>JAKFHU010001798.1:56110000-57511875 GCA_023783475.1 Daubentonia madagascariensis
GTGCACATAAATAAAGCTCTTCCCACAGCCTACATGCCATTCAGAGAAATATTCCCTTCAAGCGATTCTCATTTTCACTAATCTGTTTACATCTGGGTTTTTAAATGGGCAACCATAATTGAAGAAGTAAGTTAATGAATGCCCTCTTAGTTTGCTTTCGTCGTTCTGTTCTCTCCGTTTATTAAAACAGAAAAGAAAAAAAGAAGACTCAGATGGGTAACCTTGCGAATAAATTTATTATATAAAATTCACCTAGGAAATGTCTGTAACATCCTGAAAGTAATGCAAAGGATTTGATAAATTTCTTCAGATTTTCTGTGTTTAAAAGAGATACTTTCCTTTATGAAAAGACACTAGAAATTATCCTGACATTAAAGAATATTCCAGTCACTTGTTTTATTTACATATTTAGGTAGCAGTCATTTCATCAGCAGGTAGATGTTCTTGAGTAAGGGAATGTGGACAAGTAAGCAATTTTTCAGTGGTAATAATTGTTTTGTAACCCATTTCTGCTGTTTATGAAGCATGTCATTTGAGCATGTCACTTACACTTGTGATGTCCAAGGTCTGTTTATCTTCCAGTAATACATACTTCATAGGGTTGTTAGAAAAATGAGACGGTATTTGAAAAAACATTCAATCGATGTTACTTCCCATCTACTCATTTATGGCTGTTGCTAAAATGTTCTGCATATTTGCTGGTTATTAAAATTTACAGCAGATACCATCAGAGGTCAACAAATGTATATTTGCTTCCTTTCATATTTTAATATTCTCTATTTTGCTTCTGCTTCTGAAAGAAGCGATTATGGATTCTTTCAAAATATCTTCATTTTACTGAGTTCTATATTTATTATGTAGATTTATCATTTACTGAGATTCAATATGTACCAGGAACTATGCTAAGCTATCTTTGGCTTATACGATCTCTTTGCATCCTCACAATAATCCTTCAGAAAAATGTATTATAACTTCCATTTTACAGATGAATAAATTGAGACTCAGAGAGGTTAAGTATCCTTAATCCTAGACCTGAAAGAATCAAGTCAATACTCTCTAATAATATTTTTCAAATCTTTAATATACAGACAAATGACCTGGGGAATCTTGTTAAGATGCGGACTCTGACTCGGTAGGTCTGAGATGAGGCTTGAGAGTCTGCATTTCTAACAAGCTCCTTTGCGGTGCCAATGCTGCTGGTTCCCACATCACACTTACTGTAGCAAGACTCTAAAACACCGTGTCATACAACTTTCAATCTAGGTAGTGAACCTCAGTAAATATCGATTAAGTAAAAAATGAAATACTAGTCAAAGGATGGAGAAAGAAAAATGTAAAGAAAAAGGACATCTGCTGATTGGTTTAGGTGGAATTTTCTGGAATTAGTGACTAATTTTTTATTGTGCCCGTGTCATAGTAAGAGCAGGTATTCGATTCTGTGATGAATGACCTTTGCCATATACATGTGTTTCCCTTCACTGAGCCAGTTTTCTTGGCCCTACTGAGTCCCAAGCCGTATTGGCCTACAGGAGACTGACCACCCAGTAGACGAGGGAACATTGCCTTTGGCAACTGGCTGCTTTCCAGATCCCTCTCTCACTTGTCATGTGTCCATCTTCCTGATTGAGTAGCAACGCTGCAAGCCATCTTGGGCTCAGATGGGAAACCAGTAGAGTGCATTTTTTATTAAAATAATAGTAGCCTAACATTAAGGAAGGAGAAAAAGGGGATGAGGAAAAAGAATAAAAGGAAAGGAGGAAGGAGAGAAAACGGTAGCAGAGGAGAGGAAGGAAGATAAACACAGGGACCACAGACTCTGGAGTTGTTGAGGCCTCAGAATCCAGGAGGGACAAGACAAAAAAATCTTAGGAGCTAGTCTGTTCCCTGCTTTCATCTCAAAAATGATGTGTGTCATCTATCACTGTCTGATGCAGTCCAGGGACACTTTTTACCTTTGGCTCATGTTTGTCATGTGACTTCATTTCCAAAACATTTGCTCTCAGTCCTCCTCCTCGGAAGAAATTGTAAAGAGTCAGCAACAGACATTAATGAGGATCTAATATGTGCCAGGCACTGCGGTGAACAAGAGGGAATTTGGATCCTGACCTTAAGAAGCTGAGAGTCTGTTGGGGAAGCCAGGGGCCTCAGCCAAATGCAACTACCCCCGTGGAGGCTCTGCCTATGTAACAGGCCCTAAGATGCTGACTTCTAGCCTACAAATCCCAAATTCCCCTTTTCTGAATTTTATGTATAAGCCTTTGGTACTAGGCCACTAATTGTTCTTTATAAATGTGTAGTTCAACTAATACAGAAAAAAATGAAGTGACTTTTCATCATTGTGTTGAAGCAGGTGTGCAGAGGTATGTGTGTGCCTGTGTGTTTCTTTTAATATCTTACAATATTATGTTATATATTTAATATGACTGTGGTTAACATGGATTTCGATTCCCCATGTTAATATCACTAGGTGTACTAGCAGACACATCCAAGCCAAATAAAGCCGGTAGGAGTGTGTGTATGTGTGAGTGTCTGTGATAATACAAGTCACCTAAGTAAAGCAAACTATGTTTGTTTTTTCTCTTTCATTCTAAGTAGTGAAGACCACCTGGGCCGGAGGTGATATAAATCCATGCTCCTATAAATATATGTTCATGGCTTCATCCAGTCAACCCTCAGGTATGGTTCTAGCGTAAGGGAGCAAAAGGAAGTGCAGCCCTCATACTTATGGAGTTTGCATTATAGTAGGAGAGACAGACAATAATAAGAATAGTGTAGATAAATGCAGACACAAAACAAGAACATGTTATGAAATAGAGATATCTCATACAAAGGAATCTGAATTAAGGCGGCTTTTGGAGAAGGTGTATTTTAAGGAGGCTTTCCCTAGGAGGTGACTTTAAAACATGACTCAGGAAAAGCTGCAAATGGGAGCAATCTTGTTGTGGAAGGGCACATTACATGTTCTAGAAACTCAACGGCCAGTATGTCTGGAGGACAGAGACTGTAGTAGAAGAAGCAGGCAGAGGCCATGTGTAACATGTGGTCTCTCAGTTGCATAGGATGGTGATAACATATAACAAAGCAAAACGTAGTATTTATTTGGTTCAGTCCTCACCATGATATTTTAGGTATGTGGGGAAGGGATGTGACACAGATACTGGGAAACACAGTTCCCATTTCTTTGTCTCTCAGCCTCTTTGTCCCGAGATTCCTTACTGAGTTTGCACATGTTGTCCATGTGTTTATGTGCTCAGGCCAAAGTGGCCTTCTCTTGATCCTGACTTTGTCTGCAGACAAATATCATTTGCAATTTCCTACATGCTTTTGTGCTACAGCAGAAACTGGGAGAAAGGAGATAGAAAATCACCGTCAATTGGATTTGCATTATAATCTCTGTATAATAAAAGTGGTGTTTTATGTAGAATTCTAAGTGTTGTCCATAGGGACTGGGATGGAGCAACATATTTTACCTGGGCCATTGAAAATGCTTATACAATTTGTGCAGGGACCAACTTGAGTAACAGATCTGCTAAACAACCAATGATCACCATTGCCCTTGCCTCAGACTTGCCCATCCTCATTCTCTCAACTGCATTCCCCAGTTTTCCAGGGATTTCAATCCCATGAAGGCCCTCAGTCCCACCATCTCATATAAATAGACTTCTGGTTAAGTCATTAGCCCAAACACATCCCCAACCCCAGGATATCTCCTGTAATGTGTATTCACTGCTCAGCTTTCAGATTCTAAGAACATGTACTATGACGTAAGTCCCCCATAAATCAAAACAAGAATTCATTGAACACCTACTATGAATTTAGCACATTTAGTACTTTGAGGAATATCAATGACTCAAAATGCCTAATATCTTTACTATAATTTATCGATGTGGCAGTTGGGATGAGTTTAACAATGAAATGTCCAAGAATTGGGCTTGTATTCCTGTCGCTTCAATGATCAAGCATGTGACCTTAGGAAAACCGTTAAATCTCTGTATGCTTCAACTCCCTTTTTAATTTTTTTTTAAAAAGTGGAGATACTGTTTCATTCATTCATTCATTTGATTTATTCATTCATTGATTTCATATCTCTTCTATGCCTATTATACATAAGCTAATAGAAGCCCCAGGGATACAAGAGTGAGAAAAAGAAACTTGGATTCCACATTTGTGGAAATTATAGTCTGTGGTACAGAGTTGTTCTGAGAATCAACTGAGGTAATAACTGCAAAAGAACTTTGAAAAGGACAATTACATACATGTATTAATTTTATTCGTCTTGCTCATGCTTAAGAAATTTGGAAGATTTTCAGGACAATGATGCTAACATGAATAAAACATTCAGAAATAAATTTTATAAGAAAGGATAGACTCAGGTAGTGTATTTCATAGTCTAGTACACAAATGCAGTAAAATTTCTAAGACAGACATTTGAAGTTGAAATGGAATGATCAGAGTTTTCTTAGAGGAGATGAAACTTGAGTTGGCCTCTTGCCAGATGACTTTCCATAAAGAATTACCAGTACCACTCTGCTTTCTTGATCCTTAGAATGTTTCATGAATAAGAATGTCCATGGCAAATTGGTATATCGTGTTGACATATTTAACATATTATCACTACCATAATAACCATAGTACTGGAGTTAATTACTTCTTTTTTAACAGCGTGGTTTTAAACACATTTAGAGATTTCACTGTTTCTTAAAACTAAATGGAAAAGAAACTGATGGCTTTACAGAAAAAATAGAAAGGTGATTTACTTCTACTGAAAATGCAGCAGATACCCTGTTGTTTCCTTGGACTCTGTTGAATTATATTATGGTCAGTGGAATTGATATTCAGGTCAATACCATTCTTTGAAGCTGGTAATTCTTTGTGGATATAATCTGTTCCTTACATGTTACTTTAAGTTATATTTTGCAAAGGAACCTCATAGTCTTCCAGGGAACTTGGCCATATCAACAATCATGAAATTAAAATAAAATAACTGGTGAAGTGGTTATGAAATGCTTCAATATTTGTTGAAATAAAAAGCAGTAGTATATTTCATTTAAAAAGTGTAAGAAACAAAAAACACCTCCACCTGGGTTTCTGACTCAGTATTTTGTTCTTCTCCAAGTGGGCTCTTTAATACAAGATATTACATTTAAAGTAAATATGGATGTTCCTCAGAAGCCAAAAGCCTTTGAAGAGAAATGTGAAAATATATGGTGAGGGTTTATATGATAGAGCAGTTTTGATTTAGAACCTTTTTTGTATAACTATAGTAGTTACAAAAATCTAACTATCTATTAAGTTTATTTTGTTTCCATATTTAACCCCAATTACCCTGTGCAGGGGAATTCTTTTAAAATTTAATTCCCCCCTCACTTTTTTTTTCTCTGCTTCTGCAAGCCTTTTTCCCCTCATGTAAATTGCAGCAGGTGCACAAAATTGAAGACATCACAATTAAATGTAATCAAATATTTTAGGCACTAATGAACAGCTCCAGGAAAACAAGTCAAAAGAAAAAAAAAAAAAAGCCTTTAAGTGAGTGGATTTTCAAACACCCAAGGCACCATAGGACCAATTAAGAGAGTCAGATACCAGGACACATACTGACATTAATTATCTTTGAGTTCAGGGAAATAAAAAATAAAAGCAACAATTATCATAATAAATCTCCACACAGTGCTTGTAAGTTGTGCTAATCTACAACACACCTGGGTTTCAGATATTTAAGGCGAATACTCAATCAGTTGGTAACGACCTCACAGAGGAGCTCATGGGACATTTTTTCCTTCCTGTGATCTGCCAATCAGATAGAGGGGCTAAAATGATGTCCAACAGCTATGTCTGTTTTATTTCGCATCACTCACATGAGTTTCAGACAGAGACACTGCATAATTTATTCAATAAAGTAAGTCACAAAGCCAGTATTCTCTTCAGGGGATGTTTATTTAAAAAGAAGGAAAAGTCAAGAATAGATATTCAAGGTAAAAGTTTGAATCGTTGGAGTCCCAAAGTCCCAGGATGTCTCTGTAAATTTATTCTCCCTGAAGCTAGAAAGAATCTTACTAAAGAGAACAAATATTTCAGTTTGGGAATATGGGTTTTCATTTTAAAAAATGCACAGGAGGGGTCAGAGAAAGAAAGTTAAGTGCTATAAGCAAAAAGAAATAGAAAGAAAAAAAACCTTGTTATTAAAATTGATCTAAATTCTATTGATAATTCAAAATAAGAGCATAATATGTTGACAAAAAAGGAGAATATTTAAAAGTCAAAAGGTTACTAGGTTTCTTCAATCAGGGAAAAAATTAACATAAATATTAATTATTAGAAGGAATCATACAAGTGTTTTTATGTTGAATGCCCTCAATGGGATCCTGGTAAAAGTGTAAATTTATCTTTCTAAATTGTTGATTAATTGTTTAATACATTAATACTTTTCAGTGGACTCCTAGTGGTATTAAATGAAAAAGAAAACAAATATATGTCCTTTAATCTTCTTGTCCCCTCTCTTGAACCCTCAGGATCACTCTCTTCTTGAAGAAAGATACATTCAATTTTTATACGATTTTCAAATTTTTTAACTAATTTCAATATTTGGGGCCATGATGTTTATCCCCCAAATATAATTTTGATTTATTTTCTTTCCTAATCAACTGATGATTATGACAATGTGTTTGGTAATTTCTTAAGTATTAAAGATATATGACATTAGATGGCATGTGACAGTGCAATTTTTGAATATTTTATAATGTACTACAAACAGAAGAACATATATGTACAATTATTTTTGTTTCTTAAATCCACAATTTTATAGGCCAAAAAGTGTTGTAAAAGATAGGAAAAAAGTAAACAAATGCTTTTATTTTTATGCCATACTTAACACAGATTAAAAGTGCTTCTAATCTGAACATTGGAGAAAACAAAGTGGCAGTTTTTTACCTACTGCTTATTAATACACTAGTCCCAATACACGATGGAAATTCATCTTTAAATTATGTACTTTGAGCAATATTTTGATTTCTTGTAAATTATATGCCTTCAAATTGAATGCCACCGCTTGGCGGAAAACTGAGTTATTTTTATTGTACATCTGCACATAGCTATTTAAACTATGGCATGGTCAAATGTTAGCCCACCATTTTTAAAAATAAATCAATATTTTAGAAATGTAGCTTTGGCTTCTGAAAATGTTTATTTTATCTAATCTAGAAAACATAAAAATTTTTGACACATTTTATTACATCAAAATTTAAAAAAGAGTTTAAGACATTAAAAAATTGCCATTTCAATTGTATTTGAACTCTTATTTTCCTCTGTTAGGAAAATATTTCTTACACTATTTGCCCTCATTCATTTACATGCCCTGCAAGTGTTTGTTTGCATCCTTGCTCGGCTGTTCACAACCTCCTTCCATTTCGGGAACCAAGTAAAGAGGATGTATACATTAGACTTCACTTCGCCCTGACTTGTTATAATCAAATGCCCAAACCTTCTGACTAGACTTGCTGTTTAATCTTTAACTTCAATGCTGTCCTTTGTATACTCATACTCAGTCCTGGAAATTCCTGATGTGGCATTGCCATTTTGGATCTATGTGATTTTCCCTATGAATGTGTGTGTGTGTGGGTTTTTTTTTTTTTTGCCTTATTAGTCAATATAATTTTCATTGCTATAATGCCAGAACATTTTGAAAGCTTATTTTATATGCCCCATGTTTGGTACCATTTTCATTATCCATTCCAAGAAATTCATCTAAATTACAATTTTATTAATAAGGTTTTTTGCCTTATTGAGAATAGGAAACTTTTAGAGACCTATTTGTAATTGAAAAAAGCTAAAAGACTGAATAAAATGAAAAGGCATATGATAAGCTTTTTTTAAAAAGATCGTTCAATATATTTAATAAAATGCTGCTATAATTTTGTCAATAAATGTAGAAAGACTATTGGGGCATCTCACATCATTAAAGTCACATGTGTCCATTGAGCCTTCTCATTTAATTGAGGTTTAAAACCATGCAGCAATTGTAAATTTTAAGAGCTTGGAAAGGATTTTTTTTTTTTAACAATTAACCATGCATCTTCTTTTAAGGGAAAACCATTAAATACTTTTTTATGACTTTCTACTTTGCTTTTTTGTTTTAATTTTACTCTCCAGTGGGCCACATCCTACAATCAGTGCTAAGAGGAGAAGAGGGATAAGGATTAAAAAGAAAGGATTAGAGGGAGGTGTGTGAAGAAAGGGAGGATGAATGATGTGTTTCCCTTGAATATTTTATTTTCTTAATTGAAAAAAATGCTTAGGGCCCAGGGACACTGACCACTAAATCTTTTTTTTTTTTTTTGGATGTATAAAGCAGATCAATGAACCTGTTTGTTTATTCCTAAAACTATTTACCCTGCTATGTGGAGGAATAACCAAAAACATCTGATTCATTATCTTTCTGTACAAACCTCAGCACAAACAGAAATATATAATACACCATGCTCAATACAATCTTGTTAGAAGACAGAAAGACAAAAATGGAGGACTTAGTTTTTTCAAGTAGGAAAGGATGAACCAAATTTGTAAAGAAAGTTCTTAGGGTACGCAAAATCATCAGTAAGTAATTTGCTTATAGGAAATAAGGTATATTCACCCTGATTTTTTTCTTTTTCATCTCTATTTTCTCTCTCCCCCCCCACTCCCCACAAGCAGGCTCCACAATATACACTATTCTCAGAAAGAAATTTTTCTTTTTTGTTCTCATGAAAGCTAAGACGATTATCTCAGCGGGTTGAGAGGTTTTCCCAACAGATGTATTATGACAGTCTGCTGTCAGGCTTATGATTGCAACGATTAGTCTAATAATTTTAAAACCAAAAGAAAAACTGTCAGATTTATATCTTGTATCTTCTTATTCTTGTATCTTTATACATCTTGTATATACACTCCCAGATCTTGAATTTCCAGTGAGAATATTGTATTAATAACTTCTGGATTTTATATTTAGATGTCTTGAAAAATACTTGAAATGCATACCTTGATGGATACATGTACATACATATCTTGACTTTTTATGAAGAGCTCTTTACCTCCTCAACTTTTAAATCCATTTTTTGCTACCTAGTTGAACAAATTCAATAATGCACTCCAGCTTACTCAAATTCATGTCACTGCTAACACTTGAAAAAAAATGATGAACCCTAATTTATTAGCCTTAATTTATAGTTAAAACTAAATTATCCTCTCCACACAATGAAAATATTAAAAGGAATGATTAGACCCATTTCTTTAATTACTTAAAAATAAAATGACTTTTTTCTTCCTTTTTTTTTAGAACTCTTACCAAACAGCATGTCATGAGGTAACTTGTATTGAAGTTTCTCATAATGTTTTGATTAAAATCTACATGTTGCATTTGACATAAGTGAAATATTTAAAAGATAGATTCAATTTATAAGAAAAACAACTGCTGACGTATGGGCTTTAGAGATGAGTTACTAATTTTACCTTTCTTACATTAATTGAATTGCGTAAGAAGCCTCCTTCTGAAATGTTACTCTAGCCAATTTGAACAACGCTTATCACTTCATTGTCCTTAAAACTGGAAAGGACTTGAGGACATGACTCGTGTGGTATACAGATCATATCAGTTCAGAGAATCTTAGTTACAACTAGATAATTTATTCAAGTTGCTTTATTCATTCAACAAATATTTGCCATTGTACTCTTGATACAATTAAGAAGATGGGCAAAACCCTGCTCTCATGTAGTTTATGTTCTACTCCAGGAGTCACAAAATAAAAACATAAAAATAATCATTGCAGGTTTTGATAACAGCCATGAAGGAAATAAATACAGTGTCATGATTGCAAACCGAGGAAAAGGATTTCTTTAAGGTGGGGAGAGGAGGCATCTCTGAGAAAATAATATTTAAGCTAAGCTAAGACATGAATAGTGGGAAGGAACTAGATGTAGAAAGAGTCTTCCCTACAGGAAGAAACAGAGAGTGCAAATGTTCTAGATGGGAAAAGGTTAGAATATTTTAAGAACTGACAGAAGCCTGATGTGGCTAAAGCCAGGTGGCAGGTGTGTGGAACTTTCAGTCAACTGGGAGAAAGGGTCCCAGTGCCAGATTTTGCAGTCTTTTGACCATGTTAAGAAGTTTTAATTTTCAGTATAAATTAATACATTTGTATATTATACAAAGAAAAAGATACTATATGAAGGATGGCAGGAGTGAAGGTATATTAGTCTAGCTTATATAGTGATAAAAAAAATCATTCCCAAAAAATCCCACTATTTTATTTAGTTATTGTGAGAGATCTTTATGGTTAGAAATAATCTGTTAAATAACAAACATAATCCGTATTTTTTTAAAGTTTATAAGATTGGCCACACACAATGATATTAGTAGATTTTCAGGACACTTAATAAAAATTCACCTTCAGTGAAAGAACATAGGAAATAAGTCAATCAACTCATTTAGCATGAGTAGAAATCTAATGGTGTTTCCCCCATCATACTGCAATGTGTAAGTTAATTTTATATTTTGGGCACTTTAAAAATGCTTTAAAAGGAAATATTTGAAAACTATGTAATCAGATAGAACATAACCTAACAATGATATCTCCACGAAAGAAAAAAATATTCTACCATAAATTCTACCATAAATTATTTAAAAGTGATACATGTCACATAAATCTTGAAAACACTCGGTAATAAACTTCATGCACTTATTATACAAAGGGTTTCTTCTTTCACTTAAAGAACTGCCTTTTGAATCCATGTGCTTGATATTAAAGAGCCTTTATAGGATAGCTTACATTTGTTCTTTCACTGAATAATGAGGATAATTTCTTGTCATATTTTGTCACAATGTACTTTTATATCTTCATATGGAGCTGCTTTTGATATTTTTGTTCTTATTAGAGGGCTCTTATAATATCATTAATCCCTGGAGTTTAATTCTTTCTGTTCATCCAGATGTTATAAAAAACATTAAATGTACTTCTAGCAACTTATTGAAAATAAACACAATTATTGCTGCCATTTTCTCCAAATATGTCATGGTAATTTTAGATTGAAAGCATGTGGGTGTATATTTGCTGATTTAAATGTGTTATTTATGTCAGGCATTTGGAAATAAAAGAATACAGGTACTGTAAAACAAAGAGAACATCAAAGTAAATAGATTGAATTTTCTTTATCATGAGTCTAGAAAAATAGAATTAAATTATATTAAAAATAAGATAGTCAAAGATAATATATTTGAGATATTTTTAATTTCCTTTGGCATGATAGCAGGATTTTAAAGATCTTTATTCCTTAATTGAGGAAGAGAAGTGAATCATTTCACTAAACTACATAAATATTCACTGCTGTTGTTTCAAGACCCATATTCACTTACTTCACATTCTTATTATAGGCCATCTATCCATTTTCTAATTTATATTTATATCCCATTGTAGGGACTAAGTCAATAAATTAACTAAAGGCAAAAAGTTCTATAGAAATAACTTTCTAAAAATGATACTGAATTTTTCTTCTTCAGATTCAAATTTCAATAAATGTTTACAAAATGCTTAATTGAATCTGGTTCCTAAGTCTGAGCACCATGTGTGCCCACTCACCAAATAATCTGTGCAATTCAAAATTATCTCACCTTGAATTATAATTTTTTTATTAAAAAACATGATTTTGTTTCATGTGTTTTAAAAGATTATGAAACACATTTTTCTGCTTTGTGCTAATTGTTTTTTATTTCACATATGCAAAGGAATGCCTAGAAGAGAGATATTGAAAAGAAATTTACCATTTTTACTTCTTTCCTGCATTGTTAGAAAAATTGTTTTGATTGATAATGATGCTCAAGAAATTTCCTTGGTTTTTCAATAATTATTACAATATTAATTAAGCAGATGAATTTGAACTGTGTTTTTATTTCTATTTCTATCAGATGAAGTTTATTTATCTCCAAGACAACATTAGCTAATTTTCCTTCTGATCAAGTAAAATGTGTCAAAATCATATTTTCCTTTAAGACAATGTAGAAGTGCTGCTTGTGTTAGTTATCTATTACCATGTGCCAAATTACTTGAAAATTTAGCATTTTAAAGTAATAAACAACTTAACAATAAAAGATAAATAACCCAATTTTAAAAATAGGCAAAAGATTTAAATAGCCGTATATCCAAAGATATAGGAATGGCTAATAACTGCAGAAAGATGCTCAATATCAATTAGTCATTAAGGAAATGAAAATTAAAACCACAATGAGATACCACTTCACACTCACTAGGATGGCAAATTTCAAAAGGCAGATAATAACAAGTTTTGGCAAGGATGTGGAAAAATTGGAATGATCATATACTGCTGGTGGGAATGTTAAATGGTGCAGGCTCTTTGGAAAACAATCTGGCAGTTCCTTAAAAAGTTAAACATAGAGGTACCATATGATCCAGCAATTCCATTCCTAGGCATATACCCAAGAGAAATGAAAACATATGTCCACACAAAAACTTATAAATGAATATTCATAGCAGCATTATTCGCAATAGCTGAAAGTGGAAACAACTCAAATATCTATCAACTGATGGGTGGATAAACAAAATATGGTACATAATACAGTGAAATATTATTTGATAAAAATAAATGAAATAGTAATACATGCTACAACATGGATGAACCTCAAAGATATTATTTTAAGTGAAAGAAGCCAGTCACAAAGACCACATATTGTATTATTCCATTTACATGAAATGCCAAAAATAGGCAAAGGTATAGAGACAGAGGAAGATCAGTTGTTGCCTAGGCCTGAGGGGCGGGAAGTAGTGGGTGGGAGGTGAGGGGGTGGGGAATGACTGCTATTAGGTAAAGGTTTAGTTTTGGGATAGTGAAAATGTTCTAAAATTAGATTATGGTGATAGTTGCACAACTCTGTAAATCTATCTAGAACCATTAAATTGGATACCTTAAAGTGGCAAACTTTATGATTCATAATTATATCTTAATAGAGATATTACAATAAAACAACCAGCATTTATTATCTTACTTTTTCTGTGCATATAGAATTTGGAAACAGCTTAGCTGCTTGGTTCTAAGCTCAGGATTTCCCATGTTGTGGCAGTTAAGATGTCACCTGGGACTGCAGCCACTTGAAGCCTTGAGGGGCTGGAAGACTTACTTCCAATATGACTCACTCACATGGCTGGTAGCAGGAGGCTTCAGTTCCTTGCCCTTGGGTGTCTCCACAGGACTGCTTGAGTACCCTCATGACATGGCAGATGGCTTCCCCAGAACAAGTAACGTGAAAGAAAAAGGCAGGAGCCACAATGTCTTTTATGACTGGCCTCAACTATCACACACTATCACTTCCACGATATGCTGATTACTACACTGGTCAACCCTATTCATTTCAGGAGGCTACTACACAGGCTGTGAATTTTAGGAAGTAAGAATCATTCAGGGACATCTTTAACTATATTTTCTAACTTCAAATTTAAAAAAACCTTATGAAAAAACAATATTTGAACTAATCCATAGGATTTGAGATGTGTTATTCCCTGCTATATTACTAATGGCTTTTAAAACCATTTACAATTTTTCAAATTTACCCACTCTTTAGAAGGAATCTATTAGAACATTACCATATTTGCTGTGCCTGTCATAAAGGGAGCTCATGCTATTGTTCCCACATTCCTAAGGAATTTCACAAAGATGTTTTTTTGGATGGCAACTGCGATGTGCAGAGAATTACTAACTATTAAGGATTTGTCTAATTGGACAATATAACAAAGCTACTTAAAATAGTTGTTTCTAAATTTCAATGCTCTAAGAGAAGCAATTATTTAGCAGGATTTTTTTACCTATTTTCCCCTGTGGTTTGTAGACTGAAAAGCTGCTGACATTTTTATTTTTACTGTTTGTGTTTTTTTAATGGTACTTGAATTTAGTTTAGGGTAAGTAAATACATATAATTAAAGGCAACTTGCTATAGACAATGCATGTTCTTAACTCTTCCTCTTGCCCTTATATCAGGTGAACAAAACAGGGATACTTTACATTTATATAGTTAACTGAATTATAGAATATTTCTCTCTTCTTTTTTTCTCCTACTCTTTCCTACACATCCTTCAGGATTTACCACATCAACTCCTCCCTTAGTTCCCAAGTTTTTGGTCTTCTTCTATGCTCCCATAGCATTGTGAATGTCACCGTATCATTTTTTTAATTTCACTGAATGGTCTGGCTTAACATCTAGACTAAAGCTCTTTGCGGCCTTGTGGCCTTTATCTCTGCTTCTCCAATTCTAGTTTAATGCCTTGCAAATTATAGACACTCAGGAAATGTAGGTTGTTTACTTAGAGTTGGAAAGGATACACAATGTTATCTCTTCCAACTTCCTGCACTAATGCAGAAATGCCTTCTACAGCTATCTTGGCAGATGGCATCCAGCTTCTGTTTGGATAAACTCATTGATGAGGAAGATGCTTGGCACCTTATTAAAGAGCTCAAAAGAAAGCATTTTTTTTCCATTTTTTAAATGATATTTAAGTGAAATATGTCTCTTTTACTTGCAATTATCGATCTTATTTATATTTTTGGCAGCGATATAATATATGTTTAAGACTTCTGAGTAGTATCATTTCAAATATTTGAACATCTCTATTATGACCCCAAATTATATTAATCAGCCTCAACATTCTTAAGTTTTTTTCTCACTTTCTTCTTATGAAATAATATTCAGAGCTCTTCACATGTTATTATTCTCCTCTAGATTATGTCTGATTCAACCATACAGTGGCATCTTGAACTGAAAACAAAACCACCCACGTACAGAGCATAAAAGGCTAGATAAAAATAGTAAACATCCACTGAGGTAGGACTTTGATATGTGATTTAAAATCTGTCCATCACAGTCGTATGGTATGGCCAACTAATTCACACCTAGAGATTTTTCAAATGAATTATTAGCAAATGCTATATTTTCTGAACTGTCCTTTCACTTGACTCTAACACTTTTAAAAATAGGTTTAGTCCTTCTTGATGGTAGCAAGGGGCAGGCAGAGCAATCAATATAATAGAGTATCAAAGCCTGGAACATGATTCAATTCTCAGAAACCACCACACCAGAGGAATGGATTTTACCTACTGTCATTCCTTGGGTTTCCTTCCAGGCAGCAATGATCCCAAATGGAAAAGGTAGTGCCAGTTAAAGAACGTATCCATGAATGGTTTACTTACACTAAACCACATCTGCAGGCAAGGCAAGCAAATTTCAGAACAGGAAATTGCAGTAGAATCTCTATTATTTAAAAACCATGTATATTCTTTTGTATTCTTATCCTTTGTCCCCTACACAAACCTTTCCCAAACCTAGTCCCAGGTCTCCTCCCAAGATGGAATGAGCTAGATGCCATTTTCTTCAGCTCTTAATTACTGTTTAATTCACTTCATATAGCTTATTTGTTTGTATTATCATTAACATATTGGAGGGGGCAGATATAAGTGAAATGTAAGGGGTGGTGTCTATGCAATTCAATATCATTAAGACCCTCTTCTTTATTTAATAAAACACCAAATGTGGCTCATCTTATTCTCGTGGTTGCAGGAATAGAGGCACTCTACATAATAGTCTCCTCACACTCTCCTTTTGTGTTTCTCCTAACATCTGCTTTGAACTCACTAACAACATCTTTTATTGCTATCAACTAAACTTAAAACTTTTCCCTTCTTCAATATATTAGATTGTCCTCCTGACATATACTGAATGATAAATAATAAAGAAGAAAACAATTATATTTCATTGGTTTAATGTTAAGAATAGTAATAGTAGTTAATATTTACAAGCACTTAATATGAGCTAGGCAGTTTGCTAAGTGTGTCACATGTCTTAACTCACTGTCTTCTCTCAAGAACCATCACAGGAAGCACCAGTATCATTCCTTGATATTGATGACAAAAGTCAGGCTAGCAGAGTTAAGGCCAACTTTCAAACCCAGCCAGTTCAACCACAGAGCTCCTGTTATTAACGTATATAATACTAGAATCCTTTAAAACTTTGGTCCTATCACTTATTTTTCTAATTTTGTTTCAAATGCAAATATGTTGAACATAAAAATATGATAAGCATAATTTCTAAATACTTTTTAAAATTTATCGATAAAAGAGTTCAAAAGAAAATGGCTCAAAACACGAACCTTATTGGTACCTAGCTAATCTTCGATAGTGTTACATTGAGCCCCCTTTACCAACATACAACATAAATTATTCATGATCTAAATTCTATTAGTAAGAAGAAAATGCATTGTCATATATAACAAGAATTACAGTGTTCTGGGCATGGTGATTCTTGGCTCATTCCTCTGCTTTTAGCATTTTTTGTGGTTCTGTTCTTCCCTAATGTATTTTTCATCTCCAGCTGGAAAAGAGATGGCTGCAACTGTTTTAAAAGTCACATCCAAACATGATAATGTTCAGAAAGATGTTTCTGTGTGTCTTTGCTGGTAGGACAGAAAGCTTTCCCTAAAGTTCTCTGGTCACGTTTTTGTTGACGAAAGTGAGAGGAAAATCATAAATTAGATGTTAAGGAGTCAAAAAAATGAATATAATGATTGGTAAGGGACACATTATATTCAGTCAAATCTAAGACATCATCAGTTCTAAGACACATTATTTTAGGTGCCACCAAGAAGGAAAATATTTTGTCAATTAAACTATGTCACATCATTGTAAGACACATGCTTGTTTCAAAGATATTAATTTGTGAAAAAAGTACATTTTAGAATCAATGAAATATATTAGTACCTTACTTTTGTTAACAGATGAGAAAACTAAAGTTCAGAAATACCAGCTTCGACAGTGTCATACAATCAGAACTTGAACTCAGATTTTTTTTTAACTCTACATTCAAAGTTCTTACCTCAAAGTACTTCCTTTTCTTTGGTCTTTTTTTTTTTTCCCCCTCTCTCTTTGTCCAACTTCTGAGCCAAAATATGACTTTGGTCCTTATTATATGGTCCTATGTATTGTATATTAACCATGTCATTGAAAGCAGCTGCTAGGAGCTACCAGTATAGAAATATGTGCTGTCTGACACCAAGCCATGGTTCAGGTTCTCAGTGAATGTCTGGGTGGAATTATAAACACACCTGCTCTCCAGAAGGAAAGTTCCAGGTAAAAGATATAACAACAGGAAGCAGTAAATCCAAGTGATTTAGCAAAGTTGAAAATTTCTAGTATCGGTTCCAGGGTGAAAATCTTTAAACACTAATAAAGGATACAAGAAACAGAAGGTAAAACAAATGTATGGTAGATCCATATGAATGTTATTGGAATGGCATTTGAAAATAGGAGTTGAGACAATGGGTTCTGGAGTGAGCCTATCTTGGTAAAGGAATAACAATTACTTACCTGCTTGGGGGTCTTAGCTTCCTCACTATAAAATAGGGATACTAGCTGGCTCTACTTCATAGAATTGTTCAGAAGATCAAACAAGATAATATGTGTAAAGTGCATTGTATAATGTTTTGCCCATAGTAAGAGCTGAATAGGGAAAGATGATAAAAATAATACTGGTAGATCCCCCTGTGATAGTCCAGGGCATTGTGCTCCTTTACTGTCCACACAGTGTATCTGATCCACTGACATGGACAAGTTATGTTCAGAAGTGAAATTAGTCATTGTATTCAGAATCTTAAACTGCTAAAAATGTGAAAATCTTGAAGTCTAGAGAATAAACAATGGACAGAACTGATTTAAAATCCTGTATACACCACTTATGAGCTATGTGACTTAAGGCAATTACTTAAATTTAATATACCAATTATCTCATCTTTACAATGAGATAAAATATTTAACTCTTGGAGTTAATCTGAGATCTAATCTAGGTAACATATATAAATCTTCTAGCACAGTACTGTTGACACACAGTAGGCACTTAGAAAATATCCCACTCAATTTTTTCCTTTAGAATAGCCACAGAAACCCTCAGACACTTTTATTTATCTAATTGAACATATGTTGCCTCAAGCTCACAGGATCAAAGTGAATATAAAGCTAATTTCTATTTTAAAACGTCTGTTACTAAGGTAATAACAGTATTTGTTGTACTTTCTTTACAAAGTCATATATTTAATAATATATCAATAATATTGTAGGTTAAATTTAACATGGGGGGGCATGCCTGACACCCTAAACACTGTTTATAACATACTTTTATAGATGAAATTATATCCTGATGCCTAATAATCTATTTTCAGATAAGATTTTGGAGGATTGCCTATTTGTAACTTGGAATCCTCCTATACAGTGTATAATTTCAAATAAAATACAGGTTATTTGATTTTAATCATGTTATTGTAATTTTTGATTGCATATTCTGAAACCTTATCCCCAGTATCACAATACTCTGCAGAATTAAATGACCATCTTAAGAATTCAGGTTGGTCCAACAAAAGAAAATTATAATAAAGATGTTTCCATTGAAGAAATGAATCAGCTGAGGTGAAATGAATTTCCCATTTTGTGGATTTAAATTAGTCAAAACTTCTTTATTATCATATAGTGAGAAGTAAAATAGAATCATGTAGAAGTGCTAGACATCAAACTAACCTCCCTTCTTAAGCATCTGTGGTTGGAACTATTCAATAGTTACTTGGGGATTTAAAATATCGGATGCTTTCACTTTTCCTCTCAGAAGTTTCCTACTTACATCTTTATATAAAAGGTTTTCTTCTACATTTTTAAGTGGTGATAAATACACAGGCATTTAGGATGAAAAACATCTTAGTTCTTATCCTGGTTCCAGTAAAAAACACACACACACACACACACACACACTCACTGTGCATATTAAGATTCACAGACCATCTGTGTAACTCATTACCAAATGAAAGGCCATAAGCTCTCTATCAGCAGTTGTGAAATTGTGATCACTGCTTTGTTGTTGAGGGCATTAATACTGGAAGGCAAGCTTTGATAGATATAACACCACAATGGATTTACCAGGGAGAAAACTTTATTAATAGTATATTCAAACATAATGAAAACTCATAAACGTAACTCTTCATAGTTTCTTTTCGTGTGATCACTACAAAACTGAAGTCAAATGTTATACCACAAAAGTAAAGTTTTTGATATCATTTTTTTCCTTCTGCAAAAAGTCAATTCTGGGTGGTAAAGGTCTATTCAGATAAATCATAAATATTTTCTTCAAAGCTCTTTAAAACACATTGTTTCTAATAAAATGCAATTGCACAATTATCAGGGAAGTCCTCTGGCTAAACCTAGCATCCAGATTCCTAGATGTGCAATAAAGGTTAATATTTCTAAACACTTGTGGAAATGTTTTTGCACATATAAATATATGTGCAAACTCCTTGTTTAGAGTTCTTATTTCTACCACCTTTCAACCCATTTTATCTTGACTATTTCAATCTTCCTTTCTCCATGATGTTTGTTGTTTTTTTTGACAACTTCCTCCTGTAATCATTATTTATTCTTCCATTCACCAGTTGTTTGTTGGATGCTACCCACCGTGACTTGCCCAGACTTTTTGGAATTGTGGATAGTATACATAGTGTAGCCAGTGTAAATAGACAGGACTCAAATTCAAAACATTGACATGTTCACCCAGGGGCTTTCTCTGGCACAATCCCTGCTACCATAGTGAAAATCTCTATATGGTCTAAAGCCAATCTTATTTTCATCTTTTGTGTTCTCTGTTCAAACAGCCCCTCCATCCAAACTCAACCATCCAATTTCAACATGTGCAGATATTCCCACCTTAGACTCAGCCCATTTTGCCATTTCCCACTCCACTCTAATTTTTCACATTTGCCAACAATGATGTGGCCCATATTTCACGGGTGTCTAAGATCTTAAGCTAATCTGCGGACACTGTCTCTATTCATCCTCAGGTTTACTGGCTTCTCATCAACAATAATGGGCTTTCTCTGTCTTTTATATAGGCCGGAGCAGTCACTCTAAGTGTGTCTCAGCCTCCCCTCCTATACCATAATCACAGCTGAATATTTATACATAGATACTCGGGATATCTGGAATATTATATTCACCTTTTGAAATTGTTTGTTGAAGAAAAATTCTTAGCTTTTAGGTGGGCTTTGGAGGTGCTCTTGATATGAATCTGACTGAATAAGACAATACTTTTGGTTTTACTTTTGGCCTTTCAAAAAGCCAAAAAAATAGATGTTCCTTTTAAGATACCTTGAAAATGTCCTCTACTGGGATCTAGTATCTTGATATGAACTACAGAATATTTTTTACAAAAACTTTATAGACTTCTGATTATGTAAAGTCTACAGGTTCTTGACTAGTATTTGCTCCCTTAATTCCTATTAATTACTGAGCTCCAAAGTACAAAAGCTAAAATTAGCATTTCAAACTTAATTTTCTTGAACAGTCTGACTAGTCTCCGTGGCTCATCAACATTGCAAAGTTAATACTGCATTTTTACACAAGTACATAATGAAAATTCCCACAATGCCCCCATTTTCATAAAGGCATTTGGTCATTCATGCTCTTCAGCATTGTTTTAGGTTGAGCATGATTTCATACTAATATAGCTTTTTAAATTACGATTCTGACAGTGAAGTTTCACCATTCTCACTTTAGTTTGTTGCTTGGTGCTCTGTTACCTCACGGCATACAGGGAGGCATATTTGTATTACTTGTATTAATAAATAATAATATAACAGTTAAAAAGCAATAACAGCTATAAACTAGCATTTTATTGAGGGTTCATCATGTACCAGGTACACTGTTAAGCATTTGATATGGATTTAAGAATGTAATTTCACAAAAACCATCTGAATTCCATACTATTACTATCCCCAGTTTAGGGATATGAATAACTGAGGTTTAAAGATTAAATTATAAGTCTGAGCATACCCAGATAGGAAATCCTGGAGGCTGAGGAGTCTGATTCCAGAGTCGGTGTTCTTAATTATTATAGTATAATAAAATGTTGAGACATGTAGGCATTACTGTTCAAAAATTAACCAGAGGTTGTTACTGATCTCTGTTGTCAGCACAGATATAACCACATCTTCCTTCCAATCTACTTTCTGTAGCGACACTTTACTGCAAGACATCCTTCTCTACTATAAGAGGCACACTACTCAATATATGTGCTGTTATCCCAAGTTCCTGATTGTTGAGTATTGAATGAACTGGAAAGCAGGAATGGATGCAGCATAAAGTGTTTTGCTTGTCTAAGATCAAAAGAGTTTGAGACCACAGTATCTTCAATGATAGAGCACAACATTTAATAGATGTTGCCCTTGCCTATTTATGACTTGGCCCGTCTTTCCTAAACACTTCTCTCATCCTGATCTTCCATATTAGAGATGCAGCAGTGCACAAACCCAGTCTCTCTCTCCTTATGCTCTATAACCTCCTCAGCCTATCCTGTCTTCATAATAAAATAGAGAAATGCCCTGAGGACAGACATGATAATTTAAATTTTTTTGTTCAGTATTTTCCATAGAGAAAAAGATCTAAAAATATCTATCAACTTATTGATTAATTGAAAGATGTGTTTCAGGAGCTGTAGTACTACTGCTACGAATGATACTGAGAATAATAAAAAGTCAAGACTAATTACATATATAGAAAAACTCAATGCTAATGAAACGCACAGCTAACCATCCCCAGATAAGCCTCATTTTCATCAGAAAGAAACATTCTTTAAAACAATTTTTACTTTTCCAATGTTTTCAAGTTTTCATTTGAAGGTAGAAGTGTCAGTCTAACTCAATGTTTTTCAATTGTGGCTGCATGTAAGTCACCTGGAGAAGCAGCAACACATGCCAGTGACTGCTCCCATAACAGCAGATTCTCTGGGGATGGCACCCCAGCAGTGGTAAGTTTTAGAAGCTCCTCAAGTGATTCTAATGTGCAACTAGACTTGAGAAACTGTGCTAACTATATATGTGTGAACAGATACACTGAGTAACAGAGGGGTAGAGAGCTTTTGTTTGATAACTGTGTAGAATTGAAAATAGCTAGTTTTTCCCACCATTTCTTTTTAACTAAAGCTATCTATATTCTTAACATCATGAGTATGAAAGATTGGTCATATTTTTAACATTATCCACGAGACTACTTTATTTCATTTGATCTTTTGTTCTTTGCTTACATGACCTCTGCTCACAAAAGCTAAATTACAAAATAGTTGTATGGTAGCAATTTAAAAACTGTTTAGAAAGCTACAATGCATTTTTTCCAGAACACTTCATTACAATTTTACAGAGAGCCCTAGATTTGGTGAGGGGTGAAAGAGTGGATTAATCAGTCTATAGGATCATTTATTTTTTATCCTTTCTCTGGAGGCTATTTAGCAAGGGCACCTACGTAGGACACTTATTTTTATAATGTGAACAATTGTTCTTCAGGAATGAAATTCTGTTCCACCGACAAAAGATGTGAGAAAGCTCAGGGTGCCCCTTGAACTGTCTGACACTTTGCACAAAAGGTAAATCTGCTAAAAATATTTTTTTAAATACTTGAAATTCTCTCCTAACATTTTCTAAAGTGCTGAAGAATGAGAAATCAACTTCTGGAAAAAGGCAGAAAGAACAGAAAGGCTAACAAGCCTCACAAGAAAGCAATTTTCTGAAAAGAGTAAAAAAAAAAGGTAGTTTTCTAAAATTGAAGAACATTATTCCTTCAAAGAAAGTGTCTCAAAGTGTCCTTTAAAAATATCAGTCCCTGTTAAAATCAAATTGTGTCATTTTTATCGAAGTAACCATAAATTTGTCAATTTTGTAATTGGCTTGGTTGGGTCATCCAATTTGACACCTGTGGGGATTTCACCATCAGGCATTCTTATCAATTTTTTAATAAATTCCACAGATTGAGAATGGTAAATAATAAATGATATAGAGCTTGCAAAGTCAATATTTAATTTAACATAGACTCGGGGAAACTAACACTATGCATACACATCATTCTATGGCTTGAGTTTAAAGAAATAAGAGTTTTTACTATAAAAACTGAAAAGAATAAAAAAAGACAAAGGTATTAAAAGTTATAAGATAACAAAGCGTGTGCTCCATAAGGCTGTAAAACACTAGTGCAATTAGTCAGCTCACTTGTTTAAGTATGGAAGCACCTGGGTGCCATAAACAAGTCCCCTAATTTCTTGTTAGAATTGGGACATACCAAAGAACAATATTAATGTTTAACTGACATGGCTTTTCCAAAATGAGTATTCAAGTTGCCAAAGATTTTAAATAACTAAGTAAAAATTTGTCCACAAACAAGTGGAAATGATGCTAATTATTGGATTTGGAGATGGAGTATGGAGGAAAACATTCTGGGTAAGATCACAGTAACTGCACTTTAAAAATGCTGATTTCTACCCACTTTTGACATAAAATTTGGTTTTACTTATGATAAATACTTAACATATTCAGTTTAGTGCCCAACTGAATCTATAAAATAGGAATTTTTCATGTAAATGTGGTTTTATACTACCTGGTTTTAGTGTAGAAACAGAGGTAGCATCGATTTAAATGATTTAAATATTACATATTTAACTACTATGATTAATAACCTCAACCAACCAGTAAACTATGTCCAAAACTTTAAAGACATCTAGGAAAGCAAGTACCAAATGTATAAGGAGCCACAGTGATTTTCTGAAATTAAGGCACTGACACTAAAAGTATTTTTATTATTAGCTCCTGGGGAGAAGCAACCTCATCTAAATATTCCTCACTTTGCCTATGACAGTTCTTTGTACAGCAGCTATTTGCTTGAATTGAATTGTTTTTTCTCATAAATCTCAATTCTGAAGAGTGTAAATTTGTTTTCCTAAACTTATATGTATCTCTTTTGTTATCTCGGTTTTTTGAAAGTTGAACAGTTTTAGAAGTTTAGATAGAAGAATAGCACCAGTAGAAATTAGCAGAGTCCATTAAAACAGAATGGGGAAAATAGACTTGTAGATTCATGATTCTGGAAAATAACTTTAACTATAAAAAGTATTGACCATCACCTCTTGGTTCAAATCATGTGTCGATGACGGCAGGGTATATACAGTCATGTGCCGCACAATGACCTCTCAGTCACTGGCAAACCGCACGTACCATGGTAGTCTCGTAAGATTATAATGGAGCTGAAAAATTCCTATCGCCTAGTGAGGCCATAGCCATCCTAAGTCATAGTGCGATGCATTACTTATGTGTTTGTGGTGATGCTGATGCAAACAAACGCATTGCACTGCCAATTGCATAAAGTATAACACATACAATTATGTACAGTTCATAATACTTGATAATGATAATAAATGACTATGTTAATGGTTTATGTATTTACTATTCTATACTGTCTATGTTATTTTAGAGTATACTTTTTCTACTGATTAAAATTTTAAAAGTTAACTGTAAAACAGCCTCAAGCATGTCCTTCAGGAGGTATTTCAGAAGAAGGCATTGTTATCATAGGAAATGACAGGTCCATGCATCTTCTTGCCCCTGAAGACCTTACAAAGGGACAAGATGTGGAGGTAGAAGACATTGATATGAATGATCTTGACCCTGTGTAGGCCTAGGCTAATGTGTGTATTTGTGTCTTAGCTTTTAACAAAAAAGTTCAAAAAGTAAGAAAAATGGTAAATTTTAAAAATAGAAAAAACCTTATAGAATAAGGCTATAAGAAAATATTTTTGTACAGCTGTACAAAAATATTTGTACATGTGTTTGTGTTTTAAGCTAAGTGTTAATTACAAAACAGTGAAAGAGTTTTAAAAATTATAAAGTATGTAAAGTAAAAGAGTTACAGTAAGCTAAGGTTAATTTGTTATTATTGAAGAAAGAAAAATAATTTTTAATAGATTTAATGTAACCTAAGTGTATAGTGCTTATGAAGTCTACAGTAGCATACAGTAATGTCCTAGGCCTTCACATTCATTCACCACTCACTCACTGACTCACCCAGACACAGCACCTTTTCAGTCCTGAAAGCTTCATGATAACAGGTGAACCATTTTTTATCTTTTATATCATATTTTTACTGTACCTTTTCTAAGCTTAGATAAGTTTAGATACACAAATACTTACTATTGTGTTACAATTACTTACAGTATTCAGTACAGTAACATGCTATACAGGTTTGTAGCCTAGGAGCAATAGGCTATACCATACAGCCTAGTGTGTAGTAGGCTATACCATGAAGGTTTGTATAAGTGCACTGTGTGATGTTCACACAATAACGAAATTGCCTAGCAATGCATTTCTCAGAACATGTCCTAGTCATTAAGCGACGCATGACTATAAGTAGCTATCCAACTGGTTGGGACCTTCATGTGAAGGTAGCCCCTGGTTTAGAACTCTTCTGTCAAATATTATCTGTTCTCTATTTCATTGGGCCCATCCCCTATCCCCTGACAATGTTGTCTCTTGCCTCAGTAAGATGTGCACCCCCTGCTTACTCTGATATTTAACCTCTGTAACCCAATACAGTAAATCTAATGTTAAGAATTGTAAGTACCACAATAGACTAGTGATAAAGAAAGTTTGTATCACGTAAATGCTGTTTAGTGCCTCACACATCATATAAATGTAGGCAGCTACCTATAGCCTATGCATATTGCTAGTCCTGTCCAGGGTTTATAGCAAGAAACTACAGAGGAATTATTACCCAAACTTTGGGTGAGTAAAATATAGTGAAAGAAAAGGTTTACCTATATTTATGTATAACTAAATTAATGTAGCTACCAAGCAATTTGGAAGTAATATCCGTCAGTGACAGATATACATTTATTTTCCAGCCAGTGTCTTCTGCATTTGTCAACTAAATAACAAGGTACAATTTAGAGTTAAAAGCACCAAGGGACTTCCATACTTTTTTCCATAGTGGTTGCACTAACTGACGTTCCCACCAGCAGTGTACGCGGGTTCCCCTTTCTCCACATCCCCGCCAGCATTCGTTATTGCCTGTGTTTTTCATAAAAGCCATTTTAACTGGGGTGAGATGGTATCTCACTGTAGTTTTGATTTGAATTTCTCTGATGACTAATGATGTTGAGCATTTTTGCATATACCTGTTGGCCATTTGTATATCTTCTTTTGAGAAATGTCTATTCAGATCCTTTGCCTATTTTTAATTGTATTATTTGATTTTTTTCTTTTTGAGTTGTTGGAGCTCCTTATATATTCAGTATATCAGAAAGATATCTGCACTGCCATGTTTATTGCAGCACTATTCACAATAGTCAAGATTTGGAATCAACCTACGTGTCCAACAACAGATGAATGGATAAGGAAATTGTGGTACATATACACAATTGAATATAGCATAGCCATAAAAATGAGTGAAATCCTGCCTTTTGCAACAACATGGATGGAACTGGAGAACATTATGTTAAATGAAATAAGCCAAGCACAGAAAGACAAATCTCACATGTTCTCATTCATATGTGGGAGCTAAATATTAAAAACAACAGATCTCATGGAGACAGAGAGTCTCCATGATGATTATCAGAAGCTATTAAGGTTAGTGGGGAGGGGAGGATAAAGTGGGGATGCTTAATGGGTACAAAAATATAATAAGATAAATAGAATGAGCAATATTTGATAGCACAACAAAGTGACTATAATCAACAATAAGTTAGGGTGCACTTTAAAATAACTAAAAGAGTGGGATTAGAATGTTTCTAACATACACAAAAAAATGATAAATGCCTGGGGTGATGGATACCTCAATTACTCTGATTTAATTAATTCACATTGTATACCTATATCAAAACATCACATGTACCCTACAAATATATAAAATAGGGAGGAAAAAAATGGCAGTCTGATAGAGTCCTCCCACCTTACTGCTCCCAGGGAAGGAGGTAAAAAACACCATCGGCTGCCTGAGTGCGCGGACCGCTCACTCCGGAAACAGCATTGTGAATTACAGAGAAACATCGTGGGACGCTCAGCCCAAGAAAACAGGTGACAGAATCATTCACAAAGATTGGAGAGCGCAGGGAGTGCAATAGAGCCCAGAGGGCAGGAAGGATGCACTTGCCAGGTCAATGCAGCACGACCTGACCTACCAGCGGTTAAGCGCCTTCCCCACAGACTTCCCATCCGCTCAGTCAGGAACAAGCCCAGATCCGGGCAAAGCTGTTGCTCGAGAGAGCAGGCTCTGTAGAGAGGATGCAATTGTGAGAGCCATACGGAACTCTCAGCTGCACTATACAGGGACTGCTCAGGGCCAGGTAGGGACTGGGTGGAGATACAGCTTCCCGGGACAATGCGCGGGAATGCCCAGGCCAGCACTTCGCCACTGGAAGTCAGCAGGACCTGGGCCCAGGAGTTGAACGGAGAGCAGGACACAATCTTAGAGGCAGTAGGCAATTGCCTCCAGGGGACACAGGCTGGTTGAGAAAAGCAGAATTCACGGACGCGATCTGAGCCCTGCTGTGCACCAGGCTGGCAGCGGCAGCCATCTTTAAAGTCTCCTGCCCAGAGCTGTGAGCCAGGTCTGTAGCTCCGCCCTGCCCTGGCGGGGGACTCTTCCGCCAGGGCACCACAGGCTTCTTCCTTGGTGGCCAGGGACAGCTGCATCCATGGGTTCCAGGTGGGATGAGATCCCGGAACTGTAGTGGCAGAACCGTTGTGTATTGGGAACAGTTTGCAGCCCATCCATCTGGTCCTCCTACCTCGGCTCTGGCCTCCTAAGAGTCCACTACATGCTAGTCCTAGTGACCACTCTTCAGGTCCCAGCCCTCCTGTACCCCAGAGATCGGTCGTTTTGAAGGTTGCTGGTTATAGTGACTCATTTTGTATAAGTACCACTTCTCATGGCAACTGGATTCCTCAAGAGCCACAGGATGAACCAGAGCAGCTCCCCGTAACCCTGCCCACTTCATTAGGGAATTTTGCTCCATCCAAGAGCGCCTCCAGTGGCCACTATTCCCCCACACCCCATGGGAACATCCCCCTGGCAGAGACTTCTAGGGATAGAGATGCCCACCCATCTCGCCTTGGGGTCTAGTGATGGAAAAGGGGTGCACAACTGGAGATCCCCCTATCAGCCAGTGTCACGTGGAGACACATGTCAGAGGGACAGACACACGTGGCTAGATAAGCAACCTCTGAGCTGTATAGAATTTTTCCAATTCAGTTCTCACACTGCAGCCAAAAGCAATTGTGTTTCTGCCCATGCCTCAGGAGTAGCAGGGTCAAAGTAACCCCTAGGAGCTACAAGGCCCCTCCCAAAGCTCGGGGCTTTTGCATACCCCAACTGGGAGATCAGAGTCTGCCACTGACACCACAGAATACCTAGCTATTAGGGAGCTGTGGATTCATACCCTCAAGTACAATCCACCAGCTTGGAGCTCAAGCTGGGAGGACAATCTCACTACACTCCACCAGGAAGAGGAGAAGACAACAGGTCAGAGGTAACCCAAGATCCACCAAACTCGCTAAAATACACCTAAGGCAATACACACCACTACTCCTCTCCCTGGCTCTGCCAAGGAATGAACCTTGGGGGCTTGGAGACAGGGCCATAAACTAGCCCTAACACCCCAGCTCTTGACCAAGAGGACATATGAGAAAAAATCAGTGAAAGAACTCAGGAAACATGAAAAATCAGAGTGAAAAGTCACCCCCAAAACAAATCATTAGTTCCTCAGCAATGGCTACCAACTCAAATGAAATGGGTGGAATGACAGAAGAGGAATTTTGTTTATGGATTATAAGAAAGCTCAAGGTAATTCAAGAGAAAATTGAATCCCAGCACAAAGAAACCACAAAAAAATGCAAGAAATGAATGAAAAATTTTCTAAAGAAATATAAGTATTATGGAAAAATCAAATAGAAATTCTAGAAATGAAAGAGGCATTCAAGGATCTACAAAACACAGTGGAAAGCCTTAAGAATAGGCTGGACCATGCAGAGGAAAGAATTTCAGAGCTAGAAGATAACTCCTATGTGCTAAAGAAGTCAGTCGAAGAGAAAGAACACAAAAAGAAGAGGCATGAACAAAGCATACAAGAAATGTGGGATCATGTAAAGAGGCCAAACATAAGGATAATAGGCATCCCTGAGGGAGAGGAAGAAAATTCTCATGGGCTGGAAAATCTATTTGAAGGAATAAAAGAGGAAAATTTCCATGGCCTAGCCAGAAATCTCGATATCCAAGTACAAGAAGCACACAGGACTGCTGGGAGACTCAACGTGAAAAGGCATTCACCACAGCACATAATTATTAGACTGACCAAAATAAACACAAAAGAGGCACTCCTCAGAGCTGTGAGGCAAAAAGAGCAGGTAACCTACAAAGGGAAACCTATCAGATTTACTACAGATTTCTCAGTTGAAACCTTACAAGCTAGAAGGGAATGGGGAGCCATCATCAGTCTCCTAAAACAAAATAAAGGCCAACCCAGAATTCTGTATCCCGCCAAACTAAACTTCTTATATGAGGGAGAAATGAAGGCTTCTCCAGACAAGCAATCACTGATAGAATTTGTGAAGCCAAGACCAGCCTTGCAAGAAGTGTTTAGACCTGCATTGTACATTAAGCAGCACAACGGACACCCACCAATGTAAAACTAACCAAAGCTAAAACTCCAGAACCCAGATTTCACAATGACTCAAGAGGTAAAACAGAACAAGAAACTACCCAACAGAATAAACAGAAATATACCCCATTTATCAATTCTCTCAATAAATGTGAATGGCTTGAATTGCCCATTGAAGAGACATAGACTGGCTGAATTGATTAAAAAATACAAGCCAAGTATCTGCTGTCTCCAGGAAACGCACCTTACACACAAGGACTCATTCAGACTCAAGGTGAAAGGATGGAATACAATTTTCCAGGCTAATGGAAACCAAAAGAAATCTGGAGTAGCCATCCTTATTTCAGATGATATAAACTTTAAAGCAACAAAAGTAGAGAAGGACAAAGATGGACACCATATAGTGGTGAAAGGAAAAACCTTACAAGATTTAACAATCCTAAACATTTATGCACCCAACACAGGAGTGCCCAGATATGTAGAGCAAATATTGCTTGATCTAGACAGCATAATAAATAGCAATGCCCTAATAGCAGGGGACTTCAACACCCCACTGACTGAACTGGACAGATCCTCCAAACAGAAAATAAGAAAAGAAACAATGGACCTAAACAGGACTCTAGAACATTTGGGCCTAACTGACATCTATAGAACACTCCACCCAAATAACACTGAATATACATTCTCATCAGCTCATGGAACTTTCTCTAAAATTGATCACATCCTAGGCCACAAAACAGATCTAAACAAATTCAAAAAAATAGAAATCATACCCTGATCTTTTCAGACCACAGCAGAATAAAATTAGAAATCAATTCCAACAGAAACTCATATCTTCATCCAAAAACATGGAAATTAAGAAATCTGTTACTGAATGACTATTGGGTCAAGGAGGAGATTCAAATGGAAATCAAAAGATTCTTCAAACTAAATGATAATGGGGACACAAGTTATCAAAATCTGTGGGATACAGAAAAAGCAGTCCTGAGAGGAAAACTTATCACCTTAAATGCTCACATCCAAAAGACAGAAAGGTCACAAATCAGTAAACTAATGAATCCTCTTAAGGAAATGCAAAAGGAAGAGCAAAGCAATCCTAAAGCCAGCAGAAGAAAAGAAATAACCAACATCAGAGCAGAATTAAATGAAATTGAGAAGAAAAGAACAATACAGATTAATAAAACAAAAAGTTGGTTCTTTGAAAAGATAAACAAAACAGACAGGCCACTTGCCAGGTTGACCAGAAGCAGAAAGGAAAGGACTCTAATAAGCTCAATTAGAAATGAAAAAGGAGAGGTCACAACCTATATCATGGAAATACAAAACATCATCTTCGAATACTACAAAAATCTCTATGCCCAAAAACACAAAAATGTGGAGGAAATGGATAAATTCTTAGAAACATACTACCTCCCTAGGCTCAACAAAGAAGAAACAGAATTCCTAAACAGACCAATATCAAGCACCAAATTGAAGCAGTAATAAAAAATCTTCCAAGAAAAAAAAGTCCTGCACCCGATGGGTTCACACCTGAATTCTACCAAACCTACAAAGAAGAACTGGTGCCTATACTGCAGAAATTATTTGAAAACATCCAGAAGGATGGAATCCTCCCAAAAATCACTCTACGAAGCCAATATCACCTTGATACCAAAGCCAGGAAAGGACACAACAAGAAAAGAAAACTACAGACCAATATCCCTTATGAATATAGATGCAAAAATCCTCAATAAAATCCTAGCAAACCAAATTCAAATGTACATCAAAAAAATAATTAATCACAATCAGGTGTGCTTCATCCCCTAGATGCAGGGATGGTTTAACATACGCAAATCTATAAATGTAATTCACCAAATAAATAAAAGCAAGAACAAATATTATATGATCCTTTCAATAGATGCAGAAAAGGCTTTTGACAAAATCCAGCACCCTTTTATGATAAGAACTCTTAACAATATAGGCATAGATGGCTCATACCTCAAAACTGTTAAAGCCATATACAATAAACCCACAGCCAATATCATACTGAATGGGGAAAAATTGAAAGCATTCCCCCTTAAAACTGGAACAAGACAAAGTTGCGCACTATCTCCACTTCTTTTCAACATAGTGCTGGAAGTTCTGGCCAGAGCAATCAGACAAGAGACAGGAATCAGTGTTGTCCAAATGGTGGCAGAAGACGTCAAACTTTCACTATTTGCGGATGATATATTATATCTAGAAAACCCCAAAGATTCAACCAAGAGATTATTGGAATTGATAAATGAATTCAGCAAAGTCTCAGAATACAAAATCAATGCACACAAATCAATAGCCTTCATATATGCCAATAACAGTCAAGCTGAAAAACAAATTAAAGATGCAATACCTTTCACAATAGCACCAAAAGTAATTAAATATTTAGGAATATACCTAACTAAGGAGGTCAAAGACCTAGATAGAGAGAATTATGAAACACTGAGAAAAGAAATTGCAGAGGATGTAAACAGATGGAAAACCCTACCATGCTGTTGGATAGGTAGAATTAACATAGTGAAAATGTCTTTGCTACCTAAAGTTATTTACAGAATCAATGTAGTCCTTATCAAAATACCAACATCGTTTTTTGCTGATCTAGAAAAAATAATTCTATGCTTTATGTGGAACCAGAAAAGACCCCGTCTAGCCAAAGCAATCTTAAGCAAAAAGAACAAATTGGGAGGCATCAATATACCAGACTTCAAACTATACTACAAGGCTATAGTAACCAAAACAGCATGGTACTGGCACAAGAACAGAGACATAGACCAATGGAACAGGACTGAGAACCCAAATATAAAACCATCCTCATACAGTCATCAGATCTTTGACAAATTCCACAAAAACATACAATGGAGAAAAGAATCCGTATTCAATAAATAGTGCTGGGAAAACTGGATGGCCACATATAGAAGACTGAAACTAGATCCACACCTCTCACCTCTCACCAAAATCAACACACGATGGGTAACACATTTAAACCTAAGATGTGAAACCATAAGAAATCTAGGAGAAAACTTTAGAAAAACTCTTACGGACATTGGCCTATGCAAAGTATTTATGAAGAAGACCCCCCCAAGGCAATCACAGCAGCAACAAAAATAAATAAATGGGACCTTATCAAATAAAAATCTTCTGCATAGCCAAGGAAACTATCACTAGAGTGAACAGACAACCTACAGAGTGGGAGAAAATATTTGCATGCTACACATCTGATAAAGGTCTGATAAGTAGATCTATACAGAACTTAGGAAAATCAACAAGAAAAAATCAAACAACCCTATTAAAAAATGGGCAAAGGATATGAACAGAAACTTTTCAAAAGAAGACAGAATAATGGCCAGCAAACATATAAAAAATTGCTTAACTTCTCTAATCATCAGGGAAATGCAAATCAAAACCACAATGAGATATCACTTAACTCCAGTGAGATTGGCTCATATCAAAAAGTCCCAAAACAACAAATGTTGGCAGGGATGTGGACAAATAGGAACACTCACACACTACTGGTGGGACTGCAAATTAGTACCTCTATGGAAAGTAATCTGGAGATACAGCAACCCCACTACTGGGTATTTACCCAAAGGAAAAAAAGACATTCTATAACAAAGACATTTGCATGCAAATGTTTATAGCAGCACAATTCACAATTGCAAAGATATGGAAACAACCCAGGTGCCCATCAATATACGAGTGGATTAATAAAATGTGATATATGTATACCATAGAGTATTACTCAGCAATAAAAAACAACGGTGAATTAACACATCTGGTATCATCCTGGATGGAGCTAGAGCCCATTCTTCGAAGCGAAGTGTCACAAGAATGGAAAAACAAGCACCACTGGTAATCACCATCAAATTGGTACTAACTGATCAATACTTATGTCATACGTGGCAATAATATTCATCGGGGTGGGCAGGCAGGAGGGGGGTGGAAGAGATAGAAAAACTCTCACTGAATGGGTGCAGGGCACACAGTTTGGGGATGTCCACAATTGTATCTCTGACGTGGGCAGTGCATGGGCAATATATATAAACAAAGTGTTGTACCCCATAATATTCTGAAATAAATAAATAAATAAATAAATAAATAAATAAATAAAAAACAACCAACTATTATGTACCCATAATAATTTTTAAAAAAGGAACCAAGGCAATGCAAAAAGTCAAACAAATGGGCACTGAGTGGAGGGTTTCAGTAGACATTCAGAAACAAATGATTTTATTGGCACCTTGATCCTCAGTTTTAAATCCTGCAATGGTTTTTCACTGCACTTACATTAAAAGCCAAACTCCAAGACCTGACCACAGGCTCCCTGCCTGCCTTTCCGCCGTTATGCCCTACCATCCCCTTACTTCTCTAACTCCGTGCCCGGGTGTCTTCTCTCTCCCAGAGCAAAACAGTGATCCTAGTTGCTGAGTTCTTAGAGTTCCGGTTTCTTATTCCTGGACAGCCTCCTCATCTTTGAGGTTTTACCTCAAACCCCAGGTCCAGAGAGCCTTCCCAAATCAGAACTCCTCCTCTATTGCTGTCACTTAACAGCCATGTCTTCATTGCATTGATCTCCATCTAACAATTTCTTGTTTTTTGTTTACACAATTGTTCCTATTCCTTTTCTCTAGAATGTAAGCTCAACACATCCAAAGATTTGACCTCTTTTACCTTATTCTTCATTGTAACATGGTTTGGAACAGTGTAGGTACCTAATTAATACTCTGATTTAACTATTGTTAATTCCACATAAGTATTTATCAAACATTTACATAGCATTACTATGCTCCAGGCATGTTTCTAAGCCCTTTATAACTAACATAACAGTCTTATAAGGTAAGTGTGAGAATAATTCCCATTTTATAGATGATGAAGAAATTGAGGCACAGGAGGTTTAAGTTACTTGCCAAAGGTCAAAAAGCTGGTAAGAGGCAAAGGAGGGTTAACATCCAGATAGTCATGCATGTGCTAGGTTCTGTGTTCTTAGCACAACGGTGGGATAGAGCTACATCTCAGTCTGTAGGTGGAAAGAATAACTGGTTTTCAGAAAGTTCCAGAATGTGTGAGGGCATCAACTTTGTGGCTTCACTTAGAAAAGTTTCCTCTTGAGTTTCATCTTAGGCTTGGAGACCATGTCCTGCCTGTCTTCTATGCCCGCTTCCCTGACCAAGTATCTGAGTGATAGTGTTTTATTCAGGGAAGGGAAAAACCTCTTAACTTAGCATTTCTTAAATTATGCTTCATGAACACTAGTATCCCATGATGTTTAGAGAGCCATTCCCCTAAAAAAAAGTTTCTGTAGTTAAAAAAATGTATGACTAAAAAGAAGCAAAAAATGAGAAATAAGGAGAATATTCTGTAACTCATACTTTAAAAATGTAGTATGTGTAAATTGGCCCCAAATTATGAAGCCATATGATGTTTACAAAATGTTATTTTCATATATTTCTGGGGTCTTTTATATTTATTAGAATGCTTTAGGCCAAATTGAATTTTGAGCATTAAATGAGGTGACAAGTGACTGATTCTCTAAATTTTTGAAGAAATGACACCTGCATTTAAATAATATTTTAAAAGCATTTTTCATTCACATGTTATTATGCTGTTTTTTCCTACTTCACCCAAATAGCTTATAATGATTTGCAGAGTTCTCCCAATCCAAGTTTCTACCTCTCCATTAAGAAATGCAAATGTCTCTCTTGGCGGTTTCTTTGTGGTCCTGCTTTGCCAGAGCTCCTAAAAAAATTCAGCTAAAACCTAAGATGAACTCTATCAGCTCTACAGGCTGCAGAGACGACATCTCATGTAAGAGAGATTTATGTAGTCTATCACTAAAATTTAGCTTTTCAACACAGTTATTAATCAGCCTGTTGTGATCCTAATGTTTCTGAATGACACAATTTTCTGTAAGCCAAGCAACCTACACCAAATTAGGAATGCGGGTGGTGGAGGGTGGAGCAAATATCAAACATGACCAGAAAATGAATGACCCCTGGAAAAATCAGGCTCACCTAAACACTTGAGGTTTTCAAAATGAGCAGCGACTGATGTGTGTGTGTGTGTGTGTGTGTGTGTGTTGTTATTTCTGCTGTTCTCCTTCCTTGCCTTCCTCTCCTTCTCCTTCTTTTTCTTTATTCTTTACTTGCTAAACAACCTCTCTGACCAGTCTAATTTTCCATACAAATTAGTGTGTTGATATTTGTTTTAATATCATCTTCCACTTATTATTTGAATGCTCTCTTCCTAAAGGGGAGGTTCATCATGTGAACCAAACCAGAAACTGGAATTTTCTGTTTACAGATTTAAACATGGATGAGGAAAATGGATTGTGAGCAAATGTCAAGTGTGTCATCACTGTAGCTGTGTTTTAAGGACAGAAATAATCGTATTAAGCAAACATTTAGAGCCTATTTGCCCAAATGAAATCTCTCCATTGTTTTTATATTTCAATGCCTCAGGGTAGAATCTAAATTATTTTCAATTTTCTTTTCCTTTTTGTGTCCTCCTGTAATTTGCCCAACAGTAGTATTATTTGACAGTCTTTATTTTTCCTTCTAATTCCTATTAACATTGTTTGTGTTTGTTTCTTCCCATTCATATCACTGTCTCCTTTTTTTTTTTCTTTTTAACTTTTTGGCATCTGTATCTGTTGAGATAATTGGGTTACAATCATCACCTGTGTTACAATCATTACTCGATAGGTATTTCTGCATGGGTATGTTGGAAATGCTTAGGATCCAAACAAAGTGAACCAGCTGTAGAACGTGTACAATGATCTTTTTGATTCAGTGACGGGAGAAATCCAAGTTGGCTTAATTAAGTGAAAAAGAGGGCAAGTGAGGCAGAGTGGCACGTGATCTGTATTAAACAAACCCTTCTATTCAAATGACACGTACTGATAGGTATAACCAGCAAACGCAGCAAGAGGAAATATGCGGGATTCTGTTACCACGAACAGATTCATGGTTGATTCCCAGGAGAACCAGAATGTGGCATAATATCATAAAAATATCATTCACAAGCATTTTTTCAAACATTCTGACCAGTAGCCTATCGGACCAGATACTTGTTTTTTCTTCTCTAAAATGTTATAAGGAAAGTAATCAATTAGTAATAGGTGGACAAGTGACTTCATCATGGTAAATTTAGGTTTCCTTATGTGTAAAATAATAACTAGGCTCTCTTCATAGATTTGGTACAAGAATTAAATGAAACTATACATGTAAAGCTCTTAGCACAGTGCATGAGAAATGGTAAGTATGAAATATAAATTTATTATTATTACTAACTCATATTCATATCAAAAGATGCTAGATAATGTGAAAGATACAGAAATATATGGCATTGGCCCTGCCCTCATGATAGTCTCAATCTAGTTGGGAAATTAAATATAATATAAAACACAGAGTATTGGGCAGTATGCAACTAAGTATTAAATAGCATGGTAGAGAGTATAAATACTATAGTAGACTGAAGGTAGAAATAGGTATTAGGGATAATGTCATTATGAAAGGTAGTTGTCACTATAACAAATATTTTCAGCAGTTCTAAATTATGTACTAAGTAATAAAAATACTATATCCTGCTCATATTTAATACCCCCATTATGTCTGCCATGATATGTCCTTCTTTCCTCATTTTTTTTTATTTTTATTTTTTCAGATAGGGTTTTCCTCTGTCACCCAGGCTGAAGTGGAGTTCAGTGACATCATCACAGGTCACTGCAACTTCAAACTCCTGGGCTCAAGTGGTCCTCCTGCCTCAGCCTCCAAAGTAGCTGGGACTGCAGGTGTGCACCACCTTGCCCAGCTAATTTTTCTATTTTTAGTAGAGATGGGGTCTCGCTCTTGCTCAGGCTGCTCTCCAACTCCTGTGATATGCCCTTCTTGATTCCTCTCATTTCTTCATCACCTAAACCTAATTCATCATTCAAGACTAATTGCCCCCGCTCCACAGCCGTGAAGTTGATCTTCACAAAATGTAAAATGTTTCCTCATAAGTTTAGAATAAAACCCATACCCCTCTCCCAGGCATAGAAGACCTATAGAATCTGGCCCCTGCCAGTTTCTCCAGCATCATCTCATAGCTCACACTCCCTTGCTCACCTGGCTGGAATCTCTCCAATCAATTCTGAAAGCAAGTCAGATTCTTCTCTGTACCAAGGACATTAGCATTTTCTGTTCCTTTGTTTGGAATGCTCCATTCCTCCCATTTTCTCATAATTCAACTCTTAGCTAACATATCACAACCTCCTTCCAGCCCTCCTTCAACTTTTCTAGCCCACTCCAGCATCTATTCTCTGTATTTTAGCTCCTGAATTCCTTCACAGAACTTACCACATTATTAAAGTATTCTATTTGTTTGTTTGAGAATTTTTTTTGCTGTTGTTAGCCATTTGTCTCTCTCCTCCAGGGGAATGTCAGTTCCATGAAGGTAGGGAACATGCCTGTCTTATTTACTATCACATCACAGATTCACAGTAAATGCTAATTTTAAAAATGAACAAACCATTCTTCCCAATCATTTCTCCCACTTCTTTCTGTGTTCCCTTGGGTATATCTGTAAGCAGCATTATTTCTATCCATCAGTCACATCTTGAACTTGTCCTCCCTTGATCACTTTGCTAGTATTTGTCCCATCTTCCTCACCTCCTCTGAAAATTCTATTCATGCTTTTATTTCCTCCATAAAACTTTTTAATTTTAATAAACATGAGCTAGCTCTCCCTCCTTTATACCCCTTGTAATGTGTTGTTTGTTTCTCTGTTAAGATACTTAAATTTTTGCCTTGTAATACAGATCTTTCAGCACTTGCTTTATCCTTATCAGCTTTGCTATTAGTCTTTTAGTATCAGTTGGAGTTCTTTGTTTACAAGTAATAGAAACCATCTATGGCTAACTCATGCAAAAGAAAGAAAGAGATAAAGAAAAAGAGATTGCAAGCGAGAAGGCATGGAGGGAGAGAAAAGAAAAGAAAAGAAAAAGAAAAAGAAAATATTTGAAATATCCAGGGTAGCTCATGGAATGGATGGAAAAGCAGAACAACCAGACTTCAAGAAAGACAGAAACAGAATAACTCCTGGGATCCTGGCATTTAAAACAAGCAGAGAGAATCATCGAAGTCCCACTGTCAGAATGAATAAGCTCCAATTGTTTGCTATCCTTAGTTCATTTTATTCAGGATATAAATTCCTGAGAGAAATTTTGATTGACCTAATTTTAGTCATTTGCCATCTCTTTTTCGGTACCTCAGGATAAGTGTCCCACCAAAATTATAGCCAAATGAAGGAAATGTGGTCTCTAACAAGGAATTGAGTTCATCTGTTTACAGAAGATGGTTGGGGGTGGCTCTGGGTGGGCAAACACAACACATTTTTACTACAGCAGGCTTCAGTGGGAGGACTAAGAACCACTTTCCCTGACCAATTAAAAGAACATAATAAAATATACCATGTGTATAACAGTACCAGTTTGTTATACTGATGGCTGAAACCATAAAAAATAAATAAATGAAAAATTTTGAAAACATTATTTTTGTACTTCTTTTGGGGGTTTCAGACTGAGGAGTAGAGGGTTTTTTCCACTTGGATCCTATAGCATATGACTATAACTGAACACATGCTTAGTAACAGTATTTGCAATTTAGCATAATATGATGATTACAAAGCATCGTGATACTTATGAAAGGATACAGTGTAATATCTACATATTTTCATATGCTATGGATTTATAACAACCAGTGTTTACAAATTTGTTAGCCTGAACTGAACTATTTTCAGTTCTACTCAGCAGAACTATTATTTAGTGCATTCAATATTACTGTTTTTAGACCAAAAAACAGGTCTTGAAATGCACATAACTCAGTCTAATCCAAGCTGATGGCAGAGTAGCTGAAATTTAGTGCACAAAGTTCATTTATGAGAACAAAACCTACCTATAGGCTCAGCAATTCTACTTATGCTTTAATAAAACACATTATCCACTTGTACTCATCACCTGCGGTATCTCACCTTTAACAATTCTTTTTGTCTGGAGTTTAAGGCAAAAGATAATTGGATCAGGGCTCTGAAACTATCAAAGAGAAGCAGATCTATGTGGTGACTAGTGTTCTCCCTCTGTGAGGACTACAATCTGGAATAACCATCATTCTTATGCTTTTCAAACATGGACCCCTCTTCCCTTTGTCTTTTTCAAGAAATTTAGTTGAAAACTCCACTTTACCCAGAGGATCATGTAAAATCCACTTTTGAAACCACGAGTAGGTTGATATGTTTGAATGACTTTGTTCAGAACTTTAGATCAAATCGATTTTAATACTTGAAATATACCATTGTTATTATTTTGTTAATTGGCTGTTGTATGTTAATATGTTCATTAAATACAAATAACTCATTTCCCCAAAGTATTACAAATTCTAAAACATATTAGGTTTACCATTATAGTTCCAAAAGATAGAAGAATTAAAAAAAAAAAAGAAAGAGAAAGAGAAAGAAAGAAAGAAAAAAAGAGGGAGAAAAGAATACATGTGCCTACATATGTGTATGCATATTTATACGAGAGCCTATATATATTACTCCGTGGACACAAACTGGTCCATTTGCAAACAGCCATCTTATCAGCATCTCAGCTTAGCCAAATTCAAAGAAAAACTTGTTTCTTTGTTCAGACTTTAAAAAATAAAAGCTGGTTTCTTAAAAAAAAATACATATGTTACATATATTCATTTGATTTAGGTTCCTAAACGCATTAAATTGAAACTCTTTAAAATTAGCTTTAGAAAAACTTTTATTAATGAGTTAAAAGTAAGTTGGTTAACATAATTCAGTAAGACTTTCTTAAGGCCTCCGGAGAGCAGGACACTGCTAGGCATTGCTCTTCTTGCTCAAAATCTGATTGTGATTTGTAAACTCAAATCCATCCTCTTAAACAAGGAAGAGAAGTCCAGGTGAAATGTGTCTCCTCGTCTTTCCAGACTTAGCTCTTTCTCACACCTTCACTCTCTTGCTTTTTCCTCTTCTTGTATGTACTTCTCTGTACCTGTGAATCCAGTGTTCTAACTAGGTTAACCACCATATTTCTTTAGCTCCCTGATTCGAGAACTTTTCTACTGGGGAGACTTCCCTTACCCTCTTCTCTCCTCCCAAGTTTAGGGAATATGTAGCCCCCACAATAATCATGCACATCACCTACCATAACATTTATATCATTGCATTATAATTGCATATTTGCTTATCATTTATCCAGCTGCATTGTAAACCCTGGAAGAGCATAGTCTATAGCTATCTTGTTCATTGTTGTAACTGCATGTAGTAGGTACTTCATAAAGAGATGTTGAATAATGATGACATTGTTCAGGATTCTCTCTACAACTCTGCGCCTCCCGCCCCACCAGCCCCATTCTCAAACAAAATGCAGCAAAATCCTTTATAAAAGTGATTCTCAAAACCAAACTGGCTTTGTATATGGTGAGAATCCTTTGTTTTTCTCTTTTCATTTTAAACTGCTTGAATATGTCTTAGCCTCTCCACCCTTTCCCGATATTCAGCAAGTTGAATGCTGTAACAAGATGTTTCTGTTTTATATTCCTGAATGTGCAACAACTGAACCAAGTGCAAGGTGACTTTGCTGTAACTCAGCAGTCTTTTCAAAAATGTCTTTTTCCCCCCTTTTTAGGTCCTCTGAACAGTATCATTAAGGGCTGCAAGGTGAAGATGTATTAGGTTAAAAACTGGCAGACAGGGACCCTGAAGCACTTTAAGAAACTTTGGTCTGCAGGAAATCCTCAACTTGGCTCCAGTCATCAGGAAACACATTCTCTACTACAGGTAGGTCCACCAACCTACATTTGTTTTAAGACTTTTTACAAATGCCCTTCAAAGGAAAGAGAATTTTATTTTTCCCTGATTTCTAAAATGTAAAAATAAAATTAACTTTCAATATGGGAAAGATCTTACTAAAGTCCTTCTAAATTGGAATGATTTTATTCACTAGAAAATGTAGTAATTTCTATATTCCCTCTTTCTTAGGAATTCCACAGGTGACTTATCATTTATTCTAAAGAAGTCCACTTTTAGCTAAGTGGTCTGTCGACAGCTATTTTGATACATCTGCATGCCCCTAGCCGCTGAATCTCTATGGATACAAAAATTCTGTTTTTCTGAAAAAGGGGGTCATTCAGTTTGTCAAAGAGGAAACAGAAGTATTTTAGATCTGAGTGAAATGAATATAAACAATTTTTAGTTACTCTTGTTCCATTATCTCCACGCGGGAGATAAATTCACTATGACAGAAGGTCAGCCTTTTTGTTTGTTTCTTTGTGATTTACAGACATTCAGGAAAGCCACACCAGGTTAGTGGTATTTTTTCTAGGGTCTGTTTCTTAGATTCCCCCATATATAATTTGGCTGGGTTATTAGTTTTGTTTTTGGTTCGTTTTTGTTGTCTTCTCCTCTGCAATGTTTCCCAGTAAGTTTGTCAGTCTCCAGAATGGGTTACAGATCTACGATATCAGAAAAAAAGTGACACTTGATTCAGTTGAAGGTGACGCTGAACACGCAGGATGTACAACCATCTTTAAGGACTGTGGAAGGAGAACCAACCAAAGTCACTAGTTCAAGCCTTTATTGAAAAGTTGCAACAGGAGAAGCAGTTTAAAAATTTGGCTAGACAGATTAGGGAAGACCATTCAAAGTTGTTTTGTTTTGAGAATAGTTCACTTTTCAATATCTTGGAAAGTATGGGGAAATTTTAGTTGTGTTACTCACAGGGTCTCTCACAGTATCAAGCTATGGTGCTTGAGGTTGCAGAAAATTTATCAAAATTATCATATTACTTGAATATTTAGTCTACCAGAATAGTTTATAAGGTTTTATAGTAGATAATTTTCTGAATTGATAGATGTACACTGTTTTCACACAATATTTGCATCATTACCTTTTGAGAGGACAGAACATGCTCTTTATTTCCTGGGAATGCCCAGGAATAAGTCTATAACTGTATTTCTCTTCCACTGCTTTCACTCAGTCTCACACATATATGTCTAGAAGTGGCGTTCTCTAAATATTAAACAAATGTAACTGTGTCATTGATATAGCATACCTCAATGCAAGCTAATCATCTTTCACTTCAACATTTATTTTCTTTCTCAATTTTGCTGTTCTGTCGGTCTCCCAGGACTTATACCACTACCATTAGGTTTTGGATCCTTCATCTCGTTTTTTGTCCTGATGATATCATTAGTCACTTATGCTAATGTTTCTACTTTCAGATCAAGTCTCTTACCCATTCTTTGCAGGGTCTCACTGCAACCTCACCTTTTTTGAGCTTTCATCATGCTCTCTTTTCTGAGCTAACACATTTTATTCCTAACAGGCTCCATCTCTACACCCCCAAACTGAAATTCAGCCTATACTCAAGTAAAATAATTGGATTTCTTAAATAGCACTTCCATTGTTTCTACCAGTTCATAAACTCTTACATGCATCTCATTACCATACTTTTAAACTTGAAGTGAATCACATTTTTATCTCTGCAACCCTATACCATCAAGTATAGGGTTATATACATGGCTTTATACTTAGAAAGTATACAGTTGAATGTACCAGGAATGAAATGATTACATTTTTTTAAAGGATATATGTTTCCAGAAGTTTTTAAATACCCACCATATTTATTAATTAGAATTTGTAATCAAATAACAAGGCTTTAGAGTTCTCAAGGCCTTGGAAGAGAAGTAGGAAGACAGGGGTGGACGTTTGGAGGCAATTTGGGGTAAATTACTAGCTAGAAAGCAGCCCCTCTCCCCAAATGAAACTTTTCTGTCTGAAAATTTGAAATGTAGTAGTGTGATGGAGAGGACAGGGGGAGAACAGTTTTCAGACAATTTAGTGTTGATAAAATGAGTAACAGTACTCTGTTTTTTTCTTAATTCAAAGTACAAACTTTCTTAGTGGGTCTCTTTCCTAAAGGGAATAAAACTGCCTACTTATACAGTTTTATCACCAGCCTGAGGGCATTATAGTTTATTTCAGCCAATTAAAATAACAATTACTGCAGGAGATGATTATGGGAGTGCCCTTCTGTTGGTTGAGTCCCCACCAATACTGGAATGATTAAAACTCCTCGACTTCAAATTTTCATATTGCAATGACTACTTCTTCTTCAAAAGAACTTGAACAGTAATTTGGAAAAGCACATTCTATTTATTTCCTTCATTTTCAAATTTTGTTCTTCTTAATGTTTTACAGACTCTTTTCTACAGTATCATAGCTTGGACTTTATGTCTCCTTATTCTTGTTGGAAACAGTTTGTACTTACCAAATTATTATATGAAAGCCAGCACCATTGCTAAATACAATGTATAGGAAGCAGTTGGTTTGGACTGAGCACCTGCACTAGGCTTAACAGACCAAAGCAATATGAGTCACTCATGCTAAAGTTCCAAGTCACCAAGCCAAAATGAAGTTGTTTATCTGACCTCTCCAGAAATCAGGAGAGAGATAGCCAAATCCCCCAATAGACTTGTTTTAGCTGGCATGATGAAGGAGTCCCCTCTTCTTTAATCTTTACAAGGAAAACAACTTTAAAACTACTAATTCACTTTTTGTTTTCTGCTTCTGCTTTCCTCAGCCCTTTTCTGTCTATAAAGCCAATCTCTTCTGTTCAGCTCAATGGAACACTCATTTTATTTTGTAGGATGAGGTGTTGCCTAATTCTAGAATTGCAAATAAAAGCCAATTAAGATCTTTAAACCAAATTTGTTGTAATTTTGTCTTTTGACACCATGCTTGCCTTAGTCTGATGGGGACTATGTGTTCCATTTTATTGAGTTTGTTGAGATGTTTCCATAAGATTTCCAATGTAAGCTGCTTTATTGCTGACAGCAAAATAATTTCAAGCATCCTAACTTGACATATGAAAAATCTCAATGATAATGCTGATTAACATATCTTTTGCATTTGAATTACTATGTTTTTTAAGAAGAGAAAATTGTACATTTGGTGGGTTGTTTGCATAGTCAAATAAACATACATCAGGATGTGCAATCTAGTAATTAGGTGCATTTATCTGTTTGTGACACCACTGGAAAATACTCTGAATGAAGACTCTAGGGGTGAAATACTGCTACTTGGATTGCCATTTCAAAAATCACGACCTCCCATAGCAAAAGCAATGCTTATGACTACATAGGAAGTGTTTGCCTAGTGCTTAGTTACTTTAAATGTATTTATAATAAATCTTTTTTAAAATAATATATGCTTTACATTTTATGGATTTGTTTGCCTTATGTGTCATCATATTAGTAGAGTTTGTACTTTATTTATTTATTAAAAAAAGAGCTATAGGACTTAAGCATTTCTATTGTTCTGAGAATTTAGGTATTTAGAAACTATTTAGCATTTAAAAGTAAGTACCTATATTGACCAAAGTTCAAAGGAAAGAAGGGCTGAAAACTTCAAGGTGTCTCAGTGACAGAGACATGATGGTCTACATTTAAACTTGGCAGTTCAGATATGGAAGTTTTCAGCAAATACCCTACTCACTATTAAGCAAAGTTAATTTTGCTTTTTTTGGGGGGGGTTATTTTTAGTGAAAGTTCAAAAGTGATCATAATACCTGCCTTTTTCTTAAAAATGTTTAAATCTTACCATGAATATTTATCAGTTCAATGAATACAGATCCATTTTATTGTTTCAGTTGGCCTGATAGTGACATTTGAGATTGAAGCCTGAACAAAACAGCAAGTCCCCTCACATTCTTTAAACCATGAGACAATACCACCCTCATTATTTTGACCCCAACATATTCAAGTGTTCTAGATAATCTGTGGGGAATTTGTTCTCTCTAATGCCCCAATTTTCTGATCATCTTTTGCTTAACAACTTCCTTTTCTTGATACTGTCTGACTTTAAACATACTAACATAATTGACTACACTATATTCAAGTCAGGCATATGTTTTAGTTGACTCTATTTTACTGACGGGAAAGAAAAATGAATTTGTTCTTTACTTGTAAAGAGGAGGGTAGATCTGAAGAAAAGCAGATTTTGTTCTTGTGAAATGGGAGTGGATGGGATATCAGTCTGTAACTGGTCCCTCACTGAACAAATTTCAATGACCCCTGTATAATCCTCTCCCTTAACTAACTACTTGACCTTTTGAGTTGTTTCCCAGAAATGGTGGATTTTTCTGCAAGACATAGCAGCTGAGATTCTGAAGGCTCCTGGGCGGACTTCCTGATGCACCATCCCCACAACCCGCCCCCAATGCACCTAGCCCCTTGCTGGTTACACCACGGCCCACCCCAAGGCACATGGCCCATCCTGTAAAAGTCATGATCTCTGTTAGTCAGAGACAGACAAATTTGAGGCAGCTTCTTCTCTCCTGTCTGTGGTATTAAAAATTCCCTTCTTACTTGGCAATCCTTGTTTTCTCAATAATTAGATCTTTGTGCGACTAGTAACCGGACCTAGACCAAAACCCCCTTGGGGTTTCAACAAGTCTGAGAGCACAATTACTATACACGAAAATGGTTGTCAAGAAGTGGGGGTAAGAGGATTGTATGCTTTAGGATAAAAGGGGGGATTTCAGTAGGAGAGAGGAAAAGAGAAAGACAGAGACAGAGAGAGTGACAGAGAGAAAATTTGAGAAAGAAAAATAAATCAAAATGAAGACATTTTGCCCTGTTAGGTATGATATTCTCCTCTATTCATGTCTTCATAAAACCATCACTTAGAAAAATTACTCAACAGTGCTGGTGGTGAATCTGGAATTTCTGTTATTAGTTTGATTATAAATTCGTGCAGATCTGGTGGTAGAAGCTGGTTATGAACAGGGTAATAATTTTATTATATTAATTTACATCCTGGGGATGACCTCTTTTTCACTGCCTATAGGTTTTTAATTTAGTTGAGGGGTCAAGGGGTATAAATCTGAAATACCTAGAAAATACTTTCAAAATTAATACTAGAGGACACCTCCAATAAGATTCCATTCTATTAGAGTAGATAGGCTTGTGGATTTTAAAACTACTACTTTCCTAGTGATTTTGATATGTATCTGTTATTGAGAGAGAATAGAGAAAGCAGATAGAGATAAGTAGATAAGCAGAAAGAAGAAATATACTAATGAAAACTGTTATATTTATTATACATGAACATTCAGTTTCCTTTTGGACATTAAAGAAGTGATAGATATTTTTTAAATGTTAATATGTTTTCAGTAAAATACAATATTTTATAATATCTTCAATAGCTGTTTTAAAGAATATTGTGATATAAAGTATTCTCTCTTTATCTATGATTTTGATTTTTGCATTTTCAGTTACCTACGATCAACTGTGGTCCAAAAATAGTACCTAAAATAAGATTATTTTGAGAAAAAGAGAGAGAGAGAAAGCACATTCATATCTCTTTTATTACAGTATATTATTATAATTGTCCTTTTTTATTAGTCATTGTTGATAATCTCTTACTATGCCTAATTTATAAATTAAACTTTATTATAGGTATATACGTATCGGAAAAAGCATAATATATATAGAGTTTGGCACTATCTGCAGTTTCAGGAATCCACTGGGAGTCTTGGAAGGCATCCCCTACAAACAAGGGGGACTACTGTATGGCAATTCTTATGTCATTGATTAAAGCTAAGTGCATAACATTAAATCTTATTCTAGGGTAGGGTACGGATATAAGATGCAAAACAGGCAATGCCTAAATATTATTATATATTTTATAATAAACATGCAATGTTTATTATAAGGCCTAAAAATAGCCAGCTAAAAAATTATGTGGCTTATTTGTTTAAACTGCAGATATTTTTGTCCTTATAGACTTAGTCCTATGGAATTGGAATCACTAAGTATGCAGTGTGGAGATCCAAATTTTTACAAGTTCTGAGTTAAATTTATGCATAATAAAGTTTGATAGCTAACCTACATCTATAAAACTTGTAGACAGTTTTAGATAGGTACTCAGCAGCAGACAATTCAAGATATTACCTTTTAATATGAGCAGGAAATATTGGCATTCAATACTGTTGATTGAAGAACAGCAAACCTCTTACTTTGATTTGCCTTCACTTGGAACTCTTCTACCTTGGCACAGTATTTTCCACTTAAGTAAGAATAACCACATCAGCAAAAACAGCAACAAAGAAAGGAAACAAAACAAAAACAACCATTGCCATATACACATTCATTCACTCAACAGTTATCTATTGAGCGACTAAAATGCACACTTAATGACTTAACATTACAGTTGCATTATTGAAAGTGAAATGAGTGGTATTCTACAGCACTTTGTTAATAATAAACCTTCAAGGTAATTCATTCAATAAACACATGCAGAGTCCTTAATGTTCTTAATAGTTTGGGCTAAAATATTGCCTTCATTGATTCTTCAGTAAAATCACCTCAACAATCTCCTTCTCTGAGGTAAGGGACTCAAGAGACTATTTGGATGTCTTGGGATAATGGAATAAAAATATAATTTATAAATTATTTGGTAATTTAAATCTTGTTTACCTATGAAAACATGTAAAGCAATTTGTGGGTTACTTCACTTTCTATTAAATAAGAATTAAATCAAGACCTAGCAGAAACTGTTTTTAAACACTGAATTTCCTAAGTAATTGCAATTTTGTAGACCTACTCTTTTGCTGTACAACTTTATGTTTTTATATTATCAGAACAATAGCAGTTGGTATTTGCAAAATATCAAATGACATAGATGATGACATGTCAATTATCTATGAAAATTATCACTTGGAATATGGTATTTATGATCATGTTATTTTTCTTTTTAAAAAGTCTAACTTCATACCATATGTATACCCACTTTTTAATTTATTAAAATTAAACTGATTTTATATTATGATACAACAAATAAAGGCTTTCTGATACTTATTACAAATGCTATTTAATATTTAAAGTTAACCAAGTACAAGCTATGTAAATTGGAGGTAAGTGTTTTTCCCACAAATACTTACAATAAATCAGCTTAAAGTGTTTGAATATTTTATTTGAAGCTAAATATGTCAGTATATAGAAGTAAATAGCAGGGTATTATCAAATAGAATAAACTCTCTAAAAAGAAAATAACTCTAAAAAACAGATGAACACCTGAGCACTGATTGGAAAGAAAATATCAAGAAGTAATAAACTATGGCTAAATGAACTCAAGCCTATTCCTAGGTGTAGATATCACACAGAATACCGACACCTGATGTTTTATCCACTTCTTTTACACCTTGAAAATGTTAATAAAAAATAAATGACTGTGTACAATTCATTTAATCATAGAAAATATATTGAGTAATAATTAAAATGAAATACTCAAGAATAAAGTTAGTGAAATAATTTTAAAAGTAATTAGGAATTACCTGGAAATAGTGCAACAGAGATTTATATAAAGTGATCATACATCTGTGTTTAGTAAGACATAAAATATATTAACTAATAGTCCAAACATTTGGACAAATTGTTCAGTGTTAGAATAACCAACCTGTTAATTGATGATTTTTTCCCCTTTTAAACCAGTTATATTTTAGTTTTTGTTTGTTTGTTTGTTTGTTGTTTTTTTTGAAACAGGGTGTCTCTCTGTTACCCAGGCTAGACTGCAGTGGCATCATCATAGCTCACTGCAATCTCAAATTCCTGGGCTTAAGCGATCCTCCTGCCTCAGCCTCCTGAGTAGCAGTTGTGCACCACCATGCCTGGCTAATTTTTCTATTTTCTATTTTTTGTAGAGACAAGTTCTCTCTCATACTCAGGTCTTGAACTCCTGGCCTCAAGCAGTTTTCCCACCTTGGCCTACAGAAGTGGTAGGATTACAGGCGTGAGCCACCGCACCCGGCCTGTATTGTAGATTTTTAGGTTTTATGTTTCTTTGAAGAATTTGTCTAGAAGTATCTACACAATGTTAAAGAAAAAAAATTATTCATGACACTGTTAAAATGGTAAGGGAGAACATTTAGGACTACAAAGGTAGGGATTACTGCAATCAGATTTTGCAGCAGGGGAGACAGATTGGGCTTGACTCTGAATGCAACAAGGAAAAGTGGGGATTTTTAACCAAGGAGCAAGGCCAGGGGAGGCTGTGATCAATGGATGGAAAATTGCTAACAGAGTAGGCTAATTCTTTGCTCACCTCTGACCTAATAGTATTCTTGCTCAAAGAAACCTAGCATAGTCAGATATAGTTGGGGAATGATGAAGGATGAGGAATTTGGTCCAATATCAAGGATGAGCAGATATCCAGGATGGGGGTGGAGAGCAGGTGGCTTTTGAGTAAACTGACTTAGGATGTTTGCTAAAACAGAACTCTACAAGGTCATTTAAATACTGTAAATGAGTGAGAAGTGGGTGGATAAGGCAAGAGAGCATTACAAAGCCTCTCACAAAGTGGAGAGTAGAAACTCCATCTTAAGGAAGCAACAACTACTTAGAACAATTTGCCATGCAGGTGTTCTGGTCTAATGCTGCCAGAATTTCAAGTTTTTCAAGAGAAACTCAAAATCCAAATCACTACTTCTTAATACTCCTTAATATTAGCATAATAACCCAAACTTTTAAAAAACATTTCCCAGCAAAATACCTTTGTGGGTCTGGATCTGTGACACAGGCTACCCAAGTACGACCTAAGGTTTTCCTTTCCAGAAGTCTCCTTCTTTGGTTTAGAATTTTGTTCCCTGTTACAGTTGAGGAAAATATAAGGTAAAGTTGCAAATTAGCCCTACAAATTAGTAATAGACTGAAAAGAAAGCCACAGGAATTCAAACTTTCCAGCTATCCTTGACGTTATTAAACCTGCTACTCTCTGTAATTAGGAGATGGCATTAATCATTAATTAGAAAAGAAACCCTAAGTGAATGGTGTGAGGTATCTCCCTGGGAGCACCGTTGGCTCAGTCTCAACCAGAGCGAATGATATGAAAGTACAAAAACAGATTTAGTGCACATCTGGGTAAGTCTGATTTAGGTAACTAATATTCTATGTAAAGAACAAATAAAATACATTTTTTTTCCTTCTGTGTATAGTCATATTTCCTCTTTCATCCTTTTCTTTTAAATCTTTGGTGATATGTTCCTGTTTGAATGAGGAAGTCCGACCTATAGTACTCATAGGAGTGAAATATCTTCTCTACCTGTAACATCAAACATTGAAACAAAAGAGCAGTTGCACTGAGTTCATTGAGATTCACTAAAAAGTGCTGCTTGCCTGCAGAGCAGGTGAAAGTTTCCTGCCAGCTTCCCATTTAGGGAAAACCTCTTGGTTTATGCCTCAAGAACTGTACAAGCCTCTAAAGAGCGATGGTGAGAACTAGATACATTTTTTTTTTTTTGGCCTATAGAGATAGTTGTTAAGTTATACAATCAAATAAGGATCAGAGATATAATAAGGAAAAAAAAAGGGAGCCATGATGAACTTAGCAGGCTGAGTCTTTTTCTAACAAGCTGTCCCATGGAGTTTTTTCCCCCATCTGCTGAAGTGTTTGAAATGCCACCTTGGGGGAGAAGTGCATAAAGAGTATGCCGCCACTTGTCTCATCCCTACAATCCAGCTATATTTTATGTTACATTGGAGTAGAAATATTTGCACTGGTCCCTATAATATGATTTATTTGTTTCAGATCTTTGCATCAAATCCTGAGAAATCCCTGGTATGGGTAATCAGGGATTATCTGGATGTACTCAGGAAAAAAACAGCTAATTTTGTTGGAATTCGTGAATTTAAAAGGTTGGAAAACACAAGCAAATTCTACTTGCTTGGATAGATTCATTTTCTTATTTTAATGTGACAAAGAATGTAATCTTAGAAATATTTTCATCATTATTATTATAAACAGCTAAACCTACTCTGTGCCAGACACAGGAATGGCTTACCACACAGGATCTTATCTATTCTTTCCAGCCTGAGGAAGATACTGTCATTGTCCTCATTTTAAAGAGGCTTAAAATGGTTTACTATAACCCAGCTAGCAATGGGTGGTCCAGGACTGGAGTACAGTCTCCTCTGACTCCACAATTAATTCTTGTCAATAACAACAAAATAAGAATAGTAGCAACCACTTGTATTTACTATGATCCAGGAACTATTCTAAGCACTTCACATATATTAACTACTTAATCATCACAGCAACCCTCTGAGGTAGATATTATTATTATTACCCTCATTTTACAGAGGGGAAACTGAGTCACAGAAACACTAAGCAACGTGCCCAATTATCTCCAATAATTTATTAATATGAGATATAACACACAAAGTAAAACAAGTCTTTCTGAAATTAGAAACAGTAAATATACAAGCCACATAATAGCTCCTTTCGGACAAACATTTTACTAGGGAAAATGATTTTTTTTCCTTTCACTCCAGCAACACAATTAATTTGTTCATTATCAACATGTTTTGCTTTGCAAACTTGGAGCCTGAAGATCTTTACATTAGTCACTGTTCCTTTGCTGAAACAAGAGACTCCCCTTGTCAAGGTCCAACATAATTTAAAGGCAAGTTACCTTTATTATTGTAAGTCCTAAAGGTTCTCTTTTTCCAAATTGTTGTTTTGTCCTTTGGTTGCTATTGGTTTCTTGTTCTGGCCTTAAATTCCATCTGTTAGTACAGTTGTAGGTACTGAGTACCTCGTACATCCAACTGCACACACACACACACACACACGTTATATATATATACGATTGAATAATTACTAACAAATTTCAGAAATCTCTTTGTTGTTCAAATTAAACACGATTAAAAAGAAAGCTTACACTTTTTAGAAGGCTGCATGATAAGGAATAAATGTTCCAAAGAATACCAACAAAAAATGTAAACCACAGATCTCATGATATCTGATCTAATAACTTGAAGTCTATAGATTTCTTTTCATGAAAATAAATAAGTCAGCTAAAGGCTAGAACCAGAGTGACTAATGTAGCACAGCAATGGAATTGTGTCCTTTCCCCCTACTTAAAAATAATGATAGGTTCTTCTGGAACCTGCTTAAGTAAGTGACACTCAGAGAGATGAATTGCTATGCTGTGACATATGGTGTGCTGGTATTGCAGTTGTATTGTAGAGATTATTACTAGCAGCAAGATTTTATAGTTATTGCCCTGTCAAGCTGGTGTTTTAATCACTATCATCAACACCGCCTTCGTGTTTTACCTCATCTTCTATCCAGCAAGGCAGACCAGCGTGTCTTCCAAAGAGAAACTCCTATGTTTGGACCGATTATTTCATTAAGATATATATATTTCAGAGGGACATGTGAAAGATGAGTTTATGAGGAGGGGGAAAATACTCATCACAGGGAGTAGAATTTAAGGACTGGGATTACTGATCTGAGGAGGCATAAGACCAGTGACTTTGCTAAGAATGACAGAAGCCTGCCCTGGAGACAAGGAAGGACTGAGGGTGCAGGTGTTTCCTCTTGTCTCTGAGAGCAATTAGAGATCGAAACCTAATAAGGCAACAAGTGTCACCTGATGAAGTTAATTCCAGGCACTATTAATGTAAACACAGCTCAGCTTCTGCGGCTCGCTGACATTGTGTCTATTTGACAGGCTCAGAGAGGAGAGGAAAAGAATGTGAACCGTCAGTACCTCTCAAAATCGCAAGTGAGGGAGAAAATGTAAATGGGTTAAGCATCGTTTGCCATTTGACCTTTAGGGGTTTTTTTTTCTTTATTTTTTTTTTTTAAAGTAAAATCAAATAACCCTTTTTATATGAACCAGATCCCACCCTCACCCCACTTCCTAGGTTTTCAAAGCTAATTCATTCCAGTGTGGGTTGTCGGTTTTACATGGTAGAATACACCATAATATTTTCATTTTGTCTTGCTTCGAGGGAAAGTAGACTATTTCCTCAAACCTTTTTCCTCCTCCCGTTTGAAATATAAATCTGGTTGAGCAACTTTGATGGTGAGAGTTACAGCTGTGGGGCTCTTTTCACCTCTGTTTGTTACAATTGACCTCTTTCCCAGCACATTAGATTCAGCCTCAAACTTAAATTGCAAGGTGTTGTGAATAACGCCTGCGTCACTTCAGGCTTTGCGGTAGAGCTGTTCTTTCTCAGTATCTCAGCATATAGCACCTCCTAAAAAGCCAAGAGAGACAAATTTCTCATTTGTGGAGCACAGCAGGTCAGCCCCTTCCATATGCTCAAGATTTGTGGCTCGTGTCATAGGCAGCCCATTCTCATCTTTCAAGTCCTAACAGTTCAAGAGCCTTAAATCCCCTTGAACCCAGATTAAATGGGTTCTGGCAAACATGCTACTGTGTATGGGAGCTTAATGCTTTCCTCAAGTACGGTGCGTCCTGAGCCCTCCTCGCCTACCCTTTGACTATGTAAAGAGCTCAGTACCAATCTTTGGTCTATTTATCACCCAAACATGGTGTGAGTGGGTGGCTCTGTATATGTGCATATTTATGTATAATTCAGCATGCATATTTGTATCATTTTACTCTCTTGGCAAGCACATTCCAAGACCCGGCTTTCTCAGCCAAAATGAGTTTCACAATTTAAGTACGTGATAATGCCACATCTCTTTCTTGCCAAGTACAGGGGCCACGTTGGGATGATTTCTCCCCATTGAGCTTAATCTGCAAGTATTATAAGACATTCCCACTGCAATGTGATCCTAAAAGAAGAAGTGCCTAATCTTTCTAACAGTTGGCGCATCAGGAGACATGAGGTCCATTTAGTCCCCCTCTCCATCAGTATCAGTATTTTAAGAAGGTGCCCCAAACATTCTGGCTCACCCTAATGATGGTATATGTTCTTTCAGGGATAAACTTAATCCTTTTACCACTTAGGCTCTGTCCATTTTTAAAGTAATTTAAATTGACTCTTGTTTAAGGTCATTTTTTTTTTATCATTGTTAAACATGCTTATTAAAAGCATCTTTTGTTCCACTAGCCTAGAAACATAGTAAATAAGTCTGTTCCGAATACTATTGTTTCCATGGAATCAGCATTCCATCTTCATTCTTTTCAGAGCCCCTCCTCCTCCCACCATCCCCCTCCTTTGGGAAATGTTTCTTCTATGTATACCTGTGTTTCTGATGCCATCATGGTAGCAGAGATAATGCCTCATCACTAGTGCTTTCGAAAATGCTTCTGACATTCCTCAATCACTCAGTGTGATTGAATGAATGAATACATTTTGTAAACTTCGCATCCCCAAGCCCCACAAGAAAATGAAGTATTTACTCACATTGATTTTTATTGTTTAAATAATTACAGGAGAATTAAAATATCCCCATCTTGATTATTTCTATTATTTACCTTGGCAAGACACTGCAATAATTCAAATGTGTCTATGTTCGTTTTTCAAGGTTTATAGTTTCCTCTTTTGTGCATCATTTATTCAGTTTGTTTCTATGACTTTTTAAATTCTGTTGCTATTGTGAGTTAGATCTTTTTCTTACACATTTTCTAATTGGTTATTGATTTCTAAGAAAACTATTAATGTGTGTATCTTTTAACAGTCTATCTAATTAAATTATTTTATTAATTATAAAAGATTTTTTATTGTTTAGGTAGACAACCATATCTTCTGCATATGGATGATAATAAAGCAAAAGACAATGATAAATTTTAGTCTTTTCTTTCTTAATATTTACATTACTCATATTGTCAGAATCATCATCTTTTGCCAACATGCCCTCCAGACCATCCCAGTATGAATACACCCTATACATTCTGTAAAACTCAGGTCAAACATTTCCTCTAGAATGAAGAATACTAACCTTGACAATAAGTAATATCCTGTACAGGAAAAACTGTTTATCTACTCTTAACACTTCTGACACCAAATATATCGGTTTTATTCCACACCAACAACCAGTTGTCAAACTCTCTTGACACCAACTGGGTATCTGATGATTCAATTCAATTCTGATACTAACTACCCAAAGTTAATACAGACCCACAAGTTAAGAACTCAGTCCCAAAAGACTGTTCCCCACTTCTGATGCTAATTGCAAGTAGGGGGTCCCCAGGTTATGCAAACTTCTGTCCAACTTCGGTATAAGTCAAAGATTCCCACAACACACTCTTCAGGTTCAAAAATTCACTATGGTGGCTCATAGAACTCAGGGATACACTTACTTACCTTTACTGGCTTATAACAAAGTATACAACTCAGAAAAAGCCAAAAAAGAGATAAATAGGGAAGGTGTGGGGGCTGAGGTATGGCGCTCCCATGCCCTCTCAAACTTGCTGCCTTTCCAGCCCCAGGATATGTTCTGTTCACCAACCTGGAAGTTCATCAAATCTCATTGTTCAAGAGTTTTTATAGAATTTGATCTCCAGCCTCTCTCCCTCCTTTCTAGAGGTTAGTGGGTGGAGCTGAAATTTCCAACCCTTTAATCACTTCCTCTTTCTGGTGACTAGCTCCATCCAGAGGCTCTCTAGGAGTCACACCCTAAATCACCTTATCAGCACAAACTCAGGTGTGATCAAAAGGGACTACTTATGAATAATGAAAGACACTCCTATCATGTAGGAAAATACCAAGGGTGTAAGAGCCTTGTACCAGGAACTAGGGACAAAGACCAAATATATTTCTTATTATACCATATCCTCCTCCTAGAAATCTCCATACTAAACTACCAATCCCTCTCTTACAAATTATAACACTTTCCTTCTTTGTATTATATTATTATATTTAACTTCTTTCTTATGTGCTAGAGGACAGACAGAGATCATATCTGTGCTTTCAATACATTCCCTAAAAATTTGTATGATAAATACACATTTAACTTAGTAAGTAGAATTTTCTCCTCAACAAAATGGGGATAATTGTACTTATCTGGAACGTTGTTGTAAGAATACAATTATTATTATATAAAGGGATTAATATAATAAAATTATTATGACTAATAGGCATAACATTTATTTTTTTAACAAAGTATGTCACTATTTCTCCCACATCTTTTTTTAATTGCAGATCCTACCAGCTTGCCTTGTGTAGAAGGCTCTCTGGCATTGAGGAGTCATTCCAGGATGATTTTTATGGATGAAAGTTATATTGGCAATGTACATTTCTCCAGCTTGTTACGCTGGTAATAAAGACAGACTATACATTTTGCATAGTAGTTAAAATTTTACCATTTAATTGCCTCAAATTGGTTGAGTGTGTGCCATCCGCATGTAATGATTTATCTACTTCATGTTTAGCTTCTCCATTTTCTATGCATTTACTATGAGTGGACCTAGTACCTTAATCTGCCTAGTTCAAAAGTTTCTTTTTCCATATACTCAAGTCTTTTCAATGTAGACTGAGGCAAATACATTATTTGGGCTTTTTTGCTATGGCCTTTTTATCCCCTAGTGCATCTTTTATTTCAGGATCACCAAATGGCCCCATAAAGAACATTGTGTTGCTACATTTGAAATCTTTGTAAAGTTACCACTTGATTTACTTTATTAGGTATTTGTCATTTCAAATGTGTGTTCACCTATGACACAGTATGCGTTTCTCCACTCATCTTACTTTGATCAGTCTTTCCCTTAAAATGATGTATTTTCTTTTCCCATAATAATGTAGAGGCTTTTTTCCTTTTTTGACGAGTATCATATGATCTTCCTGCCCAAGGTTGCAAAAAGGTTTTCAAATATGCTGTAGGGTATCCTGTTTTTCTGTGCTTTCCACATTTTAAAAATTGTATTCTTCCTCTAATTTATGTTCTTGCTTGTCATAGTCTACTTTCCATTCTTCCATGCGGATTGCACACACTCACTTACTAGTCACATGTTAGGGGAAAAAGTCTCTCTCAATGTTTTGTTTCCTTTTTCTTCACCAGGGTCAATGAGAACAGTTAGTTGGTTGTACCCTGTACTTGGGCACAACCGGATGAGGGACCAGTGCAGCTAAATTCAGTCTGTTTTTGCCTGCAGAGATGACCTGGGCTCTGTACCCCTGAAGAAAAGGGTGTATTTTGCTAATTTACAGAAAGTCATTGTATGTACTGAATGTGTTATTGCCCTTCATCTGGAGACAATATTTTTTAAACAAGAAAAATCAAAGATGAAGGAAGGAAAGAAAGGAGAGATGAAAAGAGGAAAAGGAGGAAGAAAGGAAGGGGGAAAACACAAAGAAAAGAAAAGGGGAACAAAAATGAGAAAAGGAAAAGAAAGAAACGAACTACTCCTCTGCATGTCACTGTACTCAGAGGGATTACTTGGGGGGGGGGTGGTAGACAAGTGCTATTGTTGTTTTTCTTCACAAGACCTATTATAATATAAATTATAATAAAAGATCTGGGGTTATGCACATGAGTAGATATTTGAATTACAATGTGTGTCTCAGCAAACTGTCAACTATTTTTTAGCATATATGTATGAAATTCACCTTTTTTACTTTATCACTTTTCTTTAAGGATCTGATTGTGAAGCAATATGATTTATTTAATTTGAAAATATTGTTTAAAAATACATTTATTAAATATGCTGATTTTAAGAAAATTGACTTTGTAATTAAGTGCCCTATAATGTTTAAAGTATCTGATGAGACACACATATAGGTGCATTTGATATTTTTATAAAAGCCTGCATCATTTAAACATAGTTTCATGGAAATATATTAATGGTACTAAAACCATAAGAGTTGAGTTCATTACTTGTTGTTTAGTGATCATTTACACAGCTATCAAAACTATCAAATCACTATTAAGCTTTTTGTTAGAGAGACAGACGATAAAGCAAATATATATATATATATATTTTTTTTTTTTTGAGACAGGGTCTCTGTCACCCAGGCTAGATTACAGTGGCGTGATCATACCTCACTGCAATATCCAACTCCTGGGCTCAAGCATTCTCCTGACTCAGCCCCCTGAGTATTTGGGACTATAGGCATGCACCACCACACCCAGATGATTTTTTTATTTTTTGTAGAGACTGGATCTCGATGTGTTATTCAGGCTGGTCTTGAGCTTATGGCCTCAAGTGATCCTCCCACCTAGGCCTCCCAAAGTGCTGGGATTACAGGCATAAGCCACCATGCTTGGCCAAAAATAATGTAAGCTTTAGTGTAAAATATATCAATAGATTTATTTAAAGTTAAATTTATTTTTATTAGTGAATTTTATTGACATACAGCACATATGGAACAGTTCACTCATCATAATTTCAATGAATTTTTACAATGTGAACACACCATGCAACTATAAACCAGATTGAGAACTAGACCATTAGCAAAATGTCAGAGGCCATACTTACATATTGTCTCTGTTTTTCTGACCTAAAGGGAATCACTATACTGACTTTTTTCCCCAAAAATACTTGACTTCCTATAAAAATTTATTATTATTTCTTCTTATGAAAATTACTACTTAACAGGAAATACTAGTGTCAAGTGGCTACTTACTAATATACAAGAGAAATCGCTTAACTCTCAGTATAACACACTTTTTTTTTTTCATTTCAAAGTATTACGGGGCTACAATTGTTTTTGGTTACATGGATAGCTTTTGTAATGCTTGAGTAGGGGTTAAAAGTGGGCTTGTCACCCAGATAGTGTTCCTTGTACCCACTAGGTAGGTTTTTGCCCATCTCCTCCTCCCTCCCCTTCCCTGCTTGATTTCCAATGAGATTTACGTCCCTCTATGTGCATGAGTGCTCATCCGTTATTTCTAATTTAATAGTGAGTACATGCGGTGTTTGTTTTTCCATTCTTTAGACACTTCACTTAGGATAATGGTCTCTAGTTCCATTCAGATTGTTTCAAAAGGCATTAAGTCATTCTTCTTCATGGCTAAGTAGTAGTCCATGGTATATATACTACACTGTCTTTTGATGTTGCTTTCCATAGATTAGTTCTGTCTACTTATAAACTTTGCTCTTTTGGCTTTTTCTCTCAATATTATGTTTGGGAGAGTTGTGTATGTTGCATAAAGAAAGTCGTTCTTTCATTCTCACATTGTAGAGTAGTCTGTATGAACATACAACAATTTATGTACCCATTCTACCACTGATGGAATCTTGGGTGTTTTTGAGGTTTTACTATTAGAAATAGCACAGCTATGAATATTCTTATATATGCCCTTTAAGCACATATTTATGTATTTCTATTGAATGTTCTCCTAGAGTAAAACTGATGAGCTGTAAGATATTTCTAGGTTCAAATTGTTTTTTCCTTTTATAATTGTCTTCTGATTATCTTTATTCTTGACTTATTAAAAAACTTATTAAAATACACCAGTACTCATCATTTTCCAAATAATGCTAAGATATTAGAACATGTTAACTCTACCTCATTCCCAATTTTTGTTATCAAGTCTTATATTTCTACATATATTTTAAAGTCCGAAAGACCCATTATTACTGTTTATATGGTAATCACTCATTTGGATTCATCCACATGTTTACAATTTCTATTGCTCTTCATTTTTTTTCTTTTTCTGCTTGAATAACTCCTTTTAGCATTTTTTTAAATGTATATATGCTGGAAAATATAAGCTCACACTTTGTTTTACTTTCTGTTTTTATTTTACTTTTACTATTTTTAATTTTTTTATAATTAGGTAATAAACGCAGATGGTACAAATTTAAGTACTCCACAGGATATATAGTGAGAAGTAAACCTCGTTTTCACATCCCCCAAGTCAGTTAATTGCCCTCCCCAGAGACAACCACTGTTACCAATTTCTTGTAAAAGTTAAAATTATCCTATGCACACACCAGCATATTGTATTATCTATTCAATTATCCATCTATCTATCTTTTTATCTACCTTCCTACCTATCATCTTCTATCAATCTATATATATATGTAGTATAATATGTATATTGCTTTTTAATTTTTTAAAATTTTTTTTTTTACTTTTAGTTTTACCACAACTTTTTTAAAATTTTTGAATCAACTTTATTGAGAGATAATTTATATACAATAGCATTCATCCTTTTTAACTGTATAGTTTGGTGCATTTTGACAAAGGTATACACCTGTATAATCACCACCATAATCAAGATGTAAAAAATTTCCACAATATCAAAAATTACCCTATGCTCCTTCCAAATCAATCTATCCCTTCCATCCTTAGTTCCAAGCAGCTTTGAGATGCTTTTTATCACTAAAGGTTAGATATTTATTTTTAGAATTTAGTATAAATGGAATTAAGCCAGTATCTAAGATAGAAGGTTAGATTGTTCATTTTAGATATGTCTTATTTTTTTTAATGTAGGCATTTATGGCTATAAATTTTCCTGTAAGTACTGCTTTAGCTATGTCTCATAAGTTTTGGTGTGTCTTACTCTCTTTTTAATTCATCTGAAAGTGTTTTCTAATTTCTCTTGTGATTTATTCTTTGACACTTTGGTTGCATAGCACTGTGTCATTTAATTTCCACATGTTTGTAAATTTCCCAAGTTTACTTTTATTAATTTCTAATTTCATTTCATTGTAGTTGGGGAATATACTTTGTATGACTTCAGTCTTTTTAAATTGGCTTGTTTTATAGCCTAGACTATGATCTATCATGGAGAATTTTCCATGTGTTCCAGAGAATGTGTGTATACTTTTGGGTGGAAAGCACTATAGAAGTCTGTTAGATCCCTGTATATAGTATTGCTCAACTTTTCTATTTCCTTGTTTATCATTTGCATAGTTGTCCTATCTATTATTGAAAGTGGGTATTGAAGTGTCCAACTATTATTGATGAATTGTCTAATTTTTCCTTTAACTCTGCCAAATATGCAGCATGTGTTTTGTAGCTCTGTTAGGTGCATATGTGTTTATAATTATTATAACTTTCTCATAGATTGATCATTTTTTTCATTATAAAATGTCCCTTTTTATCTCTAGTAACATTTTTGTTTTAAAATCTATTTTGTCTTTATTATAAAGTGGCTATATTACTGTAGCCACTCTAGTTTTCTAAAGGTTGCCATTTTCATGATAAATCATTTTCTATTCTTTTACTTTCAATCTCTTTGTATATTTGAATCTAAAGTGTGTCTCATGTAGAGAGCATATAGTTGGATCTTGTTCTTTATCTTGACAATCTCTAACTTTTGATTAGTTTATTCAATTTATGTTTGATATTATTAATATGATTGAATTTACATTTGTCATTTTACTTTTTGTTTTCTATATATCCTTTTTTTTTTTGAGATAAAGTCACTGTCCTGTGGGTGGGAACCAGGTGGATGGAGAAAGCACCCAACCTTTAGCCATATTCATGAGGAATTATCTTCTTCAACTTGGAATTCAAGGAGATAAGAAATGCTGGTAGTCTGCTGTCCACAGTCAGATACAGTTAACTTTGACTGGGAGTTGAGGGGTTAGGGAGTCCTGTCTTCTGGGCCACATCTACCCAGAGTGGAGCTTTCATCAAGCTGAGTTGGAGGTAGGGATGTAGGGATCATGCTCTGATTAAAATGCCACAGGCGCTCACTTTTTTTTTTAAACCAAGTTTCAGTACATTTTGAGTAATAAATGTGTCATCATTTTGCTCCATGACCTCAGGACAGTTCCAGAGATATTTAATGGTTGTTTGTTTTGTTTTTTTGTAGTGTTTTTATTAATCAATTTCTCAATTCACTGGGAAGTAAGTCTGCATAGCTCCTCGTACTGTTGTCCCAGAAGTAGAGCCACTTACCTCTACTTTTGAAGGCTATTCTTGCTGAATATATAATTCCATGTTAGCAATTATTTTTTTACAGCACTTTAAACAAGCTGCACAGTGATGATTTTAGACTTCTGGCTTCATTCTTGTACTTTCTCTCCAGTATCTTGACCCCTCCATTCCTACCTGCCTCAGCTGTATTCCAAACATTTAAAGAGATTTTTAAAAACATTATACAGCTTTTCAAGTTGTTCTCAGTGGAGTTTTGGTCTCTTAAAAACTGCTTTATTATAGGCAGAAAGATTTTTGGCTAGAGTACAGTGGCATCACTGTAGCTCACTGCAACCTCAAATTCCTGAGCTCAAGGGATCCTCCTGCCTCAGCCTCCCAGAGTGCTAGGATCTTTTAAAAAATGTATTCAAAGCCAGAGTTTGATGACATGACCAACAAATTGAAATATATGAATATAAAAAAATTAATGGTAAAACTAGAAGTGTTTTTTAAATGGCTCAATAATGGCTGACTTAGGTATTTTCTAAACAGTAAATAAAGCTTAAGGAAATTGAGAGATGTAACTTTCTGTTTTAGAAATAACTCTTTTCTGTTCCTCCCCAATTCCAAATTGATGCATTTTTGATGGTCTCTATGGCACAAACAGTTAGTGGAGTGAACACTTGAATGAATGAAGAAGGAAATGTCTCTGCCTACTGATTTGGGATAAATACCTGTCTAAATCATCCTGACAGACTTCAGGTCCTCTTATCTTTCAATTCAAGTGTTAAAATAATGATGAAGTTCATTATCATATATAAATAACAAATCTTCCTGACAAAGCAAAAATAAGAGGACTAAACAAGAGATTAAAATTTTAAGATACTATGAGAAACAGCCCATCACAAGTTTATATTCTAAGTGACAGCCACTCACATCCAGCAATTGCTTTAAAACATAAAAATGTGTTAAAATGATTATTTATCTCTGGCTTTCTATGTAGTCATTGAATGGACTCAAAATCTTTAGCTCTTATTAGGGGTTTGGTGTTCAATAACATTATTTAGAAGGAAAGGAAACAACAAAAGGAACATAATCACAATCAAAGGACCCAATCAACATAAATTTAACTTAAAGTATAGTTTGCCTTTTCATAATAGGAGGTCAGCTAGCTTGTAAGTTTCTGTATTATAATTAAAGATAATGAAGATTTCCTGATCCTTAATTCTACCTTTCTCTGATCATCTCTAACTTGCAATTAAAAAGAACACAAAATAAAAGAGTTGATGTCACTATTGACTTGCTAATCAATTGTTTATTTGTTTTACAAATCCATTATTTTTCCAAAATGCTGACCTAATTTTCAGTCTTGATTAAACTGAGAACCAAATTAGAGAGTTTGTTTTCTTCTTCAATTCTCTACATTACATTGGTTTAAAGGTGAACAAAAATATACAGAAAATCAATCCATCTTTGGGTGAGATTTCCTTCAGGTTTAAGTATTTGTCAAAACAAAATCTGCTTAAAAGATGTCAAACTTGTCCATTATTCTTACTGTAAAATGTGTGATGAAATGGGCTTAATAGATGGAAGTAAAATAATCATAGCTAATATTTACTCAGTGCTTATTATTTTCACTGTGTTAACGTGTTTTGTGTACCTTGTCTCCTTTAACTTTCACTCCAGCCCTACAAAGGAAGTTTTACTGTTATCTCTATTTTACAGTCTGGATGAAAAATTGGCCTAGAGAGGTTAGAGAAGTTACCTAAAATCATGTGGCTTTAGGTAAATCAAAACTCTTATTCACATAATTTGACTTCAAAGCTAGTGTGCATAAGCAGCCCATAATTCCACCTCCATTCTTTCTTTAATTTCTAAAAAACGTTTTGTTTTTTTCTACTTTATTATTGAAGGAATAAAAAGATACATGTGCCATCTAAAATATGTGATTTATACATATTTTCAGAATTTTTAAAAGTTTACTGTTTTCTTGCTCATATTTTAAGTGCTTAGTATAATCTGAAATTATGATTGAATCCATATAAAACAATTTGGCAAATTAGAAATCCTATCCATATTTTCAAACTATTCTATAATAAATTCTAACTAATAAAATGGATTAGATACAAACCTATTAGTCTGGTTGACATAGTAAGATGATCTAGATCACAAACTATCTGCACAATTGGTCTATTTATTATGTTTGCTATAGAAAAATGAATCAAATCGACCATGGAAGAAGTGAATCAGTTCTATCACAGCATCTAATCTACTGTGCAGCCTCAGAAATTGACCCTTGTCTGTGAAATGTAGAAAGTTCAAAATGATAGTAAGGAAAATATATTTGGATTCCAAATAAACTATCTATCTTTGTAGGTATCTGTATAAATCATTGCTTCTTGAATGACTTCTCTCCTATTTTTTCAACTAGGTATCCAAAGTTGTTGCATAAACTTCAAATTTCTTTAAATCACAGTAAGAATGCTAGATCACAAATGTTTGCTGATCTTCATCCAAGGTAGATGCCGTAATAATGTCAGTCACCTTTGTATCTGGATGAGATAGTATATAAGGCCAAGGCTGAGAAGCAGGATTTTTATTTTTTTTATTTTTTTATTTTATTGTCTCCTCCAAATTCTTAAGCATTTAATCTTTGGAACTTTCAGTGTAGCACCTCATAAAATGACTATTTCTTAGTCTGTGAATTTAGTAACATTTAGCTATATGGAGCCCACATTTTCCCAAACATTTTCTCTAAACTAACAGCTAAATTGATGTCCTGAATTGTTAATATCTTGTTAGATAAATAATTTACCAGTTATATAGTTAATGCATTTGAATACTACAAAGTAAACTATTACTTCTTAAGCAAGTACTATGCACCAACTATTATTTTAGATAATTTACATATAATATCTCTAATCCTTACTACAAATTTGTGGTAAAGCTATTATTATACTCAGTACAAATGAGAAAATTATCCCTCAGAAGGGTAAACTCACTTGCCCCTGGCCATGTGGCTACCCTAAGTAGCATGAGAGGATTTATATTATAGTGTTTAATTTTTAAAATTGGTGCTCTTTCCAGGACTCCTAAAATCCTACAACTCAATGAAATGACTCTGATGCCAGGTTTAACTTATACCATTCACTTGGAAGCGGTGGATATAAGAAACACAACAGGAGTCCCAGAGTATCAGTCAATATATTTGGGGAAAATATCCCAGTCAAGATAGCTAACTGGTCTGAACCTTGGTCCCTCTCCATACCAAGCTGTGAGTAACAGAAATATTCATCCCTGGACTGAAAAAATTAAGAACAATTCTCTGCATCCAAAAGGCCAACTGGTATTATTTGTGCTTAGGGACTCATGTACCTCCATGGCCAGAAGTCAAACTAACACATTTCCATTTGATAGCAATCTTATGCTTCACTAATAGTCACCAAGTGCAGTATGTGGTAAATAGAAATAGCACTCCAAAACAGGTGAATATGGAATCTCAAATACAAATATTAACACAGAATCAAAAATTAATAAGAATTTGAGGTAAATTGATGACATGAAAGACAAGCAACCAAATCAAAAAATGGAAAAAATAAAGTTTAAAGCCACAATATTAATGGAACAATTGCAAATTATTAAAATATATATATTTTATGTTCTCAGAGGATGGGAGTGGATATTACATCCCTGGGGCTACATCCCTGGGAGTGTCTGTTTTAAAAGGAAGCAAATTAATATCTTGACAATGGAAAAATATTACCAAAGAGAGATACACTTAAAAAGGCATATGAATAGAAAAGACAAATTTTCTAATAATTGGAAATGAGAAGAAACGTAATGAAAATAAAATAAAGAAGGACAAAGATGGAAAATAAAAAGACAATTTAACATGCTTAGATGAAAAAGAAAAGAAAAAAATCATTTATCTAATATGATTTCTAAAGAGGGATTGATAATAAGGAGAGAGAAATAATCAGATAATAGAAGAAAATAATATAAGCTAATGGAATCATAATTATTCACAGAGGGAGGGACTGCAAATTCTCACATAGGAAACATGAAAAAAGAACTATCATGTACGTTGTGTAGAAATGTCATTAAACCAAGGCTGATGAAAAAATGTTAAGATTTTTAAAAAGAATTTAAAAGTAATGAACTACAAAAATAAGAATTAGTGTCCCAACGGAATCATGAGAACCACTGAATGTTGGATGACAACGGAGTTCTATACTGAGCTATAGTATTATAGCATTCAAGACAGAAGCAAAAACAATACTTTCAGTAATATAAGAACTGAGAATTCTTACCACCCATAGACATATTCTAAAACATTTCAAGAGAATATAAATCAGCAAGATATATTTAAAAATCCAAAAGGCAGATACAGAATAAGAAAAATAACAGAGAACAGAGAAGCCAGTGATATGATTAATATAAAAACCACTCAATAGTAAAATATAATAATAATCTGGAAATATCTCAAGGAAATAAAATAGTAGAGAGGGAAATTCTAGAGTCTTGCTAGAAGTCTGTATTACTTAGCATAAAACTTAAGTGATACACAAAGAATTCTACTATTTATTACTTATGGCTACATACAAATGTAGAAAAAATGTAACCACATGAATGGGAACACAGAACAACAACTTCAGGAGAGTAATAATCTCTAAAGAAAGATGGGAATAACTTTAAGAATGGAAGGGGCTAGTATCTGTATTGATTTTTTCCCCTTTAATCTCAAACAAACAAAAAATGTTATGATTTAAAATATAGCTGAATGGTGGCTACCTAAATGGTTGCTACGATATTCATTGTGATTTTCTAAATGTCTGAAATATTTCATAATGACATAAGGATTATTCACACATATGCACAAAAATTTGCGTGCTTGAATGTTTAATGTAGCAGCATTTTTAATAGCAAAAAACATTGAACATCACCTAAATTTCTTTCAATAAGGAAAATTCAAATATAGAGTGATGCCTTATTGTATGGGTTACAATATAGCAAATGAACAAAATGAAGTGAAGTCCGTATGGACACATCTAGAAAGACTTTTATGTCACGATAATAGGGGATGGAGAAATGTTTCAAAACAATACACACAGTATCATTTCTGGCTAAATCATATAAAAGTGAGCCATATACTTATATATGCTACATATATATATGTATGCAAATACTTAAAGAGTGATCTTGAAGAACAAACAGTCAACTATTTATAATGATTCCATTTGAAAAGGGAATTGCATCTGGGGTGAGGAAAGTTGTATGGTGTGTGTTTTTCTTTTAATACACTTTTTGATATTAGTTGAATGTTTACCATGAGAATACATTCACGTATTTTGTTTAATTAAGTAAATATATTTATTATTTATTAGACCAAATGTTTTAGCACCAGCTGGAGACCCTCTACTTTTCCTGTGAGGCATTTATCTAAACTATAATACTGGAAATTACTTGAGCAAATCTCTGTTTAATATCTGCAATCCCCTTGGTCCTTCCATCCTGGCAGCCTAAAAAGCTCCAGGCATCATATCTGTGTTCAAGGCAAGAAGAAAGTAGGAAGGGATGGTGCTGGCTGTATTTGCCCCTTATTATCAAGGAAGCAGAAATTCCCAGAATCCCTCCAAGAAACTTCTGTTTATATCTCATTGTATATAACTGTGTTGCATGGGCAAGCCTAGCTGTAAAGGAGGCTGTAAAAATGAACATTTAATTTTCCAGATTTTATACTTCTCAGGAACAGGAAGAAAAAGTTTGCAAACGACTGTTGGGTCAGCATCTATCACATCAGATTTTAAAATTTTTACCTGATAATGTAAATCTTACATAAATTCTGTTGATTGCTTTTAACTGATAGCATAAAGTATCTGTTCTCTAGACATGCCAGAGAATGTAATTTCTACCTCACTGTCTCTAAATAAATATTCATAATTATACATAACTGTGGCTGGGAGAACTAGTGTTAGGAGGGCTTTACTGAAGCATGTGGCCTGTCCATTCCTAATACTCTTTCTATTCTCTAAGTAAGCCATCCAGCTGAACACCATGAACCCTCCTTCCTCCCTCCTTTTGCTTTAAAGTGTCTTTAAATTGCTTTTCACAAATTGGTCTTGGCAGTGATACTATCATTCATTCATGAAGAATATTATAAGAAACCACCCTGTGAAACTAATTACTATGTTTTCTTACAAATTATATCTCTGTAGTGTTGCAGAATACACAACACCATCAATTAAACAATTACTGTTTTGAAACATTTTTTTAAATTTAAGGATAAACACTAATTATTTTTACTGAAAGATTATATAGTCACCTACAACACTATTTTTAATGTCTGCTTTTGTTGTTGTATTGATATGCTAAAATTCATTTAACTTATTCCCTCCTGCTAAGCATACATCAGTGTCTGATGTGGTTTCTATTATAAACAAAGTTTCAGTGAACATCCTTGTCACTAAATCTTTTTGACCCTGACTGACTATCCCACAAATGGATCAATGGATAAGGATGGGTTTAAGTCTTTTAATCTGCAATGAAGTGGTATTTTAAGGAGAGCAAGTGACATAAACTCTTGAAGAGGAGGCTGGGGAATATTTTATTTGAAAGAACTACAATGATCAAAGAAACAGCAGTAAGACTTGGCACAGCAAACATATTGCTTTGGAGGAAATGAGGGTAATATTGGGGGGTTAAGGTTGGAAATATATTCATAAAGTACACTGAAAAGCAAAGAGGGGCTCTGACAGGGATAATAGTTTGAATGAGTTAGACTGGATCTACAGATAATATAACACCTCTGATGCCATTTGACCAGGAGGAGGAGGATAACGTGAGAATAGGTTTAGAAGAAATTTTACCTGTGGTGCATGCAATGAAATTAAGTGGGAAATGATTGAGCACAAGAAGTTTTTACGCATCTAGAATAACAGAGGCATAAAATGATCATCACTGGTATTGTATTAAATTGCATATTAATACTGTATTTGTGTTTTCCTTTTTAATTTTTTTATTCAGTATGACAGGAACAAAGTTTATATGAATGAAAAAAGTGCTTATATATTTGTAGTTTTAGAGTAGTCTTATTCTCTTTAACCCCCTCCTTCATAATTTCTAGTATAAGGAGGTCCTTATTTTTTTCTATAAATACAGTTATGCATTGCTCAACGATGAGTATATATTCTGAGAAATACATTGTAGGCAATTTTGTCATTGTGCAAACATCATTGAGTGTGCTTACACAAACCTAGATGGTATAGCCTACACACCTAGGCTATGTGGTATAGCTTATTGTTCCTAGGCTACAAACCTCTACAGCATATTATTGTACTGAATACTATAGGCAATTATAGCACAATAGTGAGTACTTGTGTACCTAAAGGTGGGGGGGACCTGCAGCCCGCCTAAGGCCACATGTGGCCTTCTAGGTCCTTAAGTGCGACCTTTTGTCCGAATGCAAATTTTACAGAGCAAATCCTTTTATTTTTATTAATACATTTTTGTTCATCTGTTATATTTTTATTTTATTTTTTAAATGAACATATTTAAAATACCAAAGAATAAAATAAGTTTCAATGAAATAATTCTCCCAGATTGACAGGCACAGTTAGTAATCCATAAGGGCTAAATTGATGGCTGCTATGCTCATGATTTAGTTCTGACTTCCCCTGCCTCACTGGCACCACTACTGCACTGGGCTAGTTGGCAAGTGTTTATGAAGGTCCAGTATGCCAGTCTGTTATCAGCTTTTGACAATGGTGCACTGTGTTTCTGTTTGAAGTGGAAATAGTTGCACAGCTCGACAGTATTTTTTAATTCTGTCTGCTTAACAGCCTATCATGTCAAAGAAGACCAAGAGAACACTGAAGGAAGAAAACAGATTTTTTAATGAGGATGGGGAATTGCAATATTATCTTGTTTCTGCTAAAGATAAGATGATTTGCTTGCTTTGCAATACCACAATATCAACATTAAAGATATTCAATGCTCATCAGCATTATAACACTCATAGGACCACAAATATTTTCAATTAGAGAGAGAAGAGCAAAAGACTGTATTGCAGAAATTAAAAGATGAAAAGAAAAAGCAAAGACAATTCTTTCAAACAGCAATAAGACCTGGAAATATTGCCACTGAAGCAACTTAGAAAGTAGCTTAAATATATGGAAAAAGAGGGAAGCCATTCAGTGATATAGAAATTGTGAAAATAATGCACTGTCGATGTTGTAGGATGCTTAGACCCTGATAACGTTTTAAAGTACAAACAACTGCCTCTTTCAAGGAGAACCATAACTGATCAGCAGCACGAATTAGCCTTCAACTTAACAGAACAACTTCATGCAATACTTCAAAAGGAAAATATATATTATTCAATCATTTTGGGTGAATCAACCAATACTACTGACTTGGCCCAGGTTTTATACTTCATTTGGGTCACAACAGAAAATTTGCTTTGCTACAAAGAGTTACTCGCTTTAGGCACTCTTGCCAAAAGAACATGGGGAATAGATATCTTCAACAACTTTCAAGATAAATGTCATGAAGTTGGACTGAATTTGGTAAATTTAGTGAGTGTATGTATAGACAGTGCACCTTCCATGACAGGAAAACGTGAAGGGTTTATTGCAAGATTAAAAAAGTATTACCAGATACAGGTGCTCTCATTTCTTTTCATTCTATCTTGCATTAGTAAAATCTCTGTGCTAAAGCTACTATTTTAAGTCAGACTTTGCAACAAGTTGTAACTATTGTTAATTATGTTCACGTGTTCAAGTTGAATAATGAGGTATTCAGTGTGAATTTGCCCTATCATTCTAATGTGTGTTGGCAGAGACAGGTGTTAGCCAAAATTTTATGTCTGCAAGAACAGATAGTTAAACTTTATGAAGAACAGAATCAGCAATGTGAATTATTGAAATAAGATTTCTGCAGGTGCCAAGGCCTCCTTGGGTAAAAAAGAAAAAAAAAAGATTTCTGCATGAATGCAGCATTTCTGTGTGATATTACATCAAATCAAAACAACTTGAATATTTCTTTGCAAGGTAAAACTAAGTCTATATATGATATGTGGCAAAAAATCCAAACATTTTGAAAAAAGCTATCTTTTTGCAAAACACTTCTTCTTCAAAAGGAAATTTTGGATGAACATTTTCCCCAGTTAGCAAAGGTCATTGATGAGCAGGATGATATATGTGAATCATTTGAATAATACACAGCTGTTAAAGGCCTACTAATTGGAGAATACAATGAAAGGTCCACTGATTTTGAGAACCATGACATCACACTCAAATCAGCATTTCAGCCTCACCTAGTTGATATCATCAAGGCACCTAAAAACCTACAGATGGAATTGATTGAGCTCTCAGTAGGTGACAATTTAAAGTCGTTGTTTGATGCTAAGAAAGATCCAGTTGAAATATGGAAATATGCAGTAAAATACCCACACCTTCAGCAACATGCCCAAAAAATGCTTTCTTGCTTTTCAACCACTTATTGCTGTGAACTTACATTCTCCTACCTAACCCAAATCAAGACACCCTTAAGGTTACAAATGACTGATACCCATCTAGAGGATCAACTGAAACTGCAGACCTCTATGCTGCAACCAAATATTCAAATAATTTCCAACAAAAAGCAGACACAAAGAAATCATTAAAAGGTTAGTTAACTTTAAAATTAACAAATAGTTTTCATTTTTCGAAGTTATTAAGTACATAGTAGTTAGATTTTTACAAAATAAGGTACATTTTTAAGTATATCTAACTGAATTTTTTTGAATGCAGCCTTATTTGATTACAGCTAAATTAATGTGGCCTTCCAACATGAAAAGGTCCCCCAGCCCTGATCTAAACATATATAAACATAGGAAAGGTACAGTAAAAATACAGTGTTATAATCTTATGAGACCACCATTGTATACGCAGTCCATCATTGACCGAAAGGTTATTATGGGGTGCGTGACTGTATAAAGAAACCTATCTATCTCTGTGTGTACACAAAACCATGTATATATACTCAACTGCACACTAATATATAATATAGTTATATATTAATGTATACCATATAGGCAGATCATAATTTCACCATCAATGCATAAGTACCCTTTTTTATACATTGTTACCATGGAGTGTTATAGTTCTTTTTACTTTTTAAACTTTTCACAGGCAGCAGGTTATAAAGAAAATAACTCAATGTCACCTTAACTTTATTTTACCTGACTGCTAGTAAATTATAGACAAAATTTTAATAAGTTAGTTGGATATATGCTCTTTATCTTCTGTAAAATGTTTATTCATGTTCTTTCTTTGTATTTCAAGTGAATTCTTTGTGTGTGTCTTGTCAATTTGTAAAATATCTTTGTGTATTATAGTCACAACCTTTTGTCATCTGATTTACATTTTTTGTATCGCTTTAATTATGTATGAACTTTTTGTCAATTAATACTTTTTAATCCTTATATTTTCAAATTTGGCTCTATTTCTTTTGTAAGTTCTGCAATTCCATTCTCATAAAAGTCTTTCTAACTCTATGAACCATGCGCCCATCACTTCTGATTGTAATTGATATTCTTGCAAGAGTTTAATACTTCATATTATTTAAATTTGGCTTTAATCCATTCATAATATTTTGTAAATATAAGAATCAGGGCTTTTTTTCTCCCACAAGGATGGCTAGCTGTTGAGAATGGTTTCCCATTGAATTACTAAATAACCATATCATATGGTTACATCCTTTATATAAGGGTCTAATTCTGGATTATCCACTCAGTTCCACTGATCCATTTGCATTTTTCTATACTAAGACCAAATCAATTTGAATATAGTATATTCTGTTGTCTGGAAAGGTAATTTTTCCCCTCACTGTCCTTTTTCATACTTTATTTGGCTATTTATGACTATTTGCCACTTCATTTGAACTTTAAGATTATTTTATCCAATTTCTTCAAAAAAATACTCTTTCAGTATTCTAATAGTAACTGCACTGAATTTATACACTGATATTGAAAGAATTGCCATTTTATGATATATCCATACACAGTGTTCCATAAATATTTTTAATATTTTCTAAAATTTTATAGTTTTTTATTACTTTAAGTGAAATTATCCTCTTTGATTTATAGCACTTATTATAAGAGTAGAAAAAAACTCTCAATGCTCTGATATTTTACTTTTATCCAGTAATTTTGACTAGAGTTATTGGGTCATCAGCAAAAAATAAAGAATTTATTCCAGTTATTAGTTTTCCTGTCTTATTGCATATTAAAATTTAGACACAATAATAAATAAGAATTTTATTAGCAGGTATCACTGTCTAGTATCTGACTTAAATTAAGATGGGCTTAATTTCTTAGCAAATTTTAGAACAATATTTGCTTAAATTTTATAGAATAATTTATCTTCTTTAAAGAATATTAAAGCCATTTATTTCTATTCCCAATTTAGTTAGAGTTTCCACAAAGAATGGCTAATGAATTTTTCCTGATTCTTTTCCTACATTTATTGTGATATGTATAACATTTTTTTCACATTTCTATTATAAAATTTTTCAACTAGACATGTTGAATATTAGTACAATGGATACCTGTATAATTCGTATGTATCTCAATAACTATTAATATTTTATCATATTTGCTTTACACATATGTGTAATATATTGCTGAACAACTTGAAAGTAGGTAGTAAACATCATGATCTGTCACTTAATGCATCTCTTAAAAATAAGAACTTTATCATATAAACCCGTAATATAATTATTGCACCTACGAAAAGTAATATTTTTCTAATATCTAATATTTGGCACATACTTCAATCTCCCCATTTGTTTTATGCATGTTATTTTGAACAACTTTATTGAAGAATAATTTATATTCAATAAAATTTATTCATTTTGAGTACACACTTCAATTATTTTTAGTAAATTTTCAGAGTTGTACAATATCAGCACAATCCAACTCTTAAACACTTCTATCATATCAAAAAGATCCCTCTTGCCTATTAGCTGTCACTCCCCAATTCTTCACCAATCCCTCAGCCACAGGGAAACACTAATCTGATATCCATCTTTATACATTGCATATTCTGAGCATGTCATGTAAGTGGGATCATATAATATGTATGACCTTGTAACTGGCTTAATTTACTTAATGAAATGTGTTTGATGTTCATCCATTGTAATAACTACCAGCACTTTGTTCCTTTTAATAGTGTCTTAGTCCATTTTCTGCTAATATAACAGAATTCCAGCCTGAATAATTTATTTTTTTAAAAAGGGGTTTATTTAGCTCATAGTTGAGGCTGAGAATTCCAAGAGCCTGGTACTGGCATCCGATAAGGACCTTCTTCCTACATCATGATATGGTGGAAGGGCAAGTGAGGACAAGAGAGAGAAATTGGGCCAAACTTACCCTTTTTATCAGGATCTCACTCACTCGATAACTAACCCAACCCCACAATAATGGCATTAATCCATTGTGAGTGGTCTGCTCTCATGATCTAATCACGTCTTAAAAGTCCCACCTCCTAATTGTATTAAATTGGCAATTACAATTAACATGAGTTTTGGTCAGGACATTCAAACCACAGCAATTAGGAAATAGTATTTTATTTTTTGGCTATACAACATTTTGTTTATATAGTCATCAGTTTATTGTTGTTTGGGTTGTTTCCACTTTTTTGGTTGTTATGAATAATGCTCCTATGAACATTCACACAAAAGTCTTTGTGCGGCATATACTTATATTTTTATTTCTCATAGGCAGATACCTAGAAGTAGAATAGCTGGGTCTTATGGTAAATTTATATTTAACTTTTTAAGAGACTACCAAATTATTCTACAAAGCTGCTGTACCATTTTACATTTTCACCAGCAATGTATGAGATTTCAGTATTTTACATCCTTGCAAACACTTGTTACCATCTGTTTTTTAGATTTATTTTTAATTTATTTAAATTAAAGCTATTTTATTGGATGTGAAATGGTATCTCATTGTAATATTAATTTGCATTTCCCTAACAACTGATGGTGTTGAGCATCTTCTCATATGCATGTGGCCTTTGGTGAAATGTCTATTCAAATATTTGCACATTTTTAAATTGGTTGTTTGCCTTATTATTGAGTTGTGTTTTTGTTTTTATTTTTGTTTTTTATTTTGTATACAAGTTCTTTATCAGAAATGCGTTTTGTATATATTTTTTCCTAGTTGGTAGCTTGTGTTTTCACTTTCTTAATGGTGTCTTTTGAGTGCAAGTGTTTTTAATTTTGATGAAATCTAATTTATTGTTTTTTTTTTCTTTTATCATTTCTTCTTTTGGTGTCATATCTAAAAAATCTAGAACAAGTATATGAAAAATTAGTATGGAAAACTTGAAATAATCAAACAATTTGACCTAACTGAAAATTATGAAACACTGTCATCTATAGCAAGATAAAATATATTTTATCAAATATACATAAAACATTTATCAAATTAGACATATTTCGAACCATAAAACAAGTCTCAATAAGTTTAAAATGATTCAAATTATAAATCTTGTGTTCTCTGACTAAAATGGAATTGAGTTAAAAATTGACATTAGAAAAATATCTATAAAATTCCCAAATATTTGAAAACTAAATACATACTTTTAAATACTCTACAAGGTAAAAAAGAAATTATAAGGAAAATTAAATAGTAGTTTGCACTGACTAAAAATAAAAATACGACATACCAAAACCAATGGTACAAAAGCAGTACTTAGAAGGAAGTGCATAGTGCTGAATACCTCTTAGGAATTAGAAAAATTTTCAAGTCCATGACCTCATCTTCTCCATTAAGAAGCTGGGAAAAATAAAGCAAATGAAACCTGAAGTAAGTAGAAGAAAGGATGTAATACAGACCAGCATGGAAAGAAATGAATTCTAAATCAGAAAAATAGAAAGAAATCAATGAACTAAAAGGTCATTCATTGAGGTCAATGAAATTGATAAAATTCTAAAGTGATCATTTGATAAGTTAACCAGAAAAAAGGAGACAAGACATACCTTTCCAATATCAGAAAAAGTGACATCATTATAAAATCTATACATATGAAAATGACAATAAGGGAATATTATGAACGTCATGCTAACAACTTTTATGTGTTAGATGAAATGCACAAATTTTTTGAATGACACAAAGTAGTAAAGTTCACATAAGTAGATATCAATAACTAGAATAGCCCTATATCTATTTTTAAAATGAGATTTGTAGTAAAAACTCTTTCTACAAAGACAATCCTATGTCTAGATGGCTTCCCTGAGGAATTCTTTTAAACATTCAAGGAAGAAAAATAAGAATTCTAAATAAACTCTTCTATAAAGTTTTAGGAAATATTTTTCATCTCACTCTATAAGGCCAGTATTACTGTTATATGAAAACTAGACAAAGAAATTATAAGAAAAGAAAATGACAAACAAATATCCTTCATAAACATATAGGCAAAATTTCTAGAATTTTAGTAAATCTAATGTAACAAATTATATGAAAAGTGCACCACGTGATGACCAAGTTGTGTTTATCTAGGAGAGCAAATTTTGCTTAACATTTAAAATTCAATTGGTACCTTTTTCTTTAAGTATGAGCTGCACATAGTGACTTCCTTTCTAAGAGTACAGTATGAAAACAAGGATAAGAAGAGTAACCTTATTGTAGAGAAATTTGACAAACCTCAAATCACCTCAGCCAGGTGATCAAGGTCAACATCAATAGTTATAAACCATACGGATAGTATGTACTGTTGATATGATGTGATGAAAAGGACACTTTACCTCAGTGATTTTGCTGACTAAAATCTATAATCCTAATCTATTTATAAGAACAACTGCAGAAAAATTCCAATGGAGGCCCCTAAAAATTACCTGACCAGTACTACCCAAAACTGTCAAGTTGATCAAAAACAAGGAAAGTCTGAGAAACTGTCACAGCCAAAAAGAGCCTAAAGTGACCTGTCTAAATGTAATGTGGTGCCTCAGATGGGATCCTGGAGCAGAAAAAAAGGATATTAAGTAAAAACTGAGGAAATCTGAATAAACTATGGATTTTAGTTAATAATAATTTATAAATATTGTTCATTAGTTGTAATCAATGTACCATACAAATTTAAGATATAACAATAGAGAAGACTAGGTGTGGGATATACAAGAACCCTTTGCAGTATTTTCTGAGGTTTTCTCTAAATCTAAAACTGTTCTAAAATTAAAGTGTATTTTAAATAAATTAAATGTAATAGTATTACATTTATTAGTATAATAGACTATAATTAGTCTAATACTATAAATAGTATAATAGACTTTAATTTTAGAACAGTTTTAGATGTAATTCACCATATGAATAGACTTTACAAAAAAAACCAGATGGTCATCTCATTAGATGCAGAAAAAGCATTGACAAAATCTATCATCCATTTCCAATAAAAACTCTCAGCAAAGTACAAATATAAGGGCATTTCCTCATGCTGATAAAGGATATCTATGAAAAATGTATAGCTAACATAATATTTAATGATGAATAATTAAGTGCTTTTTACCTAAGTTCATAAACAAGGCAAAGAAGTCCTTTCTTACCACTTCCTTCACATTGTATGGGAGGTCCTAGCCAGTGTCATAAGTAAAAAAAAAAAAAAAAAAAAAAAAAAAGAAAGTCTTCCCAGCCGGAAAAGAAGAAATAAAACTGCCTTATTCACAGAAGATATTATCATCTATGTATAAAATCCTATGAAATCTTTTTTAAAAAAGGCTGCTAGAAATAAGAGAATTTACTGATATGGTATGATAGCAGCCCAATATAAGAAAAAATATGTGTTTTTATATACTAGCAACAAACAACTGGAAAGTGTAACAAAAATACCCTTTTTTGATGATACAGAAAACATAAAAGGTTCAGAGATCAATATAACAAAAAATTAGACTTGTATATCAAAATTTAAAAAGCATTGCTAAGAGAAATTAAATAAATGGAGTAACATACTGTGTTAATGGATAAAAGACTCAATATTGTTTAAAAAGTCAGTTATTGTCAAAATAATATACAGATTAATTAAAATTCCAATCAACATATTAGTCTTTATGTAAAATTTGTCCAGGTATTATTAAAATCCATATGGAAATACAAAGATCCTAGAGAAAACAACTTTGAAAAAGAACAATGTTGGAGGATTCACACTTTAAATATCATTTTAAAGCTTCATTGAAAAAGATGTGCTGGCAACAAGATAGGCAAATTCTTCAATTGAACAGGATAGCCTATCCAGAAATAGACACTTACATATATGGTCAATAGGTTTTTGACAAAGATACAAAGATAATTCAGTGGGAAAAGAATAGTCTGTTCAACAAATAGTCTAGGACAATTGTAAATCCACTTTCCAAAAACTTGAACTTTGATGCAAGCCTTGTAATATACATACATTAACTCAAAATGAATCATAAATCTAGATACAAAAACTAAAAATATAAAACTTGTGGAAGAAAACATAGGAGAAAAATTTGTTGAACTTTGTTAGGCAAAGATTTATTTGGTGCAACATGAAAAGCATGTTCTCTAACTTTTTTTTCTTTAAATTGGACTTAATCAAAACTAAAAATATTAACTCTTTAAAAAATAGAATAAAAAGATAAGCCACAAACATAGACTTGTATTACAATATATAAAGTGATCTCAAAACTCAACAATAACAAATTAAACAAACCAATTTTTAAAATATTATACAGATACTTCACCACTGAAAATATACGAATGAAGAATAAGAACCTGCAATGATGCTCAATATCATTAGTCATTAAGGAAACACTAATTAAAACCACAATGAAATTACATTTAATACCCATTAGAATGTTTAAAATTCACAGAGAATGGCCATATCCAATGATGGCAGGGAAACGAATCAACTTGTTATCCCAAATTTTGCTGAATCAGAATGTAGACTGGCAAAACCATTTTGGAAAACAATTTGGTAGTTTCTTAAAAAGTTAAGAAACTTAACTTTCATATGGCTTTCCTATCTCACTCTTTGCCTTTTAAAAAATGAAAGCATGTGTCCATACAGCACTTGTAAACAAATATTAAGGCAAGCTTTATTTGTAATTTATTTGAAAGTATGAAAATGACCCAAATGTCCCTCAATAGGTGAATGGGTAAACAAAATGTGATAGATAACAATGGGATACCATGTAATAAAAAGATCAAAATGCCTGACTAGAGGTGCCCAACACCCATCTCTTCCACAAAGAGGGACCAAAACAACAAATAAACAACTAAACTTTGAGTAGAGTGTCTAAGGGAGAACACTGGAATTTAGCAAGGAAGTGACAAAAACCCTCTAAAGCACAGAAAATCAGGATGGTGGTGCAGAGAGGGAAGCAAGGCACCCAGCTGCAACTGGCTTGGAGCCAAGAGCCTCATTGTGGGGTGGGGGCAAGGTATGTGGGAGATCCCCAGCAGTTCCCATTTCCATCGTGGACGCTTGTTACAGAAAATTCCCATAGTCCTCACAGGCCCCGAACCCAGTGTAGAGAGCTGCCTGGAGTTTACATGGCTACAGTGCTCCAGCGAAGGAACTCAGCCCGGGTCCCCCTTACTCCCCGGGACCCAAGCTGCTATGGCATGGCATCATTTTGAGAACAGAGCCACTGCTAGTGTGCATCCTGTCCTGGGGACGAATAGGCCCATTATCTTCGCATCCCAGGAGCCAGACCTTCAGTCATCCTACCACACCCACACAAAAGGCTGCAATGCCACAACCCAGCCTAGACCCAGTCTAGTCTCATGTTAAACATGAGACTCAAACTCTGAAGCTACTAGAAGAAAACATGGGGGAAGTGGTTCAGGACATCGGTCTGGGCAAAGATTTTATGCATAAGACCCCAAAACCACAGGCAACCAAAGCAAAAATAGATTATATCAAACTACAAAGTTTCTGCACAGCAAAGGAAAAAAATCAACAGAGTGAAGAAACAACCTGAAGAATGGTAGAAAATATTTCAAAACTATTTCTTCAACAGGGGATTAATATGCAGAATATATCAGGAACTCAAACAAATCAATGGCAAAAACCCCAAAAAATCCAGTTTAAAAATGAGCAAATGATCAGAATAGACACTTCTCAAAAGAAGACATACAAATGGCCAAAAAGTATATGAAAAAGTGCTTCACGGCACTAATCATCAGGGAAATTCAAATGAAAACCGCAGTGAAGTATCATCTCACCCCAGTTAAAATTGCTATTATCAAAAAGAGAAAAAATAACAAATGCTGGCAAGGATGCAGAAAAAGAGGAACTCCTATGCACTGTTGGTTGGAATGTAAATGGGTACAGCTATTGTGGAAACACGAAATAGTCTGAGGATTCCTTTAAAAAGTTAAAAAAAAAAAAAAAAAGAACAGAACTACCATATGATCCAGCAATTCCACTACTGGGTATATATCCAAAGGAAAGGAAATGATTATGTCAAAGAGATATCTACACTCTCATGTTTATTACAGGCACTATTCACAATAGCTAAGATAATGGTATCAACTTAAGTGTCCAACAGATATATGGATAAAAAAATGTGCTATATATACACAATAGAATATTATTCAATCATAAGAAAAAAATGAAATCCTGTATTCGTGGCAACATGGTTGAACCCGAAGGATATTATGTTAAGTGAAATAAGCCAGGCACAGAAAGGTAAATATTCCATGTTCTCACTCTAATGGGGAAAGTACAAAAGTTGATCTCATAGAATTTGAAAGTAGAATATTGGTTACTGGAAGCTGGGAAGGGTAAGGGAGAGGGGAGGTTAGGGAGAGGTTGGTTAATGGATACAAAATACGGCTAGCTAGGAGAAAACCAGTTCTAGTGTTCTTTAGCACTGCAGTGTTACCATCGTTAATACTAACTTATTGTATATTTTCATATAGCTAGAAGGGAGGATATTGAATGTTCTCAGCACAAAGAAATGAAACATGTTTGAGGTGATAGATATGCTAATTACCCTGATTTGATCATTACACATTGTATATATATATCAAAACAGCACACTCTGCCCAATAAATATGTACAGTTATTATGTCAATTAAAAAATAATATCCAGTGAATACTATGTGAGAAAAAAAGAAAAAAATAACGAAAGTCTTCACTTCTATAAAAATTTGAATTAAAACATTTAAAAATAAAAAAATCAATAAACATTAATGATTGATATACACAACATGGATAAATCTAAAAATAATTATGGTGAATAAAAAATTACAGGGAAAAGAGTACACAATGTTTGATTATATTCATTTAAAAAATATAGTAAATTCAAACTAATCTCTTGATTCTATAGATTCTGCAATCTGTAGAAAACAGATCATTGCTTGCCTGAGAATGGAGTGTGGCGGGAGATGTATTTGGGAAGTGTAGGATGTAGACATTACCAAGGGGGCATGAGGAAACTTTTGGAGATGGTGGACATGTTTATTTCCTTGATTATGGTGATGGATTAGCTTATGTATATAAATCATACACTTTAAATATATGCAGTTTATGCCATATTATTTACACCTCAATAAAGATGATTTAAAAAAATTAAAGACAGAAAAAGGGATGAGATGGGGATGCGTTGAGGAAGAGTGTGTGTGTGTGTTGTATTTCAATTTTCTAAAGGACCCTTCATATATATATACACACATACTATATATATATATGTATAGTTGTTGTTAGATGTTTATGTTGCTCTTCCAGCACTCTAGCTGTTCTGTTTCACTAGGCGTTGTGATTATTCTACATGATTTTTATCTTGCTATTAGAATCCCTGAGATAAGCTGTTGTTTTGTTGTTCACCAGCTCAGTTCTTGTGGGAGTGTCCTACATTGCAGGTATCTTGTGTGTGGTGAAACGGTCCTTTAGGACTGAGTTTTGTAGTAAAGTTGTCATCCCCTAGATTGGCACCCTTTTGTGCTCCAGGTCAGAAAGACTTGGTAGTCTTGGACTTTTGGAGTTCAAGGAGATGCATGATCCTTTTGGAGTTCAAGCATATTCACATATGTTGAGTGGTGACCACTCTGCCAGAGGCCCATGCGTCTATAAATGGAAAACTTTTACTTGGATGTGCTGCCTTCTTGCCTTGCCTCTGTCATCTGATGTTCTCTAGTCCCTCTAAAGAATTTCTGAGAGGAAGCTTCTTACCACATTTCTGCCATGATCTCGGCAGAGCCAACCCATACTGAATTATCTACATGTCCAAACAGCTGCTTGGCTCTAGAGTGTGTCAGAGTTAGAACTGCAGATAACTGCAATGTTGTTATAATTTCTCAGATATTTCAAGAGACTTGTTTGCAAAGAAAAGCAATGGCCATATTTATGATGGTCTGGGTTTACATACTTCTCCTAAGAGGGTGGCTTAGATTGCACAGAGCCATGCTGTCCATGTATTCATAAGACTTTTCATTAGAGCTTTATTTTTTAAAATAATTGGTTCTTTTAATCTATAATGGAACATGGACTCACGGGCTGTCAGTGATTAAAATTAAACCTTATTTGTCTTTTAATATAGTGCTATGTTCTTGTGTAATTGAGCAGGGATCGATGCCAGTTGTGTGATGGACAGTAAACTTATCCAACATGACGGAGATAGATTTCCAAGAAGACAGAATGTGATATTTTTCTGTACAAGGGGGATGAGTAGACCATATCATCAACATTTAATTATTCTGTAGGTAATTATTCATTTGAGGAACACAACTTTTCAGAGAAACAGAAGAGAGACCAATACAATTACTATTTGTCTAAGTACACTGGTGGAAAACCATAATTAGTTTTTCATTAAATTTGCATGAGGTGATTTTAAAAAAATAATGAGAAGTTAAATGCATGTATTTAAGAACAGAAAGTTTGGATGTGAGTTAACATTATAATATAGGCTGATTTTTTAAGGAAAAAGTGCAACAAGTGATAATTTCTCAGACTTAAATTAAAAGCTAATCAGAGCTTTAAAAAGAAAGTCACTTAAAATGCAAAATTTCATGAAACATATTCTGATAACCCAGTAGGAAATTCCATTATGGATATTTTCTAGCCTTACTTGTGGGCTAAATTTTAAGGGTTTATATGTGTGACTTCAATTATGAGAGCTCAGTTGCTATGTTTGTTATCATATCTCTAGAACAATGCATAACTATATATATTTTGCTGGAAAACTAAGCTTATGAATGTGCTTCTACTATTATTAATGGTAAAGAAAAATCAGCATTATTTGTGAAATGCACAAACTATGCCCAAAGCATGTGTCCCTAAGCAAAAAGGCTGCTATTTAATTTTATAAAGCAAACAAATCTCTTCTAAAATATAGATTGAATGATTGAAATGGAAAGATGGATTACTCCACTCGTACAACTCAATTTTGGCTTGAATTAACTTCTTTCTATGTAAAAATTATTTTATTTCTTATCATTAATAATTTTGTAAAACTTACCATTACACACCAAAGTCTATTCCCTTTGAACTGCAAAGACAATTGCACTCAATCATATTCACCTGATAAAACCATAATCTTGGTTTATGCTGCCTATACCACATCAGCACCTGTGCAATTGAACACAGGTGGAGAAATCACACACATCCGGTGCTCTCCTAACGTTCTCAACTGCCTATTTTAAATATTCTTTTCTCAAATCTCAATCCTTTCTTCCAATAGAAGCATTCAGAAAAGAATGTCCTTAAACTCCCACCACTATGTACCCTGAACTCTCTTCATTACTGCCAAATACTCGGCCCTCCTTGAATTCTCTGAATGGCCTATGGTCCTGGCTAAGTCCAACCCCTTTACTTGTGTAATACATAAAATTCCTTCTCCTCTTGCTCACGCAATTCTACCTTCTTTGTTCTACATTATCATTTTTCTCTGTTAAGAAAAAAAAAATCAAAACTTGAAGATAAGGCAAGAAGATTACTTTGTGCTTTCCTAAAGTAATGTTAGAGCATTTTCTAACAATCTTGCTTAAGAATTATCTAACCCTTGGTATTTTCCCTAAACCCCTTGATATTTTTCCTAAAACAATTATCTAAAATGTATTAAACATATTGCAAATTAAGGGAATTTTACTTGAACTACTATATACTTCTGACAAAAATTCTACAATTAATATTTTACTATATTTGTTTTCTCACATATCAATCCACCCCACTTTCCATCCATTAATTGATCTTATCCTTAGTACATTTTAAAATAAATTATAAAATCAGTACACTTCAGGCATGTAATTTTGTTTTATTTACTATTTACATTTGTTGCATCCCCAACCTGTAAAGTTAGATATTAACTTGTAGATTGATAAATTGCAAATTACTTCATCTGGAAATATACAAATTGTTTTGGGACAAATAATGATCCTAAAGATTATAATTTAATAGTTATAAGATATTAATCTGTTTTGTATATAATTTTGCAATCTTATGCCCACATCCTTATTTCCAGTCTGCTTTTTCTGAATCTTATTTACCATTCCATTGGCTCTCTCATTAATATATTAAATAAAGAATTGACAGTCATTATATATTTGTATGAGGTTAACTTTATTTACTTTCTAAAATTTATATTTTCACACGCTCTAACAAATCTTTCCCATTATCACATAAACATGCTATTATTCCTCCCACCTTAAAATAACTTCCTAGTGACCCCAGTTTCCTTTTCAGCTACCATTCCATTTATTTCTGTTTTATAGAAAAACTCATCAAAAAAAATTAATGCTCTCCTATACTCTCTTGAACTCACACCAACCAGCTTACCTCCCTCAACTCTTCATCAAACTATCTCATCAAGATCACCAATCTCGCCACAATGTCTAATCCATTATCCTGTCCCACATTTTACTATCAGCAGCATTTCACACAAATTCTCGTTCATTCTCTTTGAAACTTAGATCCTCGACTTGCAGAGCACCACTCTCTGCTGGTTTTCTTCCTCTCTCCCTGGATGCTCTTCCTAATTTCCTTCACTGGTTTCTTCTCATCTTCCAGCCCTCTTAATGACAATTGCTCCAAAGTAAATCTGTGGTACATGGATCTTAAGGGGTTTGGCTTATATTGTCTTTAAATCTACATGTAATCAAATACAATGATTCTTTCTTAAAAATATCAACTGGCTACTGCCCATTGTATAAATGTACTGTTGATCCCTTGCACCCTTGCATTCTGCATGTATAGGTATTGATCTATGCAAAAACCTTAGTCAGGTAGCGGTGAATTTAATTTTATTAAACCATAAGATATATTTATTATACTACAATTTCTAACATAACTATTAGTCTACAATATTGAGAAATAAAATTGAACTTTTATTTTACCCATACCCTCATTGTACTTGCAAATAATAGAATTATTATTTGCTCTGACATTGTTATGTATTTGACACTATACAACTACCCTAAGATTTCAAACAGATTTTTCAATTGCATTTTTTAAAATGTACAAATATTTAATATAAACTTACCCTTTAATATATTTTCTTAAAGAGAGTACAGTAATTTTAGTAACAAATCTCAAAATTCTGCAGGAGGGGTTTTACATACACTTGGAAATTCCCTGGTAAACAGAAAAGGCAATTTAATAGTAATTTTTAACTCTGTGACTCTCCAGCTGGACAGAAACTTAGTGTCACTAATGCAGGCAGTAGTTACCATTTGGCACTTAAATTTCCACTGAAAGTATCTAATCCTTTCATCTGAGCTCCAGCTAATATATGTTGTTGATTATGGATGGGAAACCTCAAGTTAATAGAATAGTCCTACTATTAGAGTCCTAAAATCCCTCAGGAAATCTCTGGTTGATTTGGGTGCATGCAGTTTCATGGTAAATCAGAATTTTCTTGAAAACTTCAAAATAAGTAGAGGAAGTTTCTATTTTATCACACCCATGATGATAACTGTAGGCCTTATGCACATTTGTCCATATAACTCTAAATTAATGATGATTAAATAATCCTTACATTTAAATTTATGTGAATAAATGAAGAATGTGCTTTAGAAAAATAACTATAATAGGTTATAGAGGTTATAGATGTTTTCAGATTTTGTTGCCATTATCCCGTGCATTTATGAAATGCCTCTTGTGTAATTGCCTCTGTGACCTATTTATGAGCTTAATAAAAGTTTTATTGCAAATAATCTTACTTTCATTTTTTAACCACAACCATATTCCATATATTCTAAATCACTTACCTTTCATCTTTGTCTGGATAAATTTAGATTGCTTTCAAAAACATGAAAAAAATGATTTAAAATATTTTAAAATATTTAAATAATGTGCTGTAAAGGCTATTTTCTAAGAATGGCAAATGTATTTTGAGCAAAGACAACATCACTGGAAAACATAATCTCTCAACATAATGCTTAATATACTCATACACTTAGATTAATAACTTTGGGTATATTTGTTCTAAGAAAAATCATTTTTCACAAATAATTAATAGATGCTCTGTGTGTCTGGTTTCAAGACTGAGTTCAACAAATACGTTGCACTTTGAATTTGGAGACTGGATAATGGGTTCACTTCCCATTTACTTCTTTCTAGGCCAAGGAAAAACTCTTAATTTATTTGTGGAGTGAAGCCAAGGATATAATTTGATCCCTGGGGCAGAGGGCTTCTAGATCAAGAATATACTCATCTTCATCCGTACAAAAAAATCCACTGCAAATTCTGTCAATTAATAGGTTTTCAATGAATTGGAAGGAAGAAGGAAGGAAGCAAGGAATGAAACCAATCTCCATCTCATCTGAAGAAATGTAGAATTAAGAAAAATTTTAAAGAAAACTGAGAATTTGGGCTCCCTGACATCAGCCACCTTCTTTAAAATTACCTATGTGGAATTATAAGGAAGATTAGAACTTTCTACTTGTTATGGATACCTTCTCTAGTTTTTTTTAACCTGAGTTTTATGCATATGTGTGAACTTCTATTTAATATGTCATTTTGTAATGACAACACATCACTTTAGGCATTGCATTTTTGAAGGAATACGGTTCTTAAATAGTAAAGTCTCTTGTCCCTCCCAGGACTGCTTTTTAACACACCTGAGGCATGAAATAATTACTCAGAAATAGACTATCTTCTTGTTCTCATGTCCAATATTCACTGATTCTGCTCATGTGTATTTAACTAGGTCAAAAACTTTTCATCATTATCAAGGGAATGCCACGGACAATTTAAAGCAATATACCCTGGTCAAGCCTAAGAGTTCCCCTTGGTTAAAGTTCCATGTGTTCTTTTTTCTACATCTGTTTCCTTGCACAGCATTAAAATGAAGGAACCAACACAATGCATAATCCTTGGAACCTATTGATTAGGTCACTAGTCAGTTCTCTTACTGATACAAACACTGCTACCATTTGGGAGGTTTACGTCTTGAAACTCCTTTATTCTAGATTTTATTTTAATAGGAGAGTAGTTCCTTTCCTGGCACAACTACAAGAAATATTTCATTGCAACAACCCCCAAGAATCTTTTCAACACATTTTATACTTTAAATGCATATTTTATCCTTCTTTTTCAGTAATCAGATAGTATGCTATCAAAAGCAAATGTCTTTTGAAAATGCTCAGTCCTGAATTCATGTTTTTTAAAAATCAAGAATGACTGTGAAATAAAAAATAAATTCAAAAAAACCTCCTTATTATTAACATGACAATGTTAGACTAGGAAGGGCCTTACCGTCAGGGGGAAAAAAACCTCAATAATTTATCTTTGTTTTTTAGCACTTGATTTTAAGTAGACTTTGATTAGCACTGGCTTGGTTTGAAAACTGGAAACTGATCAATTTTTTCAAAAGCAAGATTTTCTTTGAATGCCAGTTATTTAATCATTTAACTTCTTGTGGCAGAGGGTGAAGGTGCTGGGTGGAAGCCGACAGACATTTTACAGTACAATGAGGACACCATGATCTGCTCAGGATGACTATTCTCTGAGAGTCAGCAGTCAGTGGAGCGAGGAATAGAAAAGATCCCAGGGGGTCTGATGAATTACCAAATATCTGGATTCAAATTCAGAAAACTATTTTATCTTTTCCAGCATCATTTGCCCTACCAAAAAACGGATGAGAGCCAGACAATCACTTTTTTAAGTTGTCACATATTTTTGTGAGCAATAAAATATTCTGTTACTTTTAGTGATGTAGTCCTTGCATATGTGAATATCAATTTGTTTATTTTTTCAGTGATATGAAAGGTTTTTTTTCCCTTCTAAAGAGTTTTTTTTTAATGAATTATGGAACATACACTCTTCATCACTAGAATTAATTAATTTCTCTGATATACATATTTCTTACTCAAACATGGTCCACTAACTGCTGACAATCTAAGAATTGTTTATTGCATATCTAAAATGAGATGCATATGAAAATTAAGAATGACTGTTTAGAAACTTTTATAGCAATTTGACAGTGTTGTGACATCTCTATATGATCATTTTTTCTAGTAATTTATTTACGAAAGTATCAGTTTATGACTGATGGGAGGGACACTAAACAATAACAGATTGATACTTTTTCACAGCACTCTAAGAAGCACTGTCCTATAAACTTCCAATGATGCTCTGTGGTACAGAATCTGATCCACATATGTTAATAGAATATTTAGGCCACAGCACAATTTTGCTTGCCTTTTTTGTGTCCTCTAATACCAATAGCATTGAGAAAAGGGCAACTCAGAATACAGTGAAAGTAAAGGGAAGAATCTTGTTCTTTTCATTTTAGTTAATAACTACACTGTCATCAATTACATGCCCTGCTTTAAAAAACACAACTTCTAATCTTTCTAATTATAGTTCTTTCAGGTACCCCACAAAAAAAAGAGCTTCAATTTGTTAGGTTACATTTTTCCACAACGGTCATTCAATGAGTCAATGTCATGTAGCATTTTAAGTTAAAGTTCTTTAATGATTTAATGTAACTTTATTGAAATTGTTGCATGTTTGAAAATATTTGTTAAAACATAAAATCTTTTTGGAGTTGATAAACACCTGTACTTTGGTGTCTTCTGACTCCACTGGAAGAAGGATTCTGTATTCAATCTGATGGTCTCCTTGGCATAGAGGAAGGCCTTGGTGAATGCTGGTGTAAAACCATTAATACCTCTTGGTATAAAAGGAAACAGGAGTTCAATAACCATGTTAAAGTCAGATACAATGAAAGAAAATGAAAGAGAAATATCTCTGGCAGCATTTCTGGGGAGGTGAAGAACATTGTGCAGAATAATTTTGTGTACCCCCCACCCCTGTTGCCTCCCAATCTCTAAACAGATAAAAATCACACTAAAATACATATGATATCACCTTGCATAGGAAAGCCAAGGGAAATGGAACAAAAGGGAAACTACAATTTAGGGAATTCAGGAAGGTGAGTTAAGTGATGGATTGTAATATGTTGCAGCCCTTCATTCCACCTGAAATAATCTTTAAACTAATCCTGAGGATAAGTGTTTGCTAAAACTATTTCCCAAAAATCGCATATGGTATTCTACGTGTTCATGTTGTTTTATATCTATAACTCTGTAACTGTGTACATTAAGTCACCTCAAACCCATTTTTGTAAAATTATGCAGAGAATAACCAAAAAAAGTCCATTGTTAACTTAAAATTGTGCCCAATGCTCTTTCTCAAAATGTCTGTTTAGTATTATGTCATTGTTTGATATCTATGATTTTTTGATGGCTTCATTAAGGAATATCACCATTGCACTTAAATCCAGGAAAGGAAAATGTCTTAGGCCCACAGTCTCACAGTTACCAGAGGCATGTTACCACCATCACTATCACTATATGAATAAAAACAGTCCCTAGATCAACCTGTCTGGGTAATAACATTAAAAAAGCCCTTCAGCATTTTAGAATTGATGTTTACAATTCTCTATTGAGGACATAAATGAGTATAGTCAATCAATTCCAGTATTAATTTTTTAGTATATTCAATGTGGTAACTTAACTAGAAAATTCTCTAAGACAGTCTCCTTTGTAAAAAATCTAACTGTTGGAAGCTCCAATTATCTACCTATAGATTATAATAGCAATATAATAATAACAAATATAGTGAATAAATTAATAGCAACACTAATAATATTGATAGTTATTGCATTTTGAACATTTATTATAAGCCAGGGAAATTGCTGATCTGTTTATCTATCTTTTATCATCTATCTATGTGTATATATGTGTGTGTATATATAAATATATATAATCTCATTTAATTCTTACAACAATTCTGTGTTCAAAACCTACTCATTCTTACTTTACAGATGAGGAAACTATGGCATAGAGAGATTACGTATCTTGTTAAAATCATACATATAGCAAAAAGACCAGTCTAAGAGGGTGCCATATTCTAGCCAGAGCTGGCTCAATGTTTTAATCTATTCTGTTGGGAAAGGGATGATGGATTTTCAAAGGGATACTATAAAAGAAAGAAAGAGAGAGAGGGAGGGAAGAAAGAAGGAAGGAAGGAAGGAAAGAAAGAAGGAGGGAGGGAGGAAAGGAGGGAAAAAAGTCACTAGGAATACACTTTTATCATTTAATGTTTCTCTTATAATTTATTTGTCAGAATGGAACATGATATTTAAGAAAGAGTTTACCAGTAGATAGTTTAGTGTTATCATTCCATCAGCTTGACACCATATTTCTATTAGAATAGTCAAGATCCTGTTTACTTTTGAATCATTTCATCACGTTTAGTGCATATCAAACTTTTAGGTGTAGTGATAAATAGAGATTAAGCATTGTGTTTTTAAAAGTTATTTTGTTAAACTTACTACATTTTGGTAATATTTATTTAAAAGGAAAAATATACCATTAGTTCTGTTTCTAATTTTAAAAAATTCCACAGTATCTTTATACAGGTTGAGTTAATTAAAGCTAGATCAGAGATGTCATAGTGAATTAATTATCCAAATTGTTTATGAATAAAATCAACCAACTATGGTAAACATCGTTAAACTTTCAAGTGAGTACAATTTTTCTAAAAGTAAATATCAATACCTCGGAGGAATTAAAAAATAAAAACTTTCAATATTTCAGCAAAATTTTTTCCTTCTAAGTGAACTTTTACAGAAATTTAACTTCGTGATAAAATGATACATAAGAGCAAACTTAAAACAAGTTGCACAATAACTGATCTTTAAATATTTACTAATTACTCCCTCTCCCTTCAAATATGTAATATATTGTAATGATTATTTCACAATTTGTCAGCTCAAAGCACTAGTGTCAACAAACAGCAATTTTTTTAAGGTTTTCCATTACTCCAAGGATCAATTTCTTCCTATTTCAGTTACTTTCTAGCCAAACTCTACCTGGTCAACTTCATTAGTGACTTTGTTCATTGGAAGTGCCACAAGCCTGTTTTCCTGAACTCATACTTAAGCAGTTGATATTTCTTTTCATTTAAATGTATCCTGTTACACTAATCAATCCTATATACCGGCTTTTAGCTTATCTATGAATTTAAGTTTAAAAAATACTAAGGTAAAACACTGACTTTAAGCCCACTGTGCTGATGTCCTTGCAAATTGCTACTGAATCAGGATTTTTTGTGTTTGTTTTTTTGTTTTTGTTTTGTTTTGTTTTTTAACGCAAACAGCAACTTACTGGACAAATCCATCCCACAGATTCTTTTGGTTTGGTCTATGCAATGTTTAAAACATGAATTAGTTGCCAACATTTAAAAATCGGCTGTTTTCATATAAAATGAGAATATCTGGCTTTTCTTGAAGAGTCTGAAGATGTGGCTTAACGGCCTGCACTCCACTTCCACTTGCATACAAATAGTGACCAGAACGAAGTTGGAACTACTTCCTTTAAATGGGCGCAGGCACCTTGCGCTTCCTTCCTTCCCCAAGCCCACTTCACACACCTGCTTGGCCCCTGTAAGAATTTGGGTTTGTAATCCTTGTTTCAAGTATTTCAAACATTTGCTCAAACAACGGCAATGTCTGTGAATAATGCACCAGAGATGGTACACCTTTTTCACGTGGAAATTATGAGAAACGTAGCAAATATTCTGCAAAATAAAGCTCTCGAATGTCAGGCAAAACATCTGTGAATCATTTTAGACCTTCCGAACTATAAATATGCAGATGAAATTTAGCAAATTTTGCTGTATGCTTTTAGATCTTAATGAAAACAGAGTGCCAACACAATGTATGTAAAAAAGGAACTAATAATGAGGATAGATTAACAAACAGAAATTCAAGTTTTGTTTTCTAAGGTACAGGATTGACATTTGATTTTAAAAGGCAAAAGAACCATTTTCACTCTTTGTATATTTCTGCTATTCAAAGTGATGTATTAAACTTCTTGAATAACCCTAAATATCATTCAAAATATGGATTTAGCAGATTTTTAATGTGTGGTGTACCAGTATATACATGGGCATATTACACTAAGTTACCAAAGAAGAAAAATGTCCAAGGCAGGAAGGCAAATAATAAGCCCACATGTTAATTCTTGGTTTTAATATTATTTTGTCAGGTACAATTTATTAAAATGAAGCTTTTCTTTTTATCATAAATTTCAGTATATCTACCTTTCTGCATGCTAAGTGCTGCAAAATTTTTGAAAGGCATACCTATGGCAATTCAAATTTATTATCATTCATTATTAAGCAACAATGAAAAGGCAATAATGAACAATAATAATAAAAATAAAATTGAGAAATGAAACATAATCAAAATTAAACTTGCTAAATTACTTATTCATTTATTTTTCATGGTTTTTTTTTTTTGCCTACTGAAGATTTTGATCTAATTCATACTTGCATATTCACAAGTCTATAGGCACTTATGACCTGCTATATGGCATTTTACTATTTGTTAAGACTGACTGTATTTGTACAATAAATTGTGTACCCAATCTGCATTTTAAAAATGTAGACCAGTAATTCTACTCTTGTTTTAATGCCAAAATTAAGAGCTGTGACACCAGTATCCAGTGAGGCAAAATTGTTTAAAACTAAAAGCTGCATAATATCTCAAGGGACTGAAAAACTTGAAGTGATAAAACACTATAATGTATAAAAATAAATTTGCAATATTGATGAAACATGCAGTAAAAGGAATTCAAAAGTGTGAATCCTATATAAAATCAATAAGGATGTAAGAGAATAAGAACAACTATTCTTCTTATTAGGTATTAATAATTTCTTTATTTGCATTATTATCCATTAGGAAAACTATTGGGTTTTGTTATAGTTTTACTCTTTCCTTTAAGATATATGGTTAATTAATTTATTCTACTTAAAAATAAGTTATAATCCCTTATAATACCTTTTTCTTATTCTGCAAAGGTGTTTAGCATAGTACTCGAGAGGGCAGACAGATATAAATTGAATTCTAATTTAATACTTTAGCTGTGTAAACTTGAACAAATTAATTAACTTCCCTGAGCTTTGATTCTCTACCTCATGGGATAATGTATATAAAGCATTAGGCCCGGCCTATTTTATATATACATATCTATAACTGTGTCTCTGTCTACATTTAAAACTATACTAAATAGGTCATACACGTATATACATATATGCTGTTTTTGTAATCTAATATATTTGGGGGAATTGCAAGATATTTTTATTCAATATGCTTTTGATGGTTGCCTATTCTTTCATTGTGTGGATTTATCATAATATGTTGTGGTCTCCTATTGTTGAATGGTTAGACTATTTCCAATATTTGCTATTATAAACTTAGCTGTGATAAATTTTAAAAGTATATTTCTCTGCAAGTTTGTCTGATTAAAAAATGACATTTTAAGGATATTTCTCTGCAAGTTCATCTGATTAAAACATTTAATACTGTGTCATGTTCATGTTCATAGTTATTAAATAACATATTGTTTACCAAATATTTTCCCCTTTCCATTAAGTATATTTTTTAAAGTTAGAAAAACACAGAGAAATTCTTAAAAAAATAAATAAGATGCTTTGAGAAGTATCATTTGTTATAAAGAAAATATAATATTCTCCTACCTTTTAGTTAATTGATTTATTTTTTTGTGTAGACAATACTTTGTTCAATGTGATGAGACTGCTGAAATGTTTATTTTCTACCAGTTGGGGTTAAAGTAATTTTGTTTTATGTGGAGCACAACAACTCATTTATACTCAAGAAATGTAGTCATTGTTGTTCTTCTAGTGAGAATCTGTTTTATAAGTTGTCTCCACATTAACGTACTGTGAAGATTTCTGGAGTAACTGTATTTCAAAATGTTGAAGGAAATATTTTTTTCTACAGAGAGAACACTTTTTGTGGAAAGACACTGACATGGCATTTTTATATTTTAGCATTAGAGCATGCATTAGAAAAATATGGAAATCCCTGCATAATTTTAAATAGGGTATGTCAAACTTATCAGTTATTTGAGAACAAGAAACTAACCAAGCATGGGGAAAACTATCAGATATTGGATCTCAAGTTGGAAGGAAATATAAAGGCTCCACAAATGTCTACAGTTCAAAGATAAAATAAAGTGATTAATTATACAATCTAAGGAAACTTTTTAACACACACATATATTATGTCAATTTATTGCAAAGGCAAATTTATTGTCATTTATTGTTGGTAATAATGAAAATCGAGAGATCTTAAATAGCACGGAGACTGACAAAAGAAATACGAATTCTAGCATTTTATATTTATAGGATTTAGAAATGAATGATTCATAGTTACGAAGCCATAGTCCATTACTACTAAGATTTCTGGATCTAAATGTTAGACTAATTGTCTTTTTAAAGTTGTATCAACATTGACATATGTGTTCAGTAACCATTATAAAGGAGAAATACCTCTAAACTGAACAGATTTTATTTAAAGAAGTTAAAAGTAAGTAATGCCCGATGATAATAGCTAACATTTAGCACTCATTGTATGCCAAGTATAATTCTTGGCACAGTAATTATCTAATTGAATAAATGCACTCATAATTTATAAAATAACCCTATGAAGTAGATACTATAATGGTATCAAGACACTATCTCCATTTAACAGATAGGGAAACTGAGGAATGGAAAAGGTAAAATATTTGGCCCAAACTCTCAGAGGTAGGAGGTGGGAAAGCTAGATGCTGAACCCAGGTAGTATATGGTTCCAGATTGTTCACTCTTACAACTGTATCATGCAACTTCTTTCAACAAATAACCACTTTGGTCCACATGAAACTGTAGATACTAAATCCAGATGATATTATTAGATTCTCATCTCATAAAGGCAACTGAGGTCATATAAACTTATGAAATGCAACATTCTCAAATCCTATTAGCAAACTCCCACTTTGGATATTTATCTACTTTTCAAAAAGTTTTGATGCAATACAACTTATAAGTACTTGATCCCATCCAAAAATAATCAATCTTTTTGAGTGGACTAACTAAAAAATCTAAACTAGCTATTTAATCAAGAGACAGACAGAACATGTCATTAAGTCAGTGGTAGGACTTTTTTTAATCTCCTAAGGCTGATATGTCATGTCTCTGTCAACAACAAGGACAATTAGCCTTAACCTGAGGACATATATTAATAAGAAGCCATCTACTTCAGGTTTTAGAACCTCTTCTGCACATACCTTTGAAAAAAAATTATGGATCTCAATAAAGAAGACTATTGGAGCTATAGAAATAATCATTATATATTAGTTACTGGGGACATTAGGGGAAAAATTGACAGAAAAGGATGAAGCTTGCCAAGCTTCAGGACATCTGACTTGTCAGCCAATACAAAATTGTGTTATCAGTGGCACATTCATGGTTACACTTCTGATTTTCTGATTCTTCCCTTACGTTTTCACATTTCTTGTGAAACAAAGTATGGTCAGATGTATGTAGCAATGTGAAACAGGAAAAATGGAGATAAGATTCTTAAAAGTGGAAAAATAGAATATTGTTACATTAATTAGGTCAGGGGTGCTTAACCATAGATGTTTCAAAAATAATATGGTGTGCATATGTGTGTATTTGTGTGCATATGCATGTGCATACATGTGTATACATGGGTGTGTGGTACCTGTTGTTTTCCAAGAAGGAAATTAATAGCTTTCAAGGGATATTTCTAGTACCTGTGGCTGCCAAAATGCTTGCTATTCCATTTAGTCAAAAGGAGAGTATAGTCTGAATTAGGTGGATGAATTTTTAAAAAATTAGTATTATAGGAAAGACATAGTCTAAACTTGGAACAAACAGAAAAAAGTCACATTTAAAAGAGAATGAATAAGATAAACAGCAAATATTTTTGTTCAAAAATGAATTCATTTTATTTAGGATAATTCTCTTAGTCAGATCCTATGAACTGAACTATTTTATACATTATTGTGGAGAAATCTACAACTAATAAATCCATATAATATATGAAAATTTTTGTATTATATATTTTATTAGCAGTAAGGATAGACATACCAGTTCACTGTAGAGCTATTTTCAAAATACTTAATTATTCTATATTTTTTATCTTTACTATGTATTTGGAAATATAGGAGTATTTAGATTGTAGTCAATCATGATTGGGGGATGTGGGTAAAGCAAATGAAACTTGGCCAGTGTAGAATTTACTCAAAAGTGCATAAATCCTTTATAAAATTCATATGCAAAATCATCTGGACAAGTGGATGCAGCAGTTTGGTGATGTTACAGAACCTTACCATTTATATTAAAGTCACATGGTCCCATCCTAAGGGTTTCTGTAGATGTCAAGAGGATAAAACACCCAAAACGGTGAGAAAAAGAGGATATTTTCATTAGGAAGGGGTACTTAAGGCTCTTATGTAGCCATATTGCCAGAAATTTTAAAAGCTCATTTGTCTGTCCAGAGCATATGAACATGGTACCTGAAGTCATTCGAAATTGCCACATTTGTGAAAGGACCATTGTCCGAAAAAGGAGCTTCAGTAAATGCCTGACAGGTTACAGCTTCCTTGGAACTGCTTGGAGTTATAAAGCTCATAGAAGTTTCTGAAATTCTGGTTAAATATTGTACTTATGAAGTTTAATTTTTTCAATAGTTACAGATCATGCAGTTTTGGAATGGTCCGTTAGTTGAATTTCTAAATTCTTAAATTTTAGTTAAATCTTATTCATATTCTTTCTTATCTCTCTCTCTCCCCTCCCCCATGTAAAAAAGTGATTGAAATACTAATAAAGGGCTTTTACAAATTCTACAAAAGGTTGGCAAAATCATCAGATGAGGAATTATATTAATGAAGAGAAAACACTCTTGTTGCCTAATATATTTTTTGATTCCCTTTATATTTTTCCTTTCAAGTAAATTATTAAATATCCACATTTAATTAAAGTAGAAAAATCTTGTAAGGGGGAAAAAGAACAATAGAACAACAAACAAGAATAGAAAGCTGATGTGATCAGCAAAATACTCTTGAATTCCAGAAAGATCTTGGCAAAATAAGAATATAGGAGACAAATAATATTTAACAGGAGATGTGCTGAATACTGTCAAATATTTTGGGAATGAGTTAGTCAATGTTATGACCAATAGTGACACACACACAAAAATAGTTCGTTATATTTGATGTTACTATGACACTTTTTCTAAGGGGTCTTGGTGCTTAAAGGCTGAAAATCAGTGGCATGGGTAATAGCTATGTTGCAAAATTGAATTTTAAAAATATAAAAAAAAACTTCTGAATATCTATCAGGTCAGTGTCCCCATTTAAATTAATGGTTCCTGAGCTGGATTGTTGAGACATCATTTCTTTCATCACACACCCCTTTTTAAATTTATATTGAGAGATTAAAAATCACTATTTGTAAAATAGTTGGAAATATTTTAATTCTTGCAGTTATATATGATTTTTTGAAGGTGTAATACTGCATTATTTGATTGTTTGATCTTGAATCTGTTATGTTGTGATGTTTGGCAAAAGTCATAAAACCAATTAGAAATGTACTTAATTGTGGCCCATACACAACTCTTTTATGGAAATTAATGCAGGACATTTATGAGCTGCATCTGATTAAGTAGCTTATTGCTCAAAGGAAAAGCTGTCAAAATTTTTCTTTACCTTCTATCAATTTTTCAAAGAATTAGGTTGCCACCAAAGTGGAAACAAATACCTTTTAATTTATTTTTGAAAGATTATTATTTGTTTAACAGAGGGCCAAGAAGGGGATTCAAGTTCTTACTATTAAACAATAAGATATATTTGTGTGAGCTCATATGAATGGGGGTATAGAGGGAAATGAGAAATGAGTCCAAAGAAGAAAATGTGTGTGTGGGTTCTTGGGAGGAAAGACAGGAAATATTTATTAACAGACTTGTTCTGTTAACCCAACATGGTTCCATTAATCAGAAAGAGAGTTATAAATAAAAACTGAAGTGGCTAATTTTCTTAGAGACTCTGTAAAAACAGGTGCCCAAGCTGTGATATTTGGGAATTCAGGAGTCAAATATATACAGAGTTAGAGAAATGGCCAAGCTTCCCACCAGCTCTCTGCCCTACCCTGCTTTCACAGGACATGGAATGTTTTTTTCTCTGTGAGAACTGACAGTAAACCGGTACCCTTTGTCAATTTAGGGAAAGCGCATACATACGGTGGAAAGAATGATATTAAACAGAACAAGATCATATTTCTAAACAACACAAAAACTATAGCCATTGATTATAAAAATTGATTCACTTTTTCAACATGAATATAGTAGTGCATGTGCTGAAAACTTTATAGTCAAAGGATTGACAGCTGAATTTCCTACTGTCCTGGTGAAGAAGAAATTGATTTTTCCTTGAATAAAGATCCAACCCTCTTTCGGCACAACAGCATAACTTCTGTAGTGGGTAAAGAGAATCAGTGAAAACACCTCACTTTAAAATGTGATAAGGTTTTCAATAAATCAGCTGCTTTATTAGGCTCACTGTGTCATTCACAGTGAGATAGCAGAACTGGATGTCCCTAGCAATATTTCATAGTTTTATTTTGAAAAAGCATCATCTCTAGTGTTCTGCCAGTGTTGTATGATTTACTGTTCTACACTCGGTTCTGAAATATCCATCCCCATCTCAGCTATTCTATTCTTGGCACCAGAAAAGATTTTGCTTCAGGTTTTATTTATTCAGAACCTGTTCATGTTGTAATTTTTCTATCACTGTCATGTCATTTTGCCACTAATGTCACATATCTGATAAAAGAGCACAGAGAGAGAAGCTGTGTTCTTGCTAATTAGAGAGGTCTGATAAATGGATTATCTTATTTAGTAAGCAAGTCCTTCACAAGCAAGTGAATACAGATGGGCATATTAATGCTGGTTTATCAATTTACTGCTGTGTTAGCACTAGTGTTTACTCTTTCTGGTAAATCTATCTCCTTGAAACCTGCTTTAATAGTTATAGCTAAACATTACTGAATGACTACCATGATTAATTGTATATGTATATACTTGAATTATTTCATTTATCTTTATCCCACCCCTGTGAGGGATGACTTGCAATTACAATCCATTTTACAGATGAGGAAACCAAGGCAGAACCAGGTTATAATAGCTAAGATTATACAGCTAATAAAGATAGAGTTGTAGTGAGCCCTGGTCATTCTTCTGTGGAGATAATTCCTTGACTACTATCTCAGATAATGTTCACCTCTAATTACACTCATGCTGATTTTATGATAGAGATATAAATATGTATAAAGGATATAAATTTATATAAATATATAGTAAGCTTGTCATCTGAATTTTGATCTTATTGTTTGCTCATCGAGGAAATGTACAGTTTCTGTTTCTGTCCTATAACACAAGGCTAACTTGCTCATTATGACCTTGGCTGGGGATAGTGAGTAATGCTGTAACTTTAAAATGTAAGAGAATATTATCAAGACTTATCTTTATGTGAGAAAAGGTATTTTTTTAATCCAGTGCCTTCATTCAAATACTTTGCACTTTGAAGATGAAATGTGGAGTCTATTTCCTCTCTGTGGTCTCCTTTATTTTCAAGGGCCCGTTCACTGACTGATATCTTATACAGAAGGTACATAAGAGTGATAAGTATCTTACCCCTGTGTTACAGCTTTGTTATTTTGATATTTATCTACTGGAACTTTCCTTAACACACACACACACACACACACACACACACACACACGGGTTTTTAGCTTTCATTTTAGGGAAAGCTATGTAAAGTAGTAGAAAAGCAGAAAGCATGATAACCCCTGGATAAATATTTATTATTTTTATGTGTACGACCTATTCAAGAAAATTTCAAGAAAGAAGGTATATTCATTTTAAAAGCAGGATAAGACAAAACTGGACTCATTTCCCAAGAAAACTCAATTGTGTTTCTCTTGTCTATTGAGTGATTCTTGCTCATCTAGCCATATTTTATTCACTGCCAAATCTTGCCCTGGATTTGTACAAAGTTAATGTCAACTCCCACTCAGTTCTGACCATCTGGACTCCATGATACCCTGTTCCTAAAGGCTCAGCCACATCCGGTCCCTGAGTCTCACCTAACCAACTCAGAGAGCGCTACATAAGCTTCTACACTCTATAAAAATGGGTCAGAGTGGAAAAGCATTAGGCTTTTGTAGGCCTAGTTCTTTAAGATCCTCAAATTAGATACTTTTATTCCAGTTTGCAAGACTGCTTTTCTACTTTGACTTTCTTTGTAGTATAACGGTCTTTCAGGGGGGCTTAAGCCCCAAAGCCATAACTTCCTTAGTGGGCACCATAACACTTGCCTATATTCTGCCAATCACCTCTTTGGATGTGTCTCCCTGTTCTCCCTTTACTCTCAGTGGCCCTTCCTGTCCCAAAAGATTGGTCATCTGGGACTAAGGGTTAGATACCTTTGACTTTGAGGATCATCACTTTCAGGCAACCCTTGCTGTCCTCTCTACCAGATTACATCCTCTTGGACACTGGCCCAGACCCGGATTCAGTCTCAATGTACTGATTTCCTGAGGGTAAATGTTACGTGTTAACCCGTTACCTGCAGAGCTCAGCCCCGGGAATGATTTGTTCTAGCTCTCATCCTTACAATCATAACTTCCTCACTTTCCCCACCAGCTTTTCAGGCCACAAGATCCCAGCATGTCTGTGAACTGAGCCTCTCTGAGGAGCAACAGTAAATATGTGACTTTTCTTCTCAAGCACCTACTGGCTGTATCTCAAATAAAATACAACTGACCCTTGAACAACACAGGTTTTAACTGTGCAGGCTCACTTATGCATAGCTTTTCTTCCACTTGTGCCACCCCTGAGACAGCATGACCAAGCCCTCCTCTTCCTTTTCCTCTTCAGCCTACTCAACATGAAGACAACAAGGATGAAGCACTTTATAATGATCCACTTCCACTTAATGAAAGTAAATATATTTTCTCTTCCTTATAATTTTTGTATCAATCAACTGTTTATGTTATTGGTAAGGCTCGGTCAACAGTAGTCTATTAGTTAAGTTTTGAGGGAGTCAAAAGTTATATGTGGATTTTCAACTATGTGGTGGGTCAGTATCCCTAACCCTTGCATTGTTGCATACTACATCCACTTTTGTTTTTGTAATGTAAAGGCCAAAACAAACTAGAAAATGGAAATGTGAGCACTAGGTTTTTGGTGATATGGAAGCTGGAACTAAGTTGATAAGATGCTCCTGGATGTGCACTAGTCTTGTGACACGCCACACAATGCACTGCTTAGAGAAATCTGTAAGTGGTAGAACTGAAATTTCAACTCTGAGGTACATGATTACAAGGTCCTGCCCTTTGCACTTCCGCTCACTGCCTCACTTTGACGAATGCTGCTCACATTCGCTGTGCTAACGTGGGCAGTCACTCATCTCTCTGAGCTGGATAGTCTTTTTTGTTATATCAGGGAGGTGGACAAGGTGCTATCATTCAGTCTCTGATAGAAGATATCATATTAAGTGTCAAATCATAATTTCAGTGGGCAACACCCTTAAAGCAGCTTCTAAAAGACTAGAAATGGAAAAAGGAGGAATCGCCTCTGCCCAGGTGCCTGGCTCTACTGGGGACTAGCTCAGGCTTGAATCTATTTCATCATGATTTGGCATTTTGTAAACATTGCCATTCTGCTTCTTGTATTGAATTGTTTTAAGTTTGTATGTTGAACATTATTAAATTTCCTTCCAAACTTTGTGAGGAATATGGTTTCCTTACCATCCAAGTTTTACTCAAGAAGACCTTTTAGAATGTCTTATAGAGGGATGGGTGCAGTGGCTCATACCTGTAATCCTAGCACTTTGGGAGGCCAAAGTGGGAGGATCACTTGAGGCCAGGAGTTCAAGACCAGCCCAAACAACACAGTGAGACCCCCTCTCTACAAAAAACAGAAAAATTAGAAAAATTAGCCTGACATAGTGGTGTGGTGGTGTGTGCCTGTAGTCCCAGCTACTCAGGAGGCTGAGGCAGGAGGATCACATTGAGCCCAGGAGTTGGAGATTGCGGTGAGCTATGATGACGCCACTGCACTCTAGCCCAGGCAACAGAGCAAGATCGTGCCTCAAAAAAAAAAAAAGAATATTGTCTTAACAGCAACGTCTCCAACCTTTTTGGCACCAGGGACTGGTTTCATGGAAGACAATTTTTCCACAGACCGGGGGAGGGGGAGGCGGAGCTCAGGCGGTGATGCGCAGCCAGGTCCTAACAGGCCACAGACTAGTACCGGGCCACGGCCCAGGGGTTGGGGACTGCAGTTATAGAGGAAAAAAGCCATATTTCCATTATATTTAGCATCAGTCACTTTCTTTTCTTTCATTTTTTGCTTTGCTTATTACCAATACACATATTGGAAATCTCTCTACCCAACACAGCCAAAAAAGAAAAGCAAAAAACCTCTTTTCAAAATTTACATGAATTCTCTTATTCCTTCAAGTTGTGCAGGTATGGACATATGGTAGATAAAAGCATTCTGAGGTAAAGTCTTAGAATTTTGAATTATTTTAGCAATAACAAAGTATCCCAACAATTTCTTACAGATTCAGCTAACGAATTACTACAGATGTGGTTGCAACCCAAGTCACTTTAGAACCTTACTAAAAGTGAGATGCTTCAGGCAAGATTATCAGCATGAGAATAAATGAGTTAGCAAGCATTAATAAACCTGGAGAACAACAGTGTTAAATGTTTTATGGCTCATTTGAGTATGTGCCAATGCAGAATATTGAATGAACAGCTTTTTTGTTATGAATACTCGAAGTAAATTTTTTTTAGTATTGTTTTGCATTTCTGTTGGTGACAAACTTATCAAAATGAATATTTGGTGATAGAGAATGCCTTCTAGGCCCTCTGTTAGAGTTTAGCAGTGTGTAAAACCTGCAGTCACCCTTCATATCTACCTTTCTTCTCTCATGAGAAACCATTCAACTGTTAAGTATTTACTGAATGCTGACTCTGTGCCAGAGTTAGGGTTACACTGTGCTCAGACATGGGGTCATGGCAGTGAAAAGGAATTATGCCACATACTCTAGAAAGTCACCAAGTCCACCAGTGGTTCTGAGTCAATATTTAGCATTCACATTTTATTAGATTCTTGAACTGTGAATGATAGAATAATATCAATAATTTTCTTAACAGCAAAAGTTCGCTGAATAGCTACCATGAGTGCTTAATGCTCTGTATTTCAGGTATAAGTGGTATTATTTTTACCCACAGGGAGGGCATTTTAGTGAGTTTACAGATGGATTTTCTGCTCTCTCATATTCCAGTGCATACAAGAGAAGGAAGAGGAGAAACAGAAACAGGAGGAGGAGCAGGAAGAGGAAAAATATATTTAAAAAATGCTTTCTTAAGTCTAATGTGTGCTAGGAATTCTTTAGATTTCAAATGAAAAATGACTTCTCATCTAGCTGGGGTAGAAACTAACATTTATTGTGTTCTTGCTATGTATCAGTGGCTTTATATAATAATAACTAGCATTTATTAAGAAGTAACTATATGATTTGCATAGACTATTTTTGCATAAATTGTTTTAGCTAATCTTTACATGATTTTTTTCTATCCTGTTTTACCAGGATTATTTTATCTAATCATCCCTAATATGCTATGAGATGGATATCATACCTGTCCCCATTTTATAGATGAGGAAACCTAGGCATGGAGAGATTGATAAATTGGCCAAATTCACACAGCTAATAAAATATGGAGCCAAAATTTAATTTCAGGTAGAGAAAGAGATTTCCCATGAAACTAATGAAATTTAAAATTCAAGAACATACACTTTTACAAGTTCCTTATGAGGACTTCTACTTAAATTGCATTTGTAATTTTGAATTTTTTATTTTAAAAAGGAACCTAGAAAGTTTATGAACTTCAGACCCCAGGCAATTAGACCTTATACTACAAATTCAAATTCCAGTTAATAAAAGTGCCCATCTGCTTGAGCCATCTTCTTTTATTTTCCTCCTCTCACCATGGAGCAAATAGATCCCCTGGAACAAAGGCCAACATGTCCTCTTCTCCCCTGGGACTGGTGTTCTTGTCATTTCTCAGGGACTATGATCTTCCAGTTATATTTATTTTTGTTCTCTCTCCTTCATCTCTATTATCAATTTATTTCTCTCTACTTTATTAGTCTGTTCTATCAGCATTCAAACTTGCCCTAGTTTCACCATTAAAAAAAAGAGATTTAAAAAAGGGAAAACATTTTATGACTCCCTATTTCCATTCCCGCTATTTCCATATCTCTCTAATCCCTTTTCCTGCTAGCAAAAGACCTATTGACTTGGTCTGTCTTCACTACATTCATTTCTTCATTTATTCAACAAATATTTATTGATGCCTGCTAGGTCTCAGATGTTGTGCTAAACCACAGGATAAACACAAAGAACAACACAGACTTCATAGGTGTAATAGCTGATAACAAAAGTTTGTCTTAGGTACAATCAAGAGACAATAATAAGGATCTTAGTTTTCTGGTTTTAGTCTTAGCTCTTACCAAACATGTCCACATTTTGGAGACTTGTGCCCATACTCGAGTAACCCATCAATCCTTTAAAAAAATATTGCAAAATTCAGAGAAACTTTTTTTTTTTTTTTTTATAATTTATTTTTTTAATTTCAGAATATCATGGGGGTACAACACTTTGGCCATACACATTGCCCCTGTCCTGCCCGTGTCAGAGCCACAATCGTGGTCGTCTCCCAAACTGTGCTCCCCACATCCATTCAGTGAGAGTTTTTCCCATCCCTTCCAACCCCCTCCCGCCCGCCCGCCCTCTGATGAATGTTATTGCCCTGTGTGATGTAAGTGTTCATCAGTTAGTACCAGTTTGATGGTGAGTACCAGTGATGCTTGTTTTTCCAATCCTGTGACACTTCGCTTCGAAGAATGGGTTCTAGCTCCGACCAGGATAATACCAGATGTGTTAATTCACTGTTGTTCCTTATTGCTGAGTAATACTCCATGGTATACATATACCACATTTTATTGATCCACTCGTGTATTGATGGGCACCTGGGTTGTTTCCACACCTTTGCAATTGTGAATTGTGCTGCTATGAACATTCGAGAGCAGATGTCTTTATTATAAAATGTCTTTTTTTCTTTTGGATAAATACCCAGTAGTGGGATTGCTGGGTCAAATGGTAATTCTACTTTTAATTCTTTGAGGTATCTCCATATTCTTTTCCATAGAGGTTGTACTAATTTGCAGTCCCACCAGCAGAGGAACTTTTAGATTTCAAACCTGTCATTTGTATCTAAATTTACTATGCAGCATTATCATCTAAGAGCATTAGTCTGCTGTTAATTTAAGACCCTAGCTTCACCTAATTTCTGAGATATTTTGGTGATCACAGTGGATAAAATCTCTCATTACCACGTGCCAAAAACAAGAGGGGCACTAGCCCACAAAATGGGATTTTCCTGGCATTTATATTAATATAGGTAAATTTTATTCACCCTATTTTGTAGACAAAATAAGTAAGCATTTGGAGATAAACTAATAATTTGCCCAATCTCACCTAATCAATTATAACAAACGCAAGATTTGAACACAGTTTTTTTAATTACACAGCCCAAAGTCTTTCAAATACATTTTATGAATGCAGCAGAATGAAGAGACACAGGATGGGTGAGACTGGATGGGGACAAAAGTATCTTAAGGCAAGTATTATGGAGCATAGCCTCAAGGGGAGGAGACAGGAAAAAGAACATATAGGAAAACCTTACATAGAAATGTATAATTATTTGTGCCTGGGTAAGACAAAACCAAACTGGAGCGGCAATAGACTAATTTTGTGTCCTTTGAAATCTTCCCTAATCTGCCCCCTGTCCCTAACAGTAGAAGAAAGGCTATTTCAAAGTTCCATCAAAGACAGTTCAGTTGACAAGTGACTGTTTGCGCTATTGACAAATTGATTGACAAATTGTTTGAGTTTCACCATCATCTTCTGTGTAATCAGATTCATAGTGTTTTTTGTAGAATTTCACAAGCTCTTGTTATTTTTGCTTCCAAAATACTGGATTATTTTTGCACTTTTAGGAAAAGCATTTTAAAAGGAAGATTTTTTCCTAGTTTCCTTTAACTGAATTTAAGTTTATTTGAAATTTTGCATGATTTATTTTTCTGCAGAGAGTTTTGTTGTATTTTTTCCCCTTTAATTTTAACTTGAACAGCTTGATGAGAGTTTAATAGAATTTGTTTTAAAGTTATTGCTGACCTTGAATTAAATGGGAGCCAATATATCCCCATGCAGGTGTGGGCTTCAATTTATGGCAAATATGTTTGTCTTTACAGTCATACATAATTTCCAAATTCCAGAAATTACTTCTGTTTTATAGCTATACCTTCTAAACCCATCGTGAGGAGGGCTCTGTCAGCATTTCTATTACATTTTTTTACTTTACAGAGGTTTATAACATAGTCATAAAACTCACTCTAGGATTAGTTTTGGCATATAAACTCTCACCTAGGGAAGGAAGTTGTTGTTTTTTCCAAAAATTTGAAAAGAATATACTGGCTTGTCTGTTCTCATACAGCTAGAATTCATAGACTCCTTTTTGTCTCTTTCTGTAACCTCTCTTTCTGTAAACCTCTCTTTCTGTAAAAGAGGATGCCCTAATTAGCCTTTATATATTTTTGCATTAGAATCTCTCCTTTCTGCTCAGAAGAGAGAACTGCACAGGAGTTCAAGGTTTGGACACCAGAGTTCAACAGATGTGAGTTCAAATCCTACTTTGTGGGATTAATAGGTCTGAGATTGTGCATGATCTACTTAATAAGTGGTAGCTATAGAGGTATATGCTACCTCATTATTTTTAGTCTTATTATTACTCAGGAACTTAATGTGCTCTTTAATCAGATGCATATCTCTAAATAATGAATTAAATTTGTTTTTTCATTTTGTTGTTTAATACTGATTATCAGACTGGATGTTAGAGACACAAAGCTAATAAAACATGGCTCCTGCCCTCAAGGGATATGCAGTTCAGTAGAAAAGAGTCAGACATTAAGGAGACAATTAAAATCCAAAATATTTAATGCTTCCCTAGAAGCTAGGACAGCTCACAGCAAAGATATCTGACTCATACTAGGACCTCAACGAAGGTTTTTTTAGATGATAGGTAGAAGGGTAGGTATTCCGTGTGGAATATTAAAGGATGATTAGGAGCTAGTTAGATAAATACTCTGCACAAAGCATAAACAGGAAAAGCATGACATAAACTGGCAACTAGAATATGACTGGAGTTAAGAGTATAGGAAGATAGGGAAGTAGCAAAAACGTGTAATAAAAGGATATTTCTACCTTCTCCATCATAGGAAATGTGCTATTCTTTCTCTTGGTCAGATGTCCTGTATGCCATATGTGCCTTTATTTTGGTTTACAAACTTTATTGTGGTGGGGCATGTTCTACAGTAAATTTCTTTTAAAAAAATTGTGTGGGAGGCATTTTCTAAACATCTTATGTGTCTTAAAATGGCTTTATTCTACCCTCTCTCTTGACATATAATTTAGCTGAGTGTATAATTTTAAGTTGGAAATTAATTCCTGTCAGCATTTTAAAGGTATTGCTCCATTGTCTTCAAGTATCTGAGGGTGCTGATAAGAAATCTAAAGCCCTTCTTATTTCTGGTCTTTTGTGTATAACCTATTCTTTCCTCCTTGGATAATTTTAGAATATTCATTTTGCCACTGCCTTTCTGGAATTTAACCTAATTATACTACCTGTTCTAGACAATCTGTTGGACCTATGATTCAGAAACTCGTATCCTTCAGGGATGGGAAATTTTCACAATATTAATATTATACTGGTTATTCTTCTCATTCATTTTCTTCTTCTCTTAATTTTTTTGGAACTTCTCTTATTCAGATGTGAGATAATATTTTCATGTGCTCTAATTTTCTTATTTTTTCTCTCTTGTCTTCCATTATTTTGTCCTTTTGATCTACTTTCTAGATTTTTTTTAACTTTATCTTTCAATTCCTCTATTGGTTTTAAAATTTTTGCCTTTATGTTTTCAATTACCAAGGGTCATTTTTATTTATAAATAACCTCAAAATTACATTCTATTTTTCCCAGCTTTATGAAGGTATAATTGAGAGATAATATTGTTTATATTTAAGGATTACAACATGAAGAATTGATATATGTACTCATTATGAAATGCTGAACACATCCATCAATTCACAGTCATCGTGTGTATGTGTATGTGTGTGTGTATAGTAGGAACACTTCAGATCTACTCTTTCAGCAAATTTTAGCTATACAATACAATATTCTTAACTATAGTCACCATGCTGTACATTGAGATCTCCAGAACTTTTTCATCTTATAACTGAAAGTTTGTACTTTTTGGCAAACATCACCCCATTTCACCTACCCTCCAGGCCCTGACAATCACTATTCTACTCTGTTTCTATGAGTTAAACATTTTTAGATTTCACTTATGTCATCCACATATAAGTGAGATCATGCCACATTTGTCTGTCTTTGTTTGGCTTATTTCACTCAGCAAAATGCACTCCAATTTCATTCATGTTGTCACAAATGGCAGGATTTCCTTCATTTTTGTGGCTGAATAATATTCTACCATAAACACACACACACACACACACACACACATAAACACCACATTTTCTTTATCTATTCATCCATCAACAGACACTTAGATTGTTTCCATGTCTTGGCTATTGTGAACAATGCTGCCCTGAACACGGGAGTATAGATACCTCTTCAAGATAATGATTACATTTCTTTTGGAAGTATACTTACATGTAGGATTGCTGGATCTTATGATAGTTCCATTTTTAAATTTTTGAGAAAACTTTATACTGTTTTCCATAATGGCTATACCAATTTACGTTCCCACCAACAGTGCACAAGTGTTCACTTTTCTCTACATCCTTGCTAATGCTTGTTACCTCTTGTCTTTTTGAATAGTCATCCTAACAGGTGTGAGGTGACATATCATTGTGTTTTTGACTCTTATTTTCCCAATGATTAGTGTTGTTTAGAATATTTTCATATAGTGGTTGGCCACTTGTATGTCTTCTTTGGAAAAAAAAGTCTATTTAGGTCCTTTGCACATTTTTATTCAGATTATTTGTTTTTTGTTTTGTTGCTATTGAGTTGTATGAGTTCCCTATATATTTTGGATATTAACCCTTTATCAGATATGTGGTTTGAAAATATTTTCTCCCATTCCATAGATTGCTTTTTTACTTTGTTGTTTCCTTTGCTGTGCAGAAACTTCTTAGTTTGATATAGTCCTACTTGTCTACTTTTGCTTTTGTTGCCTGTGCTTTTGGTGTCTTATCCAAAAAGCATTCCCAAGATCAATGTCAGGAGCTTTGTTTCTGTTTTCTTGTAAGAGTTTTATAGTTTCAGGTATTGGATGTTATCCCTCCTCTTCAATTTTTTGAGAATTGATGTTAATTTTTCTTTAAATGTTTAGTAGAATTCATCAGAGACGTCATCCGATCTTGGGCTTTTTTTTGAAGGGAGACATTTTATTACTGATTAATCTCCTTACTCAATATTGGTCTGTTCAGATTTTCATTTCTTCATGATTCAGTCTTGGTATATTCTATGTTTCTAGGAACTTATCCATTTCTTCTAGGTTATCCAATTTGTTGGTGTGTGATTGTTCATTGTGGTCTCATGATCCTTTGTATTTCTGCAGTAACAGTTGCAATGCCTTCTTTTTCATTTCTGATTTTATTTATTGAGTCTTCTCTCTTTTTTTCTTAGTCTAGCTAAAGTTTTGTCAATTTTGTTTATCTTTTCAAAAAACCAACTCAGTTTCACTGATTTTTTCTGTTGTTATTTCAGTCTCTATTTCATTTATTTCTGCTCTGATCTTTACTTCCTTCTTTCTAATAACTCTGGTCTCAGTTTGTCCTTTTCTAGATCCTGGAGGTATAAAGTTATGTTGTTTATTTGAGGTTTATATATTTCATGTAGGCATTTATCTCTATAAACTTTTCACTTAGAGCAACTTTTGCTGTATCCCATACTTTTTGGTATGTTTTGCTTCCATTTTGGTTTGTCTCAAGGTATTTTTTGATATCTGTTTATTTCTTCTTTGATCTATTTTTTGTTCAAGAGTATGTCACTTAATTTGCACATATTTGTAAATTTTCCAATTTTCTTCTGTTACTGATTTCTATGTTCATAACATTGTGATCAGAAAAGATCCTTGATATGATTTAAAGCTTGAATTTGTTAAGACTTGTTTTGTGGCCTAACATATGCTTCATCACAGAAAATGTTCTCTGTGTGCTTGAGAAGAATGTGTATTCTGCTGCTGTTGGATAAAATGCTCTGTATATATCTGTTAGGTCCACATGGTCTATAGTGTTGTTCAAGTCTGCTGTTTCCTTATTGATTTCTGTCTGGATGATATATCCATTGCTGAAAGTGGGGTACCAAAGTCTCCTACTATTATTGTATTGCTTTTTATTTCTCTTTTCAATTCTGTTAATATTTGCTTTGTATATTTAGGTGCTATAATATTAGTCGCATAAAATCAGGTGGGAATTTGTGATCCTTTGGAGTTTGGCTTCTGTGTTAGGTGCAATAAAGTACCATCAGAAAGTTTTAAGTATTCAATTAATGTGATATAATTTATGTTTTTGAGAGATGACTCTGATTTTAAAGGGACTGAGTTACTGGGTTTCTTAATGGGTAAAGTAAAATAGAAATTCAAGTTAACTTCTAATTTTAAACATGTCTCCATATGTACCAGTTTATTTTCTGCAAAAATGGAGAGTATAGAGCCATCTCTACCTATCTCACTCAGTAAATGTAAAGATACTGTATTACTCTTAACAATTTTGTGAAATGAAGAAATGGATAAGAGTTGCTGGAAGAAAATATTGGGATATAAGGTAAATTTATCCCTTAATTTTGTCAACATTCACCAACTATTTATTAAGCCCTGTGCTAAGTGCTGGAGGAAATAGAGGCCTAAGGAAAACATGACAAATGCCCATGTAAGGATGAAAGTGGGTTATTGAATGGTCAATAAGACAGCAGCCAAATGTTGATATTGTAATCTCTTACTATTCAATGTATATAACAACCAAATTAAAGATGCTAGTTTTAGAAACTAATAGAATAGGATAGAATTGGTTAAAATAAAGGACTTATATTCACCATCTCATCAATAGTCACTTTGTAAAGACCAAGTAAAGAGAATGAATTCCATGGAGAATGAAAATATAGTATATGTGGTCCACAGATGTAGCTAGTTAACATCATATTCCAAGCAGAAAAAACATATAAAAGAGAGCAATACAGAACAAACAAAAGGAAAGGATACAGGAGATAGAATGAAGAGTGACAGAATATAATGTCTAAATGAATGCCATTTAGGAGAATACTTCAGAAAATGAAATGCAAGAATGATTATGTTAGAAAGAAAATTTGTTTAAAACTTTCTCTTTGTGGAAATTTTGTGTTTCCATGTCTTTCTCCTTAGTGGCTAGGTGCTCCTCCAAAACAAAGAACTTTGCCACAGAAAATAGTTTTGCATGACAGTTAGAAGCATGGACTTTGGTAGCATTAAACAATAACAACAACAACAAAAAAAGTGTTTAAACTCTGCCTATACAATTTACTCGCTGTGGGAACTCAAATAAGATAATCAACAACCCAGTGGCCCCTTTTCCAAAACAAAGAATAGTGAACACAAAGATTTTAAAGCTGGAAAGGAATTTGAAAGAAAACAATCAACAGAGTAAAGAAAATATTAAAGAATATTGGAAATAGAAAATGGGAGGAAATATTTGCAAACTATACATGTGATAAGGGGTTAATATCCAAAATATATAAAGATAGCAAAAGAGCAGATAATCTGATTAAAAAATGGGCAAAGGACCTCAATAGACATTTCATCAAAGACATACAAATGCCCAATAGGGATATGAAAATATTCTCAGTACCACTAATTATCAGGGAAATGCAAATTAAAACAACAATGAGACTTTCCTCATACCTGTTTGAATGGCTGTTATCAAAAGAGAAACACATAACTCTTGTCAAGGATGTAAAGAAAAGACAACCCTTGTGCACTGTTAGTGAGAATATAAATTGGTACAGCCGTTATGCAAAACAGTATGGAGTTTCCTCAAAAAATTAAAAATAGGACTATCGTATGATTTATAGTAGTAATCCTATTTCTGAGTATATATCTAAAGGAAAGGAAATGAGGGTTCTTAAAGAGATATCTGTGCTCCCCTATTCATTGCAGTATTATTCACAATAGCCAAAATATGGAAATGACCTAACTGTCCGTCAGTGGATTAATGGATAAAGAAAATATTTATATACACAATGGAATATTTTTCAACCTCACAAAAGAAGAAAACCCTGCTGTTTGCAACAACATGGATAAACCTGGAGGACATCATGCTCAACTAAATAAGCCTGACACAGAAAGGCAAATACTGCATGATCTCACTTATATGTGGAGTCTAAAACAGTCAAACACACACAGAGAACAGAATGGTGGTTTCCAGGGTTTGAAGGAGAGGGAAATGGGGAGGTGTTGGCTGGTACAGAATTTCATTTATGCAAGATGAATAAGTCCCAGGGATCTGATGGACAGCATGGCAACTATGGTTAACAGCACTTGAAATACTTGAAAATGTTAAGAGGGTAGATTATATGTTCTTACCACACACACAAAAAAAAGGTAACAATGTGAAGTGATTAATATGTCAATTAGCTCGATGTGGTGATCATGTCATAGTGTGTATTTATAGCAAAACATTAAGTTGTACACCTTAAATACAGTCATGTGCTGCATAATGATGTTTCCATCAACAGTGGCCACCTATATGATGGTAGTCCCATAATGTTGGGACCTGCAGACTTTTTTAAGCACACCTCTGCTTTATTTCTGCATATTTTTCCCATTGTTCTCTGCCATTCTTTATTGGTCCACATAGAGGTGGAAAAGTTTTCTCAAATAACAGAAGGTATAATAGTAAAAGAAATATATTGAATGGTTAGAACTACTGCAGACAAGCAAAAACAATAGCCAGTAAATTACTAGGTATCTCTTTCTACCCATAATTGATGTTATATGTAATATATCCTAATACATTTACTTTTTATATATATATAACTTATATATGCACATGCACATTTGTGTGTGTGTGAGTGTGTGTGGAGATAGAGAGAGAGAGAGAGATGGAGAGAGAGAGAAAGAGAGAGAGAGAGAGGTGCACACATTCCCAATTAGGCTATTGCCAGGTATATATAGAATCCTAAATGGGATAAACCAGTGATCCACAATTTCCTTCTCAAAGTGGTTCGTTTGAATACCCGTCATATCTATTTGTTTCAAGAGATAACTTGAGTTTAGATGGGAACATATGCCAGTGATTAAATTCAAAGTTTGGGGTTCTCTGATCCTCGAACATCAATACTTGCTTCATACTCCAGTGATATTTGTTGGAACATCAATATGCAGAAAAGCATACTATAAATGGTGAAACAGCATTTTTTCTTGATCTATGGCAAAGTCCCAAATATATTGGCCTTTCTTTTTATCTTATCAGAAGTTAATGCCAAAACACAAAGTTTATTAAAGATATTTGCCATATCCATAGAGTGATTTGAACCCTTTTAAAATTTGCTCATCACTGACTTAATACATAATAACTAGCTGATTAAAGTGATTTCAGAATTGGCATATAAAATATGTGGCCATTACAGCCATCTTTTCAGGAGTGGGAAAAACTCCTGCTAAAGCTACAGCTGGAAAATAATTTGCTGAAAAATCAGCTGAAGCGGGAGGTTCCAGCTCATTGAAACTCAATTTATTATATGCTTAAATGACTCCTGGAACAGTGGAATATGTAGGCAGTACAACTAGACAAGGCGAATTCTGTGCTGATAACAAATGTGTAAAACTCCAATACCTATTGGAGAAGTGATAGCAGCCAAAACCCTATACTTGCCAACTAGTAGAAAATGTGAACATGCTGTTAGATAATTAACATTTTTCTTATTATGCAGGACTGGGTGGTGAATATGTAACCCAACTTTTTTATTCCCCTCTGGATAAGTTGCAATTTGAAAAAGCGTATGATCAAAGCAAAGCACAGTTTTCTGAGAAACTTTGTGACATATTCCGTAAACTTGTAATCTATTAGCCTGTGGCTTGGGTGTTTGGGCAGCTGTTTAACATCCTGATTCACATTTGTTGAAAGTATAGGTGACTAAAATTCTATGGTAACATATCTGTAATCAGGGACTTCAGCTAATAAGTTGGTAGCTTAGACATTTTATCTTGCACAATTCTGTTAAACTTATTGAAGCACTTGTTATGTTGATGTTGCAACCAACACTTGCTGTATCTTACCATTATCTATGTGTAGATAACAGAATTCTAAAAGGTATAAAATGTAATGTAATTTTAAAATGGCCAATGATAATAATTAATAATATTATGACATTTTGGCACTCATATGTTTTTAGAGGAAATATTTTTATAGTTGATTTGACTTTCTAATATTTTTATGTAATAAAATTTAACTATTTCCTGATGAGGGTCAAACTAATGAGAAAGTGATAAGATCCAAAGCTTACATTGGATCTTACAAGCGGATCTTACTCCGCTTTACAAGTGGAGTAAATATTTACTACAAATATTCACTACATGAATAATTGAAAATATATTTGCAAATAAGAATTTTATTTTACCTTTCTTTTTACCCAAGAAGATACAATTTTGAAGATAATTCTTGGTATTCAGAAAGGTGGCATTATAATAGACTTTGTTTAGTCATTGCCCAGAGGGTTTGAAAGAGATTAATTCCAAATTAGCATATGGTAAATATTTCTTGGAATCAGTTAAATGTGTACTTATGTTATTTTAATCCAGTTTATCAAGACTGAAAGACTTCAAGAGCCAGATCCTGTTATTCTCTGTCTATTTTCTCTCTCCCTCTCTCTCTCTCTGTCTCTGTTGCTCTCTCTATTTCATCTTTTTTTTCTTTTTCCCACTAAAATTAAACACATAGCCGAGAAAATCATCATAATGCTAACTAGCCACTATGACCCTAAGTACAGCCATTGATATCATCAGTTGCCTCCATGATGATGGTGACGATGATTAGAATTGCCCTCACTTGTACTTCTAGAAAGCAAAGATCAGGACGTTAAGTAGCTAGACAAACATACAAACCATAGGTTAATAGGTTGTAACTCTACAGTATATATGTCATAAGGAAGACCTTTTTAAAAACATTGTTCTTAGAAAACTGTTTTATCATCATCATCATCATCCCACCTTCCTCTTTATCACTTATTTTGCATCTACGACAGACCTGATTCTCTACCAAGAGATCAGTCCTTGCCACCTCATCTGACTACACTCCTCCCCCACAGTCCTTCAGCTTCACTGGTGTTTTATCAGTTCCTTAGTTTCTGATCCTCTCACTTAACCTTGAGGATGCTCTCTCCTCAGTATGCACTGTTCTTCTCTTCCATATCACCTGCTATGCCCTTGATAAACCCCACTCACAGTTCATGTTTTGGTCTTTAATTTTATATTGTCACAGATATGTCTACACTTGTTGACAAATTTAGCTTCCCTGAACTTCTTTTTGCAATTATTTATATGATCATTTATTTAATGCCTATTGCCTCTGTGGGAATGAAGGGATAGGGACTATCTAACTTGGGCACTTACATATTCTCTTTGCCTAGAATAATACAAGGTTTAATAATCACCTTAAATATATAAACTATCTAATTTAATCACCTTATTTAATTCTACCAACTCCCTCTCTGGTAAGTGTGATTATGTTTAGTTAACAGATGAGGAAGTACATGGTCAGACAGGTTACATAAATTGCCTCTACATGATTTGTAAGTAATAAGGCAAGGATTCTAATGTCAATTTTTTGACTCGAAATTCCAAGATCTTTAGCCTTACATCATGGTTATTGAATCTCTGCTAAGGGATTTATTCACCTAACATCTAATGAGTATCAGACATTATGCTAAAAGTGGGATTCAAGCATGGCTAAGACTTCATCCTTGCCTTCAAGTAGTGCTGACTTTAACGGAAAAAAAGGAAAATGCTAAACATTGTCCTATACACAAATAATCCAAATTTTGGTTGAAATTCCAAATCTATTTTCCCTTCCAACATAAAAGATAAGGTTCATCTTCAGAGCATTTCTGGAGTATTGGAGCCATTAAAAACAAGAGACATTATTAATTTTGATCCTAAATGAGAAAAATGAGAGATCTGTGAAAAAGATAATTTTGATCACAATAACACAGGATTAGGAAGCAGACACCTTCTACTTTCCTAATAATGACTGGAGACCAGAATTTGTCAACTGAAGAATGTTAAGTCAATTTAAATTATATTCTAAAATTTGATGATAATTGCAAAATTATTTATTTTGTGATATATGTTTGAGCAATGCATATATAACATAAAAATTACATATTTTATAGTATATATACAGTAAAATGAAAATGAGGTGCATCTCACTACCATCTTATAATCTTTCACTAAAATAATGATAATAAAAATACTAATAAAAGAATACTAATATTTTTCTTTAATTTATATTAGGTCTTTATATTCCAAAGTGTTTATTTATTTGAAAAATGGAATGTGAGCCCTAAGAATGTTAAATACCATGAATAAGTTTTGGGATTCACGACCCATGTCTGAGCTCAGTCTAACCTTCAGAATTCCCAACTTTAAGTCTATTTCCTCTCAACATTACAGCAAAGCTCCAGAAATATCCAGCATCTATTTTTAAAAAATCATGAAAATATTACTTAATATTCCTCTTTTGACATTAAAAAATGGTTAGGGTAAAATATAATAAAATACCCTCTTCACCTTCTATCGCCTAGATTTTACTTTCCTTAGCAAGGGTTAATAATTTATTTCCTTGTGCATTTTTCCAGGGTTTTTGTCACAATGCATTTATAGAAATACAGAATATATAGTTTAGGGTTTTGTGTGTGGGTGTGTGTGAATCTATGTGTGGTTTTACATAAATGTTCTTGAATAATAGTTTTGTATTTTTTAAGGTTAAATTATCTCAGGGAAATTCCTTTACATAAATATATATTATATATAATTTTGAATATATATTACAAATGTTATATATCTTTCAAACGTATTATATATCTTTCAAGCCTGTGGATACTATCTTACAAAAGCAAATAGTTTATTATAAAACAATATTCTATTCATGGAATTTACTATATTTCCTTTTTTAACATAGATAATAAGAACAGTGAATGTCTTTGTACTTTCCTAAAGTATAAGTATATCCCTGTTAAAAATCTACAAGCAGAATTGCTAAGTAAAGGGAATGTACTTTTCAAATTTTGACAGATATGTAAAGATTGGGTTCCAAGTACACGTGAGGGTTGATTTTCTTGTCTTGGACAACATTAGATATTTTCACTGTTTCAGATAATTGATTGTTTTAATTTGCATTTTCAGATCATTTATACTTTTAACCATTTGAATTTCTCTTTTTATAAATTTCCTGTTCAGGGCCAGGCATGGTGGTTTATGCCTATAATCCTAGCACTTTGGGAGGCTAAGGTGGGAGGATTGCTTGAGGCCAGGAGTTGGAGACCAGCCTAAGCAACATAGCAAGGCCCCATCTGTACAAAAAATAAGAAAAATTAGTCTGGCATGGTGGCAGCATGCCTGTAGTCCCAGTTACACAGGAGGCTAGGGCAGGAGCATAGCTTGAGCCCAGGAGTTGGAGGTTGCAGTGAGCTATGACCATGTCACCGCACTCTAGCCCAGGCAACAGAGCAAGACCCTGTCACAAAATAAATAAAGGAATAAATAAATAAATAAATAAATAAACTTCCTGTTCATATATTTTTCCATATTTTATTAGATACATTGCCTTTGTTCTATTGAATCATAGGAGTTATTTATATATTCTACTAATAAATATGTGTATATGCATGCAAAAGAAAGACAGATTATATATGTGTATGAGAGAGGCAGAGAGAAATGTTGCAAATATTTCCTTTTGTACATTTATTTTTATTAAATGCTACATTGCTCAGTGGAGAGCTGGTATACAAAAATAATACAATAATACTGGTAATATCAGATACTGAGTATTATAAAAATAATAGATGCTGAACTATATTTCTTATATCTAGCTATATTTTTTATTAAATCCTCCCAGATAGGAATTGATATTTATACTTAACAATCATGAAAACTGAGGGTTGGTTGGATGATACAAATTGCCTAAAGTCAAACATTAGAAAATAAGACAGTCAGAATTCCAAACAGGTTACGCTGGCTGTCCTCATGACATTGTGCTACTAATATCTACATAGATGATGGTGTTATCTATATCTTATAGCTATATATATATATATAGCTTTATTATATATGCCCATATTTATGAATTCATTATGTCCTAATAATTTAGATGTTCTCTTAAATTACTTTATACCTATTGGATGCAATGTAAAATAATGTCTCTTTGAAAATTTTAGGTTAGTATAAAAAATACTATATGTCACCTCAATTAAATGTGTAATATTGTGTACCAACCAATTTTCATTATAAAGTAGACAGTTCAAGATGAAGATATGCTTAAGGCAAAACAGTCAAGTAGGTATTGCTGTTTTATCTTTCTATACTGTATTTTTTTTGTGACCACTACTTCTCTTAAGCTCACACTGTTACTACAGCTTGAAACCTTCTTACTTACCCTCAGAATCTATATTAATACCACCAACCTTGACCCAGTATACCACACCATGATAGAGTAGACTAACACACATTCCAGTTTTCTAGGGCATAATACCACAATACCAGACTTGCATAAATTTACAGCCATGCCAGATGATCAATGTAAAAGCCAGAGAAATAGCAGGGTGTTTAGGGTAGCTCAATATTGTTACCCTTTCAATAGAGGCCAAGGTAAGGAATGAAGAGTGTGGGCTTTGGAATTATTCAGGCCATGATTTTAAATTCTACATTAGCTTTGTGACCTTGGAAACATAACCACATAACCTCTCTTCTCCTGTGCTCTCATCTATAAAAATATAGATTGTCATAATTCATGTTAGTAATTAAAGAAAATAGTTGGTATAATATATCAGGTATACAGAAGACTGTAATCAATATTCATGATGATTATAATATACAGTTTGAACAGTTATAAAAATCTTCACTGTCTTTATTCCTCTCTACCCACCTCTTCCCACCTTGAAGTTGGTTCCCGTGTAACTACCTTCTTGACCTCAGCTCAGACATCTTTTTTATCAAGAAATTCTATCCAGGCTCTTTAGACTCTCTCTCATATAGCCGTGTGATGCCCTGTACATCTCATTTCACTGAACACATCCCTTTATAATTATTTATTAAATACCTGAATCCTTCCCCAGACTTTAAATTCCATGAAGGCAAGGACTTTGGTGGGGTTTTTTGTTTGTTTGTTGTTTTTCTTCTATATCCTTCATCATGCAGCATACTGTGCAATTTTTGTTGAATTTCAACATGAATATATGCATAAATATATGTTTTCAGGCATAAATATATGCATGTCTGACTGAATGGATGGTGAATGAATTGACAGTTATGTGATTGGAAACATGAGTGAATTGATAGATAAGCAACTTAACACAAAGACTGAGGACTGACTGCAATGTCAGTTACAATGAGTAGCGAGTGGAGAATGTGTTTGTGGAATGCCTTTTTGAAATCCCTTACCACACCAAACATCATACCTTCACATGGTGCTGACCCCAGCTGCTTCAGTGAATGAAAATTCAAGGAAGTTGGCAATATAGTGAATTTTAGTTAGTGTGTGACAGACGGAGTCCAGGGAATAAATAATATGGCACACTATGCCTACATTTGCCTCTCAATACATTAGGAAAACACTTTTATAAACACAGTTCTACCTCTACCTGTTATTTTCACTTAACATAAAGGTTAAAATATGAGATATATTACTTCATATATTGTACATTTCATTATTCTACATTACAAACGCAGTGGATTCTTTGGAGGTGATTCATTATGCAATTTAATCTGATATTGAAAATCCCAACACAACAACCTACAAACTTGCAATGAATTTTAAGTAATACATCTTGCTTAATGTGTGTGCTGATTTACCCAGCATATCAAAAATGAAGTTTGTCAGGCATTTATTTGATTGTTAACAAAACTGTAAAGAGTCCACAGTGTTCAGCTTACTTTCAGATATTAAAACTATGGGTCAGCTTGATTTGACACCATTGAGATTTAACAATGGGTGATATCTGCATTGGAGTAGCTCAGTAGATACAAGAGCAAAAGGAAATGTTATCTACCACAGCTGTGATACTGACCCTTATTTGCTAAATTTAACAAAACTGAATGGAAAACTTTCTTCCTCAAACTGACCTTTCCCAGATTAATTACTTACAGCCAATTTGATTATGTTTCATCTGTCATTCATCAGTAATAATTCCCTGTACAACATGGTTGAATGCATGTGAACTTGTCTGCCTCATTTTGTAGAATTAATTAATGCTGACTGAAACTCTGAATTTTAACAATTTTGGAATGTGTTTATTTACTTGAAATAATTTTTATAACCTCATATGTTTCCACTGAGACAATGTTCTCAAGAGAAACTTGAAAATTATGTATACATCCAGTAGGCACGTGTATATATATGTGTATGTGCATCGTATGTCTTGAAAATATAAAGCACTAAAGCTAAAACATACAAAAAGAAGAAAACCACTTGTCTCAACCAAAGTACTACAGGACAGATTTTATATTATTTATTTTAAAGGTAAGCCATGCTCAAATTAAATGTCAAACCTAATTTTGTATTTGAAATTTGAAATATGTGATTGTACTTAGAGAAAATCATAGAACACATGTCTTCTTGCCAAATTTGTATTTGCATAATAGTGAGCTATAAGGTTATAGATCACTTTGTGGCAGAGTGCCAACCCATAAACTGCTTGGTAAAGCTACTAAAAACTTCAATCTGAAATGCATTTATCTCAGTTAGGAGTTTGGATCCTCTATTAAAAATGAAATGCACTGGAGTCTCTTAGTTCTTAAAAATAGAGGAAGAGAAATACTAAATTCTGTTTATTTCCACATTTCTTCATTTAACTGCTACAAACATAAATGCAAAATGAATGTTGACATATTTGTTTAGCATCCCTGACCAGATTAAACCGCTTTAGAACTTTTTCTGTAATCAGGCTTGAAAAATAGAAACTAACATTCACATCCCTGGATAGATTAAATTGTTTCAAAAGTTTCTCATTAATCAGACATAAAAATATTTTTTAAAAGTAGGAGTAGGTCCTTTGAAAGGTACTTGAAATTTTTCTCATGACAATTTTTTTTGCAATTTCACCATATAATGCTATTTTTTGTCATACACATATGAAATAATAAGTACACCTCTATAACTTGTTGTGTCGTCTATTGGTAGTTGCTAAATAGGAACAGATATTGATCTATTGTGGAGTACAGTGTGTGTGTATAGAAAGAACTCTAGGCCGGGATTGTAGAGCTGACTGCCAATTGCTTACAGTGTGTTTTGGGGAAAAGACAATGGAAAGGAAATACAATTTTTAAAGTTTTAACCTTTATGCCAGGGGAATCGCAAGTATTTGAGTATTGGTCTTCTCAATAACTCTGTAAGTTTAACAGTATTATGTACATTTTACAGATGAGGAAACTGAATCTCAGCGATATTAATTGATACATCTCATACAACATAGCTAGTATATATTAATAATATATGCAACATTCTATATTAGACCTATCTCACCCCAAATTTCCTGTTTCTTCCATCCTATGCCTATGATATGTCTCTCTGACACTACTTTTTCCCTTATAAAATGAAAGGATTGAGTTATATTATTAGGATTTTTATATTCTCTGTAGCTTTCATGTATATGGGTCTGTGATTCTTCATTTGATTTAGTCTCCCTTTTCAAAACAGTAGTATACTACCTGAGTATAACGTAACACACAGAAGTAAATTATACCACTTTCACTCCATCTTGCACTCAAATTCTCTAAATTCTTTGCTGAGCAGGCACTGATACTTGGGGTAAAGAATAATTTATCTATTATAGAAATGAATCATATTCCAACAGTGTAAACTCTTGACTTTATTTGTATCACTCAGCCAATAAATAGCAATGGCTCTTGCACTTTGCTAGGTACCATGGCAGGCAATGAAGACATATGCATCACTAGCTTTTTATTTGATTTGATAAATTTATCCCATAAATTTGCAGGTAGTTAGCTGTGATCACCAGTAGTCACTTTGGTTCCTTCAAAGATCTTCTCATTCATCTTTTATTCTTCTTAAAATTATACGAAATTAAATTTTTTCAATTGCCAAATAGTGATCAGAAATGACAGGTCATATTCTCTTGGTTTCAGGTAATGTTTTAAATGAAAATTTAGTATGAATAAGTTTAATTTATATTTGTTTTTTCCTCACTGACAAAAAATTAGATGAGTCTTATGCATTTAGAAAGGTATATTTAGTAAGGCTTAAGCAAAATTCTGAGCTTTATTTCAAAGAGTCAGTTGTACTAAAAAGCAAAATATTAGTCAAATGTCTCATGACACAAACAATGCCAAATTATTAAAATTTCATGGACAGATACCTGATTTCAACAATGATGAAATAATGGATAGTGGTCTTACCTCCATAAACACTGTAAAATTGGACAAATTATATGAAGCCAGCATATTCAGATGTTGGATAATAAGCAGCACATGGAAAAGATCCTTGAGGAAGGGGAAGCACACATGATGTGTTCAACTTTCATTCCAACTTTTTAAGTGGAGATACTTTCCAAAATGTGACACAGGGAAATGGAGTTCAAACAGAAACCAGAGATCTCACTGAGTAGAGAATATAGAAATTAGAGTTTAGGGCCACTGAGGTTCTAGAATCTGTGGGAATGAGTACTGGAGACAAGAAATTTGCATAGGATTATACTGGAGTCTTTAGCCAGATACTAAGATGTGCGTGTGTCTGGTGAAACACTACAAGACTTCACAGAAAACAGCTACTGAAGATCTGAGCCAAAAATAAAAATTCTGAAAAGTATACAATGCTAGAGATGTTGGTGTTCAGACTATGGAGAGTGGAAAACAACTTTTCTGAATTCATCAAACATTCACTTGATTCTATAGACAGGTTAAACCTTCAGTAAATTTACTTTAAACTCACCCTAACAAAGCACAAAAATCAATCTTCAACAGGATAAAATTGTACAGCTCAGTAACTGTTAAGAAAGGAAACATAATTTAGCCTTTAAAAATGTAATATATGTAACATTGAGAGTACATCTAAAATGGGTAACCATACCCTCCCCCAAAAAGTAAAAGTGAACCATAAGAAAAAGTAGTCAGTAGAAATGGTGTCATAGCCCACATATGTTAAAATGAACAGCCAAGAACTTTAAAGCAGCTTTATGAAAATATTCAATGTTTTAATGAAAAAGTGTAATAAATGAATGACCAATGGAGAAACTCAACAGAGAAATAAAAAATATGAAACAGTTCAAAATGAGCATTCAAGAACTGAAAATTAAAATATCTGAAATGAAAATTTTTCTGTACAGTTCAAATGAAGATTAGATAGTATAGAAGAAAAAATTCAGTAAACTTGAAGAAATATCAGAAGAAATGGAACATACTCAAGAACAAAAAGAAAAAAACTAAAAAAAAAATGTATTAGTGACTTGTAGGAAAAATTCATGCTGTCTTTCTGTACATGTAATTGAAGAAACAGATGGAAAAGAGAGGGATCTTCCAAATATCATAAAATGTAAAACACAGATCCAAACAGCCGATTATATACTAAATAAGAAAACAAATTAGAAAATCTTCCTATGGTCAAATTTTGAAAATTATAGAAAAGGAGAAAATATTAAAGGCAACCAGAGAGAGAATAAAAGAAACATATACAGGAGAAAAAAATATGAATCTTTGACATTTTATTAGAAATATCCTAAGTTAGAAGACAATGGAATGATCTTTTTAAAGGTCCAAAAAGAAAAAAGCCATGTAGAAATCGAAACCTATGGGTTTAGATATATCTTTTAAAAAGGTGGTGAAACAAAGACTTTTCATATAAACTAAACATGAGAAAAATTGTTAGAAGAACTGCATTAAGGACTGTTAAAGGTGTTTCCTCATCATTCCTCACGGTGTGTGAAATGATACCAGAAGGAACTTTAAGCCTATCTTGAAGGAAACCACAAATATGAAGATAAATAAAAAAAGATTTATTTAAAAAATTATACATAATGTAATGACAAACTTTCCCATATTTAAAACATGTAAAGTAAACATACATGACAATAATGTCACAAAGCACTGGATGGTGACCAATGAAAGGACACTGCTGTAATATATCTACACATAAAAGTCAAAACCATGAAACCTCTAAAGCAAAACACTTGGAAAGTTCTCATGACAAGTGGAGGGAGGGGCACAACATTCCTTAGGGAAAGAAAAAAACTAATGAATCATTTAAAAAATGGATAAATTTAACTCTGCCCAAACCACATACAGTAAAATGAAAAAAAAATTCTTTATCACTCTACTGGAAAATACAATAGTGATTCATCAGTGATTACAATGCATAAAAATATGGATAATCTTACAAACGTACAATCGAGCGAAGGAAGATATATACCTCCTTTTTGTATAAACTGTGTAATTACACTTATATGAAGTCCAAACTATCAGTGGTGTGAGAAGTCAGGACATTGGTTACCTTCCTGAGGGACAGTTAGTGATGAGGCATGATGACATTTCTGTAGTACCAATGATTTGGGTACTAGTTGGAACTTTTATGCTTTCTTTACATTTTAGAACTCCACTGTGCTGTAAACCTATGATTTTTTGCTTTTCTTTTATGCACCAATGTTATATTTCAAAAATTTACATTAAAAAGTTATAGAATTTTAGAAAGAGAACAGGGTTGGACATATGAGCTTGAAGCAAAACTGGAATTTAATATGGCTTTTGAAAGGTGATTAGAATTACATTAATTCAAATATTTTTACTCAAATTTTCATACTTTTGTGTACAACATCTAATACGACACCTGGAAAATAGTCGCATGCAAAGAATCTTGCTTGAAGATGAAATTCTAAGGAAGTGAGTGAGTGACTACTATACACAAAACCAAGTGTGATATTTATGATTATTTCACAAAAATGAAAATAAAGGAATAAAAGAAATTTAGGGCATTCAGAGTAATACATTTTTACTAATGTAGCAGGATATATAGATAATCAGTCAAATATGTAGAGACTTATTTTGCACAAGTAATTTTCAGTTCATTATTCTTTGCCATAATGGCTCTTGATAAGTTAAACCATTTATTGACAGTGGCTCCTGGTTTGGTATAATGAATTTTTTATCGTAAAACACACTAACTACACTATAAGAAGTGATATTTTGACACAACTATTTCAAACAATTATGCACTCATCAATTTTCAGGACATGGTAGTTTCTATTCAGAGCATTTCATATGGAACAAAATTGCATTGTGTACCATTCAATTTTGAATGAAGCCCAAATGCTTTTCTTTGTCTATATATGATAAGAAAGAAGGATGAAGAGGTAGCACCTCCCATCAATATTTGTGTGTTGTTTATATGTGTTCTTACCACTTGTTCTGAAGTGCTCTGATGTTTGTCCTTAACTTACCTACAAAGGTGCTTTAACTTTATATTAAAGTAAAAGTTGCATGCAAGATAACAATGACCCTGTAAATGAAAAATTGGTGAAGAAAATGTGTCAGGAAGAAGAATTAATTTACTTTCTAGAGCATGACCTACCTTACCTTCTCTGCTGGCCACCAGTCGTATTTCCTTCTTCAGTGAAGAGTACAATATAGATTCATTATATTACATGTCATGACCAACTAACGTGTTTATTTTCAAATTGTTGCTTATTGTATAAAATTAGGATTTTTTGTTAATTTATATATATTTCTATCTGTAAAAATTGTGTATCTTGGGTTAGGATGAACTACATGGTATTTTTTCTTATTAAAATTAATAAGAAATATTTTTTCATGTCATGATTTTTTCACTTAGCAGCAGGGTTACTAGAAATAAATTGAAGTAACTAAGCAAAATATGGGTATGTACGATCTCCCAAGAAGACCAGTAACTGTAATTATAAACAAAATTCTTGAGTAACTAACATTTTACAAGGTGCTTTTTTCTTAAAATGGAAATGTCAACTATTACAGACTGGTGGTTCTTGTCTTCTACATTTGTCCACTTAAATCCGTTTCAGGTTCCCATATGCAACATGTTCAAATACAAACTCACGATACATCATCCTAAAAAAAAAAGACTTCTTCTATTGAATTTCCAGTGTTATTTAATGACCTCAAACTCATTCAAAATCTTAAAAACTACAAGCAATCCTCACTTTCTACTCTGTGACTTTCATTCCTCCAAACAGTTAAAAAACAAAAAACAAAAACCTCCTACCAGCAGTTCAGGCATCAGGATGAATGAGCTGGCTTTCTTCACTGATTTGTGAAGGCGCATTTTACGTGCACACACTCAATAGTCAACATTTATCTGTGCTTATATTTTCTGTTCTTTGGGAAGTTACCATCTAGCAAGGTGGTATGGTCTTTTACTTTCTTCATCTCAGTGTATTATTTTTTCCTCCCATTAATATGTGCTTGTCAATACAGAACTTAGAATTATGGATCCTTCATCACTATTATAAATCCCTTGGGAATATGTGCAGGAAAAGCCAGGATTCCCATTAATTTATGCATTTATTTCAAAACATGGAATATCTTTTCTTGTCAGGCCCTGTGTTACTTGTGGGGGAATACAGTAATGAATAATATCTAGGATCTGCCTTTAAGGAATCAATTGTCTACCAAAGAGAAATCTATTAAACAAACGATTAAATAAAAGATGGTAGGGTAAACACATTACTCTGTGGAAATATGATGGAGAAAGTTCTAAACCTGTCTTTGGGAAGAGAGAAGGCATTATGGAGGAAATAACTTTTAAGCTATTGAATAACATGAATTATCTGGTAAAAAAATTACAGGGAATATTTCTCATTTGAAAAATGTGGAGGGAAATGAATGCGAAAAGAAAGGACTATTCTGTTTTTCTTTTCCTCTTTATGGGGAACTATAGATGCTGCTTATCACTGTGTTAGTCTCTTTTGTGTTGCTATAAAGGAATACCCAAGCCTGGGTAATTTACAACGAAAAGAGGTTTATTTGGCTCACAGTTCTGCAGACTATACAAGAAGCATGGCACCAGGATCTTCTTCTGGTGAGGGCTTCAGGGAGCTTCCAATCAAGGTAGAAGGTGAAAAGGGAGCAGGAATGTCAGACGGTGAAAGAAGGAACAAGAGAGAGATGAGGGGGTGCCAGGCTTTTTTAAAAAACCAGCTCTCATGTGAACTAATAGAGAAAGAAGTCACTCATTACAGGTGGGAGAACATTAAGCCATTCATAAGGCTCCACCCACAAGACCTAAACAACTCCCACCAGGCTCCTCTTCCGACATTGGGGATGGAATATCACCTTGGGATTTGGAGACAAATATCAAAAATATATCAATCACCTACCAAACATTCAATACCCACTCATCCTGCCTTTTTAACAGTAACCAGAGTTTCATTTGGCCACCCTCCTCTACCGCAAAGCAACCCAATGGAGGGTGACTCCATCTCAAGCTTGAGGTGGCATTCATTTGGTTAAGACAATTTCCAACCTTGCTATCTTATGAGCTATGCAATCACAGTGTTTATTTGGAATCCCCTTCTGGATGGGGTGATGTGCAAATGTGATGCCTTTAAATCCTATAAGGATTTTTCCATTATTGCAAGAAATTAGCCATGGGTTGAAGCTGGCACTGAAAGATAGAACAGAAAACAGAAGGAAATAAACCTCTTAAACGAAATTTGGAGACAGGCATGCCTCTGGACTTCCAGTTGTGTAAGTCAAAATAAAATTCCCTTTATTGTGTGTTGCACATTAGGTTACCTGGGAAGCAAACTTTGAGATGGAGGTTAGCCTGCAAAAAATTTATCAGGGAGTGTTCATGGGATCAACATCTGTGGAAGAGAAAGGAGTCATGATCAGGCAGAGGAAGAAATTAGGCTGCAATGCACTCTCAACAAAGACCTCACCCAAACCACAGAGAACACTGAACCAGGAATGTTCCTCCAGAGTAGTTCTAAGTTAGGGCAAGGAGGCTGGGTGTTTACAGTCTGGATACGGACTGCTCTGGAGGTAATGTGACCTTGGGTATAGCAACTCTATCAGCCAAGACAATCCCAAAGGGATCTGACAGATGAGGCTGTCTGTTGGAAGCATTCCTAGCAATTGGGAGACTAAGTCCTTCAGTCCTGACAGGGGTCTGTGTGGTGCACTGCAATGCACCACTACAGTGCTTAAGCCAGTTTGTGTTTGGCTTTCTGTTGCTAGCTACAAACTAAAAGCATCCCTACTGGTACAAGGAAGGAGATGCCATGAATTAGAGGAAAGAGCATGTATGGATATCCTCCTGTGTGAAAAGATAGGGTATAATAATAGGCCCTATCACTAGGGTACATAGGGTGTATTCTATGTGAGATGATAGGCTGAAAGCGTAGACTCAGGAACCATACAGCCTGGGGTCAAATCCCACCTCTAGCACTTGTTCTGTCACACCGGCTGTATGCCGTACCTCTCTGTGATACAATGTATTCTTTAAAATACAAATAGTACCAAACCTCATAGACTTTTAAAGATATTCACTAATTAATACATGTAATACACAGTACATGGAACACAGTAAGCTCTTTATAAGCATCTACTATTATTAATTTTATGTTATACATTGGATATTTTCTATGGCACATTTTGCCCCATCTATACAGTTTCAATAAAGCATTAATATAATAGACAGTTAACTGATAGTCACATTTAGAATTTTATTCCAAAGATATGTCTAAGAGATTTTAGTTAATCACATGATAAAACATTAAATGTAATTTGTACATTCAACTCCAGTAATTTTTGGTAGATGTTGCAAACTTTAATCTGGAAATGGAATCACTATGAGTGTGAATCTGAAGGGATGGTGAGGCTGAAGGGAAAAAGAAATGAGCTCACAATATTCCCTATTTCAAGTGTGAATTTCTAGATTTGTCCATGACAAAGTGTTCATCTGAATCTTTAATGGCACTTAAAATATCAACCTATGACTATATTACTAAAATATTCACTGCTTTGACAGGTCAGCAGGGAGAAAAATAAGGAATTTATATGTGGGTAAAATTTAGTCCTAAAATAAGTCACAAAGCAATTTCTGCACATTTATTAAAACTCTAGACTGTACCAATTTAAAGTTAGCACTTTATCAAAAACTTAACAGTGATATATGTATATATGAATAGTGATATATTTAAATATACAAATCACATTGCTAACATGATGATTTAAAATTGACATTGTACTACTAACAGAAAGCCATACACATCATTAAGTTAATGATAACACATATTTTTGTTAATAAATGAAGATGATATGTTGTGTTTTTATATCTTATGCTTGTCTAAAAAATTTGAAGCATAATTGTGATTGTTTCTGCCTCAGTTCTTATTACAAAGATTAAAATATTCCCTAAAAAAAACCCCATTATTTTAGTCCTAGATCTGTAAGAGATTAAATCTCCTATGCTCCTTAATTTTTAAAAATTTGATTTAAATTTGACTTTGATATAAAATATAATTGTCAGAAGGAGATGCTGCAGAAAGTTCTTTAAATGAGATTAATGCAATTCTATATTTATTATTCCTGCCTTAAGCATAAAATCCAGAACTCCATGATGACATGTACTATCTCAGAACACTACTTTCTAATACATGTATTTTGAGTTATTTCAAAGTTTTCAAAGTATGAGTATTAAAGTAGGAATCTGATTCAAAATGAAAGTCTCAGAAGTAAGAATCTAAACCATTTTCTTAGAAGGCAAAGATCAGAAGTGGCCTGGATACACTTGGATTCGGCTCAGGGTATCCTTTGGGCTTTCTAAAACAAATGTTATTTAATTAGGAAAATACTGGGCTTGACAGCCCAGTATAATAATAAAATGCATTTATTGTCCAGTTTCCATTCCTCTTTTGAAACTTGCAGTAATTATTTTCCTTGTTATCTCTTTTCTTGAGGGTAGTTAGATTTTAATTTGTTTTCCTCTTGCCTGCTGTATTAGATGAGATTATTCTGGTTACAAGTAACAGATACCTCAATCAGACTAACTTGTGCTAAAAAAAAAAAAAAAAAAAAAAACAGAACAGAGAGTAGAATTTATCAGAAGAATACAGGCCATCTCAATCAAAGGTGAGGAAGTATAGTTCTTCCTCCAAAAAGGAATGAACAAAGAACTGGAATAGCAGAAACAAAGGGATCTTCATCTCTCTGATACTATGTGCTCTTCTGTCTCTCTTTTTCTGTGGAAATGTGTTCACTTCAGTCTCTACAAACTGGCTTTCCCTGCTTTGATGTCCCAGTTTTGGGGAAACATAGACTTTCATCATGACATAGAATCTTTGAATTCTAATTCTAAATCCTAGGGACAAAGAATTTGAATGATCTGGCTCAATGAAATGTCCACCTTTATTCCAGTGGGCTGTGGCCAAAGCTGGTAAAAAATGAGTTCTTCTGCCCATTTAGCTAGAGTTGTAGAGTCAAGTTGAAGTGGGAGACACAGGAGCATTGGATGTGGGGATTAAGCAGTTTTAGGTATACGAGGCATAGACCCATTGGGCACACAGAAGTATTACCTGTACCCATACTGACAATGTTACATGGATAATTTCTAAAATACCTTGAATCAATTTGTACTTGTAATGAAAATTACCCACATATCTTACCTTTTTTGTGTAACTATAAAGGAATATTTGAGGTTGGAAAATTTTATTTAGAAAAAAGTTTACTTGGCTTATAATTCTGATGACTAGAAAGTTCAAGATCAGTCATCTGTGTCTGACGAGTCTCAGGTTGCTTCTTCTGATGGTGAAAGGGGAGCTGACTGTGCAGAGATCACATAGTGAGACAGGAAGTGAGACAGAGAGAGTGGGGAGGGTGCCAGCCTCTTTTTAACAACCAGCTCTTGCAGTTCCAGTCTCTTTTTAACAACCAGGTCTTGCAAAAACTAATAGAGTAAGAGCTCACTCAACCCTAATTCAGGAAGGACATTAAGCTATTCATGAGGGATCTGCCCCCATGACCCAGACACCTCCCATTAGGCCCCAGCTCCAGTATTGGGGATCAAACTTCAACATGGGGTTTGGAGGGGACAAACATCCAAACCACAGCACCATGTATGCACACTATTAGAAGAAAAAAAAAAACCCTTCATTCATGTCAATAATCCTTAAGGGGTTTTAAGAAAATGAATTTTATCATAATCAATAACATTATAATTTGATTCTAAAGAATTTAAGAGTTTTGAAATCTATTAACATAAATTCCATAGGATAGTTTAAATTGTAAACAGATAACTCTGATATACATAGGGAGTCTTAAATATTTTGGAAATAATTAAGAAAAAATAACCTTAAGTCAGCTGGCAACAGTATATAAAGAATGGAAAATGATGGAAAACTATACTGAATATTATATAGAATAAACACAAAGTTTGCTCTTATTTGACTTTTAGGGATGCTTTAAACATTTTTTTTCCATGATGAATCTAAAGATTCTGACATGGATCACCCATACTTTGCTTGACAGAAATTTTCCATTTCTCTTCACTGGAAGGAGAAGAGCAAAAATCCAACTTGGATTTGTTCAACTCCCTCTTCACCTCCTGAGACAATCAAAATGCTTCCAGGATCTCAACAACAGGCAGAATGTTGCCAAATGAAAATGTCCACAGGATCCTACTTTCTCATTTTAGCTGCAGGCCTGGAGGAGACAGCTCCAGTGCAAACCTCCCATTGCCTGCCCTGTAAGTTTCTCATTCTAAGGGAGTTGTGGGTCAAATGTGAAGCCAGCCCTAAGTGACAACAAAGGCACAATAGTCTTTGGATGATTTAATCAGAGGCCTCATATTGCAGATTAAATAATCTTGCCCAACTGTTCAATTTAAATTTTGAATCAAGAAACAAAAAGATAATAAAGTGTTATTTTTCCCTTTTAACATTAAGTGGCCAGGACCAAATGTACCCTAATGGCTTCATCTCAAAATGCCATCAAATAAGCATCAGGCGTCTAGCTCAGTAGTTGTCCAATGATAAGAGATACTTCTCAAAAATGAAATTCTAAGTCCTAGAGACAGGAAAGAATATGATTGTGTAGGGTACTTTATTTTTTTTTACTTTTCCTGACACCTGGAAATAATTTTGTACAGCATTTTTATCTAATTTGAATAAAGTGTTTTGTCCTTTTTTAAAATCAACACATTTAGCACCTGAAAATATTATCCTGGCCTCTTGCTGACACAATTCCTTAGCTGTGCTTATAATTTAAGAGTGTGGAGTAACTCCCTGTGTTATGTGTGCATCCTATCAACTGTAACTATACATCAGTGAGCGAAGAAATTTGAGCAAACATTTGGCTGTATCAAAAAATTAAGTTCTACCATCTGGACAATACAAACCCCCTAAATTAAGTTATTTTTCTAACCATGAAGAACCCCCTTGTGATGTGGGAAAGCAAACCTATTTTGGATAAATTCCTGTCTTCTTAACACCAACATCCTGTCAAAAGAGATAGTAAAGACAACGCCAGGTTTGTTTATATGTTATGAGTAAGTCAGAAAAGGAGATAAAATTCAAGACAGCTTAATGCATGAGAAAGGGAATAAATAAATAAATAAAGAAAGCCCTATGAATCCCATGGGGGTCACAAAGTTGGAAGTGCAAATTAACATAAAGAGAACCTAGTCAAGATTCCTTTCTTTTGCAAATAAGGGAAACTGAAACATCAACAGACAGGACAAATGACCCAACATCATGGAGTTTTCCCTCAACCTACTAATTTTTGCTATATTCCAAGTTTTTCTATATTAGTCTTGCTTTGATTATGTATTTTTATAAAGATTTTGACAAAGTGAATGTACTAGGTCTATCTATAGTCAAGTTCTCTCAGTTGTCTTGGATTGTGTGTCCTCGTTTTTCTTCTGAGCAGAAATCATACTCACAGTTAGAATGATTCTCTTTGTACTGAGTAAATGTTCCCAGGTAGAGTTATCTCTCACTGTACAGTGTTATTTCCCAATGCAGAGTGAGACTAACAGGGCATTTAGGGGGGAAAAAAACACAATAAACTTTCAGGTGTTTTACTTGATTAAATTAAATTGTTGCCAAAAGTCTGTATGGTACTGGGTCTTTACTTTTGGCTTACTTTTTTTTTTTAATGACACTTAATAGTAATATTAAAGTGGAGCCCTATCAATCATGAATAAACAAACTTAGCTGCCCTTGAGCTATATGAAAAGGAAATTTGATAAACAGAATCACTTTGTCCTCGTGGTAATACTTTAAACTTCTCCTTTAATGAAGCTTTTATGGAAAGACCAATTTATCTTTTAGTTTCTATAGTATGTATAACAACTAAGTCAATAGGCATTTATTTAATTCAAACAAGCCAACATTGTAATGCAATTACATTTTCTGGACCATTTTCCATGAGTTTGTTTTTCCTTTTAGGTAAACTCTTTTTGAATAACTGCATTATATTGCTAAATCTGTGTTCATTTCTTTAAACTGAAAAAGTCAATAAAATTAGTTAATGTAAAGATGCATGACTATTCATTTTCAAGAACCATAAATCAAAAATAAGCATCTATTAGATTACACATTTGAATCTATTACAGAGATTTTAAACCTCAATAACTGATTTTTAAAAATCCATGAGCATTTTATTAACAACATCAATACTAGTGTGAGTAATTTTAAATAGTCCTGAAACTTTATGAACCTTCATTAAAATTTATTTTTCTCATCTTCCTGGAAAAAAGCTATTGAAAAATTACCTAGTCTTTGTATGGTATCCTATAAGCTAGATGTACAGGTTGTCTCATTCTAATCGTGACTGCTTTCAAATAAAAGCATTCTCCAGATGTACTAAAGGAAATAGTAATCAAACCCAAGCCTCACCATCTCTAATATATGCTACTCCACTTGGAGTTTTTCCCTTTGAATTCTTAATTAAAAAAACCTTTTAATGAGAGGCAGCCTGAGTGTGAAGCTGTCAGTTCTACCCTTGTCCTTGATGCATACCAAAAAAAGGAGAGATTTCACTTTTAAAAGAAGCTCCAGTTTCTTGAGACATTTGTATTCAAACATGACTCTCTCTTTCTCCTTCTTTCTCCTGGGAGAACAGCTCTACTCTTCAAATGAAAAAGAAATAATAAAACACATCAGGAACAGCGGACCTCAGACCTAACGTTTCTCTCCTTGTCTTGGAATGTTATTTCCATATAGAAAGCTACTCTAATGGGACACTTGTAAATGGCAGGGAATTTAGCCCTTGTGGAGTCCTCTCCAGAAATTGGATTTTTGCTTAAGCAAACAGCAAACCATGCAGCGAGGGAAAAGCTATTTATTTGGCTGCCTGTTGAAGAGCCTTACAAAAATACAATTCAGTCTGCTCTGACCGTTGAGTCAATCAGCATACATTGGAAAACAAAATCCAGTTACTTGTGTAAGGTATCAGGCAGGCTCTTTCATGTAACAGTTAATCTCAAATACACTTTAATGATATTTTTCTTGATTACCCTTTTCTTAGACATAACGGCTTTTGCAGTTTACTTTCACATTAAGGAAGGGTAAAAAGGCTTATACAAGCTGCCAACTGCTACCCAGTCTTTTGAGGGATTATTTAGAATCTTTGCTATTCAAATACAAGCAAATTTATACTAAGGAAAGTTAATCTTTAGTTTACGACATTTAATAACATCATTCAAAACGCCTTATGACAACAAGTTTAACTTCTTAAATCAGATTTAGTTCTGAAAAGGTTCTTATGATTTATGTAAGAAATGTTTTGAAATCTTCTCATTTGCTTCATAATTTATGTATCAGACATCATTCTATACACAGTAATACTTTTCTTCTTTCAGCAAGTATTCAGCCATCAAAAAAAAAAAAAAAATTCTTCTAATGTCTCCAAAGTGCCATTCTAAAGGATAAGAGGAAATATCTCTGCTGGAGGATCTTTTTTTAGGGATAAAAAAGATAAAGGTAATTCTTAAGAGGTGGCAGACCTACTAATTTAAGCATTGTGAATACTCACTTATACTTGCTGACATTTTGGGATGTCCTTTGCTGAGAGCAGAGCTTCTTTCACTGCATTTCTCCGAAATAGCTTTTCAACACTAAAATGATTTCTTCCTTTCTACTGTTTTATAGTTAAATATCAATGAAGAAAACAAATACTTCTCACTGATTTTTCCTCCATCTCACCCCCCAATCTATAAAAACTTGTTATTTCACTGCAACCAGCATTCTGTACCCTTGAAGAAGAGCCTTGAACAATGACAACTTCCTAGTCCAATACGTACATGATTTAGGAAAGTGGAAGAGCCAGATGTCTCCTATAATTCCAGGAATGATTTACTCAGGCAGAGATCCTTGTTGTTGGAAAGACTTGGAACTTAGATCATTTAGAACTATTGTGGTTGGACATGACCCAGAAATTATGGATATAATCAATATATGTCAAAATATATGCCAAGTAAATATTAGTATAAACTCACTGATCATATTACATGATAGACAAGTTTTAAGTATTTGATATCATTGATAAGCATATAAATAATTTGTATAGATATTTTGTTATAGTTTAGAACACATTCATTTTAAAGCTCTTTTTTATGAAAATGGTCATATATACTCATAGTAAATTTGCAAACACCACAATAAGAGAACATTGGAATATACATTTTTCTAACTTTATAGAATGAGCCATGGTTGGAATTGGATTAGGAAAAAAAGTTCAGTCTACTTTATTTTCTCTATAAGAAATAAATGATATCAAGTCTAAATACTCACATCACTAGTAGAAAAATTATGTTGTTAACTGGCATTCCAAAATTAAAAATATTCTGTTCTAAGCCATATGGGATAAAATAAGAATTATTATCCCTGTTTTAGAAGTTGCAACTTTATTTCTGAGATAAAATGTGCAAGCAACAATTGACTTCAGAAATATTATGTGGTGACAAAGCAATACATGCAAACTTGTTTGAAAATTTGTATTTATAATTGTTGCATTTTTACTTATTCATAGTACAGATTTTTTAAAATACAAAACAGTATAAGGAAGAAAATTAAAATCTCATGTGATTCTATTTCACTAATCATCAAAATGTGCTAATTCAAACTTCAAAAAATACTACGACATGCCCACCAGAATGACTGAAATAAAAGACAAAGAATGCCAGGTTTGACAAGGATGAGGAGGAACAAGAATCCTTCTGCTGGTAATAGAAATTGGTGAAAAACACTTTGAAAACTCTTTAGCAGTATTTACTAAGACTGATCATAGCTGTGCCCTATGACTCTATAACTCCACTCCTAAGCCTATAACAAACAGAGACCCACAATTATGTGCACTGAAAGACATGAACATGGAGGATCTTCACAGCAGCACTATTTGCAATAACTAAAGCTGGAAATTACCCAAATGCTCATCAGTAGTAGAATTGATATATATAGTGGTGTATTCATACCATGAAATACAATGAGCAATAAAAATGAATAAATTATAATTTTATGCACCAGTATGATACAGCACCAAAGAAGCCAGACACAAAATTGTACATGTGGCACTATTCCATTTATACAAAAGCCAAAAACAGGCAAAAATAATTCATAGTGTTAGAAGTCAGGATAGTGACTACCTGTTTTTTAAGGAGGCAGTGACTAGAAAAGGGCAGAGTTGGCTTCTGAAGTTCATCAGGCTCCACACTTAGAATTTAAGCATTTTCTGTATGTGTGATAATTTACTTCAATAATATGTACAAAAGAAATTATGTATACTCAAACCAAAAATGTTTATGTGTATTTATTCGCAACCATTTAAAATACACATTTTAACTTAAACATCAAAATCATAGCACATAAATTTTATTTTACTTCTTAAATTGAGCAATATGTGTATTTATTTTTTGAGGACACTACTTTTAATGGTTACATAGTGTTGAATTGTATGATTAAACAGCATTAATTTAAGATCATCTCTCTCTTTCTGGATATTTAGTTTTCTTTGAATTTTTAATAGTATAAATAATCCTTTTATAAACAGCCTTTTATATTGCTGATTTTTCTTCAGGATGAAATCTCAGTAGTGTAACAACTGATTTAAAACAAAATGATCATATTTTGGCTTTTTGATAATATTGTCAAATTGCATTCAAGAAATATTTTACCAATTGATAGTACCATGAACTGTTAAGAATAAAGAAACAAAAGTTTAAAAATCTTTTCCAAATGGCCAAAATAATCTCATTATTTTAATTTGAATTATTTTTATTTTAGGTAGTTTAAGATTTTAATAAGTTAGATGGATAATAGTATTGTTTTATTTAGCTAATTCCCATGAATGATCCATTTACATTTTAGTTGGGAGATTTTTCTCTTTTTGGCTTGCCTCCTTTCCTTTTCTTGATTTGAAAGCATTCTTTATCTATCAATCATAATAACATTTTATATTTTGCATATTTTTTAAGTTTCTTTATTGCTATTTTAGCTTGTGTACTCTTTATAAGTAGAATAGTTTGAAATGTGTGTTTAAGAATCTTACTGAGATTTTCCTTTAAAACTCTTTTATCTGGAATTATTTTGGCAACATTTGCAATAGTTTTATCAGTTACAGTAAGTTCCCTCTTTCATGTTACTTGAGTTAAGGTATTCTTGACACACAGTAGTTACAAAGTTGTGTTACGGCAACCGAAATCAGATGGACCGGGAACACACTGAGCAGCACACGAGGACATAGAGAGAACAGGTATATTTAAGCCGGCGGGCTCAGAGGAGACTCTGCCACCAAATTCTAAGCATCGAGCTTTAGAGGTAATGACCTTTTATAGAGGTCTATACCAGGAAGTGTACGATAAGGAAGTTACTGTGATGTACAGATGAGGAAGTTGCTGTAATGTACAGATAAGGAAGTTGCTACAAGGGAGCTGCTGAAAGCTGATTACAGAAGCGAGAGTTGCAGTCATTAAGCAGTTTCAAGGACAGTGGAATTTTCCATTTCCCCATCAGTTGAAATTTATTGAATTTAAAAAAAATAGTGAACTAAGAGCCTCATCAGAATTTTATAGAGGAGCAAATACAATTCTCATTCAGAAGTATAAAAGCTGGGTTTGAGTGGGCATCGGATAATAATAAATTTTAATAATGAAATCACATTTAAGGTTTGGAAGCAAACATTAGCATCTATTTAGTTAAACCAACCACAAGATAATTGAATTCACTTATATAATATTCTTCCAGTTTGTCTTTGCTTGCATTAGGAACACAAGGCTCAAAATTGTAAATAATACTCCAAGAAAGGTCTCTGTATTTAGACTAGTCTAGATTCTAGTTTCAAGCATTGTCATCATTCATGTTTTTGCAATGCTCACTTTTGCTTTCCTTTATTTTGGCTTGATTCTCAGACAGGCTCTTCCAATAGGATGCTGAGATAGCCACCAGAAGCTCCAGGCATATATTCCTGCAGCTGAGGAACCCCAGTAGAAAGACAGAGTCTCCTTCCCAATATTTCTGCCATAAGTCTTGGAGATTGTTTGATTCACTCATATTGTGCTGCTTTCCTACATCTGAACCGATCTGTGTGGCTACAGGGGTGCAGATTTCTCATTGTCCACACCTGAATCACATGCCCACATCCAGAAGTCAGGAGAGAGGTTCCAACATTGAGAGTCAGGCACTGGCCTGAGAGTTGAACAATTTGGTTCTCTGAAGGAAAACCATGGTTCTCTTACCTGAAGAGGTAAATGGATTTGGGGCATGCAAAAAAAAAAAAAAAGAGATATACCCTACATATATATATATATCTGTTTTTTTAAATAATGTAAGCCTCATCTACTCTCTACTTTTATTGTTGCTTATTAGATAGATCAAAGTGCAGGAATTACATTTAGCTGTCAGGGGTCATCATTAGACTTCCTCTACCACTCTCACCATTTTAGATTTGTAGGGGTCATATCTTCTAAATTAGGGTCATATGCAAATCTAAGCAACATTAGATTAATGTCTTCCTATAACTCACTGGGAGAATGTTGAATGGTACAGGGATAAGTTTATGCAAATTTAGAAGTGGAGCTATATGCCACACTTTGACAGAATTTTCTCTAGATTGCCACCTCTCCTTTCATCAGGATCCTCATGATATGGATTTAGCATTAGTAGCTATAAATCTACCCAGTTATATCATCATCAAATCATGCTTCTCCATCATGTCCTGTAATGATATAATGAAATATGTTGTCAAATGCCTTCTCAACTCCAAATATTTTGTGTTTACATAGTTTTCCATCAGTCCACTTCCATTATCAAAAAATAGGATAAGCTAGTCTTGGTGCAAGTATTCTGGTATTGGATACTATTTCTTGCTTTTGTAAGGACTCATATATCATAACTTTTGACATTTCACAGAGTCAATTACAAACTCTCTGGTCCACAGTTTATTTAATCCCACCTTTTTCATGTTTTAGATAATATCCATTTGTATAAAATTCTTTAAAAAATTGAAAATCTGCCAACAATCACATTTGTAGGTTCTTTCAGGACCCTGGAATACCTGAATACTTGAACTCATTTAGATAGGCTTTTAAAAATAATTTATGCACTTAATTGGGCTTCAATTATTGCTCTACATTTTCTAGTCTGAAGATCATTTTCTTGACAAAATAACATTGAACAAAAATAGTATTTGACTTTATTATACCATTTGCACTTCATCAAGCATCAGTTCTTTGCCAGGTTGTTGTTCCCATCCTGAATATTATAAAATTGCCCATTGTTACTTTTAGTATTATTCAAACAGCTTAATTTATTTTAAGCTTTTGTCTTCCTATTACCATTTTTACATTCCAGTCAGGCATTTTTCTTCATCCCTGAAGGTTCCGATCTTTTTGTGTTCTTTTTCAATGCGTTCCTGATTTCTTCTTCATTAGGACCTCTTCTAATTGCACTATCAGATGCTGTTTTTATAAGTCTCTCAAAACTGTTGCAGTAGCTTCCGCATCTGAAATAATGGATTGTCCCTATAAGTTTTTTTCTCTGATTTTGTAAAACTGTATTTGACTAGATTTAAGTGTGCCCCAGATTCCCTTACTCTAATGTCATAATCTTAAGATAACAAGTTTATTTGGTAATGCAGACTAGAAGAAAATGTTGTTAGTGTAGAGCTCCAAGACCTAAATTCAAATTCTTGGTGGGTTCCTGTTAGCTCTATGTTCAGGGAAATATCACTGAATAACTCTAGGTCTCATGTTTTTCCCATTTGTTAGATAGGTATTAAAATTTAGTCACGTGAATAACATAGTGTAATAAAGATCTTGCAAATAATAGAGTTTAAAACGAAGACAAAAGGGAATGAGAGATGTAGAAAGAACTTCCCCTTACATTTGTTTCTTTAGCTAGCTCTACATTGCTCAGAACAGAAGTCAGCTTGTCATTTTCTCTGTATTCTGAAAGATAAAAATTGTTGGCAAGCCAATAATTTATTGTAAGTGCTGTTTTTGTGTTTAAAATATCTGTAGTTTTTGGATTTCCAAAGTAACACACTCACATTACAAAAGGAATTTAGACATTTTAGAAATACAACTCATAGAAATTTAAAGACCTCCATAATCTCATGCCCAGAGACAATTCTGTGTATATTTTGGTAGATTTTTGCTCTATATATTGACTAATAAACAGACATAAAAATGAGAGCATGGTATGCAATACACTTCTTTACTTTACTTTAACACATCTTGGATATCTTTCCATGTCATTGCTTGTGGATTTGCTCATTCTTTTTAACGGGATGTGCTGATGCCAGTGGAATGAAATAATGTGTAACAGATACCTGAAAAGTTGAAGTGTTCCGGTCCGCTGACTCCCACCCCATGCCAGTCTAATAGAGTGTCGTGTAATATACTGCCATAAAAATATTTGCAGTTCTCTCTCCTTTATTTTGAGCTTCCTTTTTGGGTTTATACACATATAATTGCCAATAATCAACAATTCTGGATCCACTAAATAGCAGTTTCTTTTATTTCAAACTAGTATAATACTTAAACTATGAATTTTGTAGGCCAACTTGTGGCTCCCTAACATGATGCTTGACTAGTCCCCCATGTTTCACTGCATGGCAGTGGAATAAGAAGTAATAAGGTGGGATAAGAGAGGGTGCTCACCCTGGTGCTGAAAGGAAGATATGAAATGGTAAATGACTCTGCGGATTTTCTCCCAAAATGAGATGATTTCTCCCTTAACAATGAAGATCACCAATTCAAAGTCATGAAATTATATTTGTTCTTTCTTCTCTTTCCTGCTCTGCTTCTCCCCACCTACAATAAGCAGATTTTTTACTTCATCAAGTCATAACTTCAAAGTCTAGGGCTATTGGTCTCAGAGGCTCTGCTCAGCCTCAGAGGTCAAGAATACTTCCACTCTGTCCAAGCAAGCTTTTATGGATCAGCTTCTTTGTGGGATTCCATTCCTTTGATCTTTGATGGATAATGGCCAGATCCCGATTTCCATCAAAGCAGATTTGAGAGTTTTTTGCTGTGGGGAGAAATTTCGGCAAGGTGTTCTTTAAAACTCACTAGATATAGAAAGACATATCTTCTATCAATAAAATATGAGTTAGTATATCATTAGCATCAATAAACATTATCTAGATAATAATTTAATAATAAAAATGCAAGTGATTTCCATATATCTAGAGACAAAATATGGCATGTCTAGACAATCACACGTTGCTAGTTTAATCGATATAAAAGCAGAGTGTCACACAAAACTTCTTGGCTGAGTAGAATAACTATCTTTCTCTATTAAATCACATCAACATTCAAATGTCCTATGTGTATAGAGTTTGCTAAGTCTTTTATACCAAAAAAAATAGACTTAACACTTCTATTAAATCTTCAGTCAAAAGAGTAATTGACATTTTATTTGACTTTAAATTGCATTTTTTTCTTTTATAATTCTACTGTTGTTATGTTTTATTTTAATTTTCTGGTGGTCTTTTGATTTGCTTTTAGTAAAGCAGAAAAATTTTCTTCTTTGTATATTATGCTAGCTTGAAAAACATAATGAAAAATTCATTTCATTTATTTTTCATTGTTTTATATTAAGTGTCCCCTTGTAGATTTGCATTTTGTGTTTCAAAACAGATTATCAAAATGAGTACAATAACAAAAATCTTGTTTCATTTTCAACTGTTCTTAAATCACTTATATTTCTGCTTTATACATTTGTTACAATGGTAGGAAACCATAACATGCTTTAAACTTTGGCTGAGTTAAAACAGAAAACATTTCATTGGTGGGGTAGAAAAAAATCTCTCCAAAGACTTCTGTTCTGTTGTTATTTAAATATGGATTCAATTAGAGCTAAGTGAATATTCACCAAGAGAGAAAGTGGACTTTATAAATTTAACTAGGAGGCAGGTGATGATTAATTCTTTGAATTCTTTATCTCCTGCTTGATACTGAATTTTCTCAAATGCATTATAGAAAAATGAAACACTCAATTGTATTTTCCTTTCTTTATGGAATGTATGAGACAAAGTAGTGTTCTCTAACCATTAGAGTCAAAATCATGGTTTTTAGCTGTTCTGCGTATCCACTAGTGGTCTGCGGTAAGTAACATAAGGTCACTGATAATGCCTATTAATATGAGGGCTAAATTTGTGAATAGTTTATTTTGCAAATCAATATTGTTAAATTGGAAAATATCTTTTTTTATAACTTTTTAAAACATTTTTTGAGAAATCCAAATTCAAGTATGATACTTTTTTTTTTAAATCACTCAAATAAAAGATTTATTGAATAGATTCAAAAGAATTACAGTTTTTTCAATTGTGGTTTTAAAAAACCCATATAACATGAGATCTACCCTTGTACAAATTTCTGAGTATACAGTACAATATTATTAACTAAATGAAGTGTTGTTCCTAATGAGGAGAGTTATACTTCTTTTCTCATTCAACTAGTTTCCCCATTTTATTCCATGAGAGTAGGATTGTGCTATATATATTAACTTAGCCTACATGGCTGTACTCCCTTAAACATCAAGAGTATGTTAATTGTATCATATGCTTCATGAAAAAGAAAGCCGGAGGTTACTAGTTAATAAGTTGCTCAAATTGCCTTAAATAACTATTTCTATAAAAATGCGTGACAGCTGACGTGGCAGGCTAGAACTCTGCTTCTATGGCAAGCATCATAGATATGCTAAGAAATCCTTTTGCTTGCACAAGATCTGAAGTTAATGATGCCTTTTATGCTAGTTAATTGCTGTCTGCATGGCCAGCTCTAAGCTGGACAAATTCTTCTCCATCTTGAAGAAATAGCTCCCCAAAATCAAAGGCCCCCACCTTCAACAACAAGTACTTCTTGTTGTCTTTTTTTTTTTTTAACATTGGAGAAATCAGAAATTTAGTCTTCAGTGTCCTTTGGTTCTTTTTATTGAAATCCTCTTTTGCCAATGGTCTGACGTGCCTCCAGGAATAAATCTGCATCACTCTTATTCTTTCTTTGATGAACAAGAATATTATTTCCTCTTTACAAAACAGGCTAGAAGATATTTATGGCAGCAACCCATTAGCCTAAGATCTTTGTCTAAGATCAATCTACAGATTGAAAGATTGATCACTAATCAATTCATGTGTTTTCCACAATTTCTTTTCAAGACATTAATAGGAATTTGACGAAAGACACAAGAGAATGTCTTGGTCTCTGTCTTCAAGAACGCCATGGTTTTAAATTTTAAAAGATATAAGACATGTATAAATAAGTAACTCTATAATAGAATAGAACATAATTGTTACAGCAATACTCAGTATAAAAATTCATTTTGACTCAAGCACCACATTTCAAAGAAGGCTTCAGTAAATCCCTTGAGTTTAAGTTAGGCCTTGAAAAATAGCTTAAAAATCAATAGGTAGTAAATGAGAAGGAAGGTATCCCAAGTGAGAGAGAAGAAGAACATAGTGTGAGCATGTGGACCTTTATTGGCATTACTTATTAATGTCTCCTTTCCCTCTAGACTGTAACTTACATAAAGTCAGGGTCCCTTTTCTATTTCTATTTCTATTTTGTATACCACTAAACTGGCACTGTGCACATTGCACAAATTAAGTGCTCCATCAATAACTGTTGAAAGAATTAACAAGCAAATGAACGTTTGAAAGTATAAGAAGTACTTCTGGATATTGAATAGGCCTGTTTGAATAAAGTGAAGATAAATCATTAATACTTAATAACTTTTATTGAGCCCCTACTATGTGTCAGACTAAACACTTTATGTGTGTTAACTGTTTAGTTCTCTGAACATCCTAGTGTGGTAGGCACTTTCATTTATATCCATTTTATAATTGAGAAAAAGAAAACACAGAAAAGTGAAGTAACTTCCCCAGGGTCACACAGCAATTACCGGTAAAGCATAATTCCTACCCTATGTATCTGTCACCAGTCTATCTGCAGTTTGTACTTTTAACTCTGCACCAGACCTCCTCTTACAGATAAAGTTGTAAACACAGATTTGAAACATTTTTTAAGGTCATTGGGTGACAAAGTAAAAGAACTTAAGGGTTTTTAAGAAAATTTGTTTCTTTCCCATTTTTGATGGAAGGGATTACCAGAAGTCTATAAAAATGTGCGGCTAATAGAAAGACGTCTTGCAGCAGTGTGTAAAACAGGTGAGAAGGGAGAGGAACAGAGCTGGTGATAGCACGGGCATCAAGGGATAAGGACATGAACCCAAGAGATGGCAATAACTGTATATCCGTGAAGAAAAGTGTGATATTATAAAGCTGGAAAAATACGATTCAAAGATGACTCCTGTTTTCAGACTTGAGCATCAGGGAAAATGATGGCAGTTTAATTAGGAATCTAGAGAATGCATACTTAGGGGACAATTTTAGAAAGAAATATTGTCAGTGGATAAGACTTGTTGAGTCTGCAGTAACTTCCTAAGATCTAAACAGATGTAAATAGCAGGTAATGCATAAAGTCCAGATTATTCCCACGGTTAAAAAAGGGAAATGCCTTTCTCTATGTGAAGCCTAATTCTTATTTTAGGAAACTTAGACCTCAGATACAGGAAAGGCAGGTTAAGTAAATGTTTGTTGGTGGGGAAAAAAAATTCTAGAGAGAAATTTTGGACATTGAATCATAATTTTAAACACTGCAATCCACCTTAGAGATAACCTAGTCCATGAAGCACATTTTACTATTGAGATACCTAAGACTTAGAGAGGTTAAGAAACATTCCATGAAGGAGAACATTAGTAGTAGGTTAGGAAAAGAAGCCAGTTTCATCCTGCAAGTCAGTGGTAATTCCCATGGGAAACCGAGTACAGTGATGATGCCATCATTCAACCAACCTCCTACCCTCTCTTCCTACTTACAATGGATACTGTTGTGGCCCCTTCCAGATCTTCTTTGCTTGACAGGACGCCCATCCCCCAGCTGCTGTGTATAGTGATGCTAAATGGCTCTCAGATGCACTTTTTTTCTGGAAAATAGCCCTTGCCTGATGGGAGTCATCTCACACAGAAATACCTGGAAGGTTATTAACCCCAATCCCCCCATTGGAAGACAATAATCAATATGTGGCTGATAATGCCTGCTCCCTTGTGTCAAGGTAAAATGATTCTGTGGTATTCCTCATGCTCCAGAGCTTCCTGTGGGAGCAGGCTAAGGTTAGACTTTTGTGGATTCCACATATTTGCTTGGGTTTTTCTCTTGCCCTTTTTGTTCCTCTCACTTCCATAGAGGTTTTGTTGTTGTTTCTGAGAGCAATCCCCTCAATAAATCAGTGTACACACCTGCCCATCTCAGACTCCACGTCTCAGGAACCGGTTTAAGATAGTAGCCAATCCCAAGACTCAGAGCTTTTCTTAAGGCTGCCTGAGTTCTAACACCGAACTGTTTGGCGATGCGACCTGTGCTGTTTTTGTTGGAGTCTAAGCAGTTGATCATGGAGTCTTCAGTGGCATTATGGTCAAGGATTTGACAAAGATCTTAGGTTCTGAAGTCATAAAAAGAACCACCTGTTTATGTTTTTAGAATAATCCATTTGCCTCAAGGAATTTTGCTGAGAGAAAATAACAGGAAAAACAAAACAAACAAACAAACAAAAAGAGCAAGTCTAATGATTTTGAGTAAATAATTAATAATGATAAGTAATAGTCCTATCCAGATGTTATTAATAAAATAACTATATAATTATTTATCATTTAAAAATAGTTTAAATCAATGATACAAGCCTCTAAATGACTAGTCAATAATTTTACTTTCAAGCTATTACTCTGTTCTGTATCACGCAGAGGATTTGGCAGTTAGAGTGGGGAATAACAAAAAAGAAATCAATTTTCTTTATCACTTGCTCCACAAAATATTTCAGCTTACTTTTGATGAATGGGTGGGTATTGCCAAGGATGACTTAAGTATACATTTTCCCAAAGCAGCTCAAAGGAGAACGAAACATTTCTAATATTAGAGGCCAGGTTTTATGAATGTTAGTGCATGTATATTTTGCTTATTTGATTGGTTTTTCACAATGTACTAAGATATTTTCATCATTTTTATCCACAAATAATGGGTATTTTTGTGTTTAAGATCTGAAGATGAGAACACATCAGCAGTAAGTGACCAGAAATTTTAACCCCCGATTTGTACATTGGTGCTACCATAATGATTTTTAGTCATGAATAATTTCTAACTTCAATTAAAGTGAAAAAATAAGAAAAAGAAAAAAGGGTAAAATAACATCAATAAATATGATATAAACACTCATATGGTCAAAAGATTACTTCAGACATTTTTAGAAAAAAAAGTCTTCTAATCAGCTCTCCTAGGTTGATTTATTTTTAGCCCTTTCTATGCCCTTATTGCATGGTACCTGGTGCCTGATCAATTATTAGTTTGAACATGGAGTGCCGCTTTTTAGAGAACTATCAACCCCCTTGAAGTAAATTGTATCCTGTGGCTAAAATTTGACATGGTTCAGGAAACACATACATTGTATATTCTTCAGTGGTGGGTTGCTATTTCTCAGACCCCTCAGAGGCATTTACATCCTCAGTGTTTGAGCCAAACTTTTCAGGGCTTGGATTCTTTGAAAACTTCAAATGCTCTGTAGTGTTATCAGACCAGTGGTGAAACTGATCTCAAAGTCCACTATTAAAACTCCCCTCAAAGACATTTTCATTAGAACTCTGTACATGGGCAGTTCAAAAGATCCAGCTATTGATTTTTGTTCAGAAGTCCTGTCTCCACTTTCATATTACGCAACTTTTTTGACAGACTTTCAAAAACCACAAACTGTGGGCTGCCTGCAATTCCAGCCAGGATTTTATGCTGCTCATTTGATTTCCTCAGGCCACATCCTTCTCGTGTCCTTGTCAACATTGCAAGGAGAATAGCCGTCTTAGAAGATTTGCTAAAAAGAAGAAGCAATTTCACAGCAATGGGAGAAAAAAACTCTGACCTTTCCACGCACACACAAAAAAACTCTCACTTAAGTAAATAACATTTTTAGCTGTAAAATTTTGTTGAGGCATTCATTTATCAGATACATAGATAATCAGAGTGTTTATCTCTTTTCACCATTTAAAATTTCATAAAAGGAGTCAGGAACCAATGTGTGTAAATTGAAGCAAAGGGCCTCTAGCATATGTGCTCAGTACATATTTAATGGAATTATCTATTGAAGAGTAGGTGGCAGAAGCAGCTGAAGAATTAATTATTGGGATATTTTGTATCTATCTGTCAGTGCAATGTGAAATAAGACCTGTCTCCATATTACTTCTGTCACCTTGTGTGGCCTTTCAAATATGGCAGTTTCTAAAAAGATAGAGAATTGAATCATGTATTTGGCTGTGATCCATAGTGTGAACATTTCAAGGCCCACCAGTTCATTCTGAATAGAACAATTTGGGGAGGGCGTATAGCGTTCAATCGTGAGACGGTTACGTGGTAGCTTAACCAATTTACACAGGTAGGGACCTCATTAATTTCAAACTTGGAGGTATAATAGAAATATAACTTTATATATCAGAACAAAAAGCCAACTCTATAGGAAACTCTGTATAGTTTTTTTTCCACACATAGACATTTTCTAGGAATATTATTACTTTTTATAATTAGACCTAGCATTTTATTGAGTATTACTCTATGACAGGCATTGTACTATAGATTTTACCTGTTTTATCTTATTTCATTCTTATAACCTTGAGGTACACGGTATTAATATTTCCATTTTATGGGTGAGAAAACAATGGCTGAGAGAAATTAAGGAAATTGCTCAAGATTCTTAACTTGTAAATTTTGGAAGTGAGAGGGTAAAAGTATTACTCACATGACTAAAAAAAAGTAGCCAGAAAATATGCAAGATCCAAAGTTTAACACAGCAAAAAGAAGTCTAGAATTCCAAATCCAACATAAGATTACGGATATAATATTGCATTCCTTTTGGAGGCAACATAGACTTTCCTCCATTTCATGGGCCTTTTTGTTCTCAAAATGTCTGAGAAGCCCATGAAAGAAAAGAGAAGACCAGTAAAATCACAAACCAAACCCCTCAATATTTAAAGCAGAAATAACATTTTATTAAAATATGTTTATTACTGAGTTTAAAAATTACTTTGTCCAAGAAAAATAGAAGTTTTTCTTTTTGATATGAGTGCTTTAATTACATGTTTTATCTTTTTCTTTCCTGCCTTCACTTTCCCCCAAGCTTAACTTGTACTGTACCATACAATGACAACCAGGTAGTGAAACATGGTCTCATTTGGGTTTTCTTGTCAACCTTTTCAAGGAAGTATTGGGAGCGCAGTAGGTTTACCTCACACAAAGCATTGTATCCAAGGCCAGTTTTAAAATGTCAGATAGTGAAGAGTTCCATGCTGCCACAATTCAGGATGCAAGTGGACACTGGTGAACCCTCAGATGTGTCTCTTTCAGATCAAATGTAGAAAACGTACTGTTCCTATAAAAAGCTGTTAGCAAGTTCATGAACTTGACAGCACAGGGCAAAAGCTTCCCATTGTAGGAAGAAATGAAAGCACACTATAGATGGTTTTCCTGATGCTTCTCTCTTATTTGATCCTTTTGAATTCATTTTCATACTCCCCCTGCTGGACTTAATCAGGCCTAAACAAATGAGTTTGGGTGGTTGCAGCCTGTTGACCTGTGGATGACACATAGCACATCAAGTTGCCCAGGAGTTCTAATCCTTTATGCCTTGGTAAGTAGAAATCAGTCATTTGAGGCCAACCACCATCTCACCCTTTTGATACTGTGTGTTCAAACTTATAAAAGAAAGGCTAAATTCAGTACCATCTGAATTAAGCAGTTTCACTTCTAATAAAATGTCTGAAACAAATGAAGTGCTCCTATAAAATACTATAGCAAGGATCATATTCAAAAAATTTATGAAACAATTAATTTTTATTGACTTTGGGGTACCAAAAATTTACACAGAGTATATGAGAGATGGAAAAGTATACTATAATTCAAGAGAAGTGGTACTCAGCATACATTTCTTTTTAACTACCTTAAAATTAGCACTTACAAAAATATTTTCAAAGCTCAAAATAAAATAACTGCAAAAATAAAGATCTTTTTATTCTTAGATTGTTAATATTACTACCTATTTATTGAATAGCCTCTGTAAGTCAGGCTCCTAACTATGCTCTTTGCAAATAAGTAACTGCAGATCCAACTATCATGAACACTCATTTGGGTCCTTGGTAATATAAAAAGAAACTACTTGGATGATTTTATTGATGACGTGGTTCTATGGACATCTCTTGCCCAGGATCAAGAGTTGAATTTGAACAAGTTACATGTTAATTACAGAAGATCCTTTTTCCATTGTCACACTTCAATTTCTTCTAGTTTCTGCAGCTTCCTAGCAGGATAACAACAAAGGCATTGGAGGAAGAAGCGTCATCAAATTGCCACTGCTATTTCACTCCTTGTTTGGGGACTTTGTCCTTGGAAGTCTCCTTCTTATCCTCATGAATCTGAGGCACTATGTGACATTTATACCCTCATAAAATTACTGATAGGTTTTGGCTTGTTTCTAGAGCTTCCAGGGTATTTTGGAGGGTTCTTGTTCATGTTCAATAGATGAGATAAAGGCTAAAATCCCACAGATCCTACATATCCACTGGTAAGAAGAACAAGACAAAATATTATCAAAAGAAGAGAGCGTAGTTCATCAAGGTTGTTCTGTTTAAAAAAAAAAATTAGAATTACAGAATGATAGACTGCTTAACCCTTGGAGAAGAAGGAGAAAAGGGAGGGTTATTGGAGCAATTTAGACTTCATACCCCTTGTGCTTAAACAGAAAGTCCAGATTAGCTCTCTCCATTTCTTTGCCACAGTCAACATACATTAGTTTGTGTAATCTTTGAGATGAGGCTGTGGGGTTCACATACACCCCACTGTCAATCCCTATCCTTTTCAGAATGCCCCAAAGAGATCCTCCCTGACCCTCCTGATCAAAGCAGTGTTTTCATTTTCATTTTCTGTGTATTTTAGTTGTTTTATATGATTAAGAGATTTTTTATTTGATTACTTAGGTTCTGAAATAAAGCGGTTTTAGTATGTTGGCCTACTTGTCTTTTTTCTATCTTAATGTTTAGTTTGAAAGGTTTTACCCTTTTAAATGTGGGTGCCCTGAGCACGTGGAAGACTATCATGTGTATATTCAGTACTGAATTAATGTTTTCCAAATCCACTGTAATCCCACCAGTTGGGATTACAAAAGAAGATCAGGAAAATCGTCATGCTAACATCTAGAAACTGTGGTCTAATCTACCTGGAATGGAAAAGGTCAGCACCTTTGCCAAAAAAAAAAAAAAAAAGGGGGACTCTTACAACTTTACATTAAACATTGGTCTCTGAACCAATAATGGTAATAACAACAGATTTATGGACCAATTCCAATGTGCCAGACACTGTGAGAAACATTTGTAAACATTATATCTTTGAATACTTGCAAAAATATTTGTTTAACCAGAAGAGGAGATTGAAGCTCAGAGAGGTGAAGCGACTTGCTTAGCAAGTGGAATTGAGGCATTGTTCAAACCCAGGTCTGACGCCGAAGTTGTTCTCTTTATCCCCTCTCTGCGGTCTTGCAGAATTCCCTTTCGAGGTGGAATATTTGAAATCATTCTTACCTCATCTTTTCCACATATGTAATCAGTCCTAGAGACCTATATATTCTGTTTCAGAAATGGCTCACAAAACTATTCTGCATTCATTTTTCTTACCGGATTTCTCTTATAATCTAAATCCTCCTTAATTCTCACCTACCTTATTTTGATGGTTCCATCTGGTTCTCCTGACATAAAACTCTCCAGTTTTCCAGTTCAGTGTTTGGGTTTTCTTTTTTCCTCTCACGGTATTCCCAGAACTTGCATTTCTTCAAGATGTGACCCCAAACTGTCTCTTCAAACTTATCTCTTCCAGTGTGACATCATAAATCCAAAATTCCTGCCACAGGGAAATGTACACAATTTGGCAAATATTTTATGCCAGGTTTTTCAAATAAATTGCCTCTTTGCCTTTAATACCATTGGCCACTTGTCTACATTGAAGTCCTCTATTTATCCATCAAGAACATGTTCAAATATGAAGCTTTCTCTGACTTTCCTTTGTTTCCACAGTACTTGGCACATAATAATTCTAATATATTGTCATTCAAATTTACGTTTGTCTCCTGTTTTGGATAAACACGTTTCATTCACCTTATATTTCTATTAAATATCACAGTTCTAGGCACACAGTTTATGTTTATATATATTTTAGAATGAATTAAGGAGGTTAAATATTTAGTCAAATATTTAGTAGGCCTCAAATCCTTTAGCAAAAAAGCAAAAATGGGTTAGTAGCAGAAACTCTTTATCCACCAAAATTTTATTTTCAAATTTCAGTATTTAAAAAACAGAATAAAATTACTAGGATGAATGGGTAGCCCAGCTTACTTGGACTTCTTACATCCTGAAATATCTTACCAATAACCCTAAGGCTCTAGACTACTTCATGTAAAATCTATGGACACGTGATGCCAAGAAACTTGCATGAATTTGGGTTTTTTAATTATTGTTTTCTCACCTTATATTCAAAGGCTATTTGCTTAAAAGAAATATCCTTGTTCTCTCTAAAATGCATTCATGTGGTAGACTTCTTAATTTGAATTTTCCTAAAATGTTTTCTTTTAATTAACAACTTTATCATCTACTTCTATAACAAGTATGTGGACAGTATCATGAGGCCTCCATGAAACTTCCCTGAGAAAATTCTGAAATGACATTGAGATGGTCCTTCTAACGTGCACTTATATCCAACTATGAAAAAAAAATTGGGGAAAAGTTCTATAAAAGAAAGAAACCACTTCAAGTGAGTTAAGAAAAAAATGAGCATCTATATTTTGATAACTTACTGGTCTAAATGCAAATTGTCACCTGTATGGAGGCTGTGGTTATTTGCATTAAACATATTTGGGTTTTAATTAAGTCTTCCATTAAAAAATCAGTTGTTGAAATTAAAATACATCAAGAAATGAATGTATACAATTCTTTTATCAGTAATGGGTGTACATTATACCTTCGCTATATTACACATTCAGTTTCAGATTACCACAATAAAGCAAATACCACAATAAAGTGAGGGACACATTTTTTTCTTATTTCCCAGTGCATATAAAAGTTATATTTACACTACACTGTAGTCTATTAAGAGTACAATAGCATTATGTCTAAAAAAATGTACATACCTTAATTTTAAAATACTTTATTGCTAAAAAATGCTAACAATCATCTGAGCCTTCAGCAACTTGTAATCTTTTAGCTGTTAAAGGGTTTTGCCTCGATGTTAAAGGCTACTGACTGATCAGGTGGTGGTTGCTGAAGGCTGGAGTGGCTGTGGCAATTTCTTAAAATAAGACAGCAATGAAATTTGCTGCATTGATTGACTATTCCTTTCACAAAAGATTTCTCCGTAGCATGCAATGCTGTTTGGCAGCATTTTACCCACAGTAGAATCTTCTTTCAAAATTAAGGTCAATCCTCTCAAACTCTGCCACTGTTCTATTAACTGAGTTTATATATTAATCTAAATCCTAGGTTGTCATTTCCACAATGTTCACAGCAACTTCCCTAAGAATAGATTCCATCTCAAGAAAACAATTTCTTTGCTCATCCATAAGAAGTAGCTTCTCATTTGTTAAAGTTTTATCATGAGATTGAAGCAATTCAGTCACATCTTCAGGCTCCACTTCTAATTCTAGTTCTCTTGCTACTTCTACCACATCTGCAGTAACTTCCTCCACTGAAGTCTTGAACCCCTCAAAGTCATCCATAAGGGTTGGAGTCAACTTCTCCCAAACTCTTGTTAATATTGCTATTTTGATCTCCTCCCATAAATCACAATTTTTTAGTGGTATCTAGAATTATGAACCCTTTCCAGAATGTTTTCAATTTACTTTTTCCAGATTCATCAGAGGACTCACTATCTATGGCAGCTATAGAATTATGAAATGTATTTCTTAAAAAATAAGGCTTGAGAATTAAAATTATTCTTGGATTCATGGGCTGCAGAATGGATATTGTGTTAGCAAGCATGAAAACAACATTAATCTCCTTGTACATCTCCAGAGCTCTTGGGTGACTACGTGCACTCTCAATGAGCAGTAATATTTTGAAATGAATCTTTTTTTTTCTCAGCAGTAGGTCTCAACAGTGGGCTTAAAATATTTTGTAAATCATGTTGTAAACAAATGTGTTGTCATCCAGGCCTTATTCTATTTATAGAGCACAAGCAGAGTAGATTTGGCATAATTCTTATGGGTTCTAGGATGTTCAGAATGGTAAATTAACATTGGTTTTAACCCAAAGTCACCACCTACGTTAGCCACTAACAAGAGAGTAAGCCTGTCCTTTGAAGCATTGAAGCCAGGCATTGACTCTTCCTTTCAAGTTATAAAAGTTCTAGGTGGCATCTCCATCCAATATAAGGCTGTTTTGTCTGCATTGAAAATGTGTTATTTAGTGTAGCTACCTTCATCAATTGTGTTAGCTAGATCTTCAGGATAACTTGCTGCAGCTTCTACATCAGCACTTGCTACTTCACCTTGCACTTTTATGTTACCAAAAAAACCATACTTTCCTTAGACCTCATGAACCAACATCTGCTACCTTCAAACTTTTCTTTTGCATCTTCCTCACCTCTCTCAGCCTTCATAGAAGTGAAGAGAGTTAGGGCTTGTTTTGAATTAGGCTTTGGTTAAGGGAATGCTGTGGCTGGTTGGATTTTCTATGCAGACCACTAAAACTTTCTCCATATCAGCAATAAGGCAAACCACCTTTCTTATCATTCATGGAGCAGCACTTTTAATTTCCTTTAAGAACTTTTCCTTTTCATTCCCAACTTGTCTGTTTGGTACAACTATGTCTTTTGGCCTTTCCTGGCTTTCAACATGCCTTCTTCACTAAGCTTAATCATTTCTAGCTTTTGATTTAAAGTGAGAGACATGCAACTCTTCCTTTCACTTGAACACTTACAGGCCATTGTAGGGTTATTAATTGGTCTAATTTCAATATTGTTGAGTCTTAGGGAATAGAGAGCCCCAAGGAGAGGGAGAGAGACAAGGAGAGGCTGGTTGGTGGAGCAGTCAAAACACACACTACATTTATTAAGTTTAACATCTTATATGGATGGTTCATGGTCCCCCAAAACAATTGCAATAGTAACATCAAAGATCACTGATCATAGGTCACCATAACAGATATAATAATAATGAAAAAGTTTGAAATACTGTGAGAATTACCAAAATGTGACACAAAGACGCAAAGTGACAATATGCTCTTGGAAAAATCATGCTGATAGACTCATTCAATGGGGGATTGGTTTCAGAATCTCCAGCAGGTACCAAAATCTGTAGATGCTCAAGTCCTTTATAGAAAATGGTGTAGTATTTGCATATAACCTATAATCATCCTCCCATATACTTTAAATCATCTCCAGATAACTTATAATACCTTTATAATGTAAATGCTATGTAAATAGTTATTATACTGTATTGTTTAGGGAATAATGACAAGGAAAAAAGTCTGTACATATTCAGTACAGACACAGTTTTTTTTAACATTTTCAATCCTTGATTGGTTGAATCCATTCATGTGGAAACAATGTGTACTGAGGGCCAATTTTATAACTTTTTAAAATTGTTGAACAAAACAAAAGAAAACATTGGATAAAGGAAGATCTGCTTTAAAACAAACCACAACCCCCAATTTTCAAAGCAAATCTCATTTTGAAATGACTAGGATCAAGAAATTCTTCAGAAACCAAGAGTTACAGCCCCAGTTAAAAAGAAAAACAGTTTATCGTGTTCTTTTTATAAATGCCAAATGATGGCATTTATTCTGTTTTATTGATTTAAGAAAGCATCTCACAGAATAGTAGAGCTGTTAAGGTTTCTTCATGTTAACCTTGCTCTATTTTCTCTCTTTGTAGATGAGTAAACAGGGAAGGTTGATATATGAATATTTGAGCAGGTAAGTGAACCTGTATATTGGGGTATCTATGAGATAGACACATTAAAAAAAGGGATAGGTACCTCTAAACTCATTCTCCTTTTTTGAGATTATCATCTATAAGAAGAGGGAAGATACAATCCTCTTATCTTACTTCTCAAGGTCTTTTCACGTTCATTTCCATCATGGTTGTAAAAATGCAGAAAGGTTTTCAGAAACAAAACCACAAATTTCCTATTTGTCTAACTACCATTTCTCCCATCGTAGGACAAACTGACAATCTGTGCAGAATGTTACAGATTCCTCACTGCCACAATAACAAATGGCTCTAAAAATGCCATACGAGTCTTCTTCCTGCTCCCCTTGTTGGGAACAAAACTGATGCAGAAGGTTTGGGCTGTGAGTCAAGAAAGTAGATAAACAAACCGAACTAACAGTTGGGAGAAGGATTAGAGAAAATGTTCTCCTGAGATTTCTATTGTTAGGAGAATGGATAAGTCTGTTAACAAAGAAAGGAAATAAAGCAATATGCACACACAAAAAGACAAACTCTAAACATGCTGCCAGCAAATAGGGCAAAGAGAGAAAATTGGGTTCAGTAGGAAAGGACCCTTATTTTCCCCCCTTGAAAAGTATTGGCTCAGCTTGTATTTTTTCTTCTTTTTCTTTTCCCCTTTTAAAGTTATATGTTAATCTGGTTTACAGAGTAATTATTCATTCATAGCTTTCCCTAGGCAGCTAGTTGTTTATGGAGTCACATATTGTTCAGACACAATTTCTTCCTACTTTGGCCCATTTTGAGGCAGGTTAAATGAAGTGGGAAGCTGTCATTTGCTGGTGAGACTGATAAATCTGTGAGCCAAAAAGGATAATTTGGGCTCAATGAACATTTTCTGCAAGATCTCTTTTAGAGGATAAAGCAATTGTTGACTCCTGATTTCTTTGACTATTGACTGCAAATTAGTCAATTTAAATAAGTATTCAAATACAGAAAAATCAATCAAATCAGATATTTGACATCTTACAAATACCAATACCAGAAACTGCTAGATTGACATGGAAACTGTGCTTTGCAAATGAAATTCTGACTCACTGAAGGCCTTTGTTTCTCATCCTGTGAAAGGATGATATTGGGTTAGATTATATATAAGGTCTTTTCCACCCCTAAATTTTGGATCTTTTTCATTTAAATTTATATTATTGACAAGTGCTAGGGTAATAAAATGGTTTGAATAGCTAAACTCACAGCAGGATTTGATACCTGCCTTCCTGACCGGACCAAAACTGCTAAATTTATAATTGATGATACTGTATTTCAGAATAAAAACATTTTATTTTCAATTTAATAAAGTAGTTCACATGCTATTTTAAATTAACATTTGCATATCAATATTCATGAGATATCTTTATCTCTCTCCCCAAAAAAGAGCAATTCAGCCAAATATCAGTTAAGATAGAATTTAAAACAATTGGGAAATATGCATATTCTGATCCTTCAGTGAAATACTTTATAACTCATAAATTTACATCAAAAAACTTAGTATTTTAACTACATGTGATTTTAAATGTCAGAATAACACATTTCTACGACAATTTAAAAGAAGCTGGAGAGGTTCTAGACCCTAATTTATAATCTGGGTCCCTGATTCTTAAAGCTCTAGGAAACCACTAAAGATCAAGGTGAAAATTGCCCCCAGGGTTTTAACTTTCAGCTTTTCAAAGCCCAGGGCCATTTTTTTCTTTCAAGTCCTTGTAGTTTCTTAAAGGAAAAAGTTGTCCAGATTTCAGGGAATAGAAGAATACCAATAAAAGAAAAGTAGTTGTCAATTTTAAATCTAAAAAGAAGGCCAAATATTTACCCTTTTAACTGGGACGCTTTGTCACAGGGCTGAATGAAGTAAATTAGGCACTAGGTTCTGAGAAGAGAATCTTTGTTTTTATAAAGGTAGCCAGAAAGAAAACTTATTGGTAGAAAAGCATACACAGTCACATAGTAACTTAATGGATTATGGATCATTCCTATGTGTGTGCCTGTGACTTCTCTTGTTAATGTGGCAACTTATACTTTTGAACTGAAAAGGAATACAAAGTTGTTAATAGCTAATGGGGTATTTTAATTCTGTAACTGACAGAGGTAAGAGGAAAGTTAAGGTTTACACTGTGAGTTTTTCAGGCTTTTGAGGATTTTATCCAGATCCTTCACCTTTCTACAATGTAGCTTTCAAAGTGTGAATATAATTAGCATTTCTCCAAAATAATTTTCTTGCTGTTGCCTAAATTATCATCCATTTGCCGCTTAAGTCTTAGACATTATTCCTTGATCTCCTAATTGTCTTATCCTTTTTGTGATTTTTCTTCATATCAAAGAGGAAGTTGGCTCATTTTTATGGACTACTCCTTGCTTGTCAGAGTGATATCTCATCAGCATTTCTTGATGTATTTTCCTCAATAAAATTGTTAAATTTACTCATCTCCTTTTTATTATATAGATATATCACCTGCTTTAATTTAACAAGATAAAAATGTGCCTCTCTCACCTTTAAAAATATTATTTATTAATCCAAGTACTTCACATATTTTTTATCAGCCAATATGTGAGGATCCTAAATTAATTCTAATGGGTTAAGGTGTAAGTCCTTTTGAAAATTAGCATCAACTTCATAGCTAAAAGTAAGGTAATGTGCTTTATAATAAGCCCTTGAACACTTCTGAAAATGGAAATTTGCAGCCTGGAATATTAATTTAATAATCTTTAGTAGTAAATGCAAATCCCCCACCTCCAGTCCCTCTCCCCATCTATCCTTTCCAAGTTTGGAGAAGAGGAAAGGTTTATTCCTAGTCAAGACAGGAATGTTGATAAAATGTGTTATCAGGCTTCTTATACTTCCAAATATTTACTGTTTTCCAGCATGGGATAATTTCCCTCCCTTATTACAGCCTGATGCAGACACCCAATACACAAATACTCTATTCTCTCTCCTCTGTTTCAGTCTTTAAAAAGCCACTGATAATTGCACTTTCAGAGAGAAGTAAATGACTGGCAAGGGCTTGAATTTTCACCTCTCCAATAGGACATTTTATTTTGTAGAGAACACCTTTAAAAATATATGAGTGGGCATCTAATGTTGAATTCTTACCCACTAGTCTTTCAGTGAAGGGAATCTTTCCATTGCCCCTGACATTTGCTCTAGATCCTGTTCTATTTAATATTATAAATATTAATAATAAATATCATTATCATTCATGAAAATTTGTTAAAATATCGAGCACTACCTAGTTAAGGAAAAGACTAACTCAAATCACTGTGTGTGACTCAAGATCTTTGATTAATTGCTACTGACAGCTTACCTTTTTTTAACCTTTTGTGTTGTCCTGATTTTAGTCTTAATTCTTAACTCATTTTTCAGTTACTTCCTCAGGTAAGCCTTTCTGATTTGAGAGACGGGATCCAATCTCATGCAGTATTCTTTTAGCATCTTATAACTCTTCTTCATGGTGATTATCAGAAAAGAAACTTTATACTTTCTTTGTGTTATTTCTATAATGTCCTTCTTAATCATGAGTTTTTGTTGGGTAAAAAATATTTATTTCACCTTCATTTTGAAGTTATTTTCACCAGTATGACATTCTAGCTTTATTTCACCTTCATTTTTGAAATTATTTTTAGTGGTATAAAATTCCAGGTTGACTATTATTTTCTTTCAGCATATTAAAGATGACATTTCCATTATCTTGTGACTTTTATTATTTTTGTTGAGAAGTTATATGTTAGTCTTATTGTTGGTCCTTTGTTAGTTACACATCTTTGTTTTTTCTTTTTTTTGGTACTTTTAAGATCTTCTACTTGTCTTTGTGTTTCAGCAATTTGACTATGATAAACCTAGGTTTGGTTTTCTTGGTGTTTATCTACCTGGAGTTTGCAGAACATTTTAAACCTTGGTGTTGATGCCCTTCATAAGTTCTGAAAAATCATCTGCCTTATTTCTTTGAATATTGCTTCCACCCCATTTTCTCTCTCTTTTCATTCTAGAACAGCAGTGGAGTATATGCTAGAACACCTGGACCAATTTCACATGTATCTTATATACTGTTACCTTTTTTAAAAAATTCTTTCTTCCCCACCCCCATTTTTCTTTCCCTCTCTCTGTCTCTCTTACTCTCTTAGCTTGTTTAGGTCTTCATATTGTTCTTTTGTTTCATTAGTTTTGTTTTCTGCTGTGTTCAATCTTCTGTTAACTTTATCCATTGAGTTAGTAATTTTAGATAGTTTATTTTTCCTTGTTAGAATGCTCATGTGATTATTTTCTCTTTTTTTATTTCAGAATATTGGGGGGGGGACAAATGTTTTGGCTATGTGACTTGCTTTTGTACAGTTTGAGTCAAAGTTATAAGTGTGCCTATCACCAAGATAGTGTCCAATTGTACCCCTTTGGTGTGATTTTACCCTTCTTCTCTTCCTCCCTCCCATCTGCTTGACTTCCTTTGAGTTTTATTTCCCTATGTGCATGTGAGTGTTGATCAATAGTTCCAATTTAATAGTGAGTACATGTGGTGTTTGTTTTTCCATTCTTGCAATATTTCACTCAGGAGAATGGTCTCCAGTTCCATCCAGGTTGTTACAAAAGGTATTAATTCATCATTTTTTTTTATGGCTGAGTAGTACTCCATGGTAAACATAACCACATTTTATTAATCCACTCATGAATTGATGGTCACTTGGGTTGATTCCACATCTTTGAAATTGTGAATTGTGCTGCTATAAACATTCAAGTGCAAGTGTCTTTTTTATAAAATGGCTTTTTTCCCCCTTTGGGTAAATACCCAATAGTGGGATTGCTGCATCAAATGGTAGGTCTACTTTTAGTTCTTTGAGGAATCTCAATATGATTTTCCATAGAGGTTGTATTAGTTTGCGGTCCCACCAACAGTGTATAAGTGTTCCTATCTCTCCACATCCATGCCAGTGTCTGTTGTTTTGGGACTTTTTGATAAAAGTCATTCTCACTGAAGTTAGGTGATATCTCATTGTGGTTTTGATTTGTGTTTTGCTGATGATTAGAGATGTTGAGCGTTTTTTCATATGTTTGTTGGCCATTAGTCTATCTTCTTTTGAAAACTTTCTGTTCATGTCTTCTGCCCCCTTTTTAATGGGGTTGTTTGATTTTTTCTTGCTGATTTGCTAGAGTTCTTTGTAGATTCTGGCTATAGCCAGAATCCAATAGGGCTTTATCAGATGTGTAGCATGCAAATATTTTCTCCCATTCAGTACGTTGTCTATTTGCTCTATTGATTGTTTCCTTAGCTGTGCAGAAGCCTTTTAATTTAATCAAGTTGCATATATTGATTTTTTCTGTTGCTGTGACTGCCTTTGAGGTATTCTTCATAAATTCTTTGCCTATGCCGATATCTAGAGGAGTTTTTCCAATATTTTCTTCTAGAATTCTTATGGTTTCATGCATGTGATTATTTTCATAGATTTCAGTTTCCTGGTGAAATTCTCCATTCTTCCTTACATTTTGTCCACTTCCTTCCTCTGTTTTTCTGAAATATTCATCACTGTTACTTTAAATTTTTCTTATATTAACTGTAATATCTGAGGAGAAATGTCACTGAAATCATGGAGTAAGGACCTCTACAAATTCTCTTCTTCATAAAAGCAATACAAAAATGGGGGAAAAAACTCTTAGCAACAACTTTTCAGAGTTCTATGACCTAACCAAAGGCACATAATAATCTCTGAAGTATTTATTCAAGAAATAAATGTAGAATTTCAGAACAGTGAGCTTTGAGGCAGTTAAACTTGACCTATTCTCATCCTCCAATTTCCAGCTTTATGATATGCTTGAAAACTAACAACCTGTAATTACAGTGAAAACTAGAAGGCCATCAGTCACTGGAGGGGCCAGAACAAGTTTGGAACTTCTTCAAAGCCTCATTCCCAGAAAATTATCATTATTTGACCTACCTGGTGGCTCCTAGGAAAACCCCCCATCCCCACTTACAAAGCTGTCTTTATTTGGCCTGATTTGGGGCTTCCTCAGTGCAAAAGCCTTGTACCTGGAAGTGTTTGTCAAAAAGAATTACAAGCAATCCTTTAACTTCATGGCTGCCTGAGGCAGTGAATAACAGTTATTAAAAACAATAGACTAACTAAAAAGCTTAAAAGGAAAAGCTAGGGAATGAAATAACCCTAGAGTCTTTGAAAAGTTATGACATATCTCACAGAATCTAGAAGGCCATATGCATGCCTAGGGCTGTGTAGATGCCTTGGGCTATGCACATGCTCAGGGAAGAACTGAGAAGTCCCTAAATCATCACATCTGGCTGACCTTGACACTTTTTACAAACAGGAAGTGAAGGCTAAGACTGAATCCTCAACTGTCTGGTGAGTGTTGAAGGTATGCCTCAACAGAAATTGGGAGTCTTATTATTCCAGACATTTAAGGATCTCTGGCCTCTCATTATCTGACAACTAATGTGACCAAGAAGAGCCTTCAAGAACTACAAAAGACAAAGAATATAGTCCATACAGAATTAGTTCAGAAAAATCACTAAACAAATAAACAACAACATGAACAGCAACAAACAGCAACAACAATACCAACCTTTGTGTGTGTGGGCAGGAGGAAGGATCTGATTTCTGGAGTTACCACATTATATTATTTAAAATCTCCAATTTTTACCAAAAAAAATGACAAATGCATAAAATAAGTATGGTCCATACAGAGGGAAAAAGCAATCAACAAAAAGTATTTCTGAGGAAATCCAGGTGTTGGACTAGCAGACAAATATTTTAAATCAGATATTTTAAATATATTTAAAGAACTAAAGGAAACCATATCTAAAGAACTGAAGAAAAATATGAGAGCAATGTCCTACTGAATAGAGAATTTAAATACAGAAATAGAAATTACATAAAAAGAGAACCAGATAAAAATTCTTGAGTTGAAAAGTACAATAACAAAAATGGAAAAATGTACTTCAGGGGTTAAAAGGGTTATTACATTAGTTAAAAGATGAAATTAGTAGTTATGAAAGTCACTTGAGATTATCTAGTATAAGTAACAACAAGAAAAACAATGAAGATAAAGTACAGTGCAGCAGAAACCTAAGATATCCTAAAGTGCACCAACATATGCAATGTGGAAGTTCCAGGAGAAGAGAGAAATAGAAAGGCCAGAAAGAATTTTTGAAGAATAATGACCAAAAATTCCCCATATTTGATGAAAAAAAACATACACATCTAAGAAGCTCAATGAAATCCAAACAGAATAAACTGAAAAATACCTACACCTAGTCACATCATATTCAAATTATTAAAAGCCAAAGACAAAATCTTGAAAGCTGCAGAAAAGAAATGACTCATCATGTAAAAGGAATCTTTGATAAGATCAACAGTTGATTTCTAATCAAACCTATGGAAACCAAAAGGTAGTGGTATCACATATTGAAAGAGCTGAAAGAAAAAGTTGATCAACAAAGAATTCTACATTCAGAAAAATTATCTTTCAGAATTAAAGAGAAATTAAGATATTTCCAGAAAAACAAATCTGAAAAACTCTGTCACCAGCAGACCTGCTCTACAGGAAATACTAACAGGAGTTCTATAGACTGAAATGAAAGGACACAAGACAATAAACCAAATCCACACAAAAAAATAAAAAACATTAGTAAAGGTAATAGGATATATAAATATACAAGACAGAAAAAAAATATATTTTTGTTTGTTTGATTGTAATACTTCTCTCCTATCTGATATAAAAGACAACTGCATGGAGCAGTAATTATAAATCTGTTGATGGGCATACAATATATAAATACGTAATTTGTAGGAAAATAACACCACAAAGAAGGAGGAAGGAATGAAGCTATAAGGAAGCAAAGTTTTTACATACTATTTAAATTGAGTTGGTGTTAATCTGCAAATAAATTAAGTGGTTAATTGTAATCCCCTGGACAAACACTAAGAAAATAACTAAAAATAAATAGTAAAAGTAATGACAAGGAAATTAAAATGGCATACTAGAAAATATTTAACATAAAAGAAGGCAATAATAGAGGAATAGACAAACAAAAATATACATGACATAGATAAAACAAATAGCAAAGTGGCAACATAAATTCTACCTTAGTAATTACATTAAGTATTAAAGTATTAAACACTCCAATTAAAAGACAGACATTGGCAGAATACATAAAAATAACATAATCTAATTATATGCTCTCTACAAGAAACACACTTTAGATTCAAAGACACAAAGAGGTTGATATTAATAGGACAGCAAAAAGTATACCATACAAGCAGAGATGAGGAAAAGAGTTGTAGTCTCTGTAACAATATCAGAAAAAAAAAAAGTTTTAAGGCTAAAGCTATTACTAAAGACAAAGAAGGAAATTTTATAATGCAAAGGGATCAATCTATCAATAAGATATAACAATTTTAAATATGTATGCCCCTGGCCACAGAGAATTAAAATACATGAAACAGAAATATGAGGAATTAAAGGGTAAAATAGATAATTCAACAATAATAACTTGAAACTTTAAAGCCCCACATTCAATAATGGATAGAATAACTAGAGAGAATACTAGCAAGAAAATAGAAGACTTGAACAGCATTACAAACCAACTAGCCCTAACAGACAGCTGTAGAATAATTCACCCACCAACAGCAGAATACACATTCTTCTCAAGAGCACATGGGATATTTCCAGGATAGACCATGTACTGTAGGCCATAAAACAAGTTTCAGTAAAAGTTAAAGGACTTGAAATTGCATGAAATGTGTTGTCTGAACACAATATAATGAATTTAAAAATCAATAACAGAAAAAAACTTGGGAAATTCCCACTAATATGTGAAAATTAAACAACACATTTCTAATTAACCAATGTGTCATGGAAAAAATAACAAGAGGAATTAGAAAATTTATTGAGATGAATGAAAACAAAAACTTCGGTATCTGAACCATCAGTGAATCTGCTTCTGTTATCTCTATTTTTCTGTTAATTATTAACCATACTTACTTGATGTTTTGGACATCTGTTAGTTTTTAATGATGTGCCAGAGCTATTGTATAAAGAAAAGGTAAGGGCTCCTGGTGATGTTGTCTACCTCCACAGTAAGTTTTATTTTTTCTCTATTAAGCGGATAGGTGAGGGGGTGAAGACCACAATGCAATCAAGAATTAAACTGGTTTGGGGCTATGTTGCAATTTCAGGAGGACCTCAGTTCATCTCAATTTTGATTTTGTTTAGGAATTAGCCCTCCTGGGCTTTTATTTGAGAACTTGGCTGGTATGTGTCTCTTTAACCCTGAAAGCCTATGGAAAATTTCTTTCTTCCTTCAGGAGTTCCTAGCAAATCTCTTTCTAGTTCTGCCCAAGAAAGCTTCATATAAGCAGTATGTTTGAGTTACACCCCTTCGCTCTAGTGGGTGTGTTTCATAAACTCTATGAGGAAGCAGGCAATTTTATTCTGTCTTCTAGAAGCTTTTAATATATGGCCTCCTTCTTCAGACACCTGCACAGCCGCAACTCAACAAATGTTCCGTGGAGGAAATTGGCTATGCATTTGAGACTGTTGACTTTTTTTCTTTTTTTTTTTGAGACAGGGTCTAACTCTTCTGCCCAGGCTAGAGTGCAGTGGTGTGATTATAGCTTACTACAGCCTCAAACTCCTGGGCGTAGGCAATCCTCTTGCCTCAGCCTCCCAAGTAGCTAGGATTACAGGCATGTATTAGCATGTCTGGCTGATTTATTTTTATTTTTATTTTTTATAGAGATGGGATCTCACTATGTTGCCCAGGCTGTTCTCAAACTCCTGGCCTCAAGCAATCCTCCCACTTCAGCCTTTCAAAGTGTGGGATTACAGGCATGAGCCACCATGCCTGGCCATCATTGAAATTTTTAGTTGTTTTATTCCATCACCATGTACCCAGTAGAAGTTTTGTTAACTTCCTATCCATCAATAAAAATCCTCTGCCTAGGATTGATCTGATCTTCAGTTCATGTCCATAATCAGCAAATGTCCACAAGAGGAAAAATGGTTTTCCTTTCTTTAGGATTTTAATTCATCTAGTCCTCTTTGCTTCTATGGATCTCTGATGTTTTTAAATGTGATTTTAAAAATTGTATTCAGATTTTTTTTCTAGTTGTTTCAGCAGGAGTATTGGCCTTCCACAAACTTTGGGGAAGTGAAAGTTGCATTCACTATGTTTTAGGAGCATGGATTTCCATCTCAAAAAGAAATGTTTCAGGAAAAAAGTGCAAAAGAGAGAGAGAGACAGAGACAAGAGACAGACAGAGAGAGAGAGAGAGAGAGGGAGAGATGCATCTGCCCAAAAATAATGGTGAGAGATACGTATAGTCAGATATGATAATAACGATAATGAAGTTAATATTGGATAGTGCAAGTAGCCTCATAGATCTCAGGAAGGCTAGAGCCCTGTGGCTTTTTAAAACAAACCTAATTCAACTTGTCCATTTTATAGGTGGGTAAAACAGACACCAAGAGGAAAATTGACTTCTCATATAGTATTTCCTTTAGATTTTCTTCACCTAAGATTTTTTGGACATGGTTTATTCCACTTTCACAGGGAACCCCTCAACAAAATCACCTACCTTATTTAGTTTAGTAAGAGGCCTCCTTTGACTATTCAGGTAGTAATTTATCTGACAATCTAGCTACCACATATATTTGCTTTTTTTACCTTATTTGAATTTTTAATACAATGACCATCTTCAGCAAGAGCAAAACCATGATCACAGTCTAATGAGCACTGATAAATATTACATTCCCTTACAGTGAACAAATTCTTACCCCCTGCTGTTTCCCTAATAGCTTAAATTAGCAGGCGTGATTGCTGGAGTCTCACTGCTCTCCATCAGAAATGGCTGAGATTGTCTTTTTCCCACACTGCATCCAGGCATCACAGAGACTCTGAGCTGTAAATAGAAACTGTTTCTATTGCTAATGACACAGCCTGCCTCATATTAACTGCCTTCTACTCTAGCAATGTATCTTAAAGCCTTTTTTACTGAAATCATTGGTTATGCTATTATGTACTAGGTCAGTCTCTACAATACACCATTTACATCCTTAATTTCATTTAATTCTCACAACTGATCTGTGGGTTACCCATTGCCATATTGATTTTCCAGGTGAGAAATAAAAGGTGTTAGAAACTTGATTTGCTAGAAAGTGGGAAAGCAAAGATTTTAGTCCAATTATGTCTCCAAAGCCCACGCTCTTTCCTCTCCTCCATGTTGTCTCCTTCCTGGTCCGTTCTCAAGACTTTCTTCTCTTTGCAGGTCTTGCGAATTCTTTAGAATAAGAAAAGCCAATTCTAGAGTATACAATACACCCAGCAGCCTATAATTTAAAGACATAACATTACTCTATTGGAAATTATTGGTGCAATCCTGGCTTGGGCCACCACTAGATAATTACTATATGAGGAAGGGAGTTAATGTTTAAAAGGATTGATATTGATACTGGTACAAAAAATTAAAATAATGACAATACTACATCCATTAAAAATTTCTCCAAAATTTACTGTGAAAAATGTTAATTATACAATTAAGTTGAAAGAATAGAATAATAAAAATCCATGTGCCCTCCAGCTAGACCTAACAGTTATTTTGTCATATTTCTTTTATATATCTATCCAGCTGTGATTTATGTGTAATGCTTTTTTTTTTCTGAATCATTGAGATTAAGTCACAATCTGCCTTAGTCTGTTTGTGATGCTATAACATAATACTAGAGATTAGGTAATTTATAAAGAACAAAAATCTGTTTCTCATAGCTATGGAGGTTGAAAAGTCCAAGACCAAGGTGCCCACATACTCAATGTCTAGTGAGGGCTGCTATCTGCTTCCAAAGTAGCATTTGCTCTTGTGTCCTCACATGGAGGAAGGCAGAATGGCAACAGGGGCCTACCTAGTCCCTCCAGCCCTTTTATAAAGTATTAATTCCATCCATGAGGGTGAAGCCCTCATGGCCTAAACACCTCCTAAAAGCTCTACCTCTTAATACTGTTGCATTGAGGATTAAATTTCAACATGAGTTTTGGAGGAGACACAAACATTCAAACCATAGCACGATCAGACTATACCTTCACTCCTAAGTACTTCAGCATGTATCTCTTAAAATTAAATTTACTCTTCTATGTAAATATAACATCATTATTATGCCAAAAATAGTAGTATTATTAAAAATTACATCATATAAAATCAAGTCTATATTCAAAGTTCCAAAATGTCCCTAACAATTGTTAATGTTTACTCTTTTCAACAGAGTTATAATCATTTTTGGCCTCTTAAGATTATGTCAATTTGGGCTCTTTTAATCTCCACAATCTTCCTACTCACCCATCTTTTATGTTATTGTTTCCCAGGACATTGACTCTTTAAAGATACCAGAGAAGTTGTCTTATAAAATGTCATATATTTCAGATATTCTGATTGTCTACTGTATCATTGAGCCTGTGCCTTTATATCTTGTATTGCATATAGACTGGTAGTTAGGTCTAAAGATGGAATAGATTTAGGTTAACTATTTCTGGCAAACATCTTTCCTAGGTGATGCTGTCTACTTCATATTGTATCTCTTTGGGCTGCACACAATGTCAGGTTGCCCACAGTTAGTGACAATAAAGTTGATCACTTGGTTCAGGGGGCAATCATCAGAACAGTACAGGTACTTTTTTCTCTTTGAATAAGCTTTTTGACTTACATTTGGCAAGCAATACTTTTAACATCCATTCATGACCCTTTGGTGAAGCAAAAATTTTATTGGGAGTTGCAAAAAATGATTTTCCAACTCTAACTTCCACAGTTCAAAGGAGAATAAACTACCACACCTCTTCAAAAGATGGATGTAAAGCTTTGTCCTTGCCCATTAATTAACAATTTTCTTAGTAATGACTTTATGTAATAGTTACCTCAGATGGTGGCAAATAAATTTATCTTTGTTTCTCTGTTCTTTTTTTTATCTTTACTACTATGAACTAAAGGATTTTTATTTATTGTATGTATTACAATCATTCTAAAAGGCTCATTTTGCCTAACTTCAAACTGGAATAAGACGTTTCTCCAAGAAGCCCTAGTCTCTTTTAATTATGTGTGATATGTAGAAAGCAAGATCTGGGCAGTAGGTGTGCTCATTGATACTGAGGTGTCATTGCTTCTGGGCTCTTTCAGTTGGCAGGGGAAAAAACAACTATCTCCATCTCTCTGTTTATCTTCACTTATATGTGCATATAGTAAATATCATTAATTTATATTGATATGCCTCTTTATTTTCAAAATGAATCATTTGATGAGAAAAGTCTTTAAGTTTGATTAGGTCTAAGTTACAGCTTTGTTCATGCAAATGTTCTGGTATACATTCTTCTAATAACTTTATGCCAATATTACATTGTCTTATTTACTATAGTTGTATAGGAAGTCTTGAAGTCTGATGTAAATCTTCTGTGTTTTTCTTTTTAAGATTACTTTGGATAGTCTAGGCTTTTTACATTTGCATATATAAATTTTGACATATTGACAATATTTGGTTCTCCAGTCAGTGAAAATGCTACATCCATTTATTTAGATCTTCTTTAATGCGTCTCAGGAAGGTCTTGCTGTTTCTATCATGAAGTCTTATATTCTTTTTGTGAAATTCTTCCTAATTTATTTATTTATTTATTTATTTATTGGCTATTGTAAACAGCATATTTTTAATTTTAATTTTTTAAATTGTGGCTACTTGTATGTAAAAATTCATTAGGTCTGGTATGTTAAACTTATATCCTTCACTCTTGCTAAATGCATGTGCTAGCTAATTTTCATAGTTATTTTGTACATTCCCTAGGATTCTCTATATAAATAATTAAATCACAGGCAAATAGAGACATCTTTACTTCTTCTTTTCTAAACTGATGCCTCTTATTTGTTTATCTTGTTTTAATGTACTGTTTATCTCTTCCAACAATGTTGAATCAAAATAATGAGGGTGGTATTTCTTACCTTGTTTCTAATCTTAAGAGAAAATTGTATGACATTATCTGTAAGGACTCTTGTGTCTACATTTATGAAGCATATTAGAGGATAACTTATTTTAATGTCTTTTTTGATCATATTTCTTCTTGAAGTATTTGAAGGAATTTACCATTTAAAACAGATGGGCCCGTAATTTTCTTTTTGAGGTGATTTTGTTAGTTGTACTTTTTGAGGAACTAGTTTCTATAATATTTGTTGTCAAATTATTGACTTAAAACTCTATATTGTCTCCCTAGTATCTAAAGGATTTATAGTAAGAACACATTTTCATTCCTGATACTCATAATCTGTGTTCTATCTTTTTCATGATAAGTCTGGAGATTTATCAACTTTCTTGACCTTTTCAAAGAAACAACTTTTTGCTTTGTTAATTTTCATAGTTTGTCTATTGTATGTTTCATTGATTTCTAGTGTTATCTTTCCCCTACTGTGCATTTATTCTGCTGTCCTCTTTCTAGCTTCTTAAGAAGGTAGAACATTTGATAATTTATTCTAGATCTTGCATTTCTAATAAAAGCATGGTAAGCTTTTTTTACCAGCACCATTTTAAATGAATTTCCAACTTTTTGATATGTTGTGTTTTCATTATTACTCAGTTAAAAATGTTTTCCAGGCCCCCTTGAGATTTACCTCATAACTTTTGTATTACTTAGAAATGTGTTGTGCAATTTCTAAATATTTAGGCTCTTTTAAAATATTTTATTTTTAACTTCTATTTTAATTCTATTTTGAACTTAGGATATACTCTCTATGAATTTATTTTTAACAACTTCAGTGTGGTATCACTCACATTCAATAAACCACACACATTGAAAGCATGAAATTTGATATATTTTGACGTAAGTATACACCTGTGAGACCATCTGTACGATCAAGAAAATTAATATATTTATTCTGACTTTCAAAAATGTGCCCATTCTCCTTTGTCATACATCCTTCTCTCACTCTCTGCTCTCAATCGCTACCTCCAACCCACCAACAAGGCAAGGTAAACAGTGACATAATATCTGTCACTACATATTAGTTTACGTTTTTGAAATTTTATTTAAAACTGACACAATATATACTGGCTAATTTTTATCTTATTTAATGAAGTATCTGTTCATTGTTTTGCCCATATTTTATTGGTTGTTTTTTTTTTCTTATTATTGAGTTTTGAGAGTACTTTATATAATCTGGATATAAGTCCTTTATCAGATATATGATTCAAATATTTTCTCCTAGTCTTTGTCTCCTTCAGAGAATAAAATAGTCTTTGGTGTCTTTCAAAGAACACAAGTTTTTTTTTTTAATACAATACAATTAATCAATTTTTTGTTTTATGGATTGTGCTTTGGTGTCTTATTTGGGATACATTTGCCTAACTCAAGTCACAAAGTCTCTCTCAAATTTTTTAATATTTATATTATAGTATAATATATGACAATAAACATATAATATATTCTAGAAGTTTTATAGTTTTAGGCTTCATATCATCAATTTTACTGTGTTTGACTTTGAGTTAATTTTTGTATGTGGTGTGAAGTATGGATTAAAATTTATATTTTTACATATGGCTATCCAATTGTCCTAGCACTATTTTTTTAAAAGATTATATCTTCCCTCTCTTTCTCCTTTGATAGAAATAAATATATATTGTCTAGATAAAGATATAGGTAGGTAGACAGATAGACAGATGGATATGTTATCTATTTCCGGACCCTATTCTGTTTCATTGATCAATTTGTATATCTTGACACCAATACCATATAGTCTGGACTGCTGTAGCTTTAAAAATGTCTCAAAATTAGGTAGTAACAGTCTTTCAACATTTTTCTTCTTTTTCAAAATTATTTTTGGTATTCTAGGTCTTATGTTATTATATATATGAATTATAAAATCGGACTTTAATTTCTAAAACAAAAATGCTGCTGAGATATTTATTGTGATTTATTTACTCAATAGGTCAGTTTAAGGAGATTTAACATCTTAATATTAAGTATTCTAACTCATGAACATAATTTATTTCTCCATTTACTCAGATTTGTATTAATTTCTCTGGGCAACATGTTTTGTAGTTTTCAGTTTATAAACCTTGTATCTTTTTTGTTTGATTTATCTCTAACCATTTTACCTTTTTGATTCTATAACTACGGCATTTTTAAAAATTTTAATTTTTGATTAGTCATTGGTAGTACAGAGACATTGTTTTTTGCATATTACTCTTATATCCTGCAACCTTGATAAACTTAACTTATTAGCTCTTGGAGCTTTTTTGTAGATTCCATGGGAATTTCTCCCTGCACAATCATGCTGCTTGTGAATAACAAGAGTTTTGTTTCTTCCATTCCAATATAATTGCCTTTCACTTATTTGCATTGCTTTATTACTGTGGCTAGAACCTCCAGTACAATGTTGAGTAGAAGTGATGAGAGCACACATCCTTGTCTTGTTTCTGATATTAAAGATAAAATGTTTAATCTTTCCTCATTAAATACCATGTTAGCTATAGGGTTGTTTGGGATAATCTTTACTAATTTGAAGATTTTCTCTTCTATTTCTAGTTTGCTAAGAGTTTTTACAAAGAATGGATGTTGAATTTTGTCACATGCTTTATTCATATCTATTGAAACAACCATATTGTTTTCCTTATTATTTTTTTAAATATGGTGAATTTCATTGTCAATACTCAAATGTTAAAGAATTCTTTCATTTCTGAGACAGACTGCATTTGATTCTGAAGTATTACTGTTTTTACATTCTCAGATTAAATTTGCTAACATTTTGCTCAATGACAGATATTGCTTTATAGTTTTCTTTTCTCTAGTGTTTTTTCTTTTTTTCTGGTTTTGTATAGAGTAATGTGGATCTTATAGAATGAGCTGAGTAATATTCTCTTTTCAATTAGTCCTTCTATATATTCCCAATTAAATCTTGTTCAACTGAGTAATCAATTTAAAGAATGAACAAAGTCTAACTACACCCTGATATCATCTTCATATATTCTATTTGTTATTAATTTGTTTGTTTATTCTATAACATTCACAGTGTCCCAGGTACTGTGCCAGAGTAATTACATCAGCAGATATAACTATTAAAAAGACCATTATTTTCCCTTCTTTTACAAGACTTGGAGTCATATGATTCCTTTGTCTTTGCATTTTCATGGTGACTGGTGACTTCTTTTCTTCGTAAAAATCCATCAGAATATAGATCTTAAACAAAAGTCTTCAGTCTAAAAATGATTGCAGTCACAATGGAATAGGACCACAGAAAAATTAAAAATCCTCCCTACTCCTATCAATCTTTATGCCTTAACCCACAGAAGAGCGTACGAGCAATTTTGCAAAATGTTACTTTTTAAATGGCTTGGTAAAATACTATAAGCTGAAATCTGGTGACAGTACTTTGGAAAAATCACAGGTTTTTAAAAAAATTTCCTGATTTCTTTCATACAATTTCTCCATCCTATTCATTTGTTATGTTTTATAAGTGTTATGCTGCTACCGTTGAAAGCAAAGACTTTATTTTAAAACTCTCTGTAATGAGGAATACTTCAATGTGACACATAAATGGGCATATCATTGCCATTTAATCAGAGGGTTATAGCTTGGGTCATAGTTTATTTTTTAAATAACATTTGATGACATCATGATGTTCTTATCATAATCATTAGAACATCATACTGCCTAATTAAATTTTAGAAAGAGAACCCTAAAACAGTCTTTTCACTTTCAAACACCATCAGCATAACTAGATGATCTGTAGACCTACTAATTTTCTAGATAATTTGATGATTTTTGAAATTGAAGCCAATAGGGAAATATAGATATTAAGCATAATAACTCAATTTAGTTGATTGAAAACGGGTCTCCATTTCAAAGCCTCTTTTACCTTATGATGTTGCAAGTGACAACCTAAAATCACCTAAAATCATACCAAAGAGGCAAGAAAATCAGATGTTATTGTCAAAAATGGCTTTGGAATTTATATTATAAAAAATTTTAAAGCAAGTTTCTAAAAGTGTGTATGCATGTGTATGTGTTATTTTAAAATATCCCTACTTGGAATATATGAACAATTAATACTACAAGTGGCCATTCCATAGATTTATCATTGAAGCCTCTTCAATCTGTATAAGAGCAGCCATGTAGCATGCCCACATAATGTGAATCTCTAATGAAAATTTCCGACTATTATAATCGTTCTCTAAATTTCCATTTGGTGACAACCTTTGTGAGATAATTACACATCATCAATGTTCTAATGAACTACGAGACACTTAATGCCTGGACACGAGACAAAGCAGCTAAGAAACGTGTCACAGGCAGTTTCGCAGCAACTAACATACAAAAATGTAGGCTTCATTAACAGTGTTCAAAAAGACAGATGAGTCTCCATCCTGCCTAACCCAGTGGTTAATTTATTGACTGACTTTAACAGTGACGTCCCTTTGGAGGGATTTTAATAGTTTCTAAGTTGCTTGCTGAGGTTTTAATAGACATTTGCCTCACTGAACTCAATAAATAGAAAGTGCAGTTTGAAGTCTTGCAACCTAAAATGTAAGCAACTGACTGAATGAGGTTAGAAAGGATTTATATTTCTTCTAAATATACTTCTGAGCTGAAGTCCAAGTGAAAGAGATTTCCAAAATATCTACCTAATTTTGGAAAACTTTCTCTTTTTTTATGTTAAGACCCTTAGTGCTATAAAACAGAGGAAAATGTGTCAGGCATAGAAAAAAGAAGAGTAAGAAATTCCTTTCAGTTTGCTCAGAGTAGATTTTGTTAAGTTGTGTAAGAATTGAAGACTCGGGTTGTAATCATTCAGGTTAAGTCAGAGTAAGGGCCAAATGTTTCATTTCTCACGCACCAATTACTACATTGGAACCAAATACATTCTGGTTTATGAGGACACCCAATCATTTGTGCAGTGCTACAGCTTACTTATTTGGCCACTTATAGAGTATTTTTTGGGGGCTACAAAGTCAAAACACATAAAAAATAATGATAGGGTGTATAAAGTGTCTGCTCTGCTAGACACACTGCAGCATTTTCATGAACTTAAGCTCACTGATTCTTCAGAAGAATCCTAGGAGGCAGGCATAAATATTTCCCTTATTTTTATGGAAACTAGTTTAGGTTCATTGTCCAAAGTCATACAGCTAATATATTTCAAAGTTTGAAATTGAGCCTCCATCGTTTACTTCCAGGATCATTACTTTAAAACATCAAATTACTGTAGGGATTCACCTTCTTTTCAGAAAAAGAGGGTTTTTTCCTTTTTCACTGAGTGCAATCAATATTTCTTAAAGTTACCAGGCAATTGCTCAGTAATAAACTCAATTTCCCCATATAATCACATGAATAACTATAAACCAAAGATCAAATTAAAATTTTCATTGACTTGTGACTTTAATATTTTGTAATTTTAAAAACACACATTTCTTATCATGTTTGTTTTTCATTGTGATTAATGCAAAATAAGCAATAAAATAAAATCAAGATGTTGGAAATTAAAACAACTATAATTTTCAATAAAAAGTATCTCTAACATTTTATATTCTCATATTTATTATTTATTTTCAGAAATTTAATTGGCATAGCCATTTAGAAATCATTTCAGCTAGGTATTTCATGATAAAAATCTTAAAAACATCATTATGATGTTTTACTTTTCCATTATGAAAAAAAGGCTCAGTTATAATTTTAAAACCACCAACACTAATGTACATCAATAAACGGATTAATCTTTCAGTGATTAGACTACTATTTTCAGAAAACAGAAAAAATGTGATTATTCAAAAACCATTATATTATAATCAATATTCTCTAGACTGACAATTATAAATCAGGACTGCATATAGGTAGTACCACCTATCTAATATAATATCAAATAATAAAGATTGTAATGTTAACATGCATGGTTATAACTGCCCTTTGAAATGTATACATATTATGCTGGGTTTAAGGCACAGAATAAAGTCTGTGGTCTGGCATATACCCTGGAACTTCAGGTCATTTAATACACTGACAATACGAAATATCACTTCCTAGGAAAATATTTTGGATATCTTTTTGGTGCCATTGTCCCCTACTTAATTTTCCTCATGAATGTTTTCTTGGAGATTTTTTCATAATGTAGTATAGTTATTAAGAACACCTATAGTAACTTTTTCTTCAGAGGTTTTGCTGTCTATGTGCCTTATGGACAGGCTGCTTACCTAATGGGACTTCTGCAAAAAGCCAACTAGTTAATCCATGTAAGCATGTTGGCACAGCTCCTGGCACGTACTGGGTGCCCAGTAATTGTTAGGTATCATGAGCAGGATGATGGGTTTTTTTCCTTCTCTCCATTTCTTTTCCCTGCCTGTGAAGTATTCCTTAAACCCCAAAAGAGTAAGAAAATCTGTCTCCCCCTCAAATCTATATAAGTAATATTTCTTACAAATAGCAAATATTGCCACACATTTATGATGTAGATGGCTTAAAGATATAGATTATCGCTTCCTCTCAAACAAAGAGAGAAATATCCCTTGCCAGTACTCTGAGTCTTTCTCTGAGAGTATGTCTAAAAAGCATCACAACTGGTGGTCATGTTCTAATTTTCAGGTCCTTGAAACACAAACAGTCTTTTTCCTCTCTATTCCCCTTGAGCACATGTTAAACTAGGATGTGGAAAGGACACAGGTGTTTAATCCTTCTCATTTTTTGTCAAATATTTTCATGTATTTTACTACTTATATTCTTCATAGCAACTCCAAAGCTACGTATTTTCACCCCACTTTGCATGGATGGCTGAACAAAGTAGAAAGAGAGGCTAAGAGGGATGAGCTAACATATTCAACATCACACAGCTGAAAACAGTACTGGGGTATTAGTGGCTCTATACTGTAACATTTAAAACAATATTTGAAGCACAGAAATTATTCATTAAATGACAACTAAATTAAACTGAACTTCTAATTAAAGGGACTAATTATGCTATCATAATATACTTAGACACATACTTATCTAGATTTGCAAAAATTCTGGAAATGTGAAAATATAGTAATAATAATTATGAAGTACCTTTTTGAGTGGTTATACAAACATCACAAATTCATAAAAATCAACCAATTGAAGAAAAAAGGCAGAAGTTACCAGCACAGTAAAATTAGCCTTTCAGCCTAAGTTGCTGCAGTACCTAAGTTTTTGAAGCAACAATTCATAGCAACATTAAAAAAACCATCTCTAGTCAGTACTTACATGGGGCTTGAAGTTTGCTATGTAATAAAACTATGTGTTCCTGAGTTCTTATCCTCAGATCCTTTCCTGTGGTAACATGTGGTGATGGTATCACCGGGCGGGTTCTCCATGCTGTGCAATCTTTGCATAATTTGTCACTTTGTTCTAAATGCTAATATGCATACACCCACTGCTGACAAAAATCCTCTATATAGCTCTCTCATTATATATCACACATTGTCTATTTGCACACCCATATTTAATGCCCACACCATGTTTTATGGTATGCTGTATAATTTTAGCAAAGAACATGGATTGGACAAAATCTCCTGTTCTCTAATATAGAATTCTCTTTGTTCTCACTAACATTTATCTCACCCCTATACATTATAAAGTATCTTAAAAAATAACAATCATTACAAATGGATAGGGTTGCAAATTGTATGAATTTGTTTTTCTGTAACAAAAGAGGGGTATTTCATACCACCTTGGCCTCCAAGGATAAGCCTCTTGAAAGTTACAGCTGCAGTGGCATGAACTAGTAACTGCATTCACCAATAACATGCAAGCACTCATCGTCCCTAACTAAATGGTACAAGTAATCAGGTTGCCAAAGAAGAACAATTATCTTTCATACTAATTGGAGACTTGTGTTTAACCTTTAATTAGCTGTGAATTTATAGTGGCTCTAAATGGTCTTTTTCTTCTCTTAGAGAAGGTCATAGAAACATTCTCTATTCTCTTTCTCTACTCCCCGCCTCGGCCTCCCAAGATATTATAACAGTTTAAATGGAAAATAGAGGTTCTGTAGCCTTACGTTGCTGTCCTTCTGTAAGAACTGGGCTGGAAAATGCATGAGAAATTGAAATTGTTGAAAGGGAGGAATCCATGTTACTTCTGCTCCAAAAGGAAATTCAGATAGGTTTTTCTTTCTCTTTTTCTTTTTTTTATTATTTGTTTCTCTGGGCACAGTTTGATGGAATCAGGGTTTTTTTTGTTTTTGTTTTCTTTTTTTCCCACTTGAAAGGTGTTGGACTGATTAGCAAAGACTATGTCTTCCTAAAGGGTCATTCCATTCTTGGTCTGGCAAAGATTACTATGCTGAAAAGACGTAGGACAACATTTCCTCCTTCTGTGAGGAACACTTCAAATATTGTGTAGGGTATCTACTTTCTATTGGGGTGAGTAATTTATCCTTTGATGTCCTGGGTCCTGAAAGAAGGAACTTTGTGATGATGAGTGCATTATTTGTTCCTGATTAAAATGTTTATGAGTTGGAAAACACTTTGGCTCTTACAGAAAAAAGTCAATAAAAATTCGCAAAGAAGGGAGATATTCCTCAATCAGCTTGCTAGAGCGACCCTACAAAGTATTACTTGCCATTGTTATGATTAGAGACTGTGTTTTTCTGGCTTGACTTTTTATACTGGTTAAACCACTGTGTGATTGAATAATGGAACAGTACGAAGAGTGGAAAGAATTAGAAAACATTTACCTTAATGAAACTCCTAAGTTAAATCAGCATAAAATACACAACAATAAAGAGAAATGGCTGAGTTCACATTTTCTACCAGATAGTGCCAGCTTTATTCACAGAATACAATGAAAGCATTGTTATTTACAAATATAAATAAGCCATATTGCTAGTGGAATTGATAAATAGTCCTACAATTTTAGTCTTCCTATATTTTCCTCCCTGCCCCCCATTTAGTTCCGTGCTGCTCCTGCTACAAACAGGTTACCTCTGCTCTCATAAAGCCATCAGCTCTGAGCTTTGATATTGAACAAAGATCACTGTAGCAAACAACAGCAGTGTCCCTCTCTAGCCCCCATGCTTAGCATTTAAAAGCATACTGGCCAGACTTATTGCCAGCACCTGAATTTCTTTCTCTGGCTGCTGGAGGCTGCTTTGCAGCCTGTGTAACAAGCCAAAAATGACAGGGGGTTAACACCGCCCCCCAGGCATAGCTCTCAACCAAGGACATGGGGAATTGTGGTCCACCCAAGATCTTCACCCCTTGGGTTGGAGAAGCCTGATATGGGGTGTTACACTGGCTCCCAGTTTATCTCCAGCAGGACAGAGCTTTCTTCACTCTTAGTGATAGCTGCCTTGATAACACATTTATCGTTTGTCTTCCTGTCCTTATTTTACTTTCCCATTCAGTAAACCACTTGCATTGGAATCCTTTCTCAGGGTTGGATCCCATGGAAACCCAAACTAAGGAGTACATGTTAGAGTGTGAACTCATAGCGTGGGATGGGAAAGAATTCTTGACACAAAGATAGCTTTAAAGAGAGAGAGTTTATTTTACTTCCCAAGGGTGGGAAGGGTGCAGCACAAAAGAAAGACAGGAGAAGTGCCAGCAAAGAGGGTAAGGAGTTTAGGTTTTTATTGAGGGTAAAGGGGGAAAATATTTTATGGTTGTAGACTGATAGCAGAAGGCATCTGTGAAATGGCTGTGTCTGTTTTCCCTTTTTTTTCCTCTCTTCTCTGTGAGGCTGGCTTATCAGGGTCCTTGGAATGTGGTCTGGCAGGAACTGGGTGGGGAGCTTACACCCCTGCTGTCTATTCAGGACTCTTCAAAGCTGTTAAAACAAATGCTCAAATCAAACAACAGGTGGTTAATATTAAAGACAAGGAGTTGAGTCACAGGTGGTTAATCAAACAAAGGGGTAGTTGTATGCTGTGTGGTCTTTCTCTTCAAAGGGGCAATTATGTGCTGTGAGTTTATTCCTATTTCTTTCTGTTAGATGCTTTATTTTTTTTCTGTTTTATTTTTCTCTTTTAGATAGTTTATTAGAACTGCAATCCTTTCATTCCCCTTTCTGTTTGTTAGAATTGATATTCTTATCAATGAACTCGAGACTGGGGTGTTTGGACGGAGGTCTGTTCTTCTGTAACTGCTTCCTGCTGACTTAGGGTCATATAGTTGTCCCTACCTGAGAGTCCAATTGAGAGTCATTAAGGGGAAGCGGCTGAAACTGGAAGGTCTTAAAAGCCAGGGTAGAGGCTTTATTGGAGGGCCTCTTTTACCTTTTTTTACTTCAGTTTTAAATGAATTTTCAATGTTTACATTGTTGTTAGAACTGGCTGCTCCAAGTAACCTTGAATTAGTAATATCATAGACAGTGAGTTTTATCTCAATACCAGTAACTTAGCAACTTAAGTTTCGAAAAAGGAAGAAAAGAAAATGGAGTTTAGCAGACTCTAAATTTTAACTCTATAGTGGCAGTTTGACCATTTGAGTTCTGAACTTTTTTGATGTAATTTGTCCATCAGTTTAAACCTGATGTAATTTGTCCAGCAGTTTTATGACCTTAAACATCTAAACTTTAATAACAATTTTAAAACTTGTTTTATTTACCAAAGGTTACCAAAGTCACATGAACTAAAAGGAATTTGAGTTCCTTTTTATGTTCTTGATAAAATATTTAACTTAAGCACTTACTTTTTCTTTATGCCAATTAATTAGAGCTCTTTTACATATTTTGGTAGTAAAACATCACATACATATGACATACATATAGACACACAAATATATAGACACATAGACAGAAGTAGATATTTTTCTGTGAGAAAAGGCAGAAAGTTCATATTTTGAAAGTACAGTGCTAGGACTTTAGGATTAAATAAAGGGAAAAAGTTGTATGTAAAGTCCCAGTTAAGTCTTTCCCAAAAGCCCGAGAAGGGAAGCCTGTGGTGTTAAAAGGAGTTGGGTGTCTAACTTAACCATAAGATCTTTTCCCAGTAAGGGGTAGGGCAATTGGGAAAAGAATGCACAGAGACCTGACATCTCAGTAAGAAGAGGAGCTATGGAGTACACAGGGGATTTTGTATTTACCTTCCACTCTGACGATGGAGGGAGGGGATGGTAGTAGAGGTCCCAAAAATTCAGGAAGAGCAGAGTAAGTGGCTCTGGTGTTAATCAGAAAATTGATTTGCTTACTTGTAACAGAGAGCTACCCTAGGCTCAGCCATTTCAATGTTGCGAAGTGGAACTGGTTTTGAAGCCAGTGTCCGTTAGTCAGACTGAAGCAGTCCCAGAAGATTTGTGGGTATGGAGGAGGCTGACTCGGGGCGGGGGGTGCCCATGGGTTCTGGAAGGCAAGTAAAGTCCCCTGTCTCAAGGAGAGGGCACTCCTGCTTCCAGTACCCCTCCCTTTGCAGAGAGGGCATGGTCCTGGCAGAGGCCTCGTGGAACATGTCTTACTCCAGTGACCTAGTTGGTTGCAGTGGAAGCAGGGCTTAGTTCCCAGAGAAGAGCATGGTCCTGATGCCTTCTTGCCTGGGCCTTTTGAGTAACTCGGTCTCTAAAAAGCTCCTCCTGTAGCAGTAGCCACCATTTGGAAAACTTCTTTCTGTTTTAGGACACACTGTCAGTCGTGTTTCCTTTTTTCCTCTCTCCTTTCCTCATCCCAGTCTGGGACCAGACCTGGGCAAAGTCTGGGAGGTGGTTAGGAGGCGTCCCTCCAAGGCATTGCTCCCAGAGTGGCAGACCTGACACCAGGTTTCTCATAACCATGAAGCTGCCAACTCTTTATTGAGTATATGACCATTTCCAAAGCCCTAGAGACTCACTGAATTTCAAGTGGTATTGAGGGCACCAAGAAGGATGTCCTGAGAGCTGTGCAGCAGAGGAGGGAGCAGTCTCAAGACAGAGGCAGAAAAGTAAGTTCCCCATCCAGAGGTAGAAGAGCAACTACCCATACAGGCTACCAAACATTAGGGTGAGAACTTATACCTGGATGAGAAAGAATTCTCAACACAAAGAGTAGAATGGTTTTAAAGAAAGTTTACTTTACTTCCCAAGGGTGGTACAGGCACAGCACAAGAGAAAGAAAGGAGAAGTGCTGGCAGAGCAGGTAAGGGGTTAGGAGTTTTTATTGAGTGTAAAGGGGAAAAAGGTTTATTTTTGCAGACTGATAGCAGAAGGCAGCTGTGAAATGGCTGTGTCTGTTTTTCCTTTTTTTTCCTCTCTTCTCTGTGAGGCTGGCTTATCAGGGTCCTTGTAATGTGGTCTGGCACTAACTGGGACAGGGAGCCCCAAATCAAATCAAACAACAGGTGGTTAATCTTAAATATGAGTTGAGCCACAGGTGATTAATCAAACAAAAGGGTAGTTGTGTGCTGTGATCTTTCTTTTCAAAGGGGCAATTACGTGCTATAATTATTCCTCTTTTGTTATGTTACATAGTTTTTTTTTCTGTCAGATAGTTTATTTTTCTCTGTTAGGTGGTTTTTTAGCAAGGCCATCCTTTCAGTTCTCCTATTTATCTTTATGATAATACTATTCATACAAAACTTAAAAGTGTGGGACAGAATTAATTTTTAATACTAATTTAGAGCTGTGATCTTGGGTAAGCTACTTATCTTTTCTGAGCCTCAATTAATCTTATGTAAAATAGTGATAATCATAGGATCATCTCAGCAGGGGTTTTGTGAGAACTAAATGAGATAATATATAAATGCCTAGAATATTGTGAAAAGTCAACAAATACTAGGCTGATAAAATTTGTAACCAGATGAGCCAAGATGTAGTACAGCAGACTCTGCACTGTTTGTATCATCACCCAGGTAATTACTGGGCTCCTCAAAGAGCAGTAGGGCATCTGCTTACTATTTCTCTGTGCCTTAAAGTACACAAAATGCATTTGTGAAAGAAAAGTTCTGATGTCTGAAACCATCAGCTATTGCAGCTTTGCAGAGCTTTTAAGGGGATTCTGTTCCTTGCCTCATGCCTGTACAAATGAATACATTGTTAGCAAGTGCAGATAAGTAAAGTTATGCCTACTTTTAAAAGTGTGCTATGTGCTTCCAGGATGCTATCAAGCATTTTAAAAAGAAGTTCTTGGTTAAAAAGGTTTATACCAATGTGAGAACTGTAAGATGATTAATACAGAGAGAGTTTTGTACCAAGGTTTTTTCTTCTTTGTCCTGTTTTTTGGAGGGAAAAAGATGTTTGATTACATCTGCAAATTATATATTTCCAAAGAGGATTACATTCACAAGTTCCAGGCGGACAAAAATTTTTTGAGGAGGGATATCATTATCATTATGTTTTTTAATTTCAGAATATTATGGGGGACAAACACTTTGGTTACATATATTGCCTTTGCATTGTCCAAGTCAGGGCTACAATCATGCCCATCCCCAAGACAGTGAGCCCCGCACCTATTAGGTATGAGTTTTCCTGTTCCCCCTCCACCTTCCTCCCACCTGCCCAACCCCTGATAAACATTATTTCCATGTGCAGACATAAGTATTGATCAGTTAGTACCAATTTGATGGTGAGTACCAGTGATGCTTGTATTTTCCATTCTTGTGATACTTCGCTTCAAAGAATGGGCTCCAGCTCCATACAGGATACCAGAGGTGTTAATTCACCATCATTTTTGATGGCTGAGTAGTACTCCATGGTATACATATACCACATTTTATTAATCCACTCATGGATTGATGGGCACTTGGGTTGTTTCCACTTCTTTGCAATTGTGAATTGTGCTGCTGTAAACATTCACGTGCAGATGTCTTTACTATAGAATGTCTTTTTTTCCTTTGGGTAAATACCCAGTAGTGGGATTTCTGGATCAAATGGTAGTTCTACTTTTAGTTCTTTGAGGTATCTCTGTATTACTTTCCATAGAGGTTGTACTAATTTGCAGTCCCACCAGCAGAGTATGAGTGTTCCTATCTGTCCACATCCATGACAACATTTATTGTTTTGGGACTTTTTGATATAAGCCAATCTTACTGGAGTTAAGTGATATCTCATTGTGGTTTTGATTTGCATTTCCCTGACGTTTAGAGAAGTTGAGCAATTTTTTATGTTTTCTCGCCATTAGTCTGTCTTCTTTTGAAAAGTTTCTGTTCATGTCCTTTGCCCACTTTTTAATGGGGTTGTTTGATTTTTTCTTTTTGATTTTCCCAAGTTCTGTATAGATTCTGGTTATCAGACCTTTATCAGATGTGTAGCATGCAAAGATTTTCTCCCATTCTGTAGGTTGCCTGTTCACTCTAGTGACAGTTTCCTTGGCTGTGCAGAAGCTTTTTAATTTGATCAGGTCCCATGTATTTATTTTTGTTGCTGCTGTGATTGCTATGGGGGTCTTCTTAATAAATTCTTTGCCTAGGCCAATGTCTGTAAGAGTTTTTCCAATGTTTTCTTCTAGAATTCTTATGGTTTCACGTCTTAGGTTTAAGTCTGTTATCCATTGTGAGTTGATTTTTGTGAGAAGTGAGAGGTGTGGATCTAGTTTCAGTCTTCTACATGTGGCTATCCAATTTTCCCAGCACCATTGATTGAATAGGGATTCTTTTCTCCAGTGTATGTTTTTATCTACTTTGTCAAAGGTCAGATGACAGTATGAGGATGGTTTTATATCTGGGTTCTGAGTCCTGTTTCATTGGTCTATGTCTCTGTTCTTATGCCAGTACCATGCTGTTTTGGTTACTATAGCCTTGTAGTATAGTTTGAAGTCTGGTAGATTGATGCCCCTTGGGGAGGGATATTATTCAACCTAGTACAATCTTTCATCATTATTGTGATTATTTTTGTTTGATTTAGACAAAGAAAAAGATAGAACAATGAAAAGAACAGAGTCTAGACACAGAGATACCTGGGCTAAAATTCCAATTCTGCCACTGTCTAGCTGTATAACTTTTTATTTAATCACTCTTAGTATATATTTTTCACTCTGTGAAATTTGAACTATACTAGCATTATATGGCTATTATCATGTTAAATCCAATTATGTATATGAAGTACCTAGAACACACCCAAGAACACAGATATGCTCAGGAAATGGTAGACATTTTATTCATTAAAATTATTTAGGAAAAATATAAATTAATATTAAAGATTATTATGTCAATATGGACCTTGGTAACATTCACAGAAAAGACTGAAAAAATCCAGTGGAAGCTTAAAGAATTATATTGTTTCCTGGATGGAAACAAGAAAGGTACAACACATTCAGTTTGAGCAGATCCTATCCACTTATTAAATGTAGACATTCAGAATTGTTTGTCTTGTGTGCGTGTGTGTGTGTCTGTGTGTGGGGCGTGGTTACTTAAGAGGTAAAGCATCTGCTGATATATTTTATGCTACAAATGACCAATGAAATCCTAAAAACACTTCCTGAACACCTGCTTTTTGCAAATCCACAGAGGAAAAACAACAGTGAAGAAAAAGTGGCCATTTCCCTCTAGGATATAAAAAAAAATCCAGTATAAAGCAGATTGTATTAACACAGGTGGGAAAAAATACAATGAATGCCTTTTACAAAATAGCAAATTTTGGAGATAAGAATGTGTGTGCAAGGGGTGCAGTATTAGGGGCTTTGGAGGAGATTCCATCAAGAATGTGACTGCTATGGACTGACTTGTGCCTTTCCCGCTGCCCAAAAACATATTTTGAATTCTTAACCCATAGTACCTCAGAATGTGACAGTATTCAGAGACAGGGTGTTTAAAGAGGTAATTAATGTAAAATGAGGTCATTGGGATAATCATACCTTAATCCATTATGACTGGTATCCTTATAAGAAGAGGAAATTAGGACACAGACATGTATAAAGGGAAGACTATGTGAACACCCAGGGAGAAGACAGCCATCCATAAACCAAGAAGGAGACCCTAGAAAAAGCCAATCCTGCAACACCTTGATCTTACACTTCTAGACTCCAGAATTGTGAGAAAATAAATTTCTGTTGTTTAAGCTACCCAGTCTATGGTACTTTGCTACAGAAGCTCTAGAAAACTAATATAGTGACTTTCAAGGATGGCTGTCTAAGCAAAAGGGAAATTGTACAAGGACTCTGAATAGAAGCATCTCTCTGGATTAAATAAAGTATTAAGATAATTTATATGACTAATCAAAGCTTGTTAAATATGGCAATTTCCAGTGTCATCTATAAAGTTACAGAGGTACTTTTGCTACTGTCTATAATTTATAGCTTCAAATCAATTTTCTGAAATCCAGAGCTGACTAAACCAAGGTAGTAAGCCATGTTGCAATAGAAATATAAAAATAGCTTATTAATTTTCTTGTAATTCCTTTCATATATTCCATAGGCACTGTAGATCTGTATGAAGCTACAGTATCACAGGAATCACAGATGATACCAGGGCCATTACTGAGTGGAATTTATTCATACATCCAGAGATCTAGAAGCAGAGTCTTGGGGGGAAAATGGATACAGAAACCAAAGCCATATAGTGTGCAGCCAACAGATTAAAATAGAAATGAGATATCAAAATGTTAAGCAAAGGGCTGGTAGGATGTGGGTAAAAAAAAATTGTAGATATCAAGCATGAAGTACAATTGTCCCTCCATAGTTAGGGTTTCCTCATTTGTGGGTTCAAACAACTGCAGATCAAAAATTAAAAAAAAAAAATTAAAAAATTTCAAAAAAAAATTGGATGGTTGCATCTTTACTGAACATGTACAGACTTTTTTTTCTTGTCATTATTCCCTAAACAACAGAGTATAACAACTATTTACATAGCATTTACATTGTATTAGGTATTATAAGTAATCTAAAGATGATTTAAAGTGTGTAGGAGGATGTGTGTAGGTTATATGCAAATATTACACCATTTTACATGGGGCTTGAGCATCTGTGGATTTTGGTATCTGCGTGAGATGGGGGGACCTGAAACCAATCCCCCATGGATATCAAGGGACAACTGCATTGCACTTTCATTACAATAATTTTTTTATTGGTCAATATTCCGTACTAGTACCTGGCACTTATTTGTAGTGGTAAATACTTATTAAATCAATCAATCAATTTGTAGTTTTGTTAGTTCCTTTTTTATTTTTTTATTTTTTTGAGACAGGTTCTCGCTCTGTTGCCTGGGCTGGAGTACGCTGGTCCCATCATAGCTCACTGCAGCCTCAAACTCCTCAGCTCAAGTGATCTTCCTGTCTTAGCCGTGGGAGTAGCTGGGACTATAGGCACGCACCACCAAGCCCAGTTAAAGTTTTTTTTAATTTTTGTAGAGATGGGGTCTTACTATGTTGCCCAGGCTGGTCTTAAACTCCTGACCTCAAGCGATTCTCCCATGTTGGCTTCCCAAAGTGCTGGGATTAGTTCTTATTTATTACATTATTCAAACAAGATTTGCATCCAGGAACCCTGCTTTGCCCATTCAGTCTAATACTTATTTTCTTCCATAGAAAAGGAATTTTGAGTAATTAAAAAACACAAAAAGTAAAGACAGGCTCATTCAGATTTAAAATTTAGATTCTCTGGGATTTGCACATTATACTGTAACCATAGGTTTATGTATTTACTCCTAATAATATTGTAATTACTGGTGGCAGGTCTATGATTGATTCTTGCTTGCATACCCAGACCCTGAACCCTAAACTGTCAGACCCTAAACTGACCCCAAATTGTTGGAAGGCAGAATAGCCTTAGGTTAAGATCTAGCTTTGGAGTCAACAAATTGTGCTTGAAACTTGGTCCTGCCATGTTATTTTACTTTGAGGTAATTATTCAAATTCTTAGCCTCAGTTTCCCTATCAGAAAAGTAGGATAACAGTAATACCCTCTTCAAAGTGTGGTATCTAATTCAGATGAAGATTTGGAAAGAAGATTTCAGGCAGGTGGTTTATTTTGTGATGCAACCCTGAGGAACCTGAGTTGGGTTTGGGAAGAGGATAGGAAGGGAAAACCGATATCTGAAGTTTTATTATCAAACTGGACACCACTGTGGGCAACTGGGTTCAGATCTGCCAAAATTCAGAATTGTCTACTTGAGGGATTGAAATAATAAGTATGTGTCTGTGTGCCTTCATTCCTCATTGGATAAGGATAGCCCCCTGGAATATTGACTTCCAGGTTTGTGCATTTGCACACGTATCAGAATGGCTGAATGGGTTGTTGCAAGAGAGCCCTGGGTTAGAAAGGAAAAGATACACAATACTTTTGCAGTGAGTTGCCATCAACTTTTTCCTGTGAAAAACTGGTTTGTTGTAACAATGGCTGGAGTAAAAGGAAGGTCAATATGAAGTAAGACCAAGCCCAAGAGATGGTAACTTTGGGCTGTTTTGAGTATAAAATATGATGCTTGCCCAGTAGAGACACTCAAAAACCATTAATTTATTTTTGATAAAACCTGAGTCAGTGAATGAATATGGTAGCGTCTTTTTTTTCTTTACTATAGCAGTCAACTCTCTGAATCAAAAGTCTTGGCCTTTAATGAAAATTTTACCTCATAACTGGAACATAGCCTTGAATAAACAAAATGTTTGGTGGATTTGAATGTTAGACAGATCTGGGCTTGAATTCAGATTTTGCTTTTAATAACTCAGTGGGCAAGGTACTTAATTCTGTAATTCTCATATTTTTCATTTGTAAAAAAAAAAGAAGAAAGAAAGAAAGAAAGGAAGAAAAAAAACCCAACCAACCAAGAAAAAAAAAATTCAATTTAGAAAACTGGAAGTTTCTCTTTTAAAGTTAAGCATATAGCAATACTGTTAGCAGCCTCCGAGTGGAAGTTTTTCAGAGTTCTTGGGTTCTTGGTGATTGTGGGGAAAAGAATTTCAGGAGGTACCACATAAGCCAAAGCAACAGTTTTTTCATAGGAAGATTGAAAGTGAAAGTACACTCTGAGAAAAAGAGAGTAGCAGGCTCCAAAACAGCAGCTGCACCTGGTGGATGTGGTTTTTGGTCTTTCCAAGTCTTACTATTTGAGGGGAGGAATATTCAATACTAAGGGGTTGGCTTTTACTAAGAATTTGGGTAGTAATCCCTAGAATTGGATTTCCTCCCATTTTTATAATTTATATGGTTGTCTTGGAACTGTCATGGCGATTTTAAGGGTAGAGATTTTAAAACCACAATGCAAATGATATTATAATTAGCCAAAGTTCATGTAACGTGACCTAGATACCTGACAAGCCTGTTGAAGCCAGTCCTTGTCTGTAGTTATCAACCCCCCTTAGTTAGACTTTAACACCTGCACCCATTCTGTAAACCCCTGAATCCAGTCTCAGCCCTGTCTCCTAGTCTTCTACTCTAACAGTACTATGGCCCAGCAATTCCACTCCTAGAAATACAGCTAAGAGAAATAATTGCATATAGTCACAAAAAGACTTGTATAAGAACATTCACAGCATTTGTACTGTATATTTGAAATTATTATTTTCTCTATGTTATATATGTTTCATTATAGTGTTAGCAAAAATGCAAAAAACTACAATCAAAGAAACTCAACAAAAACAAAGAAAAGAAAAAGTATATTATAAAGTTCTATGAGGATTAAATGGAAAACTGGATGTAAAATGTTTGACACATAGTACTCAATAAATGATAGCTATTATTTTGTCAGTATGATCTTCAACTACAAAGGGATAAATATTAATGTCTTCAGAATTTTATGATGTCCTAAATCACTGTAAATATCATATTTTCAAAAAATTTTTCCTATTAATAATGGGCCCAAATCTGGCTGTACTTGAGAATCATATATACATATGATTCATTCATTCATTATATATAAATATATTTACATATATTTAATTATATGTATATTCATTATTTCTAACACTTGTAGAATTAAAAACTCAGGGATGAAGCATGGATTGAACCTCTGTATTCGGACAAGGTCCTGTGTTTCTTATGTGCATCCAGATAAAGGACTTACTTATGAGTCAAATGTCAAATATTAACCAACAAAATAAAGTGAGGGCTCCAAGCCCATTTTTAACCTTTATCTTATTTTAAGATTACGGGCCTTAATTATAATCATTTTCTTAGAGTTTGTCACAATAAGGGTAATCTAATCTAGGGACTTGATAGATTTTTATTCTCTTCCACCCTATGCAAATTTTTTAATCCAGAGTAATTATGTTTCTTTCTATTGCATTTTCCCATGCATTTTTCATGATGCTTCAGTTTAATGTGGATTTATCTTTTGAGGACTGGTCTTATGTAGTTTATTACAATTGTTATAAGTATAGTGTACTTAAAATTATAATTTTATTCATACAAATGTGTTTAGTTTATACAGTTTATTAAAAATTTAAAGGTATTTATAATTTATAAAACAAATATAGCAATTTTGCAGAAAAGTTAGAAAGAGAAAAATATATAAAATTTTTTTTAGTGCTCTCAAAAAAAAGTATATTTTAATATTGCTTAATGTCTGGAATGACTAACAATGAATCTTAGGGAATAGGAATTAATATATTCCTTGCCCCAATATTCAATAATATTCTTCATATTAAAGTTTGAGAAATTAACAAAAAGACACAACTCTCCCTCAAGATATACAGCAAGCCAATTAAGAGTACTTTATAAATATACTTCTTCTAATACAAGTGACAGTGAAAAACACATTGATTAATTAGTAACTATTTAGAAACAAAGTTTTGAGTAAACAAAAAGGTCAGAAAACAGAATAAATTAAATGTCTCCACAGTGTAGAAGGTATTGGTGTACGTAACACAGGATATATCAGACAGGAATTCTGCTCTAGATTAGAGGAGTTTCTAATCTCTAATCTAGTGAAGGAAACAAGATGTGTGTAAGTGTACACTCACATACACACACACTCACACTTCTCAAAATAGAAAATGATAAATTTAATAAAAAGAGGGCCAGATTAAACAGTACAGTTACTCATGTTACCAAAATCATGATATTATACCTTTGCAGAATTTGTAGATGGATATGCTCATTATAAATAATTTTTACTTTAAAAGAGGAAGTAGGGTCAGATCACAATGGGAGAAGCAGTGATCTAGTTATTTAGAACCGTGGATGAATATCTTTTCACTTTACCCTCGTAAAACAGAGTTTGTATGAGTCTGGGGGTGGGGAAGGGCAGTAGGGGTCTCCAATTCTGCTTCAATAACAAACTCTTCAAGAAAAGAACTCTCACTGACTGTGGGATAAAAAATAGTGTGAGTCATATCTGATTATTGCTTAATGCCAATTTGAGAAGAAAATAAAACAGTTTTAGTTAGTCGACAAACCCAGTGACTGATGGCTGTCCTCTGAAGTTTTGAACATTGTATTCACTGCCTTATTAAAGGAACTTGTTGAGTAAATTGAATGCAGCCCAGGAAGTGGGCATCTGTTTGGATGTTTGACAAGGACTTCCCTAAAACAGTGTTTGCATTGTCAACATTATTAGTCTTACTGTAATGAAAGTCTTAGCTAATATAATAAAAAAAGAAAAATAATATTGGTGTACGTAATAAAAAGAAAAGTAAAATTGTCCTTTTCTGTTATACAAGTTAGATAAGATTATGAGAATTAATAGGACTGTTCAGTATGATGGCTAGATACAAACTTAACAACTAAATAAAACACTATGAAACATATAGGAAGATATAAACAAACCTTATATGAAGAGAACTCCAAACATTATTAAAAGGCTAAGAGAAAACAAATAAATGAAAAAGTTTGATATTAATTGATAGATATACTGAATATTCTAAAGACATCATTCTCCCAAAATTACTTTTTTAAATAGTTTAACTATAAACAAATTCTCATTAGTATTGTTCTTCAGAACTTGATAGCCTAATTCAAAAGGGTATCTCAAATATAAATGCTTGAGAAGAGTCAGTACTTTTTTAAATCATAAAAAGTAAGAAAGGCAGACTCTATCAATCAATATTTTTAAAATATGGTAAAATTATTCCACAATTAATAGAATAGGATAAATTGAAAAATAGATATAATTATTTATAAGAATTTATTACATGTTTTTAATTCCTTGAATACAAAACAGATTGGATATTAAGTATATTGAGACAATTGTGTATTTATTTGTAACAAAGAAAAACTAGATTTTTACTCTTATTCCATAGTAATTTGCTAGGGCTGACATAACAAGTACCACAGATTGGGTCACTTAACCAACAGAAATGTGTTTCACCACAGTTCTGTAGACTGAAAGTTCAAGATTAAGGTGTCTGTAGGGTTGGTTTCTTCCAAAGGTCTCTCTTTTTGGTTTGTAAATGTCTTTCTCCCTGTGTCTTCACATGGTTTTCCCTCTGTACATGTCTGTGTCCTAATCCCTTCTTACAAGGTCACCAGTCATATTGAATTAAGGACTACCCACATGACCTCATTTTACTTTACTTTTTTAAAGGCTCTATCTCTAAATGCAGTTACATTCTGATGTACTAGGCTTAGGGCTTCAACATAAGAATTTAAAGAGGACATGATTCAACCCATAACATAAACTATGAACCTATGAGCCAAAAAAAAAAAGATGGATTAAAAAGTAAAATGAAAAAATATATATATAAAACTATAAAATAACCAGGAATAAAATACAGGTAAATATTAACCCAATCCTGAAGTATAAAAAATCTTTATAAATAGAGGTTCAAAAACAGAAAACATAAATGAAAGATTTAAATATATAAATATATGAAAAATTTAAATTTCTGGACATGAAACCAATACCATATATACTACGAAATGGTAAAGTAAAACTGGTGACAATAATTGTGATATATTTTATGGTTTTGTTTGTTTTTTCACTTATAAATAGTTCATAAGATTTGAGGAAAACTTCATAAGCTAAGAAGAACAAAATGGAGAAATGATATAAAAAGGAAATTTATAGGTAAAGAAAAACAAATGACAAGTACACATGGGTAAATTGTTTAGTCTCACTAATAAAAAATGAAATTTTAAACAATTTTTGGAAAACATTTTAATTATTAATTTGGGAAAGATTCTAATACTGAAAGGTTTAAATAGAGAATCGCTTTAATAGGTATTACCATCCATAGGTGAGGTGGTATTAATTTACGTAATGTTCTGAAGGTCAGTTTGTCAATATATACCAAAACTTTTAAAATTTTTCAAATGTTTTTACCTAGCAATTTAATTCTACAAATGTATCCTAAAATAATCAGATAGAAATGTGTATAAAAGATACTATATATTGTGCAGCCTTGTTTTTCTAGGGGCATATAGGTCTAAACATTAATAATGGCCTTTAGTTGCAGACTTTTAAATAATTTTTATTTATTATATGCTTTTATGTATTTTCCAAATTATCTACAGCACATTTTACAATAGAAAAATAATGCTATTTTGAAATTTGACAATTCAGAGAAGGATTAGTCTACTTGGAGCTAAGGAGGTTTGGAAATTCTTTATGTGGGAGATGGCATTGACCTTCAAGTAGAATAAAATTTATAGGGATCTAGCAGCAAAGCATTTGAGACAAAGGATGTAGAACAGAGTTTCATGGGTGTAGTTGGTAGCTTTTTCCTGAGCATAGCATATGACAGAGATTAGAAGAGCCCCATCAGAATAGTTGCTTGGGATGAGATTATGGAAATCCTTCAAAGTCTAGAACAGAGAAGCTGGTGCTAGAAAGCCAGTTAGGTTAAAAGGCCAGAAAAGAGGTTTCGTTGAGAGTTGTGGGGTCCATGGGATTGGAGAAGAAGGAACACATGGCAGAGGGCTTGGGTGTGCATGGCATAAATGTAGAACAAAGGACGAGGTGGGAGTGTTAGGAAGAGAGAAAGAGAAAATGCAGATGTAAGGGAGAAGCATTAGCAGTCAGTGACCAATCACATCAGGAGCTGTGATTCATGCCCTCAAACACCACTGTACAGATGTTATTTGTGTTCATGTCATGCAAATGCCCAGGGTCACTGCTAGTAACTGGAAGAGAAAGAATTTAAATCTATGTCTTTTTTTCCTACTCCATTATACCTAATCTATGCACTTTGTGATTCAGAGATAAAATAATCTGAAATAATTTTGACTTAAGTCTGAATATGTTATTTCCCTTTCTGCATTTTTCATGCTTGTTACTTCAAAATTATATTTCAAAATGCAAAGATTGAAGTTCAAGTGCATTACTGAAGTTTCAGATGGTTTTAAAACATCCGGTTCTTTACTGTGTCCTTGCAATATAGGTCATCTGGTCTGTTTTTGTCTGTTCCTTCCACATGATAAATGCAGAGCAGAATGCTAACATCCTTAGGCAAGGTCTTACTTTAAAAATGTATTTAGCAAGTTGTTGCCAATAAAAGTTCTTGATGAAGCTAGGAGATATAATTGACAGTAGACACAATAAACTATATGACAATTTACATCAAACGTGGAACTTTATTAAGAGTGTTGTTTTCCAAAAGAAGAATTGTGTACGTGTAATTTTTATTATATGTGAAAATAATCTATAATGCTTTTGACATTGTATTTTTCTTATACAATTAGATAACTACTACAATATAAAAGCCAGCAGACTTTTCAGATAGACTCAATTGTTTTCTTTCCCTTTGATTTAAAAAAAGAGGTACATAACCTAAAAATTACATCTCAGTAACACTAAAATTGCTCATTATAAAAAAACGCAACAAAACAACAACAACAAAAAGCAAAGTCCACCCTAGTAATTGGAATGTATAGTTGAAGGTTGGGTTTTCACTTTTAAGTTGATTAGTGTCACATGAATAGCAAAAAACACTGTTCTGAAACACCCTATTTTTAGTGCTTTTTTTCATATGATAATCTCTTCAAATCCCTATTATTAATGTTTTACAAAGGACACAGAGCAATGCAGTTCTTACAATATAAAAACAATTTTTTAATACAATATGAGCCATATTAACATTGTAATAATAATAATTTTTTAACAAATTACACAGCTGGGCTTTGCCTTTCTTGTGATTCATCTAGTATGTATAAATGGCTAAATAAAACTCTCTCTAGAAGTTAACAAACATTTGTCACGAAAATTTTGCCCAGCCTCCTTTGTAATATACTTTGGCCCTTGGGAAATTGATACTTAAAAAAAAAAAGCCAACAGCAACAAAAAACCTGGCCCTTATTTGGGATCTTTCTTTTAAATTGAATCTTAATTGTAATAATTGAATCTTAGTTGAATCTTAATTGAATCTTAGTTGTAATATTTTTCCAGTGCAGGAATTTAAAAAGTATATATCTAAATGTAATCAGGTGCTAAGGTTGTGGGCGTTGGATTGTTTATAATGTTTTTCTAGTTTGTTTTTTTTTTTTCCTGAGACAGGGTCACACTCTGTTGCCCCAGCTAGAGTGCCCTGATGCCAGCCTAGCTCACTGCAACCTCAAACTCCTGGGCTCAAGTGATTCTCCTGCCTCCTGGGCAGCTGGGACTACAGGCATGCCATCACACCCAGCTAATTTTTTTTACTTTTTGTAGAGATAGGGTCTTACTATGTTGCTCAGGCTGGTCTTAAACTCCTAGCCTCAAGCTATCCTCCTGTCTTGGCCTTCCAAAGTGCTAGGATTATAGGGGTAAGCCACCAAGCCCAGCCTCTAGTTTTGAACTTTCCATTTTTAAGGTATAAACAGAACAGTGTCAAATGAAGAAGACTAATTTAGATGAATTTAAAAATTTAAATCTGTCCATCTTACTCCCTATAAAAGACAACATTGTGTGGCCATGATATTTGAAATCAGCTAAAGCTGAGTTCATAATCCAGGCTTCATTATTTACTTTTGATATAAAGCTTCTCCTTTTAATTGACTTCTCAGTCTTAATATCCTTATATTTAAATGATACTATTAATGTCCACCTTGCAGGGTTGTGGTGAGGATTAAATGAGATAATGTATAGAAAAAGTATAGCATTTATAGGTGCCCATTAAATGATAGCTTTTGTCACACATAATAACTTGATGATGGATAACATAGAAGCCACAATATGGAACAGAATTAATGATTCACATGATTTATGAATTTCCTTTTAATTTAGCTTTAACAAGCACCCATGGATTCTGGGACGAGCAGAACTTTCTATTCTCACTAATCTGGGCTTCCCTTCTGCATTGGCTATTTTCCTTAACTCATAACCTTATTCATGATCCATGGGATCAACACCAAGCTGTGTTAAAGGCCCTTTTGTTAATATTTTGGGTATTAATTTGTGTGCAGTATGAATATAATAGGGTTGCCTTCTCTCAAATATTTAGAATTTTCTATGGACGGTAGAAATCCCACTGGCATTCCTCAAAGCCCATCAACTATGACACAAAAGTCCTACAGAGCACCACCCTACAGGTTGAGATTTGTTTGCTTTATGTATCACAAAACAAATTAAATATAAAGATAAACCATGTAAAAGGTAAAATATTGCTTTAACAGAGTGATACTCATGATACCACAGTTCCTTGTCTCTGGTGATTAGCATTTAATCCTCTCCTTCCCAGTTACCATTCACTTATCAATACTATTGTCCTTTCTTCTCCTGTACTTCCTCATGCTTGTTGCTTCTTGATAGTGACTAGAGATGGGCTACTGGGCTTGAACAAGTTTGGAAAAGGAGTTTCTTAAAATGTTCTGTCAGAAAATATTTCCAAAATTCAGATATGTAAAGAGAATGTGAATTAAGTTGCTTAAAGCATCTAGGCAAAGGAAATAAAGATGTGTAAATATATTGTAATATCATTAGTATAACCTAACATTTAGCAAACTTGTATATCGAATTAAGATTTCATATGTTCACATTTCCTGTAATGTATTCCTCATATGTAGTGGCGTTTTTGCCAAGTATATGTTGCTTTTCTTTCTAACCACATTAACATTAGGCTTCACCATGTCACTTGTTCTGGCCAGTGGGTGTGAGCAGAGATGACAGACCAGACCACTTCTGAGCAGAAGGTTTGAGAGCCATTCCTTGGCTTTACCATTTTCCTTTTCCCTCTACATACAACCATTTCCTTGGTAAAGAATCTAGTTTAAGTCTTGGTCTCAGAATAAATAAGATGTGGGGTAAATTTACAGCCACTCTACAAAGCACACATAATGAAAGTGAGCTACTAAGATTTTGAAACCATTTGTTACTGTGGTATAACTTAGATAGAGCTGACCAATTCAAGATTGTTATTAAAGGTTCTGGTGATACTGGCCTAAAGTTAGTAAATAAAAAGCTATTTTGAAATGCCCAAACAACAAAATGTGTTCTACATGTAATAGGTAAGAACATTTTCTTTTCTTTATTCCATATAGACATATATTAGCCATCCTTCTTGTCCTATCTCAAAAGTCACTATCTCTACCAAACCTTATTGTTTCCCCTGTGTAATCTTTTCCTATTCCAAACACTTCATATATATGTCTCTAATATCTTTAAAAGGTTTATCTTATTGATTTTTATATATGTCCCTCACCAAGTGAGGATTTTGTGCCCCACTTTGGAGCTTAACATAGTGCCTTACATTCAATAATTCCTCAGTAAATAACTGTGAGGGAAGATTGATTGAATAAAACCCTTGATGAAGAGATGAGTCCTTGCATTCTATGTGCTTAATAATCACAAATTCCAATATAAATGTTTCAGCAATTTAAACTGTCACAGTGGTGCTCTACTGATTGTGCCAATGAAGAAGTAAAATCATTTGGGATGGCCAGACTGTGTTCATTCTTTTTAATCCTCTGTTTCATTTGGGTTTTTTTTGCTGGTGAAAGATTTCAGTCTGTTCTGAAGCTGATCATGATCTGGGAGGATAAATGTCAAGGCAAAGTTTGGGAGAAACAGAAAGAGGAGAGAAAATGGGAGCTTCAAAAATAAAACAAAAAGCTGAGGAACTTTTGACATTTAGTTTATGAGATTACTTAATACCAGATAAAAGTGGTAAAAGAAATAGGGATGAAGAATGAGAGAGAGAGGGATGGGGGGGAAAGATGGAAAGGAAATGGACTAATGGGTAAAGATGGGATACCTAGTCCTAAAGCCAAAAGTCTATTAAAAGCAGAATGGAACGGCTAACATGTTTGCAGAATGCATAAACAGATTGGTCACAAAATCTAGAAGTGTGCACATTGATAAAGAGGGTGTATTATGAAAATGTTAACAAAAAACAAAAAACAGAAAAATTCCCAAGCACTGTGAAATAATGTAGAGAGGATTATTCTGAGCCAATGTGTGTGGCCGTGGCCTGGAGAGCCACACTGGAGAAGGCTTGAGTAAGTGGTACCGAGGCAGTTGGGTTACAGTTTGGTTTTATACATTTTAGGAAGACAGGAAGTGGAGGTAAAGTAATATGGAAGGTGTACATTGGTATGGCCCAAAAAGGCAGGACATCTCCAAGTGGGGGCTCACAGGTTATAGGTGAGTTCAAAGATTCTTTGATTTATACTTGGTTAAAGAAATAAAGCTTTGTCCAAAGGCTTGGAATGTCTTAAGTTAAGATAAGGAAGTCTGTTAATCAGATACCCACTGAGGTGATCTATTAAGCAAATTGATGGCCTGCAGGTGTGATTTAACCTTTGCCCCACATGGCCTTAGGTCTTGTTAATAATTTAGTATCTTATTGTCAGAAGAAGTCTGTTTTGTCAGTCTTATGATCTCTGTTTTAACATTAATGCTGGTCAATTATTGTCTAAACTCCAAAAGGGAGGTGGTATATGAGGTGTGAGGTGTGTCAGACCTCCCTTCCCTTCATGGCCAGGAAGTCAGTTTTTTTCTGGGGTCACCTTGGCCAAGATGGGGTCCATTCAGTTGGCAGTTCAGTTTTATACATTTTAAGGAGACAGGAATTGAAGGTAAAGTTAGGATTTTGTTTTAGTTCACAAAAATATCTGTAAAGGGATTAGTTTTAGTATTAATGGGCATATGCAGCCCATTCCAAGAGGCTCTTCAGAGACACCTGCCTTTGTTTATTTGTTTATTTTCCACAAAAATATTATTATAAGAATATATCTCATAATAACATTATCCCTTCAGGAATATTATCAGATTGTTGTGAACAAAACTATCATTTATTGATCACTTATTCTGTTTTAGGTATATCACTATGTACTCTGTGAGCATTATTTTATTTACTATCACCAACAATCCTTTGAGGTAGATACTACCTTTTTTCATTCAAAGATGAGAAAATTTGAACATATTTATTTTTAATGAAATTTAAAGTATTTATGGGGTATATCCTATGTACCAGAGGCACTGCAAGGTGATTAGTATGTATTGCTAAATGAACTAGATAAGGTCCTTACCCTAAAGTAGCTACTAGAATTATGGCAGAGGCAGAAATAAATAAATAAACATACCTTGTGTATGGGAGGTATGTAGGGTGTGGAATCTATTTAGATAAATGGGCAAGATGGCCTCTTTGAGATGACATCTAAGATGAGAGCTAATGGATGAAAAGGGGCCAGGCTTGCAGCATGTCAGGGAAATTATAAGCAAAATCTTTGAGACAAGAAAATAATGGTGTCTTGGAATAATTTTGAGAAAATTAGCATGGATGGAACATACTATGAGTTGAAGACAATGGCATAAGATGAAATGGTAGAAATAGGCAGAGGCCAGCAGAGTTGTGTTTTTTTTAAAGCACATAGGATACAGTAAAGGGTTTATATTTTATTCATGTTACAATGGAAAGAAAGTAATTAAAGTAGAGTTGCCAGATAAAATGCAAAATACCAAATATTTCATGGGACATACTTATACTTAGAAAATATTCATTGCTTATCTGAAATTCAAATTTAACTGATTACCTGTATTTTTATTTGCTAAATCTGGCAACCCTACATTAAAGGTATTAAGCAAGAGAGTAATGTAATCAGATTTATGCTTGTGAACTTTAAGAAAACTTCCTAAATTCACAAAACTGACAAATGTCAAAATCAAAATTTGAACCCAGATCATTGAACTTCAGAGAATATTCAAATAATATTAACCTAATTACTCTGCTATATAGTGGTCTGTAAGTATTTTCTAAGATACATATGATATTGTGGAGATCAGTGGACGAGTAGTCTATCATTTAGCATAAAGCTAAAATTTAAGACAGAAGTTGAGAGCTCAGAAGCAAGCAGATTTATTAGTTTGAAACACAAGAAGCCTCAGGAAGGTATACTTCCAGAGGATGTGGTAGAGATAGGGCTGAAATCAGTGGTGGGAGGTTGAGAATTGTGTAGCCAGACCACTACCTCTGCCCTATCCTGTCTATCCCATGTGGAAGACTTTAAAGTGCTAAGCTACTTTGAACTTGGAGATGCAAGGCACAGGTGAGGGCCAGCCAGCATGCATGGCAAAAAAAAAAAAAAAAAAAAACACACCATAAACATCAAAAAACAAAAGACAAACCAGAAAAAATATATTTGCAGATCATGAAGAGTTACTGCTTTAGTCGGTTCAAGCTGCTTTAACAGAATACCATAGACTGGGTGGCTTATAAACAACAGAAATTTATTTCTCACAGTTCTAGAGGCTGGGAAGTACAAGATCAAGGGGCCAGTAGATTTGGTGTCTGGTAAGAGCCTGCTTCCTAGTTCCTAGATGGCCATCTTTTAGTGTTATCTCTGGCTATTTTTATAAGGGCACTAATCCCAATGATAAGGGCTCTGCCCTCATGGCCTAATCACCTCCTCCAGGCCCCACCTCCTCATACCCTCACATTGGAGATTAGGTTACAAAATATTGATTTGTGGGAGGGACAAAAACATTCAGTCTTTAGCAGTTACTTTCATATATATTCTAAAAATTTCAACAACCCAATTTAAAAAAAAAGGAAAAGAAAAGCCTGATTTAAGCCAATCCATAGATATAGAAATATAAATGGTCCTTTGACATGTGAAAACATTCTCAACATCATTATAAGATAGTTGCAAATTACCACTAACTAAACTAGGATACATTTTTTTCATCTATAAGATTTTGAAAATATTTGCTAACATTCAATATTGTGGGTATAGAAAATAGGAATGTACAGATTGTTGGTGAGAGTATTAATCTCTAAATCTTCTATAGATGATAATCATGAATCAAAATTATTAAGACACATATACCTCTCAATTCCACTTGAACTTGTGAATGAAAATTTATTTATTAAAGTTTATTTTGGCAAAAAATTGGAAACAACTTAGAGGTCCAATGTAAAAAATTTATTACATAAATTATGATATTTAAATATAACAGAATAACATATAGCCATAAAAAAGGACAGAGAAGTTCTTCATGTATTGACATGGAATAATCTACCACATATAAAGCTAGGAGAAAACAAAACAGTATCTAAGGTGCCCAAAGGTATGATCTTTTATCATTTGGGTAAGAAAGAGGAAACTATGTATATAACATATATACAAATGTTTTAAATATATATATATGTGTATATATTTACATACATGAGTGTAAAAATTCAAAGATCTGGTAGAATATTTGAATAACTGATGATACTAGATGCCTGAGGCAGGAGAACTGGCTGGCTGGTGGCAAGGTTTGGAGAGAGACTGTCATTATGTTTACTTTTACACTTTTTCAATTTGAAGCCATGTGTCGGTATTCTTTATGCAAACAAATGAGAATTTTTAAATAATACCTTAGAAAGGAGCCTCAGTAAAAATAATCACAGAAACCTCATTTCATGCCCCAGTTTTCCTTTATGCATTTACATAAAAAACCTAAAGAATTTCAGAATACTGTGGAGATGTTGCCAGCTCTTTTGATGCTCTCTAGGTCTACAGGGGACACACACACACACACACACACACACACTCGAACACACAATAACTGTAAAACTCTTTTTCTAAATGACATAATTCAGGCAGATGTGAATTTAAATTAGTATAGACAGGAATCACATTAGGGAAAAATAAACCAAGATCATGCCAGAGAACTGCTTCTTCTTTGGAGATCCAAAATTCCTGAGTTTAAATCTCAGCCTTACAATTTACAAACCATGTGATCTTATACAAGTTACCTCCCAGTTCTTCAATTTCCTTACCTGTAAAATGATGATGGAATTACCTCCCTTATAGTGTGAACATGATAAAATATCTAGCCAAGCACTCATAATAGGTACTTCATAAATGGGAACATTTTATTTTGCATTGTCATAAGGCCTTTTTCCCTTTTTGCTAACACATACCAGTGTTCGTTGGGCAAATGGCAGAGTTAGAGTTGAGATCCTATGAAATATAGCCTGATGTACTCTCTTTCTAATAATTTTCAAAAAGATTTCCAAGCTTTAAGATTATCAGAAAAAAATACTTAGCGCATTAACTATGACTTTAGGAGTAACAGATTAACACCTTGAGCACAAATTTCAATGCTATTTTTTCCAGATTGCTCTGGGAACATACTCCTGAGTAATATTACCTAAAAGGGTGGAATCAGGCTGACTTTATTAAATCTGCAAGTAGGAAAGATTTATCTTTTGGTATTTTCCACCTTCACATCTATATTCTGTAAATCTCTACCTCTCTTCAAAGAATTCGCTTTTGAACAATAGGTCAAACATTTACAGGTGGCTGGTTTTGTTTTCTAGATTTTCAGTCTGAATGTTATGCACTTGGGTAGAGCTCATTAAAGCTTCCTTTATGCCTTTCATTATAAAAAGCTCAAATGACAGTACTTGAAGAACAGCCTCTGGCTAAATATTATTAAAATCCAAAGGCCAGTAAGAGGATCATTTGCTGGTCAAATCTATATTAGTCTAACTTGTTACATTGTCTTAACAACATTCTCAACAGTGTTTTTTCCGCAACTGAAAAGATTCATTTCAATAAACCAAACATACTCTATATACTTAAATTAGTGTACTTATGATAGGCCAATTTCATAATTCTTCTAGAGAAAGTAATCTCTCAATAGTCCATCTTGGCCAGACTGTTGTTTATCAAATAGAGTAGTAGAGTCTACTTAACTCTGAATATTACTTGATTTGAAAATCACAGCCCTTCCATTAATTAACCCTGACTTAGTGGTGGAGGTGACAATGATTTACTACGAGTCAAAATCTCATTATATAAAACAAATTATAATGAAATCCCATAATTGCAGGAAACCATCCAAATTTCACTTAAATTATGACTATTGTTATTTGATATAACCAAAACCCAGTGGCAGCCAAAGAGTCCTTTTGAATCCAGTGACCGCTATTGCAAATCATGGGCAATGATCACAGAGTTGGTGCTGTGGACTCTCTCAGGTAAGGCATGAGCCATTTTCTCTCACCACACACTCCCCCACACCTATTTAGCCTCCTGCTCATTCTTCATGCCTCAGCTTAAATCACACCTCTAAGAACTTCCTAGTTATCCTTCGTAAAAGTGCATTTACCTGTATCCTCTTAACATCCTAAAATTCTGCTCTCTATCCCTCACTACAAAAAAATTAAACATATTTTATGTAATTATTAAAATCTGTATCTTTTGGTTCTTTAAGATTTCAGAGAAAGAACTGAGTCAGTATTTTGTCCTGAAATCTCTCATAAAACATTTCCATGTGAAACTGATGAGATTTTTGGAATCAGAGCCTTTCAAATGATTTTTTAAAATATAACATTGGATGTCTTTTTCTTAGTGTCGGTCATACTGAAAGAGTGAGACATTCTCTGTACCTGTTTTTATCGGAGTTCACAAAGTAACTTAATTCTTGAGGTCAAAAAGAGAAGACACCTAATATATGCTTTTCTGACCTCTTTTTTTCCCATGATGATTTCTAATTCTGGCAAGCAAACATCCTACAATTTTATGTCCTCTTTTGGGGTGCTTGACATATTGGGTACTTCTACCCAAACCCATGATCTATTATGAGCTCAATTTAAAGCTGATCTGCATTAAGAGCTCATGAAATAATCTAATCTTAGATTAGGAAAAAACTACCCATAGATCCATATGTCCATCTGTCCATCCATTTATCCATTTATCCATCCATCCATTCATCCATCATGGCTCTACCCATAGAAGTCCCCTTGTCATGCATTCTTATCTTAAAGACATTTCTCTCATAAGCATGTAAAACATCATGATAGATTTGAACATGACATTAAAAAACAATGCATTTTTGAACAATTTACCAAGTGATTTCCCCAAAGGAGCCATGCATTATAGTACTTGGAAGAGGGACATGTTATAAGGAAAATGGTTCTTTTAGAAAGGTATCTTTACCAGTGGGACTGGAATAGATTGAAGCAGAGAGAGTCTGAAACCATAAGTCTACTGAAGTAATGCAGACGTGAAGTAGCTTAGGGATTGGGGGTGATGAGAATGAAGGAAAAGGAATAAAACCTAGAGGTATTTTGGAAGGAAGCAAAAACAGTATATGTGGATAAATCGAATATAAAGAAGAAAGGCATAGCACTTTCCATGATTTTAATAATTTTTAACTTTTTAAAAATAATCAAATCACACTATAGAGGGTTGGAAAATCTTCTGATCAGCAGTTCGTGTGTTAGAGTTGTGTGCGTGCACATGTGCACTCATAGCCATGCATATCTATAAACATTAGAAGAAAAGAAAAGTAATATTCATTTCCTTATCCTAAAATCTGAGTGAATCAACTCATCTTTCATTTTGCTTCCATTTCTTCATCTACAGGAACATGTTGTTATAATAAAAAATTAAAAGGGGCCTCAGCATTTCTTGTGGGTTTAATTTGATATAAGGGAATAAATTGCCAGCTCTTCAGGTTTCATATGCTCTCTATATTTATCACAAAGATACCACAACCTTATTTATTATTCCAACTTGCATCTTTTTGTCCCCAGTGTATCCTCCCTGTCTTCTGGAGGCTGACAGGAACAGATTGAATGGAACTCACTTTGGCAGATCACAATGTTGCATTTCACTGATTTCCATGATACTCTAATAACTACAACAAGGAAATGATCCTAATGTGGGTATCACACAGAGGCTCTGTGCAAAACATTTTCAAAGCCACCTTTTGAGTGAAACATACAGGTAATCACATTTCACTTAAAGCAGGATTTATAGCTTAAAATATTCATTCACCAATTACCTTGTGAACCTGAAGATTTTATTTATTTCCAGAAAATATTATAGAAATTTTGATGCTCAAATTTAGAGGTCATAATTTTATCCCTCCCAGAATTTATTTCATGAAGACCTTTTTCAAACTTTTGCTAATGCAATGGGATTTTATTTTGCACCAAGCAAAGTTTTACTATTGTATGGGAATTGTAGCTAAAAATATGTAGCCTAATTTTGTAAGAGTCTAGAAGGGAGACAGGAAAGAGGTGTCTGAAATTGAGCCCATGTCCTCCCTTCCATCCAAGTCACAGAGCTCCAGAGTGCTATGGGTGGAGGAAAAGAGCCTTGAGTCAAGTATAAGACTGAAGTTTTAATTAACACAACACTACTTTCTGTGACAGATAAACCTGAAATCTCAGTGTCTCAACACAACAGACTTTTTTTTTTTTTTTTTTTGCATCCACAAACTGCTGTTGGCATGTGGTGGGTGGTGGGGAGAGTTAATTGTTCCAGCCACAATTCAGAGAACAAGGCTGGCAGAGGTACTGCCATCTATACCACGTGGCATCCAAGATCACCCTGAGTGTTGGTACCAAGCTGGCGTTAAGGATCCTGCATGGGTTTTAAGGGACTTAACCTGCAAGAGGAACACATCAGTTCCATTGGCCAGAAATCTCGTATTGATTTACACCAAACTGCAAGTAAGGCTGAACTATTTATTCTACCCATGTACCAAAAGAAGCAGTGAATGAATTTCATGAAGAGATAGGTAGGGAACCTATGCTACAAAGACTGTTTCTTCCTTTCTTCCTTCCCTCATTCCCTTCCTTCCCTTTCCTTCCTCTTTCTGTCTTCCTCCCTTCTACCCTCTTTCTCTCTGTCTCCCTCCCTCAGTTCCTTCCTTCCCTCCTTCCTTCCTTCTTTGGATTTCACTTGCCTTTCTTTTCTCAGCTTCTTGAGATAAAAATGTGGACCATTGATTTTCAACCTGTATTTTTTTTTCATAATATATACATTTATAGCTATGTTTTCTCCTCTGAGTATTCTTTTAGCTGCATCCTGTAGGTCTGATATGCTGTGCTTTCATTATTGTTCAACTGAAAATATTTTCTTATTTCCATTGTGATTTTTAATTTAATTCATGGTTATTTAGAGCTGTGTTGTTTATTTTCCAAACATTTGTGAATTTTCTGGCTGTCGTTTTATTGTTAAGTTCTATTGTAATTCATTTCTCATCAGAGAATATATGTTGTATGATTTCAATCATTTGAAATTCATTGAGACTTGTTTTATGGCCAAGCATATGCTCTATTTTGATGTCCCAAATATGCCTGAAAATTATATGTATTTTGAATTATTGAGTACAGTGTTCTACATATGTCAATTAAGTCACATTGTTAAAATGTGATGTTCATTTTTCTTTATAATCTTATTGATTTTTGTCTGCTTTTTTATTATTCAGAAAGATGCTTTAACATTTGCTATAGAATTGTGGATTTGTTCTTCTTATTCTTAGTCCTGATAATCTTTGCTTTATTTATTTTAAAGCTATGTTATAAGGTACACACAAATTTATGATTATTATGTCTTTCTTCCTTTCCAGTTGATCTTTTATATTAAAATATCTCTCCTTATGACTCATAATATACTACTTGCTTTAAAGTCTACCTCGTCTATATTAATGTAGCTATACCAGCTCTTTTTGGGTTAATGTTTACAAGGATATAATCTTTTTATCTTCATATTTTCAATTTGTTTCAGTATACTTCTCATCAACAGGATATGATTATGTCGTGTTTTTTCATTGTCTTACAATTTCTGCTTTTCTATTTAAATAACTAATGCATTTATATTTACTATCATTATTGCTGTAATTGTATTTGTTTTCTGTATATCTCATTTGTTCTGTGTTCCTCTTTTTTGCTTGATCAAATGTTTTTCATTATTTAATTTTATATGTTCTATTAGCTTGTAGTTGTATATTTTGTATTATTCTGTTAAAATTATTCTTAAAATTACCAGATATATTTTCAACTTATTATAATCTATTTTAAATTGGTACTTTGAATATTTCCACACAATGTAAGAACCTTACAATAGTTTAACTCCTTTTACCTTCCTTCCACTGTTTGTGTTGTCATATTGTTTTACTGCAGCATATATTATAGCCCTACAATAGATTGGTGTCATCATTATTTTAAATATCAAATTATTCCTCACACTTTTTTTTTTTTTTTAATTTTACCCTGTTCAGTATACTCATCGTTCCTCACACTTTCACTGTCTTATGTGGCATCGTGTTGCTTTCATCTGAAGAACTTTCTTTATTATTTTCTTGCAGGCTTGTTGCTGACAAATTTTCTCAGATTATTTTAATATTAAAGTACTTTTTATTGCTTTTACTTTTAAAGAATAATTTAACATGACATAGAACTCTAGATTGGCCCTATTTTTCTTTTTTGCTTCTTTCTTTGCTTTTTATATGCCATTCATTGTATTTTGGTATCTACAGCTACAGTTGAAAAGCTAGCCACAGGTCCTGTTGTTGCTTCTTTGAACAAAATATGTCTTTTTTCTCCAGCTACTAATATTTCACTTTGCCTTTGGTTTCAGCAGTTTAACTAAGAAATACATAAATATGGTTTTCTATTTCTTTGTCTTGATTGGAGTTTGCTAAAATTCTTGAATCTGTGGTTTGATTTATTTTATCAGTTTATCAGATATTTCTCAGCCATTATCTCTTCAGATTATGCTTGTACTACATTCTCTCTCTCTCCGTGGCTCCAATCACATGTATGGAGATAATTTACTACGATCCACATGTTTGTCACACTCTTTTCTTCTTTCTAATCTTTTATTTACCCTCTCTGTGCTCCTGTCTGGATTTTTTTCTTAAGTTCACTATTCATACTTTGATGTGTGACTTTTTGTTTTCAATTCTAAAATGTCATTTTCATTCTTTCTTGTAGATTCTAATTTTATGACTATTTTTATTCATTTTGTTCTTTTCCTTGTGTTGTTTAACATATTTATAATAGGTATTTTTAAGTCCAATTTAGTAAAATCCAATCTGGATTATCTATGTGTCTTCTTTATTGTTTTTGTTAATATTTTAAAAGCTTATTGGCATGTTTTATCACTTTTTGCATGTCTTATAGTTTTTATTGCATTTTGGAAATTATGTGGAAGAACCATAGAACTGGAGATGATTTTTTTCTTCCCTGAGAGAGTTTATCCTTTCATCTTTTGGGTAGGTAGTGTGAAGGTCTAGTTACTGAATACAGTCAGGTGTGTTGGGTGTAAGTAGCAGTTTTAGTATGTCTTAATTCATGACTGATGTGTTTTTAATTTCTTGGGCATGTCCCTTCTAGACTCTTGATTGAGAGGTTAGCAGTTCTTTGTTTCTTCAGCTCTGAAATATGGAAAGTGATTCAGTTCTCCTTGTTGGAGGTCTTGAATCAAGCTGCTTATCTTCCCACCCAAAGCTGCTTATATTTTGGCAAAAGTCTTGAGGGTGGTCTAGCCTCAGGCAGACTTCCTTTTTCTAGTAGGACTTTGTCTCCTGAGTACTATTATAATGGTGGAGATTTCCTTCTGCCTTTTAGATGTTTTTAAATAAGCCCTCTAACTTCCCATATTGCCTCAGAAATCAGCAATTTTCGATTAAGAAAATCTGATCATACTTTTGGGACTTTTCTAGATTCTAATCTGTCATGTCAGGCCACCAGACCATTAGTACTTACCTGGTTTTTCTTTCTCCCAGTTTAGTTGCTAAGCCCAGCCCAAACCTATCTTCAGCCTGCAACTAGAATTCACAAAGTTCAACAGTAGTTTTCAGCTGTTTTTAGCAAGGGCTATTTCTTCTCTCAAATTTTTAGTGTATCAAGTCTTTGTTTCTCCTTAGCAACCTGATTTATTAAAAATGTGATTATAGATTATCAAGTTTTCTTTCTTGTCCTTACAGTGGGAATGTTAGCCTGCATTGACCTAGCCAGAAAGACATATCTCAGAATGATCACGTTTTGGAGCACATTATCTCTTTTTCTTAATCTTCAATTGTCAACTGAACAAGTATTTTAATTTATTTTTTAAAAAGTTTATTCTTGTCTAAATACAGTTCTTATGCATATCTAGATACAGTTTGGAACTTGTGCATATAAAGGCATAAGTCTTTTCTCTTGATATTCACTCCACATTTTCTGTTATGTCATGCCCAGATAAAACATTACATTTTGTGTAAAATATAATTTTCTAGAAAGACTCTTACTCATTTTGTTATCATTTGTGAGAGCCATATGAAGTTTTAGAGGAACAAAGTCCATGAAAAGAGCAGGAGAAATGCCCAGTGAAAAGAGGCCTTGTGACATGGACTTTAAATGTGCAATTGTTCTGATGCCAGATTTCTTCCCAAGCAGTGCCAATTGGCAGGCACAGAAATCCTCACCTCCTCCCAGTGTTAAACTCAGCAGTCAAAAACTAGATGTGGTGGGAAGTGTTGATTTAACACAAGGGAAGAAACATGGTCTGATGCTAGCTTTAGTAAACATTTAAAAGAAGGTTTTTAAGAGTGTTAGCTTAAAAGGCAGACAGAAGGACAGAGAATAAGAGCAGAGGAGCAAAGATGACAGAATTATAGCAATGTGAGGAGAAGCTGATGAGAGTAAGAATGAAGCTGGAATAATCTAGAGTAAAACTCCACTTTTAATAATGTTTATATTAGATTGGGTCAAATGAAATTACCTGTACATCCACATAAATATATATATGAATATACATGCAAATATGTAAATGTATATAAATACACATATATGTGCATAAATGTTTTCTGTATTACACGAATACATATGTGTATACATACATGTGACATGTATAAAAATATGTATATTTGTATATATATTCAAAACATATCTAGAAAACTATTTCTGTGTCTAGAAATGTTTTTGTAGTTGCTATTCTTATTTTTAGAAATACAGAGAAGGTCCTGCTTAATTACCTTGAAGAATGACCTCTATCTCCACAGTTGTATTTGTTTTAATAAAAATATGTTGTGTCAGACACTTTGATGAGTATAATTTTGATGAATTTGATGATAACACATAATAATGTGCCATAGATTTTGCCTTGAATAAACTTTTTAGTTTGTTAAGTAAGAAAGATAGGCAGGAACATAATTAAAATATGTCTATAAACTACAATGATAAGATTAGGTAAAAATTGTAGCAAAAAGTAGGGAGTTTTGAAATCTACTGAGAGAAGTATGGGAATGCTTCTAAGAGAAAGTGATACACAGATTAGGGCCGAATGGTAAAAATGAATTTCTAGGTATCCATTGTCTTTCCCTTCTTCTTTTCAAAAACGTCACTTCTAACATATACTAGGTGTTTAATACACTGCCTGTAAATATATAAGAAACTTACAACATGGTCCACATGAATTCATTTATTTTATCCTAACATTAGAATTATAATGATAGCCCTATATAGTAAGTTTTTGTATCTAGTCATATGATATACACACTTTATTCTTCCTCAAAATTGTTATTTTTGAGCATTTTCTACACTATACTATTTTAAGAAAATTTGGAATACTCTGAAAAATTCTGAGGAGAGTTTTAGTGAAATTGCCTTGAATTTATAAATTGCTGTGTAAAATTGGACTGCTATATATTTTTTAGTCATACCATCCAAGAAAATGGTACATATTTCCATTTATCTAATTGCACATTTTTATTACTTTTATTCATAAGTATATTATTGTTTTGGAGCTTTATTACCATAAAATATTTTTAAATTGTTGGTACTGGAGGAAAGAATTCTACTCCCTTTTCAATATATTGATTATGTATCCAGAATCCTCATAGAAAACCCTTGTTATTTATCATGTTTTATGTGTTATTTCCCCTGAATAGCTATACATGTAATCAATATTATCTGTAAATAATGATGATTTGATTTCTTTGTTTCATTCTTTATACTCATTTACTTTTCATACTTTATTCCAGATCAATGTTAAATGCAAAAGAAGATAGTGTTATCCTTGCCTTATATTAGATTTTAAGAGGACTAATTCTAATCTTTCATTGTTGTATAACATGTAGCATTTTGATAGATGTCCTTTACATATTTTAATATAGTTGCTCTACTTCTAGTTTTTACCCAGGAATTGTGTTCATCTTAAATGATAAAAATTTATCAAGTTTTTAAAACTCATCCATGGTACTGATTACCAGGCTTTTCCAAGAGCAAATCTTTCCATCTACAGATGAATATAATGTGAAATGCTTCTATGTTTCTTAACTCTCATCTCCAAATGAGAAGAAAATGTCTACAGTGACTTAAATCATGCTATAAAACATTCCAAAGTGAGCAAGCATTGGCCAGGACTTGAAGGTTTTACTTGGATTAAAATCAAGCACAAGACATTTTAAGCTTTATAACAAATTTACTAATTAACAATATGATATGTATTTATTTCCTTGGCAATAAAATGTAGAAACTTCAATAGAAGAAAAAAACAAAATTTTATTCTTCTTAACCATGCCACATAAAGTCACAGAGTTGAAATTTAAGTTGGTATATTTGATTTTGGATTTTATTTCAGTCCTTATCTTTGAAGAACCAGTGGTTGAATATCAATATCAATATGGGTATCAATGTTTGCAGGATTAAGAAGGCTTTATATTCCTCCTAAAAGAAGTTATTCACAAGCCAAAGGGAAGGACTTTTTTCTCTTTACATAAATTATTTTGTAATGCTTCAATTCCTTTGTGGTTTAAGTTTGACTTTTTGGAAGGATATTTTAGACTTTTAGTAGCTTTCATATTGGGAGAGGGGTCAAATTCGATTATTGTGGGAACATTTGCAATTTAGACTATTTCTATGAATAGAATTATATCTGGAAATTTACTAAAAACATCTCCACAGTGTTGTGACTTGCTATTGTTTCCATTCCTTCTAAGCAGTTGCATTTCAGTAGTCATAAAAGGACTGAGATTTTGTTGAGAATTGCTTGAAGTAAAGAGACTTAAGAAACATAAAATGTAATACATCTGTATGAAACAACTGATTAAAACACCTTGCCATCTCTGAAAACCCTCAATCAAACTTCTCCCTATCCCTTACTTTGGGATAATAAAACAAACTTGGTTAGAGTGTACAGTGAAAATTGGTTATTGATATCTCTAAACATTATCTCAGATAATTGCTGAAATAATCAAGAGAACGATAATGACATAAATAGTCTGCTTACAAAAGTCTTTTGACATTTTAGATTATTTAATTTCATAACATGGCATGTTACTCCAGAATGTAAGCTCCTTGGACATAATGGCCTTGTCTTCCTTCTTTTACTGCTCAGCATCAAGAACAGTGGCTGTTACATAAGAGGACCTCAATAAACATTTGTTAGAAAAAATGAAATAATAAATTAGTAAATTGTATGCTCTTTTTATTTATATTACCCTAGATTCTTAGTTAATTTAGAGTTTGTGTGATCCTTAGTGTCTTACCTAAGACATTTGCCAATCATATAAGCGTGGTTTTCTTCCACATTATAACACACTGAATGGCTGCTTTCTATGTGATAGACTCAGCAGGTAAGCACATGATATATATATAGTATCTCATTTAATCTTCACAACAACACTATACTAGGTGCTACTCTTGTTACCATTTTACAGATATTAAGGTTAAGAGAACTTAAGTATTTAGTATATAGTGCAGTGAAAAAGCAACAGGGTCATACCCTGTGTGCTTGTTTCTCTGCTTTTTCAAACAGAGCTCTTTAATCTGTGCTATGCTACCTCCCCAAATCCTGATAATCTGTTTACTATCATTTCTCAATGTCAGAGAAGAGAATTCAGCTTACCGAACTGAAAAGGTTCATGGTGTTTTTTATATAGCAGCATTTGTTTTGGAACGTTTAGCTGCTTTTAAAAGCATCTGTGAGAGTTTGCCAATTACCCAGAAGATAACAACATTAACAGCAAAACACATTTTTAATTCTAAGGAGTAAATTTTTTCCTCCATTTTCACTATAGGCAGAAACTTGAAAAAGATATAAATTCACATTTAAAGGTTATTGTCTCTAAATTCATCTCTCATGCATCCCCATGTTTCATTATTCATTTTTCAATTGTGAAATTGTAGGCAGTTTAGGGGAGTGATAAAGATGATTTTGAGATAAAAGACATGATTCACTGAAAATAATATAACAAAGGGTCAGGAATTGGGCATAAGAGCAGAATGACCATACCCTTTTAATTCATTATAGCATTTACTTCTGGCAAGAAGCTGGGTGATTAATTAAGACCTTGGTCTTTTTCATCTTGAGAAGATCACACAACCTCAAACCTACCCTTACATGTGCAATAGCACGTGCTTTGCCTCTCTGTTCCTTTGGATTGCAGTTTCTTTAATGGAATTTCTGTTGAGCAATCACTGAACTCTGATATTTTATTCTCTTTTTAAATCAAAGTTTTAATTCTGGGCAGGTGGCTGTTCTTGGCAAGGAGAGGAAGGAAGGCATGCCTTAGTTGTCGAAGCCTTTCTCTGAGAGTTCTAATTGACAAGGGAACTCTTTACAGGTGATTGAAGGAGTTCACTTTGTACGGGAAATCTGTAATATCTGTCGCTTTCTGCATTCAGATGACAAGCTTCTGCCAACTTCAGAGCTTCATTTTCTCCAGCTTCAGGGACTTCTGTGCTTTCCATCCATTCAAATTGGTCCAAGCCAGTGAACTATTCCCATCTCCAGCATTTCTTCAGCCAGACCAATCTGCCCTTATCACAACAGAGGTGCTGGAAGCTTTGTGAATTACAAGCTGTTTCTCATGTTTATTGATGGACTGATATTTGGGAAAGGACTAACATTTTTTTTTTAATATTCAGTTCATTTCTACTGAAACTGAACATCACCCCTCCCAAATTCTCCCTTCTACACAGAGCTCAGTTTCAGAGTGTCAAGCCTCTGGGATATGGAACTGAAGTAATTGAATCGGATTAGACAAGCCAGCAGAACAAAGTCACATTCCATGAGGTGTTTCCAGCATCGAGTAGATGAATTGTAATTATTTAAGGATTAGTGCAAGCCTGAGATGAGGTCCATTCTGAATACTCTCCACCGTGTATAAACAAAAGCAAGAAGTAGTAATATAGGCTGTTTAAGCTTCTTTTTATCTTTAATAGATTTCTGTTACAGCTGTGTGAACTTGAAAAACTGCTGCCATAGTGAACAAACTCATTTATTGTTTTTCAATAAAAGTTAGGCCAAGATAAGCCCTCAAGTCTAGGGAGAGAGCTAAATTAAGGCTACTTACTGTGCTATAATTTACTGGGACAACACTTTGCTATGTGCTACGGGCAAGGAGAATTGGGCCCATTTTTTAAAAATAAAGTTATTTTAGAAGAGTTTTATATTTACACAAAAGTTGTGAAAATAGTACAGAGAGTTCCCTTATACCTTGCTAGTTTCCCCTACTGTTAATGTTATACTAACTGTTAATGGACAATTATTGATATATGACTGTTAACTAAACTCCGTACATTATTGTCTTAGTAACTATTAGGACAATAGTTACTGTCCCTTCTCTATTCCAGCATCCCATCCACGATACCAAATTACATTTAGTCATCGTGTTTCCTTAGACTTCTTTTGGCTGTGAATATTTTTTCATACTTTTCTTGGTGTTTTTTTGTTTTGTTTTGTTTTGAGACAGAGTCTTGCTTTGTCGCCCTGGCTAGAGTGCAGTGGCATCATCAGAGTTCACTGCGACTTCAAACTCCTGAGCTCAAGCGATTCTCCTGCCTCCCCAGTAGCTGGGACTACAGGCATGTGCCACCATGCCCAGCTAATTTACCTACTTTTTGTAGAGAATTTTCTACTCTTTTGTGAGATGGTTTTGCTCTTGATCAGTCTAGTCTCCGTCTCCTTGCCTCAAGTGATCCTCCCATCTTGGCCTCCCAAAGTGCTAGGATTACAGGCGTGAGCCACCCTGTCTGGCCTTTCCTTGGTTTTTGATGACCTTGATTGTTTTCAAAAGTCCTCCTCAGGTATTTTATAAACTATATCTTAATTTGATTTTGGCTGATATTTTTCTTATGATTAGACTGGTGTGCAGGTTACTGGGAGCAAGAACCCAGAGGTAAAGTGCCATTCTCAAGACAACATATACATACTGTTGTATGTATTCTATCAACATGACTCATCTATCAATCATTGGTGATGCTAACTTTGCCCATCTGGCTAAGGTTGTCTTTGCTAGGATTCTCCACAATAACATTCCTTTTTAGTTTTCCTTTTTATTTACTGTACTCTTTGAAAGCAAATCACTAAGTGTAGCCTACACTTAAGAAGTGGAGAGTTATACTCTACTTTCTTGAGTGGGGAATAGTCACATAAATTGTTTGAAATTCTTCTATACATGCTATTTGTCTATTCTTCTCTATTTATTAATTGACTCAATGATTTTGTTGTATCAGTATAGAATCATTGATATTTACTTTATATTTTGGGTTATAATCTAATACTGTGCTATTATTTTATCATAGCTTTCCCATTGGGAGTTCCTCCAGTTGGTTCCTCTGTCCCTTTGACATACCCCATAGTTGTTTTTTTGTTTGTTTATTTTATCATTTACTTACTTTCTGGCACTAATAGATGTACCAAGCTCATATTGTATATTTCTTCCCCAGCCCTAGAATCAGCTATTTCGTTAAGGATCTCAGATTCCTTTTATTGGAGAATGGTATTAGAAACAAAGAGCTAGGCAATTGCTCATTGCCTCTAGGATTTCATTGTTCCTAGGCCTTCTCAGTAGACAAAGCTAGGAAATGTACATATGTATAGTAACCTATGCATAGATATATATCTATAATTATTTCTACATATATTAGTATACAAATATAATTATTATCCATCAGAATATCTATATCTACCTATTTATCTGTCTATGCACATGTATATGTGTTCATCAGTATCCACTAGTACTTACACTGAGCTAAATCTGAGTTCATACTGATACCTCTGATTCTAAACCATTACCACATGCTTCACCTTGGGTCATTCTAGCCTTCCCCACTTGCCTAACTGCAACCTCCCATTCTACCAGTGAGAAGCCTGGGTCCAACTAGCTGCCATCCATTCACTTATATGTTCAACCCTTATATGCATTTATTGCAGTTTCAGAATTATTAACCCATATCCCATGAAAAACAACTTTACCAATTAGAGTACAGTGTTTACATGCAGCTCCTTTTGTCTTAAATCTTACAGTTTCTATGTCCAAATTTATACCTCTTTTTCCCCACCCTGTTCAGTGAGATTATGTCATATATTTGTAAAACAGATTCTTTTGTCCAAGTCTGCATTCCAACTTGGGATCTCCTCCTCTCCTAGTTGATTTTATTTATTTTTTACTTCTTGCATACATAAAACTTATGAAAAATAGATAATGTCATGTATCCTTGACCACAGTAGCATACAGAATGATTTCATAGCCCTAAAACATCCCCGTGCCTCACTCATTCAAAACTCTTCCAAACCCCTGTCAACCAATGACATGTTTTCAGTCTCTATAGTTTTGCCTTTTTTTAGAATGTCATAAGAATGGAATCATATAGTATGAAGTTCTCTCATACTGGCTTACTTCACTTAGCAATATGCATTTAAATTTATTCATGCTTTTGTGTGGATTAATAGCTTGTTCAATTTGGTTGCTAAATAGTATGGAATTACCACAGTCGGTTTATCCAGTCACCTGTTGAAGGACATCTTGTTTTTTTCCAGTTTTTAGTGGCTGTGAATAAAACTATTATCAACATTCACAAGAAGATTTTTGTGTGGTCGTAGTTTCCAAATCATTTTGGTATATATATAGGGTAGTAATTGTTGAGTTGTACAGTTAAGTCTACATTTAGCTTATAAGAAACAGCCAAACTATCTTACAAAGTGGCTGTATCATTTTTGCATTTCTTCCAGTAATGAATAAGAGTTCTTGTTGCTCTGTGTTCTTGCCAGCACTTGGTATTACCAGATTTTTAAATTAATATTTTAGTAATTTATGATAAGTTCATAGTGATATTCATTGTTGCTTTAATTTGCATTTCTCTAGTGACATTATGCAGAGCAATGTTTATTTGCCATCTGTATATCTTCTTTGGTGTGGTGTCTCTATAGATCTTTTGCTCATTTTTAAGTTGGGGCGTTTGTTCACTTATTGTTGAGTTTTAACTGTTCTTTTTGATGATCTGACTTGTCTGTTGGTATAGGTCAGTGTTTCAGGAAATATGTCCCACATGCATCAAAAATCCTCTGTGGTGCTTCTTAATCACAGTATCTTAGGATCAATTCCACATCTACTGAATTGGGATCTCTTGGGGTATAGCTTAGAATGCTATACAGTATATTTGACAAGTTGCACAAGTGATTCTTATGCACCCTAATATTTGTGAGTCACTGGTGCATAATTTGGTAAGTCATTTCAGAGTTGTAATCAGATATTAACGAGGCTATCGTAAATCAGTGGTTTTCAAACATAGCTGCACATTTGAGTCATCGTGGCGAATTTTAAGATCAAAACGCCCAGACCCCTACACAACCTATTCAATTAGATCCTCTGAGAGCAGGATCCATGCATCATCCTTGTTTAAATCTCCGTAAGTGATTCTAATGTGCAGCCAAGATTGAGAACCACATTCCAAATTCATGTAGGTGTTCAGCAATTTCATTCATTCCACCATACCTATTTTTACCTAATAGGTTAAAAAATACATTTTCCATTTCATTCATTGAATTTTAGTGATGTGAAATTAAACAAGCATTAATCATTTACCCCATGACAGGCATGACAGAACTGCAACTCACATATCAGGAAGTTATGGAAATATTTAATTTCAATGTTATGTAGCAATAAATCTTAAGAAGTCTTACTAGAAGGTCAGTACAGGTAAAAAAATCAATCTATTTTATTTTAAGAGGCATTTGGAAGATGCAGCAATATACTTCAATGAGCCTATTCTAATGTTTAATACTACTATTAGTAATGTCATCCCTTAAAATAATCAAAATCTTCCCTTCATATGAATGTATAGCTTCGTACCTCTCTTTCTCTCTCTGTTTAATACAGTATTTAGCCATTACTAACAGGTCTATACAGGTATATACTACACTGTTTAAGTGTTATTTGAAGGACCTGCATTAGTTATCTATTGCTACATAACAAATTGCTCCCAAAAGTTAGTGGCCTAAAACAACATTTATTACCTCACATTTTCTGGAGATAAAAAAATCAGGAGTGACTTATCTGGGTGGTTCTAGCTCAGGGTCTCTCATGAAGTTGCATTCAGCATGTCAGCAGGGCGTGCAGTTATCTGAAGGTTTGATTGGGGCTGGAGGATTCACTTCCAAGATGGTTCATTCATGTGGCTGCTGGCAGGAGCCCCCATTCCTTCCCATGTGGGTCTCTCCATAGCCTGCTTAAATGTCCTCATGACATGGCAGGTAGCTTCCCTCAGAGCAAGTGATTCAAGCCAGAGAGCCAAGAAGGAAGCTGCAATGACTATATAACCTATCTTGGAAATTACACACTGTCATTTTCAACATATGATATTTATCAGAAGTCAGTCATTAAGTCCATTTCACACTCAAAGGGAAAGGAATTAAGTTCTATTTCTTGAATGAAATATTATCAACTAATTTCTACACATTTTAAAAACTACCACAGGACCCTTTCGATCTTCATATAAATTATTTTTAAAAACTATCATCAACACATTATAAATTATGTACTGAAAAGTAAGCAACCCTTAACACATGACTAAATGTTACCTAAAAATAACTACTTTTAAAGCCTCATCCACCAATTTGACAATAGTTCTTGAGTGCTTCCTGTATATCAAGTATTGTGCTGGATTTGAAAATAAACAAGAGAGGTAAACAAGACCCAGAAGTTAAAATCTAGCTGGAGTCAGATAGGGGATGCTAAAGGCAAAAGCCACACTTATGCTTCTGTGCCACATATTGTGTGGCTGATAGAGGTATATGGGGGCATACTTTAAGAACAGAAAGAGGGAGATAATCATGCCAGAGGTGTTGCTGGAGGCTTGGTCAGAAGAGGTTTCCAAAGACAATGATAGTTGATATGTCTTGAAAGTTGACTTTATCATAATTCTTCAGGTCATGAAGGTAGACAAGGGGCTTTTCTTTCTGATAAAATGGCAAATGCAAAGGCACAATGCTTTGGGGAACTCTAAATTATTTTATTTAATCAATCAAAGATTTGATATCAAGGCATGGAAGAGGAGTCTAGAAATAAAGCCAAGGTCAGATCTGCATACATCTGTATATAAGTCATGGTAAAGAACTATAATAGCTAATAATCAAGTCTTTGCACCATTATTACTACCATAAGCAAAAAGCATCACAAGGAACTCTGTACTCATTATGGCAAACCTGATAGTATTCTTATAGTAAGGATTACTTAGAACAAACTACACTGAACAAATGGTTAATTAAATGAATGTATTCTAACAAGAGTATGCCAATAATTATAATCTATTAGATGAATGATATCTATTTCCATTTTATTCATCTAGATATAGCCTATTGTACTGATAACCATTTCAAATATGAAGAAATCTAAAATATTAAAGCAAGCATTATGCCAACAAGAATCTACTTTGTATTTCTCTATAATTGTCCCCACTGAGTTTATTCATCTTTGTGGCATTCAGAATACAAAACAAATTTTAAAATATTAAATAACTTATTGTTCAATCATGCATGTTTGGCTAGGCTGTGAGGGAGGGGTAAGTGGGATGAGATGTGAACTAATTAAGTAGGCTGGCACAGGGGAAAGGCCCTGGGTGCCAGGGCTTCCCTTGTGTGAGCTGCTTCCCAGAGCATTCAGACTACGGATGAGTCAGAGTATGATTCAAGGGAGAAAAATAGGGAAGGCAAAATCAAGGAAATTTAAGCCAAGATCAAGAACCAGGTATATACAGCATTTGAAGAAAGTGTTAAGGACAATGATGGAGCTGATCCAGAGGGTTCAAAAAATAATTTTATGAAATGGAGTTGTGCGCCTTGAAGCGCACTGGTAGGCACCTCTACACTGTGTTAATGCATGGGACTGGTATGGTTATATGACCACCATTTCTGCAGTATCTTATCCCAAATCCTTTGAACAAATTTATTTTTTCATATCTTCCTTTGTTTAATTCTGGGAATCGTGACCTAAGATACCTGAATGCCAATAGTCAAAGGGAAATACGCTTTTTGTGTACGTGCCCTCATTTCCATTTGTTTTCATCTACTTAAAAGAAATCATTAATTTAAGGACTAACTGGGAAAGAACAGAGAGAAAAAGACATTTAAAAGGGATGACAGTGAAAATAATCAAAATGAAGGTCTGGAGGAACGCAAGGAGAATGAATTAGTGCTTTTTTCCCCTTTCCACTTATTTTCTTTAAGTACATGGGGATTGTTTCACTTTTCTTGCCAGATAATGCTTCTTGTAATAAAAATAGGAAACCGTGTTCCAGCACCATAAGCAGTGAACAGTCATGATTCACTTCCAATGAGATGGGAAGTGTGGTGCTTTTTCCAAGCCTCCTCAGAAGTTGGTTTAGCATCAGGTGCATCTGTCTGACTCCTCCAATCACAGATGCACCCTCTTGCTTAGCTTTGTGAAAGCTTTTCTCCTTCCAATATATCCTGAATCTCTATGTGCATTTCAAAATAGATGTTGTATTTTTTGTCCAGTGTTTAAATTAGACAAGAGTGTAGAGCAGCTTTTTTTGCAGAGAGAGAGAGAAAGCGCACTCACGCAAGTCAGAGAGATATGTTCTCAGTTGGACATAGAAGAAAGAAAGATTCCAAGCCATTTTTATGAAAATGCCTGTCACTCTCCCAAGCTTCTGGGCACTGATATCTTTGGATCTCACACTGCTACTCTCCAGGTTATGGTCTTCAACATCATCAACACCAAGTGTTTTCCAAAATCAAAGTGGGAGCAGACTCAATATTCACATTGAACAGGATTTGAGCCAACTCATCTAGATTTGAAATATGTGTCCACTTACCAAAAAGCTATAGATTTCAGGACCCCTGGTGACAGATCTGTAGAGTTAATCTGGCTAGAGGACAAGGGCAACTGCAAGAGACAAGAAGCAGAACTGGCAAGACTTTTTGATGTTAGATGGACACCACTGCTTTCTTTGTTTTCTAGTGTAAGGTATTCTTTGTTGCACACTTCTCTTTTCTCAAACTGCAACTCTGCCCCAAGTACTTTAAGCCTGGTATTATATTTTAATTTCTACCCTCTCATACAGGAAATTCTGCATGACCCATAGAATGCATGGTTTGTTTCTATAGTTCATTCTATCCTCAGCATTTATAATGTTAATAATAATGTTATATGGAACTATCTAATAAAGCATTTCAGTTCCCAATGTATTGCACTGAAAAACAAGATACATTAATCATTGACTATTTCTTTGTTTCTTACCTTTGGTATAACAGAGTTAATCACCTGGTAATTGCTCAATAAATATAGTTCGATTAATTGAGAATATTTCAAAAAATTCAATGCTTAGCCCTTATAGTTTATATATATATATTTGATTTAATCATTTGGGAGCCTAAGATACCGAGGTCTTTTGTACTGCAAGAATTGTATAAAACACATCAAAACTTTCAGTAGAATGGGAAAAATATAAATTGTTTGTCTTTTGAATGTATCCTTTTTAAGGTACAGAAATAAATGTAACTATTTTTTGTTGTTCTTTCCAAATAGAGTTTATGACTTTTTTGCAAAGATATTTCACATTCTTACACCTACATCATTGCCATTGCTCATGCAGATGCAAGGCAACAAAAAATGAGATATTAAACTAGGAAGTTTTAAGCATCCTTTTAATTATAAAAGCCTATTTTTATTCTGTTGAGGAATTAATTGTTTATTTTTACGTGAACAAGATTCAAGCTAACAATATATTAATGTTAGTGATAATTTATTAATACATGGCAATAAGTTCATTACTAATATTTTCTATTTTGTTCATTTCAATATAAATTCACTGATGATATCTACATTCTAAGTAAAAATGAATTAGGAATATTATGGAGGCTCAGGTAATTGATAGGAGGCTGGAGGACCAGACTTGGAAATTAGCAGAAACCAAGAAGAAAGATGTACAGTAACTATCTTGTAACTTAAACAATGTGGTCAGGCTGTTGGATGACTTGAGAGCGACAGTGCTTAAGTCACAAGCTGGACCCCTAGGTCCCTGGGGCAGGAGAGAATTAAAGGGTCTCTTGAATCACAACAAAGCCAGCCATTGTATCTTCCAATCTGGGAAACTGCCAACAGAAATAACCCTCCCACCAAGCCTACACATAGGGATGAAGAGGTAATTCCCCACAATATAATGGAGGGGATAAAAGGAGAGGTTGGCTCTGAGTGACTCCAAATGAGAAATCCCCACAACTTTATGAAATAGTTCTAGCTAGGATATGTGTAGTACTTCTGAGTGACACAGAACACTTCTATTTTCTCCTTTGCATTTATAGCTGAAGTGCATTCTGTCTAAAAAACTAATCAGGTATCTCTCAAACTTTTAAGTTAAGACCCTCAGTTTGAGTCACATTCCATTTTATTTTTTCCTAATCCCTAGGTATGTTCTGATTGCACATGCAGGACTCTAGTTTCTCCTTGACTAATGGAAGGAAGGTGAATCTCTATGTCACCAATTAACTATTGTATAAGCTAAACTCCTGGTAGAATAAGATGACTTGTTGCAACAGTGATTTGAAATGGACTAAGAAACATTCCCTGTAGTCAACATTCAAAATCCCATTATCATCAGGTCTCCAAGGAGTCTTGTTTGATAAATACTGTTGAAATAACTATTTTGTCATTACTTGTAAAATGGCAAGTTTCATAAGCATGAATAGTGTGTTTTTAAGTGCAGTTGCACTATTTGAACTTCAGCAAAGATGAGTGTGTCTGAAAGAATATGCTCATTAATCCTTACAAACAAGTTTTAGGTTTATTTCTTAGTAACGTTTGCAATAAAAAAGAATAAGAAGCTGGCTTTGTTCGCATTTTACCACAAATGCCAAAAGTTATTTTTCTTGTCTGACTCAGTGGTTCATGCCCTGCATCCATAAGAGCATTGAAGCCACAAACAATTTCAATGTCCTATTCTCCACTTTGGTGGTGTTATGTTTGCCTCTGTAAGGAGTGGTTGTTTTTTTAGAACTCTCTTGATATCATCGTACTTGTTAAACAGGTGGAATAAGTGTCCCACCTCCTGAACATGTGAGCTGTATGTTTTCCGTGCATTTTATTTTCTTCTTCTCCTTTGTTCTCATATTCTTTCTGTTTTGTTTGTTTTTCATTAGTTCATTTTTCCTTCCTCTTTCATTGAATCCGTGTCCAATATAATAACCAGTTATATTTCTTTCTTATTAATTCAAAGCATTCATGTTCATTTTAAAAACTCCTATGAAGCCCACTTTTGCTAAATAACCTTTTAAAGAGATGATGTATCTTGATGAATGAGAAAACATAATAGTAGAAACTCTTAAATATGCAACCTCTAACTCAGAATGACTGACACATTAAATCATATCATCCAACTATACCCTTGTGCTTTAAGAAATTCTCAGTTCTCAGAAGTAACATAATTAATAGTTGAGAGAAATTAGACTATAATATTTAGTTTAATTGCAACAGAAAAGCACATTTGGGAAACATTTACTGAGATTCAAAGAAGATGGATAAAAATCAATTTTGCCTGTTGTCTACATTACTGTTTCATTCTCCAGTTGCCAACACACCATAAATTTGTACCAGAATTAGAATTTTGACATATCATTAATCAGAGAAATAAATATGAAACAGCTTGATGAACCCTGGTAAAAGAAACAAAATTTCAAATAAAAAGCCATCCCATATGTGTCGTTTCTTACAGGAGCTTAGTATAATTTAGTAAGTCATATAATAAATTTCTACAAAGGACACAAGCTCACTCATCCTTGTTTTTAAAAATTTTCTAAGAGAAAATATTAGCTTAATATCATAAAAATGTGTTTTCACATATTTTTGATACCATTTCTTATTATGTATACCTCTAAGTTCTAGTTAATTTTACTTTTAAGATAGTAGTTTATATCTGGCTTGGAAATTCTTCTCTTTCTGTATGTAAGGTATTACTAGAGAGTTCTTGTTAAACTGTTTGGAAAATATGACCACTCCAGTTTATTAAGCTATATCACATATATAGAACTTTTACTATATCAATAAAGGATAGATTTTGCCTCATTTTTGAATGTCTGTTAAATAGGCTATTAAAATAGTCCTGGCAAAAGCTACTCATGGTATAGAAAAGGCAGTCTAGCTGATAGGTGGATTTGAGAGCTATTTAAGAGATAAAGTGAACAGTCCTGGGGAATGGCTTGGATACGGAGAATGAGAAAGAGCAAGATGTTAATAAGTATGACTTTTAGGCTTCTGTTTTGAAAAATTGGGTACACGTCAGCGCCATCAACAAAGAAACCATGGATTGAATTTTCAGATTATTTTTTTTCATTTTTGATCTACTCCTTTCCACTTTCTTTATCCTGCACTCAAACTCTACCTTTATTCTAAAAAAGGCCCCAGAAGCTACCATCCAGTGTCTTAAAGATTATACATAGCCTTTCAAAACTACCCCCTTTTCCAAAATTGTTAGTTTACTTTGTTTCTCTCAATTTTATTTTGCGACCTTAATTTCTAACTTTGGAGTAATCTCAAGTATGATTGCCTGGCTAGATTTTTGGAGCAATCTGAAATAGGATGTAGTTTTTAGATATACCTAAATCCCATGCTTTGGACTCTTTCTCATGTGGGTATGAAGCCCTGGGCTTAGCTTGCTAGGATAGAAATTCAGGCACAACTTTTTTATTCTTCTTAGGGAATTTGTTGAAAACTCCTTTATTAAATCTATTACTCAATATTTTCCTTCTACCAAGCACAGGATAAGAATAACATCTCCCATCTTTATGTTTAGTTTTTTTCCAACTAACTGAAAAAATATGATCGTTTTTCATTTATATCATTAAAGTCTTAAGTTCAATAGACATATGGCATATAAGAGAGAATGTTTTGTGTGGTGGGCCATATAATGCCCCTCAAAGGTATCAAGTCTTAATCTCTGGAATCTGTGAATGTTACTTTATATGGAAAAATGGTCTTTGAATTATGTTAAGTAAATAATTTTGATATATGTAAATTATCCTGGATTATCTCTGTGGGCCCTAAATGTAATCACAAGTGCCTCTATAGGATAGAGGGAAAGGGATGGGGGTTGTTTCACAGGAGAAATGAATGCAATCTTGCAGGCAGAGATAGGACTGATGTGGCCACAGGCCAAGGAAAGCCAGCAGCCACCAGAAGTTCAAAGATGCATGAAACAGATTCTCTTCGAGTGCCTCCAGAGGGAGTGCAGCCCTGCTGTCACCTTGATTTCAGTACAGAGAGAGTGATTTTGGATTTCTGGTCTCCAGAACTGTGAAAGTATAAATATCTGTTGTTTTAAGCCAACAAGTTTGTGGTAATTTGTCAGCATTTACAGAAATTTAATGCATGTAAGATAATGTTTATAAGTGTAGGCTCTAGAGTCAAACTGTTTAAGTTTGAAAACTACCGTTTGTAACTATGAAAATTGGGCAAATTTTTGTGCTTTTTTCTGTATTTCAAGGTTTTTTTTTGTAATATAATGATAGTAGTACCCATCTTAGAATTGTGTGAGAATTAAAAAGAATCATTCATATAAAGTGGGTGGCAAGTCACACACAGATATTAACTATTATTATTTATTTAACATTATAATGTTCTGCGCTCACAAGAATAGTTACAGAATTTCCATCTTTGAAAGTCTTATATACACTAGTTCTTTTTCTTGCACCTAGATATGGATCAATTTTCATTTTGAATTATATGAGTCTCAAAGATTTTACAATTGTATAAACAAAGTGGAGTTAGTGGTAGATAGACTAAATGATTCTGATAGTTGATTCTAACGTATTTGATCAGGACTAAACTTTCTTGGTAGCAGCAAGGTCTGGAGAAAACAATTAAGAAAGGAAGCTGACATAATTGCTGGTAACTTAAGCCAATTTTCAAAAGTCACAGCAGTGGTCAGTCCTGGGATTTCCTCCTAGACAGGAGGTGAAACAACATGGAATTATTATAATATTCACTTATTTACACTGATGACAGCCATATTAGCAGACACAAGCCTGCAATGCCCAAGAGGTTGGCAAGCTCACAGGCTCTATAAAATTCCTTTATAAACCAAAATAGCTCCTTTCTTTTTTGTGAACCTCTTTCAAACTTTATCTCAAAGCTTTCTTTAAACTTGAACCTGTCCACTGAGATATATTTTCAATTTAATTCTTCATTTTCTCTGATGTAACATTTTAAATTATTCTATCATTAACATAAAGAGTATTAGCCTGCTAATTGAAGTAACTAGAAGTATCATATTTGCAATTTTTTATTTAAGTTTTCTGCTCTATTTGGTCCATTTGCAACTCTACGCTTGAATCATTCATTCTTATGTTTAAAAGAATGTGGGAACACTGTAGTCTTTTTTTCATGTTGTTATCTTCCATAATGTCATCCCAGAAGTCAATGACTTAATACATTTTATTTCTACCAAATAAACCCAAGACCTAAACTTTCTCTCATATGAGAGATATAATTTATCTCTAATATAAGATTTTTTAATATGCAACCATTTAACATTGAGAATATTAGAGATATCAGTAAAAGGAAGACTTCTGAGCCAGGGCATGTGGTGAGATTAGTATTTCTTTAATATAATATCTAATTAATGGGACATTAAAGTTTTAATCTATATTATTTTGCCACATTATTGACTTGTTTAAGTAGTTCTGTAATTGTGGTTAAGGGAATATCTTGGATATCAACTTCTGTATCTGTTAATCTGGATACAATTCTAGTTCAGTGTTTACCCAACCAGGAACCACAGAATTAGTTCCACAAGTTGTTATTTGATGTTCCATGATTCCATAATCAAAAAGGTTTGGAAAATACTTGGATAAAGTTAAATGTTTGTTTGTTTTCTTCAGGACTCCTCAAAAAACTTTAATATAGTGAAGTCTTGTATAATCTGATTTTCCTAAAGTGGGTAGAATTCACTGATTCCAAAATATATTTAAAAGGAGAAACTTTATTTTTGTTTTCTTATTTGTTGTCAACAACCTAGTACCATGTTATGGAACTAGTTTTCCTTAGAAAGTAGATTGGGGTGGGGCGTGGTGGCTCCCACCTGTAATCCCAGTCCTTTGGGAGGCTGAGGTAGGAGGATGGCTTGAGGCCAGGAGTTTGAGAACAGCCTGGGCAACACAGTGAGACTGCGTCTCTAAAAAAACCCAAAAAATTAGCCAAGCATGGTGAGGCACACCTGTAGTCTTAGCTACTCAGGAGGCTGAGGCAGGAGGACTGCTTGAGCCCAGGAGTTCTTGTCTGCAGTGAGCTGCCATCAGGCCACTGCACCTCCAGCCCGGGTGATAGAGTGAAACCCTGTCTCTAAAAAAAGAAAGAAAGAAAGAAAGAGGTTTGGAACATAATGGAACACATAATATTCAAGTTCCACTCCAAATGTAACATTCCTAATTTTTCTTTCTTAATTATAGAATTAATACATGAATTCATTGAAAAAAGCTAAACACTACTAGTTTTATTAATATGTTCCTTCTCTAATTTCTTCTTATGAAATCCTGATGTAAAAGATAAAATATATTCTCCAATTTATATCCAATATCTTATTTTTCCCTGGATCCCTTCCTCCCTTTTGTCACTATTTCACCTCAATTCATTTACTTTAGTAAATCATGGGCAGTCTTTCTTTTTTAACTTTTACCCTTTAACAGGAACACTCAGGGATGCCTAAGGACAGGTCTTATATCAAAAATAAATGTATTCCTAACCAGGAAGAAAAGAGTGTGACTGAGCATTATTTCATGAGTACAGAGTCACAGCAGATTATTTTTGTAATTTTTGGTAAAGAGTCTTAAGGAAAATCTGCCTCAGACCTCTAAAATTTTGAGAAATGAACATGTATAATTTTTACTTCTGAGCCTCCAAGAACCCCCTGGGGCATGCTCTGTGTGAGGCAGTTGAAAATGTCATTTTTAAGGGTATGAGGATGATAGCTTTTCTTCCATAATTGATCCAACCCAAGGTAGCAATTTTGTATATGTAAGTATTTTCTTAGCAGTGGTTTTAGGACTATTTGGGCTGGTAGAAATCACCATGTAAAGGCAATTTCTGGTTTTAGAGAAAGAGTAAAAAGGAAAAAAAATGTATAAAACTCTAACCTACTCCAAATATAGTTTCTTCCAGTTAAAAAGGAAGATCATTCTGTTTCAAAGGCCTCTAAGTTACTTTATAAAGAGGGAAAAGACTGAAATAGTTTCCTAGTTACATTTAGCATTTTCTCTTTTTTTCTGATTTTATAAAGGGAGTCTTTTGATAATGCTGGAGTTCATTGGTTTATAAGGGTTTTTATCCACAAAATAGCTGACAGTAACCATAATGCAAAATATTTATTGGAATTTCATCTGTTTGATAATGCTAATACTAATTGGTGATCACAGATCACATATTTATAGAGAGGAGTCCACAGACTCAGCACTCTGCTAAGGTGCACCATGGGTCTGAGAGAAATTTAAGGGACAGTTCTTCAAAGACAAAAGGCATGTCCTTGTCAGCCACTGTAAAATGCAGGCTCGTGATCTCCCGGCATCCTCAGAGATCATTAGGCCTGCTAGGTAGGGCCTGTTTTCGCTCCTTCTCATCCACTTCCAACGTCAAGCTTCCACCAGCCAGTTTCTTTGCATGAGGACTTCCTAGTTGTTTTCTGATCCTCCTTAAAGTTCAGGAACAAAAAGGAAGAAGTTAGAGGGAAATCAGCTATTTTCCCCCCTTTTTATCTGTGTTAACTTTGATGCTAGATGTGAAATACACACTTATTTTTCCTCTTTTAGTTTTATCTTTCATGCAAAGCCTAGCTAGGTGACAGAGAAGGTGGCCACATCTCCTACCTGCTTAAAAATATAATCATTAAAATTCTGTTTGTTTTTTAAAGAAAGAAAATTGGAAGATTATCTCTTTTTTTTCCCCTGCAAACTCATGCTAATGTTAAATATCAAAGCAATACATTTTCACTTGGCAGCAGATTTCTTTTATGTAGGATGGTTTACTTTTTGTTACATGACCATATCTCCCCAAATTTAATTTTATGATTATTTTGGGTTTATATTCTAATATAATAGAATTTAGAATCAAGTCCTTGTATATTTTATTATATAAAATATTAATTTTTATATCAGGTAATACATACAATGACCTTAGGAACAGTGCTTGGCAAATATTGAGCACTTAAAATTAATAGCCATTTTGTTTTGTATTAGTATTATCAGTATTTTAAAATGGAAACATCCATTGTATCCAGCCATAAGGGATAGGTTAAAAATGTACATTACATACATTTGGAGGATTAGAGCATAGCCATTATTGAAGACTTCCATAAAAATTATTCAGTTAAGTGGGGGAAATACTTACAGAAATCTATTTAAAATATTAAGATATAAAATACCTTTCACATGCTATGCTGGAACACATCTCTTACACATAATGAAAAGGTTTGTGAGGAAATACGTATAAAAAGTGATGAACATAAATATTTGAATGATGAGACCATGAATACTTTTTATTTTTCTTTAATTCTCGTTTTTTGTTTTCTAAATTTTTTAAAAAAAGATGTTACTTCAATGTGGAAAAAAATATAAATATGGGCACTTTAAGATAAACTGCTAATCCTACTTTTCAGAGAAATATCTAAGCACAATTTACCATCATATCTTTATCAGAGCAGTTTTGAAAAAGTGTAACGTAACTGACTGCTTCCCTGGAGTTTAAAATGTATCTTGAAGTTAGTGTTCCAAATTTCCAGTTGTAGCAGTAACCTTTGTAATTCTTATAACCTTTGTACTTGGCACACACATCATTTACCATTAATTTTGGTTTCTTTTTCCAATTAAGTGGCAGAATTTGCAATCTCTATTTTCTCCCATAAATTAAGTCAATTAGAAAAGTAAATGAAGACCGAGCACAGTGAGACATAAGGCCACATTTTTTTGCTTGAGAGAAAGGGGCCTTGCTCCTTACAAAGCTCTCCTTTTAAGAACCAAAGGTACTCGTTAAGATTTGCTAGAAAAAAAAAGAATAGTGTGCTCCCTTGCTCCTTCTCTTTATTGGCATATTCAATTTCCGGATGATTGATTATTGCCTAGAGTCTTGAGGAAGCCTGGGACGTGAACTTAGCTCTCCCAGAATGTTTTAGTTCAGCCAAGCCCTAGGCAAGAAGGCATCTGTTGAGGGACTATGTTAAAATCCTTCAGGTGTAATGAAAGAAGTTAACATCTACATTACTCTAAAGCAGTATTTTACAAAATGTGGTCCCTGGAACACTAGCAAGAGAATAATCTGGGAGGATTCTAAAAATGCAGATGTCTCGGCTCCACCCCAAAACAATTAAATAAAAATATTTGAGGGTGAAGATCGAGTAAAGCCAATTTTTTAAATTCTTCAATGACTTCCTTTAACCTGTGAAGGTTTTAGAACCAGTATGTAAAGTTTCACTGTTTACAAGCAAGAGCTATTAAGTTCCTCTGTAGAGTAATTGAACACTAACAACTGGGATATTCTTGACTCTTATGTATTCTTTTTCTCCAATAATTACCTGCTTTAATGCCAATATTTGCTGCTGTGGTAGAAGCTTTAACCAGGTTGACACTTTTCTTTCTTTGCTTCTGGGGAAATAGGAGTACCATAATAATCCTAATATTTTTCCATTAAAATGAACCAATCATAGATATTTAAATTCATCAATCATTTCTTCCTTTCTCTTGCCTTTTTCCCTAAATCAAGAAAAAGAAAATAAATACTTACTGAGTACTTTTTCAATATCATGCAATTTGATGCCATTTCCAAACAGCTATAATTTGTATGGAGTCTAATACACAATTTTCCATTACAAGTGACAGAAAATCCAACTCTGGCTAAAACACTGAATGGAATTAACAGAAAAGTACAGAGGTAGGATGAATGGGCTCCAGGTAAGGCTAAATCCAGTGACACAATAAAATCTTCAAAAACAAGCTAATATTAGGCATGCATCTCATCTTAATATTAGCTCTCTTCATGGTGTTAGACAGCACTCAGCAGATTCTGGTGACTACATTCTTCCTTGTTTATATCCGAAGGAAGAGGATATTAGTCTAGGTAGAGGTCACACAAAAATGAGGAAATTATTTCTCCCAGAAGCTCCAAACAAATGTCTTGCACCTGATTTGCCCCATAATTTAGTCAAATATTCATCTTTGAACCAATTATTGGGTAGTGAAGATAATTGCCTTAGGTCAATAGGCTCCTCTCCTGGAGTTGGAGGCATAGATGCCTCTTCCTAGAGCATATGGAGAAAAACTAATAATCAAATGGAAGCCAAAATGAAAATCAGTTTGCTGCATACAAAAGTAAAAGGTAGGCCACAGCCAACAGCTATTCCCTGTAGTGAGGGAGACAGAAATATCCTAGGCTCCTATTTAGCTGCCATAGTCCACCAATTAGGATGTAAGACACCTGGATATGTGCATAAACCACTCTATCCATCAACGAATAAAACAACTTTGGCAAAATACATGATTAATGCATAAGTCCATCTACTTTCAAAATATTTATATAAACTGGCTGGGCATGGTAGCTCATGCCTAAAATCTCAGCACTTTGGGAAGCTGAGGTGGAGGACTGCTTGAGGCCAGGAGTTCAAGACTAGCCTGGGTGATATAGTGAGACCCCTGTCTCTACAAAAAATAAGGAAAAATTAGCCGGGTGTAGTAGTGTATGCCTGTAATCCCAGATACTTGGGAGGCTGAGGCAGGAGCATCTCTTGAGCCCAGGATTTGGAGGCTGCTGTGAGCTATGATTGTGCCACTGCACTCTAGCAGCCTGTGCAACAGAGTGACTCTGTTTCTTAAATAAATAAATAAAAATTTTTAAAAATTATATAACTTTATAAATTAAGCTATACATTTTTATTATTTGTTTAAATTTGTATAAACTTTTGGAAAATCCATATAAAGATAATGTAAGAGAAACCAACAAAAGAATAACTGAAATAGAAAGAATAACTGATATCTGTTTTCAGATGTTTATTTTCATTGGATTATCATATTTGGGCAATGTAATCGTCTCTAACTTTTCTGCTACTTGGAGTAGAATGGAGACATTGTTGTATCATTTTAGCTTTTTGGTAAGAAAAAATAAATCTACATACATAAAACATGTTTCCTGATAATCAACAGAGACAGGAATTTGTCCTCTGAGTCATTTTTAAATGATTTGAAAGGTGGTGGAGGAAAACACCTGTAATTATGATTTCATAAGAGATGATATTGATTTAGCAACATATAGTATGATTATATGTAAAAATTAACTGATAAGGTATACTGTAAATTTTTACTCACAGTAGTCTACATATAGCTTTTATAATTTACATGCTCATATATGACATGAAAAGCAGAATCCCCAAATGTCCAAGGAACAGTGTCAACAGATTCTCTCTGTGACTATCAACATTTTCCTTAGCAAATGTTATAAACTCTTTCCCTGCCCCAAGTTGTTAACTTAGAGTGGATTTAAGTCTAAATTTGCTTTACTCTTCCACCTTCAGAGAACAGGACATCAGAAAGACTAATCTAAATCAGGAAAATAAGAAAAATATATCAAACTTTGGATTGGGGAAAAAGTGTATAGCAGTTGTTTAACAATCATCCCTCAGTATCTGTAGGAGATTGGTTCCAAGACCCCTGCAAATACCAAAATCAGTGTATGCCCAAGTCTCTTATATAAAATGGCATGATATTTGCACATAAGCTATGAACATCTTCCTGTATACTTTAAATCATCTCTAGATTACCTATAATATCTAATACAATGTAAATGCTACATAAATAGTTGTTATACAGCATTGACTTTTAATTTGTCTTATTTTTTATTTTTTTAATTGTTTTTTTTCCAAGTATTTTCCATTTGAGATTGGATGAATCCCCCATGCGGAACCTGCAGATATGGAGGGCTGCCTGCAATTGCATTAGGAACAGGAATAGAAAGAGATAGGCTAGAAATCCCAGGGGTAAAAAGTATTACTGAAGGGCTATTTGTAAAGAGAGTTGAGGATCCTTATGATTTAAAGGCAAGGCATTACAGACTGAAAGTCCTCCACCTTCCTATGTGTGGCTTAGCAGTTAGAAATAGAAGAAACATTAAAAGGAAAGATAGTATTTGTTGTATGTCTACTATGTGACAGGGTATTACAAAAACAATTTAGCTGTGTTCATGGTTATGTTACTCATAACTTACAGATTAATTTATCCATTATTCAAGGGACCAGTTATATTGAAATTAGAGTCATTTCATTTCAATTCCAAATTCTGAGCCAAGATTCCTATTAGCTTAGCTAGGGTCAGCTGCAGGCCCTTTGACAAATCAGCCAGTGGCTTCACTAGAGATGTCTTTGATTGGCCAGATTAGGTCACATGACCATTTATAGCCTGATAAACCATCTCATTTGTCAGCGTCCCAGTGCAAAAGTATGACTGCCCCATATGTCACTAAATAGATAGAACAAGGAAAAGAACATTTCCAAGAAATTGGTAGGAAAGGGTGGAGCTGAGCAGATAAAAATTAGGTTTCTGCAGGAGCCATTTTGAAAGTGTTCTCTCTGACCACATCTGGGACAATCTGAGTGTCAAAATAAATGATACTAGTGATGGATTATAACTAATTGAATAAAGTAGATATGCATGAGGCCAAATTGATATAAATAAATAAATATATAGAAAATTTGTTACTTAAACAGAATGCCAAATAATAAATGTAGAAAGCATGATGGAGCTAAAATATCATACATGTTTACTGAAGTAATGGGTTTGAAGAATAGAACTTTTGTACTATCTCAAAAAAATTTTTTGTACTATCTCATTTATAAAGGGAAACACAGTGCTACAGAGTAGAAGCCTGTGAACCCCACCTTAACCAAAGGATCAAAGTTAACATCACTAATACTGGGACAGACATCCTGGGCCTCCTAATATGGAACACTTAAAAGGACATGATATCACTTCTGTGATATTTCTGTCCACATGCATGATCTGAATCTAACCATGAGATACAGCAGACAAACTCAAATTGAAGAATATTCCATAAAACAACTGGCCTATACTCTTCAAAAATGTCAAGCTCTAGGTACACAAAGAAAAGCTGAGATACTTTTCTAAATTAAAAGAGACTAATGAGTCATGACATCTAAATGCAGTGCATGATCTCAAATTGGTTCTTGCACTAGAAAAACTGACAGATAAAAAAGACATTATTGGGACAATTAAGTATGGATTGTGGATTAGGTAATAGTATTATGTTTTTGTTAAAGTTCCTTATGTTGATAATCATAGTGTGGTTATGAAGGAGAATATCCTAGTCGTATGAAATATATATTGAAGTATTTAGGGGTAAAGGCATATATTGCCATAACTTACTCTTAAATATCAGTCAGTGGATATTGACTGCTAGTGAATGCAGTTAACATCAAGGATGTTAACTTTTGAAATAGTGAAGATCAAAACTGAGGCTATTACAATAAATGCTTAAATATATGGTCCATGATATATTATGACATGAATATTTACAATACTATATGCTGTTGATGCTTTACTTTATTTTATTTTTTTATTTCAGAGTATTACAGGGGTACAAATGTTTTGGTTACATAAATTGCCTTTGCACTGCCCAAGTCAGAGCTATAAGAGTGCCCATACCCAGACAGCACAGACTGCATCCATTAGGTGTGAATTTACCCATCTCCTCCTCCCCCGCCCACCTGCCCGACACCCTATGAATGATACTTCCCATATGTGCACATTACTGTTGATCAATTAGTACTAATTTAATGGTGAGTACATGTGGTGTTTGTTTTTCCATTCTTGTAATACTTCACTTAGAAGAATGGTCTCCAGCTCCATTCAGGATAATACAATAGGTAGTTCACCATTTTTTATGGCTAAGTAGTACTCCGTGGTATACATATACCACATTTTATTAATCCACTCATGTATTTACAAGCACTTGGGTTGTTTCCACATCTTTGAAATTGTGAATTGTGCTGCTATAAACATTCGAGTGAGTGCAGATATCTGTTGATGCTTTTTATTTTGTTCTTCTAGGACTCTAAGAAATACGACTAACTGTACCTGAAGAATGGATCGTATACTTTTTGCAAACATACTTTCACTACTGACTCATGCACTTATTCCCATGTTATATGAATAAACTTTAAATGGCTTGCATAGATATCCAATCAGGGGGAGGGAGGTTCTCTGGAGAAATCACAGGACTAGAAAAAAATTGCTGGAAAAATCTAAGTTTCATGTTTGTCCTTTTAAAATTGGATACCTAAGACATTCAAACTCCAAACCACACAGTTTATACGAAGGAACAGCTTTGTTTCAAGAAATTCTGTTAATGTGCAAATTTTTAAATTGTCATTTCAGGTAATATGTTTTAATATTTTTAATGTTTTTGATATTTCAAGGTTGGCTGAAGTTTTACTAGATACATAGAAACTTGTGAGGATGATAATGGGATGGGCAACCAGCCTTACAACCGGGAAATTTTCATTATTAAAAGCCATATATTATTTTAACATATTACAAGTAACATTTTTAATTAAACAGGTTTGTGCTTTTTATTCAACTATACAGCATTATATTTATAATGATTCAAAGACTCACATATTTTAGAAGCCAATAATGCCTGAAACGAAAGATGGCAGAAACTATCTAGTTGAAATAAAAACTGATACCAAGAGAAGCTAAGTAAAGATCCAGTAAGAACCTTTGTCCTGTGTTTTCTTAAAATATTCTTTCTTATTCCACTTTTACCATCTTATTCCTTCTTAATGGATCTCCTCAAAAATGATAGAAGGAGAAAATAGTAAAAATTTAAAGCAAAGAAAACTTGATAAAATATCTGGCAGGAAAAAATAGGAATTTTTGGTTAACATTAGAGTATTTGTCTATAACATTTTTTCTACGCTATATCTAAACTTTCTTTTCATCACTTAGTAGCTGGTTGACCAAAGCAGGCAGTTGCTAAATAGCACCCTTGGGGCTTGAATGAGTTAATAGAGATTTCAGAAGTAAAGAACATAATACAAAATAGCATATTCAGAAACAGAGTCCTTAATAAACTGACTGATTCACTTGCATAAAACATTTTAGGAAAGTTCTTCTAGACATTTTGTTGCAGAGTAAATGAAAGAAGAAAAAAGCTTCCTTCTTTCCTTATTCCTTTCCCTCCTCTTTCTCTGGTTAGTTATATGGCTGTAGGTTCTGCATTTGCTTTTTGTTCAAAACAAAACTAGCTAGCTATAGCTATAAATATGCATTTAATCTAAATTTGAGGAGAGGGTAGAGCACATAAGGAAAGTATGTTGTCACTGTAGAGGTATATGCAAAAATAAAAACAAAACCAAGAAAGAAAGAGAGAGATATTGAGAGAGAGAGAGAGAGAGAGAGAGAGGAGGGAGGGAAGGAGGAATGGAGAGAGGAACGAAAAGAAAACATTTTTTTAACTTACAGTTTGTAAATGGTAGGGAATCTCCTCTTAAAATGTGTCGTGTTGGGACCCAGAATTCTGATTGCTTCTTGTTCTTTGCTTGTTGTATCCAGATTACTTCTATGTAGAATTACCTGTAGATTAAAAGATATATAAATTGAAATAGATAGAAGTGTATATATGTGTGTCTATTCATGTGTATATATGCATGTGTGTCTGTATAAGTTTAGAAAAAAAATCATCAAATAGTGCTCTAAATTAGAATAAGAACCCAAGACCTAAGGATAAATTAGAATGCAAAGAATCCAAAGACTCCTAAACATTATTAAAAATTAACAGTAAATATGGTACTCCACTCCTTTGCCATGGAAGCAAAAAGGGGAACCTAATCAATCAAGTAAATAGCGTCATTTCTCACAGGCTGAACAGAGCTTTTTGTTTGTTTGTTTGTTTGTTTTTTAAAGGAAGTTTTTCCTACCAGTCTTCATAGCAATTTTACTACAGTAGAGCGTGGGAGAGGACAGTGCTATCTTTAACAGTATTTATACAACACATTAAATAGTAGGTTCATGGTGTTTTTCACGTTAAAGTCTCTCAATGTAAATAGAGTTCATGATACCAACTAGTAGAGCATGCAAAACAATTCAGAAGGAAGCCAAAAAAAAAAAAAAAAAGGGGGGGAGGGAGAATCCTTCTCTACAGTTTTCTCGTTATTAAACACAAAATGGCTCCAAATTAAAAGATATGCCCCTTACTAACAAAAGTGTTATATTAATCTGCAATCCTGCACAATGCATTATTTGTGCTGCTGAAAAGTTTCTACAATGAAAATCCTACATCTCATATAAGAGAAGGAGGAATGGATACACATTTTAAAATCTTTGAAATTGTGATCTGTCAGTTTGTGTTATATCAGATTTGATGAAATGTGATACTTTTTTTTTAAGCAAATGACCTTTTACCCTTAGATCCTACATATTTTAAACAACCCTGGTGAAAATGTTATGTTGATGTGTTGATTTGCAGTTTTCATACAAAAGATAATTAATTGCTCCTTGGAGGTTTGGATTTGAGAAGAATTTCTGTGAATAAATTAATCTCTTGAACCTTTTACTCCTTCAGAGGAAGGGGTCCCTGAGGTCAGGACAAACTCTAGCATTACAAACAAGATGTACTTTCCTTCTATATGATTGCTTCCTTCAAGAAAATGATTAGAAAGTTTAACATGCAAATAACAGATGAAACCAGCTCTTATAAGGGAGAAAAGAATAGCTACCAATACATTCTGAAAAATCACTGAGACTAAAATCTATTTCTATAAACGTCACTTAGTTTTATGATAATCAGAATACATTGTTTGGAGAAAAATATTAATTTAGGTAGGTCTGAAGAGTTGTCACCCAGTTAATTAATCCCATCTGCTATTTTTACTGTCGGAGCTGCAGCAATCTGTTTGCCAGGAATTCAAAATCAGGAAAAAAGCCCCATGAGCCCTACTAACAATCTTTGTCTACAATGTCTTTCCCCTAATATACATGAATTCAAATTTGAAAAGGTGATGAAGAAAAAAAAATTATCAGGATAATCTGCTTTATTTCATTTGTGTTCATGGAAATTTAGAAAATTAACTTTAAATATCATGACATTCAAAAAAACAAAACTGTGAAATTGCAGGAAAAAAAAAAGAAGGGAAGTGTAGGAATATGATTAAAAATTTTACCTTTGTTCCTAAAATAACGTGAGTGCTTTCACTTGCAATTAAAATGTGTACTTTATTCCTTATAATCTCCTCCTTGATTTCTTATGTCAAAAATTTTTCTTCACTCTCTTATGTTAACTTTGGAGTCAAACTTGAAAGTTGATTTTTTTCATACTTAACCATTCTACCTAGTCTTTATTCTTTAGATAATACTGTATTTTGAGAGGTCTAATATTAGACTTGTTGAGAAATAACTCACATGTGACAATGTAATGTGAGTAATTACCTGCATTATAAATTTCTAGAATAGACATATGGTATCTTGTTTTCCCCAGTGAGTTTATCACTTAGGTACTTAGGTAAATGCATTAACTCTTCAAGACACCCATTTCCCTAAGCCTTTAAATGATTTTAGAGCATAACATATAAATAAACTGAGATATTTATCAATAAAGAAAACTGGAGAAGTCCATAATATGTACATATACTAATATAACCACTAAACTCATCTATCAGATTTATCATTTAAAAATGTCACTTTTCCTTTCATAATTGGTTAGCTGATGAAAAATCACCAGAAAGTGACCAATAACCAAAGCTAACATGCTATTTTTAATCCTTATTTTAATTGATCTCACAGTCTGACACTCATTTCTTCTCCTTAAACCTGATTATAATCCAACCTTTATGATTAGTTCTTCCCTTTCATATACATCTCTTCCAACCCTTAAATATTTTTAGCTCTGTTTTCTCCTAGAACAATCCTATTCATACCAAGGGGCTGAGGTGTCATCTATACTAGTATGTCTAGATTTCAAATTGTATTTGCACCTGCTAGATTCCTCTACCTAGATGCATTTTAAACTTAACCCACAAAATATGTTCACATTTTATTTTTCCTTAAACTTGATCTTCTTACCTATATTATGATGATGAAACTATTAGCGTTCCCATTTATTGCGTTCAGTTCATTCAAAACGTCAGTCATTCCTCTTTCTTCTTTACTTAATATTCATTGTTTATGAAGTCAAGATGCCTGTCCTGAATGTATGTTTTTTGAGGATGGAAACCAGCAATGCCCACATTGTTTCTCAGTATTACACAGTCCTGAATTTATATTAGGTACAGAGCAAATATTTCCTGATGTGCATACAATTCCAAAGAATTATTAAACATCACCCATATTATTTGGTTGCACTGGAATTTTGTTGTTGGAATATTGCTTGGCATTAGTGTGTTATAACAGAATTAAATTTTTTTTCAAAAACCCAATTTTCATGATCCTATCTGTCCAAATAGGATTTTATCTTCTTCCATTTCCCTATGCCACACGTAGGGAAAACCTATAATACCAAGAAACATCTGGTGTTTTTACACATCAATTTAAGAAAAAAGATACGTTACTAAACCTTTTAACTGAGTCCAGGTTATTCTTGTAACATTCACTGATTTATCAATTTGTCGACAATATGAGATATTAATCTCCTTATACTTGGGTCATGTAATTATGTAATTTTAAGAAAGATTTTCATTCCACACATATTTATTTAGTACCTACTATATGTAAGGAACTGTCCTAGGCTCTTGGGTACATCAACCAACAAAACAGAGAATGATCCTTACCCTCAAGAAACTTAAATTCTGGTGGGGAAAAAAAATAAGCAATAATCATAATAAATAAACATACATATCGTGCTAAAGTACAAAAGAAAAGAGAACAAATGAAAAAAGTGGATGGTGAATATGTGAGAGAAAGGTGGCGGTTCTCAAGAGAGAGGGAGGGAGAGAACAAATGAAATTTTTTTGAACTTTCTTCCAGAAATTGTGACTGAGGAAGATGGATTACAATCCTTTTCTCCTTTCACAAGTGGGGGTTGTATTTTTTTTTTCTTTTGTTCCCAATCAACTCCCAGCCTAAGTAGTGTGATAGAAAATCTAATGCACTGAAGAAATAAGCTCTGAAATAGCCAATGAAAGAAGCCATTCCTAAAGAGTGAAGAGTTAATGAAGAATTTTTAACAGCCTATCGACTCAACTTCACTCTGTTACCATTTAAATGGCCTCAAATGGGATGTGAAGCTTAACATATCACGGAATAGCATGTAGTTTCTGGTGGCTGCAAACATTTTCTCATTAATCTTGGTTGCTTGCTACATCAGCAATAACAAGAAGTTTGGAGAGATTCTATAGCCTCGCCTCAAATTTTTTTCTTTCTTTCTTTTGTTTTAAAGATGGGAATAAGAGAATTGAACAAAATAAAAATTGTGAACATTTTCCTTATTATTTTTATTAAAATGAGTTTGTTTCTTAAACAAAAGAAAATAATTAATTAATACCTTTTCAATATTGATTATATGACTAGACCCTGTATTCTGTTTCCAAAAAATAAAAAATAAAAAACTCATATGTAACTTGCATGCCTGTATCCTGTTGTATTTCCCGTTCATGCTGTGTCATAAATGTTTATGTATCTTAGGTTTCATATTTTAATCTTGTTATTAAATTCATCTAAAGTTATGAACATGCTATTTTACTCATTTTATATTGGCAGTTGTGATTCATTTTATAAATTATGAATCTATATTGTGTATATCTGCATGTCTTACTCCCAGAAGCTCTACCATATTTATGATCTCTTGGCAACATTCCAAGTAGAACAAAGTATTTTTTTTTTCTATTGGCACAGAAATTGACAAAATATTATGTTTTATGCAAGTGACAAAATTTACATATATTCTATTTATTAATTTAAAAGCATTCATAAACAGACAAATCTCCAATTTCTCAACATCTTCACTGGATGTTCCCTTTACTCTGTGATTAGGGTGAACCAACACCCTGATTTTCGCAGAATAAGTCCAATCTATGCCTGGTATCTCAGCATACAATCAATAATTCTCCTTTTCACTCTAGAAAGCATCTCTAGCTGTATGATGAATTAAATGGTCACTGTATCCATGACTGATATGAAACCTGGCTATCATTGAGTACATTGTTCTTTAATGTGACTTTCAAGACATTATTCATCTAATCCTCTACCCTTCTGGAACATCCCCAGCCCTTTTGAGAATTATTGTCATCATCTTTTCTCTCTTCAACAACGTCGTGGACATTTATCCTCATTAGGTGAAGGCTTTTGCAATTGGTCTTACTCCCTATTTCTAAACCCAGCTCTCAACCTTTTTTGTACTTCACGCTTTGGAAAAACCAAGTGCTATGATGCCTCAGTTCATTCCTTTGTTCATCTCTAACAATATTCATTTCTATCCAATTTCATATAGAAAACTATTCCCTAGATCTTGTCTGCTTTACCATTGAAACCTGATATTTAGATATTCCTTTTTCTCACCAAGCCTACTTATTTTCATATCCCCTTTGCTTCATTATTAATTAGTTGCCTTGAATTTGTTCTCTGATCCCATCAACACTTCAAAGATTTGGCCTCTTAACTATCTTCCTTTCAGTGATTTTTACTAACTCTTTGAGGCTTAGCTTTTAACTTGTTTAAAATATTTTTTTCCTTTCATATTTACTTCATTTTCCATTTGTCCTACTCCCACACAAGAACATACATTCTGGAAGAAGAGGGATTTTTATGTTTTTTCACTGTTGTCTCTCCAGCATCCACAAGAGTGCCTGGCACATGGTAGGCCCCCACAAGATGTTTGTTGAATGAATATTTGAATCAGGCAGATTACAAGTCAAATGTCAGCTCAGAGATACCTATTCTGATGATCAAAATTCAAAAAACCTCCATTTCCACTCTCATTCATAGTCTAGAAATATCCCTATTTTATTTGTTCTTAGCAAGTAGCAGCTACAGAAATTTTCTTGCTTATTTATTCATACTTTTTTTCACCTTAAATTCAGGAACTCACTCTTATTCACTACTCTATCTCTTGCACTTTAGAGTAATTTGTTGTATATCATAGGCCTTCAGTAAATTATATGTTCATTTGGTAACTTTTCTATAAAATGTGGGTAGTTACATCATCTAGTTCACAATGCTCCTGTAAGGATCAAGTGATATAATATATAAGGAGCTTCGTGCATTGCCTAGCAAAAGGCAGCATGCGAGATTTAGGTATTTTCATTATGCTATGCAAAACAGCAGCAAGAGCAGTCTAAAAGGTAAACTGATCATACTGTCTACTTACTACTCTTTTAAATGGCCAAACACTGTCTATAAGATGATAGTCAAACTCCTTAACATGGGAGAGAAGAACATTTATTATACAATCTTTGCCTATCTCTCCTGCCTCATCTTATGCCCTATACAAACCACCTCCAGGGCCATGATACCACCACACTGAATTTCATTCAATACCCTGCCATCCACTTCCCTTTCCAGGACTCTGCCAGGAGCTCTTTTGCCACCATGTTTTAACCTGGCTTCTGCCTCCACAGGTTCAAGATCTCAGTTGAGATCATTCTTCCTTTGCAGAGCATTCTCTGACTCATAAAGCAGCATCCTGTGTATTAAAATGGTCTTTTTTCTTGTCAATCTTCTCTCCTAGACTGCAAAATCTTCAGGGACAGGGGTTATTTCATGTTTATCTTTATAGTCTTGGCACCTGATGAAGTGGTAGAAGCATGGTAGGTACAGGACTCCCAGGCTTCCATCACCACGTCTACCCACACATCAGCTTCTGCCTTCCCTCCTTTTGCCATCAATGAAATGCACACATGCATTCATATCTAATCCCCATCCCCACTTACACAGTAGATTCCGTCCTTTCATGCCTATTCAAGGACATCACTCCACTAGCTTTCTTTTGCTTCCTTACATCACTCATTTTTGATTCTCAAAAAAATCATTTTCATCTTCCTATATTTTATATATACATACACAAACACACACACACACACATATACACATACACACACACCCCTGCTCTTTTAATTCCCATTTTTTATAAAAACTTCTCTTAACCCTTCTTCCTCCCAACTGCTAAAATCCTTTTCTATGCTCTATTTTGCAGCAAAACTTCTTAAAAGATATATTTATACTTAAGGTTTCTACGTTCTCAGCTTTCATTTTTTAAAAATGTGCTTCAATCTGGCTTTCATCCTACTACACCATCAAAAATGACCACAACATGGTCATCAATAACTTCTACATTTCCAAATGGTGAACTGTTTTTCCTTTTTTATTTAGAAATATTTCAAGCTTACAAAAGTTCCAACAATAAAAATAGTGCAAAGAACTCCATATACTCTTTACTCGTATTCATTTATTAATATTTTTACCCCATTTGCTTTTTCTCTCACTCTTTTACACACGCATCATGCACACAGGCACATACACACACACATTCCCATGTTTTTTTTTCTGAAATGTTAGCAAGTAATATATATATATATATATATAATGTATGATAAGTGGACATTCAACCCTAAATGCTTCAATGCCTAATTTCTGAAAGTAGGAATATCTTCTTTCTTATATTACCACAGCAGTTATCTTCATAAATTTATATAAATATCATAATTTTATCTTATCTACCATCCACATTCCAAATTTGTCAGTTGATCTAACAATGTCTTCTATGCTTCCCCCCCTCCTCTCGAGTATAAGACCTAGTCTACAGTTAGTTATTCCATGTAGTTGTCACATCCCTTTAGCCTATTCATTCTGAAACATTTCCACAGATTCTCTTTGTCTTTTATGACATTGATATTTCTGGAAAATAAAGTACACCCCCCCACATACACTATTTTGTTAATATAACAGTCCTCCTTCTCGGCTGAAATAGGCAATATTGTGTCCACCTCAAGCTATCACATATGGAGTCACACAATGTCCATCTGTATCTCATTGATCATATTAACTTTGATCACACATTCAATGTGTCACCTGATTTCACTACTTTATAACTACTGTTATTATTTTTTTCTTCTTAACAACTAATAAATGGCCTGTGAGGCAAAAATTTAATGAAAATATCCTGTCCCCATTCAAAATCCTCCCCTAGGCTTAGTATCCATGATAACCTTGCCTAATTCGAACTTCACCAGGATTGTTGTAAAATGATGATTTTCTAACCCTGGTCTTTCTTCCACATTTACCAGTTGGCTTTCAGCATTTTACTGTAAGCCAAGACTCCTCCCTCCTCTCTTATTTATTTACTTGTCTCTTTACTGTCATATGGACTCAAGATTTCTTATGTTTTCTTTGGTTTATAATTCATTACTGTATTTCATCATTTTGGTGCTAAAATTGTCTAGATTTGACCAATCTGGCTCCTGTGTTCTTGTTCTCATTTTTTTTGAGTACTGCCTTACTTTCTGACATAATAAGATGTTACAGGCTCATTTTGTACCTATTCTACCCTGCCTTTCCTGTCAGCCATTTCTCCTAGGAACTGTGGTTCCTTTTATTGGGGAGTGGTAGTAGAGATCAAGATTGGGTGCAAGGTGTGCTTTGGGTATTTTTGTTCTCAGTTCTAGAAGATATATGTGTGCATGTACACATATAGATAAATATATACAAATATAAAGGATTACAATTACCTCCATGTGTACATACATATACATGAAATAATAAGTTCACAGCAATACCTTAAATTCCAATCCATTCCCACAGAGTTCTTTCTCCCTTCTTTCATTCCATATTTGTTTTCCCATTCTTCCACAGTGAGAATTCTGCCTCCGACAACTTTAACACATTTACTCCTTTGCTCAGTCCTATGAATACATCTAAAATAGTGGATGTAATTTAGGATTCTAAAATAATTGTAGAATTTTTATGTCCATACCACTAAAATAAACAAACCTAGTTTTAGAAGTTTAGGATTAGTTTGGAGTTCTCTCCCTGCTTCTACCTGGCCTGCCCAACATAGAGGATATGTAGACAAATGCTGCCTGTGTAAATTATTTTGATTAAGTCCCCCTCTCTCCCTTCCTTTCCTGTTTTCTTCTTTCCCATCTGTGTGATTATGATATTCATAGCAATAAAATTAGGTTGATTTAGTTCAGTTTTCTTTCTGTTTTAGATTATTTTCCATGTTCCCATTCTTATGGGAAGTAAACAATTAAATTAAATTAAATTTTTTAAGATGTAGAATATTAACATGACTTCAAAAGAAAAAGAAACTAAACTAAAACTTTTAGTCATAGAAGTATTCTTCCTGCTCTATCTCTTCCAGTACATTCCCCTACCCCTTGAAGATAACCAATCTTACTGGATTTTCTTGGTTTTGCTTTGTGGGCTTTTTTGTTTGTTTGTTTATTGTTCCTGCGTTTTGTAATTATAAGCAGATGTATGTATGCCTTTTTACTTCATTCTTACAGAAAATGTAGCCATACAATATGCTTTTTGCACATTTTCCCCCCACTTAGGTCATCTTCTGGAAATCACTCCATGCTATAAACGTTTCTCACTCAATTTTAGAGCTGCAATGTACTTTCCATTGTATGTACCATAGTTTATTTAACCGATCTTGTATGTTCTAAATTTTAAGTACAACAGGTCCTCAAATAAAGTCATTTCGTTCATCTTTCCTTACAATGTTGATGAGGAAAAAAAACATCGTTTCCCAGCAGGGCCACTGCCTGTGTGGAGTTTGCCCATGCTCTGCACGTCTGCGTGGGTTTCTCTGGTACACTGGTTTCCCCCCACATCCCAAAGCTGAGCCCGCTCGATGAAGTGCCGCGTCTACAAGGTCCCAGCCTGAGGGAGTGTGGGTGTGTGAGCGCGCCCTGACGCGGGACGGCGCCCTTAGCTGCCAGGTCAGGCTCCGGCCACTCACCACCCTGAACTGGCATAAGCGGGTTAGAAAATGAACGAAGGAATGAATACGAATGACTGTAAAAGAGCAACTCGTCAAGCGTAGCTAATAGCACGAGCGCGCGACGGCCAACGACGCGTCCCCAGCGCTCAGCGAGGCGCCGTGTTGCTGCGTCTGTGTTTGACCTGTGTGGCGGCGGCAGGTGCTCCTGACCAGTTTCGCTTTGCAAGCGTCTATTCCTTGATTTAAGCCGCCTCCAGTAAGGCCACCTGCACTCACTGAGTCACCAAAAATTGGGTAAATCGTTCTCTGACCTGTTCTTAGTAATTTTTCTTAATTTAAATGGATGTATAGCTCACATTTCTTTCAGTGTTTAATACTAGAAGTGTTTGGGGTCTTTAATTAGAAGTTTGGTGATGTTTTTGTGAGCAGAATTATGCCACAGAAACTTAATTCTTGTCTATATCGATTAGTCTGTGGTAAAATTGGTTTTTATACGTCGTTTTGCTTAAAGTCGCAGTTCCACGAACCGATCGTGGATGTCTAGTGAGGACCTGCTGTACCTCCAACATTTTGGGAAAACAAATAACGCTGCAGTGAATAAACGCGTGTGTACATACTCATATTTTTGGAGGTGTATCTGTCATACACATCATAAATATTATTTCTAGTTTTTCATTTTTCTTTTGACAGTGCTTATTATTTTATTTTTACCACATTTTAAAAATATTTATGTAGTAATATTTATTGGCTTGCTCTTTGATTGCACATGGATTCTTAGTCAAGGTAGAAAGTCTTATACTGTACCCAAACTGATAGAAGAATTTACCCTTATGTTTTCTAGTCCTTATGTAGATTTTTTTTTTACATTTAGATCTCTCATATATTTAGAATTTATGCGGTTTGTGATGTAGTGATTGATGTGATTATATCTTTACCAAATGGCTATCCACTTGTTTCAACACTATTCACGAAAAAGATTAACAGTTCCCTTTCTTCGTGTTTTTGAAATTATGGCACCAGTCTAATTCTCAAAGATAAGTGACTGCAAGTCACTGAGGATTTTTCTTTATCTTTAAAATCTAATACTTTTACCAGGATATTGGCAGAATTGATCATTCTGGATCAGTTTCCCTTATACTCAGTGGGCTCTTTCAATGTGAAGATTAAGCTCTTCTTTAATTTCTGGAAACTCTTCTTTAGTTATAGTTTTAAATATTAGTTTACTTTCATGTTTTTATTTTCTTTTCCAGGGACACCAATAATATGAATGTTTGACCTCCTTCGTGTGTTTTTCACTTCGGTGACTTTCTCTATGACTCTTTTTTGCTTTTTTCTTGATCTCATTTTCATTCTCTTGGTTGCTTTACTAATTTTCTTCAATGCCTTAAATTGTCATTTATCTCCGGTCTCCTTTGTGCACTTTATAATTTAGTCTTTTTTGAGATTTTGTCTTTTTTTCTATTTATTTCATTAGTTTAGCTCAACACTTACTTTAATTTTCCCCATTTTCCATTCCCCCTGTTAGTTTTTGTATTTCTGAATCAAAGTGCTTTTTCTTATCCCCAAAATACTCATGTGAGGATATATGACTCAATCTGGGGTGCTGTATTTCAATTTTCATCCTATGATAGTTTCTTTGTTTTTGTTTTGTTTTTAGGAGGGAATTTTTTCCTTAGCAGATTTTTCATTTGCATTTTCTAGTATTTTACAATAGTGTGTGTGTGCGTGGCCCACTTTCTTCTATTCTTATGTATTTCCTGATCATGTTTCCTAGTACAAGAATATCCTCTTGCATCAGTTTTGCCCTCTTCTGTGTAGTTTCTTCTATAAATTGTTGCTGGCAAAAGCTGGAATGAAGTTTGGCATATCTTAATTTTCTTTTTCTTTAAGATCTTTAATTTTCTCTGTCCTCCTTTCCTCTCCCTGCCTTGTCTTAGAGGGGATCTCTCTTTCTCTGTATGGCTAATTCTTTCCCAGAAGCAATGTTCCTCTAAGAATGCTACTTCCAGTTCTGCTCATGTTAAGGCCCCTTCCCCACAGTTGGGGTTTTGATGTTCAGTGTTTCTGTGTATTATTTTCCTTCCTATTTCTGACAGTGATTTTAACTGAACTTCCTAAAACTTTCTATCTCCTCTGATGTTTTTTAGTGTCTCTTCAGCTTTCCCTCTTCTCACCATACCCACAGGCTTGCGATAGTGGCCACAGGTGGGGGTTGTAGAAATTTTTCTTTTTTCTTCTACTTATTGGTAATTTGAAGGTTGCCTCTCTCTGTCTCCTAGTAATCTGTCTTGTGTGGTTTTGTGTGTTTGCCATGTTGATTTTTGATCGTTTTGTGAGTGTGAAGGGGAGATTTGGAATCATGCAACTTTTGTTTTGCACGACTCATTGGTCAATTCTCAGTCCTCATTTTATTTGATTTCTCATGAGTATTAGCAATGATAACTTCATCCTTCTGGATATACTCCCTTCATTTGGCTTTTAGGGTGCTTCATTCTTGTACCTTTCTCACTGCTCCTTCAGATTCCTTTGCTGGTTCTTCTCTTCTCTCAGATTTCCTAGCCTTTTATCTGCTGCCTAGACTTATCTCTGAAATTCCAGGCTCACATCTACAGTTTTTACTCAACATCTGAACTTGTATTTGTAAAAGACACCTCAAATTCAAATGTTCAGAACTGAACTCCTAATGTTTCCTCTCAAATTACACCCCCTTTAAGACTTCTCTATTCCATTGATGGCAAATATGTTATTTTTATTACTAAGGCCAAAAACCATGGCATCTTTTTTGACTCTTCTTAAATTCCACACCTAATTCATCGAGAAATCTTGTTGTTTCTAATTCCAAAATATTTCTAATTTGTACATTTTCTAACACCTCTACTATTACCACTTTGGTGAGAGATTCTAACATTTCATATCTGAACTATTGACAACATCTTAACTGTTCTTTCTGCTTCCTCCCTTCAGTAGCTACAGAGGCCAGAGTAATTCTTTTCAAACTTAAAGTACATATATATATTTTATATTTATGTAAAATATATGTAATATAACCATTCCTCTGCTGTATCCCCTCCAATGGCTCTCTGTTTTACTCCGAGTAAAAATTAAATCCATTATAGTGGCCTAAAAAGCCTTACACAAGCTGTCATTTATTACTCTCTGACGTTATCTCCTATAAGTGCATTGTTTGATCATTGCATTTCAGTTTTACTGGTATCTTTGCTGTTCTACCAACAAGCTAGATTTTCTCCTGGATTGGGAATTTGCCCTTTCAGTTCTTCATGCTTAGAACATTTTTCACCTAGATAACTCATTTCTTTAAAGTATATGCTCAAATATTATCTTCTCTTTGAAGCATACTCTGACCTTCCTTTTAATACACCTTACCCTATCCATGCTTTGGCATTCTAATCTCACTCACTTTGGTTTATATTTTTATTTTTATAACATTTATCATCACCCAACATAAAACCTTAGCTCCACAGGAATTGAACACTTTTGTTGCTCGTGTGTTCCAAGTGCTTAGAAGAGTGCCTGACACATAGTAGGTGCTCAACAAAGGTCCAGTAAATAAATACAGGATAAGTACTGCAGTTTTCCAATTCTTTGCATGTAGATAGATGCCTCATTTACATCTCAATTGACAATTAATAGTAAATGTCTACAGTCATATGTCAGATTTAGAGTCCATGGTTTCTAATACTTTTTTCTCAAAACTTTATATTTAATAAACTGGTTAATAACTGAGGAACATAGACTGTTAAAGGCACTTCCAGTAGTGATCACTTGAGAATATATTCCAAATTAAAAAAAAAACAACTAATATCATATCAAAGGTTGAATTTTGCTTGTAAAATTTATGAGAGGTGCAATTTGCAAACTTTCTTATTTTAATATATATCTTGCACATCCCTCATTATTTGAAACTATAAAGAAATCTGAAATTACTTGAAATTGAAACTAAATATGGTCTTTTAAATTTTTTTCCCATTTTCGCTTCTTAGTACTATTGCTATGCCAGGCTTTTTCTTTTCCTCTTTAAATCCATTAAAGAAAGCATACAAGAACCACAATGTTAACATATTTCATTCAGCATTTAGTGTTGTTAATTAAAATAGAATCAAAATCATATTCTCATACAAAAGAAAAGGACTTAGAGAATATATAGTCCAAACCCCTGCATTTATTGAAATATTATATTAACTGAGGCAGAAAAAAATTATGTCATTTACCAATGCTCACACAGTTCATTAATGACAAAATAAGTACGAGAATTCAGGTCTCCCAATAGATGTGCAGGTGATCTGGCTGCAACATCTGTCATCCCTTTAATTGCCAGGGTTAATTCTGCTGATCTGGCTGTGTAGACAGGTGTTTCCTACCTCCCTCACCTTATCCCTCCAGAAGCTGAGCACTCAGTCTCGGGGATGACCTTCCCCTATAGAAGAGGACCATTCTTCCCTCAAAGGTATATGAGTAGCTGCACTCCCCTGCTAGAAATTCCAAACAAGCCCTCCAGGCCCATTTGTAAAAGAACATAGGGTGGTCAAGCTTCCAAAACTCCACATACATGCAGATGAGGCACTGCACATGGCAGTCAGCCATTCTTTATAAAAAAAGAAAAAAGAAAGAAAAAAGAATTCAGGTCCTCAATTCCCAGATTAAGGTCCTTTTTACTATCCTATATTATATTATAATTTGAAAATATCACCAATATTTTTGGTGGAATATAAAGGCATATAATGTATTTTTTATTTTTTTCTATCAATTTCTATTTCCTCATCCATGTCTTATAACAGATTTGTAGATATTTGGACTGAAACAAAAATGTTGAGATGTTAGATCTTTTAGTTTCTTTATCCAAAGTCTAAAAAAACTTTTGATAAATTATTACAGAAAATGTGTGCCCATATCGCTTGCGACATTTTCTCCTCTAATTAATATTAAAAAAAATCCAGCAAAAACTTGCTAAACCATAGGGCAGTTTATATCTCTCATACCAAAAAGTTCAGTCAGAAAGTTTCCAGAATTATTTAATTATATGGTTCAACAACTTTACCAAATTTTCTTCCACATTTCCATTCTGTCTTTGTTAGCTTATGGACTTGTGCTTTTAGTCTGTTACTGTGCATAATCCAGTGATGCTTGGCACTTTTACAGTGCCATGTGCATGTGCATTCCAATATCTACAGGAAGTGAAAGGGGACAATTCATGTCTTCCATTTACAATAAAAAAAAATTATTTCCTTCAGTCTTCCAGCTGATATCCTCTCATGTGTCTTTGGCATACCCATGTCTCAATTAATCACTTGACAAGGGCCTGAGGCTTACGTAAATAAAATAAATTGGGTCTAATATTTTTTGAGAGCATGGGTTTTCTTTAGCAAAAACAAAGGTAAATGAGAGAGTTAAATAGGCAAACAGTAGTGCCAGACACTCTACCATTTAGAAAATATAAAAGTGAATATTATGTTGCTTGTATTTATAAGTTGGTGGGATACACACTTTTTTGCTAACTTAGGTAATAGTGAAACCAGCCAGACTTCAATCATAGTGAAATGCTTTTGTCATTGGGTTTTTGTAATTTTTATTTGACTATTGTGAGCAAGTGTTTGTTCCATTACACATGTCTTTGGTTTAATACAACCCTAAAGGTCAACAGCCCATCAGATAATGCCAGAATAAATTATTTCCTTTTTGTATTACTTGGAAGAGATTGTCTAGAATTGGTGCTATTTATTCTTTAAATGTTTGGTAGAATTCCCCAGTGAAGCCATCTAAGCCTGAAGATTTCTCTTTCAGGTTTTCCAGGATGGATTCAATTTCTTTAATAGTTACAGGATTATTCCTGTTTTCTGTTTCATCTTGAGTGAGTGTTGGCAGTTTCTGGTTTATTTTCTCTCTTTTTATTGTGTCAGTTTTGTCAAAAGTTAATCAAGTTTATTGGTCTTTTCAAATAATGAGCTTTTATTTCATAAACTTTCTCTTTTGCTTTTCTCTTTTCAATTTCATTGATTTATACTGTTATGTTTATTATTTTTGTCTTTTTGCTTGTTTTCAGTTTATTTTGCTCTTGTAAATTTTTTAGGGTAGAAAATTAAATCCATGATTTGAGACCTTTTATCTTTTTTAATATAAACACTTAATGTTGTAATTTTTTTCTCCTGGCACTGCTTTAGTTACATCTCACAAATTTCAATTTGTTGAATTTATATTTTCACTTAATTAAAAATACTTTGTAAACTCTCCATGCCCACCTCTTTGACCTATGGATTACTTAAAGTGTGCTAATTTCCAAATATTTGAATCTTTTTCTGGTTATCTTTTCATTATTTATTACTAGTTTCATTCCATAGTGATCAGAGAATGTATTTTATATAATTTCAATTTTTTTTAATGTTAAAATTTTTATTTTTTATACCCAAGATGTGGTCTTGGTGAATGTTGCATGAGCGCTTAAAAAGAATGTGTATTTTGTTCTTTTTTAATGGAATGTTCCAAGATATACAAGTTTCAGTCTATCATGCGAATCGTTATATGATTTACTGAATGGGTGTGAAGTCTCAATAAATTGATTTTGTCTGTATCTTCTTGCATGTTTTTTTTTCAGTTTTTACTCTATGCATTTTAACATTCTTTGTTAGGTGTATACACATTTAAGATTGTTATGACTTTTTGATGTTTTCACTCTTTTATCTTTATGTTATGTTCACCTTTGTCCCTAATAATTTTCTTTGCTTTGAAGTCAACTTTGTCTGATATTAATATAGTCACCCCTGCTTTTTAAAACTAGTGTGTTAGTATATGGTAGATCTTTTTCCACCCTTTTACTTTATCCTACCTATGTCATTACATGTGGACTGAGTTTTTTTGACAGAGCACATGGAGGGTCTATATAATATTTTTAATCCATGCTGACAATATATGTTTTTAATTGGTATATTTGGGGCAGTTGCATTTGTGGTTTTTAATAAGTTTTGATTTAGTTGATTTAGTCCTACCATTATATTAATAGTTTTCTGTTTTTGTTTTTGTTGTTGTTGTTCCTCTGTTTTCCCTTTCTTGCTTTCTTTTAGGTTATTTCTAAATTGTATTATTCCATTTTAATCTGTATAATATGTTTGAAATTATAATGTGTATATACTTTTTGTTGTTGTTGTTGCTGTAGGAATTATAACTTGCATGCTTAACTTTTTGCAATCTACTTCGATTCAGTATTTTACACTTCGAGTGGAATGTAAAAATCTTACTATCATGTAGGTCCCTTTACTCTCCTATCTTTATCTTATAGTTGTCTTAAATGTTAAATCTGTATATACTGATGATCACATTAAACAATGGTATCTTTTTATTTAAGTTGTCAAACATAGTCTGAAGAAATCTAGAGGAGAAGATTATTGTATTTACTGAGATATTTATGATCTTTGTTGCTATTCTTTCATTCCTGTTGATCAAAATTTCCTCTTGGTGGCCAGGCATGGTGGCTCATGCCTGTAATCCTAGCACTCTGGGAGGCTGGGGTGGGAGGATTGCTTGAGGCCAGGAGTTTGAGACCAACCTGAGCAACATAGTGAGACCCTGTCTCTACAAAAAGTTTTTTAAAAAATTAACGGGCCCAGTGGCATGCGCCTGTAGTCCTAGCTACTCAAGAGGCTGAGGCAGGAGGATCGCTTGAGCCCAAGAGTTTGAGGGCACAGTGAGCTATGATTGTGCCACTGTAAACATGTCTAAGTGACACTGTGAGATCCTATCTCTAAAAAATAAATAAATAAAAATTTAAGAATTTCCTTCTGGTTGGTGCTATTTCCCTTCTGTCTGATAAAATTATTCTCAACTTTTCCTTCGTCCTAGAATGACTTTATTTCACTCTCATTCCTTAAGGATATTGTCATTAAGTACAGAATTTTGGGAAGAGAAATCTTTTCTGCCATGATTTAAAATATGTGCCACTTTCCTCTGGCCTCCATGGTTTCTGATGAATAATCTGCAGTAATTCAAGTTATTGTTCCCTGTTAGGAAATGATTGGCTCCACCTTTATGGAGCCACAGCTCTATCAACTAGATAAGAAGATTCCTTAAATTCAGGAGTGTAGCCCTTGCAGGCTACTATTATATTACTGCCGGATGCTGCTGCCACTATGGGACTGCTTAGATCCTAGGGCATAGGAGAACAGAAAAGAAATAATAAAAAAAAAAGGGGGATTTTCACATTCCCTATGAGAATAAGATGTTTACTTTCTCACTCCCTGAGACAGAACTAGAAGTTTATTCCTGGAGCTTCCTCTGTCCCCCAGTACCCAATTCTGGTGTATTGAATTTAGCCCAGGGGGGACTAGAGGGAAAAAACACTAACCTCACTGCCAGTTCAGTAGTGTTTTGAGTTCTGGGCTCCTACTCCAAATTTGCTGCTACTATTTACTTTTCAAAGACCTCAAATATCTGCTCCATGCATTTTTTCCAACTGTTGAAGCTGTACTGAAAGAAACAGGATGGAGCATACTAACCCAGAACCAAGGCGAGAAAATTTTTATGGTAATTAATTTCATTCTTATTCCAGTCAGAGAGCCATCATTCTCTTCCTGTAAAGTGACTATTGCCATTCTGATCTTATATGCACGTTATTGTGATTTCACATTCAAAGGATACTTTATTCTCTAAGTTACTGTTGGATACCTTACTGATTTCTACATATAAAAACTACCATATTTAGCGAAATTTATACTGTATTTTCTATCGTTTAATGCACTGTTGGCAATGTTACTTTACGTATTCCAACAGTTTGTGATGCACTTTATATTTTGTACCTGTATTTCGAAAGTTAAAATGAAGTGACTTACATATGTTAGTTTAGAAAATATGCATTTGATGGATGAATGGATGGATGGTGGGTAGAGTGATAGTTCAATAGAAGAATAAATATACACACTGCTTTCTAAAGGGAATAATGTTTGGCCTTTTCCTACTCAAACATAGATATGTCATGTGGATGGAGGCATTTTTCTATTCCCGTTTTAGTCCCACCAGAGTCATAAGTCTGATATTCCTTGGGGAAAAGGATGTACCCTAAATATAATGAGCACTGGAAAAGTCAGTAGTTTACTTTTCTGAGTCTTTTATTTCCACCACCCCGAATTATTCTGCAATATACACAACACTTTGTGTAAGAGACCCACATCTGTTCAGGTAATAACTCACAGGGGTAATAAGTTTGGTATTTAGAAAGGACTGGAAATTCATTTGGCCACTAGGAGACAATTCAGGGCATTATAGCAGAGTGGGCTTCTGATGGGATTTCCTCTAATCCCTTACTTCTTGTAAGCAGCATTGGAGTATGCCACATTTTTTACTGAAATGTTGAGATTTGGGGAAAGGATAGAATGTAATATAATAGGCATTTATCTTTAAATCCCTCCTACTCTTAACATATCTCTGAGGAACAGCAACAGTTCTACAGTTTAATGTGAGAAATGGTTAGGAGTAAAGTTAAGGAATTTAGAGAATTATTTATTGCTTTGAAACACCCAATTATAGATCAACCAAAAGGTTTCCTAGAAACTTGATAGAATTGTTGAGTCACTCAAAATGTAATTTTTGTCCAGAAGTAGTTTCAGAATCAGAGAGAGCAGTTTCTTGTTTGCTAGATAAATGCTTCTGAAAAAGTTAATTAAAAAATCAGTCTCCATTCCTCGGTTTGTGAAATGAAAATAATAATGTTAACTTGGTTGGCTGATGTAAGGATTAAATGACAAAATGGTTATGAAGTGCTGTATTAGTTTTCTATGGCAGCTGTGAAAAATTGCCACAAATTCATGGCTTAAAACAACATGCATTTATTATCTTGCAGTTTTATAGAGCAGGAGTGTGGTATACATCTAAGAGTAAGATCAAGGTTTTGGCAGAGTGCCTTCCTTTTCAGAGATTCTAGAGGAGAATTTATGTTCTTGCCTTCTTCAGCTTCTAGAAACCACCCACTTTCCTTGGCTCATGGCCTCCTACTTCCATCTTCAAATCCAAAAATTTAAGACCAAGTCCTTCTCATGCAGACATCTCTCCATTTCTCTCTTTATATTCCCCTTTCCACTTTTAAGAATACTTGTGCTTATATTGGGCACACCTGGATAATTCAGGATACTGTAGCTCTTTTAAGGTCAGCTGATTAGCAACCTTAATTTCATCTGCAACCTTAATTCCCCTTTGCCAGGTAATCTGACATAGTCACATGTTTTGGGGATTAAGATGTGGGATGGGAGCATTATTTTGCCTAATGCAAGTGCTGATTATTATTGGCATAATCTTCAGTTTCTGTTTTTAATCTTCTGTGGAGATAACAATAGTATCAATCTTCATAGTGGATTTGGGATCTTTAATTGAACTGGTAGAAATAAAGTACCAAGAATAGCTTTTAGTAAATGATACCTGTTACTTCGTATTTGGAGTCTAGTTTTTCTCATCAGCAAAATAAAAATTAATATATTTATACATTTCACATTTTAAAAATTAGAGATAATATATGTATACTTCCTAACACTTGTTGGCTGTATAAACTCAGTCTAGTTACTTAACATCTCTACTCCTTGTATTTCTTGTGTGTAGAATGTGGTCAATAATTGTATATATCTCAGAGAATTTTTGAAAAGAAGAAATTGAAAAATGTTCATAAAGCATTTAGCACAGTATCTGATACCTAGTAAGTGCTCAGTAGCAAGTTGGTCATTATTATAATTTGTAATAACAATGTAAATAATCAATCAATTCTACATGTTTAGTGATCTATGGCTCTTTCTAATATAAGTCCCTCTTAAAATATTTCTGCATTTTCTTGGAATAATCAATGCTTTATGAGAAGACTGGGAAAGTGTTCGTTATGGACAGATGGATTCTATCTCTCCAGCCAAACCAGATTACTCCCTACCTGCGGAATTCCTCCCTTTTCCAGAGACCTATTGAGGTTTAGTGAAAAGCAAAGATAAATGGGCATTCTTAAGCTGACTATAAGCCAAGGGTAGAGGACATATCCTTGCCAAATCCACATGTACTAGATGTGAAGCACAGCCAGATTGTGCAAGCCATAGGAGTTCTAACAATCTGCATAAGGTCCTGAGAAGCATCTGGGAATTTGAAGATTTCTGAGGCCATTTTTATTCATATGCCTCCATCGCTGGCCTGAGGTGATTATTTGAGATGCTGTCATTTGGGGCATTTTTCTTAGCAGTGAGTGTAATTTTGTCCATATATCCATATGTTATATATTAAATATAACCTAAGTCCAAGCTTTTTATAATGGGATAAGATCTGACCACTCTTCCTTTCTTTACCTTTTTCCATTGACTGACATTTTGTGTGTGCCAGGGCCAGCAAATGTCTTGTTTTCTTTTGTTTTTGTCCAATACATACTATCTTCTTAGGCCTCTTTGTTTTTATGTCTACTATTTCTTCTACCAAGAATACTCCTATCCTCCTTATCCACCTAGAAAACCTCTATTGACCACTCAAAGCCTGTCTCAGATACTACCTCCTTCTCCAAATCCCTTCCCCAAATTGCCAATCTGTCCATTTTCTAAGCTACTTCCTGGCCTTGTATCATTGGTCCTTTCATTTCACTTATAGCAAAGTGCTATGATTTGTTGCTTTACTATCTGTCCTATGCAATGATCTACTTGAGGCAGAAAAATGTATCTTTTCTATCTCCATGTCCCAGATAGGAGCACAGTGCCTAGAATATTGCTGAAAGTTTGGCAAATATTTTTCAAAGGAAGCAATGGACTCAAGAATATTTGAGTTCCAAGAATCACTTACTCCCAGTAGCTTAAGAAAAAATAAAAATTTATGAAAAAAGATATGGAAGTATTTAATGAAACTGGGTCAGAAAGGGGAACCAGAGCTCAGTTGAGCAGTTGTCAGTAAGATGGCTGATTCGCTCACTCACACACCATTAGAAATTCTTTGGTCTCTTCTGTTCCACTCTGGAAACATCTATTTCATTCTTTCTCTCTTCAGCCTAGTTTCTCTGCGTCTCAAGTAAAAGAGGCAAGAGGATAGACACCTCAAAATCACAGCCTTAGTCTCCCCCCAAATTAAATGCCTTTTCCATTGTTTCCAAAAAAACTAGGCTTCTTGAATCTTAATAACCCTTTGCCAGAGAGAGAATTTGATTGGTCTGCTTAGGTCAGATGCCCTCATAAACCAATTAACAGTGGTCAGGAATTTGGGGCCTTGAGGTAGAATTATTACAGAGGAGACACTATGGGGCTGGTAATTATCTTAGGTAAGAAGAGCAAGGAGTGTTGGGTGGAGCAACATCTGTCTACCACATCTAGGCAGGAGAGGTAATTGAACTCCTAACATCTGAAAGTGAATAATTTTACTGAATTACATTCTTCTTTGAGAGAACAGCCTATGGTTGTGTGAGTAGCACTGATCACCTTGGCAAAACAAGTCCCCAGATATTAAAGTCATTAGGAAAAAATTACACTTACCTCTCAGTTCTACTAGGCTGAGCCTACTTTCTTCTACCACCCAGAAGCTTCAGGGACCTTCTTGGTGTCTTTACATGCAGAGCCACTCTTAGGGACTGCTGTGTATTTATTAAACACCACCAGCACTCATTATGGATGTGTTAAAAATTCAGATCCTTAGAGAACACAGTGATCGAAGTATTGACTCCTGTTTCACTTTCCCCATCTGTCCAAACATCAATAACAACATTGTATGGGGGTCTGGAAGCACTGGGCTAATGTACCTTCCTTCGATCATAATTCCAGAGTTCGCCTTAATTAAGATTGATTTTTGCCCCTATGTTGTACATCTCTTAACTAACAGAAAAGTCGCAAGGGCACAGTTTAAGCATTAAGAATGTGAGCATTGAGGAGGAGAGAGTGGAATCATATCCTGTGCTTATGGAGTCTAGAGACTGCATAGCTGGTATGCTTAAAATAAATCCTCAAGCAGATTCCTAAGGCATTGAAGGAGTCACATAAGGGCACTGGAAAAATGAATTGCTCTTCTGACTCACTTTCCTACATATGTGCTGCCTGGGTACTTTATTGTTTATGGGGGGAAGAAAAGGTACTTTAGATTAAGCAAGAGAAGGCCACAGAAAGACAGAGTTGTCTTCTTTTTTCTTAGACATTTTCAGAAACATCATAGTGATCAACAAAATTTTATTGAGTGCTCACAATATTGCAGGCTCTTTCAAAATACTTGTGCTCAACAAAGGGAAAGTGCAGCCTCTGCCCTCAAGCAAATTACAATCTAGAGTAGTAAGCAGACATGGCATTAAGAAAAAGAGAAAGTGAAACCATTCAATACACAGAATGAAAAACACTACACAAAGGGATTTTGATTAGTCTGACTCTGCACCTTCATCCAGCTACTGACAGAGAGGCTTCTTTGGGGAAATAACTGTAAGGACACTGTTTTTTTGTTTGTTTGTTTTTGTTTTCGTTCTTAAAGATGAGACTGAACAGGAGCCCATTGAATTTGGAGAAAGAGATTGTTCTAAAGATTGTGAATACTTTACGCTACAGTTTCTAGCTTTCAGTTTGTTGAAGCAAATCATGACAATAAAAGGTCATGGACTGAGTGTCAGCGTGTGTGTGTGTGTGTGTGTGTGTGTCTGTGTCTGCGAGTACAGTATACAGAATATTGCACTTCTAAGGCAGATTCCAATTGCTATCTTCTTGTGTGGCTGTTAATATGTCACACAAACTAATACAACAAACTTCAAATGTTTATTTTTATAAATATTTAAGTAAACACCGTAATAACTGAATTTACCCTGTTTGGTTTTGCTTTCATATTTTACCTCAAATCAGTTCTAGAAAATACTTACAGTAGTTCTCCCTTATCCATCGGGGATACATTCCAAGAACCCTAGTGGATGCCTGAAACCATGGACAGTACCAAACCCTATACATACTGTATTTTTTTCTATATAAGCTTACCTATGATAAAGTTTAATTTATAAATTCAGTGCAGTAAGAGATTAAAAACAGTAACTAATAATAAAAGACAATGATACTATTATGATCAATCGGACAACCAAGATGGCTACTAAGTGACTAATGGGCAGGTAATAGCATGGATATGCTGGACAGAGGGATGATTCATGTCCAGGGCAGGATGGAGCAGGAGGGAGCGAGATTTTATCACTATACTCAGAATGGTGAATAATTTAAAACTTACAAATTATTTATTTTTGGAATTTTACATTTAATATTTTCAGACTGTGGTTGACCGTGGGTAACTGAAACTTCAGAAGGGAAAACTGTGGACAAAGGGGTACTACTGTATTGCATAATTGTGTAACTTAAATTTGGGGTAGATGTGAGGAACATCTGGAGAACTCAGTTGAGACCATTTGGTGGTCAAGATTAGGAAATCCTCTTGCTGGATATAATAGAAAAGGAAGTTGCTATGGATTGATTTGTGTTCCCCCCCAAATTCATATGTTGAAGTCTTAACCACCGATATAATGTTATTTAGAGATGGGGTTTTCATGAGGTCATAAGGGTGGGGCCTTTATGATGACATTAGTGCCCTTATAAGAAGAAACACCGAAGAGCACTCCCCCTCCTCATCCCTTCCCCTTTCCCTCCTCCTCCCTTCCCTTCTTCTGCTTCTCCTCCTCCCTTTTGTTTTCCCTCTCTCCCTCCCCCTTCTCCCTTCCCTTCTCCTGTCCTTTCTCTCCCTCTCCCCCACCTTCCCTCCTCCTCCCCCTACCCTTTCCCCTCCCCTTCTCCCTCTCCCTACCTTCCTCTCCCTTTCCCTCTCTCCCTGCCATGTGAGTGCACAGCAAGAAGGTACTGTCTCCAAGACAGGATGAAGACCCCGCCCAGAACCCAACCATCCTGGCATCCTGATTTCAAACTTCCAGCCTCCAGAACTGTGAGAAAATTAATTTCTGTTGTTTATGCCAGCAGACTAGTACAGAGGTTATTGTAAGGATTCAGTGTCATGGACTCTAGTTATTGAATCCAGGCCAATACTTTCTCAGTGGCTTTCCAAGGCCATCTGATCTTTTGTCTTTGTCTTCTTCAAACAGCTCTCCATTCTCCTTTGTGCAGACCAGACTTAAAATTTCCCAATGGAAAGAAAGAAGACAAGTGAATAATAGAAGACTAAGAGCAAGGCAAATGTGATATGTATCTAAATAAGCATGTGTGGGCTCCTGCTAGGTAGAAGGCATTGAACTTGAAGGATTATGTTAATATTGCTTTCTTGGTATGTAGTAGGGGAAGAAATATATAATTTATTAATAAATCTTGATTAATGACTAGCTTAGTAATAGCAAGGTCAGTAAAGCCTACCAATATCCATTTATGAGTCCTAACTTGGAATCTGTATTAGTCAAAAGAAGCTAAATTATCCTGAGGGAACAGATAGGTCCTTCATACAATAAAAGCATAATTCGTGTTCACATTACATATTTTTCTGGGGGGTGGGGGGGCTCTGCTCAAGAACCCAGGCTGATGACATTCCTCCAACTGTTAGATGCTACGTTTGCAACTCAGTATCTCCACAATTGCTTCCTTGCCACTGAGTAGAAAAGGTGAAATCTTGAGGGTTATGCATTGGCTCTTAAATTATTTAGCCTGGAAATATAACACATCTCTTCCTCTAATCCTGTTGACTGGAATTAATCACATGGACTCTTATCTCCCTCTCTGTATATGGTTTTCCAATGAGACATAAAATCATCTGCTATAAGATCTTAAACCAAAAGGGCTTATTTTAGGATACCATAATATAAGGTGATCCATCGTGAAAATTAAAGTCAAGTTGTTTAGTCTAGGTCAGGGTTTCTCAAAATGTGAACTGGTAGCATGTCTGGACCAGTAGCATCATCTGGATACTTGTTAGAAATGCAAATTGTTAGCCTTGCCCCACTCTGAAGATGGGGCTCAACAATCTGTTTTAACAAGCCCTGCAGTGTTTTTAATGCATGCTAAAGTTTAAGAAACATTGTTCTAGTCTGAGGGGAATGTAGAGCTATAAAAAGTTCTACAAATAGAGCTTTAACCATGAATCATTTTGCTAATGTATTCATGATAGTTTATTAGCTAGATCTAATAGCAAAAATAATAATATCCTGTGCTGGACACTGTGCTCATTGTCTGACATTGTATAATTCTCACAATAATTGTATGACATAGATCCTCTTGTTATTTCCACTTTACAGAATAATCAGTCTAAGCTTTATATACCAGCTTCTCTTCTTGAAAACTCAGTGAGAGAAGAAGCTTGTATGTAAACCCAAGAAGCAGAGTTTCAGAGCAGACATTTTTATTGACAATACTTGGTCAATTTATTTCTCTTACTAAGACTTAATCCAGACAAAATTTTCTATTTTTTTCTTGCAAAAATGTTGAGTACTTTCCTCTGTAAGGAAGAAGGGCCCTATCCTGCAAGCTTTGTTCCATTAGCCTTTCTGGCTGGACTACATCCTTATCCCCCAATTTGCATATTCTATGCATTTCATTACTGCATCCTTCTGCTGCTGCTACTGTAAGTCCTCCTTCTTGCTACTTCCAGGGCCAGCGTCTCTGGTTGAACTTTCTGAAAATGATATGTCCCAATTCTTTAACTCATGGTTCACCATGAGAACACAGGAGGATCTAATAGCATATCCCCTGGAAAGCCTATCCTTGAGGACTTCCTAGGGTGCTCCTAGAAAGGCAGAACCTACCTCAACTCTTAGCAATTAAAATGGATCATCTGTGCTTTAATTCTGCCTTCTTTTATTTTTAAATGCCCTCCAGGTATTTTGCTATAACTACACTTCTATGGTGTAGTCTTACTGCACTCGCCTCCTGAAATGAGAAAGACTGGCTGTATCAGTTTTCTACTATTGCTACAACAAATTACCACAAATGTAGTGGCTGAAAACCACACAAATTTATTATCTTACAGTCTGGAAGTCAGAAATATAACACAGGTATCACTGGGCCAAAATCAAGATGTTGGCAGGGCGACATTCCTTCCTGGGGAGGTTCTAGGAGAAAATCTGTTTTTTGCCCTTTCCAGCTGCTAAAGCCTGCCCACATTCCATGGCTCTTTGCTCTCTTCCCGCTTCAAAGCCAGCAGTAGCTGATTTCTCAAATCACGTCACTCTGACACTAATTTTTCTGCCTCTCTTTTCCCTTATGACATTTCATTTGGACCACCAGATAACCTAGGATAATCTAATTTTAAGGTAAGCTGATTAGCAAACTCAGTTCCATCTGCATGCACCCTTAATCCACCCCTTGCCATGTAACCTAACATATTCACAGGTTCTAGAGATTAGGACGAGGGCCTCTTCTGGGAGCCATTATTCTGCTTACCACACTGACCAATTCAGGACTTTAAATTGTGTCCCTTTACTGCCCAGAATGTTTGGTTTACAAAAGAAGCAACTATGTGAATATGGAAATACGAGTGAAGTGAACTTGCTTATTGATCCCTTAAACCAGGAGTCCGCAACCTATGGTGAGTTGTATAATTATTTCATTATATATTACAATGTAATAATAATAGAAATAAAGTGTACAATAAATGTAATGCACTTGAATCATCCTGAAACGATCCCCCTCCTCGGTCCATGGAAAAATTGTCTTCCATGAAAACGGTCCCTGGTGCCAAAAAGTTTCCCTCAGTACTGTGGGGAAGCCTTACTTGCTTCCATAGTAAACATGGCTGGTATGTTTCCAAACCTCCCAAAATATCCACACAGGATATCTTTTCTCTACCAATCTCTGTAATGCTTTTGGCTCCAAAACTTCCATCCTGTGAAATGTCCCGACTTCATTTGTTCCAGATTTCTCTGTCTTCAGTATCCTCTGCTTAGTATCCAGAACTTACTACATTTTTTCCCTGCTTGACATCAACTATTTCATAGATTTCTTAATTTCCTGTGTTATATGGACATTTTGCCAGTTTATTGTTCCTATTTTTGCTAGTTTGTTTTGTTTGTGTATTTTTTCTCCTTCTCTTACTAATGCTATTGACTTCCTGAGGGCAACATACAGGCTGTACATTTTCAGCTTCTCTTAGTCTCTAATGCAGTTTTGTTCATTTTTGCCTAAATATTTTTCTCAAACTCATGTCACATACAAAGGTTTGTTTAAAAAGGGAGTTTTTCAGAGTACTTTACAACTAGTTGAGCAATCCATAATCTTAGGTCGGTTACCTCTGTTCTCATTATTTTACTATCCTTTCTAAGTGAAGCCCTTGATAGAAGTCTTGGTCAAAAAATTCAGCTCCTCAATCTAGCATACACAAATTGCCAGGACTCATCAAGTGCTTGTAATATTGTACCTAACATTGTGCTAAGAACTTGACATATGTTATAAACACTACAATTCTGAATTATATACCATTCTTACTCTTCCCAACTTACAGTCAGGAAAACCGAGTCCCAGAGATTTTAGGTAAGTTATTTATGTTCATACAGCAAGTAAGGGTCGGAACTGGCTTGACCTCAGCTCCTAATCACAAACCCCAAGGTCTTTAGCATAAAGTTATAGGTCTTGGCCCTCTAGTGTTCTCACTTCAGTTGTTCAACCAGCTGTCTCAGGAACAATACAAATCACACCTTTTAGACCACAAACTGCCTTTCCAATTCAATTCAAGAAGCATTTACTGAATGTATGCTACATTCCAGGTGTCATTTACCTGTGATTCTGCAGTGTTTATGCCAACTCAGCCTTAGAGGCATTATACACTTTCTTCAAAAGAGGCTGTGTCTCAAATATAGAAATCATTAATGTCAAGGACATTCTTAAAATTGCTATTGATGCAAAAGCTTTCTGAATACACTATATAGATGTAGATAAAAAAACTTGATTTGAATAAAAGAAAATCAGCAGCAGTTGTTTTATCGGTTCTTCTCAGAAAGCACTTGTACTTAACGTGGAGCAATATGTCCCAGGATTTTGCATAGAGAAATAATATAGAGCTATTTAGCTTGAAGTTTGGGATTAGCAATGGGGAGGAAAGATGAAAGAAAGGGATGGAGGGAGATGGGCAAATTTGACAATATCTTCGAGAACTTATTTTGTATGACCTTCCCACATATACACACATATGTAGCACTTATATTCTGGGGTTCATATTTCTCAGAGACAGTGTGGCTTCTGCTTTTAAGGGATCATATAATATCAACTCAATCCTTTGGCTTCTGGTCACACCTCTTTAGAAAGACAGCAAAAGGCAGATAGTGAACATAAGCTAAGGGCTCCTCTAAAGCACTGGGCAAAGAGCTGCTGTTAGGAACCTGGGAGGGCAGGTGGAGTTAACTAACTATGGTGAAGGACTGGAGCTCACTATTCAGAATTTGCCTTCCCACAATATTTGGGCCTTAAGAAATCTTGGGGGTCAGTCAGACACCAAAGGCTGAGTTTATTTGTCTGTGTGAACTTTCAGGAAAATTCCAAGAATTAGTTTTCACTTGTGAGTTCTATTAATTCTCTCGTCTGACTTGTCTCTCTTCATACCTAACAGCATCCTCCAGAAGCTATAAAAATCTCTAGAGGTCCTTGAAGTAATGAGAAAGCTGATGTTTTTTTTTCCCCTCTCTAATAATTACAGTTTGATTTCTCCATAACAGCCTTTAGCTTACAGCCAGTTGTCAGTGCAACTTTTTGCAGCTTTAACCTCTCTGTGAGGGATCCTGCCCTCTTCCTGCAGATTCGTCCTCAGCGGGCTGCATCTCCTCTGCAATTCCCCTCTGTGAGAATTTGTCCACTAGGTGGAGCTGTAACAATTTAGCTCACGGATCACAGTGTGAGACAGATTAAATTCACTGACCGCACCGTACTTGGGAAAATCATATTGCTATAAAATTATAGTCAAATTGTAACATATCTTACAAAAATGGTAAGGTATGAATTTAAATGTCTACTCCTCAAATCTTGCTTCTAAGTTAAAATCTATCATGTCTATCCATATCTACCTCAGTATGCAGATGTGAAGTAAATATGTAAATAATTTTCCCCACTTTAATTTTTTTTAAAAAAGGATCAAGTAGGGGATTTTTAACACAAATGTGAAATGTAGATTTTGTAAGTTTAAAGGCAAAAGGGTGGCCTTCTAGGATGAAATTCACTCACCAACTGCTCTCCTTCAAATAAGCTTCCCTAGCAAATTTAATTCATTTAGTTAAATGTCTACACCTTTATTTATATAGGACTTTGCATGTCAATGTTGTTTTCTAGTGTGGTAAATTAACACCGCTGGATTACGGATCTGGCACAAGGAGTTTTCTTCTCATTGAGAAATGTGAATATTCCCTGTTTACACTTCATGTGGGATTTATATTTCATGCTTTTGCCTCAGTTTTACATCCTGAAACAAATTGTTTTATTTTTAAAGCATCCAGTATTCTTTGGAGAAAGATTTCTCTACAACCAGAATAAATACATCTTTTGTCTGCAGAGATTAGAAATTGACACTTGCCTTCCTCTCCTTTCTAAAAATCTTCTGTTCCTCTCTGCCCATGGCAGTGAAAACTGATCATTTTAATCTGCTCTTTGTAAAACATTAATTGAAATACACAGAAGCACAGAAAACCTAATAGGTATTTTTTATGATGGAATGGGCATCAGAGATCATTCAGTTAAGTCTTTTTATTACACCAATGAGGAATTGAAGACCCAAAGGTTAAGTGGCTTACCCAAAGTTATTCAGTGAATAAGTGAAAATAAAGATTGTTCTAGAAGGAATCTCAGATTGAACAAAAGGAGGGCTAAATCCATTCTTTATTTGCTCTGTCAATGCAAAAGGAGCCAAACTCTGTAAAATAATTTAATGAGTTTTATTCTGAGCCAAATTTGAGGACCATGGCCTGGAACCATGCCCAAGAAGCCTTGAGCAAGTGGACTTGCTGTGGCTGGCTTACAGTTTGGTTTTATACATTTCAGGGAGATAGGAGTTACACATAAAGTCATAAATCAATACATGGAAGGCTACATTGGTTTGACGTGAAAAGGTGGGACATCTCAAAGTGGGGGCTTACAGGTTATAGATGTGTTTAAAGACTCTTTGATTTGTAATTGGTGAAAGAAATGAAGCTTTGTCTAAAGGCTTGAAATGTTTTAAGTTAAGATAAGGAAGTCTGTTAATTAGAGACAAGGCACCAGACACATATGCAGACTCAGTGATTTGTTGTGTAAATTCTGGACCTGCAGGTTTGTCTTGCATGGCCTTAGGCCTGTTAACGAGTGACAAAGGATATCTACAAGAAGGGAGGGGGGCATGATAAGGCATGTCTGACCTCCCTTCTCATGGCTATCAGCTCAATTTTAGGGTATCCCCTTGGCCAAGAAGGGGTCCACTCATTCAGCTGGTTGGGGGGAGACTTAAAATTTTATTTTAGTTCACAACTCTACCTATGCAATCTTAATATTCTGACACAAGGAAGACTTTGTGTCTATGAATTGGGATCACCTGTTCTGTGGTTGACAATTAGAGTTAATGCAGAGCAATTTCTAGGGTGTGCCTGGTGATATGATAAATGGACTAGATAGAATGCAAAGAATGGAATAGGGCAGAGTCTTCCTAAATGTGTTCTGTGGTAAATAGTATCCCCCAAAAGGGCTCTCCATCAGGTTAATTAACACAGACTCTCTCCTTAACCAAACTTTAGCTGGGCTTCGCTGAGCCCTCTTCTCGACTAGGCCTGGACCTTGGCTCCCCTCCTGTCTTCTGCCTGTCTTGTCCATTTGTAACAAAGATCCTGCTAAGTCGGTTTAGAGGGAATTCCTTTCCCTTGATATCTGATTACCCTGGCCTGGTGTCAACAAGAGTCTTGCTAAGTTAGTTTAGAATCCCCCTACCCCTGATGTCTCCTCTTCGTATTTTTATCCGCTGACGCTCTCACTCTGTTCATGGGCTGTAAATCCGAAGCTGCCTTTGCTGTGTTTAAAGTTGAACTCGTCTCCCTCCCCTGCTACAATGCCCCCACTGTAATGGTCTTGAATAAAATCTTCCCTACCATTTAACGAATGCCAGAATAATTTTTTCTTCAAAAATACAATGAAATACTACATATTATATTTTACAGGAGATTCATGTAATATTCCAAAGTCTCTCAGAAGTTCTACTCTAGAGAAAACCATTTAACACAGTTTAAACCATTATTACAAATCATTTGCATTTTTCAAGGATTACATATTAACATGCATGTGATTTAGTTCCCATATAGTTGATTTTGTGATCAAAACTAGCCCCAATGTCTTGTGTCGTCATCAGGAGCCTCTTGTTTTCTAAGTCTACATACCTTTAAATGAATTAACAGAGAACACAGACAGGAAGGTGGAGGGAGACAGGTCAGGACTTCTCTCTGTGCTTGTGAGAAAGCATGATGCCTAAACTGCTTACATGTTCACACTGAAGCATGTCACATGACATAAAATGAACTTGTAACCAGGGGTCTATGCATATAAACTGAAGAGAGAAATTTTGTTACATTTTATATTTACACTCAAAATTATATTTCCTTTCAAAAACTTGGAGAAATACACCATGCTGATTCAGAGACTTCTTGTATTCTCTGGCTTATAGATCTGTATATCTTTGTGTTGGGTTTGGCAGTCTTGTTCTGTGTTCTTGGTTCTCGGTGTGCTTTTGGTCAAAGAATGACCAGACACACCGAAGTAAGGCAAGTATGAAGTGAAGTTCATTGAGTGGGAGCAAGATAGGATTATAGAGCAAGAGCAAGGTATAGGTTTACAGAGCAAGATACATACACCACAGATGATGACTGGACCCTTTGTTGTTGCAAAAGAGAGACCTTGGTTATGGTCTGGGTCTTGTTTTATAGTGTCTGGATAGGGACCTCCCCATGGTTCAGATGTCATCATGGAACCACTTTGATGGACAGTTGGGAGTTATATGACCTGAGTCTCACTACGCATGTGGATCTCCCATGACCTCTCTGAAAGCCCATTGGGGGGGTAGATTTAAGCTGATGACATGGTAATTAGCCTTAGGTTGTCCTAAGTCACCTTTCAGACTCTGTTGTACCTATGCCACTTGGCCTGTGGACTAGAGGGTCCTCTGCATTCTTTTGCAGGCAGTCTCCCGCCTTGTCCCCAAGAGGGACTGGAAGTCCCTTGCTGTCTACCTAACATTTGGAGTAATGCAAACCGGAAAGACAAAAGAGAACAGATTTAGTCATAAATCTGTAGTGTGGTTTCCTACTCCGCTTCCTCTTAGTTATGTGATCTTGGTCTGGTCATGTGCCTTATCTGAGGACTCACAGGATCAGCAAAATGGGGACAGTTGGGTTTGATCTTCCTGCCACAGTGTCTTTATGAATTAAAAGGAGATAGAGGATGGGAAAGTTATGTACAGTGCTTTAAAAACATAAGGTTCTATGCTTATTATGTAGAATAGATGGCAAAACTGTAGTCTAATTCTTTTCCAAAATTGCTTTCAGGTGGAAATGTTGCCTTATGACATGGAGGCAGAATAATTATTAGTAGAATTGCAGGTTAGAAAGAGTGCTTCCTTGTAATTGAATCAAATGAAACGGTGGAGGCAGAGGGATATATGTTAGACCTGATCCACTGAATTAGAAGAGCTGCTAAGAATTATATGAAACTACTATATACCCATCTCGTGATATTATCATCCCATTTTGTGAATGAAAAATTCACATCATATTGAAAGCCATGCTAGAACAGAAATGTCGTCCAGATGTGTCATCAAAGAGACCATAAAGCATTTAAAAATCTTATGATTAAATGGCTTCTTTTCCTCGAAATTGTTAATGCCCTCATGGGTACTCTTTTCACCAGAGAGGTGCTGGTTTCCTCTCTGAGGAAAAAGAAGACTCTCTGTTGATTGAGAAGAAAAGAAAAACTGTTATGTAACACCCTATGCTGGTGGGGGTAGGGGTGGGTAAGCAGCACGTTATTTTATTCAGTATAATCTCATCTGTATGTTCAAAGGAGGACAGCATGTGAAGGGAGAGTGCTAGCCTGGGAATCAAGATTTGGGAGCATTTTAATTCAATTGACCCGTTTATTTATAGAGCCCTTGCTCTCTTCCTGGCTAGATTAACAATGGGGAAAATAGAAGATGTGGGCCCTTGCCTTATGGAGTTTCCATCAAATAGAAAGAGTGGGGAAGAGATGATTAACTAAAATAAACTTAATCCAAGAATGGGAAGATATGATTGGCTGGGGTTGGTCAGGATGTGGAAGAAGAATGCTTTGAATAGAATTAGTTAAAATTTATCCCAGTGGGTGACACAGCACAGCTGCAATCTGGGAATAAAATCAAAACTTTTTCTATGAAATTTCCTACAATTTAAAGACTTCCAGAGCACACGGAAAAGTGACACTGGAAAGAACAATGAAGGAAGAAATAGAGTCTAGACTCAGGTATGGCCCTGATGAGGTTGTAGCCCTAGATTTTAGTATTTTTCATCAAAGCTTGGACTAGACAATTTTTAAGCTGCCATCGATAGCTTGTATTCCATAATTTGTTGATTCTAATAACTACTAATGATTTCTATTTCATTCAAAGTAAATGTTCACATCTTTCTTCACTAGAATTCATTATGAAAAATGATTGATTATTAAAATTTATTGATTGACATGATGAGTTAAAATAACTAGAGGTTTGTCTTTGGAAAGAAATAAAGTTATTATTATTATGATTTAATATACTATCCTTCTGTCCTAAACAGGATACTCTTTCAGTTCCTATGCAGGGTTCATATCATGCAGTGAGGTTAGTACTATGTAATAGCCTGCAAGATACAATTAATGAGCAGTGCTAAACAATTGCCTATAGGGCCAGGATTTCTGCTTTGACATTGAATTTTGCAGCAAATCGACAACATTTGAATTTTTTTTTCCTTTCTTCATCCACACAAGTGACTCAGCTTGCTTGGGAAAAAAATACAAAACACAATATTGTTTTAGCCTCGAATAATGAATGACTTGTGCTCTGCTTACTATAACTATTGCATTGATATTTTAAACTGAACTTGTCAAGCACCAGTAATTAAGGCTGAGGCAGGGAGGTGCAGGGTTTGATCTATTACTGTAGAGAATTGGAAGATTACTGTTGAAGAAAGCCAGCTAGTGTGGATGGAGGGGAGGTTTGGGGCTACCTGAGATGCACAGTATTATTGACAACTAAGAAAGACAAGCTCTTAGTGTTGTGTGTGGGTCTGCAATGTGTAATGATTATTAGGCACTCCACAAGCAAAGTAATCTTTAATCCATAGATCTCCAAGCATTTTAAACACATTGATGTATTAAATGTGGCCTCTGTAATAGTAATGTCTTCAAAATAAAATCACTTAACCTCTCCATTCAATATTGTTACTGTTATCTGCTGCTATTTCTATTTAATACAAGACACTAAAACAAGAAGTAAAGGCAGTCAATTCGTTAAAAAAATAAGTTAAACTTGTTAATTGCATTGTGTCAAATTAGTTAATTGGCATTGTGTCCATCAAACAATGAACTTGCTGGCTGAATTATTCTTTTCTCAGCTGATTGATTTGGCATGACAGAGTCTGCATGTAAGGGTCTCATTGTAATCTTGTTTTTTTTGTTTTTTGTAAATTTCCTGGAACTGGGACAGATTCTTTTCTTTTTATTATCTATGTTTTACAATAATTAATAAAAATGGCCTTTTATACATCAAGAATGATAATTAGTGCTGAAAGGGTTGGGTATTATAATGCATTAGTTAAAATTCTAGACCTAATTTAAGGTCCTAGAAGTCTAAATGATAAAAGAGGTAATGCTCCTTAACCCAGCATTCTATTTGGTAATTTAAACTTAAATTTGCATTTGAATAAAGCAAGTATAAACTTTCAAATAAACTCTCAACATCAAGTTTTCAGGAGGTACTACAATTCCTCCATAGATCTAAGAAACTTCTTTTATTAAGTTGCAGTTGAAATCATTGCAGAAAAAATAAGACAATACTACATTTCTAATTTTTTCACTTAGCGATAGTCTTTCTATGTGCATATACACATAATTTCAATGAGCCTATGCAATCTTAATAGAAACAAAAAATAATCTGTGCTAATTAATCTTTGGGTAGAAAGTACCCTCTAGGAAGAATTTATTTTTTATTAGGTAAAATCATAAATAACATATACTGAGCTTCTGATGAGGCCCTAGGAGCCCCAGGATGAAATTCTTTGCATTAACTTAATATTAATATAACTAATATTTAATGAGGAGGGGCTTTGATATTGCCACCATCAATGATGCTTCTAACTGAAGCTGTGAACATATGTCCATGTATCATGAGCTGACAGCCTTCAAAGAAATAGCTTACTAAAACTGGCTTAATAGAATTAAAAGGGATCTTGCTTACCCTGCATATGAAAAGACGCATGCAATTATATATCTTCCATTTTAGGTCAGGAAACTGAGGTCCATAGAAATCATGATTTGGGGCTCTTGTTGGACTCTGATCATCAACTGTTCATAATTTAAAACCTCCCTCCATCCACCAATGATCTGAAGCACTTTAATGTAAGTATGACCATAAAATAAGGATAAATGATCACATAATAATAGTCATGCTGATAATGGTGATGATGATGATAAATTACATTTATGAAGAATCTGCTATATGTAGTACAGCATAGTGGTTAAAAATGTAAGTCCTAGAGTCAGACTATCTTAGTTCCAATCCTGGGTTTACCATGGCTTAGGTGAGCATCAACTGTTTTACCTGTAAAAGAGGACTAGACAAAAAGTGCTTACCTTATTTGATTGTTGAGAAGATTAAATAACATAATGCATAGTTTTAGAAGAGTGTCTTATATATAGAACATACAATAAAGCATTGACAATTATTTTGTGCCAAGTCTATCAATGACTCAACAAAAAGTGGGTATTATTATTCTCATTTTATAGTTAAGAAAACTGAGTTTCAGGGAGTTTAAGTAGTTTGACCAAGGGAAATTAATTATTATATTATGGTGTGATTGTTATACCAAACAGTAAAAGATGGCAATTATAGAGATTCTTACAAATGTATTGTTTGTATCCCTAATGTAATTATAAATGCTTTGGTGAAGGGATTTCTTGGGTCCCCTCCAGGGAACATAGTGAGGGGTGAGTGAACATAATGCACAGATTAATCTAACATTCTTATTTTGCTAAATCTTTGAATTTTTTTCTGTACATTATCGTGTAGGCTAATATTGAGTCCGTGTTTTAGTCTGCCTACTAGGACAATTGTAAGAGCCATGGCCAGCTCTTCGTACTAACACCTTGAATTCAGAATCTCTGAGATATATATACACACACACACACACACACATATTTATACATGTATAAACATATCAATTGATTCAGACAAATCCTAATCTAGCACTCTTGGAATCCATTTGTGTGAGGTGTGTGTGTGTGTGTGTGTATATATATATATAAAAAACATATGTTTTAAAATATTAAAATCCATCTTATACATATGCTATCTCTTTCTGGGTGGGTCTTTGAAATAATTTCCTGAAGTTATTCTGGAATCTGATTATAGTCAAGGATCTAGAAGCAAAGCTGGGCACTAAGGTTGGATGTTGAAAAAAAGTAGCATTTCCTTGACAGAGCTCTGCCTCAAATTAGGTCATTATAGGTATTCAAGGAAGGGGTAGGTTGTCTCCTCAGTTAGGGGATACAGGGGGCATTCTTTTGCCCATAAATGGTCAATGAGATTTAGAGAGTCAAGGTACTTACATTCATCTGCATCTACCCAAATATTTCCAATCCAATCCTCAGAGTCCCACCTTTTTCCAAACAGTGGCCTAGTTTTCATATGAGACCTGGCTGGTGTATATGAATTCAGTTGGTTCTCCAACCTGAAGAATCAAATGTTGGGCCTGTTTTTCAGATAGATTAGCCCTATAGCTATACAAGGGAAGACATTTCTTTTTAGGATAAGCATAGAAATTCTACAGTTTCCTGACCATATCTTGAACTGAAAATTGAAAGCCCTGTTTTTGACATTTTCTTCCTGAAAGCTCTCCAGTATAATCATAATCAGCCATACTGCTTTACAGTCTGTGGATGCTTCACAACCTACATATAATACTATTGTATTGCAGAAGCTACTTGATCTTCTTCATTTAAGGTTTCTACAATAATATTTAAATAGTTGTTTGGAACATTAGTATCCCATTTTCTGCTCTACAATGTTGTGGGTACTTCCTTCACTTCTAACCATTAAAGATTAACTATCTTTCATCACCATTTTTGAAAGTCTTTTTTCCTGGAATTATTATCTGATAACAAATACTATACTCATGTGTGATCAGAACAAAACTGTAAACACCTCTAGGTATTCCAAGCAGTATGGAATATAACAGAGAAAATTAGGTGCTGTGGTTAAGACTGAAAAATCTAAGTTCAGGGAAACTGCCAATGTCTCATATTTGGTACCAAATTTTACCTTTATTCAGAGGGTCAAGAAAGTGCAGGATTCATGGGGATAATTACTATAGTTTACAGTTTAGAGTTAGGTAGTTCTCTGGGAACTACTAGTAGGTTCCTTAATTTTCACAAAATTTCAATCTACCCAACTGCTTAGTGTTGTTATAGTAGCAAAAAATACCACTTCTGACTGCCCTTCACCTTTCAGTCAAATTTGTGTGACTTTCATTGGTGAAAGATAAGCCAGATACCTGCTGGCAAAATATTGTGGGAACTATAGTTCCCAGGTTTCCAGTCACTGTGATTTGGTAGACAAAGGGTCATTTTCCTGAGTTATCAACAGACAATCTTGAACACAAAGATTTTGACAGCTTAAATTGCAGATGAAAAGGAACAATCAAATGAACAAAAAGTTGAATCATTTTAAGTTAAAAAAAATTAGAATTCCAGTTGTAATTAACTTTAGATTTGATCCTGGGACTCAAATAATGTGATGAGGACATCTCTTGGCTCTGCCTTCTGCTCTAGGCTCTGCTTCTAGGCTCTCTGTCATGGCCCCCAGTAACTCCAGGTCACATCACCCTTAATGTTCTCAGAATCAGGAAAAAATAGAACACACATCTATTACAATAGTTCTAGCCAAATTCACGATCGATATCAGTCGTTTTTATTGAGTCATAAGCCTCTTTCTGTACTATTCAATTTGACCAGGGTAATGAAATGCTCTGGATTATCAAGCTGTATCCTCTGTTTTTCCTTACTTTCCAACTGTTGGGAGGTATGGAGGGCAAAAATGAAGTCAACTCCATCAGATGTATGAAGTAAAAGTAAGGGTGCAGAAAGGTGGTTCCTACGGCATCTTATTACAAAGATAGGGCTGAATATAAACTCAGGAACAACAATAATAGATTCCAGTAAAGACTCCTTGAATGGGATGAGAGAGAGCAAAGCTTACCCTTTTCCCCTGTCCTTACCTTTTCTCGTGCCTCCTTGACACTATCTGAACTTTCACCGATCATATATTTTTATGAGGTAACTGGCATCCACGTAAAGCAGAAGAAACACATCCTACATGAGAGAGATTAATATGGATAAGAGTCCTGCATAAATTCCTATCATAAAAAGGATATTGACCATTACCCAAGAGTATGACAATCTTCTTGGAAAATATCCATCACTTCCCCTTTATCCTCTTATATTTTTTCTCTGATCTGGGAGGAGAAGCTCAAGAAAGTAGTTTGGAACACCATCTTCCCAGTCAGACTGTCCAAGATGCATGGCGCCTGCCACTTAATTATGTGACTCTTGGAAAAACACTCCATTTCTGTCAAATAGGGTTAAAAATGACACCTTCCCACATAGATTATATATATTGCCTGGCAATTTATAAATGCTCTGTAATTATTAGCTGTTGCGGTAGTGAATCTTCATCAGTAGTATCACACACAACTATCTCTTTCACTGTTGTAAGAACATTTAACTACTGTAATATAAAGATTTAGTAAACAAATTGGTTAATTAAAGCCCCTCCTTTTGTTGTAATAGAATCCTAACACTCCTCAGGCTAAGAAATTTCCTTGTCTGATTTATCATTCTAATTTAATGCAATACCCCTCTTTTATTTTCCTCTGAAGACATAGGAAGAAAAGTAATTTATAACTGGTTTTCTAAAGATATAATCATGGAATAACTACTACATACACAAATAATCACATTTAATTTTTCACAACACTATGAGGCAGATACTTCAAGTACCTCTGTTTTACAAGTAGATAAATTTTGGACATGAATTGGGTAGCATTCTCAAACTCACGGTTATTTGCATTACACTACTGAGTCTGAATTCCCAACTGTTATGTGATACTACTTTTCAGAAAACAGCTGAGATTATATCTCCAGATTTCTACCATTAAATCTTTGTTTCCTCCGAGAACCGAGAAACCTAGAACTCTCTCCCTCCCCCTCTCTCTCTCTCTCTCTCTCTCACCCTCACCCTCACCCACCCCCTGCCTCTCTCCTAGTCTCTTCCTTAACTTTGTAAAGCCTTCTCAAATCTGGGAAATAAAATCTTTTTCCTCTTCTCCCAATCCTTCAACCTTTCATGTTTTATTAGATTCCGTGTCCATTGTTCTCCTGGCCAAAGAATATGATCACCACATTATTATTTATTTCCATTGTCCTCAAACATAACTTCTGTTTACCACACCAAGTGGCAACAATTAACACAATTGATAGCTATTTATCACTTAGGATAAATTAGTCTTTTATACGACTTCTTTGTACATTATAAGGAAATGGCTGAGAGTTGCAAGTTAGTCATATCTATATAAGACAGAATCTGAACTTGAAAGTAATAAAATAGAATTTTAAAGTTGTATTTCATAACTCAGTCTTGCACATTAATTTAGATGGGCTTTCCCCCCCAATTAATATAAATTAATCAGGTCATACTTAATGTTCTGTCGGTAGGTATTTGTACACACATACACACTCATACACACACAAACTAATGAACAGATTTCATGCAAATATAATTGCAATTGTTTCTCATGTTTTAATCTTTCTTCTGGCTATGTGCCCCAACCTTCCATTTGAAAATAATGAAATTGCAACACCAGATCCTCTTTAACTAGGCAATATTGATTTCATCCAACAAATTAATTGGAGAAAGTCACCAATAATAAAGAAAATGATGCCCAATTACTTATTGAAGTAATTGCTCAAAAGCTCTATATTTTTTCTTCCCTAACTACCTCCAGAATTTCCTCCCAAAGGATATAACTCAAATCAGTCAGCTCCAAAGGGTTAACACAAGCACCATCAAGCCACTCCTTCACCTGGCAAATTATATCACTCTTCAGCATGTGTCACTTGCACAACTTTTCAACTCTTTCCTTCCTAAGGTAATAGGCCCAGAAGCTGGATGCTGCTGTGCTTCGGCACCTGTCATTTTGACATTTCATGCTTTCTTTAGAAAAGAGAAGTTGGTAGAATGTGAGAAAAGTGGAACTTTGACAGGTTGTCAGAATATCTTGCAGCACAAACCAACCTGCCAGCCAGCCTGTTTCTGGTATATTTCAAAGTCTCCTAGCAAACGAACTGCAGTTACTGACTGAAGAACTTCTTAAGTAGGAAGATTCCTTACTTTTTTCAAGATTGAAATTAAATAATTTTCACCTGAAATTGGTTTAAATTTTAGGTGGCTTACTTATAGTTGCATATCAAATAAAATATACCTAGATAAGCCAAAATTGATAGACGTATCTTAACTGATTGTTTTTTCTTCCATTTGAATTTCATACTCTTTGATTGAGGATGGACATCTATAAATCCAAAACAGTTCATGAAATGACCTTGAGTTTGCAACAATAAATAGTTAGTGTGTGGTTCAAAAGTAAAAGATTCTGGCGTGCAGACAGTGGCAAGGGAGCAGGGAAAAATAGGCCAGGACTCATGGCTTTATGCTACCAACAAATGGAATAAGAATGTAGGTTAGCTGTGCTAAGCTATGGGAAATGGTCATGTGGACAAAGGGCCTATAAAATATATCAGTGAGGGTAAGATCTCCCAACTCCTCTTCAGTTGTGAATATGTTTCTAGATGTACATACTGCCCCAGAAGAAAAAACAAATAGTACATCAAATTATTGATGGGAAAAGTATTTTATTTATTTTATCTAAACTCAATACCAAAAAAAGTAAAAAGGAAAGAAGAAAATTTTATGTAACTCTCCTAGGATTTCTAGTATCATTTTTTTCAGAGGTAAGTCTCACTCTCCTAACATTGCTTTTTTCAGATCCCCCTCCCTGTCACAAGTTAGTAACTATAAATCAGCATGTAGTTCATTCTGGTATAATTTATATGCCTTTCTATGTATATCTTTGAAACTGTACTTTAAAAAGGGAAAAGTATTTGGTTTCTGTTTAATTGAGATTTTATGGCCTCTGGGGAATAATTGCCAACAGTTAATGTTCCTCTAACTTCTGCAATGAACCTTTAATCTGTAACTTTTTTTTTAATGAAACACATTACTAAAATAATTGCATTGTATTTAATACATTTACCATACTTATGATAAAATACACTCTTCTGGGTGTTATATCTCCTTTCTACCCAACACAAGGTTTGAGAGATATAAGAACCTGCCCTACATACTCTGGTTTCCAAGGGAATCCTCTTGAAATACAACTGTTACTGTCTAAAGGGCAATGTTTTACACTGTGTGACTTTCCCAACACAATTGTCTAGAAAAAGAACTGATCACTTGCCAAAGGCTAGCCAAAGACCTCCTTAATATCAAAAAAAGGCTAGCTAAAGACCTCCTTAATACAAAAAAAAAAAAAAAAAGCGTGAGTCTGAGGAGTTGCGGCCATGCAAACCAAAACCAAATTTTCATGTGAAAGCAAAAATGTTGTAGGAGTTAGTAGCTAGTCTGTCAGCAGATAGAGATGAGCTGAAGAAAGCAGAGATGGCTTGACAAAAAAGTCTGCTCTCCACGGTCTTGGCATATTTTAAGACATGTTCATTCTTAGCACATTTTCCCTGAAGCAACTTAAGTGGATCTGTTCCTTAATACCAGTAAACACCTGATTATAACAGACCTTTTAAGCAAATGTGAGCCTATCTGTAAATATTATTATTCTTTCCATTTGAATATTATATTTCTGAGGATTCTGCTATTCACACAATGGCAGAATCTGATGCATTTGCCTAAGTCCTTTTAGTCCTTTTCATATGTGTTAACCTGCCACCTGGACAGCCTTTTTTCTTGTTTATTTCCTTATTGTGTTTGCATTAACTATCTGTTTTGCAGCTTGGCCCCTTTATGTTGGTAGTTGTGCACTGTATTTTCTTTTTTAGGATAATTCACTCTATCTTTTGCATCTATATATATTTTTTTGTTCTTTTGTTTGTTTGTCATTTGTTTGTTTCCTTAATGAGGAATATATGAGGGCTGTCCAGAAAGTATCCAGCCATGTAACCGTTCTCATTATATTAACAATGGCTGGATACTTCTGGATGGACAGCCCTTGTATATGTTAAAAAAGCCCTGAGCTGTGGTTCAGGGAACTCAGATTCTGATCCCTCTTACACATATGGGCTTGAGAAAAATCATGTCCCTTTTCTGAGTGTTTGTTTTCACATCTATAAATAAAATAGAATTATTGACTCATAATTTGTGGTGAACATTAAATGAAATTACATGCATGCAGTTTCTTAGCACAATACCTAGAAACTGGCAGGTGTCTAATGACATGTGAGAAATTTAAATCTGGGAGACTTTTTTCACTCTTTGAGGTATATCCTCAGGGAATCTTGTACTTTATTTCTCCAATTTCTGAGGGTATACCATTAACAAATATTTATTAAGTACCAAAATAAGTTATAATACTCATTTTTACTTGAAAATTCTTCTAAACTGCTGTTTCTTGAAAAATGCTTATTTAATAAGTGATGACAGTTAACTTAGATTAAGTGCTTCTTATGTGTTAGAAACTTCATTTGCAAATTCTCCCAAAATCTTGGAGGTGAGGTCCCATTACTCCTATTTTACAAATAAGAAAACTGAGGAAATTAGTATTTAAGTAATTGACCCAACTATGAGTAAATAGGAGGATCAAGATTCAGATTCTGGTGGATTTGATTCAAGAACCTCCAACTTTGACCGCTAATCTCTCTGCCTCTTTGCCACTCCACATTTATCCTTTCCCTGCTCTCCACACTAAGGCCTACTTTCCAAAGATTTTTGTTTGTTCTACAACAACTATAGCCTTATGTTTCACACGTTTTAGTTATGTCTCTTTAAATAGAACTTCCCTCAAGTGTAGATCTTGAGGAAAGAGGTTGTATTTTAAATGTGAATAAATTTTAAATATCTATATACCTCCTTCAGTAGTGCAATGATATCAAGGAGTATGACATGTACCTCATACTGTGAATGAGCAGATCTTTCTGGAGCATATTGTTCCTAGAGGAGTAATGTGGAGTAAGGTAGAATGAGACCAACCATGGAGATTGTTAAAGGACTCCAAAAAAGCTCATTTTAGTAGAGCTTTAAATGTCTCTACTATATGTGTATTGTCTTGTTAAAATAATAAGGGTGGAAAGTGAATGATCTGTCTTCACTCTCTTGCTGTAATTGCTATCATGCCCTGTCTCTGTATCCCCAAACTCCCCTGGTCCTTTTCAACCAGATGCATATTTCAGGTCTGCTCAAGTCCTTGGCAGCCTTGCCTCTGCAATTTGTCCCTATATGTTTAGCAAATTGTCATGCCTCAAGTATGTATGACATACTTGACTATGTATGTGTGCATCAATGTAAGGTTCTTACAGCAGAATAAGTACTAGATAAATCTGAACCACCTATCAAAAATAAGCCTTGGTGACCAGCCTGAGCAAGAGGGAGACCCCGTCTCTACAAAAAATAGAAAAATTAGCCAGGCGTGGTGGCGCACACCTGTAGTCCCAACTACTCAGGAGACTGAGGCATGAGGATCACTTGAACCCAGGAGTTTAAGGTTGCAGTGAGCAATAATGTCACCACTGTACTCTAGCCTAGGCAAGAGAGTGAGACCCTGTTTCAAAAAAAAAAAAGCCCTGGAAAATGCACAGTGCCTAAAAACAGGTAAAATGTAGACAATTGTGATATCTGGAGGTTTAGTAGTTTGGTAGGTGGAAACTGGCAATTGATTTTACCAGTAATTATCTCCATTGCAACTCAGAAAGGGTAGTAGACTATGCAGAACAACTTATCTTGTTCCACCAGTAAAGAAAAAGAATCTAGCCTTCAGGGAATAAGAGCTGATATGAGTTAGATAGGAAAGTGTGGTCTCCCACCACCATAAAGGTTCAGAGAAAGGCAGTATTTGGGGAAGGATCTTGGAGAAGAAGCAGGCTAGTCAGGTGGAAACTAAAGAGTCCCATGGATCAAGGCAAGTGGACAAAAGCAATTCTGGAGTCTCTAATGCAATATAGGTCACATTGTCCATATAGGGCACCCAGAATGGAGGGGACAAGATATGAAAAAGAGATATTGTGTGAAGAAGAGATATGAGAAGAGTCATTCTCAGGGAGTCTCCAACTTAATGGATTCTAGGTCTACAGTACATGACAATCTCATATTTCTTAAAATAATGGGGTTGTGAGACTACTGATATAATTTCTGAGGGCTGAATAACCCTTTGTTCAGATGAGATCACCAGTGACTTAGCTCTGAGAATATGAGGTAGATAGAGCCAGGAGAAAGTAGCAAGACAGCCCCATAGAAAAGTCCAACTTGACCTCCCAGAGCATCTTGCAGCATGTAAAGTAGTTTCCATTATAGGGAAAGCAGGTTTCCTTTACAAGTATTATTTTTCTCATTTTTTCTTTTCATAGAGCAAGCTGATAAAAATTGTGAACAATTTTTATAAAGTATTTCAAGCTATAAGATGCAGATTTTGAAAAAATGCATTTCTGTGTTTTACTACAAAATTCTATATTCTACTATATTCTATGCCCGTGATTGAATAAGGAAAATAAATCAACTGGATAATGTATCTTTCCAAAATACTAGATAGATAGATAGACAAATAGATTGAAGATATTTTAAGCAGGTTGCAATAATTATCAAATCAATCTTTAACTGCATGATTCTATTCTTACAACATTAATAAGTTTGTTCTGACTTGATATCCCCACAATGCAAGCCATAGCATACTTCACCACCCCTAGTACAAATATGGTAGTCCCCTCCGTCTGTTATTTCATTTCCAAAGGATCTGTATAACTCCCATACTTTTTCTCTTTCTCTGTTTCCTCCCTGTTCAGGGACAAATGGTAGACTTTAGCCTTAGTTTAAGAGTCACTTAAGCCAAATCATACCACATTTTTAATTTTCATTTAAAAATCTTTGTATCTCATTGTGTCTATTTGAGCCAGTACAAAAAATTTTTAAAAATCACATATTTCCTAAATTCTCTGTGGCTCTTTAAGAAGGCATAATCCTTAGGAACATACCTTTCATCCATATTGCCTCATTATAGAAAGCTTGCTTATTCCTATTCTTCTATTTTCCTAGAGGAGGAAAGCAGGGGTAAGAAGCAATCTCTTGGGAATGATTCTGTGGTATTTAAAGAGAGATCTGCCAGATAAATTTTTATCTCAGAAAACTGTAGTCCTTAGATCAATTATAACCTTCTCAGACCTCCCAGATGATTTTACCCTGTATTGTAAATATTTATTTATCTTACCAACTAACTTTGAACTTAAGATCTAGTTCTACATTCACACACATATATATGTGTGTATGTATATATATGTGTGTGTTTGCGTGTGTAAATATACACACACACATATACACAAACACACATTATGGGATTAAGGTGCATATATGTCTTAGTCATGCACTAAGGCATGTAGTAAAATCTAACAGATTGAATGAATTGTGTGTTGGCCTGAAGGGCTGATTCGGTTCCTGTGTGGCTCCCTGTTGCTCACTCAAAGGGATGCTGGGATGTTTCTGGAAATTGCCCCCACTTCTTTCAAATATTGTTCCTTGAACCCCTGGTTTCACCCCTTCGTTATCATCATTCCAGTTTATCTCCTTCTCCCTTCATCCTGTCACTTTTACCTAGACTCCAGAGGGCAGAAAGAACTTGTTCTATCAGGATTGATATTTCTCTTTGTCTTTTTGCCTTACACATAAACTTATGCTTTTGGAACTCAAAAGTCAAAAGTTTGACTCCTCATTTAATTGGTTTCATTGTCTGGTACTGGGTTCCACTTGACTAATTTCTTAGAGAGGAACAGGACACTAGATGACAAGGATTAGAGTAGGGAGGAAGTGAGGGATAAGAATACATGTAAAACCACTGTATCACTATTGAATGAATGAAAAATTACTACAATTTTAAAAATAAGAATGTGTAATATACTATTAAAGGGTTTATTTATACAAAGTCTTTTAAAAAGTTTATTAGATATTATGGCTAAATAATCAAGACTTTAGTGTTGAATCTCCAACCAAATCCTACCAGATTCATTGCAGAGTTAAGTAATCTGCAAAAGGAAAAAATAAAAAGGTACAGCAGTCTAGTGACTGTGCCTGGGTGGCCTGCCCTTCATTTACGCATAGTGTCCTTTTCCACATCTTTCAGTGCCTTCAACTGGGCTATCTTCAGGGCAGGGAGCCTTCAGTGGTGGAATTCCCCCTGGTATCAGAGCATGACTGCAGACCTCCTGTAGGAGAGATCAAGCTACCTTTCACCTATAAAATCTGTTTGTTCCAGTCTGAGAGGGCTAGAGTCTCTGTGATGGGGACATCATTAAAAAGCACAGGGAAGTTAGAGTCAACTTTGGAGCGACTCATAGTAAGTCAAAACAGTTTTTTTGTTAATAAACCTCATTTCATTCTGAAGGAGTCCAGAAACAAGGCAAACGACATGGACTTAGCAACAGTAAAATATTGGTAACTGAAGTCGTCCACCCTACCACTAATGGAAAGGAGGAAATTTAGGCCAAGGACACGGGGGTGGCCCCTATTCCTCTATAGTGCTATGTATTCTTTAATGTTCACACAGAATTTGCTCTCTAAGGCATTATCTGAAAGACACACACATTCTAAATTGTGCAACATTCAATTTATCTACCTTGGAAGGATGAATGGTTGAGTGAGTCCTGCTGAGATCTGAGCCTCTGCATCCAGGGATTCTAAACGTTTGAACCAGCTGCTGAGCTCACTAAGCCATCTCTCCACCCTCCAACAGGACAGCTTCCCTGCAAAGGAGTTTAACTTCACCAATCATTTCCCCTTCCACCCATGTAATTTTCTAGAAATTAAACAGCAGTCAATAGAAAAAAGCAAATAACTTACCTCCTCAGGATTTTCTATAGATCAAAGTGCTATTAAAATGTGCAGGCTGTTTGTGGAAGCATGACAGAGGCCATGGAAGGGAGCTCAGGACCCATTTAATGCCACTGATTCAATTTATAGATGAGGGGATGGAGGCTCAGGATTTTCATCTATCAATGACCAAACTCAAGTCCTGTTGATTCTACTTCAAAAATGTACACAAATCTATCCATTTTCTCCATTTCTACTGCCACCAGCATAATGCAAGCCACAGGAGTCTCTCAATGAATTAAATTTCCTGAACAGATTGTTTCACTCCTCTTTTTAAAACCTTGGGATTTTTTTTTCTATTTCACATAGAATAAAATCCAAATTCCTTTACATACCCTCCAAGTCCCTATGTGACCTGTCCCAGCCTATTTTTCTGACCACATCTTCTACTGTTCTTTCTGCCCATTGTACTTGAACCACCACCAGTTTCTGATGTTTCTCAGACACACCAAGTTCATCCTCACTGCAGGACCCAAGCACTAGTGATTCCCTCTACCTGGAAAATTGCCATCCCAATATTAAACCACTGGCTCTTTCTTCTCATCAAGTTCAGGTTCAATTCTCACCTTCCTAAAGGACCCTTTCTTAACCATCCTAGCTGATGCTGTCTCCTCCCATCCCCTGGTCTTTTAGCACACAATCTTGTTTGTGTTGCTGGCACTATTTATCCTATTTGGATTTATTTTGTTTCCTTGTTCATTGTCAGTCTTACCCACTAAATTTAAATTTTTATGTAAAGAGAAACTCTGCTTCTCTTATTCAGAGTGCATAGGACAATTCCTGGCACCTGGAGGGAAAGAAGGACGTAAGGAAAGAATGCAGGATTAAGAGTAACCTTTGCGGTATAGTAAGTTCTGATGCAAAAAAAAAAAAAGTATGGAATAATTTTTCATGATAAATTGTTCAGTGAACAAAAAGGGTTAAAAAGCTTGTAACAATGCATTGGCTGTTTATTTATATGTGTTTTATATGTGTGCATGCATTCAGTGTTTGTGTTTTGTAAAAGAAAAGAAAAAAACCAGCCAACCAACCAACAAACAAAAACACCAGAAAACATACTGAAAGGAAATACATCAACATTTTGACCTACATTTGGATTAATTATTTTCTGCCTTTGTATTTTCTTAATTTTCAATAATAAATATATATTACCTCTGTTGTAAAAAGTTATTTTAAGCGTATATGCCTACTCAAACTGACCTAAGCAAATCAAAGTGTTTATTGGATTGTGTACATTTTTTGCCAAAAGGCCAATGGTATAACAGGTCTTTCGCCCCTGTTTGGTCTTTTATCATGTATTTCAGAATAAACTTAGAACATGACTAACATGACTGCTAAAAACTTCTGGATTTACTTTTTCTACTTACAAATTAAAATTAAAATAGAGATGCAAAAGGAAATATCTTCTCCAGTAGCTACAGCAACATAAATCTCTGGAAATGGCTCTGGTTGGCCAGGCCTGGGTTGTGTATCTATCTCTGAGCAAATAATGGTAACAATTTCAGGGCCACATGTTCATCTCTAAGTGAGTGGTGGGTGAGTGTATTACCAGAAAAGGAAAAAAATCTACAACCGTCAAACCTGTACCTAATTTGAACTACTTCTATAACTTTGTAGTCACCTTCAGTAAAGAGATTCCCTGGGATTGCTTTTGTTTTTAGACGAAGACCTATAACTGAAGCATCAGGCAATTTTGTGCAGAGTAAGAGGGGAGATACAAGACATTGAAATTAGAAAAATTAGTTCTGGCTCCTGGAGTAGAGGATTTCTATATAATTTGAAGGGGGCCCTAAACTCCCTGAAGGTTCTCCTTGGATCCCCTACATGGGATTTTATAGGTGCATAAACAACATCCTCCTGTGCCTTTTTTTTTTTTTTAACTTTTAAAAATTTTTTGTGGAGATGGAGTCTCCCTGGTCTTGCCCAGGCTAGTCTTGAACTCCTAGGCTCAGGCGATCCTCCTGCCTTGGCCTCCCAAAATGCTGAGATTACAGGTGTGAGCCATCATACCTGGCTTCTCCTGTCTCTCTTTGGATGCAACTTAGAAACAGGCATAAAATTCAGAGAAATGAAAATCAGCATAACAATATTATTATTGATAAGACTGGAAGACTAAAACTGGAAGATGTGGCTGATGTGTGAAGTCATATGAGTTTGATAATTTTCCCCTAAATTAGACATGCCCATCCAGCTCTTCACAGGTTGCAGCGAACAACCTCAGCATGGCAAAGCCTGTCCTGCCAAGGTTCCTCATAAGTAAGAGAGTAAAGGAGAATGTGTGTTCTTTGCATCAGGCATCTCTGAAAAGAGAACTCAGGATGCGCTGACACATGACCAACTCCTACTGACAAGCAGAAAAATTTTCCAATCAAAATAATCCTTTCAAGTTTGGGGGTTATGTGTGTGTGGTAGAAATCAATGAATGGGAAATTTTACTGTAATGGCAGTGTCCCCAAATAGAAACAGAAGGCTAGATCTGAAGTTGTTTGCCTTGTTAATACCCTAGCTTTTTATTACCAAACTAGATTTCCCTATTATTGCTATATTTCTGATTTTTTTTCTTTATGCTATTTTGATATATAATTTCCATCACATACTATAGTCCATCAAGAGCATCTACTGAATTTTGAATTGGAAACTAAAATTGAATCTGTTTGAAATGTTCAAAGCCATCTCCAATGGCACCCTTAGACCAAAAATACACAGGAGCATAACCCTATTATGTGATCATTGATTACTGTCTATGTAAATGGTCATTTAAAAGCTAGATTTTCAACAGATACAATACTAGTTATCAATTACTAATCAACTTAAAAGAGCCTTTTACCCTTGACCAAGTTTATTAGAAAATGTTATTAAAATTGGCTATGAAAATATTCAAATCTGGTGCAAAGTAGTCTATCTAATAACGTCACTTTTCTGCTGCATTTTCTAAGTTTATACATTAAGAGAAGCAAAAATTCAGTCAAAACTCTAAATGTCTTCAAAATTAGTGAATTGTTTAGTTGTCTGCTCTAACTAGTGTAGCCTGAAAATGTTTAAATATCTGGCTCTCAGTGTTCCAAACACAGGTTAAAATTCACTTGTTCAAAATGTGTGCATGATCAAAAGTCAAATGCCTATTTTACAAGTGCCAGATATTGATGAAATCAAATGGGCAATTAGCATAATTTTAGCAAGTCCAGATGTTTGGTGCTACCGAAACATTGAACGCCTACATTGAAATTGGGCTCCTAAGTCAGAAATTGGTTGCAGGCAGGCCTTCCCATCATTAGTCTATCCATCAGTTCCTGGAACTCAGGTTAGTCTGAAATGGCTGTAAGCAGGCTTCATTACAGATCATTTCTAATCCCTTCATGTCTCCTGGGGGAGAACTGGTTCTGGTAGAATAAGGATCCTGCTGCTTGGCTTTAACTGGTTACTGAACGACTACTTTCTCTGTGCCGTTTCTTGGAAATTTGGATAACAGACCTTCTTAATGAGTCAAAATTGGAAGACGAAAGATAATGATGAAGCCAAAGGTAGTATCGGTATTTGCAACAATGACCTTAGCTAAAGAAAAGATCACAAATTTGTGGAGTGTTAAGATACGGAGAAAAAGAGGAAGAAGAAAAGGAGGAGAGCATATTGAAGAATAAACTCTTAAAAGCCAAAGTTCATGTAGCTTGCAATCTTTTCTTCCTGAGAGCAGACACATGTGCAGGATTTCAGGACTGACCAAAATAGTGTCAGATAAGATTTTAAAAACAGTAAACCATCTGAGTGCATATCCTTTCAGGCTTTTGTCCATCTATATGTTCTTTTACAAAAATGACATCATTGTTTTCTTGTTGTTTTGTAACCTTGTTTTATTGTCATTCAAAAATAAATCATGAATATATTTTCAGTCTTCTATTACATAGTTTTAAGTAGGTGCATACTATTTCATTACATAAAATATACCATAATACATTTATTTGATCCTCTGTTGTTGCAACTTTATTTTTCAATAGTTTTCAGAATAAACAATATTGTGATAGATATTCTTCTAGCAAAATCTTATCATATGTCCAATGAGAATTTTCTTAGGATATATTTCTAAATGTGGGAATTACTAGACACACATCTACTCTCTGAATATAGAAAAGATTAGATAAAGATATTAAAAAATTCTTAGTGTTTCTTAAAGGACAAAAAATTTCAAATAATTTGGTTATTGTGGAAGAGAAGATAAACTGTAGAGACATATTGGTGTGAAAAATTGCATTTGGAATAAAAATGAACATGTCAAATGTTTACAAATGACAACTATTTTAAAATTACAGAATAGCAGCAGATTATACACTAAACATTACAGATTTTTATTGATCTGTTATCTGTCTATCTAATTATCTGTATGTCTATCTATTTATCAGACCAATAATTCTGAAATGGAGTCTACAGAGTAGTGGCAATCTGCAGAAAATAAATACTCATTTTAGAAAAGGCACCTATATAAACTACAGTGTTCCTCTTCATGGAAGAATAAATACGAGTCTAGATTAGAGTCTAAAGTACCACAGAAAGGTAATTTACCTAATCGGTCCTTCTAAAATATTTTTTATGGAATCTTCTGTTTAAATTTGAGGACAAAAAGGAAGCAAAACAAAACTGAAGAGATAATGTGTGTAAAGACCAGGAGGAAAATACTTGAGTAAAATATTTTGTTAGACGGACTAAAAGAATTATCAATCATCTGAATGGATGATGATTAGGAAAGTAGACTGTATTAACTGGCAGAAAAATATGATTCCATATAAATGATCCAAGTAATTTAGTGCAAATGTTTTCTCCAAAGACCATGTGGGTTGAAAATGAGGAAAAAAAGGTAATTGGTTCAGCACTTGGGAAGATTTGTAATTCCCCCAGAGAATCTGATAATGCAGCTGAGACATTCTGCCAAGATCAAAGCCTGGGTTGTATACTTGGACTTTCTAAAACCTGGACTTTGAAATTAGGTACTGAGATGTAAGTACTATGGTGAAGTATATAACGGAAATTGGATGGGGAATAAGATTTGGTTGAAATCTTGACTCTGGTGTTCTGTTAGCTGAGTGACCTTGGAAACATCAATTAATTTCTTAGGGTTCAGAGTTCTCATTTGAATGGAAATAGTTAATGAACATTTAATTTATAATTTGGGCATATAATCTAGTTCTCAGCACATAGTTTGGCATACAGTTGATATTTGATAAATATTTTTCTTGAATCAAAATGATTTCAGTGAATGTTTTCATTTCATAATATGTAAGAAAAAATTTTTTTTCCTCTTTCAGGTATTCTTGAGTTCCCTCCATTTTCCCCAATGCTATATTTGCTTAATAATTTATCACTTTTGCTGGGTGAAATGCAGAGCTGAACATGTAAAAATAAAAAGTACCTTTAGAGTGAGCCTGTAGGGTTTTGGAATTTCACATATGGATCTGTATTCAGGCCGAAACCTAGACACGTACAAGATTGGAATTGGTATAGAATATTAAGGACGAAACTGGGAATGAGAGAATCTATACAGAGTTTATTTGAATGCTAATAAATCATGAAATCACTCTTTTCTGGCTACTGGGATTTGCTGCATAAGAAGCCTGCAATTCAACAAAGAACAGATTCCCTACAGAACTCCTTAGTCTGGTTCTAACCATTACATTCTAGGCGAAAGCAGAGTAGGTGTTAGGAAAGAAAATCGAGGAGATTTCAGAAATGGAAGAGATCCCTTGTTCCAGAATCTTACATATATATAATTGTTATTGTAATACTAATCAAGACTCGGTGGCAGAATTGTGACAGCTCTGTGAACACAACTCCTAACCACACAGCTGGTTGTTGAGTTAATTTACTTCTTTTAAGGGTTGCCTTGCGCTCATTTGATATTGTTTTCTGTGTGCAGCCTCCCTACTGTGTCTCTAGCTAAGTCAATCTACCCCTTTGAATTTAATGTACTCTGACATGAACATGTTCAGGAGAAGAGAGGCTGTACTCAGACACAGGAAGCAAGCTCCACATGAGACAGTGCATTCATTGCGTTGCCCCTGCCAGGAGGCTTTGGGAAAACCTCCCCAGAAAGAACTGATGAAGAGGGAAAGCACATAGGCCACCTGGGCTGAATGTAAGGAGAAGCTGAATCCAGAAACAATTCTTCCCAAGCAAACATCTCTGGCTCTGCTCCCTCCCCACAAATCCTCACTGTGGAGTGAAACTGATTTAACAAGATATCCCCATTTCCTCTGAACAGTGGTGAAAATATTCCTACAGGACTTTATTAAGACAGACCCCAAACTACTCATCAGGCCAGTGAAAGGGAAGAATCCTGCTGTGGCCTTTCTACCCACAACACCATTGCAATTAAAGAAGAAACCAATATCAAAGCAGACAGGTAATTTTATAAGCACACCAGGCATCTGCCCATGCCCAAGGCCACATTTTTTAAAGGAAAGAGCCATTATTTTTCCAGTGGTACAGGAAAGGAGCTACGGGACATGCAGGTTAAATTGAAAAGGCCTTACAAGCACCTTAGGAGGTTAACAGTATTACCTGAAGTCAGATTCCTATCAGTTATGGATTCAGTATTTTGTTGGAAATTTGATGAGGTCCTTGGGGATGTTTACAAGGGGGAAGTATGATTGGCCTTCTAACTTGGCAGCTGTTTGGCATCCCATGCAGAGATTGTAAGAAGTTCTTTATTTTCCATGTGGATCTGGCATTCCTAAAGCAATATGTGCTCTATGCCAGTATGAACTCAGATGTTAATCACAGTATTTTCATTTCAGTAATGGGTTGAGTGTAAAGATGGGTGTGGAGGATTAAGTAGGGGCTAGGTTATTATTAGGAAACACAAAATATGGATTTGCTTTCCCCTTTTCCTTTAAAAAGTAACATTTTGGCAAAAGTTTTAGATTTGGAAAGAAGCAAAGTCTAGCAAATTAATGTGCTACATGATTATGGGCTGGAAAGTTAATTATTTTCATGCCTGCTCTTGGACTCTTCCATTACTGCCCACTCTTAACTCTCCTTTACAATTTTCTGATGGAAAATCTTCTTAATTCTCATTTATTTGTTTCATTTGTTAACCCTGATGAGGGTTTGGGGATTGAAGACTATTGTTCAAGTAGGTTAGTTTCTTGCAAAGGAAAACAAAGGTAGAGGGGCAGATCACCTACATTTCTTCTGATCTTGGGAAGTGTTAGAACACAAATTTTTTCTGTTGCTCACAGTTCAATTTCACACTCCAAACCAGGCTACCTTAGTACTTTGGAGTTCAGCAGATCAGTTTAGACTGTGTATTTTTCTGTCTTTGTTTGCATTGTTCTTTTTTCCAGCTGCAAGACTGCTTTTCTTTTAGCAAAATGTCAAATGGCAGTGAATTTGCGCAATTAGCTTTGCAAATGTGTGTTTGACTTCTTAGCCATTTTTCTCCTCCTTTCTTTGTTGCATATTTCTTATATTTCAAAGGGGGACATCAAATAAATTCTTCTTTTGAAAGAAATTAGCATTGTAACTCATAGGTGATAGTCTTCAGTTGTGTTTCTGATTATGTTTTTAATTAAAAGACAAATACACATGCAGTCTTTTCCCATTTGATTCACTTATGTTGGAGGTGAGGAAAATACTTAAATCCCATCGGCATTGAAGGTAATATTTTGACATAAATAATTTTATCACATAAAATAGCTTAATCAATAGGTTGTGTGTGGCCTATGAACTATAAAATATCTCTTTTTCCCTTCTTGTTTGCATGGGCCTTTATGATTTTAGTTACAGGATCTGAAAATATATAAAAATAGTTTAAAAAGAAGAGAAGGAAAAAATAAATCTTTTAGTCTAAGTATCGCAGGGATTGGAAAGGTGTATTTGTTCGCTAATAAGATAAAACCAACAAAGCAATTATTTAAATAGTCGATAGGGATTTGAGATTCTTATTTAAAGAGAGGGGAGAGAGGAGATAGGCTGGAATCAGAGTAATGGAGGTAAAATAATGAAATGTTTGATGAGATGCATCCCTAGTAACGCTTTTTTCATTGAGTCTTTTTTATTTAAGTTTTGCCAACCACAAACAATAGTTTATTATCCTCATGAATACCTTAGCAGTCCTCTTAGTTCTTATATCTAATGCAGGTAAAAAAACCATTCCTCTTTGCCCCCTTTTCTCTTTCCTCAAATAGGAAAGAGGTGGGTACAGCACATGAAATACAATTAAAGGTCTTCAAAGGGCCATTGGGCTGCTGAAGCTAAGCGCCTCTTATCTGCATCAGAATTCCAGTTTCTTTGAAGTTAATTCAGAGATTATGCTTCATGCCTTTAAACATTCTTTAAATAAGAATGTGTATTATAGCTTTTTCTGAAATCCACTGGAACATCAGGTTGAAATGAAACTTAGTGTTCTACTAGTTTCTGTTCCAACCACACGGGACAGGGGAAGAATTGCAGCTGTGGAGGTTCCTCCCTCTATTACTTATCAACACAATAGTGAAATCATCAAAAACAATTCTTTTGTCCTTTAAAAATTTTTTTTCTCCTCATTAGCCTTCACTTTTCCTCCCTTCAACTGGACAAAATATATTTTTCATCAGAACATGGCTTGTAAAGTTATAAAATATACCTGATGTGCACTGCTTTCAGTATTTGGCTAATTAAGGATTGACTAGTATCTCCAGGTGTTATAAATAAAGTCTCTATGAAGCTTTCAAAATAAAGGTGTTTTCCCAGCTTCAGAAGGAAGGTGCTGGTCACAAATAAGGAGTGAGACTAACTGTTGAATGTAAATTTGCTCAAGCTTAGTAGCATGTCTGGTAACGTTGGTTTGGGAGGACAGCAATTTTCCTATATAAAGCAGTGTGCTCCCCAAAGTAAAGGGATTGGTGTGCAGAGCAAAAGTATTTGACAAGCTAATGCATTGAGCATGCTGGCATGAGCTAGTCTTATTTAAGCTGAAACTAGGTGGGGGAGAGGCTGCATATACTCAACAGAAATTGGAATAAATCAGTCTTGTGTATTTCTCCCAAGAAAGCCAATAACCTGTTGAGGAATGTGTGAAAAACCATTCTTGTCTGAGGAGTAGGCTGGGTGTATAATAGCAAACAAACAACACTGAAATCTGAGGGTCTGGTTACAAGGTTTTGCAATGACTTCTTCAATTCAGCACTAGAATTAATATGTTAAATTACCATTTTTTTAAAAAAAGTAATTTAACATTAAAGTAGTCAACATGGGGAAAATACATATTTTGAATTCCTCATACTTAACCCAAATTTAATAAAGTTCTTATTTCAAACTAAATACAAGATTGGGAGAGTGATGAGGCCGTAATTTTTCATTGCTTGGGGCCTTTACCTATTTTCAAGTCTCCTTGTGTGAGATGTTATTAATTTAATGTGGATATAATTGTAACAAAGTTTTCCATACAAAAGAGTTTCAGCTTAAGTTCATTGTATTTTAAAATAATGGTCTAAGAATGAATAGGTATCCATTTTTATCTTGAAGGGAAAACAATGCCTAAATTAATTAAAGATAATTAACTGTCAAAAGTCACACCCAAGAGTGCATTAATTTATCAGCTCAAGCATTCCCTGCTGATTTCTTACTGTGTCTATAGAGCTGTAAGATGTTAAGTTTGTTTATTTTTCTTAAACTACTTAGTAACTCCTATAATAAAACAACTAGAGAAACCTCTTATTATAGAAAACATGACAGTTCTTTCATTTTAATTTATGTCCTCTTTTAATACCTAAGATAATTAGCTATTGACTTAGAAATCTATAGTCTTTTTCTTTTTTTCAACTGCTCTATGGAAATTGAGAATTTCTGCCAGCAATTAAAAGGGCAATATTGACCATTGAAACAAATATGGGTATTGTCAAGTATTACTATGCTATATGTTTACTTCAGTAAGTATTCTCATTTAGAAAATTCAATTACTCAATAGGATACTAATGAAAATAGCAAGTAGGCAAATATTTAAAAATTTAGTCAAATATATTTATTAAAGTCTTACTATGTGCCAGGTTCTGTTCTAGGTACTGGGAATGTAACAGATTGGAAAACAGGTAAAGATGCCTGTTCTTCTTATGTATATATTGTGGGGATGAAGAGGTAGTAATAAACTAAACTATAAATATGATAAATAAGTAAAATCATATACTATTTTAGAAGTTGATAAGTGCTATGAAAAAAAGGGAAAAAAAAAGTAGAGCAGAGAAGAATGAGATTTCCAGAGGAGGAAGAGAGGCTGGAGGGCAAGGTAGAGTATAAAATACAAAACAAGTGAAGGTAGGCCTCACTGGGTGAGTGAGAGCTGACTGAAGAGAAGGAAGGGTGAAGCAGGTAGCCGAGCAAGTGATCTGGGAAAAGAGTTTTCCTGAGAAAGAAGTGGCTAGAGCAAAAGCCCTAAGGGGCGAGTACTTGGCACATTCATGCAAAAACAAAGAGGCCAGTGTGGTCCAAGCAGCATGAGCAGTGGGATCCCAACAGATGAGGGTATAAATGTCACAGGGCCAAATCATATAGACCCCTGAACACCGGTGGATTTATATTTTGAGAGAAATGGGATGTCTATTGCCAGATTGGACCAAAGTGAAGTGACTTAAGTTTCAAAAGCAATAGATGGTTTGTAGGTGAAGGAAGGGAGAAATGGTGGGGAGGAAAAGAGGCTATGAAGAATTTGATTTTGGAGAACAAAGTAGGCCTCGTGGTGGAGGTAAGAAGTTGTCCAATTCTGCATGTATTTTAAAGTTATAAGCAATGAAGTCTTCTGATGGATTGGATGTTTGTTGTGGCAAAGAAAGACAAGGGAAGGATGGCATGAGCAGCTGAAAGGATGACATCGTCTATCTTCTGAGATAAGGATGGGTATGAGTAGAACAGTTTTAATATAAATTCAGGAACTCAACTTTGGTCTCAATAGATTAGTTTCTATGGGTAGACAATGCTGAAATTTTGGATAGAAGTCCATACTAGAGATGTAAATCTAGGAGTTGTGGCCATACTAATGATATTGAAAACCCAAGAAAATGGATGAGATCACCAAAAAAGTGAAGGTAGATGGAGAGTTCCAAAGACCACGTCCTGGAGTTCTCCAATGTTAAGAAGTTGGTGAGAAGAGAAACAATAAGCTAAAGGCAGCAATGCATGAGGAAGAAGGAAAACCAAGAGATCGTTGCGTTCTAGAAGCCAAGTGAATAAATTATATTCAGAAGTGAGTGGTCACCTGTGTCAAATCCTTTGATTGTTCAAATAAGATTAATGTGTTAAATGTAAAAGTTTGACTGAAAAAATATTTGAGAGGCCATGAAAAGAAATGTTCTTTGAAAATGGGATCAAAGAAATGGGGTCTGTATTACTTTCTGATTGCTGCTGTAACAAATTGCCACAAATTTAGTGACTTAAAACAGTATAAACTTAATACATTACTGTTTTGGATGTCAGAAGTCCACAAAGTCTCACTGGACTAAAATCAAGGTGTCAGCAAGGCTGCATTCCTTCTGCAGGCTCCGGGAGATAATCAATTTCTTTGTCTTTTCTGGCTTTCTGCATTCCTTGGCTTGTGGCTTCATTCCTCCATCTTCAAAGTCAGTATTGTTAGGTTGGGTTCTTCTCATGCTGCTCTCTCTTTTCTTCTCTTCTAGCTCCCTCTTCCTCTCTTAAGGACACCTGTAACTACATTGTACCCATCCAAGCAATCCAAGATAATCTCCCTATTTTAAAGTCAACTAATTAGCAACCTTAATTCTATCTGCAAGTTTAATTCCCTTTTGCCATGTAACCTAATATATGTATAAATTCCAGAGATTAAGATGCGGATATTTGGGGGGCCACAGGGGGAATTTTTCTGCCTACCACAGGATGATAGCTGCAAGACAAAGAAAATTTTTCTCTTATTATGGTACAAATAATAGCATGTTTTTATGTTGATGTTAATAATCAAATGGATACAATAAAAATCAATGTAGGAGAAAGAAGAATTGCTGGAGTGATGTTCTTGAATAGGCCTAACAGATGGCATCTGTGCATGAGTGGAGAAATTGGCTTTAACAGGGAGTATAGAATTTTATCACTCACAACAGGAAAGAGAGTAGGGTACAAAGGTGCAGATGCAAGTAGATAATGGATGTGGTGGTGAGTCTGTGGAAATCCTATACACATTGCTCCCATTTTGTTTGTGAAATACTGAGCAACGTCACTGGTGGAGAATGAGGAAGGAGGAGGAGATGATAAAGGTTTAAGGAAGGAAGGTGGGAAATAGTCCTAACAGAGAGAAGGCGAGTGAATGGACTGAGAAGGTATCCTGTGTTTGCCTAGCACCATTGAGAAATTTCACTTTGAGACTCCCAGGTATGAATTTAAAGTAAAATTAATAGTAACATTGTGAGCTTTTCTTTAGGCACTTCCAGCTTCATGGGTGCAGATGTAGAGTAGGTAGAGTGTTGAATTTTACCAGGATGTGGATTTTCAATCAAGAATATCAAAGTTGGAGAAAGGTAAGGGACACAAGGATATATGCAAGGGAGAGATGATGCTTGACCCTGACCTTCTAGCTGGGAAGATGGAAAGTGAGGTTTTCTAGTGTATGAGGAAGTATGAATAGTTGATAGAATCAAATGACTTAAAGCCCTCTGGGGGTGGGGAATCAAAGAATTTTGAAGTTGAGGAACTACAGGCTAAGACCAAATTTAAACAGAACACTTTGAGTTAACATTGTGTACTGGGTGATTTCTAGCATATTTTCAATTGATCCTCACAAATTTATATGCAGAAGGACTTAGTGTTATTCCTTGTATTTAAGATTGTGAAGCAAAATAAGTTCAAACTTGCCCCAAATTGCTAGGAAATGTAAAATCCTCAGCTCAATTTCAGTTCATCATCTTTAACCCTCAGTGTATTTCATATATTCAGGTCTGAAGGAGTGTCCCTTTACACCCTAACTCTGGGCCTTATGATGATTTTTATTGATTTTTAAAATTTTGACTTGAACTTGAGGGATACTGCTTATTTTGTCATACATAAAGTTAAATTTTTTTGTTAGTTTCCACTCATCAGGAATTTATGAGGATAAAGTTAATTAGGAAAATAATGTTTGTATATTTAGAAAATACACTGAAGTTCTTTTCAGATCTTATATAATGTTGTAGCATAAAAACTATAGTGTTATTTCATTGGAAAGTAACAAAGTCCATTCAGATAAACCATCTGGAAAAAGATATGTTGAGATAATTGGGGAACAATTCTCAAAATTATTTGGTACTAGATAATAGTTATATTTTTTTGTTAAATTTTTGGGATGTAAAAATGTTTTGGGTTAATTTGAATATTTTACACACACAGTAGTATCTAGAGGTGAAATTATAAGATGTTTGAGATTTGCTTTCATGTACTTCATCAAGAAACAAACAAATGTTGCGTGTGTGTGTATGTATGTGTTGGGGGGGTTGGCAGTGGGGAAGGGAGTGGCAGATGGAGGGATATATGAAGCAGAAGAGAAGAAAACGGATGGTTGGTGAAGTTGGGTGATGTGTATGTAGGGGTTTTTCTAATTAATTTATCTACAAATATTTTTGATAAATCAAAACTCTTGATTTTTTCATAATCAAAAGTTTAAAAAAGCAATTCCTAAAATACTTCACACAGACAGGTTCATTTTCATTAATTCACTGTCCTCAGGGACGCCCTAATTAGAAATTTATTGCCATAAGAGTTGATACTAGTGACTGAATGTGGTCAGAAAATTGTTTAGGAGGAGTCAAACACCATAGACTAGGAACTGACTAGGAAGGACAATTATTTGATACAAATACAACAATTTCAAATGCCACAACTTCACGAATCCATTTTCTTCCTTGTTTTTATTAATGTATCCTTTGATATAAATGAAGAACATCTCTGAGAGTGTCTTAGTCTATCAGCAATTTTCTGTCACTTCAGTACTAAGACCTAAAAATACATCACGGTTTGAGGAGTGGAAGAAATGTATGTCAAGATGGATGCCATCACTTGGACTGTGATTGATTTTTTTTAAAATAACAGTCATCATTTTTGGTGTTCCTTTAATTTGATGGTGGATTAATACTGTTTGACCTGATGATAGTAGCCATCAATCTACCTTGCCTCCTATGACTGAAATGCTTTCTCACCTGCAGTAGGTTGGGGTCAATACTTGACCCATATAATCAGATTCAGGTTATTAAGCTAAACAATATTTTCAATTAAAAAATCATTTGACTTGGGGGAAAAAAAGAAGAAAACAAACCCATAAGTGAAGCTTCTAGGTCAGGATTCCATTTGTTCAAGGTATGAATTCCACAAGTTTAATAGCCAGTCATCTTACTTAAAAGCCTGAGAAAACAGCTTATTGATTTGGAAATTAAACATCTGCTAGTAACTGGAGTGTACTTAATGTAACAAAATGATAAAAATATGTTTTGGTCATTTGATTTGAAATCACCCATCAAGTGCACATTGTTCATTGTGTAAATTTTAGTTTACTCAATAAAAATCACACAAATATTTAATAAGTTCTATAGGTAATTATTTTTTTAAAAAACAGGTTTACAAACACATTTACCTCTATTCCTTGTGAGCATAATTTTGAAGGTCAGGGAATATGGCCTATCTAGTGTTGCATTTCATAAACATGTAGAATATTCAATCTATACCAATAAATTATTATAACTCATTAGTGTCTTTTATAATCATCTCAATATTAAACATTTAGTTCTCTAACAGTGGCCCATTAAAATTTAGTACATGTTCATCTTTGTAGCTAAGGATATGGTGATCAGGGACAAACAAATACTTCTATGACCAGGAGAGGTACTTTGGCTAAAGTCTGAAGATACCCACAAGAAAGAAGTGGCAGATAACTGATCAACACTTACATCACACAGGGCAGTAATATTTATCGGGGGCGGGCGGGTGGGAAGGGGGTGGAGGGGATGGGAAAAACTCTCACTGAATGGATGTGGGGAGCACAGTTTGGGGGATGACCACGATTGTAGCTGTGACACGGGCAGTGCATGGGCAATATATATAGCCAAAGTGGTGTACCCCCATAATATTCTGAAATAAATTAAAAAAAAAAAAAGAATGAGAATTTTGAACCTGGCATTTGTGATTCTCTATTATACTTTCATTTTAGGTGTTACATATAAAAATGCACACAGAGTTGTGGGAATCCAAGAAAATTCTGATTCACACAATCTCAAAGGACCTCAGAATCTTTAGTCATTGAGGAAATAATTGTTGGGTGCATTGAGTTATGTTTTTTTCTTTCTCCCTCTCTCCACTATTTCTGTAATTGGAAGTTATCTATGTATAATTACATCTTTAGTGAAAAGTAATTATAATTCTTATCATTGGCTTTTTTAAATGAGCTTTTTTCTCAAATAGTATTTTTTACATCTCATCTAGCTATTCTGGGTATAGCAAAAATGAAATCAAAGCAAGATTTCAAACTTTAAAACTAGTTAAGTGGGGAAAAAATAAAATTAATAAACATAAAAAGTTATGAAAGTAACACAAAGGTCATTATCCAGATTTTAAAAAGCAAGAATTCTGAAACTACTCTTGGTAAGAACAAAACAGAAAAGTGAAACAACGCATTTTAGAATTCTCTCATATATTCTCTCTCTCCCTCTCTTTCTCTTGCCTTCTTCCTTTCCCTCTTCCCTCTCATTCCCACCAAAGGTTTTGTTAATTTATTAATATAATAGCCTTTAAAACCATTATTTACTTCTTAAATAAAAAGACTTTAATGTCTACCATCGTGTGACTTGGGACAACTCAGTAACCTCCCAGTATCTTTGTAACATTTAAAAAACTACCTGCATAGCATTCTCTAATGATAAATGAGAAAATAGAGGTGGTTTTTAGAAAACATTTGCCTTAGATATATATGTTGTTCAGAGTATTCCTAGTAAAGAAAGGCTGCTTGAAACTGCTCAAGATCCTTGAAATAAAGGCATTAACTCTAGTTGCATAAGTGTATGCATCAGACAGCTCGCTTGCATGGGAACTGTGGAATTAGCATTTGCTGCTGATTGACATCCTTTATACCAGAGATACCATGATTGGCCCTTTATTTAATGGCAGGTAGCTATTCAGTGGCACATGAGGGGGAACCTGAGCAACTCAGGATTGTGTTCTGGACCCAGGTCATACTTTATGTGTACAGACCCTCATCATCTGAGGAAATTTTAAGCTGTGACCCTTATAATTTGGAATGAAAGTTATGAATTAAATGAATTGAGGACTGACTTACTCGTGGTACTGTCTTGAGAAAGGCATATTGTGTTTCATTTTCTCTCATAAGAGTTAAGGCAGATCTGGCTATGAATTACAGAGGTGTTGCTTCATCATTATATGACCTTGGGCAAAATATGAAATCTCTGAAAACCTTTGTTCCCTCATCTTTAAAATGATGATGATGATTATATGATAATGATTATAACCATTTCATTGAATTATTGTACAGTGAGGATTAAATGAGACAAGACCTGTATAGCCCAGTACCTGAATCATGAGTATGTTAGAAAAAATTATAAATTATTATTTTTAACTGAAGGAATATCCAATTTTCCAGCCTTCTAGGGTCACTGTTAATTTTCCTTTCCCTACAGAATCAATGGAATCATTTTGCCATATGACTTCTAGAAATTTGACCTCCTCCTGAGTATTTAGAGGGCCCTGGGATGGCACTTATCTCTTAGCTGGGGAGCTCATGGAAGCTGCTTAATCATATTGGGCTGCTCTAGCTCTCTGTATCCCACTTTGCCCTCAAGTGTGTTCATAGCTCCTGCTCTTCTACCCCAAAGCTAGCTAAGACCAGGCTGACTCTAATTTGTACTGATGTGCAAAGTGATTCAAGATTTGAAGATACAGGAGAGGATAACACAAAAGGGTAAAATTAAATTTGGGTATTAGATATTAGACATCTTTGCTCTTCAGTCCACTGCCAGGACCCTGATTCAAGGAGGTTCAAGCTCACTGCCTCTCACCTAACCCCCAACCTGTCACATGCCATGAGAGCTTTTCCTCATCAGATAGATAGTAGCATCTTCCTTCACTCAAATCCCTATTCCTGCCACACAATAAAAACTATATACAGTTGGCCCTTCGTATCTGTGTGTTCCACATCCATAGATTCAACCAACCACAGATTTAAAATATTAGGGGAAAAAAAAAGGATGATTGCATCTGTACTGAATATGTATAGACTTTTTTTTTCTTGTTATACTGTACTAGATAATAATAACTATTTATATAGCATTTACATTGTATTAGGTATTATAAGTAATCTGGAGATGATTTAAAGTATATGGGAGGATGTGTGTGGGTTATATGCAAATACTACCATTTTATAGAAGGGACTTGAGCATCCTGGGATTTTGGTATCCACAGGAGGTCCTGGAACCAATCCCCCATGGTTACCGAGGGATGACTGTATCTGCAGAGATTTAGCCCAAATCCTTAACTGATCACTCTGAAATATTTGCTATTAATATATATCAGAGTTCCGGCTATTCCCCAAAACAATAGCTAGTATTTGTGCAAATGATAGGTTACTTGGGTGATTTTCCTAAATTGAACATCTACTCAAAGTGACTTCCTACTACCTTCACTACAGACTGCTAGCAATTGAAATAATTTTTTTTTCTCCTACAAAGATTTCTGCCTCACCTGGGATCCCAATACTCTTAGTAGTAGTAAGAATAGTAACAATTTTTTTTTATAAATTCACTTTTTAGGCCAAGCACAGTGGCTCATGCCTATAATCCTAGCACTTTGGGAGGCCGAGGTAGGAGGATCGCTTGAGACCAGGAGTTCAAGATCAGCCTGAGCAAGAACGAGAACCCATCTCTCCAAAAAATAGGAAAATTAGCCGAGCTTGGTGGCACATGTCTGTGGTGTCAGCTACTTGGGAGGCTGAGACAGGAGGATCACTTGAGCCCAGGAGTTTGAGGTGGCAGTGAGCTATCATGATGCCACTACACTCCAGCCTGGGTAACCAAGCGAGACCCTTTTTCAAAAAAAAAAAAAAAGAAAAAAAATCAACTTTTTACGCTGAGAAGTTTGTCAAGAATTTACAAAAGAAAGACTATACCAGTGGCGGTTAGCATTTGCTTTGATGTTAGAAACCGTCCTATTTCTACTACCACCAAATCCACACATCAAAGACAAATTGAGGTAAATAATTTTGAGATCTAGAAAAAGTTGTGAGTTTGGAGTAGCAAATGAGTATCAGCTATATACATTTCAGAAAGAGCAGAGGGCAACCCTCTAGCAATTCTGGCTTGCTCTACTCAAAGTAGCCCCGTACTCAAAATTAGAAACTCTTTCACTACAGCTGCCTGAAATTCTCTCTTCCATTTTTGGATAAGTAGACTCCTCTTTTGGGGGAGATAATACTGATAGAATATTTGCCATCCTAACTGAGTGTGCATTAAGGGAAAAATAGATCATCTGTCTTAACAGATGATGACTAGCTCTGGGTTGGAAAGGTAGATCATTTGGATAGCTTTGGGGCACTAGAAAAATGAAGGGGAACAGGTTTTTTTTTTTTTTTTCCTTTTTCCCTGACTATAGAATTGGCCTCTGGCAAAATTGCGAAGTGGGTGAGATTTGGCTTTTGGGTATCCTCTCACCACCTCATCAGCATTCAACATTGGGTGCACTCCTTAGCCATGTGACCCTCCTTTAATATCTCCCTTTTCTTATTCTCTTCATGTCTCTATTGTCTATTTTACTATTTAGAGTCTGAGTAACTCGGTATCCTTAATAGAAACCTTTCTAGGAAATAAATGATGTTTCATTTCTATTGGGCTTGCAGACTTTTGAATTAGCACCAATGTCCAAGTTGAAGGCAGTCTATACTTTCTTAGGGAACCTTATATTTTTTAATATGATGCTAACTAAACCTCATTTCCATTGCTAGGCCAGGGGTGGTAGTATACCCTAGATGTACAAGAAAATTGGAGATTGGACTTATCCTAGGCACACAGGCAGAAACTGGTGTCGTCAGGTCCTTAGGCTACTTCTTCCTTTTTGTTCTCATTCCTTGGCTCTTTCCTTCTCTGTTCCCATATTAGTCCCAGATATATTGGTCAGAAAAAGCTCAACTTTAATTTCAGTACCTTGAGAGTCTGTTCTTTCAGGCAGAATTAGCATGACACAAATTACCACAAAGAGTTTCTTAAAGCAAAACTATAAATCTTTCAAAACAGAGATGCTGACTCCTTTAAAGCAGCAAAGCATGCACTAGACATATTCGATATAATTAAAACAAGTAAAATCCATAGTATCAGGATCTGAGCCAGTCCCCTTGACAAGTTACTAACTTTCATTTAAAACCTTCCCATTTTAATGTCATTCTTTTAAGAAAGAAAGATGTGTTTGTAAGAAATGTTAAAAAAAAAACCCACAATCAAGAGCAAAAGCAGTGAAATGATTGAAGATGCATTCTTCAATCTGTAGGGTTTACTGGGATTACTTAGGCTAGACAAAAATCCATGAAGGTCATAATGACATTTTTATCATTTTAGACTGATGTATGCCATTTTTTATATTGTCTTTGCAATACACATTAAAATTTTAAAGAGTGAGCTGTTACATTAAAAAGCAATGATTTAAAAATTTATCAGTTCTACCCTTCTGTAGTTTAACAAGAATTTTTACATCCATTGTTTCTCCACCAAGAATTTAGTTTTTTAAATTCCTAATATAGTGCTTTCTACAGGTGAAAAGTAACTGGTTTATAATAATATGCATTTTTAGCTTCTAAGAATCTATAGCTAATCAGCACGAAATGAGAAAAGTATCAAGCTGCTGTGACATACATATACCATATCAAGTAAGTTAAGCATTCTCTATATTTCAGAAGCTATAGAAATATTTGCTTGGAAAATTGTTTTATAAACCAGTATATGCAATAATAATAAAATAATTGCCCTTTATTGGATGTTTATTATGTGCCAAGCGCTGGACTTAGTGCCTCATATATCTCATTTAAACTTCACAGCAAGCTTGTTAGCTAGTTAGTTCCTATGTGGCACTCAATAGATGGTTTTGGAAGAAAGGAAAGAAGGCACCAGGCAGGGTGGTCAGGGGGTCTTAAGGAAATATTCAAGATACGGATTAAGGAAAGAATTATCCTAATTTCATAAATTAAAAAAAAAAATCTGTAGCAGTCAAGGAAACTGCCCAAAGTGTCAAAACTAGTAACTGATAGAGATGGAATTTATCTGCCAATCTGTCCAAGGCTGTTTTGACCAGATAGCCATACTTTCCACTTCGCATGTATGTTAACACATCTTTAGCAAATAGGCAGCTTCATGCAGGATTCAGCCATGAAAATATTATTACAGCACATTAAACTTCATACATGAAAATACTAATACTGGCCCATATGTTAGGAGGACATGTATTTTAAGTTGGGATTATGAAATATATTAAAATAAGAATCACTTTTTAATACTGGTAAAGAGGCCATTTGTAACTCATCACTGATTGTGCATAAATACACATTGGCTGCTTGTTATTAAAGTTGGAGGACAAATCACAGGACACAGACAACTGGGGCGCAAGGAGGCTTTTTTTTCTCTTCTGCTCTTCCCTTTCAGGCTCCATTGAAAATCAGAGCAGAGCCACGTCCAAGAAAAGTGTTGCTGTTTGGTCGGTTGGTTTGTGTTTTGGAAAAATGTAGAGCCAAACATCTTTTTTTCCCCCAAAAAGGAACTTGGGAATATAAATATATTCTTTTAAAAAGATAAATAGTTCCTAGCTAGTGTGAGTTATTGGCAGGAGAGAACCAGAGGGCAAGAAAAATCAGAGCTAGGTGGTGGGAAGAATAAGAACAAACGGGCCAGAGGAGAGAAAAGACAGGAGAGGAGCCACGCGAGTCAGCCAGGGCAGTGTGGGATGGGGTGGTCCAGCCTGATCCTCTGACCCCACTTCATGGCCATTGCGGGATCCTTGTGGTCCTCCTTTGGCCCAGGCTGCACTATGATCAGGGCTGGATCTCGGGGAGGCCGCCTGGGAGGTTGAAGCTGCTCTAAGAAAGTCACTCACTTAACCTTCAATCTCACTAAACCTCTCTCTTGCCCTCCTTCTGCCTTCACTCCTTGACTATTCTGCACTTTCCTGTCTGTCTATAATATTCTTGCCTACATAAGCATTAACCCAAAGCATTCAAGTCCTACTCGGAGACTCCCCTGACCTCCCCCAATCCCACCCAAACCATGGCGAATTTTCTTTTCTATTCTCACGTAGCCTCTTCTGACCCTCCTCTAGGTTCTAGTCACAGTGTTTTATAATTATTTGTAAACTTGTTTATCTCGACTAATAAACTCTAAGCCCCAGGGAGGGCATGGACGATGTCTGTTTTTTTCATTCTTGTCCTTCCCAAGTACTTTCCTCACCATAAAATTGATGGCCAGAAAATACTTATTAAATATAAAAGAACCAAGTGTTGGATCTAAGCCAGGACAGGGGGAGAAAGGCCAGGCATGGGCTTTGTTAGGCTGGCTGCTGCTCACCCACTCTCTCCCTTCCTCTCTCGGGCTCCTGCCCAAACCTTAGGACTCATGTCTTATAAAAAGATGTAGTCCTTGGGTTCAAGTCCAGCATACTTAGCCCACTCTCAAGGTCTTGAATGGTCTTGCTTTTATCTCCTCAGACTAATCTCTAAATATTCTATTTCCTTTAACTTACATGCTATGCTCCATTCATCTTAACTCTGTAGAGTTCCTGGAATGGTGCTGTGCACGCTCTCTAGGCCCCTGACTTTCCATATCCTGTTTCTGTTTGGAATACTCACATCATTCTCTCCTCCCATCCCTTGATGTTCCAACATCTATTTAATCTTCAATACTTCCATCTGGATCCTGCCACCACCTTTAGACTATCATTGTAGCTATCATTGGTTTGTATTTTTTCTCCCCAGCCAAGCTGAGGTTGGGGGGAACTATAATCTTCCTATTCTCACAACTCAGTACAGCCCCAGAATTCCCAGTTGGTACTCTCTAATTGTCTGTTGAATCCTGGAATGCCTTTCTCATTCTATTCCTGTCTTCTTTGGTAGAAAGTACTTCCAATATCTGAATCTGCCATCCCTGGAGCAAAAGACTGTGGAGATCATTTAGAGATGTGTGTTCGACTATATTTGTTCATTTTAATTAATAGCCCTGGGATGCCAGCAATAGGGCTGGTGCATCTGGAAGTTGGGGGGAGAAGTCAAGGGAGGGCATAATCATCTATTTTTAGTAAAATTGCCATTGCAAGGATGGAATTAAAGTCTGGGTGCCTAGAGGCCAGATGTGCTAAAGATTAGTTACAATCTCTTTCGGTTTTTGTTAAAAGTTCCAGAGGAGACATGGAATACAGACTGGATCAAGCTATATTCATTTCACCCTGGAGCTGCAATTTGAGAGATAAACTTCAATATGAAAAAAACCAAGGAGGAAATATACAAAAATGCTATTAGCAGTCACTCCATAGTTCTATACTATTTAATTTTGCCTTTCTTTATAACTTTCTGTATTTCTAATTTTTACTTGTGTTATAATAAGAAAAATGTAAACTTTAGAAGACACAATTTGAGATTTCAAACTATAAATTTGGTACATTGAATATAGAGTTACAGTATCTTTTTCTTCAGGAAAAAATTATTTTGGAAACTTTAAGAGGCTGAAAAAAGCTTTATATAAAGAGTTAGATGATTAGTAGCATGTATGATAATTAGAATTCCCAACATATAATTTATGAGTTTGGCCTTTTGGAAATTAGACTTTATGCTGTTTCACTCTTGTTAACTATAAGCTTGCACAGATACAACAAAATGTAGGATACCACAAACAGCACTAGGCCTTGACCAGGTGCCCAGAGGTCTTGGCTGGAATATGGATTAACTAGCTTTGTAAAGGATAGCTATTTACATGTACTGTAATTTCTTCAGTTTGTAGAATATGGCCTAATGAATTGCCTCTAAGATATCTTCAATATGTCTTAGAAGGGTGAACATATCTTGAACCAAAGAAAAAATGGGGGAAAAAATCAGATATCAGAGAAATGACCATCAATGGTAATGCACTTTACACTTGTAAATTTAAAGCTAGATTTGCCTCTTTGATATAATTGGGGATATATCATTTTTTGATATAAGTGGGGAATTAATGGGAGGGGAAGGCCAATGGGAAAGAGACTTTATTTTGCATATAACAGTAGCTGATGGATTCTCTGCAAAGTGTGTTTATAGGTTTTCTCCTTTGATCCCCATAAGTCAGTGGTGGTAGGTATTAGGATCTCCATTGATGGTTTGGAAAACAGGTATTTTTATGTATATATTAGCATGTTTCTCTTCATCTACTCTGCAATCCATTCCTTAAAGACAGCTTATACATCACTGTATACCCACAGATAGTGGAAGCCAGCATCTGGTAGAATCTTAATAAATATTTGTTCAATAATTAAATGGTTGAATGGATGATGTAGTGATGGCCTGTTGGCTTTGGGAATTATTAATAGCTTTATCTCAAAGTACAAAAATTATACTTCCATGAGTTTTTATTTTAAATTGAGGTATAATTCATATAACCTAAAATTTACCATTTTTAATTTGAACCTTCTAATGGCATTTAGTACATTCACAATGTTGTGCAACCACCACTCCTATCTAGTTTTAAAACATTAAACATTTTCATTATCTCAGAAGGAAATGCTGAATACATTAAGCAGTTGCTCCCCAAAACCCCCTGTCCCTGACAACCACCAATCTGCATTCTGACTTCCCACTGATGGAGCTATTCTGGATATTCTAGTTATAAATGGAATTATACAATATGTGGCCTTTTGTGTCTGCTTTTGTCTAGCATAATGTTGTTGAGGTTCATCCACACTGTAGCATGTATCAGTACTTCACTTTTTTATGCTTGAATAATATTCCATTACATGTATTTACCACAATTTGTTTACTTGTTCATTCATTAATGGATATTTTGGCTTTTTTACCTGTTGTCTGTTGTGACTAGCGTTGCTATCAACATGTGTGTACATGTATTTGCTTTAGTACCTGTTTTTAATTATTTTGGGTATGTGCCTAGGTGTGGAATTACTAAGTCACATGGTAATCCTATGTTTAACTTTTTTAGGAACCACCAAACTGTTTTCCACAGTGGCTGAACCATTTTACCTTCTCATCCACAATGTATAAGGGTTCTAATTTGTCCATATCCTTGCCAACACTTTTTAAAAAATTATAGCCATCTTTGATAGTGTGAAATGATACCTGGTTGTGGCTTATTATGGTTTTGACCTGCATTTCCCTAATGACTAATAATGTGGAACATCTTTTCAAGTGCTGGTTGGCCATATCCATGAGATTTTACAGAGAAAAAAGAAGTCATTAATAAAACTCAAAGAACAAACAAATTTTTTATATAATGACCCTTAGGGCTATTTTAGGAAACAGCATCTATACAGACTCTGTGCTTAAACCAGAATTCTTGAATTATCCTGGAAATTTCCTTCTCCTGAATTCCCACCATCCAAACCATTAGCAAGTCCTGTTACTTATAATGCCGACATTATCTTAAATAACTACATTTTTCTACATTTCTACTATTACCAACCTAATCCATTCCAACATGATTTACCTCTCTAACTGTTGCTCGTTGAATCCATACTCCACACAACAGCCAGAATTTTAATCATAAATTAGATCATGATGGTCCACTGCTTAAAACCCACCACTTTCCTCACATTGCACTTAGAGGAAAAAAGTAAAAGAAAGCTCCATGCCATAGTTTATTATTATTTGGTATCACCTATCACCCCAACCGCTCTTTCCATGAAGTCCAAACTTTTATCAATTTCTACAAAATTCCTCAGAGCATTTTCAAATGCTCTTATTAAAACATTGGCCTGGAAAAAAGCTCCCAAATATCATGTGCATTGATCCTTCTATTTTCTCTTAAATATTACCTTTTTAGACAAGCTCTGGCTGGCCAGGCTATCTAAGATGTGTTATTCTCTATTGCAGCAACACATTTATTACCTTAAGAGTGTTTTTCTCCCCTTAAGTATTTATGTACTTAGTTACTTTCTGCCTTTATGTATTAAAGGTAAGTTCATTTATGGTGAGTAAGATTTCCTTTTGGTTGACCATGCCTCACATATAGTTGATAGTCATGATATCTTTAATGAATGTATAACTGTGCAGTCTCCATGATTACAGAAGTACTTGGAGTTCAGTGAGCACTATGTAGAAATGCTTATATTTTCTTCAGAGGAAATTATTGATAAAAGCAAAAATAACATAGTATCAGCAAAAAGTAGTATTATATTCTGAGTGTAGTGTTTCTACAGAAGGATACAAGCCTCCTATTTTCTTGTCAACAGCAAAATTATTCTCTTTGAAATTTATGGGTGTACTGAGTGGCAGTGATATGCCAAGTAGACAGAAGGGAGGATAAAGGAGAGGAATAGAACTGGTTAAGCAGAGAATGAAAGCTCATTCTCTCTTATCATGGTCTTTGCACAGCTTGTGTCTTGCCATTCAAGAGCCAGTACTTTATTTCCACCTCTGTATCTGGTGAGCAGGCTCTAGACCTGTTGACATGAAAATCATCCATGGAGCTATGGAAGAAACGTGATTAAATTGTGTTGGAATAGCTCAGCCTCTTTCTGACTAATAGAAAAGAAATAGTCTGGAGGCCATCATGGATCCCTGAAATGCCTATAGTGGGAATGCTACACTACTACGAATGTAAGTGGAAAACTAAGGTTATGCAAGAAAATAGAACTCCAGATTTCTTGACGTCAAATTGAATATTTTCACTAGTTGAAAATACAGACTTTTTTCTGTTACGTAGAGGAAAGCATTGCTTGAACTACAGTCATTTGATCGTTAATTTCCATCATATGTATATTATAAAATCAGGGTTCTTATTCTACAGCTCCCTTTTATAATAATGGCTACTTGAAAGAAAGAATGTGAAACAAATGTATTTTTACTTCAGAGTAAAGCTTAGTAAATTGTGTAGACTACTCAGCCCATACTTCAATAAACTGATGAAATAATTCCTTCTGTATCAGGTGCTTTTAAGTTCCTCATCTCAACTGATGCTCCTGACCATAATAGCTCTGTGATATAGATAGAAAGATTTAAATTAGAATGAGAGTATTTTCAGTTTTAAATGGGTATGGTAGCATAGGTATTGTACAGTCCAGTTCATGAAGAAACCGAAGGGATCAAAGGACTTGACTAAGGTCACATAAGTCAATTAAATGTAAATATAGAAAACTAAAATCTAGGCAGATCTCTGATGGGAGATAAGTTTCAGAAAAATATGTGTGCGTGCAGATATACACAGATACACATACTGAAGATGTCTGAGAAACAATGTATCTTTTTGAGACCTGAAAATACATATGTATAGAAATCTGCAGAGGTATGGTTTTCTAGGACATGGGTTAAATGTAGTATCTAGGTTAATATATTAAACAAACAAATGTTTGTATTTTTTAATAACAGAAATTAAATATTTCTGTGCCTTTAAATGGCTCCATAATTTGACTTCTATTTTCTTGACATTGACAGTTTTATTGTTTACCTTTAAAAGCGTCTGTACTCTCTCTGTGTACTTCCAAAGGTGCAATATCATAACTAGACCTAGATACAGATACATGATTTTAATCTTAAGGGATCATGCTGAAGGACTTGGTTTTCCGTATAGGAACACCTTTCTTAAGGATTTTTTTTTCTTTTTAAAATTTCCTCCAGATGCTTTAGTCTCAGAAGTGATTTTTAGATTGTATAATAGAAAAGAGGGCTTGTAGGAGCACAGATAAGTTTTATAGATCTTCCAGTACTCTAAATCATTAATACCATAAGTGGTTTATTTATCTCTTTTTATACTTGATTGTTTATTTTTCCGCCATTAAAGGCTAATTTATACTTCATTAACAATAATTTTTAAAATTATTTTACATTTTTAACCTTTCATTTTAATATAATTTCAGTTTGAGAAAGAAAGTTGGATATATAGGGCAAATATGTTCCATATGCTTTTAGCCAGATTCCCCAAATTTTAACATTCTATGTAACTAATGTAACTACACTGCATAATTAAATTATCAAAACCAGGAAATTAAAATTGACAAGATTCTATTTACTAATCTCCAGACCTTAGTAAAATTTCACAAAATATCTCATTAATATCCCTTTTCTGTTCTAGGATGGAATCCAGAATCCCATATTACATGTAGTTCTTATATCTCCTTGCTTTCTTCTAATCTAGGGCAGTTTTTCAGTCTTTCTTTTTTTGAGCTTTACAATTTTGACAAGTATTAGCAAGGTTGTTTCATAGAATGTCCTTCAATTTGGGGTTGTCTAATTTCCTTTATGATTAAAATAAGATAATGTAACTTTTGGCAAGAATATCACAGAAGTGATTTTGTATTTTCTCTGTTGTTAATCTCTTAACTCCTTTCTCCAACAGTGAGAACCTGGATTACATTAACCATGTATTTTATTATTTTATTTGTACAAATTCAGTATTTTTAAATTATTCCTCTGAGTTTTTATAACATTTTTTATTTTGCAGGGAGGGGAGCGCTGAGGTTTTTTTTTTTTAACATTATTGAGATATAATTCATGTACCATAAATTAACCAAATTAAACCATTCACCAATTTTTACTACATTCACAGAGATGTGCAACCATCAAAACAATTTAATTTTAGAACTTTTTTTATGCCAAAAGAAATTCCCACTTATTAGTGTAACTCTCCATTTACATCTCCTCCTCCAAACCCAAGCCCCAAACAATAAATATTAGGTCATTAAATATGAAATCTCCGATTTTGAATCAAAAGTGTAGTTTATTATATCTCAAACAAGAAGCAGTACAGTTCATCAAAGTAAACTGTCGACACAGTTTTGCCATTTTGATGGTAGCTTGTTTATGCCAGCAGTGAAGAAGCCTGGAGAGTGAGTGGCAGTGAAATTACGAAAGGTGTTTGCCACAGCTTGTTGACAAGTGAATATTTTTCCTTGTAAGAAGTGGTCCAAAGCCTGGACGAAGTGCTAGTCTGGTGAATATGGTGGATGACAGAGAGTTTCCAAGTCCATCTTCTATAGTTTGAACAGCATTATTTGTGGGATATGCGGTCAAGCGTTGTCTTGCAAGAGGATTGGCCTGTCTCTATGGACCAATCTTGGCTGTTTAATCACAAACTCCTCATCATTTCATCCAATTAGTTGCAGTAGACATCTGCTGTAATCGATTGACCAGGTTTCATGAAGCTGTAGTGGATAATACCAGGGCTGGACCACCAAACAGACACCATTAGCTTTTTTTGACAAATATTCAGTTTTGGACTGTGTCTCGGCACTTCGTCTTTATCCAACCATTGTGCTGAATGCTTGCAATTGTCAAAAAGAATCCATTTTTCATCACACGTAACAATACGGTGTAGAAATCGTTTGCCTTTATGTCATGACAGCAGAGAAAGACAAGCTTTGAGACGATTTCTGTGCTGACGCTCATTTAATTCATGTGGAACCCATCTATCCAGCTTCTTTACCTGCCGATTTATTTCAAATGGCCCAATGTTGTTGGAATAGTAACATCAAACCTTGCTGCTAATTCACACGTAGGTTGAGATGGATTTGCTTCCACTACAGCTTTCAGCTCGTCATTATCTGCCTTGGTCTCACGTCGCCCACGTGGCTCATTTTCAGGATTAAAATCACCGGAATGAAACTTCTGAAACCATCGACGTACGGGGCGTTCATTAGCCACATCCTTCCCAAATACTTTGTTGATGTTTCGAGCTGCCTGCACTGCATGGGTTCCAGGACGGAACTCATATTCGAAAATAACACGAATTTTTGACTTATTCATGGCTTCACAAAAATTGCTCTTAAAAAAAGTGAAAGATAATCACAAGCTAAAATGTGCATTTGAAAGACTGAGGATGTACCTTCACAATAAAAATAAAACAAGAAGTGTCAAAGTGAAATGTCAGAGATACCAACCGTCAAACTTAGTAGTTCAGGAAACCGGACATTTCATACTTAATAACCTAATAATTACTCTTCATATATTAAAATGGATTTTTCTGTCTATAAAATGGATTTGCCTGTTTTGGACATTTTATATAAATGGAAATATACTATACGTGACCTTTGGTGATTGGGTTCTTTCAATCAGAATAATATTTTCAACAGTCACTCATGTTGTAGCATGTGTCAGTACTTCATTTCTTTTTATTGCTGAATAATAGTCAATTGTATAGCTATCCCATGTTTTGTTTATCCATTCCTTGATTGATATTCAGATGTTTCAGTTTTTTGGCTATGATGAATAATGCTGCTGTGAACATCCGTATACTAGGTTTTCTTTTTCCACCTGTATTTTTTATTGTGTTAAAATACACACAACATAAAATTTGCTATATCAATGATTTTTAAATACACTTGGCCCTTGGCAGTCACAGGTTCCTGATCAAAAATATTTGAAAACAGAAAAGAAAATTTAAAAAATGCAAATTTAAAAAACAATACAGCATAGCAACAATTTACACAGCATTTATATTGTATTAGGTAACATAAGTAATCTAGAGATGATTTGTAGTATACGGGAGGATGTGTGTAGATTATATACAAATAGGTCATTTTGTATCAGAGACTTTAACATTCATGAATTTTGTTGTCTGCAGGGGTCCATGAATACCAATGGACAACTGTATATATTTCAGGGAGATTAAGCACAATCCTATTGTTGCAAAACCATCACCACCATTCATCTCTAGAACTTTCTTAATCTTGCAAAACTGAAACTCTATACCCATTAAACAAGATTATACCATTCCCTCTTCCTCTGGCCCTTGGTAACTACCATTCCACTTTCTGTCTCTGTAATTTTTGACTATTCTGAGTAACCCATGTAACTAATGTGGAATCACATGGCATTCGTCTTCTTGTGACAGGCTTATTTCACTTAGCATAATGTCCTCAAGTTTTATACATGTTATAGCATATACCGGTATTTCCTTCTTTTTAAAGGCTGAGTAATATTCCATTGTATTTATTTGCTACATTTTGCTTATTCATTCATCTGTCAATGGATACAGGGTTGCTTCCATATTTTAGCTATTGAGAATAGCACTGCTATGAACATGCGTGTACAAATCTCTCTTGAAGACCTTACTTTCAATTCTTTTGAGTATATTCACAGAAGTAGAATTGCTGGATCACATGGTAATTCTACTTTCAATAGTTTGAGTAACTGCTGCCTACTCTTACTCTCTTTTGGCTACTATTTGCATGGAATATGTGTGTGTGTGTGTGTGTGTGTGTGTGTATATATACACACACACACACTCTTTTTTTTTTTTTTTTTTTTTAAGAGACAGGGTCTCTCTCTGTTGCCTTGGCTGGAAAGCAGTGGCATGATTATAGCTTAGTAGAGTTCAAACTCCTGGGCAATCCTCCCACCTCAGCCTCTCAAGTAGCTGGGACTACAGGTGTACACCACAACACCTGGCTAAATTTTTTTATTTCTTGTAAAGACAGGGTCTGGTATCTCTCTATATTGCCTGGGCTGGTCTCAAATTCCTGGCCTCAAGCAGACCTCCACTTTAGCCTCCCAAAGTGCTGAGATTATAGGCATGAGCCACTGCACCTGGCCGGAATATTTTGTTCCATCCTTTCATGTTCAACCTATTTGTATCATTGGGTACAAAGTGAGTTCACTTGTAAGCAGCATAAAGTTGGATCTTTTTTTTAAAATCCATTCTGCCAATCTCTGTCTTTTGATTGGAGAGTTTAATCCATTTGCATTTAAAGTAGTTACTGACACGGAGAGTTTTATTTCAGCCATTTTGCTATATGTTTTCAATATGGCTTATAGCATTTTTGTACCTCTTTTCATTCATTATTGTCTTCTTTTGTATTATTTGATTTTTTTGATAGTGAAATACTTAAATTCCTTTCTCATTTTCTTTTGTGTATATTCTTTTGTTGTTTTCTTTGTGTCTACCATGGGGAATATACTTAGCATATAAATGGCGCTAAAGTTAAAACACTCTACTTTTACTTTATATTAGCTTAACATCAGTAATGCGTAAAACAAAACTCTTTTAACAGCTTTCAGTTGTTGTCACAAAATTACATCTTTATAAATTGCATACCCCAAAACATCAATTAATTTTTAAATGCATTATTTATGTAAATTATATAGAAAACAAAATGTGGAGTTACAACCCAAAGTTATAATAATGCTAGCTTTTAGACTAATAAATGTTTTTCTTTAAAAAAGACATATTAGTCTATTTAATCATGTAGAAAGCTAGAAGTGAAGTTGCATCCCATTGTTATAGTAATATTAGCTTTTATAATTGTTTATGTATTTATCATTATTGAGATCTTTCTTTCTTCATATAGCTTTGAGTTACTGTCTAGAGTCCTTTTATTCAGCCTACAGGAATCCCTTTAGCATTTTTTGCAGAGCAGGTCTAGTGGTAACAAACTCCCTCAGCTTTTGTTTATCTGTGAGTATCTTAATATCTCCCTTACTTTTAAAGGACAGTTTTTGTGGAGATAAGATTTGTAGTGGTTAGTTTTTCTTTTTCTTTTTATTATCTTGAATATATCAGTCCACTGCATTCTGGCCTGATGAAAAATCTGCTCATAATCTTGTTAGTGATCTCTTGTATATGATGAATCTTTTCTCTTTTGCTACTTTCAAAATTCTCTCTTTGTCTGTGTCATTTGGCATGGGTCTCTTTGTGTCTCAGTGTGGGTCTCTGAGTTCATTCCGCTTGAAGTTAATTGAACTTAGCAGTTTATATTTATGTCTATTATCACACATAGGAAATTTTTGGCTATTACTTTTTCAAATATTCTTTCTGCCCCTTTATTTTTCTTTTCGCCTTCTAGGAGTTCCTCAATATATATGTTAATCACTTGATGGTGTACCCCATGTTCCTTAAGCTCTGTTCTCTTTTCTTCAGTCCATAAGTTCCTTGGACTTAATAATTTACATTGTCCTATCTTCAAGTTGACTGATTCTTTTGCCTGCTCAAATATGCCTTTGAATTCCTCTGGTGAATTTTTCACTTGTTATTGTACTTTTTATTGTATTGTATTGTATTTTCAGCTCCAGAACTTCTGTTTCAGTTTCTTTTAAGATTTTATACCTCTTTATTGCTATTTCCTTTTTGTTTATACACTGTTTTCTTGACTTCCTCCACATCTTTCTTTAGTTCCTTGAGTATCTTTAGGACATTTGTTTTAAAGTCTTTATCTAGTAGATCCACTATCAGGTCTTTTTCAGGGACAGTTTCTGTTCGTTTACCTTTCTCCTTTAGTGATCCATACTTTTCTATTTCTTTGTATGCCTTATGATTTTTTGTTGAAAACTGAAATTTCAAATCTAATAACATGGTAACTTTGGAAATCAGATGCTCCTCCTTTCCTAAGGTTTGCTGTTTTTAGGTTTTGTTTTTTATTTTTCTTTTTTTGATTGTTGTTATCTGTCTCCATGCTGCAGATCAGCATGAGGTGTAAAGTTAAGGTCTTTTGAGGTCTTTTCTGAGCTTGTGCCTTTCCCTGGGCATGTGCAGTGACTTTCTTATTTCCCCTGTATATGCAGTTGCTTTTGAATGTTCTGGCTTCCAAAAGGGGAAAAAGAGAAAAATGAAGGGGGAGGGGAAAGAGTGCTGGCTGATTAAGTTGCTGGAAGTTGCATCAGGGGCCTTAAGAGGAGGGGTTTGCAACAAAAAGGGGGGATACAACAATGTCAGAAGTATCACTCAGCAGTCAGAACACAGATCCATACTTCTGGGGGTTTGGGGGAGCAAGGGTCTTTATTTCCTGCCCTGACTCCAATGAATTGTATGCAAGCTTATCCAGGAATATGTGCATGCTGCTTAACATTGGGCTAAGGGTTGGTAGCAGCTGCTGAGTTAAGAACTAAAATTGACTGAACTTAACTGCAATTTACCATCTAAGCCTTCTCCTGGGAATTGTAAGCTGCCAATAAATGCCAGATTTCCAGAATAGTTTCTTCAGATTCTGCTAGTGCAATTGTTGTCTAGGTGAGGATACAGATTTCAGAATCCTCCTCCAACCATATACTTTTATTTTGCTTGCTTAGTTCACATAAAGTGATTTCACAGTTGCTAGAGTAAGTTAATAATTGCTAACCCAGATCTCTGTGGAAAACAAATTTACTAAGTTGAATGTAAAGTTTTTGTATAGTTCTTTTTGTCTTTAGATTTGCTACATAGACTTAGCATACTGTTTTTCAAAGTTGCTTGGGTTGATTTGATTCTCCCTATCCCCGAATGTGGTTATGACTTTCATTTGCAATAGAGATAGACTCATTTCTTAATGTTTGTGTTCAATTTTGGGTCCTCCCACATTCTGGTTGATCTTCATTTTTATGTGTTATTTGAATGTGTGAAATACTCATGGCTCTAAACATCAGAATTGTACAGGAAGGTAAATTCTGGGAAGAGTCACTCTTCTCATCCATTTTACCCAATTCCCTTCTTTTTTTTCCTCCCCCCCCATTTTCACTTTCTTTGACTTTTGGTTTAGTTTTATCATTAAGTTTTGGTTTAACCTTTCTAAGGTCTTTTTTGAACTAATTAGCATATGCATATATATTTTATCTCTTTCTATCAAACCCAAAAGTTACTATTTTATATATATTCTTTGTTTTGCCCCCCGTTTTTTACTTTAACTATACCTTATTAAACCATTCTATTTCATTCCATTGACATCTTTCTCGTTTTTATGTTGGTCTGTCATACTCTATTTTATAAATGTGCCATCTCTTTTTAACCACTCTGCCGTGTATGGCCATTTGAAAGACTTCCGTGTTTTTGTAATTACAAAAAATACTGCCATAAATACTCTTGTGCATATATATTTTTGTATTATTGAGGATGTATCATCAGAGTAAATGCCTACAAATGGGATTGCTGGGTCAAAAAGTACGTGCATATGTAGTTATATTAGGTATCGCCATATTCTGCTAACAAAAGAGTGTTACCATTTTGCATTTTCTCCAACAATATGTTAAAGATATTAACCTTTTTATGTGGGATATAGGTGACAGATATTTCCTCCCATCTCTTCAATTGTCTTTTGAATTTATTCTTGGGGTTTTTTGCAATGCAAAGTATTTATTTTTATGTAGTCAAATTTGTCAATATTTATTTTTATTGCTTTTGGATTTGGGGGTCATAATAAGAAAACCTTTTCCTACACTGATGTTAAAGAGCAATTCATCTATAATTTCTTCTAGTAATTTTATAATTTACTATTATTATTATTTTTTTTTTACATTTAGATCCCTGGTTCATTTGGAACTGATTCTTGTCTATGGTGAGTGATATAGGCCTAATTTTAGCTCTTTGCAAATTATACACAATTTTGTTTGTAGATTCTGTTTGTTTTGTTTTTACAAAAATACCCAGTTGTCCCAGCTACATTTATTAAGAAGTTTATCTCTGCCCTAGTCATTTTAGGTGCCATCTTAATTACATATTAAAAGTATATACATAGGTCTGTATCTGGATTTTTCTACTCTTTCACTAGTCTATTTGTTCATGTACCACTAACATATTGTTTTAATTATAGAGGCTTTATGGTATGTTTTAATAACTGGTAGCATTAGTCCCCCAGTGTAGTTTTTCTTTTTTAGTTTTTTTCTGCCTCTTTGTTTTTTCCATATGAATCTTAATATATAATTCTTCAAATTGTGTTTTGGTATTTTTATTAGGATTATAGAAAGTTTACACACTAACCTAAGGAAAACTCATGTTTTTGAAGTCAAACCATTCTATTTTGGAACAGAATATGCCTTTCCATTATTTAGGTCTATTGTTTTGTCTTTTAGGAATATATTAAAGTTCTCCTTTAATAGATTTTACACATTTCTTATTAAATTCATTCCTTAGTTTAAACACTTCTTTGTTGTTTTTGAAAACAAGATTTTCTCTACCATCTAACTGGTTATTCTGTGTATAAATGATGAATTTTTTCTGTATGCTAATTTTTTATTCTGCTATTACAATGAATTTTTGATTAAGTTAATTTTATCATTGATCTAGGCTTTTCAGTTATACAATCACATGTCTGCTAATAGAGATAGTTTTCTTTATTATGTATCAACTTTATAGCTCAATTTGATTTCTCGTTTCTAATGGAAATGGCTAATGCATCTTAAGAAGTAATGGAGATAGTTGGCATTTTTGCCTCCTTCCTGATCTTAGCAGAAAAACATCCTAGTGTTTCCAGATTAAGTAAAATACTAGATATATGGCTAAAGATTAACATTATCATGTGCAGAGAAAATATCATTCACTTTCTATTTTCTTGAGGTTATTTTTCAAATCAGGAATAAACATTGAGTATTATCAATGGCTTTTACAGTATCTCTGAAGATATCATAAAGTCTTAAAATATCTTAATAGATTAGTATATATTAATGTATACTACATAATATTAATGGATTTCACAGTATTGAACCAATCTTGCACATCTGGGATAAATTCCACTTGGTCATGGTGTATTTATCGTTTTCTTAATTTAGTATAGAGTCTGTTTACTGTCTTGCTTACTATTTTTACATTGCTATTTATAAGCAATATTTATTTTTTTCTTTTTTGGCACTGGTTTTATAAAATTTAGGTGTTAATGTTATATTAGCTTTGTAAAAAATTAGAAAGTTTGTCTTCATTTTCAGTGCTCTGGAGCAACAAAGCATTGGAACTTTAGTGGATGATTGGTAGAATTCCTCTGAGAAAGCATCTAAACCTGGGATTTCTTTTTTCTTTTTCTTTCCTTTTTTATTTTTTGTGGTGGTGGTGGTGGTGGTGTAGTTCCTTAATAACATTCTCTATTTTTTTTTTCCTATGGAAATTGGTCTGTGTTAGCTTCCTATTTCTAATGGGATTTTTTTAAAAATGTGTTTTTACCTTGGGTATTATGAATTTCATCAAGGTTTTCATTTTTTAATTTCTTTTTTTGTCTTTTGCTGAGCTATCTGGAAAGTAGTCTCTTACAGTTTTTTTTAATTGTTACTCTTTTTCAGTGATTATTTACCTCTTATTTTCTCTCTCTGTGACTTCTCCTCTTTTTTATTGATCAAATTAATTGTTAAATTTTTTTATAAAAAACAAGGATTTGGATTTATTAAGTTACTGTTTTTTCTGTTCTCTTCCTCTTTAATCTTGGCTTTTGTATTTATTACTTCCCTTGTTATACTTTCTTTTGGTTTACTTTGCTGTTTTTTAGTTTAGTTTTTTTTAAACTAGATATTTTATTTGTTGTTCCTTAATTTAGCCTGATAACTCTTTAGTACTGTGAATTTGCCTGTGATTACTGCTTTAAATAGACCCATAAATTCTAATATGTAGTGTTTTTATTTTTAGAAAGTCTATAATTTCAGTGTTTTTCCCTTTACTCAAGAGTTGTTTAATAGACATTTTATATTGTTTCAATTAAAGAGTTTTTTTGTTTTGTTTTTGTTAATACTTTCTAGTTTGATTACATTATGATCAGAGAGTTGTTTATACTATTTCTACCTTGTGGAAATTAGAAATATTTTTAGTGTGACCTAGTATATGATGAGATATTATGAATGTTTCCTTGGTACTTGAGAAGGTATAGTCTCTATTACAAGAACATATATTTCAAAATATATTCATAACATATATCTTAATGATTATATTGTTTAGGTTTACCATCTCTTATTTTTGTTGTTACATCTTTTTTTGCTTACTTGATCTGTCTTGGGCTGAGAGTGGTGTCTTAAAGTCTCCTATTCTTCTAGTATTAGTGTGCTTCTACTAAGTCTCTTTGCAGCCCATGTAGTTCTTGTTTCATAATGGCTACTGAGTTCTATAAGTATTATATCTTCATTGTGAATTGTAGCTTTCAGTGTCTAATTCTATCTTGCCCCATATCAGAATCAGCACCTCTTCTTTTTTATTGTCTAACAAATTCTTATTAAATGCTTACTTTACTACAAAGAAGGCATACTAATTTGTATATAAGGAATGTTCTGCCTTCCTTGAATTCTCAGTCTTCCCCTATCTCCCAGGGGATAGATGAACACTTACTTAATTATGAAATAAAGGTAAGATCATGAAAGGTATTATTTTAAAAAGGCATGAGTAACACAACTTCGAAGGCTTCTGACTGTTAATGTACTATAATGAAGAACAAGAAACGAATTCCCCAGCAATCGTAGACTAGATCCTTTTTTAGTGTTTCATAGGAGGAGAGAGTGTTGACTTCCCTTCTACCCCTCCCCTGCCAAAAAAAAAGCCTGGGAATAAAGTTTGTCAGCACAAAGTAAACTATGAGACTAAATTATTAAAGCAACTTACAATAGAGCTGAACAGAGATGAGGAAATCATGAATTAGAAGAGAGATAAGTAAATCATGGATTAGAGCAGAAAACTCAAAGATATCTAAAAGAGAATCATTGTTAGGTCTATAAGACTGACTGGATTCTTTCAACTATGTCCAGAAATATTGTATCATTATGAAATAAAGGTAGTCATTGATGAAAGAATTGAAAAGAAAAACTGTGGGTGAGTTTATGGTATATATATTTTACTATTTTATATGTGTTTGTGATATTTCTTAAGATTTTATGTGTCTATATAAATATAAATCTATATAAATGAGAAGTGTATGCAATAAATATTCCCTATTTATGTAAATCCATGTATATTCTACATGATCATCACAAAGTTAATGTTAATTAGTAGAAAAACAGGAACAGACTCAGTTCAAGAATGTAGGTTATCTTTAAAGGTAAAGATTCAGAAAATGTTATATCAAATGGGAGGCAGGCATGCTCCAACATGGAGGTGTAGATTTCCCGGGTCAAGAAGGAGCAAGGATGATAGTGGACTTAAGAAGCTGGCCTTTGTCATTCATAAGGAATATCTGGCTCAAACTATTACTGTTCTGGAGAATCTGCTACATGACAGCTGGCTTTTCTGTTGCAAGTAACTGCTACATAACATCCCCGGCAATCTCATGTTTATTACAAGGGTGGATGAACTGGAGGTAACCTACCCAAGCATACTATCCCTATAGCCGGACTTGTTTTGGGTCTTTTTCAAGCATATTGCTGAAGAAAACAACTACATGAACAGGTTCTTCAAACGTACTTATTTTTTTCTTTAACACAACAGCATATAAAGTTAGGGATACAGAAGTTGAGCATGCTATGGATTGGAACTATAAAATTAATTTATGTCTAAATGACTATATTTTAACATCTTCCAGATTTAAAGTTTAAAAGAAAATATGCTCTATCTTTATGAATATGAAACACAATGGAATGTAGTTTACATTTCAACCATTTAAAAATGCTTTTAAATGATATGAAGTAAATAAAGCTTATACATGAGTACACTTTGCTAACTTAATTTTTCATTTAAAAATGCATTGCATATTATAAAAAGAGGCTTAAATGTTAGAGTTTTGGGGTGAATCTAAATGATGTTGGTGGTAGTTACTATTAAATATTTATGAGCCCACTGGTAAGGAAAAATCATTTTCTTAATCTATTTCACTAACAGAAATTATTTATAAGTACATCATTAATTATTTACATTTTCCTGGTATTATGTTTGCATTAATAATTTAAAAATATATAATTATCTATTAAATCATCTAAATATGATTTAAGTCCATTTATCTTTTGTAACACAAATTGCAAGTTGATCATTAACTATAATCATATAAAACAAGGTATGCCACTATAACAAACTTGAGTATTTAGAAAGAGTAGTGATAATATCTTGCATATCTGTCTTTTCCTCAATATTTGTGTGGTATAATTAACATTCTTAAGAAAGTTTCTGGAATTTCTGACTTATAACTCCACTAGTTACTATATACCCTTGAGGTCTCTGGCATGTAGAAAGCAAGTTTCTTTCCACAGGTTGCCAATTAACTCAGTGCCCTCAGAGTCAAATGCTTTTCTTTATACACAGGTAAAGGCTGATTTTTTTTTTTTTTTAATTCTCTGGGCAGCATTAAACATCCTCACTGAGAACAAGATTTACTGCTGAACAAAATGCTTATCATAACAGCTTCTTCCTCTCTTAGATGTGATATCATATCACCAAGAACTCCTAGACTTTCAGTCTTGAAGTTATATCTGGAGTTATAACCAGAAAATAGAAAGTATTATGGCAATATCTTGGTCTACAAGAAATTTTCCCCTTGAGAAGCCTGTTAAAAAGATCTTAACAGGCTGTTCAGAAAAGCTTTGATGTTTAGGGTACTGGGGGAAAAAAAGGCCGAGTTGTCAGCTGATTCTTTTTAAAAAGAAAAACACTTTACATATTACATATTTGAAAATGAGCCAAAGGAGGGGCTAAAATAACTTATGAATTATAAGAACTATCAGTGTAAAAATCTTTGGGCTGTAATCTCCAATTACTATAATCCTTTTTTACAGACTTTTATGGGCTTAATTGTATCCTTCCAAAATTATATTGATGTCTTAACCCCAGTACCTCAGAATATGACTGTATTTAAAGATAGAGTGTTTAAAGAGGTAATTAAGGTAAAATGAGGTCAGAAGTTTGAATCCTGATCCAGTGTGTCTGGTGTCTTTATAAGAGGAGATAGGACACAGACACAAAGGGAAGGAAGACCATGAGAAGACACAGAGGGAAGGCGGCAGTCTGCAAGCCAAGAAGAGAGGCCTCAGGAGAAGTCAACCCTGCTGACACTGATCTTGGACTTCTAGCCCCCAGAACTATAAAAACATCAATTCCTGTTCTTTAAGATACCCAGTCTGTGGTACTGTGTTATGGCAGCCCTAGCAAACTAATACATGGACTAGCAAACTAATATCCTAGTTGAAGTCCTCATTGCAAATCCCACCTGCTATTCTGAGTTTACAATTCCAACTGTTTGGATCCAGAGTCCTCATGTGGGAGGGACACTTGAACCAAGACTTGGAGACAGCTCTTTTTCCTTGTTTACAGAGTAGTAGCAGAGGGAATTTAGAATCCAAACTTTATTCACTTACCATTTTGGCTTTGAGCAATAATACCATTTTTAATGCTTGCTTTAAGGAAGACTGTTATGCAAGTAACCTTCTTAAATGTTTTTATTGACAGAGTCTTTCTCCATCCTTTCCTGAAAGCCTGGTTACCATAGGGTGTTCTAGGTAATCTGAAGGTGAAACCTCCCTGTAAGGTTCTAAAAGAAAGCTTCAACATAGCCCTGAACTAGGAATCTTAGTGAAAAAAACCTACTATTTTCATATTTTCAGAAGCTTGGCCTGCTGTCAGAAATCTATATTTGTATCTATTTCTATATTTATATCTATATAAATTGTATAAATAAGCTCTAAACTCGTGGACTACTCCAAGTAATGGAGCCCCCAGTTTTGTTAATTTAATGGTTTGTTCTGTGATCATCTTGACCTTGATGCTGCTACAATTTTTGAACCTGTAATTAGACATACTAAGTATGCAGAGCTATTTACTGATTTCCAGTTATGCAGTTTCAGGTTACAAATGTGAAAAAAATTAACTGCTTCCATAGCAAGACGACCCAAGGGAACACTTTAGGACAATGGGAGCTACTGTGCATAAGAAACAGGGCTGAGGGCAACATGTATATCTTTTGAGGATTATGTTGGAAATGAAATGTAATCTCCAAGGTGAACAAGTGCTTTTGCTAGAGTACTTAACCCTAACTATGAAACTAGCATAAATTACCTGATTGTTATTAACTGGTGTTTAACTTCTCTGCACTTTTAACACTTATTATATGGGAAAATATGGTTTTTTTAAATCTTGTTCATGGGTGATTAGAATGTCCTTTTCTTTTATATTTAATGTTTTAAAGTCATTTGCATTGAGTACCCACCAACATATCAATTATTTAGTCATTAAAAATGTGAGTGAGAAGTCATTATAGTGATAATTAGGATTCCGTCCAACAAGTGTAAAAGGATGTTCCCTAAATTGCAGCAATGAGCTATGGAAATGACATTAAATTGTTCATTTAAAAAAAAGAACTTTCATAACAATTCCCTAAACTAGATGGCAGTACAGAGTATGCAACAGCAGCAAATGTACTGTAGCATTTGGGAAATGTAGCATTTGGGAAACTGTAGCATTTGGGAAATCATTCTGTTGTATCAATAGAAAATTCTTCTCTGAACTCTCATCTAATTTTTGAATAATTAATGATTGAATGCTATTTAATTGGGTAAAGTTCTTCATAAGAAGGTAATATGAACCAAATTTCTGAAAGAATGAAATGTTTCAGCCCTTTACAAAATTATTTCTAGATACAACTCTTAAGAGCAAAGCATAGTGAATGTAGGATAACTCCTAAATCTCTGGATTTATTAGTGCTTAGATACTACTACAACTAAAATGAAATAAGCCCTCTGTTCAGGAAAAAAGCATTTTATTTAAAAATCTAAAATTGCTATGAACATTTCCAAGTCTCACTAAGTTTCTGGGAAAAAAAACCCAAATACCTTGGTGAATTAAAGTAATAGTATTTTATTGGCTATGTAAAAAAGGAACATTTTCAATATAGTCAGTCCTTTGGGTCACTGAGATCTTCTAGAAGCAGTGACATCAGCATATACCTAAACACCATCCTTTCAAACACTAATTTTAAAACATTTTTCTCCTGAAAATTATTTCCAGAGTTATTAATAGATCCTTTGAGTGGATAGTGATGGAGTTGAAGGAGAAAGGCAGCCACTGAATGTTGTCATGAGAAAAATGACATCTAAGTGGTTCCAGATTTTGCAGCCTCCTCCACCCCACCAAAGGCATCTAGAGAAGATCATGCCTGTGAAGAAGCACCATAAAGTGGTGACAAAGGTTGCCTTCAAAGGGGGGAATTGAGTGGTTAAGAAACATGGATGTGAAGATTTGCTTTTCATTGATCACTCCTTGTATCATTTGAATTTTGTTCCATGTGATATAATATCTACTTAAAAACACTAATCTATTGTATACTTAAAAGTCAGAAATTAAGATTTTAATGTGAATTTTCCAGTTTGTAAATCTTGGAAACTGACTACTCTCAATTTTTTTTTTTTTTTTTTTATATCACAGCAAGAACCAATACTGTGCTAGCTAAATAAAACATCCAGAAGCCTAATCTGGTCTATGGACTACCAGTTGAAGACCTCTGATTTAGAATAATGTAATACATACATTCCCTTAAAGAGGGAATAAAAGATAATTTATAAGTGTTGATGTGTTCTGTGTGCCTGTGTGTATGTATGTGTTTAAGGAAGAGAAGGATGGAAAAGAAAGCATTACCTTCCAAATTATATAAAATCAAGGTGATTATAATCAGAATAGCTCTAAATGATGTACTGATATTAATAATTCCATCTATAAATTAGCATGCAGGCAGATACCAGGAGAACAAGTAGCAACAATCCAGTGGTTGAGATATAATATATATATCACAGGTATGGAATCAATTAGATTATATATAGCATGTATTTCCAATAATAAAATAAAAAAATTAGGGAAAGTAGACTCTTCAATGTTGATACTACTTTATCACCACTATTCTTATTACTTGCTACCAAGTATCCTACTAGGTATCTGTCATTGTTCTCAGTGTTTTACATGCATTGTATAATTTAATCCTTATGACAACTCAATCAAGAATAGGCACTATTTTATCCTATTTTAAAGTTGAGGAAAATAAGGCTTAGAGAGGTTAATTTACCAACAAGGTTCCCAGAACACAAATAACAAAGCCTGTCTTCCTAATTATTTCACATTTTTTTCTTGCAAACTGGTAGTCCCTGGGAGCAATATGTGTTTCAATTGGGCATCAGGAGATTTTTTGAATTGGGTTTTTTTTTTTTTTTTTTTTTTGTATGTCAGTTGAGTAGGCATGCAATCCCCAGGTCTTCAATATCCACATCTCCTTGTGTTACATTTGGTTAGTTCACCCACCAGTGTTACCTCAGCTTCAGATTCCTGTTGTTGCCTCTTTCTAATCCATTCCAAAAATGTGGCAGGAAATTAAATGATATTAAATAGTAAAAGCATCTAGTCTTTACATGGCATCTGATAGATAATAAATTTAAGTTTTCCTTCTCTCCTTGAAATCATACTTCTAGATATTGTTACTATTTGGGTGAAATTGGGGAATATACTTCAACTCTCCTAGGGCCTTTCTCTTTTAAAATGGAAAGTTGGGGATAGCTAATCTTGTGCAAGAGCTAAAGAAGGTAAATGGTCCCATTACTGACTAATAGGGTGACATGCATCTGGCTTGCTCCTACAGTTTGGAGTCGAATTTAAAGTTAACATAGGTTTTACACTACTATGATCTTTACAGCTTTATCTTTTCAAAGCTAAATGGCTATGCACATATATAAAATTAGTAATACATACATAGACACACACATATATGTACACATACCCCCCAATGAAGTTATGTTTATGCATACGTACCTTATTTAGGTACTTACGGACACCATTCTCATATTACAATCAGCATGTTCACCTACATTTCAAACTAGATGGAGGCAGGGAATCCTAGAAGTTCATTGTGAGTTGGTACCAGTTTGGAGAATCGGGGAGAACATGATGGTTTCCTTTTTTTAAGTTTTCGATTACTTTGACGCCAGAACCGACAAGCAGAAGAAATAAGTAGATTTTCGGACAGAAGAGTTAAAGCAGTTATATTAGTTTTCTATTGCTGTGTAACAAATCCCCACAGATTTAAAGACTTAAAAGAACACCCATTTATAATCACGCAGTTCTGTAGGTCAGAAACCTGGGTGTAGGCTAACTGGAGCCTCTGCTCAGATTTCATCAGACTGCAGTCAATGTGCTGATTGGGGTTGCACCCATACGCAAGGGGAGGAAATCTTACAGGTTGCAGACACCAAGGGGTCAGAATCTTGGGGTAGGTCATTTTAGAATTCTGCCTACTATAGCAGGACTTTTTTTTTTTTTTTAAAGACAGTGTCTCACTCTGTTGGCCAGGCTGGAGTGCAGTGGCACTATCATAGCTCCTTGTAACTGAGAACTCCTGGGCTCAAGTGATCCTCCCACCTCAGCCTCCCAAGTAGCTGGGACTATGTGTGCATGCCACCACGCTTGGCTAATACAGCAGGACAATTAAGTAGAATCTTGCCGTAGGAGCACCAACAATAATTGTTAGTGCGTTTTCTTCAAGTTACTTTTTTCAGGAGTAAAATGGAATACTGTGTTTGAGTTTTATTGCTCCTCAAGACTCATTCACACAGATTTGAAAATCTAAAATCATCACTGTTGTGTAGATATATTTATAAAAACTTAAAAAAATACAATAGATTTTTTAAAGAACATTTTATAATATAAAAACTTTTGCCATGTCCAGGATATCCACTGATCACATCTATTTTTCTTTCCATCTTAAATCAATATTTAAATTTGTTTAGACTTGACACAGAATTTTCCTGGGTGGCAATATACATTTCATATGGGCTTAAAGTTAAATATTTCATCTAACAGGTTAGGTATATTTTACATGACACTTTGAATAACTACTATTGATTCTTGATTACATTAATATCTATATTTATGCTGCCATAAACAATGTTCATGACACTGTAATTGATAACACTATTATGGCTACCTACTTGTAGGACCTATAATTATATTGCTAGGAATGTAATTTATAGTTATAGTAATAGTATCTAACTTGCATCTTAAAGCTTAAATCCATAAAGCAATATTTTTTTACACTGAAACTTGTGAATAATGTTTAAAAATAATTTGTTTATTTGGCAAGGATAGTAACTGCATTTATTTTTCTGTGAAGGACCTGGTCAATGTACATTTTTTGTTACCTATTCCCTCCATTATTTTCCATGTTGTCCTGGCATGAGTTGGTAAAAAGGTGAAACTGATGGATTTCTTAGTAAATCCATGATTTACATTTTTCTGAATTTTTGCCTGGTAAATATCTAATAGATACTTAAGAGGTAATGTTTTAGCATTTACCCTTGTTTCCCCTTGGTTTATTGTAATGTAATTAGATAAATTACCACTTTTTGATTTGGCATTAAAATATTTTTTTCTTTTTTGTTTGCATCATTTTTAACATTTTTGAATGTTGTTTCCATACAATAATTTATCAACAAAGAAGAATTTTTTTTAAAAAAAGTCCCTCCCTCAGTTTGTAGGAGCCATCCTACCCTGGATCAAAATCATAGTATGATTCTGATAAAATAAGTATTTGAGTAATGTAAATAAAATCTCAGATTCTTCTTTATTTTAAAGGATAACAGTCTATCTGATCGTACTATCCTCTTGTGGGAAACATTCTTTGAAATTTTACCCCCACACCATTCCATTCAATTATGATTGAATGGAAAAAAATGCAATCCCTGAATTTTCTCTCCAAAAGCTGTTTGAAATATATTACATTGCAGTGTTTTTGTTAATAACTATAGGGAGAAAAAAATGCACCCTTCCTCCCCCCCAGGAAAAAAAAAAACCCAGACCACTTTCCTCTTCTGAATGAATATATCCCAATAGTATACCTTTTTTTTTTAATCTTAATTTTAGGAAGGGTTTTTGGTTTGTTTTTGACAGAACAAAATGATGAAGTCTGAAAAAAATGAGATGCTTAAAATTTTACACATACAAATCTGTGCTACCTATTGGTAATTTCATTTGTTGGTTATATAGTAGTTGACCTCTATCAGCAAATGATTTTGCTGATTTGGAGTATAGATTTTCTGATCTCAAATAAATTTATGTACATGAAATTAAGTATGTATATAATTTTAAAAATTTTAATTTCTTTTCATCTCACTGTTCTCTTAGTTTTTAAATAAATGTTATCATACCTGGTATAAAATTTAAAATAAATTGTTTTCTCGATTTTTGTTTTGTTTTGTTTTTAACAGTTCCGGGGCAATAGCAGAAAAGTGGAGAGGTTAGTCTGGAAAGAATTGTAGCCAATACCATTAACTAGTGTAAAATCAGATTTTGTATAGGTTTCACTTTAAAAAGTCTAATTTGTCAATTTCTGAGAAAAGCATAGTAAATGCTCAGAAAACAAGTCTAATCTCAGCATAAAAGTTACTGGCTGTCAGCATGAATGAAATGCACATACTATGAAAATATCTGTTGCTAACTGTAAGAGTTAATTGTGGTAAAACACAAGAAAGAACTTATTTAAAGGTAAGTATATGAATGTTTATTTTCAGTGTTGCACAACAAATACCTTGGTAGCAAGATTGGGGGATGTGATAAATAAGAGGTTAAATAAAAACATTTCCAAGAGATATAAAAAGAATTGGTGAGGTTAAGTGCCTGAAACTGTCCGTTACCCCAAATTTATGTAGCGAAGGTTCGTTAACTTCAAACAAGGGGATTCATACTCCATTTAATAAGATATCACATGGAGTTCCTTTCCATTTACAGTATGTTCCTAAAGGTGAAAACAGCAGGAAAACGAAATTACTTCGTTTACCGGAATTACAGTTTCTTTTGTATAAAACTTTAATCATTTTATATATGACAACCTGATGCTTAATGTTTTTAGAATATTCTTCATAAAACATTATTTAGCAAAAGCATACTCTCCCACTGAGCACATTGCTGCTTTCAATGGCTGTGCTAATCTAGTTTGAATATACGCGGCATTTAATCTTAATTATGATGCTGAAGCCTATACAACGTTAATTATTCATTTCACATGCTCCCTCCACTTTATTGTAACTCCTAATTTGTTTAACAAAACGTAGCTTTTAATTAGAACTGTGGAACTGTTGGGGCAAGGTGGTGTTTTGAGTGTGTCTGTGCATATGGATATGTGTGCCAGTGTGCATGCTTTCCATTGGTTTGGAAGTGCATATGGAGGAGGGGTAGTGTTGGCCTAAGAGAAGTCAAATGTTTTTAATTCAAAAGATAAAATCTCCTGGTAGTTCCACTTTCTTTCTTAGTTAACTCTTTCTTGGTTTCTTATAGTTGAAAAGGGAAAATAGAAAGGCACACCTCGTTACCATTTTAATAGTGGATGATAGTTAAATTACAGTTAGTGTTTATATCTCTTTAAATATTGGCATGGAAGAACACACATACAAAAAACACAAGCCAAGAAAATTAGCTAATCAGGCCTTTTTTACCCACATCATACAGAATAGCTTACTGAAATCTTTTATTCAATGACTGTGTTTTTATTAAACTCATGAAATATGATAGAAAATTATGTAACAAAATTGGTTTTAAGAAAACTCAAAAAAGTGATATATATTAATATTTATTATATTAATAATAATATTATTAATTGGTATTTTCTAATGTTTCCCTAATTTCTGTTATGTGTGGATTTTCATATTATTTATTTAATACACTTTTTAAATTTTTATTTTAAAAGATTATAGTTTAAAATTTAAAATTACTAACATTATTTTGAAATATAAATAAATAGAAAACTACTGAAAATTTTTTTCATTTATCATCTATCACCATACAACCACCAAAGGACCCATTCTACACCTATTTAAATTCTAAGAATGAAGCCAAATATCTATGAATTATGCCTTGGGTAAGCTGTACACAAAGACAAGGGATTATAAATGTTTTGTGTACATTTACTACATATCTTGAAAAAGGATCATTTAAAAACTATACAACAAAAAAACCCCAAAAGATCATAAAGATCCCTACTGTTAATTCTGTATACTAAAATTTTGTATACAAAAAAAGTTATGATTGTGAAATAATTTTTTTTTTGTCTGGAGACAAGAGTCTCACTTTATCGCCCAGGCTAGAGTGCAATAGCATGATCAGAGCTCACTGCAGCCTCAAATTCCTGGGCTCAAATGATCCTCCTGCCTCAGCCTCCAAGTAGCTGGGACTACAGGAGCACACCACCATGCCCAGCTTATTTTTTCTATTTTTAGTAGAGGTGGGGTCTCATGCTTGCTCAGGCTCTTCTCGAACTTCTGAGCTCAAAGGATCCTCCAGCCTTGGCCTCCCAGAGTGCTAGGATTACAGGCATGAGCCACTGCACCTGGCTGGTTGTTAAATAAAATTTTAAACTGATAAATTGTATGTAGACAGCTATCATTTTCCAAATAGATGGTCATCCATTTCCTCAAAAAAAAAAAACCTAGATTGATTAATGTATACATAAAGATACATAATATCCTTGTTATTGTTATGCTACTCCTTCATAATAAATTTGGCAAATGAATTAATAAAAGGAATTAATTTTGTCCTTAATGAGATTTAAGGCATAGAATTAACATCTGCTTGTTCTTGATTTTTGGGGGTCATACCAACTCCTAGAGTGGTCTTCAACTTCTTATAGGATACAATTTTACTCATTTATTAAACCTCTTTTAAAATGTCAAGTGTAATTTTTTAATATTTCCTATTTCATTTCTAATTGTATAACATTAATAACAGCTACAATTTATTGAGCTGTTTTCACAATTACCCATAAAGGTAGCTATCATTATTATTCCTATTTCACAGATGAAGAAACTAGAAGCTTAAGAGAGATCAGTGACATCCAAGATCACGTGAGATTTCAACCCAGCTCTGCCTCCAGAGCCTGTATTCTCATCTGTGCACTCTTCTTTGTTCTCTGCCTTCATTTGGTTATAATCTGAGCTCTGTCTCACTGACATTTTCTTAGTGCAATAAAATCCCATTTCCAAAGGTGGTACTACTCTTTGATCTAGTTTCCCCATTCCCATACCCAATCTCCTTGGACACCTATATCCATTTATACATGGGTTAAATCTTCATCTCGTATCAAAAGAAGAACTGTGTTAAAAAGTGGTTGTGAATATTTGGTACTGTTTGGTAAAAATTCCAGCAATGGAAAAAAACTCATCTGAGAGGAAAGTGGGGTAAATATTATATCCTAGTGTAAGAATAGTATGTGTCTTCACATTTTAAGATTTTGTTTTCTCATCAGTAGATAGACTTTTCCCCTCTATTACTTTTTACTTAACTAAATCAAGTAAGATAGAAGAGGCCCTATGGTGTATATATGGTTATCTGCAGTCAAGCTCTGTATGTTTAAACTTTGCCTCTGCTGCTTACCAGCCTAGTAATCTCCAGGAGTTTATACAACCTCTTCTGTGCCTCAGTTTCTCCATCTGTAAAACGTGTGTAGTATTTCTTACCTCATACGACTGCTTGAGGATGAAATGTTTTGATATATGCAAAGTACTATAAACAGTCATTGAAACATTGTCCTTTCTGTGTAAGTGTTGGCTTTTATAACTAAAGCTAACAGAATCTAAGGAGCTGGTTTTAAGGGATGTCCAGATTTCAGAGAATTCAAAATATTTAAAAAACCCTTAGATTTTATGAAATGTACTATTATGAAACACACTATTTTTTATTTACTAACTGATAAAAATAATCCACATGCAATATCTCTTTTCTGCTTAAAGACTTGTAATTGAAAGTCCATACATTGATACTGCAAGAAAGATCTTTTCTTCCTTATATCTGACTTAAATATCTTAAAAATATTTATCAAATTATTCAGATAAAAATTCCTGCTTTCAAGAAACAGATAAAAAGAAGTGGCTAATGATATTGAGGGGCATTATCCAGCTGGTTTTTATATATATCCAAATCCCCTGGATATTTACAAAGCTTCCACTTACGTTTTTTCTTCATAAATCACATAAGCCTAGCATTACATAAAATGTAAGATGCCTGGAAACAAAGCAAAAAAGATAATAACTTCCCACATTTTTATTTCCATCCTCCATGTGCTAATCACCTCATAACCTTGTCTTAAGAAAAAAAGAGAGGGATTCTTTCAGATTCTGCTTATAATCTTCTCATCGTAAGTATTTCCCATTGTATTCACTGGTAAGCTTTTCTATCTCCTTAATAACTATTCAGTTTTGTTTCTAATTCTTTCACTCTGCTCAGTCCAAGAGAGCTACGGAGGAAGCAAAGTGGACTATCTAACTAATCTTGAGATGTTCACTCAGTGCTGAGTACTCTAAGCCAATTTTCTTTCATTGAACTTTACCACCCTGGGGAATTCCCAAAGATTGTAAAGCTCTGTGGAGCTTTTCTGAAACATAAGCCTGCCTACACCTTCTGTCCTTCTCTTTGAAATGAAAAGCTCTAGCTTTTTGGTCTGAATTTAGTTCTATTCACTATCTCACCATCACACTAAGCTGCTTCTGAAGTTTGCCCCCCATGTAGTTCTAAGTTCTCAAGCCATGTGGTCTGCTTTCTTTTCCGAGCTGCTTTTCATGCCTACTCTTTTGTGTCTTGGCTTTGCCATTTTGTTTAGGTGTCACCCAGGATGCCATGTTCTGTCTGATGTTTTCTCAGTTGACCTCCAGGTCTGGAAGGGCCTTGCAACATCTTTTTTCTTCTTCTTCTCTGGTTTGTTGCCATGATGATTTGGTAGAGAGATTTGCAATTGTTTGAAATAGCATGCTTTGCTGTTTTGCAGCATTTCAGAGGAAAGCAGAAAAACTATGTTTTAAAAGTATTCAACTCATGTTTTATGTCATAGTAATCCCTATATGTAATCCTCATGACTCCCCATTTTTATAGATGAAGAGAAAAAAATTTACCCGTAGTCACACATTATGTGACAGAGCCAGGATTTGTACTTCATTTTCTGAGACATCAAAGCCTACTTTTTTTTCTACCATATAGTTTTGCTTCTTGAATATTTGTTGTCTTAGCTCATTTGTCCTTTACTTAAAATCGGTATGGCAGTTTGTGACCACTGCTTGGTTACTGTGTCAAATTGTGGTATTTATAGTATTTGGTTAAGGAGCTCAAGAAAAAAAATAATTTAAATGAGTTAATGAGTGCATCTAAGAATTATAATAAATTTCAATCTATGTAAGTACAGATAGTCCTTGAATATTGGAATCTAGATTATAATTTATTCATTCATTCAACATGTACTTGCTGAGTGTTTACTCTCTTCTAAACTCTGAGACTAGAACAATGACTCAAACAAAGTCCCTGTTCTAACGGACCTTACATTCTGGTGGGAGAGAGAAACAATAAATAAATAAATGAATGTCTCTATAGGACTGTGTCTATAGGGCTGTCTCCAGTCACGGTAAATGATTTGAAGAACAGTCAAGTAGGGTATGTGTTTGACATTTGAAATAGGGCAGTCAGAGAATTGCTGACCAGTTTTACACCAACTATGTACAACTAAAATACGTGAAATAATTTTGTATATAACACATAAATATTTAGAAGCATAATAACACTGTGAATGACTCTATGTACTGAAAAGCCTTCTGCAAGTTATTGAAGGATGGTGGTGTAGTTAGGAAGGTGGGCCTTGGCATTTGATAATTCTGTTTCACCTCTTATTGCTGTGTATTCTTGGGCACGTTACTTAACTCTGTGAGCCTTATTTTTCTCACAAATAAAATGGCCCCTCCAAGAGTGCTGTGAAAATTAAGAGAAAGACTACAGGTGAAGTGTTTTGCATAGTTCTTGGCACACAGTAAGTTCCACAGGAGTAGCAGTGTTAGCGAGCAGGGTAGTAGCTGTAGTAGAAATTATTGTTATTATTATCAATATAGCTTTAGAGAACCACTGAGCATTGCTATGCTTTAGATTTTTCACGTGTATCTTTTTTTCCCCAACTCCTCACAGACGTGGGAAGTGTAAATAATATATGTGAAGTCCTTTTTATGAAGACAAATGTTTTCCATTGTTATCAGAGGTGTCAGAAATAAAACGTAATTCTGGAGGTTTTCTAAGAACAGAATTTCCATTTTACTATTCAGTGGGAGTTCTTGCTTAGAGATGTTTTGCAAAGCCAGTCCTAACATATTTAACTTGCATTTGAACAGCTGCCAGAGACCAACCTAGGAGAGGAAGCACCTCTCACAGAGCCCAGAGCTGCAGGCAGTGCTGAGACCCAGCCACCCAGGCAAGGCTGTCACCAGCTGACACCCAGGAGCTGGGATGATATGAACACAGAGGAGTCAACTCCCTCTTGTCTCAACAAAGCAATAACAGGCAGCTCTCTGCTGTGCTCAACTAGTTCACACACACAGGCACCTCTCCCCATGCCCGTAGGTTAGCTACAAGCCTTTGGTTGACTTTTTTTGCAGGATTAAGATGCTATTTTTTAATGAAGGTGTTAACAAAATTAACAAACCACTTATTTTTAATCATATCCCACCTGTGCCTATTTGATTTTTCCTAAAGCTCCTTATGGGAAGTTTAAATTAATGATTATTTTTTAAAAAATATCATGGGTGCCTAGTCTAGTGTTGCTCACACACTAGAAACTCTGTAATTGCTCATGGTTAACTAACTGACTGACTAACTAGGTACTCTATACCTGTTCACTGTTAAATAACTACAATTCACTGACTAATTAGAACACAATTTGTGATACTAATTCCTCTCATAATTATAGTAAAAACAATATTATCTTACTTGGGCTTTTACCAAAAGGGCTCTAAATTTTTTTTCTAATGATAAATGTCTCTACACTCCATTTACAATAAGTGAAGGAGTTAAATATGTAAAACCACATTAAAATATGTTGAAGCAAGTAAAAATTAAAAGTTGTTAACACTCTTTCTCTCCTCCCTCCCTGTGTCCCTCCCTTTCTTCCTTCCTCTCTCCCCTTCCCTGTCATAGAAAAGTTTCACTTTAAGAGTAGATCAGGCCGGGCATAGTAGCTCACGCCTGTATCCTAGCACTCTGGGCTGTGGAGGCAGGAGGATCCCTTGAGCTCACGAGTTCCAGAACAACCTGAGCAAGAGCGAGACCCCCATCTCTACCAAAAATAGAAAAAATTAGCCAGGTGAGGTGGCGGGTACCTATAGTGCCAGCTACTTGGGAGGCTCAGGCAAGAGGATCACTTGAGCCCAGGAGTTTGAAGTTGCAGTAAGCTATGATGACACCAGTGCACTCTAGCCAGGGGTGACAGAGGGAGACCCTGTCTCAAAAAAAAAAAAAAAAAAAGTAGATCAATAGATCACATTTCAGAAAGATATTTGAGAAAGACAGTCTTTGAGAATTTGTTGCTTTGTTAAGGAAAACTAATAGAGCTCCTCTTATTCCACCTGAAAAGTGAAAGGAAAGATCCACAGACCTGATTCAAATGCTGGGTTATTTGGTTTTTCTTTTCTTTTCTTTCTTTTTTCTTTTTGAGTTATTATTGGTGAAGTGTTAACTGGCAGACACTTGAAAACACACAGTCCAATATTACTAGGTCCAGAAGCAGTGAAATTGCTTAATAGCTTCTACTTAGTAGCTTGCTTAGTGGTGACACATCATGTTATTTTATGAGGGCTTGAGGTTTTAAGTTAGATTTAGGGACATGGGCATTGCACTGGATAAAAATACATATACTGTATAAGTGATATACTCATTAACTTTGGAGGGATGGATGTTAGCAAGCCCAAGGAAGGGCATCATGACTGACTAGAATGAAAAAATATTTCAAGAAACTGCCAAGTTGGAAAGCATTTTCTGATTTTTATGTGTCATTAGAAGAAAAATATGTGATGGGGGGACAAGAAGTTCTTAAATTTTTTGCTAACATATCAAAGATAATTTTATATATTTTAATAATGATAGTTCATATATTCAAGTATTTTTATACATATAAAAATAGTGGAAAAGGGCACATAATGCAAGAATATGGGTGTCTTAATCAATGCTCTTTAGGATTTAAGTCACAGAATTCTACTGGCACATGCTTACCCAAAGGTGAGGAATTTGTTATTGAATACAAAGCTAGCTCATGGAATTGGAGGGAAAGAAAGACACTCTCCCCTTTGGAGAGACAGAGATGGAGACCTAGAAAGCATTCCAGTGCCATGACTCCCAGACTCCTTTAAGCTGCATAGTCTTGCATGTTTGTTTGATCTGTTCTGTGCTTTCTGCATGGCACTTTAGTTCATGGCACAGCAGAATTTGACCTGCTTCTCCAAGTCCAGTTCCAACTCTGAAAGAGCAAATGTGATTGTTCTATCTTGGGTCAAGTATCCATACCTTATCCAGTTGAGTATCTTCAGGGATTAGGGTCATGTAGTAAAAAATATGGTTGTTGGGGCTTCCCTTTTATGTGGGGCTGTAATTCTCACTGAGAAAGGAGGCTTTGTCTGGGAGTATACTCCAAAGATGTCTACTACAAAAAGGCTAATTTAATGTGAAATGTTTAAAGAAACATGATGAGGTCTTAAATTTTGAAATAGTGCATGAATTATTAAACGGGAGGGAAGTTGCGATACTATTGTTGTTAAAATGAACATTTAAAATGTCTACTTTTAAAATTGATTTAAAGACCTGTCAAAACCCTTTGATGAGTTTAAATTATAAAGGTGTTCTAAAAATCCCTCAACTGTATAAATGACAAAAAACCTGTGTTATAGACATTTCTTAGAAATATAATTACTGTAATCACTGTGAGATGTGTTCTAAGGTTAATGATCACTACTTGGGTTTTACCATCCCGGACTATACCATTGAGCTATCTTTTTTCCCCACTGATTTATGGAAAATTGTTTAAAATTCTAAACAAAATGTCCAATTTCTCTTAAAATGACTAGTCAACTCAGATAAAATATACAATATATAACGATGAAAATAGTTATTTGTCAATGTAAGTACTATTCTTATTTATTTATAAGAAATATTTTTTATAAAATGAAAACTGAAGAAAAATAAGGAAACACTCTCAGACTTAAGGTGATTTGGGAAGATAAGTGAATTATTCAAAATTTTAAATTTGAAGTTATTACTTTAAAACTCTTTAGCCATTATTTTCCCAACTAACATATTCAGTATTATTAATGATGATATCTAATGAATTCCATTTCCTGTATGTTATTTACCCAGGCTTGCTCATATTTTTTTCACTTCAAAAGACTTAAATTGAGATATACATATATTATTGATATCTGTAGTAAATTTTTAAATACAGTATTTAGAAATTCCAGAGAAATTTCTTCCTAATGAATCAAATTCAACTTGTGAAAAAGAAATCAGTGATTAAAGATAGCCCATAATTTTGTTTTCAGACATAGTATATACTATACTCATTTTATTTCTCAAATTGGTATAAATACCTTGGTCTATACTTTTGAATAAATAATAGGAAACTCTGATGATGAATTAGCAATTGTGCCAATGCCTTTGAAGCCTTCATGTAAAAGACATTGAATAATTACCAGTATCTGTTTATCACATTTTTGTTTGAAGTCTAGTTTTAAGCTGCCGCAAAAATTAACATCCTTAATTGTAGAATTTCCGTTCATGGAAGTAGTAGGTTGTATTCAGAACTGGAAGAGTTCCATTGTTTGTTTACAATGTTTCACATATTTTAGAAGAATGCGTTTTCAAGAATTACAAGAATTTTTTCTTTAAAGTACTCTGGTTAATGCTGAGTTAAATATAAGAGTTCAAGTTAGTTAAATATTTCCCAAACTCTTAAATTGTCAAAGTTTTAAAAGGTACTGTTGTTCAGACTTATCTAATAGTTATCTTAATTAGATGGGAAGGAAAATCTTAAATTAATATCATGATCAGGCAGGTGGTTATGAATTAAATAATTCATTTTTTGCAAATATGGGGTCTGAGTGTCTACAAGATCTGTCTCAGATTGACTGTTTTCTTGACAATAGAGAATGGAACAATGACATTGATTACCAGATAAAGGATAGTTCCTGAAAGTTTGAGGTATGTCTTAAAAAAAGTTTTTTTTACTTTATTTGAAAGTTTTACAAAGATAATTTATTTCAGCTCTCATTGAATGCCTCATTTAGGTACTCAAAATTTAACTGGTGTTTATTCCAGAGAATATGCTTTTGAAATAAATTTAAAGTAGCTCCCATGCTCTTTGTATATGATAATGGCTCAAAGAGAAAAATGAAAAAATTAATTACTGATATACTCCATATGATATTGTGACTAGATTAGTTATATCATAATTGTTGTTTAGGAAAATTGCTATAACTGACTCTCCTTATTCTCAGTAAAAATAAACTTGTTCTTCTAGATGTATGGACCCTAAGGAAAGATTATTTTTAAAAAATATAACACTGTTGCAATGATAGAAATATATAAGCATTTATTGATGTTTATGAAGAGATTATTTTGTAACTGGCACACATAGTTTTGGGGATAAAGGCAGAAGATAAGTAATAGAAATTCATCTGGAGAGTTAATCTCCTTTACAGTGCTTTATCTTGCCCAATGGCTTCCAAAATTGGTATGCCAAAGATTATCATCATGTTTTGGGTAACTCATCAGCAATTGACCTATTAAATAACTTCTAATTGTGCTTCTCAGTTAATACTAAAGCAAATCTAGGTTAGATATACTAAAATATATTGTGATTTAAAACGTACGTAAGCAAAAATCTCGGGGCAGAAAAATGTGCTATGCATGATTATTCTACACAAAAGGAGCCAGATTTCATTGACTTAGTATCTTTGCCAAATATCCTGGATGCAAAGTAAAAAATTCTTAGCCTTTTAATTTATAAATAACAAAATGTTTGATGTAATGTAGACAAAAGATTCAGGTGACTGATCACATTTTCACTTTACTTTCAGAAAGTTGGCATTTTGTAGACGAAATCTCTAATTTTGGAGAGTGAAAAATTTCATTATTGCTGATATTTCTTATGCATTGTATTACTGGGCTTAATTAGCCTATAATTTATAAAGTTAGATTTACTCCAATATTATCTATGATGATCTAAAAGAAGAACATGCACCCTCAAATTTAGGATTATGCTTAATTTTGTCTTAAAATAATAGATTGTAGTATTTTTAAATATGTCTTCTGTTGAATGACTTGTCATATTTGAATTGCCTGCTTATAAAAGGGAGGTTAGGAACACCAGTATCAGAGTATATAACAGCCAACATACTCAATTTGGCACTGGTGTATTATATGTTCCTTCTCTGTAGCAGCAGCAGAACTTACTGAACATAGAAGATCAGAGAGAATTCATGAGTGTTTGTTTCTCTTTTCAAGGGACATATATTAAATATTACATTTAAAACTTAATGTTTGACTCTAATACCCTTTATAGAAGAATTACTTAAAAAGTGGTCTCTGTGCTATCCACTTCATTCTTTCATTCATTTACCTTGCATTATTTAAAATGCAGTACCTATAAGCAGAGTAAATAGCACAGATGTGGTAATTAGACTGAGTTTGGATCTCAGCTTCACTTCTTGCTGTGGGATCTCTTTTGCTACGTTTCCTCATCTGTAAAGTTGAGGAAATAATAGTACCTATATTATAAGATTGTTATGAGGATTCAGTATGTAAAGTCCTTCAAATTGTGCCTGCTTAATAATAAGTTATGTGTAAGTGTGTTATTGTTATTATTGTTATTTTTTTGGTCTGTCTGACTTCAGATATTTAGATGGTAATAGGGTCAATACATTAGGAGGCAAGAAAAACTCTATTTCTGAAAATAACTAGGCTTGTGAGCAGGATGCCAGAGTGGTCACTGTAGGTAGGACCTCAAGCAAGGTCTCTTTATGGAAACAACCAAAAGGATGACACTTACAGAGTTGCTAAGACCTAAGGGATATTGAACAAGTCCATTCATGAGTTATGCCAAGAAAGAGCATCTAGAAAGAAGGACCAAAAGTAGCAGGCGCAGATAGGGATAAAAAGCAAGTTTCAAGAATGTAAAGAACAGATAGTATGATTGAAGACAAGTGGCAAAGGGGTGAGAACCAGTTAGAGAAGGAGGGAAGAGGTAGACCAGTCATGGTTGAGCAGGCCTTTTAAAGGATTTGGACTTTATTCTAGGACGTACCATGTGAAAGTTTGGGTTCCATGGAAAACAGACCCTGAGATTGAGTTTTGCAAGCAGGAAGTTTATTGCTTAGTGCTTTAAAGAACAGCACTTAAGTTGGAGTGAGAAAAACACCACTGGGGGCAGGGAGGAATTGAACTATGATACAATCACCACAGATGTCTTGCTCAGCCTTTCCCATGGGGGGCTCTGGTGCTGGAATGGCTCTGTAAGTTGTCTCGCATTTAGGCAATGGGTTGGGCCTTTTTACCTCCAAATCAACCAGTCATTGCATTTCAGCTGTCCCTGGAAAGGGGACATACACTTGGGGGAAGGCTGCCTTCTGCGTAGGGTAATTCCTGGAGTACAATACTGCTGAAAGCTCTTCCATTGCCTACAGCTAGTAGGATATGCTCCTCTGTCCCGCAGCGTGACCTGGGAAGAGTAACACAGTGTCTACTATAAATGGAAGCCATTTCAGGGTTCAGTGCATCAACTCCTAATTCATTCAAGAAATAATAACACCTACTCTGAGCCTGAAATATAATGTGCAAGTAAGGCGTGAAGCCAGCCATGCAGTAAAGAACTCAGTCAGACAAATGGACAAGATGGTATGGTGTGATGAATGTTGTGAGAAATGGATTAAGGTGATATAGGAACAGAAGAGAAGCATTTAACTCCGCAGGGAGGGAATGGGAGTTGGGGATAACGGAAGGCCTCTGGGAAAACAAATGGTGTTTGAATCAGAACCTGAAGTCTGACTGGGGATTATTCTGGTAAAGGGCAAGGGGTATGCTCTGTGAAAAATGTTAGCACTCCCAAAATCCTATGGGAGAGACAAGTGTGGACGTAGTTCCTTATGGCTGGAGCAAGGAGTGTGTTCCCTTAATGACTCAGGAAACCCTAGCTAACACCTCAGGAAAGAGGAGGAGGACCATATAATCTGACAGCTGCTGGTGACCTTAGACATCATCTGCTTCAGTCTCTTCATTACATAGATAAGAAAAGGGAAGCAAATATGCTCAAGAAATTGTTGAAGTTTCAGCACTTAATGAATGGCACATGAGGAACGCGAGTCCAGGCTTGACATGTAATCTGAGAATCTGCAAGCTTTTACCAGAACTCTCTTAGCTGCATAAGACATGCAGGTGCAGTTGCAACACTTACTATCATGGGATGCACACAGCAAGGGTTTAATAAATACTTGATTAGGGATATAGATTGGTTAATATAGCCCAAGGCCTTTTTAATCAATGAATAGGGTGGAGTCAGAGCACGACATTAGACAATTTACAATCCCAATATAATGATAAGGATGACTAAATTGTGTATTTGGTGGGTGTGAAAGAATAGTAATTATATAACTGTGTGTTTCTCTATAGTGTATTTTCTCTAGTTTAGAAGTTTGTAAGATTCTTTTTTCTGAAGGCGTCTGATGAGAGAATTATAATTAGATACACTAGTAAAATTATTTACCTGTGCTTAACTTCTTCAACAGAACACCTAGATGGATTATCACAAAATATCTAAACTGTGTTTGAGATCCTTTGATTGTAAATAAGGGCTGTATGTCATAATGAAAATTAACTTTTGGGGCATCTAAAAGATAGGTCAGACTCCTCCAGATTAGCTAAAATGGGGGCTCATGAGACTTCATAAGATACACAAGCCATAATTATTTAGGTGCCAAGGACAAAAAACAGGCTATAAAATATGGACCCCAACTTGGAAGTCTTAGAGGTAGATGTTCTGAATTGCAGGTGTGCTACTTCACACAGACACAGCTCGAGTGAGTGACTAAGGAGAATTATTTGCTTAAGGCTGGTTAATGACCTCCTAAGCAGCAGCTATAGCAGCAGCAACAAGAGCAGCCACTATTTATTAGAACCTATTCCATGTCAGGTACCACAGTAGTCATTATTCATTATTTCCTACCTTCACAATAGTTTTTCAAGATGGGTTTTATCAATCCTATGTTTCAGATGAGGAAATGTGGGGCCAGAGAGGTTAAAAAGCCTCAAGGCCAGCAGTGAATAAAATGCATAAAACCCAGGTCCGTTTGACTCCAAAACTTAGAACTGCCTCCACTGTCTATGTGTATATATAAACACACCTCTCTACATATGCACATTGTGTGGTTTTAGAAGTATGACAATTTTATAATTGTTTTTCCATATTTCACTCTTATGAAAAAATATAAGCTACAAAACTTGGCCAATACTGGTAAGCAATACCAACATTTTCACATCTCTACATTTTGTAATAACATCTAGGTTATGCAACCTCTGTTTACGAGCAAAAAAATGACAATATTAGTTAATGGGACAGTAGAATATAATTTAACCGAGTCACTTACTTACAGATATCTTCAAATGTAGAGGCTTTGGGATTAAACAAATTTGGGAAGTGATTGGTAAAATTTTACTTCAAAGATTTTTTTTTCTCTATAAAAGGGAGTTAAAACTTCTTCAAAAAAAATGAAAAGCAAGCTTCCTTTTAGTATTTTCCAGTCAAAAAATTCTTAGTAAACAAGGGAGACCATACATGAATCAGTTCAGTCTCAGTTGGAATTTTCTTTTAACAATAACCTGTATTTAATAAGCTGGTACCCAGAGTGCGTGCCATGCTGTTTCAAAGTGATAGCAAGACCATGAGGAAGATCAAAGAGAAATGGCCAAGGGATCTGAACTGCTAGACTAAGAAAGAGAATTGTATCTGCATGCACATAGCTACTTTTGTTGTGCCTATATAGGAAAAGGATTCACTTTATTTTCTATAACTGCCTAAAGATTTTAATCCAAACTTCCTTTCAGTAGTAGAGATCAAAAACTCTAGATATTGCTGGGTTATGGAAGAGAGAAACAGTGTATCTATTAGAAGAGAGGTAGAATTCTAGGGATTGTTGCAGAAAGGCTTTAGCACTAATGGGACATAAAATGTGATCAGAATAATCCTAAAGCAGCATTGTAATAGTTAGGTGAGGATGCCAGTGAGTCCAGTCGTTCTACTACTATTTAATATTGATAATCACTTCTGCAGCCTCTAACACTCCTAATGAATAGATGCTTCAAAATGTTCATAGAGGACCTTCCCTCTTGTGTAAAACTCTATGTGCCAAGCAGTGTAATTAATACCATTCTCTCCACAGTACCATCAATGTGGGTTCAACCTTATACATGCTCAGAGTAGAAAATTGCCCCCCCCCTTTAGTGGTCGGTTTGTGCTGCTTTTCCATTGTTCTTACTGCTGTTGCTATTGCTGTTTTTGTTGCTATTATAAAGTTGGAAAGGTTATCTGCCATCAGGCCTGTTAATTAACATCTGCCATACTCCTATGGTTTAAAAGTTTATAATTAAGTAAGGACACATTCATTTGGTTAACAATTATTTTAAAAGTAAATACAGTTAAGCATTTGGACAACTAAAACTTTAAGCATTTTTTAGTCACACACATTCTGGTTAGTATTAATTTATCAGATTATTTTCTAATATAGTCATTTATTGAGAACATGTCACTGAGAAATGGAAACTTTGGTTTATGAGGAAGATATACCAATGAGAATGAGAAATAAATGTGAAGCACAAGGCAATGATTTTGCAAGGTGGTAAAAAAGGGCTCCATGTTTCTAGCAAAAGAAGAAGGGGCAAATGTGAAAAATAGAAAGAGTAAATGGTAGGCATAATGTTCTATCCAACCTAAAATTTTGGTTATTGTGAGGACATGACTTATCATACCTGCCTTTATCTTTAATTATTTTTTTAAGAGAAGGTATAGTTATAATATTCACCAACTTTTTATCACCTTTTCTGTTGAAGATTGCCTTTTTGGTGTCATTTCAGGAAATACACAAAAGTGCCCTTAATGATTTCCTCAAGAGCACTTCCATCTTCTCCCTGATGTCTTAAAACTTTTAAGAAAGCCTTTTATTTCACACCTAGCAATGATACTTAACATGGACTTACCCTAAATGAGGAGATAAACTAATTGTGCTAATCATGATGCTTTCGTGCTAAAGTGTAAATGACTGATAACTCTTCCAAAATGAAAAAATAAAACAAAAGACAGTAGCAGACAGTGCCACAAGGGATGGGGGAATATAGAGAAAGAGCACTAAGGACCCAGAAGATAAATTTCACTTACTTCACAATTGTGCCTCAGGCAAACTCTACTGTAAGTAGTTCCTAATGCTCCTGAGTCACAATAATGGTTATGAAATTTGGAGTGATTCTCTGACAGTGCAATTTGGCTTAAAAATCTGAAAATTAGTCTTTATGTGAAGGGAGAGCCATTTGGATTCTGATATTAATACTCCTTCCCTCTCTCTTCTCAAAAGACAAACTCAATTTAGCATAATGAATAATCTGGTCATACAAATGTATTTTTCCTTATGAGTCTTCTGCCAATTTGTTGCTTCTTGCCTAATTCTAGTAAAACGGGGAGCATTGGCTATGACAAAGGGCCATCAACTTGCACTTCCTTATTTAGGCAATAGCCTCGCAATATCCTAAGCCTGTTTGTGGTAACAGTGAGTAACACTGAGTTTCCCCCAGGGGTATCTGTCATGGGCACAGTTTTGAGATTTTTTTATTCTCATGAAACCTGACCAAAAAAAAAAAGAAAGGAAAAGAAAAGAAGTGAAAGCTTCTGAAAACCTACCTATTAGTTAAATTTTCTGATTTGGTTGCTGTTGGTCTTTTCTGGGATTCTCATCCTTTTTAAGGCAACATTATCAACTCCACTTCAGTGATGGTTATGTAACTTTATATGTCTTTCAGGAAATGCACTCTGACTAGTGGAGGAAAGAATGTGGAATTTTCAGCCAAACAGTTCTGGGTTCAGTATTTGGCTCTGCACATACTAGCTGAGTAACCTGGAGGAATTTATGTTACCTCTCTGAGCCTCAGTTTTCTCATCTGTAAAAATGAAGCTAATGAGTCCTAAACAGAAATAATTAGAAAATGTTACAGTTAAAATGCTATGGTTAAGGGTACCCAGATGTGCAGAGGAGTCTTACCCAGGTGTTGGCAAGCCAGTATGCCTCACTAAATGACATTGGCCCTAGTAACTGATCTGGCTGGCCTTCCTGACGGCTCAAAAACTTGTTTTCTTTGACTTACTGGTTACCTGTAAATTGACTCATATTATTGGCTTAAATCTAAATGCCTTTAGATCCATAACTTCATAGATATATCAATATACCAGTGTATTAACTTACAATAGGAAAAACAGCTATAAAGCACACAGATGCTAGCTAGCATCAGTGTAATAAGCACATACTCTCTTAAAAGAGAACCATACATATTAATAAAAACAATTTATTGTGTTTGCTCATTAAATTAATTATATATAGGATAAGAAAAAGAGATACTATTTATTTTTCAAATTTATTGCCTTTGGAATCTGATAACTTAGCTGAACTGATCTCTGTAGCAGGGATCTATGTCATGTGGATCACAATTCAAATGGTCTTGTCACTGGCCACCACCTCCCTCAGGTGGTACCTGAATAGGACCTGCCAATGTTTGCAAGGTGGTGGTGGTTTGCTTGCTTGTTAGTTTAAGCTCTGTGGGATGAAGAAACCCTTTCTCCCCTCTGCCTTATTGTAACTATTCTCAGAATAGGATGAAATAGACCTGATTTTATTTTTGTCTACTCAATTGTAATAACATACCCGTCCTGTATCCCTGAGATTCTTCCTCACTTCACTTGTATCAGAGTTATAAATATTCCTGAATGTACCATTCATACATTTGTTAAAAAAAAGTCATATCCATTTTGTGTGGATTATACCAATTTAATTGTCAAAAGATTAGTTTATATGTACAATTATTGGTAAGCTCTCACCATTGTCTCTGTGTACCAATTTTTTAAATGAAGCCAAAATGGTTAGGACAATAACTGATACATAGTAAATACTCCATGATAATCAGAAGAGTTGTTATTTTTCAACGGAAGATGAAGAAACAAGATTTTAATTCTTTACACTGAATCTACTACCATATGATTGATCTCATGTGCTGTGGGTAAATTAGGCAGCAGCATAATATAATTGACACAGAAAAGTGGATCCCAAAACTGGGATCCAGCCTGAAGGCCAAGAGGGTTCTTGGCTTCTTGCAGGGAAGAATTCAAGAGTGAGCCTTAAATTGGAAACAAAAGCAACATTTATTAAATAAACAAATAGCAAACAGGCTAGCCCATAGACAGAGTAGCAGCTATACATTGCTGGTGAACTCTATTTATGGCTATCTCTTGATTATATGCTAAATAAGGGGTGGAATATTCATGGTTTTTCTAGGAAAATGGCGGAGATTTCCAGGAATCAGGGGGATCCTCCTCTTTTCATACCATATAAGGTAACTTCCAGGGGTTGTCATGGGGATTGTAAACTCTCATGGCATGGCGCTGGTGGGAGTTCTTTCAGTATGTTAATACATTGTAAGCATGATACAAGGCCAGCAGAGGTCATTCTCATCGCCATCTTGGCTCTTACTGGTCTTAACCAGTTTCTTCACTGTATCTTGTTGCTCTGTTTTTGTCAGAGACCTTGGTTCAGGTCTTGCAATGTTTTAATGAGTTGGGCCTGCAGGTTTCCTATCTCATAATCTGGTATGAAAGATCACTAGAAATTGTATTTATCTCAAACTCACTACTTCTCTGGTCTTCCAGCAATACCAAACACCCCTTTTCCTTAGGATGCTCCTTCTAAACCAACACATCACCTCAAAACCTTCTTATAAATGGTAGTGCTTTAACCTCTGGGTGTGTTTGCTCAGGAATATCAGCCTCTGATGCAGCAGAGCTAATTGTGCTGTGACAGAGGTGAGTATAAGCAATCCTGGGCTAGAGAGGCCTGTCTACTGTTTTACTTCCTGAAAGTTGCTTAACCTCTCTATGTCTCAGTTTCCTCATCTGTAACATGGGAAAAATAGTAGTACCTAACTTAGAGGGTTTCGTGGAAATTATGATAATGCAGAGCACTGGGCATAGACAGTTCCTGGAACATACTGAGTAGCCCAAAATGTTCATTTCTATTTTATTTTTATTAAAAAGCATTTATTATTAGTTGTAGTGGCTGTATTCCAGTTATTATCCTGACAAGGCAGGCAATACTGTGAGGGAACTAGATAATTGGAAAGAGGTGCTAAAAATACTTATTTTACAAATCTGATTAGTGTACATCCTGCCCCATGATCTAAGGATAAATGCCATAGACACTTGATGGTTTTAAAAGAAATGGCAGTTAACTGAGAGTTAGTTTATTAACAGAAGAAGATGAAATGGTGATTGTTTCAAATGAGGCAAGCTTAAGCAAAGCTGGGCAACAACTCAGAGGCTACACAGTTAACAGACAGCAGTTATAAAAGGATGAAACCCCATGCTCTAGGTAGACACACATGGGCCACCAAATGAGAAAATTAATTCATTGAGCCTTGAACAAGAACAAAGAGAATTAGATAAAACAAAGAATTAAATGACATGAGAAAAATGAATCCTTTTGAAGCTATCCTACAGAAGAGACAATCTTGCCAGTGTGTGTGATTCATTTAAAGACAATGAACTATTAAAATGTAAGAGGTGTGCAAGGGGTGTTTATTGTCCAATGTGCCTGACTCACTGAGATTCCATCAAAGGATTCTTACCTAAAAAAGTTTACCAAATAAACATCTGGAAAAATTAATTGGAGGTGGAGAATGGGAGGAGAAGCACTGATAGGATTATGATCCATATTCATTTTGTACAATTTTATTTCCCTGATTTTTTTTTCTCTATAACATAAGCAGTGCTTTGGAAAACAGTGAGCAGAAACTATGTTAACTACTGGCAGCTGCTCATCTCATGTATGCTTCTGATTGTATATTGTTACTCACCACCACTGTTTGCTCTGTTTACTACTAATCACAACTTTCAGATTGGGAAAAAAAATTCTAGAAACAGCCCCCTTTTGGAGAGTAAAAAGCACGTAGCTCTTTCTTATCTTTTCAAAAGGTTCACTTCAAAAGTGGTAGGCTCATTTGTGAAGCAATTGTACAAATTCTGCCTGGGAGTAGACATGCCAGTCTGTTCAAGAGAAGTCAACATCATAGCCAAAGGGCTAAGCACATTACGTGCCCTTGTGGGCTCCACTGGAAAATAGGTCAACAGGTTTCACATCTTAGAATTTTTCCCTACATATTTCACTGGAAAGCAATTTTCTTTGTCAGACTTTTTTTTTTTTTTTTGGTAAATTATATAATAGGACACAGCTGGTTGTATACCCCCATATATGCTGATACAGTGTTGTATATAAATTGCTGCATAAAAACATGCCAAATGGGCAAAAAATACAACATGAGCAAAATTATCAGATTAGATTGGCAGATGCTTATATTAAACATGTCTGTTTACACTGTGTATAAAAGGTTTCCACGGGCTTTGATTTTAGATTCAGTAGAGCATCTCTGTTTCTTTTATGAGATCCAAATTATGCTAGTTATTACCAGTTTTAGAAAATGTAAGTTAAATTACAGAAATAATCATATGCTTTTGCTATTTATTTTTCTCATTATAAATCGCATCACAAATGTAGTAATAATATACTCCAGGAGCCTACACCAGTCACTCCTAACTAAAGGTGGTATCACTGTTAGCCTAATTGCCTGGTTATTTGACGTCAGCAAAAGAAATAAAAATAAATTAATAACAATAATGATATGTGCCCCAGTATCACAATTTATAAGTTCTTTATGTATAGAAAATGAAATAAAGAAGGCACGTTTTGAACGAGGCCACATTATTTGGCTACTGAGGGGCTACCAACCCCTGGGCCGCACAGCAGAAGGTGAGTGATGGGCAAGCGAGCAAAGCTTCATCTGTATTTGCAGCCACAGCGGCTCCCCATTGCTTGCATCACCACATAAGCTCTGCCTCCTGTCAGATCAGCAGTGGCATTAGATTCTCATAGGAGTAAAAACTTGCTGGAAACTGCCCATGCCAGGGATCTGAGTTGCGTGCTTCTTTTGAGAATCTAATGCCTGATTATCTGAGGTAGACCTGAGGCGGTGATGCTAGTGCTGGGGAGAGGCTGCAAATTCAGATTATCATTGACAGAGAGGTTCGACTGCACAATAAATGTAATGCACTTGAATCATCCCGAAACCATTCCCCCAACCCCAACCCTTCCCATGGAAAAATTGTCTTCCATGAAACTGGTCCCTGGTGCCAAAAAGGTTGGGGACCGCTGTTTTAGAGTATTCAGTTGTGTAGTCTCAAAACCAGAATTTTTAGAAGAATTTTAATAATATATATTCCAAGAAAGCATACTGAGAATACACGTATATATAAAAAACACATATATACACACATGTATGCATATATAAAAGTATATATTTACATATATACGTGTGCATATATATATGTACATATCATTCATCTTGCCCCAATTTAAAATGTGTACAATGCAAGATCTAATTAAATAGAGCATATCAACATCAGGCAGTGGACACATATTTCTTGTTTCCTACTCAGAAGGACCTCTTCTCTTCAGTGCAGGGTGAGCATGAAAGCCTTCGATGTCCATTCTAGAAGCATATATTCTTAACATTCATTCAAATAGCACCTCTAGATTTTTCTGTTTTATCCAGTTTTCAGGTGCCTAGACTGCCTTTTACTTTTGAATGGCCAAGTACTCAAGAGGAGAATTGAGATCCCTATATGGTATATAAATATGTAGAGCCAATAAAAATGTGAAAGATTACAGGAATCTGGTAAAATTATTTTTATTTATTATGTCATCTATATAGACTAAAAGGAAAGTCCATATGCAGATAGATGTCTGGGCATTCAAACCATTCTGTCTTAAAAAATGTTCAAATCTTTTGGTGAATAGGCAATAGGTCTTATTCTGAAAGTTCTCTGTTTACCTACATAGATAACACCATTGCTTTTTTCAATTAAACTTTTCATTGCAGTACACATATTGAAAAGTTGCACAACCATATTTATTCAGTTCAATGACTTTTAGAAAATGTGGACATGCTTTATCCATGTTCTAGTGTACAAGTTCATTCATTTCCATTTGGTTTTAGAATTCCGTTGAATAAATATGTGACAGTTTATCTATTTCATTGTTAATTAGCAATTAAGTTATATCCATCATTGTTAATTGTTGTTAATTACATTGCTATAGACATTTTTATACATGTCTATGGTGCTCAAATGCATACATTTCTGTTTGATCTATACCTAATAGTAGAATTGCAGGGACGTGACACGTACAACAATTGATTTTTACAAATTAACACTTGCAGTAGCAGAGCACAAGAGTTCCAATTGAACCATATTTTTATTGACACTTGATATGGTCAAACTTACATTTTACCTATTCCAGCACGTATGTTTAGAGTTTTAGTGTACTTTTCTCTGATGATTAACTGCTTAGAGTCTTGTTTATTTTTTTATAGATGAATAATAGAGGTACGTAGTTTCAGGGTACACATTTAATTTAATACATTCATATAATTTGTAAAAATCAAATCAGTGTACTTGGGATACCCATCTTCTTAAATATTTGTCTTTTCTTTATGCTAGAACCATTTGAATTCTTCTAGCTATTTTGAAATATACAATAGATTATTGTAAACTGTGGTCACTTTACTGATCTATTTAACACTAGGTCATATTTCTTCTATCAAAACATATATTTGTACCCATTAATCAATTTCTTTGCATCCCCTCCTCCCCCTGCCCTTCGTGGCTGCTGGTAACCACCAATCTACTCTCTATCTTTATGAGATCCACTTTTTTAGCTCCCACATATGAGTGAGAACATACGGTATTTGTCTTTCTGTGCTTGGCTTATTTCACTTTACAAGTTGGCTACTGTATATCCTTTTTTGTTGATGTCTTTGGCCTCTTCCTTTTTAAATTGGATTGTGTGTTTCTTCTATATTTGTAAAAGAGCTTTATATATTTTGATTATATGCCACTGTTGGTTATATGTATTACAAACATACTCTCCCAGTATGTCCCCTCATGCTACTAATAGTTTTTTTTTCCCTGAGGGTAAGATAATTGATGAACAGAAGTTTCTAATGTTAATAAAATACAGTTTATCAATATAAGTTGAATATCTCTTATGAGAACTGCTTGGGAGCAGAAGTGTTTCAGATTTGGGATTTTTTTTGATTTTGGAATATTTTCATATACATAATGAGACATCTTGGGGATGGGACCCAAATCTAAACACAAAATTCATTTATGTTTCAGACATACCTTATACACTCTTACACCACTGTCCAGGTTCTCCCAGTAGCTTGACTTTCTATGCTACAGATAAACATAAATGCTTCCTCTTTTTCTTATCATTTTTATTCCCACAGGGGTATCTGCATGCCTTTTTGAATTTTTTAACAGTATCTTTATACCACAGAACAGAGGATAAGTGAAAAAACAGTGAGTAATGCACTTGCCTTTGGCATTTCTGGCCTGCACACATGCCTTTTATTACCTATTGCAAAGGTGCTTGCGTGGGGGAATCTGGGTATGTGGGGAAAAGATATATCACAGCTGAAGGGGGCTGGGAGGGTGTTTTTTCCCCGGGGACACTGTATAAACTCTGTGTTGTGTGCTTGCATTTTGACCGGTCATGTGAGGTCAGGTATGGAATCATCCATTTGTGGCATCATGTCGATGTTCAAAAAATTTTGGATTTTGGAGCATTTTGGATTTTTGGATTAGTGATGCTCAACTTGTATTTTCTTTATGGTCAGTGACTTTTGTTTCCAGATAAAGAAATACCTCCCCTTGCGATAATTATGAAGATAGTCTCCTATGTTATTTCCTGGAAATTTAATTTAGTTTCAAAGGTAGGTCTAAAATATATCTGTAATTTATTTAATATTTTTGTGTATCATTTAAAATAAGCAAGAAGATTTACTTTTGCATATTGATTTCCGGTTGACTCAGCACCACTTACTGAAAAGGCCATTCATTTCCAACTTTTCTTAAGTGGCACCCATGTAATAAGTCTAGTAGCCAAATTTATATGGGTCTTTTTATGGAATTACTATTTTTTAATATTCTTTTGCAAAAACAACACTGTGTTAGTTACTGTAGCTTTCTAGTAAGGCAAGTGTAAGTTGTCCAGTGGGGTCATCTACTTCATTATTATCTTAGCTAATGCACTATTTTAGTCCACTTTTTTTTTAATGGTGTTTTGTAGAAATCTATATAGAGGGCTTCCATATCTCTTGCAGATATTTTTTCTTAGATGTTTGATGTTTTGTTATCTTATTGTTATTTTTATTTTAAAAATTTCTATTTTTAATTGTTTGTTGCCAGTATATGGAAATGCATTTGATTTTTATATATTGACATTTTTCCTACAAACTTGCTAAATTCACTTACTAATAATAGTTAGATTCTTTTGGATTTTCTATGCACATCAAATGAGAATAATGACAGTGTTATTTCTTTCAAGTCCTTACATCTTGATTTCTCCTTCTTGTCTTATTCAACTGGTAACTCCAGTACAATGTTGAATGGACGTGGCACATCTGGTATTTATAAATTCATTTCTGCATACTTTGTATAAAAAAAATTTAAAGGATCTTGATTATGTTTTCCTCCAGAGAGGATTTAGTTTTTATCTGGTGGGCGGTTAGAGTAAAGGCAGTCAGAGTATGAGATGGTTTAACTCTGGTATTTTGAGAGCTAAACTGTTTGTAGTTTGCACATATTTCTCAAACTTAACTCTCAGAGCTCTCAATTAAAAGACTGGGAGGGGGTTGTTTAATGGGCTTCCTCCTTTTGGCATTTCCTAAAATCCAATTTTTGTGATTATAGGAAAGTAAGACTTCCGAAAGCACTGCCAATTTTATCTCCTTCTTAGATGCAGTTTTCTCATTGGATTCTTTATGTCTTTCCCATTGATTTAAAATTGGCAAACAGCTTGAAAGAAAAAAATGATGCAAATTTCTATAATTCTTTATTCTTCTGGGATCTTGGCCCATCAAGATAGGGCCTCCTTGGTAGCCTTGAAATTCAGTTTTTATCCTTGCATCCCTGTGATAATGCAAAAACTCTAAACTGCTGTTTTCAAATTGGTCCCTCATCCTGAATGGTTTAGAGATAGGCAAATAGCTCAACAGGAAAACTGACAAAGTTAAACAACCCAGGTGCCCATCAGTGCACGAGTGGTTAATAAAATGTGGTATATGTGTACCATGGAGTATTACTCAGCAATAAAAAACAACGGTGAATTAACACATCTGGTATTATCCCGGATAGAGCTAGAGCCCATTCTTTGAAGCGAAGTATCACAAGAATGGAAAAACAAGCACCACTGGTACTCACCATCAAATTGGTACTAACTGATCAATACTTATGTCATACGTGGCAATAATATTCATCAGGGGGCGGGCAGGCAGGAGGGGGGTGGAGGAGGTAGAAAAACTCTCACTGAATGGATACAGGGCACACAGATTGGGGATGTCCACAATTGTAGCTCTGACGTGGGCAGTGCATGGGCAATATATATAAACAAAGTGTTGTACCCCCATAATATTCTGAAATAAAAGGAAAAAAAACTGACAAAGTTATGCTCATCTTACTGGTTTTCCTTTATTCTGGAAACTTGGCTCCTCAAGTCCTAACTGTCTTGGATGGTCTCCAATGACTTCAATCAGATTTTTTTTTGTTTTATTAATTTATGTGTTTGTCATTTACTTAATCTAGCTTTTGTAGATATTCTATATTGGAAGGTTTGCTGGTACAAGCGACTTTATCCTCTCTGGAAAAATATATATATATAGAGAAAATTATAATATATGTCTGCTGCCATTGATTTTTAAAAATTTTTTTATTTTTTATTTCAGAATATTATGGAGTACAAACATTAAGGTTACATGTATTGCCTGTGCGCCGACCAAGTCATAGCTACAAATGTGCTCATCCTCAGACGGTGCATAGCACAACCTTTAGTTGTGAATTTACCATCCCCTCTTTCCCCCTCCCTCCTGCCCAACACCCAATGATTGCTACTTACATATGTGCACATAAGTGTTGATCAATCAGTACCAATTTGATGGTGAGTACATGTGGTGCTTGTGTTTTCCATTCTTGAGATACTTTACTTAAAAGAATGGGCTCCAGCACCATCCAGGATAATACAAGAGGTGTAGTTCACCATTGTATTTTGTGGCTGACTAGTACTCCATGGTATACATATACCACATTTTATTAATCCACTCATGTATTGATGGGCACTTGGGTTGTTTCACATCTTTGCAATTGTGAATTGTGCTGCTATAAACTTTCAATTACAGATGTCTTTATTATAGAATGTCCTTTTTTCCTTTGGGTAGATACCCAGTAGTGGGATTGCTGGATCAAATGGTAGTTCTACTTTTAGTTGTTTGAGGTATCTCCATATTACTTTCCATAGAGGTTGTACTAGTTTGCAGTCCTACCAGCAGTGTATGAGTGTTCCTATCTCTCCACATCCAGGCCAACATTTGTTGTTTTGGGACTTTTTGATAAAAGCCCTTCTCACTGGAGTTAAATGATATCTCATTGTGGTTTTAATTTGCATTTCCCTGATGATTAGAGATGTTGAGCATTTTTTCATATGTTTCTTGGCCATTATTCTATCTTCTTTTGAAAAGTTTCTGTTCATGTCCTTTACCCATTTTTTAATGGGGTTGTTTGAGTTTTTCTTACTGGTTTTCCTGGGTTCTATATAGATTCTAGTTATCAGCCCTTTATTTATGTATAGCTTGCAAATATTTTCTCCCATTCTGTTTATTCATTATAGCAATACTTTCTTTGGCTGTGCAGAAGCTTCTTAATTAGATCATGTCCCATTTGTTTATTTTTGTTGTTGCTGTGCTTGCTTTTGGGGTCTTCTTCATAAGTTCTTTGCCTAGGCCAATGTCTATTAAGAGTTTTTCCAACATTTTATTCTAGAATTCTTATGGTTTCATGTCTCAGGTTTAAGTCTGTTATCCATTGTGAGTTGATTTTTGTGAGAGGTGAGAGGTGAGAGGTGAGGATCCTGTTTCAGTCTTCTACATGTGGCTATCCAATTTTCCCAACCATTGACTGAATAGGGATTCTTTTCCCCAATGTATGTTTTCATCTGCTTTGCAAAAAATCAGATGGCTATATGACGATGGTTTTATGTCTGGATTCTCAGTCCTGTTCCATTGGTCTATGTCTCTGTTCTTGTGCCAGTATCATACTGTTTTGGTTACTATAGCCTTATAGTATAGTTTGAAGTCTAGTGTTTGATGCCTCCCAATTTGTTCTCTTTGCTTAAGTTTGCTTTGGCTATAAGGTCTTCTCTGGTTCCATACAAAGCATAGAATTATTTTTTCTACATCTGTTAAAAATGCTATTGATATTTTGATAGGGATTGCATTGAACCTGTAGATCACTTTGGGTAGTATAGACATTTTAACAATGTTGATACTGCCAATCCATGAGCATGGTATAGTTTTCCATCTGTTTGCATCCTCTGCTATTTCCTTCTTCAGTGTTCGTAGTTGTCCCTGTAGAGATCCTTCACCTCCTTAGTTAAATATGTTCCTAGGTATTTTATATTCTTTGTTGCTATTGTGAAAGGTATTGAGTCTTTGATTTGGTTCTCAGTTTGACTGTTGTTGGTGTATATGAATGCTACTGATTTGTGTGCATTGATTTTGTATCCTGAGACTTTGCTGAACGTGTTTATCAATTCCAGTAATCTCATGGTAGAGTCTTTTGGGTTTTCTAAATATAAGATCAGATCATCTGCAAAGAGGGATATTTTGACCTCTTCTGGTCCCATTTGGATGCCATTGATTTCCTTCTCTTGTCATTGCTCTGGCTAGAACTTCCAGCACTATGTTGAATAGAAGTGGTGATAGAGAGCATCCTTGTCTAGTGCCAGTTCTAAGCAGGAATGCTTTCAGTTTTTCCCCGCTCATTATGATATTGGCTGTGGGTTTGTCATACATGGCTTTTGTCATGTTGAGGTAGGTCCTGTATGTGCCTATTTTGTTAAGCATTCTTATCATAAAAGGGTGCTGAATTTTGTCAAATGGTTTTTCTACATCTATTGAGAGGATGATATGTTTTTTTTCTCTTGTATTTATGTAATGGATTATGTTTATAGATTTGCATATGTTGAACCATCCCCCCATCTCTGGGATGAAGCCCAGTTGGTCGTGATAGATTATTTTTTTGATCAGCTGCAAATTTGATTTGCTAGTATTTTATTGAGAATTTCTGCCTGTATATTCATAAGGGATATTGGTCTGTAGTTTCCTTTTCTTGTTGGGTCCTTACCTGGCTTTGGTATCAGGGTGATGTTGGCTTCATAAAAAATATTGGGGAGGATTCCTTCTTTCTTGATGTGGAATAATTTCCGCATAGACACCAGATCTTCTTTGTAGGTCTGGTAGGATTCTGGTGTGAAACCATCTGGTCCAGGGCTTTTTTTTTAGGAAGGTTTTTTATTATTGCTTCAATTTCAGTACTTGATATTGGTCTGTTCAGGAAATCTACATCTTCCAGATTGAGCCAAGGGAGGCCGTGTGTTTCTAAGAATTTGTCCATATCCTCCACGTTTTCACGTTTGTATGTACAGAGATTTTTACAGTATTTAGAGATGATATTTTGTATTTCTGTGGTATCAGTTGTAATTTCTCCTTTATCATTCCTAATTTAGTGTATTAGAGCTCTTTCTTTTCTGCTTCTGGTTAACCTAGCGAGATGTATGTCAATTTTGTTTATCTTTTCAGAGAACCAGCTTTTTGTTTTATTAATCCTCTGTATAGACCTTTTGTTATCAATTTCATTTTGTTCTGCTCTGATCTTGGTGATTTCTTTTCTTCTTTTAGGTTAGGGATTGGTTTGCTTATCCTTTTCCAGGTCTTTGAGTTGATTCATTAGATTGTTGATTTGTGATCTTTCATCTTTTGGATGTAGGTATTTATGGCTATGAATTTTCCTCTCAGGACTGCTCTAGCTGTGTCCCATAGATTTTGGTAGCTTGTGTCCCCATTATCATTTATTTCAAAGAATCTTTTGATTTCCATCCTAATTTCCTCCTTGACTTGAAAATCATTCAGCAGTAGGTTGTTTAATTTCCATGACGTTGTGTAGCTATGAGTGTTTCTGTTGGACTTGATTTCTAATATTATTCTACTGTGTTCTGAGAAGATGCATGCTATAATTTCTATTTTTTAAAATTTGTTGAAGAATGTTTTGTGCCGTAGGATGTGATCAATCTTAGAGAATGTCCTGTGTGCTGATGAGAAGAAGGTATATTTGGTGGTTTTTTGGTAGAATGTTTTGTAAATGTCTGTTAGGCCTATGTGTTCTAGAGTTCGATTTAAGTCCCTTGTTTCTTTATTTATTTTTTGTTTGGAGCATCTGTCTAGTTCCTTCAGTGTGGTGGTAAAGTCCCCAGCTATTACAGTGCTGCTGTCTATCATTTTGTTTAGATCAAGTAGGATATGCTTTATGAATCTGGGCACTCCTCTGTTAGTTACGTAAATATTTAAGATTGTATGTATTCTTGTTGAATTTTTCCCTTTACCATTATATAGTGACCATCTTTGTCTTTCATTACTTTTGTTAATTTGAAGATTAAGTTATCTGCTATGAGAACTGCCACTCCTGCTTTCTTTTGGTTTCTGTTAGCATGGAAAGTTGTTTTCCATCCCTTTACCTTGAGTCTGTTTGTGTCCTTGTGAGTTAGATGCATTTCCTAAAGACAGCAAATACTTGGCTTGTGTGTATTTATCCATTTGGCCAGTCTGTGTCTCTTCAGTGGGCAGTTCAAGCCATTCACATTTATTGAGAGAATTGATAAGTGGGGTGGATTTTTCTTCATCCTGTTGAGTTGAATTTTATTGTTTTGTTTTATCTCTTGAGCTGTTGTGGTATCTGGCCTTCAATCTTTGGCTTTTGGGTAATTTTACATTGGTAAGTGTTTCTTGTGATGCTCTGTGAATAACACAGTTCTGAGAACTTCCTGCAGGGCAGGTCTTGTCTTGACAAATCCCCTCAGTGTTTGCTTGTCTGGGAAAGACTTAATTTCCCCTTCATACATGAAACTTAGTTTTGCAGGATACAGAATTCTAGGTTGGGCATTATTCTGTTTGAGAAGACTGACAACGGAGCCCCAATCCCTTCTGGCTTGGAGGGTCTCAGTTGAAAAGTCTGCTGTTAGTCTGATGGGTTTTCCTTTGTAAGTTACTTATTGCTTTTGCCTCATGGCTTGTAAGAGTGCCTCTTTCATATTTATTTTGGCTAGTCCGATGACTATGTGTCGTGATGTATTCCTCTTTGTGTTGAGTGTTCCAGGAGTCCTTTGAGCTTCTTGTACATGGATACTTAAATTTCTAGTGAGGCCAGGAAAATTTTCCTCAATTATTCCCTTGAATAGATTATCCAACCCTAATGCATTTTCTTCTTCACTCTCGGGGAAAAACTATTGACTGCTTCACGAATTTGCATGTCATCCTTGCTCAAGGGCCATGGTAATGTTCTCTGTATTGTTCCAATTTTAGTATATGTGCTTCCAAAGCAAGCACTACTGCCATTGATTTCTTTCTTTTTCCAATATTTTACTATGAAACACTTTAAAGACATACCAAGTTGAAAGAATTTACACTGAATCTATATATTCACCTTTAAAATTTTACCATTAACATTTAACACAGCCCTTAAAAAAATCTACATATCTGTCCATAGCTCTATCAGTTTATTCATCTTATATAAGTACACTGTCCCCTAAATGGTAGGTCATTAACTAGAGATTTGTGTGCAATGTTATGTTATGAATTAAAATTAACATACAATGAAATGACCAAGTATTGGTGAATTTCAAGTATAGATTCACTGAGTTTTGATAAGTACATACAGACTGTGTAACCCAAACTTTGTCAAACTGTAGAACCTCATTGTCAGCCTAGGAATTGTCCTCAGGCCCTATCCCTGTCTATTCCTATCCATACCCTCCAGAGACAAATATTATTGTGGTTGAGTTTTTTAACACAAAAAAATTTTTCTTGTTTGTAATTTCATATAAATGAAAGCATACGTTGTATACTCTTCTCTTGTTCTACTGTCATTTGGCATTTTATAAACACACACACATTTATTTATTACCAAGATCTTGGGCTTATCAGTAGTTCTTTTTTTTTTTGCTAAATATTTAATAGTATTCCATTGTATGAATATATAACAGATTTTTAAACTCTATTTACCAATTAATATATACCTGTGATATTTGCAATATTTGGCTATCAGCAATAAACCTACTGTGAACATTATTGTACAGTTTCTTTTTGTGAACATACATTTATTAATTTTTCTTGGGTAAAAACGTAGGGATTTCATTTTAAATTCCTATTAACAAAATATGAGAGTGCTAGTTGTTTTATTTTCTTGTTTCATTTGTTGTGTGAGTCTTTTTAGTTTTAGCCATTCTGGTGGGTATGAAGTTATATATCTTTTTTATTTTCATTTGCAGTTGCCTGATGACTGATAATGTGGAACTCCTTTTCATGCCCTTATTGGCCATTCATGTATCTTCCTTTGCAAGGAGTTCTTAAAAATATTTTTCTTATTTTGGGGGTAGGGGAATGTGCTTTTATTATTGTGTTGTAAGTGTTCTTTTTCATAGATTGACTAACTGACTGATGACTTGAATAAAACTTCTCCTCAAAGTCTGAAGCTTACTTGTTCACTTTCTTAACAATATCTTTTGAGAAGCAGAGGTTTTTAACTTGGTAAAGTCAAATTTCTTTCCTCCCACCCCTTATTTATCTATGGTTTTTTATGACTTGTTTAAAAACCTTTGTCTACTCCCAAGTCATGAAGATATTTTCCTATAGTTTTCTTTAAAAGCTTTATGTTTTTACCTTATATAATTAGATCAATGATGAATTTTTGAATTATTTTTATGTATAATATGATATAGAGATGGACGTTTGTTTTTCATGTGAATATTCCATTAATCTAGCACCATTTATTGGAAAGACTTTCTTTGTCTTATTGTAATGATTTAGCACCTTTTTTAAAAAAAAATCAAATGGCCCTGTGTGCAACAAGGCTTTCTTTTCTCCATTGATCTATTCAGCAACATTTATTCCAGTACTACACTGATTTGATTATGATCTCTATATAGTTAGTCTTAATGTAGGGTAGTCTATGTCCTCCCAAATTATTATTACACTTTAATATTGTTTTAGATATTCTAGTCCTTTGCAATGTCATGTAAATTTAAAGAACAGAATGTAAAGTTTTACAGTATAGTCATTTGGAATCCTGATTGGAATTGTCTTGAACATGGATCTATTTGGGGAGCATTACATCTTAGCAATATTGCATTTTCTAAGCTATGAATATTATGTATTTCTTCATTCATTCAGGTCTTTATTTTTTGTAATCTTCAGGGAATAGGTCTCAATTTATACCTAAATAGCTTATATTTTGGGGAATGATTGTAAAAGAAATCTTTAGAATTTTATTTTCAAATAATTTCTTGCTCACATATTAGAATATAATTGACTTTTATATCAATTAATCTTGGATTCTAAGATGATATTAATTTTAGTAATCATTTTGTTGATTCCTTAGGATTTACTATGTAAACATTTATTTTTCATCAGGAAATACCTTATTTCATTCTTATAATCTTTATGCCTTTTATTTCTTTTAATGCATTATTTTAATAGTTAGGATTTCCAGGACAATGTTGACAGAATTGGTGATAGTGGGTATTCTTGCTCTGTTTCTGATTATAGGGATGTTACCTATAGCTTTTAAGTTTTGTTTTATTTGTAATTGACAAATAATGATTATACATATTTATGGGGTACAGTGTAATGTTCTGATATATGTATACATTGTGTAATGACTAAATCAGGGTAATTAGGATATTCATCACTTCAGACAATTATCATTTCTTTGTGGTAAAAGCATTAAAAATCCTCTCTTCTAGGTATTTGGAAATATACAATACAAATTTTGATATTATTATTAACTCCCTCTGCTAGTCAGTGGAACACCAGAACTTATTTCTCCTATCTAACTTCAACTCTGTACCCACTGATCAACTTCTCCCCTTTCCCCTTACACCCCGCCCCCAGCCTCTGGTAACCACCGTTCAATGCTCTACTTCTGTAAGTTTAACTGTTTTAGATTCTACATATGAGTGAGATCATACAGTATTTGTCTCTCAGTGCCTGGGTTTATTTCACTTAACATAATGTCATCTCAGTTCATCCATGTTGCCACAAATGGCAGAATTCCCTGTTGTTTTTTTCTTTTATGTCTAAATAGCTATAGTTTTTTTTATAGATGCTCTTCTTTGGATTAAGGAATTGAGAAAATTTCCGTTTATTATGAGTTGGCCGAGAAGTGTATTTCATTGTTGTTAAACATAAATTGGCATTGATTTTTGCTAATATATTTTCTGCACCTATTGTTCATGTATTTTTTTAACTCTTTAGTCTGTTCATATTGTAAATTACATTGGTGTTCAAACTTTGCCTTCCTGATAATTTCTACTAGGTATAAGTATATTATCCCAGTATATATTTATAGATTTGACTATTTTGGTAATATGAAATAAAATTTTCATCTATCTTCATGAGAATTACATGTCTATAATTTTCTTATTTGGTAATATCTGTGGCAGGTTTTGGTATTAGAATTATGCTGACCTAATAAGACAAGGTTGGGAAGTGTTCTTCCTCAATTTTAAGAAAGATTTTGTGTAAAATTGATTTTATTTTTATTTTGAAAGTTGGGCAAAATTCAAAGGTAAAACCATAGAGGGTGGAATTTTCTTTGTAAAACTTTACATATGTGTGTGCATGTACATATGTATATTTTTATATATACAATTTTAATTGTTTTCATTAGAAAATGCTATACAACATTTTCCATTTAACTTTGTGTTATGTTTTTAAGTTTTATTTTTCAAGGAATTTTTCCATTTCTTCTGCGTTGTTAGTTTTGTGGTCATGAAGTCATTCATAGTTATCACTTATCTTTATAATATCTGTATCTTGAACTGCTGGCCTCAAGAGATCATCTCACCTCAGCTTCCCGAAGTGCTAGGATTACAGGTGTGAACCATTGTGCCAGGCCCCTAAACATATTTACATTATGTCTTAAATGATTGCTCTTGGGATTACAGTATACTTCCTTGCCTTTCATAGTCCCTATATAATTAATATTGTACCACTTCACATAAAATAAGAAAACATTACAACTTCATAAATCCATTTAATCCCCCCTTTTTTTTTTTTTTTTTTTTTTGGAGACAGAGTCTCACTCTGCCAGGGACTGTACAACCACACTAATGGGCCTAGCTAGTATTATAATGCTGAAGCCCCCTGAGTGGATGTGGGAAGATGTTGGCAGGGCCCAAAGGATGTGGAGATTCAGAGGTTATTTGTCCTAGCGCAGCATATAGTCCAGTGTTGGCTCCTACTATTGGGTTTTAATATTTAAACTCTATAATCATAATGTGAGTGTATGTATGTGCATTTTTAAGATAAACAGAATTTCCTTTTGACCTAAATAATTCTTTGTTTAAGAAATAAAAATTAGTAAGATTTTGGCTACATTACTACCTGGAGCTTGTATCCATAATGAAATTTACTAATAAATATTTTGTATTCACTCAGTAATAACTTTAACTGGATGGTATGAAAAATTATTTTTATGGCACTTTTTTAAATGACCAGGCATCATTAAATTAATTATACATCTGTCTGTCATTCAGGCACATTTGCAGGGTACAAAGTAAATGTAAAGCTCAGTTATGCTTATAACCTTCCTCAAGGATCCTTAAACCTAGTGAGGTAGTAAGACGAGTAAACACATATTACTTCTCATGTTATAAAGAAGTGGCAGAAGAAATATATAAATCAAATGCTAGAAAAGCTTAGTCAAGGCAATATCACCGTTACGAAAAGCTTTTTCAAGATGGCCCTTCAAGGACATGTGTTATTTTACACAGAAATGTAATGATGAATACATTTCAGAAAAAGAGAATAAGAGAAATGTGTGGAGGAGAGAGACATGAAATATATTTCACTAGTGCTTAAAGGTTTGTATGAGAGTAAAAAAAGCTAGAAGTCAAGATTGGGCCTTAATTTGTAAAGGGCTTTAATTATAGAACCACTGTAAATTTGGAAGGTCTATAGATTAAGATCTGTGATTTTGGAATATTGATTCATTTCCAGCATTCCAAGTGACTAAGGAGTTACTAGAAAAGGGAAGAAAATTTAGCAGGCAATTGCAATACTTGAGGCTGAGGTTGAGCATTTCCACTGGAGGGTGACTTTGGGAATGGAAATGAGGGAAGGAATGTTCAGGATACATCAAAAGTAGATAGAGAATTTACTAACTAACTAGATTGACACATAAAGAAAATTGTATATTAGCATAAAGTAGCTTAGTTTGAAAAGTTAAAAAAGGATGAGTTTAGTTTAACAAATGTTGAATATGCAGTGATAGTAAGAAATAATCAGCAAAGAGCTGGAAATAAAGGCTGGGGCTGAGTATAAATACCATGGTTGAAGATACATATTTAGAATCATCTGACTAATTATAATTAATAATAATTGCAGCTAATATCGTTATACTGTATGCCAGGCACTCTGCCAAGTGCTTTACCCAAATAACCTCATTTACTCATCAAAAACATCTATGTATGTCCTAATTTTTATTTCCATATTATAAATGAGGAATCCAAGTTTCAGATGTGTTCATTTCTCCAAGGTCACACAAATAATAACTAACAGATCTAAGATTTAATCCTAGGAAGTCTGATTTCTTTCCTGACTCAACAGAAAATAGATGTTAAGAAATCAAAATTGATGTCAGGATCCTTTGAAGTTGTTGAGGGATGTGGAGTAAGGAAGAAAATAAGGAGGAAAATAAATGAAGAAAAAATTGGGTAGGCACATAGAAAAGGATTTGAGAATGAAAATTAGCAATCAGAGCAGGAGACAGAATGAGACTTAGAATAATCCAAATCATGATGGCCTGACTTTGCATGAACTCTTTTTTTTGTTTTTTTGAGGAGGTGGAGGTGAGTGTAGTGGGAGGTTATTCTTTGTCCAAGTTTTTCTCAAAGTCAGGTATGCTAGCTGACTATATTATCTGCTTCTGCACTCTGGCCTACCCCTCATAGGTCCCGATCTTGACGACCTCTGTGAGCTTGCTCCTCCCACCAGTCAGAGCATCTGCTGTGGTGGCAATGCTATTTCCCCACGTAGACCCTTTCCCTCACAATCTAAAATGTAACTAAGGTCAGGCTATCATTTTAAATAATTTTTTGGGGGGAAGAGTTAAAATAAGAATATATTTCAGGATGCATTTATGTGTGCATTTCAAGATGTTCATGCCAAACATAGGTTTAGATCTTATGCCATGTTCCCTTTTCTGACCAGTTGTCAGCCTTGCTTTTGGACTGCTTTTGCAAGGCCAGAAACAGCTCATCCCCATCACAACCATCATCCAGACGCCTCTATTTCTCTACAGCTGGAATGCATTGATTCCTAACACCACAGAAAAATGATTTGTTTTCTTGTTGGTTTGTCTTTGGTTTCCTTTTTGTTGTTGTTTCATTGTTAATTCAAATGATATATGTCTTTTTTTTTTTTTTTTTTTTACAAAATTCTTATGCACAGCCCTAGGGTTAACCTACTCAAAGATAAAGTTTGGAGATTTTTCTCTTTTCTCTTAATGTGAGAATATAGAGCTCCCCAGGAAGAACTAGACACTAGACTTAGGAGGAAAGCAGTTAAATTATCAGAATAATATTCCTCTTCCTTTCACCTTCTAACGCTCACCCCATGAGAGAAGGAGGAAGGGAGGGAAGGGGGAGGAGAGAGAGAGGAGCCTCTATTGATTTAATAAATTCCATATAAACAATGGGCGTAGAGGTGCCTAATCACCACCCCAACCCCCGCCCCCTGCCCCCACAGGAAAAGGTCATACTGAATTTGGGCTTTTTCTTTTTTTTTTTTTTTTTACCAAATGCCCTCCTTGTCGCCTGTCGTCTGTCTTTGCTATTATCGGTTATCAGTAGATAATCCAAGTGATTAGATTAGGGAGTTATTAGGATAAGAAAGAAAAGCTAGTAGGTAATTGCAATACTTAAGGTGAAAGAAGTGAAGGAAATGATGGATATATTTATCTAAAGAAGTGGTCAAGAGAGAACTAATTCCTTAGTCTTACTGTTTTCATGGCCATGTTTGGTTTCTGCCAAAAGGATTTGCAGCCGCCCACTGTTAAATACAAGCATAAAGCTTCAGGAGATTGAAAGAAGTTCCAGATAATTAATGCCAAGTCCAGGATATTAACTAGTTGGATCTGAAGAACAGGGACCTTTTCTTCTCGTAATAGTCATCAAATACAATAGGTGGCATTTTAAATATTTAATAAAATATGAATTATAAATAACACTGTAAATAAAAGGTCAGATGCTGGCCTAACACTAGGGAACTCTTACACTCGAGGGGACAAAACACTGGTGTATTTATTCTAGGCAACTGCCCTCTGTGGTCTCCAGAGGATGGCTGAGTGACCTGAAAGGTTGTTCCCATTTTTGGTTAATTTGGTTTTATGGAAAATATGCTTCAAGGGTGTTTGTACTCAGGAGGCTCCTAGCCTTCATAAAATAAGAAAAATATTAAATTGTTTAATCTCCAGGGTCATATTTATATTTACCTTTGAAACTAAAATATTCAGATTTCAAGCTTTGCTGGATTCAGCTCTTTGATTGTGAGTTCGTTATTGTGTCTTTTACATATTTTCACTAGGGGAGACCAACTTGTGTAGCCCCTCTAATATTTACTATTCTATTTCTGAATTGAAGTAATCCTAGATGAAATGAACTCAGGAAAGAAAAGGGGGTGAGTAGAATTTATGTAAGGCCAAGAAAGCTAGTAGAAAAGGACAGCAAATGGCTTTAATGTCAAAGTTGAAAAAAAAAATTGACATTACCTGCTGTTAATTACCAGAGAGTCCAAATCTGAGAGTTGATTTTTGCTATATTTTATACAATTGGTGTAGTTTTCCTCCTATTGCTTGTTTAGCACCGTTGCCAAGGTATAAAACAAATACCGGGCTTATGAATAAAAATTTTTCTTTTTAGATTTTTGCTGTCTTTCTGTTGAAACTTTTTATTTTGGGCTTTTTTCCTCTGGCTTATTTATGCAATAAAATGCATATAAGTATTTCTTAATTGATGCAGTGCAACATGAAGTTACATTTAAGCTCTGTAGCAAAAACAAAATCCTTACTCCATTGCACAGACTTTGGAAAATACAGAGTTTACTTTGTGCAAGATGACTGGCAATTAATGCCCAATCAGGAAACTTCTAATGAGGTTTTCCTACCCATCTTAAATTAAGCTCAATTAATGCCAGATGTATTACTAAAACCAACATCTTCTGCAAACCTCATACACTGAATATACAGAGTACATGTCAAGGGAGTGAGGAATACTGAGAGTTGAATAGTATACTTTATGCAAATAGAATGTAAAACAATGAAGTTAAAAAATCTAAATACTCTTTATTTTCACTTTACTTTTGTATCTATTATTTGTTCTGAATTTTATTTTGTTGCAAAGTGTTTGAGAAATCTGAAGCACAAACAACATATGGAGGACTAAATATTTTGTAGGCTTAATGATGTATTAGTATTTTGCTTTGTATGAAATTCTAATCACCAGATATGTTTATCACTGCAGATGGGATATGCAGGCCCCTGATACCTCAGGGGATTAGAGAATCCAAACATCTGTAACAAGGGAAGAAAAAAAATCCCATTGCAATGTACAAAATTTTAAAAAATGAATTAATGAGAAAAATGAATGGAAATAAAAGTTTGTTATTAATTCCGTCTTGTATTTATAATTACCAAGGAGCTCTACAAGCCTTAGAGATCTTATTGTATCCTTTAAAAATGTAATGAGATATTAAAACACAATCTACATATAAGTTGGGGAAATATGCAATACTCTTTATTCCATTTTTAGTTTGATGGTTTGGAGCTGAGATAAAGATGTGCCATAATTAATACAGTCCACATTTTGGCTACTTATACAATTGAAACACCTGGTTCATAATTGGCTGTTTCACTAAATTCAACCAGATATTTTCTAAACATATTAAAACCCTATTTATTGGAAAACATAGAGGAGAGTATTGTTTTGGTTATATGAATTTACCAGTTTAACTGAAAGGAGTCGGAGATGATGGATCTGAAATGTATTTTGACTCTAGAACATTTATTACCATTTGTTTGAAAAAGACGTTTTATACATACTCTTGTTCTCATATTTGTCTTTGATGAAGCCAAATGCAAGGGAATAATAGATTAGCATTTGTTCTGATGACTAATTTGCTGATTTATTCAAGTTATCTTAAGTTTTAAAAAGTGTTGTGAAGAGCTCTGCTAGAAGTTGGGATAAATTAAAAAGAATCTTAAAGTCCTGTGTAGAATACAGACATCTAAATAATAGACCCCTTCCAGAAGATTTGCCTTATTATAATTTTTAATATATATGAAAGGACATTTTTATGAACTTTTAGAAAACTATATGATCTAGTTTAGGCATATTTTGAATATTGCCTTTGAAAATAACGTATTTAAAGGAATCAGAGTCTGTGAAGAAAAAGGGATGCTTCAACCAATAAAATTGTGAAAAAGTGTAGTAATAGCATGGATTCTGAAGATAGACTGCTTGGGTTCTAATCCTGGATCTGCCAGTTAAGCTCTGTGACTAAAGATAAATCAATGCTTAGTGACTGAGTTTTCACATCTATAAATTGTATAAAGTAATAATATTTTTCTTATAGAGCTGTTGTGAGGATTAAAATGGTTTAGACAAATAATATAAATGTATATATGTTTGTACAAATGTATGTATACATGTATAGATTGATAAATAGATATAGTTGTTTACATTTATTTATGTACATCTATACTCATATTTATCTCTTACAGCACAGCCTACCACATTATAAGTGCTATAAGTTTTATCTATTCTTTTATTATTTCTGTTGTTTTAGAAATAAAGTTTGCATAAAGCATAAAATGTAGAAATCAATATTCTGTTCTTAATGAACTATATGATTTGATAACAGTTGATTATTTCCATTGGTCAGTGTTATGCCTCATCATCTGTGGTTCATGTAAGTTATAGATGAAGGAAAAAGATGAGTTCTTGAATGTGAAGAATCTCACTCTAAATTGGTGGAGAAACTCTGCTTTAATTAGGCTTCAACAAGCACCAGCCAATATCTGGTTTGATGGGCGAGTCATGTGGTGGGATACCTCCAAGTGCTGAGACTTCCATTATCCTAGAGTCAGAGTCAACAATTGGTCAAGATAGAAGCTATTGTTTTATTTAGAACTTAGGCTTGTACCGTAGAAACATTCCCAATTGCAATATCTTAATGGAGGAATTTCATAAAGGGCAAGTCATTTTACAAAATTGATTCAAATAAACCTAATTTACTTTTTACTCTTAATCCTGAAGTCATTTTCTTTACACTTTCTTCATCCCTATTTTCTTATCAGTATGATTATGATTGGGTTACCTGGGTTCTTAATCTGTAATAATGACAACGGGAGGGTCAAAAACTTGCGAACCTGGGAAATATGTTCAGATTTTTATTGAGGAAATTATCCATATACTTTAAAGTCCTACAATGACAGAGAGAAAAGAACAATTAAGTAGATATTTAATAAATATCTTTAGAGAGATTGCTTTAAAAAATGCATACAAATGATATTCAATTTCAAAACTATGTAGATTTGGGGGGCATTATAGATAAAGACTTTTTTCCATTATTCATTTTCTGGGAGAAATATTTTCTTATGGAGGAGATCCTAATAATCTGGGTATTTATTAAATTAAAAAAGAGACCAGAATACTAGGGCCCTTGGGCTAAATCTAGTGCAGCACCTGGTTTTGCAAATAAAGTTTAATTTGAGCACAGCCATGCTCATTCTTTCATAAACTCTCTATGGCTGCTTTCATACTACAATGACTGAGTTCGGTAATAACAACAGAGACCCGAAATAATTACTGTTGGGCCTTTGAAGATAAGTTTGGTGACCCCTGAATTACAGTCTCAGATTCCATCATAATATGAACAAGTTTACTAAATAAATGACAACTAATAAATAAAATTTGTGTCCATTCAATATTTTCTAATGGAACAATACCATTTATTGCCTGAATACTTCTAGATCTCTCACTGATTTTAGTTTTAAAATTTGTCAGTGCTATACAAATATAGAGCACCAAGGATGCAAAGTAACATTGCAAATCTTTTAAAACCACAGATTTCATGAAGTAGATGAGAGTGACATTGAAGAACTATTCTAATAACTTGCAAAGCCATTGATGAAGATGAGAATATCTGGCAGTTAGAACAGTTACCAAAATAAAAAGTTATCTTAAAGAAAAATTGAGAAGAACAGTGAAATGTTAGGTGCTTCAAGGGAGTATGACATAAATATCAGAATTAAGAGAGGCCCTTTGGAAAACTTATAAAGTCCTGAATTATGTTTAGATAAAGACTCTTTTCATGACTGTAAAAAAGTTAATTGCAAAGTGAGAGAGGTCATTTCATGGTGTCACAAATTTTTACCAGAAAAATTATACACTGAAAAGAATTGATCTGTGTATTATTAATTCCACTATTGAGTGCTTGATTATAACATAAAATTTGCCAAGTAAAAATTAAATATTATTTTTGAGATAAAATTTATTTTCACTTTTCACTATAATAATAGCAGATTCATTTTAAGTAGGCATATCCTGTAGTACCCATTACTCTAAAAAACAGGGATTTCCTATAGGCTCAAACATCATCTGCTATCTGGCATTTAGGGAAAGTGCACACATATACCCACATACTTATTTGTATGAATGTTTCAAATTTTACGAGTTTAGCTTGCTGTCACACAATGTTTCCAACAAACTTTTTAAAGTAAAAGTCTAAAATTTTCCATATCCCCTCTTATTCTGAATATAGATTAATTTTACTGAACCATCAGCTTTTTTGATAGATCTGAATCATAGCTCTTTTACATGTCACTTCAGAAATAGGATCCATGAGCATAAATACACATGAAAGTAATTTTTGGTATTTCATCAATGAGGAAAAAAATTATCTTTCTATAGGAAAATATCCACAGTACAACTTATTGACAAAATTCTAATACATAATTTTAGATTTAGTTAAATTTGAAGGAGGATTTTGTTTTTATTTTTTAGATGGTGTACACCAAGTTGTATTGGTACTTGACAAAAAGACTTTTTTTTTCCAAATTAGTTTTTCCCTATAGCATCTATTTCATTCTCCTACTGTTATGGTACCTTTTACATTTGGAAAGGCCATTGCTAATTGGCCAGTAATCAAAGAAACCCCTCAGCTAACTGGGTAGATTAGGAACAATTTGACCAAGGTGAATTGAGGTAGGACAGAGGTTAGAATGGTATAAAAGGTAACAGCAGGCTTATATACTCTCCATGAAAAGATGTAAGGGATGCAGAACTTTGAAGCTGTCTTTGTTCTAAGTTTTATAGGTGGGATGAGACGTTTGTTTAAACTGATATGTATGTCAATAATTATTTAAACAGCTCAATCCCAGACTCAGTTAAAAAACCATCATTGTAAAGAAAACATACCTGACAGATTTTTCGACTTAATGATAGATAATGTCATAGATGTTTTCTTGTATCAAAGCCAACACCTCATTTACTCTGCTTTCTAGTGTTATGAGTGGCATTTAGTTTAAAGTTTTCTGTCTTTTCTAGCATTCCCAAGTGATTTAATTTTCTTGTTTTGCAATGAGAGTTGCAATCATGACAGAAAAGGTTATGTCCTTCAGAGACAAATTTCTATGAAAAGTAAGGTCTTGCCAGGATTTTTATCAGCATTCTTTAAAATATGCTGTTCCATGTCAGATAAATTTATCCATAATCTCCAAGTTAAGCTAAAAACTGTAAATTGAAAGTAGGGTTCATTTACAATGTGTTTTGTACCTGATGATTGTTGATGAGCTATTGCATTAAAAACAGTTAACAAGAAAGGATTTGCATTGAACACAGGTGCATTCTTCTATCAACATTCTGTTCATTTTAACTTTTACACAAAATGTTAGAACAATGTAAGATATTGTAGGCAGACATCATACTTGGATTTTTTTAAAAATCTGATTTATAAATTACATTTCCCAGTAAAATTTTACCTACCTCAAGTGTCCAAAGCTTGACTCAGCATCAGATAACACATATATGTAATATACTGTTATTTAGCTGAGTTGAAGGGTCACTTTTGTCGAGGAAGTAGGAAATGTATTACGGCAAAGTGCTATGCTAGGAACTGATTACATGGAATTCATGTGGTAATAAAACTGAATGGTTCAGTACCTGAAGATATCACTGTTCTTCTAAGGAAGCTAATGTTTCATGTTATCTCCAACAGAACACAGAGATCACAAGTCTCCACTTTTCAAGCTTTAGCAGGATTAATGACTTCACAAGATTTTGACAAATAATAATAATTTATCTTCTTTCTTCATAAAAAAGCAAGTTCATTGTGGTGCCTGTGTCTAAGAATTTCTGTCATAAAACTGTATCATTAGAAGGCTTTTAAATGGTAATGAAACTGTAAAGGGACTGAAAAATAATTTCCAAGTACTCACCTTGGTTATACTCATTATTAGAACTTGAGGCAGTAACACAAATCTTTCAATTACTGACCCCACCTGGGGACCCACTACAGTGCTTCTTGGTTCCTAAGAAAACAATAGGGCAGTAACGTTATTTAATGTTATCTAGGGTTTCAGCCCCCAGTTCTTATCAAGCCTCTTAGAGCACTGGGTTTGGGCCACTGGAAGGTTTCCAAGGCCCTTTTACACCTTTTGTGTAAGATGAAACTAGAGGGGTCCTTTAAGAGAGGCACGTCAGCATGATAGTTCACAACATGGGCTTAAAATCTGGCTGTCGTTTCCATGCTGTTTAAATCACTTGACTCCTATGGGCTTAATTTCCTTTTCTGTAAAATAAGAATAAAAGTAGTATCTACTACATATTGATTGAAGATTTAGATGTGTAAATGTAAATATAATATTCATATAGCTATCTTAGAAGAGGGTCTGGCATGTGATAGACACCCAGTAAATTTAGGCCAGTGTTGTTAAATTATTAATCTACCTGATTATATCTGTATTTTTCTAGATCCATCTTAGGTTTGCTTAGATTTTCTAATCCTATTAAACTAAGTTTATATGATGAACTAGAAGGAAGAAAGCCACATGGAAGAAAATAATCTTAATCCTCCTTCCTCACACAGTGTAAACCATTTTAGTAAAGGTAACCTGACCCACCAGTTACTTGCATCAGACAATGAAGATCATCCTTGATAGCTCCTTCACATCCTCACCCCTTCCAATGAGAAACCAAGTCCTGTGTATTTGACCTGTAAAAGATATTTTAATTCCTTTTCCCTCTCTGTCTCCACTGCTGCTACCATCTTACCTTAAGCCACTGTCATTTGTCATCTGGTCCATTTACAGATCATGTCCAGTACTCATTGGCAGCCCATTGCCGTTTGAATAAACCACACAATCCTTATCATGCTCTGTACATGCTTCAGTCAACTGGCCCTGTCTGCACTCCAGGCTCATCTCATCGCCATACCCTTTATTCACCAGGTCCCAGCTACACTGACTTTCTTTCTGCCCATGGAATGACTTAAGTGCCTTCCCGTTATCACGCACCTGAAGTACCGTCTCTTATGTTTTTTACCTGAGCTCAATATTCAGGTCTTATTCTACTCATTTCTTTCTCAAGGAAGCATTCCCTGAACACTTAGGCTGCATTATTTGTTCCTATTTTCTGTTTTCCTAACACACTGCTTCTCTTTGGCAGAATTTACCATGGTTACAGTGATTCAAACATCAGTTTAATCATTTATGGAAGGTGTATCTTGCTGACTAAACTAGAAGCCCCTTGAAGGTTGTAATGCATCTTTCTTTTTCTATGCTGCATACACTTTAATAAGCACATTAGAATTGCAGTATTTTTTAATTAATAAAATCCCTTTCTCCCTTCGTCCAAAAGCCTCCAAACTGGGACTCACTATCCATTGTCTCAGAACTCCTTTACTTTGGTGTGGAATGAGGTGGGGCCCCAAGAGGAAAAATCAGAGGATTTGGGTTATAATCCTAATTTGTAGCATCTTGCAAATGTCAGAGATTTAGTTACATCAGCTGCTAAATTAGTGGCTTTCACTAAAAAATTGTGGTCTGTTTCAATTCTAAATTTTCATTTTTAGACTTTTGACTCTGTAGTCCTTCAAATTATCTCATTTGCACCAATGATTACCTTATTTTACTGTCAACTAAAAAAGAAATTCCCACATTAAGAATGATTTTGTTTCTTGAGTGTTGATAAAATGTACTATGACAAAAAGTATGGAGTCAATGACTTGTTTAAATGAACTTGTGTTTACTTAATAGAAACTATGTTTGAAGAATGGTAGTATATAAATGGATGAGACATATTTAGAGCCAAGAGACAAGGCTAACTGTGCTTAGAAATTTCAATCCCCTTAAGACTACTCTGTTCCCCTTTCCCAAACTTTAAAAATTCCCTTCTCACACATATCTACCCTCATCAATCCTCATTTCTGCCCCAGCCTGTGGACCCTCCATTTTCCAAGATGGATTATATAATTCAATTCTCTCAAGAACCCAGTGAAATAGATACCATTATTATCCATTTTGCAGCCAAAAAAGCATAGGCATAGAAAGTTGGTTATGTTGCCAAAGGTCATAAATGTAGTAAATGGAGACAGGCAGGGCTGACTTCTCCATTAGGCACAGTGGACACACAGTGATTAGAGCCCTCAAAAATGTTTTAATTTCCTTTAAAATAAGAAGAAAAAATGAAGTTTTGGGTTAACAAAAATATCTTAACTTATGTTAATATATCTCTTTATAGCAATACAGTCATAAAATACAATTATATATATTATATATATATGTATATATATTATTTAGTTTTTGGAAAACGGTTTATACATAGACATAATCATTAAGGGGTTCCTAGTTATGTGGGGTCACTGTGTTTTACCCTCAGACACAAGTTGCTCAGTATCCCTACCTTTGTAAGCTTTAAAATGATTCAAGTGAATTCCCTGTATTAGGATATCACTTTATTAGTAAAATAATAACAACTGTTATTTATCTGGGTATATGTGGCTTAAAAATCACTTGTTCATATACATTGGTACACATTTCCATACCCTTTATACTATACTTTCTGTTTTCCAACCTTGACGATTTACACATAGTTTTCTGTCCCAAAGATATTTTTCTTGCTAAGGACATTTTTGCCTTCTTTCTGCCTCCTAGTATTCTATTAAATTTCACATCTATCCACTATTATGAATTGATAAAGTGGCAGATTTTATATACTAGTTTAGTATTTGAACACATCTTTCAAATCATAGCAAGAAATCATTAGTTTTTAAAGCATTTTATGTGGTGTCTTTCATAAGATATTGAATGTTGTGCTTTTGTTCCCAAATAAATCAACTAGCTATTCAGACTAGTGGGGGAAAATGAAAAATCTTCTGTTCCCAAGCAACACATACCTGTTGGTATTCACCTTCCTGAGATCTGTTTCTAAGAGACCATCGCTGTTGAGATTGTTAGCAAGTTTTTGAATGACAAATTGTTTCTCATAATATGATCATAATACACTGGATGATGGGTTGATACAATATGGAATTTAATTAATATGAAACATTTTTTTAAATCCCCTTTTCTCTTAGGAGCTTTACAAAAGTGATGTCTTGAAAGGCAGAACTGCCATGTATAACAATGACTTAATTCTACCTTCTGTTATCGCTGTTTGAGATGATTTCCCTTCTTTTCCCCTATTTCTTATCTGTCTACTAATATTACTTGTAGCAGTAGTCATTATAGAATCAGAGACTATATGAGATAAAAGGGACTTTGAGAGGTCACAAAGTGGAAATACTTCATGCAAGCTCTCCTAAAAGATAGCTATATTTTAAAATTTTACAAAAGCCAAAAGCCCATTTTCTCTAATTGTTGTTCATTTATATGATTCACAAAGTGAGCTTTCATTTTTTGACCCATTCTGCAAACCTTTCCTCGATTCTTTCTTATTTAAAACTAATACCTAGCATTGTCCCTAGTTACAGTCAATCATGTTTAGATACTTTTTCTTAAGTTTCTACAGTCCCAGTGTATCTGGATAAACAGTACCGAGGTAACCATTGTTAGATGAACACTAAACTAATGCCAGACTGCAAGATCTTGGGTAAGAGTTGCCACCAATTACTCCTGTTTTTTTTTCCTTTTTCAAACAAAGGTGGCTATTGTTTGTTTGAGCTGTTAGCTAAAGTCCTACCATTTATATAAATGAAAATAAATCAAAGATAATAATGAAAATGATATTTGCCTTCTGGGATTGTTATAAGCATTAATAAATACCATTTATCAAGCATATAGACTGATGGCTAGCAAATAGTTTTCTTTTATTCAATAGCTCTTTTTCATTGGTAAACTATTCACTTAATCCATGAAACAGTAAGTTTAATGAATTGAGAATATGAGAAATACTATGTACTTCGCTATGCACCTTAATAATCTCAGAAAAACTTGGGACTAGTATACAAAATACCAGGGTTCCTTTATTCATTTATTGTGTAGGATACCAGCTTGGCAATAGGATCATCTAACAGCACCTAAATTAAGTTTGGGAGTTCTAAATTACTTTTACTTCTTAAGTTGTTGTGTCAGCTGTTGGTTATAATTTTATAGTTTTTACTTTTATTGTTTTAAACAAACTCTGAGTGTTTTGAGTGCCACCCAATGCATGATACTATTTGAAGAATCAGATAAGTATTACTTCTTAGGACTTGTGGGGTATGTCTTTGGGAAGACCACATTAGCTTCTACTTCTATATATTGGTCTGTGGTAAGCCCAGGTCTCAAAGAAAAAAAAAATCATTGTAAATAAACAACAACATTATGCAGTGATTAAAACAGCATGTAAATTACATACACAAATATATATATTTTTTCCCCTGCTACATTAAGTGTTCACAGGGCTTAGATTGGACCAGATGTTTTAAGTTCCTACATTGGCTCGGACTTAGTCACAATAGGTGAAATAATTTTTTAAAATAATTTTCCAGAGATTTGGATCAAAATTACTCCCTCCTGTTTCTTTTGTCAGCAATGTATTATTAATAAAATTTTACCCCTGATTCCTTTCTTGCTTTCTCTTCTAACATACTACTTTCTCTTTCTCCTGCCAATTTGTATACACTGTATATCATCAAAAGTCACTAGAAAATTTACAAATCCCAATCCTTTTAGCCATTAAACTATGTATCTTTTTAAAAGGGATAGACAGAGGAAAAAACACGTTTTGGAAGAAAATATTTTTAGGCAAATCGACCATTTCCTGACACTATTTACCTTATGATTTCTGGTAACACTTTACATGATTGTGTGTAATTAACAAAGCAGATCCAAAAATTTGTCAACTCCACATCCTTTGCCAGGAATCTAAGGACTGTAGACGGGGGCCACCTATTCAAAAGGGAGCTCAGTTATCAGACAAAAAAGTTGGTTTTTACCTTAGATTTTCTTGGAAAGATAATTTAAACTTAAAGAAAAGGAGCATATTCAAAATAGGGAGATGTAGAGTCAGTGATTAGTGATGGCTAAATTGGAATTATTAAGAGAAGAAGTTAGGGAGTTGACTGGATTTACTGGAAATACTAAATCAGAACAATATGAGGACAGGGAGTTGAGAAGTGATCAGTGAGACATGAAATAGGCAGAACCAATATATTTCAGTATTCCAAGAGACCAGGATTCAAGGTCTCTATCACTGATTGCAAAGCGACTGGGTTTGTATGAATTTTTTCCCAGATGATTCTAGCTGTCCCACTTGATGATGGAGAGAATGCCAAGTTTTACCAGAGATGATCTCAGGTGTCCAGCCTAGAGGAGAATATGTACATTATATGTATTGTATCAGGTTGGAATAAATAATCCAGACAGTGGAGTGTAGGCTTCCAACTCTTGCTTATCAGAGAAACAAAAAAATCAATATTCCCTCATTTTGCCTCTCTAAATATTTTCTTTTGCATTTACTAAGTTTTTTGAGATATGATTTATACAAAACACAAGGAAGTCATAGAAAGAGCTTTCTCTGTAATTTATAATGATTTTGGAGTTACATTTGCATCCTGTTTTTCTCTAAGAGTCTTAGGCTTTCATATTTTTATCATTTTTTTTTTCATGTCAGGACAAATCCTTCCCCTAAGTAATAACAAGTTTCATTAGTTATAAACAGATAAGCTTAAAGATAAAGTCATGTGCAAGCAAGTGTTATTCAGTGATTTCCGTTTCAAGTAAAATACGATTTTAAGGGTGCAGTCAATATTTAAAGTAAATTTACAGACCTAAAATTATTTTTAAAGAGGTTTTTAAAAAAAATTCTGTGTGCTAAATAGCTCAGTAATCATAATACTTTATACATTTTCCTAGTGCTTTATCAGATGTATTCTAAACACTTCAATGCTCATTATCTTATTTGCTTTTAACAATACACAATTTAGTTGAGGTAAGCATCTGCCCATCTGAACATAATACTAATTTATGCTATTTTTATGGGTTAATCAACAAAAATAGTTTGCAAAGCCTACCATCTGTGCAGTGCTGCAAATATGACAAATTTGGGGGGAAACAAAAATAGGTAAGCCATAGATATTTTTATTTCTAGTAGAAATATTAGTATAGCTGGTACTCTTTTTAAATGGCATATATAAAATTGTCTTGATGTTAATGGGGCTTGCACAGTTTTTTACTTCTACAAATGAAATTCTATAATAGGATTTAGTGTTAGATAGATCTAAATATAATGTGGTTATTAGTTTTTAAGTCACTGACTATTGCTTGGTATTTTCCTATTCCTGCAGTATCAGGTAGAATTTAGAACTTGTGTCATTTTCTTAGGGCTGCCATAACAAAGCATCAAAAATTAGGTGACTTAAAACAACAGAAATTTATCATCTCATAGTTTTGGAGGCTAGAACAGTGAAATCAAGATGTCAGCAGGGTCATGCTCTCTCTCATAGCCACGGAGGATAATCCTCCCTTGTTTCTTCTATCTTCTGGTGTTTGCCAGCAATCCTTGGTCCCCTTGGTCATAGATGCATCCCTCCAGTCACATGACATCTTCTCCCTGTGTCTTCACATTGTCTTCCCTTTGTGCATGTTGTCTTTGTGTTCATATTTCTCCTTTCTTAAGAAAACTTGGTATATTGGATGAGGCCCGCAGGGGTGGGCAACCTGCGGAAGGCCACATGTGGCCCTCTGGATCCTTAAGTGTGGCTTTTTGACTGAATCCAAATTTTACAAAACAAAAAGCCTGCATTTAAGGATCTAAAAGGCCACATGTTACCTTAAGGCTGCAGGTTCCCCACCCCTGGTGGGGCTTACTTGAATGTCCTCATTTTAACTTGATTACATCTATGTGGATAAGCGTCTTTGGAAAGACTCTATTTCCAAAGCAGGTCACATGCTGAGGCACTGGGGGTTAAAACTTCAACATATCTTTTTGTGTGGATATAATTCAACCCGTAACAAGATTCATTCATTTTCAAATAGAAAGAGCTACCCTAACTTTTTCTTTTCTTTTTTTTTTTTTTTTTGGTCAACTCTGTATGTCTTGAGCACTCTGCAGTTAAGCTCTTTTCTCTATATGCTTGTGGTTCTTTGTTTTCTTTGTTGCTCTGTGGTAGTATTTATCACATTATGTTTTCTAATATAGTTATTTGAGGCCATTTTACCTCTTCCACTATATTTGATGCTCCCTTAACAAAGTAAATGTGGCTTGTTCATCTTCATATTCTTTTAAACCACTACTTCAGAGTCTTCAAAATAGTAGGAAAACAATAAACATTGAGGCCTTACTGAATTTAGAAATAAGGAATTCCATAAAGCACATAAGCTCTGTTGTGGTACTTAAACAGGGAGAATAGTTACATGGGAAACAAGTGAGCAGCTTTTATACATAGAATAAATTGTGAAGAAAGTGAAGGAGAGATTTACCCTTTTATCAAAAGGATTTGCTTAGAAAGACATGATGGCTAAAATTCAATAGTGGTAGTTACTATGTTAATACTACTACTAATAATAGCAGAAATTTTTGACTGTATATTAGGCCATGGGCCTAGGGGTTTGCATGTATTCCATCATTTAATCTTTAGGACAACTTTGTAAAGTGAGAACATTGAACAGGTAAGTAAATGGAGGTACAGAGATTTTAAGTGAAATTCCCAACATCACATAGTAAATAAATGGCAAAGCTAAAAATCAAGCCTGTGCTCTTAACTACAACATTGATATGTGTGTTAGTTGGGTGTTTTATTGTGAAATGTCAAAGAAACTGTATATTCTGTTCACAACTTTATTAAGTAATATACATTAACTATATATTGAAGGGAACATAGGTAGGAATACACTTTGTGTCTTTCTAAAAAACAATTTTAGGTAGTTAATTTTAAAATAGCATTTAGCAATGAAAGAACTAAACCAACAGAAATATAAATTTAGTTAATGTACAAATTATAGCCCAAACTCACCTAAAATTATTTAATTATAAGCCCCCCCAAACTGAGAATTATAATAAAAATGCCAATATACTCTTAATAGGGGTGATAATAAAAACTATAGAATTTAACTTTGTGAATCATTCAGGCATATATAATGAAAATACCATCCAATTCATTAAATTATTTAGTAGGTTACATAATATCATTAAAGCATCACTTTTGTTTTGAGTCATTAGAAACTTTTAGCAGATATTTATTTACATAAGATGCTATGGGAACAAGCTTAAAGTAACAACAGAGGCTGCAGAACTCTGTATTTAACTGGTATATTGCTAAACTTCCCTAGTAGTATTTAAGGCTAGAATGTCAACGTATAGTGGTACCGAGAACATTAAATGTGTTAGTAGGTTAATTTTAAATGATACCTATATTTAAATATACATTTTAAGTTGAGTTCTGTTGCAATTTGAATCATATTTGATCAAAATTATTGAAGTATGGACATGTTAAAAGATATAACCAGAAATCTTAGTATTTACCTAGTACACAATATCATGGAGCAGAGCACAGTAGCATGTGCCTATAGTCTAAGCTACTAGAGAGGCTAAAGCGGGTGCATCCCTTGAGCCTAGATGTTCGGGTCCAACTTCAGCAAAATAGTTAAGACCTCCATTTCTAAATAAATAAATAAATAAATAAATAAATAAATAAATAAAACATATTAAAGGTAAAAAAATTATACACAAAAATATCTTGTAAACTACAGTTATGAGTGAAATTTTCCCCATTGATGTCATAGGAAACAGTATGATTTTAGAAAATATTTGCAGAATCATAGCCAAAATTTGTCTTTACTACATAATAGATTTTTAAAAATTGGTGGAGAAAAAATTAATTTTATGTTTCAAATTAATTGTAAATTAACAGAAATAATTGAATGTCTCCTATTTAAATGAATTATGTTGTAAGCTTTAGAGAAGATCAACATGCAAAATCTTTAAAATAACTAGATTGTGGTAGTGACGAATGAAAGAGGGAAAGGAATTTGCCTAAGTCACTCAGTGTTTATTGAGTGCTTACTGTTTGTCTAAGACTTGAGGGCTATGAGAAAATGGTGAAAAAGCAAGATTCCAGTTTTCTGTAAAGAAGTCAAATAGATAAACCATATGCTTATACATTTTGGTAAGTGTTACACAGGAAATCAATAAAATAGAATAATTTCAGAGCGGTCAATAAAAGCTGTTCTGAGGAGGTGACATTTGTGCAGAGACCTAAAGGTTAAAAGAAGAGCAGAGAGAGAGTCTTTTAGGCAAAAGGAACAAGTGAAAAGCCCAGAGTTATATATATTTAAAAATTCCTGCTCCAAAAATCAAAGGCATTGTAGATTTGTCTTCCCCTGGGTTCAGTAACTTAGATTTTATGTCCCACACTGAGTCACACTTCTTAGACCTCTGCCATTTTGAGCAATGTTTAAGAATGTGGTTGCTGGTAAGAAAGGTATGAGAAATACATGGGGGGGGGGCATCTAGAAAGAAAGAACCTGAATTCTGACAAAATAAGGCCAACCTGACTGAAGAACAAAGACTGAAAGAGAGAAGAAGAAAAACAAAATAAGTAGAAAAAAGAATTAGGGCTCTAGTCCCAGGAAAAACTGCAGGGGAGCTAAGATTGTCAGAAAACTATAGGCAACCCCACGTGAATGGACTCCTGGGATTTACACGGAACATGCACCTTCTAAGGACAGTTTGAGTCTGCACTTAAAGCAGACAGGAATCTGAAATAAGACAGAGAGGGTGCAGCAAGTTTCCAGCAATGTTATGCAGATAGAACTGAAGATAAGAGGTGGTTTAAGGAACATTCTCACTATTTCATTTGGAATGGCAAGTGAAAAAAAAAAATGATTATCTGCCTTCCACTCAGGCTAAGGCAAAAATCACAAAAACAAGATATCATCTAACAGTGGGAGCCTCAAGGAGAAGGGAAAAATCTGCCTCTCTTATGCAGCATGCAGCATAATCACTTAAGAGGTGTAGAACAAAGATTAGATTTTCTAAATGTACAGTTAAATTGTATACACAATGCACATGTATTTTAATACAATTTTCTTGATCCCGTTATATGTATACACTTTTGAGAGTTACCAATCAGCATTAGTTGTAATTAATCACAATGGGTAATCCCAATAGAATTACTTGACATTAATGTCGAGATACTGTGAGGTGTCAGGAAAAGAAAAAAGGTCGGTTTGGCTGAATAGATTCAGGCTACATTTCCAGGAATGGTTGTGCAGTATTTGAGAGCTAGCCAGTTTGTGTTCTAAGAGGTAAATATTGAGCATGGGACCTAATCTAGGTGCCCTCTATTCACTCAGTGTTTACTCACTTCTCTCCTCAAATTGTGTGGTTGCATGGTGTTTCCATGCAAGAAGCAAATGGGCTCCTTGGGTTCAAGCTGTGGGGAGGAAAGGAAAAAGCATCCTTTATTCACAATGTTTTTACTCTCCACCTAGCGCTTCCAAAGACCTTGAAGTCCATGATTACCATACACAGGGGTAGAATTGATACAGTGCTGGAAGAATGTAAATGAACTGTTCTGGTAGAATGATTTGGAGTATTATGCTAAAGTACCTAAAATTCATTTGTTGAAGAAATATTTTTTGAGCACCTGCCATGTTCAAGGCACTGTTGCAGGCACTGAGAAACCACCAGTGAATAAAACAAAGTTGCTTTAGAGCTTACATGCTGGGGTATTGAAAAAAGAGAAGATGAAAAAGAATAATAAACATTATATCAAATGGTGATATCTGCTAAACAAATGGTAAAGTAACATCAAAGGAATAGAGGTGCCAAGTGTACTGTCTATACACTATTTTGTTTAGAGTAGTCAAGGTATACATCACTGATGAGGTGACATTTGAACTGATATCAGAAGGAAAGGAGGGGAGGAGCCCCAAGGATATCTGGAGTAAGTGTATTCAAAGGAGATCCAACAGTAAGAACAAAGGTCCTGATGTGGAGATGTTTGTTGTTTTCAGGAAACAGTAGGAAAGTCAGTGTGTTTTGAGCAAGTTAACACAAGAGGAGAGTGATGGCAGTCAGGATGAGAATGTAGAGGATATTGTAGACCAATATCCAGATTTCTGTTTCTCTGAGTGAGGTAAAAAGTTAATGGAAGGTTTCAAGTAGGGAAGCAAAAAGTTATTTTAAAAAAATTGTTTTTGAATAGGTAATGCATTTAAATGGTTTATCTCTAAAGATGGTATATAATAGTTTTACACTAAAGGTTCTTACACTCATACCTGTCTCCATTCACTTGATTTTCCTGCATTTTCAATAAACCATTTTTATTAGCTCTCACATAAGATTATCTTTAGGCAAATATAAGGACTTCCAAATATATATTTCTATTCCCACTGCCTCACTTTTTACCCCAATGTTTGCTTATTTTATATACTCTTTTCTCCTTGCTCATTTTCATTTAGTCATATATTCTAGAGAGTTCTGTATCAGTAAACAGAAATCACCCTCATTTCTTTATGCAGTTGCAAACTATTCCATCCTAAGGATGTACCACAATTTAATTATCCTTCTGCTATTTCTGGCCACTTCGGTTTCCAATTTTTGTAATTATAAACAATGTTACAAGGAAAAAAAATCTTCTAACTACTTAATTTCATATATGTTCAATAGTTATATTCCCAGAAATGAAGACGTTCTCAGAGTTGATATTGCTCTGAGACATTATATGTATATATTTTTGATAAATATTGCCAGATCCCCCTCTTAAGACCTACATCATCTATACATTCACCAGCCACCACACAGAATGCAATCTAAATTTATCTTTCTGAGAATTAATTACATTGAGTATCTTTTTATATGCTTATTGGACATTTGCATTTCAGTTTCTTTCCCGTTAAATGTCTATTTCTCTCCTTTGCTCATTTTTAAAATCACATTGTTGGTACATTTTTCTTTTCAACTTTAATATTCTTTAATATATCAGGAAGAGTAGGCTTTAGTTTGTGCTATGTTTCACAAATATTCTTTCCAGTTTATCTTCTTTTATTTTTAACTTGCCTTTATTCTTACCTTAATGCTTATGTAATAAAATTTATGACTTGATAATTCTGGCTGCTTTGTTTTGTGTGCATTCCAGATGGACAAGCATAGAAGCAAGGAGTCAGATTAGGAGGCTATTGTAATATTCACTGGAGAAATAATGATGGCTTAAATTAACATGACAGTAGTAGAAATAAGAAGTTTTTAGAGCTGGGAAATATTTTGAAGGTAGACCTCACAGAATTTGCTAATGGATATGGGGTGTGAGAGGAGAGAAAAAAGAGTCAAAGATGAAGCCAGTGTTTCTGATCTGAGCAACTGAAAGATAGACTTGCCCTGAATAGATTCCATGGAAGATGCAGGTTTAAGATGAGACTTCCAAAGGAAGATGGTGAGTAAGCAATTGGATAATCAAGTCTGGGGAGAACTATGGGCTGAAGGTATGAGTTTGGGAGCTGCCAATATATAAATGATACTTAAAATCATAACACTAGATAAAATCCCATAGGGAATAAATGTAGGTAGAAAAGAGAAGAGAAACAAGAACTGAGTCCTAGGGAATTGAGGAAAGCCAACAAAAAAGAATGAAAAGGGATAGCCATTGTGGTCAGAAGGGAACAAAAGGAGTGGGAATCCTAAAAACCAAGTGAAGAAATATGTCAAGAAATGAATGATCATCTTTACAAAATGTTGCTTATGTGTTAAGTAAAAAGAGAGCTGAGAACAGTTTATTTAATTTAGCAATATGAATGACATGACTTTTTCAAGATTTGTTTTGGCAGAATGATGAGGTAAAAGGAAAATTGGGGATATGGTGATTTTTTTTAAAAAAATAGATATTAGAGCACATTGTATGTTAATAAGAATGATGCATTAAAGAAGGCAAATTAGTGGTACAAAACAAAGCAGAGAAGTGTTGAAGTTACGTCCTTGAGTCAATAAGATACGATTTAGTCTATTCCAAATTTTTTGTTTAGCATTCGATAGGAACATACAGTCAGCATGACCATGTTTGCTTCCATCTTACTCATAAATGCAATTATAGAAGTAGACTAATTAGGCAATTGAATTGAACTAGGATATAGGCATTTGCAGGCAATCATAAATGGGGGGAAGGGAGGTGTTGGAGTTGAAGAGATGATGGAACATGAGATTTAAGCTGGCTGAGGATGGAAGTTAGGACACAGAGAAGTAAAAGACAGTGGGAATATGCCAAGTTTAATGGCTGATAGGTCCCAGGAAGGAATAACAATTGTTGAAGCTGGGAATTAATGGGAGGATCTTGAACAGTAGGAGGTGATATTTGAAGAGTAGGAATCTTGAAATGAAGGTAATGGAGAAAATGTAATAATTGGTTAATAAAAGCTGTTGGATAATGCCATGGTGTGCTGGGGGTAGAGAGCAATCATTCAAAGATGGGCAGTGAAGGAACTGAGGACCAAGATTTTGGAAAGATTGTCTATGTGACTGTTAAAATCATTCAAGAATTAAGACAGGAATACTGTTGGAGATACTAACAGTGAACCAGGGATGAAAATCTCTAATAGATGAGTGGATATTTTACATCAGCCTGTAAATGACAACAAGTTGTTTCTTCTAAAATTTGCTTTACATAACTTTAATTTTACATCTACAATATCATTTCTTATTAGTGTTTAATAAAAGTTTTTTTCAAAAAAATAAATTCTCTGACACTAAAAAAAAGGCCCAAATGATTTGAAACTGAATTTACTTTTAAAAATCCTTTTTTCTAAAAACAGAAAGTAGCTGCTTCCATTAACAAACTTGGATAATAGAGCATAGTCTCTTTCTTTATTCTTATTCTGTTTTTCTTCCATGTTGTACTTTTTCATCAGTGCATATCTTTCCTCATAATAAATCACTTGGGATTTTTTTTTTTTTAGTGTTAGATTATTTATACTTTTTCAGAAAAGCTTTTTTTGAAGGTGATTTCTGGCCCAAACTGACCCTAGTTAGTGGTGTGGGAGTAGGTCTGATGAGATTGCTCTAAATATATAGCCAAACAAATCACATAGATGGACTCAAGGATTTAGTTTTGACCTCAATCTGTTCGGCCATTAGAAAAAAAAAATCTAACACAAATTATAACTTGTCTTCATTCTGAAAAGAGTATGAGCTAGAAACTTAGTTTAAAAACCATATCTGCTAAACTTGAATACCTAAAGTAAATAAGTTATTATATTTTCAACTTTGGGAGAAGATTACATATTTTTAAAATATTTGCAAAAGTACTTGCACTGACATTGAGATTTTATATATTGACTACAATTTATTTTAATCAAGCAGGGGCCTTTACTATGTCAATCTTGGCTGTCATGAAGCAGGAAAAGAAATACTGCTTGAACAGACCCCAGAGAAATTCTATAATGGGACTTAATTCAGTAAAGGATGACTAATAATTATATAACACATGGGTGGGACAATCTACTTGAAAATGAGTTTAGTATCAATCAATGTGAATATTGAACAGAAACCTGTTTTCATTTTCTAGTCAAAGCTATCTTGCTTTAAAAATGTTTCTTATATCTTATTTCTCATCTTAATGTGGTATGCAGATTGACAAAATCTGGTCTATACTAAGAAAGTAAGGTTAAGAACATTTTCCAAATTCTAATTTAAGGAAGAAACAACCAAGAATAAAAATGACATAGTTTAACAATGAAAAATATCCACATTCTGAGAAATGTGTTCTTCAGAATTCCCAGTGCTGATTGTCAGTTCCATGTAAGTATTGAAAGCACAGAGCTGCTCAACTCCTTAGCAGAATGTATCATTCATCACCAAAATGCACACACATATGTACACATGCACACATACACAGCAGCCATCAGAGAGAAGATACCTACACTGATTTTTTTTCACTCACAATTCAAAGCATTTACCCTTTGTACCATATACTTAGCAATTAATTTAAATTTCATTTATTTATGTCTCATGTTCTTAAATGAATTATAGGGTCAGTAATTATTCTTAGATTTTATATTCCCAAATGAGTGGAATGCCCTGTACATTGACAGATCTTAATAATTGTTACACACACCTCAGAGGACAAACCAGTGTCTAAGTTGTAAAGGAGAAACTCAGAAACAATAGGAGTTACAGCACAAAACTTCAGAGTGATCATTAATCTTGAATTTATTTTTTTTTTAATTTCAGGATTTTATGGGGGTACACAAATTTTGATTACATAATTTGCTTTTGTACAGTTTGAGTCAAAGTTATAAGTGTGCCCTTCACCCAGTTAGTGTGTATTGTACCCATTAGGTGTGAATTTACCAATCCCCCCACACCTACTTGATATCCCTTGAGTTTTACTTACATATGTGCACATAAGTGTTGACTGATTAGTTCCAATTTAGTACTGAGTATATGTGGTGTTTGTTTTTCCATTCTTGTGATACTTCACTAAGAAGAATGGTCTCCAGTTCCATCCAGGTTGTTACAAAAGATACTAGATAACCATTTTTTTTTAGGGCTGAGTAGTGCTCTGTGTTATACATATACCACATTTTATTAATCCACTCATGTACTGATGGGCACTTGGGTTATTTCCACATCTTTGCGATTGTGAATTGTGCTGCTATAAACATTCGAGTGCAAGTGTCTTTTTTATAAAATGTCTTTTTTTCCTTTGGGTAAATACCTACTAGTGGGATTGCTGGATCAAATAGTAGGTCTACTTTTAGTTCTTTGAGGTATCTCCAAAATACTTTCCATAGAGGTTGTGCTAGTTTGCAGTCCCACCAACAGTGCATAAGAGTACCTTTCTCTCTTCATCCTCACCAGCATCTGTTGTTTTGGGACTTTCTAGTATGTACATTCATATTTAGAGAAAACTTTTGACAAAAGGCTGTGACTTGAGAAGAAAGTTTAGCTCTTTGGTTCTGGACAATGAAATCTTGCTCTAAAAATTCTATTTTAAAAATATGAGGTCTTAAAGACAAAAAATGTTGTACTGGGAGTTTTTTAAACCACATCATCCTAAAACCATTTGGAGTATGATGAAGTGTTTATTTTGCCTCATTATTCTTATTTCTCTATGTTCTCTCTGTAGACTCTTAAGAGCAAAAGGAATGATCTGTTTAAATTGACTTTAGAAATAGAAAAAATATTGAAAAAAGATAAAGGAAAAGAGTCCTTGCTGTATTCTCTGTTGCACTGTGAGCAAATGGCTCAAGGAGGTAACAAAAAAGAAACCAAGAACACTGTCTTTGGAATCAGGCACAGACCTGGGTTCTAGTCCCCCTCCACCATTTTCTAGCTAACAAGGAAATAATTAGAACGTCATAAGCACTGTATCTCAGACATATTAAGTATACAATAAGGTCAGAGATTAAGTTTTTATTTCTGATACAATGAACAAAATGCCATTTTTTTGGATAACTCTTCTCCATATTAGGATGTCTCAGAAGGGTTTGCTTTTTATTGTTAGCATGATAAAATTTTATGTAATTTTCACAGAAGCAGTATTGAAACCACTTCAAGCTGTACTTTTTGAATCTTCTCCTCCAGTCTCAACTCCATCAACAGACATCACAGCCAGGACTGTATCAGCCCAGCTCTGCAGTTCCTGCCATTGGCAATCTGCCATATAGAACAGACTTCCAGCATGCTCCATTTCATTAATTCTCTTTGAATCTCAGCAAAAAATATTCTCCTCTTTCTTTCTTATATATTTTAACTCTTCTCTGCTACAGATTTTAACTTTGTAACTTAACATTATAATTTGTTTAGCCTCTAGTTTTTCTAATACCATTATAAATATTCTATTTAATTTTACCCCTCAGATCATTATATTTTCAATATAAGTATAAAGAATTAGCCTTACCTTAGTGATGTCAATGACTTTTTTTAACTAATTTTACTTCACAATGTAACTCAACTTTTAGAATAGCTGAAAATACTTGCAAAATATTAATATAAAAGATAAGATTAAGACATTTATGTTAAAGAATATGACAAAAAATGGAGATGTGGAACTAAAGTTAAAGTGCAACAAGAATTAGTTTTGAAATTAGATTTGGAAGGAAAACTAATAAGCTAGCTCGTCACTTGGCAACCACTTATAAAGATTTTGCTCTGTTCAGTCACTGTGTTAAAAAACTATAAGAGGGTTGAAAACTCTAGGAATTTTTAATCTATTAAGATATATAAATGGAATATGATGTATAGGATAATTTCCAAGAAGAATAAAGTTGGATGTCTCACACATCCTGATTTCAAACTTACTGCAAAGCTACAGGAATCAAAACAGTATGGTACTGGCATAATGGCAGATATACAGGCCAATGGTATAGAACAGAGAGCTCAGAAATAAACTCACGTATATGATCAAATTGATTTTCAACAAGGTTGTCAAGACCATTCAGTGAGGAAAGGACAGTCTTTTCAACAAATTGTGCCGGGAAAAGTAGATACCTAAATACAAAAACAAAACAAAACAAAACAAAACAAAAAAAACTTAGCTTGTGCCATTACCTCAAACTGTATGCCAAAATAATTCAAATGGATCAAATATGTAAACATAAGAGCCAAAACTACAAAAATCTTAGGAGAAAACATAGGAGAAAAGCTTCATGCCATTGGATTTGACAGTGACTTCTTGAATATGAAACCAGAAGCTCAGGCAACAAGAGAAAAAGAAAAGAAAAGGGACATTAGACATTTCTCCATAAATGGTCCATCAGCACACGGAAAGACACTCAACATCGCTAATCATCAGTGAAAGGCAAGTTAAAACCACAAAGAGATACATCCATACATGATGGATGGATATTATTTAAAAAAAAAAAAAAAAACAAGAGATAGGAAGTATTGGTAAAGATGTAGAGAAAATAGAACCCTCCTACACTGTTGATGAAAATGTAAATTACTACAGTCATTATGGAAAACATTATAGAGGTTTTTTAAAAATTAAAAATAGAACTATCATATGATTCAGCAATCCCACTACTGGGTATACATCCAAAGGAAATAAAGTCAGTATGTCAAAGAGATATCTACACACCCACCTTCACTGCAGCATTATTCACAATAGTCAAGACATGGAATTAAGCTAAGTGTCCATCAACAGATGAATGGGTAAAGAAAATGTGATATATGTACACAATGTAACACTATTGTGCCTCAGAAAAGAAGGAAATCATATTATTTGTGACAACGTGAATCAATCTGGAGGACATCTAAATGAAATAAGCCAGGCACAGAAAGAAAATACTGCATGATTTCCCTTACATGTGGAATCTGAAGTTCAACTCACGGAAGCAGAGAGGAGACTGGTGGTTACCAGGGGCTGTGGGGTGGGGGAAGAATTGGGGAGATGTTGGTCAAAGGATACAAAATTTCAGTTGCACAGGAAGAATAAGTTCAGGAAATTTATTATACAATGTGTTGATTATTGTTAATAACAACATATTGTATATCTGAAAGTTGCTAAGCAAACACATTTCAAGTGTTCTCACCACACAAAAAAAGTAAGTATGAGAAGTGATGGATATGTTACTTCACTTGATTTAGCCATTCCACAATATGTACATATACCAAAAGAGCATGTTGTACACCATAAATATATACAATTTGTATTTATCATTAAAAATTACTTAATTAAAAATAATGCAAAGACTACTGAGCTTGACAAAGTTCAAGCTCAGAGAGGAGACACAGTTTCCTATACTGAGGATTTCTTCAGCCAAGTAGAAACACTATTCTGTTATTTGGTTGGCTTTCAATTAGTCTGTAACCACAAAACATTACTACATCAAAAAAGGGTGGAAAAAAATAAAATAAATAAATATAGACAATAAATTTTAAAAAATTCTGATACATATTGCAACATGAATAAACCTTGACATCATCTAAGTACAATAAGCCAGAAATAAAATGACAAATATTGTATGACTCCATTTTTAACAATATACCTAGATTAGTCAAATTCACAGAAACACAAATTAGAATGATGGTTGCCTGGGCCTGGGAAGAGGGGAAAACGAGGCGTTCTTATTTAATGGTTATAGAATTTCAGCTTGGGAAGATGAAAAAGTTCTGGAGATGGATTGTAGTGATGGTTGCCAACAATGTGAATGCAATTAATGCCAATGAACTGTACATTTAAAAACAGTTAAAATGGAAAATTTTATGTTATGTATATTTTACCCAAACAAAAGAATTTATAAATCCATAAAATTGATACAATTGAAAAATATGCATGTAGAATACACTATATGCAATCTTATAAGTAATCAGAAAAATGCAAATTAAAATAACAATGAGATTTTTATTCATTTATTAAATTGGTTAAATACACACACACACAGACACACACACAGAGGTTGATGACATTATCTGTGAGCATGTCGGATGTATATTCACCTTTTGCTTAAAGGAGTGCTGCTTTTCAAAGGGAAATATGCATTACCTTTTAATATTAAAACTGTCACTAACCAAACCATGTGATTCTTGGTAACTAGCCTAGAAAATATTTGGACACGTGAGTAAAGAGCCAGGAACAAAGACTTTTTGGGTAGCTTTGTTTTGGAGTGGGATTTTTTTTTAATATGTTAGTGTTCATCGCCATTTTACTGAATAAACAAATAGTAGTAAATCTATATTATGGAATGCTTACATTGAAGTTAGAGCAAAAGCTATACATACATACAGATATGTGTTGCAAAAGGAGATATTTTAAGACATATGGTTAAGTGATGAAAAAGTTTCTGAAAAATGCATAAATTAAAATATTATATATATATAGATAATATCAGACCCAAAAAACACATTAAAAAATATATATATTTCTCTTTATAAGTTTGAAGTTTATATAAGCAAAATCACCATTACATCAACACTTTTGGAAATCAAATAAGGAATTAAATCTTTCCAATCTGCCATACTTTAACGAGGTCACTAATTTTTTCTTTATAATCTTTGCTCATGTAATACAGAATTATGCCTATATATAATTTTGTAATGTAATATTACTTCAATGAGTTATGAATCTTAAAATGGTTTTTTATTTTTCATATTTGTATTTCTACTTTTGATAAACTTTAGAATGCTAGAATAAATATATAATTAAATACATATAGCCATTTTATTTTCAAGTATTTTCACAAGAAAAATTCTAAGTACTTGGAAAACTATAACTACTTTGTTGGATGATTTTTCAATGATACTCAAGTAATTCATACTTCCAGAAGCAACATATGAGGATGATAATTATTGCCTTCAGACCAACTTAATCAAAATTGGTTATGTTACTAAATTTTTAATTTTTTTATGATTTGAAAATTATAAATGGTATTCACTACTATATAAATTACATAATTTTTACTTTCAAAAGTGAAAAAATACCCAGTATTGTGGTTTTCCAAATATATAGTCTCCTTTGGAATTTGTATCTTCTATTCTTCCTTCTCCTTCTCCTCCTGCTTTTCTTTATTGAAGGGATGGGAAGTTTCTTAATATCATGGTTATCAAGTAATACAAATCAAGTTATGTGAATATAATATACTGATTTGTTATATTGTTTTAATTTTCTTTGAATCTGCTTTTTTGATATCTTTATTACTATTTTATTACTATTACTATTATACAGCAATATTAGTATCATTATCATTTTCATATATTTAAACCTCTTTGTTCTCCATTATTAAGTAAAGTATACAGACATGCTCAAATCATAATAGCAATATAGCTTGATGTATTTTCACAAAGTGAAATCTGTGAAACATGCATCCAAATAAAAAACCAAATTATCTACAAAATCTAATGCCCCAGATAAATACTCAAATTTACTTTCCATAGGATTTTTAATGCTTGACTTTAGGGGTTAGGCAACTTGAATACATAAACTCTTGGGAATGTGGCTAAAGTAGTCAAAGCTCTATTTAAAATACTAATTTATTAAATGTGAACTTGGGAATTATATATACATTAAAATAACATTATCACATATAACATTAATTGGAAAATATTGGGTTTTTTCTTCTTCCTTCATTTCAAGTAATAGTTCTAAAACCTTACCTATGTCTTTGCAATCACTGTCTTTTATCATGACTAAAACCACATTTTCTGCCATCTGTGTCCTTTCCTGAGCACCTCATTTTCACTGCTATCCAAGTTCTTTAAAATTGATATCCATTTAATGTACACATGCTGCTGTTCCTAGTTTTATAATGAGAAGTAAATAACCATTTTCAAAATATATGGATTAGTGTTAGTTTTTTGTTTCTTTCTTTGCTTACTTGTTTTTGTCCTGGAGGTCTATTTTCATGATCCTTAAGTGGTTAAGCATAGCCAGTTAACATACCGCACTGTGATACATCAAGCTCCTAAAAGGATCTGTAACTGCATCCAGCCTTGCAATTGTGAAAAATGTGAATTTTTGTGAAAATTGTGAAACTTACTTAGAGAAAAATGACCAAATCTATATAAATACCTTTTGTTCTTTTTCTTTAAACCAACTTTCTCTGGTGATAGCTAAATGTAGCAAACATTTTCATTTATTGACATCATTTTAGACCAGTTGTCTTCTGGATACCATATTTTGTTCAAAATATAATAATTGTGATCGTGCCCTATAATACATGGCATTTTGAAGGGACTTGAATAGATGATGACTTTAATTATTCAAGGATAGTTTTGGGAGAAACACTTTGCTTTAGATCCTGGAATATTTGGAAACACTTTTGTGTCTTACAACTAAGTTCCTACAGGAGACCCAGAAATAAGGTAATTTGGGTCCTTAAAATGGAAAATACTTGGTGTAAGTATATTTAAATTACCTTCCATTTAGGGTAGCTTAACTTCCTTCTGTTACATAGGGCTATGTAACTTCCCTCTATGGTAAGTGCCTGTCAGAAGTTCATAAGCAAATATTTGCATGCTACACATCTGATAAAGGGCTGATAACCAGAATCTATGTGGAACTTAGGAAAATCAACAAGAAAAAATCAAACAACCCCATTAAAAAGTGGGCAAAGGACATGAACAGAAACTTTTCAAAGGAAGACAGAATAATGGCCAACAAACATAAAAAATTGCTCAACATCTCTAATTATCAGGGAAATGAAATCAAAACCACAATAAGATATCACTTAACTCCAGTGAGATTGGCTTATATCAAAAAGTCCCAAAACAACAAATGTTGGCATGGATGCAGAGAGATAGGAATACTCATACACTGCTGGTGGGACTGCAAATTAGTACAACCTCTATGGAAAGTAATATGGAGATACCTCAAAGAATTAAAAGTAGAACTACCATTTGATCCAGCAATCCCACTACTGGGTATTTACCCAAAGGAAAAAAAGACATTCTATAATAAAGACATCTGCACATGAATGTTTATAGCAGCACAATTCACAATTGCAAAGATGTGGAAACAACCCAGGTGCCCATCAATACACGAGTGGATCAATAAAATGTGGTATATGTATACGATGGAGTACTACTCAGCCATAAAAAACAATGGTGTGTTAATTCCTCTGGTATTATCCTGGATGGAACTAGAGCCCATTCTTTGAAGTGAAGTATCACAAGAATGGAAAAACAAGCACCACTGGTACGCACCATCAAACTGGTACTAACTGATCAATACTTATGTGCACACACGGAAATAATATTTATCTGGAGTTGGGCAGGTGGGAGGGGGGTGAAGGGGATGGGTAAACTCACACCTAAAGGGTGTGGGGCGCACTGTCTGCAATGGTGTTTGCAGCATGATTGTAGCTCTGACTTGTGCAGTGCATAGGCAGTATATGTAACCATAGTGTTTGTACTCCCATAATATTCTGAAATTAAATAAATAAATAAATAAAAATAAAAATAAAACAATGCTAAAAAAAAGTTCATAAATATATACCTAGACTCCTTGCCTCAACTCAAATGTACTTACACACCCACGCCTCAGCCCCTATCCCTCCAAGAGATACAAAGTTAGAGTTTCAAAGTGCTTCCTCAGCTTCCTGACTCTTTCCGGATATGGCAAAAACACCCTACTGCATGGAATCCTACATTATCTTCTCATGTTTTTTTACAGCATGTGGTCATTTTTCATTAATTATTACCTTCAAACTTCATAAATCCATCTAAAATTAATTTTGTTATTTGCTGTGAGGTGTAGATATAATTCCTCTGACAAACAAGTGAGTTCCTCAACACTAGTTGTACATTATCATTGGGGTGTATGTGTGTTTATTTCTATATTTTAAATTCTGTATTAGAGATAAAATTCTGAATTTTGATTTTATTCTATAGATAGAAATGTCAATATTTATACAAATCCTTTACAGGTTAAATTATTGGATGATAAAGGTAGTGCCTGTTCAATACTTTTCTACATCAAAATAGTATTTGATAACCTTGCCTTGTTATTATCCAAGGCATATATGTAAATCTCTTTGTTACGTTACTTGAAAATATCTTTTGGGATTTTTAGTAGAAACAATTTAACTGTGTACATAAATTTGAGGAGCATATTTTATATGTTTGCTATACAACGCCTGCCTTGTGGCAGCTGAATTAAACTTCTATGAGTTTTTTTTCCCAATGTTTTTCATCACTATATAATTTGAAAATTTACAAGAATTTTCATCTGACTTATTAAGGGGACAACTGATGTCTGGGTGAGAATAGGAGACCTCTGTCAACCAGAACTAGAAGGAAAATCCAAATATCTGCACATTTTTTATTTATACTTCAAATATGTTTATGCTAGTCATTAAGGAAACTAGTAACATATAAATAAACGACATTCACAAGGAAGTGCATGTGTAAAGTCCCTCTGAGAGTTATGCTATTTTAACTGCTAAGCCGTACCTAGGTGATGGCTTTCAAAGGAAATCACAGCCAAAATAAAAGAACAAGGTAGCATAATGTGGAGGCTATCATTGGTTGAGAGCATTTCAGAACTTTAGTTTCTTTTTGAATATAAATTTTATCAGTTCACAGTAAGTTTAAGACTAAGCAAAATATTTCAGTGTTTGATATTCATTTTAGGTGAAGAAATCCTTGGATGGAGATTGAGAGGAAGGAGCTCTTTTCCTAGGAGAGCTCCTTGAAAATGCCAGGTTATTTCTATTTCTCATCTTGACCACATAAAAAAATAGCGATGATGATTACAGCTGTGACCAATCTGCATCTGAGGCCTTAGGCAAATTAACCCAAATTTGAACTCTATCAGTTGAAGTAATGGTGGTAAAATTCCTCATCCTATCGTATTTATACTCTCTCATATTAGCACAGGTTTTACTTTGCTTCTTTTTAAATCTGTGAGATCCAGCCAGCTTAATAAAGTATCAGGTCTTAGGAAAATATTCCACATAGCTACAAACTGTGTGAAAACATAGGTATGAGTGCAATTGTTCTGATCTTCCAAAAAGCAGGTTGATGAAACTAAGAAAAAGACCCAGAGGACTGCTGCCAGGCAGTAGTAACATTGTCCATAGCATAAGGCACAGTTAAGAAAAAAAAAAAAAGATTCTTCCCAGGACATTTCTACTCTCTTCAGTTTAAAATTGGCTTTCAACTTTCCTGTTCAATGTGCTAATCGGGAAGCCCAGAATGAAGGAGAAAGGGAAAGATGAGTTAGACTATAAAGTTGGTAATACATTAGTTAGTTCTTTTATGGGGTATTTTGAAGCATAGGCTATTAAATCACCTTTTTCTGTTCAGTTAGCTTTTGAGCCTGATAAGCATCAAAGCCTAGATGGAAAATTGACATCCAAAGAGACTGACATATAAGCACACAGTTTAAAAATTCAGCAAAAGAAGTAGTGTTGGACCTAAGATCTTTCTCATAGTTATTCTGAGACTCTTGCTAGTCTCTATGATGTTGTAATAAAAACTGAAAATAACAAAAAAAAAAAAAAAGAAAGAAAAAACAGGATGGAATCAGGTTTCGTGAAATGACTGAAGTGGCCTTTTGAGGATTTTAAAACATCTGCAGAAAAATATTCTTCTTTTTGTCTGTCGATTGCAACAGCAAATTAGTGGCTCATTTCCACACCATCCATCATTCCCTGACTGTCCATGATCACCCCATCCCCATACCCTATATTCAAATATATGATCTTTTTAATTTTTGATAGGATTCTGTAGCCAATGGGGGAGGATTTGGGAGAAGCCCTGCCTTGATTTTGGAAGCAGTGTTGAGCCAGTAGCTCATGACTTGGTATTAGTCGAACTACTAACCTTACAGTTGATGCTGCTTTCAAAAGTGCTTAACTTAGTAGCAGAGAGTAGCTTACCCCCTGGTGAAATCAGGATCAATACTTATTGAATACTTCATGAACTCTGTTCATTTCTAAAACAGCCACTTGTTTGCCCTTCCTGTCATGTTCTGAATTAATTTGATATGTGATACAATTCTTACATTTTCTATCAGGTTACTTGTATGCTGAGAAGGGAAAGGCAAACTACTGAGGACTGGGGGGTGGTCTCTTTGTTATTGTTTTATCATTATATCTTCTCCTTCTTCTAAGAGATTTATTGTAATACTCTCCTAGACAATAATTTTCCATTACTTTCCCACTTCTCGCCTTTAGAAAAAAAGTAGGCCTAAATCCACAAGCAAAATATTAAACATTTGTTATCTACTGTCTTCCTAGTTCTTTGAAAAAAAAAAAAACAGTGAGATGATTTCAATAAATGGAAATTAATCATTCTCCCAAGCACTCTGTAGACAGTCTGGAATGGATGTAGCAAAATATAGGGTGTCAGAATAAATACAAATGTGTTTGTTAAAATTATTTTGACGAGGTTTTGTTTAATCTTTATTTTTTCCTCTTTAGAAAATAGCAATACAAAATATATGATCTAGAAAATAACATCATATGTAGTCTTATGTTGAGAAAATGTGTTCATAATTAGGTTTCTTACAGAATTTTCTGATCTGATTTTTTAATTAATAAATATAATTCCACTGTACTTTTAAAGTTAATCCTTCCACTTTGGAAACATTTGTTTTAAATATTAAAAAAATTGTTTCCCCTTTATTTGTAAGAAGAATAGAGTGAGATAGTTTTTTAAGGGTATGATTTTGGTTGGATTAGCAATTATTTCAAAAATATTTCAGCAGTATTTTTGACTAATAAAGATTTAATAAAAGCATTTTTCTAAAGTAAAGATTTTTGTAAAAGTAATAATAACTTTAAGAATATTTACAATAATAAAAAATTATTTCATATTCTATACCAATTACAGAGGCTAATCTTTTATCTTTACCAGTTATCTTTGTTACCACTTGCATATAAAGCAGACTTTATTTTTAAGTTTTCTAAAGTTGAGAATAAGGGCGTGTCAAGGCTCTAAAACCAATTAATGCTCAACATTAAACCTGAGTTCCCTTGAAAGCTAAACCTGAGAGACTGCATGGATATATGCTCAGGCTAAAAGAGGCATTTGAGATACCTGGAACAATCAGATTTAAACATACATTTCCTTAAGAGAAACAAATAAAGGCCAATTTGTAGAAAAGTAGGGATGATGTGGAAATTCAACAGAATGAAAGCAATTTGATATGGAGAAACAGTGTAACAGAAGCGGACAAACTCACAGTTTTGAGCTGGGAGTGAATGTAACTGAAATATCAAATGAAATGATAACTTCAGTAAAAATTATTCAAGTTTATTCATAGGGCAAAAAAGATTGAGTAAAAATGCTTAATAGGAAATTATTTGAATTTTGTCCTTCACTACATTTATTTATGTCCCTGTTCTGTAGCCATTTACCACTCTCCAGCATCAAGTCTTTCTACCAATTCATTCATTCCTTTCAATTGTATGTTTATGACTCTGTGACTTTCTAAAATACATCTTTTGCTCATTCATAGTTTCATAAACTTTCTTCAGAATTGTCCCCAGATCTGAGATGCCCTCTTTCCCCTTCAATGACTAAATCAAATAAATACTTCCAATGCTCTGAATGCAAAAAAAATCATTTTCTTCTGTGTAGCTCTTTAGTCAATGTCATCCCCAAGTAACCCCCACCTCCTATGAATTACCATGGAATAATAACAACAACTATTTCCCGAGTGTTTATTTTGTGCTAGATCCTTTTAAAGTGCTTTGCTTGCAATATCTCCTTCAATTCTTAGAAAAACCCCATAATATAGGTAATAGTTTGATCCTCATCTTAAAGATAAGTAAACTGAGGCCAGAGATTTGGAATAAATTTCTGAAGATTGAGCACCTAGTAAGTAGCAGAGCCTGCATCACTTGGCCCATAACCATTTAGTATTGTTATTATTGCTCTTTTTCATTCTCATCGACACTGAGTGAACATTTGTTTCTTCCTGAAGAGTATAAATTACTTAAAGTCAACAACATAGCTTGGATATCTTTATGTTGGTCATAATACTTAACACAGCTATGGCACATAGCAGGAGCTTAGTAAAAGTTTAGGAAAAACAATGAGTATGTTTTCAATATTAAGAATGCTGTTCAGCCTATTGAGGAGTTAGAAAAATTAAAATACAAGCTCATAGTGATGTGGAACATTCAAATCTAATTTAATTATGATTTTTATATGAAGGAGGAAAAAAATCACATAACAGCTGTGATAGCCATAGAACCTTTGTTTAAAAAATTTCATTTCTTTGTCTCAATTTCTCTGTTTATACTGAATCTTTTTGTTTGTTTATTTTCATGATTTTTTTTAAATTCCAAAAAGCTATTTTCACCCAAGTTAGTTTCATTGAAATGGTTTTAGTAGTTCCTATCTGAAATTATCATCGGGAAATATATTTTTTTTCTTTTTGGCTATTTCAAAAAAGAAAAATACTTAATATCAGTATGAGTAACACATGTGCTCATTGCAGCATAATGTTGGTGCAATCTGTGCTTGATACAGTTATAAATAAGTCTTTGAAAGCATTTTTCTGTATTTTAAATAAAGGCTATAGAAAGCCACAAGAAGGATCTAGTCTTGTTAATATCACAAGCTGTTTCCCCACCTGCACTCAGAGCAGCTTTAGTACAGCAGCTGTCTGGGTTCGTGTTGGCACATCACTGTCTGCACAGGAACCCCATGGTTTACACAGAAAATGAATAGGCCACAGTTCCAATGGGGGTCTTTAATAATCCTTCCTCTAATGCTACCATGTGTGAGCATTGGGCTTTGAAGGGGTGTGAGGTGTGAAGTTTCAGGAGGATTATTTAAAGCCACTCAATTTTGAAAGGTAGAAAAGAGCATTACAAAACCAGAGAGTGCCTTTGCATTCTTCCTGCATGTTGATCAAATGCACCTTATGTTGATATTAGAGCTTCATGTCCAGCATGTAATAGCAAGTGAAGGGATTGGTATAATTATGTGATTCACTCCATTCAGCCTCCTTGAACATGAACAAACAAAACTAAGCATAGATGTTTCATTGATTTTATTTACCAAATATTAGCTGTGAAAATACTAACCTAATGGGAACAAATATCTATCCTGTAGTACCTATGGAGATTAAATCCAAGGAGGAAGAAGTTTATATATTGGACTTGCCTGTGTATAATTGGGTGGCCATTGGACATTCAGGAATAAATCAATGTTTTTTTTTCCTACATAAATTTCTAAAAGTATTATCTGTGGCAGTCAATCAGTCATGGTCTTTTAGGCCATGTGAATACTTGACAAATTAATTCCTTATTCAAACCGAGGACTATATTCCAACAACCCATACTTCTCTTAAGGCACTCTAAAAAACCCAGAACTCCATTTTGTGATGATTCTGAGCATTTTTTTATTGACCAAAGTATGGTAGAGGTGAGGTGATATAGTTAGTCACTTAGAGACATACTGTGTGCAATCGCAGAATCAAAATACTAGTGCTTCATCGGCCACCTACTGCCCTGTATTTGGATTTAAGTTCAAAGGACCTTTAAGCGTTGGGAATGCACAGTACTGACTTGAGAAATTATCTCCAGTATTACAGAAAAAAGCAAGTAAAAAGACTATATACCCAATCCAATATGCGTTTCTTCTATAGATGGGGCACTGTGTTAGGCACTTCAGAACTGAAGATGAATTACATGGATCTTAGACCAAAACTCCCATTCAAGACAGATAAGCACTTAGATAAGTACACTAACAGCCAGAGCTATAGAGGCATCTTAGAGGAGAGGTGATTAACTCTCTCAAGAGCTAAAAGAGGAAAGGCCTCTGAGAAGGTGACATCTCAGAGTGGGGTTTAGAAGAGCGGTTGGAACTTTCCTAGGTGGATTAAAAGGTAAACTAAACAATTTATGCAAAACGTAATTGTAGACTATATGGATCTTGATGTTGCTGGAGCTTAAAATCAATAGGGAAAGGATAGAAAGACTCAGAAGATGAGTCTGCAAAATAGGTAAAAGCCAGATCATGAAGGATATTTTATTTCTCCTTAAGGTTCTCAGAATGAAGAACTGTTGATGTGAGATAAGCCAAAGATTAGAATGTTTACATTTGTGTTTGTAGGAAGGTGCTTCTGACAGAGTGCAATGTGGACTGGAGAGAGGCCTTAGGAAGGGGAGCCAGTTAGGAAGATACTGCTAATGCAAAGTCAGATAACAAGGGAAATGGCAGGGTATGTGTAATGGGAGAGGCAGGCAAGGAGACATTTAGGAAGTAGAATTGTCAAGGCTTATTAATGTGATGGAGTGAGGAAAAGGGGGTAGGTCTCTGAATTGGTAAATCTGTTTTAAGTCCTTTTTTATAAGATTCATAGAACATCATCCCCTCTTAAGTTATGACAAACAGTGGTGACTTTTCTGTCCGCTGCTCTGAATATTTCTAACCCCTTAACATTCTCCTGATTTTATGCAAGCGAGTATATAGAATCTACCACCTTGTAGGGCAGAACAACCAATGGCTGGTTCCTATAGAGCTTGACAGATATTTTGTGCCTGTCATTGCTTTATGACACAGTTTTAAGCCACAGACTAAAGATGATTGTAGCTACCACTGCCCTCCTTACAGTTAAAACAGCTCACACAGTATTTTGCCCTAATATTGTCAAGAAGCACAATTCCTTTCCCAGAAAACTGCTCTAATTGGATTCAGTGGACCTTGACTGGCTTGTCACAGCTCCTTTCAGGGTGAAGGTGAAATCTTTAAGGAGCTTGTTCCTGAAAATAAGAGCTGAATATCTCTGATGAAGGGATTTTAAGAGTACATATCTATATGCAATTATTTTCATATTATTTTTCCATGATCTGTGATTTGTTATATGTGGCAAATGACCAAGAAAAAAAATAAATAAAAGGTTGTGGAGGAAGATTTATATTCCAAATCCTGTATGTATGCATTTATATTTTTAAAAGTTTATTGACATATGAATATAAAACTGGAAAAAAATTTTATTCTTAATTTGAAAAAATCCCAATTTAAAATTTTGTAACAGGTGGGAAGTTGCTGTTGGAGCCACACTGCTTATAAAGACTCAGGCTGCTTATAAAGACTAAGTAATCACCTGATCGTGAGAAGAATCTTAACAACTTTGCAAGGTAAATGCTTTCCTTAAGCTTCTAAAATCTGGGCAATATAAAAAACCATCATTTAAAATAATTATTCTTGGATTTTTCTTGATAAGAAGAAATAAAGTTAATTCACATTTCTCAGGCAAGTTTTCTTAATTCATATTTGGTGATGAGGCTATTCCCATTTTATAAGATTTTATATAAGACATACACACATGACACAAATATATATGCATATATATGAATATACACACATATTTACCATTAAATATTTAAAAGGTCTATCAGAAGGCTTTATCTGCCTAGGTTACCACGTAGAAAGTGTAGCCACTTTTTGAAAAAACCAATACACTAATCATTTAAATATCTTCATGTTCCAGATTATAGAACCAGGATGTTCCAAAGTATAAATCCATATTAAATTCAGCAAAGCATTTTGGTTCTAAGTTTCAGTTAAGGGAGATGATATTTTAATAAGTAACAGAATACAGTTTTGTCTCTTCCTTCATTACCTGGAAGAAGAAATGTAGCAAGGAGAAACTCAAAGTAAGACTTAGAGAGTGACAGATACTAGGCATGGGAAACACAGCTCCCTTGAGGAGAAAGTAAATGTTCCAGGAGGGAACCCTGTTGGAAGGTGAGCCAATCAGAGTTGGTTCTGCTAAATGAAGAGGCTAAAGAGTAAGCACCCCTGACTTCTCTACTTCATATTAAAAAATTCTGCTGTTCACCTTCCTTGAACTCAATTCCCTAACAAGCAAGTTGACATTAAATGTTCATTCTTTAGAAATTTTAATATTTGGAAAGTTTATGAAGTATGTCACCTGGAAATGTAAAAAGCAATTCTCAAGTTATGGTACTCTGTTCCAATTTGGGTTGGATAGAATTCTATTCTTTTTAATGAGTTGTTTGATGATCTCTCTGGAACTGAGAATACTTGAATTCTGAGGTACTACACAGAAATATGACTGAAAAAGCAAATGATGATCTTCAAGTAGATTGACTTTTGAAAGTTTATCAGTCACTAGCATTAAATTGTTTATTTGTTCCTTTATCGAGAAACAGGAAGAGAAAGGACTAGATTTTTTATAAGATTTATAGTTAGCCTTTTGGCTAACTATAACATATCTAAAAGTAAGGGCATATTTATGACATTTTACTATGTTTTGTCTACTATCTGAAAAACTCTCATTCAGGAATGAATTGTGATAATAATGCACTAAAATGGGCTCAGCGTGGGGTATGGATAAGTGCTGCTCCTTTGAAAGAGACCAGACTTTATAGGAAAGTATTAAATTCTGCATTGATAAGAGGACTTTTGAAGCTCTAAATTGAACCTCATAAAAAATCTCATTTAACTAATCTTCATTCCAATTCCATGATTGGTCAGTGGGGGTGAGGGAGGGGCACTTTTCTATTTCCCTCAAACGCTAAAATTTTTCAAATTTTTTTCCTGTAATTTCTGATTAATGGCACCCTTGATTTTGATTTATATTATCCTATTATTCATTATATGGGAGAAAAAGAAGTCACTTTTTTTCAATTTAATTTTACAAAATTAGGGCTAGCAATGATGGAATTTAAAATCAAATTATCTTGTCAGAGTGACAGATAAATCTCAAGAGTATCTAATGAGATTTTCCACTGGCAGGATGCTGAATTTCTCCTTTTCCCGGATTCCTCATTTCAGGTTTTGACAATGAGTGACAATGAGCATCTGTGTTTTGAAATATGGTGCTATTTGTGGCATTTTGGTTCTTATTTGGAAATTTTTGGGTGTCTTCCTTCCTTGTTCTAGGTTAAAGGGGGAAAAGTGTATACACAGATATCAAATAGGAACATCTTTTACTATGGAAAGCCATAGGTAATTACCATGGACCTCCATTTGGTTGAGTATAGTAGAGTCACCAAATTCTACACTTGCCTTTGCATGTTACTATTCCTAAAGGAATTTTTACTGTAAAGCCAGTATAAATATGACACAATATTCTTACTATGCTGCTTTTTAAATTTTTTTTCCTTTCTTCTCATTATCCTAAATAAAATATGAACTCTTAAGTGCTTTCATAGCATTGGATAGACCTCTATAGTTCTATATTCAGTTAACAATTTTGTTTTATGTAAACATGGACTTAAGATATTCTCTAATAGCTAAAAGGAAACTCTTCTTTGCTGATCTCTAAAACATGTAACAATGATTCTTAAAAGAAATAAAGAATGTGCATTTCATTCCTCTGTGAAAAAACATATCTAAGATAAGCAAGTGGTATATTCAATGATACTACCTAATAGTATCATTAGTATGATACTATTCATAGTAACTGAATTGCCAAATGATAGTTTAAAATATCTTGTGGAGACAAAGAGAGTATAGGAAAAATATTTAGTTATGATGGGATCCTCAGTATTAAGAGATTGTCTTCTAGCAGAAAGCATTGCAATGTGAGGTTGATTCTAGACTGAGCCTGTTCCCTAACTCTGACTGAACAAAGAGTTCACAAAGTATCTTGAAGTTTCAATTTCCTCACGTGTACAAGAAGGAATTTTTCATTCACTTTCTTTTGTTTTTTTTTTTAATTAGCCAGAAGCTAGTCAACAGCTACAGCTATAATAAAGAACTTTGTATCTTCATTATATTTCTGTCTATACATGTTGTTGTAATCCCTAAAACAGAGGATATTAACCAATAAGTGCTCCCTGAGAAGCCTGCTTTGGTTACTCAATTATTACTCTAAAATGAGAAATGGTGAGTATATTAGGTAATAATTCAAAGAACAGATGATCCTCAGAAGAAAATGTGGCAAGGCACCTATGTGTAGGCCCTGAAGAGCCACACATACTGTACATTAGTTAAGAGACTTAATAAAAGAACAGAAGGAAAGGAAAATAACACAAAATGAAGAATGAATTACTTAAGATTAAATAGTTTCTATTACAGAAATAGGCTACATGTAGAGCTAATGGCAGGCATTTTCTACAGACAGATGGAATACTCTCATCTCCCAATAGTATTGATATGAAGTCTCTGTTAAGATTCATTTTTCCTGAAACATTTGCATATAAATATAAACATCATTACTAGGGGCTAATTGCCCTGTAGGAACTAAAATGTGGGAATTAGCATCTTTAGACGCTTTTATTATTATTTTTTAAAGTATCTCTAACACACATCATATTTGGTACTGCATGGCTGCAACAGATAATTACCACCATTAAGAATCTCAAACGCAAAATCAAAACCATTTGGAATGGCTTCCAGGGCAACCCAGCACAGTGAGTAGCCACCAAAATGAGTATATGAGGTTTATGTTCATGCATATTTATAAGGGTACTTAATTCGACATTCATAGTAGGGGGCTTTTGAAAGCTTGTCAAAAGAGCAGCCCCAAAACAAGACCAAACATCAAAGGTAAGAAGATGCAGTACATCTCGCTCCCACACACATACAAATATTGCTTGCAGGAGGCAATGAATAACACCAAAGGAATTATTTATTTTAACTACTCAGAAGAGATGGCGATTTCTACGAAGATGTAAACCACAAACCTTTGCCTTTATCATTCATTCATCTTATTGATCAGAAAGGTCAAGAATATAAGTTATTCAAAGGATGGATCATAGGCAACAATTCTGGACAAATGGGCGTGTAGGTTTGTGTGATTAATGCCCCATGCTTGTGCAGAACATGAGAAAGAGCTTGAGGCCTTGTCTTAAGGACAAAGAAAAAGGAAAGTGTTTGAAAGAATACCGTGGCTGAGATGCTGACTGTATCTCAAACACTGCCCATTTTGTGGGTGGGTCTGTGTGTTCAGCATACAGGTACTGCCTTGTTCAAGTGTTGTGTTCGGAGGCGATCTTGCTGACACTTATACTTTTCAAAACCATTTCCATGACATTCAGCAAATGTTTGTTCTGGTGGAACAAACCTGTTAAATTATAGATTAGAAACAGTACAAAGAAACCTTTACAAATGTTTCAGTTTCAGTTTTGCACAAAGCAAACAGCATTATATTTAAATGCAGCACTCCTTATTAGAATAAAACATCTACATAACATGGTACTGTGCTCTATTTACTAATTCTCTTCCCCTTCCCCCTTTCAGGGGCAGGGATGCCTGAAGTTCTGAAAGACACAGATAGTATTGAGGATGACATCTCATTAGTTCCTTTCAAAAGCCCAGCTCTACAGTTCACTTCTGCTTTCCTGCCGTTTTCCTTAGTTTCTTCCCCCCACCCCACCCCTGACTCTCCACTGTTCCTAGGAATGGTCTAAATATGAAACATTGACTCTTTTCTCGTAATGCTAATCTCATATTACTTAGTGGGCATTTAGTTCTGTTCAGTCCTCCCTTAACATTTTCAGACAATCATTATATTGAAAAAATATTGGTGACAATGCTTCTAAAATCATTCTGGAGATGAATGTGAGGGCACTGCTAGACTTACCATAGATTTCAAGAGACCGTTTATAAGCATACTTTAGATCCATAAGTCAAACATTAAATCATTTTATAAGTTAAAGAAGAGTAAAGTTTAGTTCTTTGCTGAAGAAAGTTTTATTTTTAGGGTTATATGTTGTTTTATAATGACTTAGTCATTATTTTAAAAATTGTCAAAAGAATTTTTTTTGGTATTTTCTTATAGTTCTTAGTGATAATATTTAAATAAACAGATGATTTAGTAGGAGAGAATGGCCAAAAAGACTAAATTATCTAAATTGCCAACTCTCTTCAAACCACCCTTTAAAAACATACCAACATGACATAAAAGAGAAATATAACTTAGGTGGCTGTAAGCATGCTATCAAGTGTATTTCAAAATACGTTTTAAACACAATGGAACATACTATAAAGACACAATACATTAAACAGCAGTCTATACAAGAGTATCCAGAGAGAAAGAATGAATAGAAAATGTAGACATATAGACATGTGTGGGTGCCTATGAATTCAATATGTATAGAATTAAGAAAATATCACAAATCATTTGCAAAGGAATTACTCAATAAATGGAGTTGAAAATATTGGTTGTCTTTAGGAGGGGCAGTAGTTTAGATACTAATTCACATCATATAGCAAAATAAAATCAAGAGGGATACAGAAGGTAAAATCATAGATTAAAGGAAAGTCAATTTAGAGTAAATGTAAAGCTAAAATCTTATAACAATGAAATGACAATTTAGATAATTACCTTTTGTGATCTTTGGACTTCTAAGCATAGACAAACTTTTAAAGCATACAAACAATGTAGACAATCACCAAGGGAAAGATCAATATATTTGAATTAAAATTTATAAACGTTTATACATCAAAAAGTCATTAGCGAAATTAAATGATAAGTAACAAACTGGGGAAATACTTTTCTTAAATATAGAAGTTAAAGATGAATTTTAAAAGCACTAAGGTCTTTTTTTTAACAGTCAAATGTGGTAAATATATTTCAAAGCATAACAACTACAAAAGAATAATAAGCATATAAATTGTTCAACTTCACTTATAAGGGAATGAAAATTTAAAAAAAAAAAAGATTCCTTTTTTGTTTGTGTTTTTGTGGGGGTTTTTTTGCTTTCTAATACAGCAAATATTTTAAAAGATGAAAATCCTCCCTTTGTATAGAAGAAACATTTTCAATCTCATAGACAACTGACGTGTGTGTAAATGAGTATCAACTTTCTGAAAAGCAGCCTTACTATCATAGAACAAGAACGTGAATATTTTATAGAAAACATATTACTGGTTCAAAAATAGAAGACTATTTCCTGCTAAAATGATCAGAAGTTCAGAGACTTATAAGAAAAATATGGTCATTACAAATAAAAATTTTAATTACTTTTACCCTAAGCAAGCATTTTTTTACATGTTATTAGATAAAATAGCATGAACAATACAAAGTGGTATCTCTGTATATTAATATTTACACTGACTAGAATTTGCTGTTCCCTAACCTTGATTTAATCCACCTTCAGATTCTCAAGGTCTGTGTAAGTGTCACAGAGATTCCTTGAGAAAAATGCCCTTGACCTCCAAATCAGTCAATAAAGGAATAGACCAAAGGGCAATCAAAGTTTTCCACAGGAAGATAATGGTGGAGAAGGGAGAGGAGTTGCAGCCCAGGCTCGCCTCAGAGCACTGCACCCTTAGCAGTACAGAAGAAAGATACTTAGCAACTTGTTACTGCCGCATACATTTGTTCAGTTAGTGTTTATTTATGTCCTGTTAGTAGTGTAGTAAGATACTTGACTACAAGCTGAATGATGAATTAAATATGGACTGTTCTATATGAAAGCTTAGAGTCTTGAATAGGAGATATATGTGTGTATGTGCATATGTGTGTACCTGTGTGTGTATTTATATTAGAAATTCAGTATCTTAACAAAGGAAATGCTTAACAATCCTTTCCTCAGGACTTGTTGTAGTTATTAATAATACACATTTCTACTTCCACAATTATTTCTTCTCTAATAAAGTCACTCTCCACTTTTGTGCATGAAGAAAGGGAAAGAAGAAAAAAGACAGAAAAAATAAGAGCAAAGAGGGGATAAGGAACAATATGAGCACAGGCAGAGAGGAGGCGTTTGTGCTTAAAGTTTTCAAAAGAAAACAGAAAGGTGATGCAAGTAAACAAAGTTGTACAGGGAGCCAGGCGCAAATGGTGCGTTGGTATATTTAAGTGATGGGACTGTTGAGTCTTACAGTATGAGTATCTTTAAGTTTTCAAAATAATGTCAAATTATTTTTCAAAGTGCTGGTATCAATTTTTATTCTCATTTGCAGTATGCATATAAGAGTTATCTTGATACACAACCTAACCAGTAAAGTCATATTTGTTCATTTTTGCCAATATTATTAGCAAAGAAATGTATATTGTTTTCATTTTAATTTACATATCCTTTATTATAGTTGAGAAACATTTTTTGCCATTTTTTTTCTCTTCTGTAAAATATCTGTTCATCATTCACCTTTTTAAAAAATGTTGACTTACTAGGTTTTTTCTTACTGAGTTTGAATTTTTTTTTGAGTACCAGTAGTTTTTAGTTATATTTTAGCAAATATTTTCCGACAGCGTGGCTTCTTTTTTTCTTTAAGGGATCTTTTGTTGCTGTAGCTACTTTTCTTGTGCTTTTGTTGTCTTAACATGGTTGATATATATATTTATTTTTTATGATATTTTGTGGGATTTGTTTGAGAACCTCTTTCCTTCTTTAAGGTCACAAAGATATTCTCCCACATTTTTTTGCAGAGTTTTATAGTTTTGACTTTTCACATTTTAGAATTTTTATTGATCTAAAGTTGATTTCTCTATATAGTAAGAAGTTTGGATCCAATTTCATTTTTTTACAGTATGGATAAATGAGAATTCTTGTACTATTTATTGAATAGATCTTCCTTTCCCCAGTGATATACAATACTACAGGAAATATAAAGCAAATTCAAAATGTCAGTGGGTTGGTTTCTAGGGACTCTCTTTAGTTCTATTAGCAGCATCATGATTACACTCTTAATTATTATACCTTTCTAATTTTCTTTATTTCTGGTAGGGCTAGTCTAGTCCCATTTTATCCTTTTTTTTTAAAGGTCTTATATAGTTTTGTACCATTGCACTTCTGTATTAGGTTTTCCTTTTTGCGTACAAAGTCATCGGCTTAAAATAACACCCATTATTAGTTCACAGTTTTATAGGCTATAATTCCAGCATGAAATATATGGGTTCTCTGCTTAAGGTTAAAATCAAGGGGAATAGCCAGGCCGAGTTCTGATTTGTAGTCTCTTGGTAAAAATCTGCTTCCAAGTTCACACTTGTTTTTGGTAGAATTCATTTCCTTGTGGTTGTATAACTAAGGTTCCAATTTCTTTGCACTTGTGGTCTGGTGGTTGCTCTTAGCTCATAGTGGCTGTTCTCAGGTCTTTTCCACATGAGCCTCTTCAATTTCAAGTTAGCAACAGTGTGTCAGTTCTTCTTTTGCTTCAAATCTCTAACTTCCTCTTCTGCTACCAGCCAGAACAAAACCTTTTTGCTTTTTGAAGGGCTCATGTGATTAGATTATATCCACCTTTTGGATTAGTTCTAAATCAACAGATTAGTGACCTTAATTTCATCTTCAAAGTCCCCTTTGTCATGTAACATAATCACATGTGTGATATCTCATCATATTCGTAGTTCCAAGAAATAGAAGAGGAAAACTTGTGGAGACACCTTTAGAATTCAACTTACACAACTTTTGTATATATTTTAGAAACAGATTGTCATTTTCTTTAAAAAAAATCCTTGTGATATTTTTAATTGAATTGTACGGAGTCTATAAAACGATTGTGGAAAACTGACATCTTTATAATATTGAGTCTTTTAACTCATGAACATAGTGTGTCTTTCCATTTGATTTTTAAAATAATTTTATTTTTTATTGATACATAATAGATATACATATTTTGGGGATACATGTGATGATTTAATACATTCATGTAATTGGTAATGATCAAATCAGTGTAACTAGGATATTCATCACCTTAAATGTTTGTCTTTCCTCTACTCTAGAAACATTTGAATTATTCTCTTCTAGCTATTTTGAAATAAACAATAGATTATTATAAGCTACAGTCACCATACTGTTCTGTCAAGCACTATGTCTTATTTCTTCTATCAAATTGTGTATTCATACCCGTTAATCAAGCTCTCTTTATCTCCTCATCTCCCCTACTTTTCCTGATCTTCGGAAACCACCAATCTACTCTCTATCTTCATGACATCCACTTTTGTAGCTCCAACATTTGAGGGTGAATGTGTGATGTTTGTCATTCTGTACTTGGCTTATTTCACTTCACATAATGACCTCCAGTTCCATCGTTGTTGCTTCAAATGACAGAATTTCATTCTTTTTCTATGGCTGAATACATACAGTATGTGTGTACAATATTCTATTGTATATAATATGTATATATAATAGTATATGTGTATATAAACCACATTTTTTTTCTTTTGCCCATTTTTTTCATCCATTGATGGGCATTTAGGTTGATTCCAGATTTTGGCTATTGTGAATAGTGCTACAATAAGCATGGGAGTGCAGATATCTTTTTGATATACTGATTTCCTTTCTTTTAGATGTATACCCAGTAGTGGAATTGCTGCATTGTATGGTAGTTCTGTTTTTAGTTTTTTTCAGGAGCCCCCATACTTAATTTACATTCCCACCAACAGTGTACAGGCAGTTCCCTTTCTACACATTCTCACCAGCATCTATCATTCCCTGTCTTTTGGGTAAAAGTCATTTTAACTGACTTTTGATCTCATCGTGGTTTTGAATTTCTCTGATGATTAGTGATATTGAGCATTTTTTCATATACCTGTTGGCCATTTGCATATCTTCATTTGAGAGATGTCTGTTTAGATCCCTTGTCCATTTTTAATTGGATTATTTGTTTTTTGCTATTGAGATGTTTAGGCTCCTTATATATTCAGGTTATTAATCCCTTGTTGGATGGATACTTTGTTGACTGTGTAGAGGAAGCTTTTTAGTTTTCTGTAATCCCATTTTTGTATTTTTGCTTTGATTCACATGCTTTTTGAGGTCTTACACAAAAAATATTTGCCCAGACCACTGTCCTAGAGCATTTCCACAATGTTTTATTCTAGTAGTTTCATACTTTCAGGTCTTAGATTTAAGTATTTAATCTACTTTGATTTGACTTTTGTATATGGTGAGAGGGGTTTAGTTTCATTCTTCTGCATATGGATATCCAGTTTTCTCTTCAGCATTTATTGAAGAGACTGTTGTTTTACTGTTATATGTTCTTGGTGTCTTTGTTGGAAATGAGTTTGCTATAAATGCATGGATTTATATCTGGGTTCTCTATTCTGTTCCATTGGTCTGTGTGTCTGCTTTTATGCAAGTACGATGCTGATTTGGGTGCTATAGCTTTGTAATGTACTTTGAAGTCAGGTAATGTGATGTCTCCAGTTTTCTTCTTTTTGCTTATGATTGCCAGCACTATTATGAGTCTTTTGTGGTTCCATATAAATTTTAGGAGTGTTTTTTCTAGTCCTGTGAAGAATGTCATTGGTATTTTGATAGTGATTACATTGAATCTGTAAATTGCTTTGAGTAGAATTTTCATTTTAACAATATTAATTCTTCCCATCCATGAGCATGGGATGTCTTTTTATTTTTTTTGTATCCTCTTCAATTTCCTTCATCAGTGTTTCATAGTTTCTCTTGTATAAATTTTTCACTTCTTTGGTTAAATTGATTCCTAAGTATTTAAAATTCTTTGTAGTTATTGTAAGTGGGATTATTTTCTTGATTTATTTTTCAGATCATTTGCTATTGGTGTATTTAAATGCTACTGATTTTAGTATGTTAATTTTGTATCATGCAATTTTACTGAATTTGTTTATCAGTTCTGACAGTTTTGGGTGGAGTCTTTAGTTTTTTCTAAGTATAAGATTATGTCATCTGCAAACCAAGACCGATTTGACTTCTCCCTTTCCAATCCAGATGCCTTTTATTCTTTGTCTTGCCTAATTTCTCTGGCCAGGACTTCCAGTATTATGTTGAATAAAAGCAGTGAAAGTGAGCATCCTTGTCTTGTTCCAGATCTTGGAGGAAAGGCTTTCAATTTTTTCCCATTCAGTACAATGTTAGCTGTGGGTTTGTCATATATGGCTTTTGTTATTTTGAGGTATGTTCCATAAATACCCAGTGTATTTGACAGTTTTTATCATAAAGTGATGTTTAATTTTATTGAATGCTTTTCAGCATCTGTTGAGATGATCATATGGTTTTGTTCTTGGTTCTGTTGACGTGATGTATCAAATTTATTGATTTGAACGTGTTGAACCATCCTTGTATCCCCAAGATGAATCCCACTTGATCATGGTAAGTGATCTTTTTAATATGTTGTTGAAATCACTTTGCTAGTATTTTATAAATATGTTTGCATTTATGATCATCAGGGATACTGGCCTATCATTTTCTTTTCTTTTCTTTCTTTCTTTTTTTTTTTTGTGTGTGTGTTCTTGCCTAGTTTTGGTATCAGGGTAGTGCTGCCCTTGTAGAATGAATTTAGAGATATCCTCTCCTCTTTAATTTTTTTGACAAGTTTAAGTAGAACTGGTATTAGTTCTTTTAATGTTTGGTAGCATTCAGCAGTGAAGTTGACAGATCCAGGACATTCTTTGATGGAAAACTTTTTATTACAGCTTCATTCTCCTTCTCATTATTGGCTTATTGAGGTTTTCAGTTTCTTCATGGTTCAATATTGGTAGGTTTTATGTGTCCAGGAATTTATCCATTTCTTCTATGTTTTCCAGTTTGTTGGCATATAGTTGTTCATAATAGTGTCCAATTATTCCAAGTATTTCTGTGGTCTCATTTGTTATGTCTCATTTTTTGCTTCTGATTTTATTTCAGTCTTCTCTCTTTTTTTCTTAGTTAGACTAGCTGAAGTTTGTCTGTATTTTTTATCTTTTCACAAAGCAAACTTGTCATTTCATTGATCCTTTTTTTAGTCTCAATTACAATACTTTCTGCCCTGTTATTTATTATTTTTTTCCTTCTACTAATTTGGGGTTTGGTTTCTTCTTGCTTTTCTAGTTTCTTGAGGTACGTTACTAGGTTGTTTATTTTTAGTCTTTCTACTTTTTGATGCAGGGCTTTATTTCTGTAAGCTTCCCTGTTACTATTGCTTTTACTGTATTACATAGAATTTGGTTTGCTGTTTTTCCATTTTCATTTGTTTTAAGAAATTTTAAAATTTTCTTCTTTTTTTATGTTTGACTTTTATTTGTTGATTGTAATAAAATGTTTTAATTTTGAAATTTGAAGTTAACAAGAAAATGCCATACTAATTCCATTCTGTCCCCTATCAGTGCAGCATATTAAGAATTTCCTTTATCATTAAAGCTTAATTTTTTAGTTCCTTGAGCTATCTCCATACTACCTTCCTGTACTTGGGTATTTATCTCGTTCTCAAGTTCTGGGAAGTTTTTTGTTATAATTTCTTTAAATAAGCTTTCTACCCCTTGTTTTTGCTCAACTCCCTCTTCAACAGCAATAATTCTTAAATTTGGTCTTTTGAGGTAAATTTCTGTATCTTATAGGCAATCTTCAATCCTTTTCATTCTTTTTTTTTTCTCCTTTGACTGTGTATTTTCAAACAGCCTGTCTTTGAGATCACTGATTCTTTCCACTGCTTGATCCTTTCTGCTATTGAGAGCCGCTAATAAATTTTTCAGTTAAGCATATGTATTTCTCAGTCCCAAGATTTCTGTTTGACTTTTTAAATTATTTCAATCTGTTTATTAAATTTCTCTGATAAATTTATGAATTGATTTTGTGTGTTACCTTGGAGATCACTGAGTTTTCTTAAAACTACTATTTTGAATTCTTGGTCAGAGAGTTCACATATCACTATTTCCTTATTTTTTTAACCTTTATTCGTATGTTTATTGGCCATGAGAATTATTCTTTTTTAATTTATTTTGTAAAATATTTATTTATTTATTTATTTATTTCTAATTTCACAGTATTACGGGGGTACAAAAACTTTGGTTATATAAATTGCCTTTGCACTGCCCAACAAGCGTGCTCATCCCTCAGATAGCGCACACTGCATACCTTAGGTGTGGATTTACCCACTTCCTCCTCCCCCCTTCTACCTGCTTGACACCCTATGAATGTTACTTCCCATATGTTCACATTAGTGTTGATCAGTTAGTACCAATTTAATGGTGAGTACATGTGGTGTTTGTTTTTCCATTCTTGTGATACTTCACTTAGAAGATTGGGCTCCAGCTCCATCCAGGACAGTACAATAGGTAGTTCATCTTTTTTTATGGCTGAGTAGTACTCCATGATGTACATATACCACCTTTTATTAATCCACCCTTGTACTGATGGGCACTTGGGTTGTTTCCACATCTTTGCAATTGTGTATTGTGCTGCTATAAACATTCAAGTGCATATGTCTTTATTATAGAATCTCTTTTTTTCCTTTGGGTAGATACCCAGTAGTGGGATTGCTGGATCAAATGGTAGTTTCTACTTTCAGTTCTTTGAGGTATCTCCATACTACCTTCCACAGAGGTTGTACTAGTTTGCAGTCCCACCGGCAGTGTATGAGTGTTCCTATTTCTCTGTATTCACTCCAACATTTGTTGTTTTGGGACTTTTTGATAAAAGCCCTCCTCACTGGAGTTAAGTGATATCTCATTGTGGTTTTGATTTGCATTTCCCTGATGATTAGAGATGTTGAGCATTTTTTCATATGTTTGTTGGCCATTAGTTTATCTTTTGAAAAGTTTCTGTTCATGTCCTTTGCCCACTTTTTAATGGGGTTGTTTGATTTTTTTCTTGCTGATTTTCCTGAGTTCTATATAGATTTTAGTTATCAGCCCTTTATCAGATGTATAGCATGCAAATATTTTCTCCCATTCTGTAGGTTGTCTATTCACTGTAGTGATAGTTTCTTTGGCTATGCAGAAGCTATTTAATTTGATCCCATATATTTATTTTCGTTGATGCTGTGATTGCTTTTGGCGTCATCTTTATAATTCTTTGTCTAGGCCAGTGTCTGTAAGAGTTTTTTCAACATTTTACTCTAGACTTCTTATGGTTTTATGCCTTAGGTTTAAGTCTGTTATCCATCGTGAGTTGATTTTTGTGAGAAGTGAGTGGTGCGGTTCTTGTTTCAGTCTTCTACATGTGGGTATCCAATTTACCCAGCACCATTGATTGAATAGTGATTCTTTTCTCCAGTGTACGTTTTTGTCTGCTTTGTCAAAGATCAGATGGCTGTATGAGGTTGGTTTTATATCTGGGTTCTCAGTCCTGTTCCATTGGTCTATGTCTCTGTTCTTGTGCTAGTACCATGCTGTTTGGGTTACCATAGCCTTGGAGTATAGCTTGAAGCTTGGTAAATTGTTGCCTCCTAATTTGTTCTTTTTGCTTAAGGTCGCTTTGGCTATACAGGGTCGTCTCTGGTTCCCTATGAAACATAGAATTATTTTTTCTGTATCTGTGAAAAATGACATTGGTATTTTAATAGGGATTGCATTGAATCTATAGATCACTTTGGGTAGTATAGACATTTTAGCAATGTTGATTCTGCCTTAGAGTCAGTCACTGATTCCTTGCTTTGTTTGTTTAGGAGGTCATGGTTCCCTGGTTTGCTGTTACTTCTTGTGGATGTATGCCTGTGTCTTTGCACTGAAAAATTAGTTATTTATCCAGATTTCTCTGTCTGGCTTGTTGTGGTTTTTATTGGATATGTTTGCTTAGAGATTCTTTGTGATGTACTTATTGATTTTTCTTTCTTTTTTTTTTGTTCTGCTAGGGTGGTGTCTCCTTTTTGTACAAGACGATTACCTAAGTCAGCAGTCCCCAACCTTTTTGACACCAGGGACTAGTTTTGTGGAAGACAGTTTTTCCACGGACGAGGGGCAGGGGAGGGGGGGAATCACCACCTCGGCTCCACCTCAGATCATCAGGCACTGGATTCTCATGGGGAGCATGCAACCTGGATCCCTCCCATGTGCAGTTTGCAGTGGGTCCATGGTCCTATGAGGACCTGATGTTGTGGATGATCTGAGTGGGGCAGGACTCCGGCAGTGACGGGAGCGATGGGAGGCAGCTGTGGGTGCAGGTGGGACTTCGCTTGCTCACCTGCTACTCGCCTCCTGCCTGTGCGGCCAGGTTCCTGGTGGCCATGCACCAGTGCTGGTCCACAGCCGGGGGGTTGGGGACCGCAGCCTTAAGATCAATTTTGCCTCAGTTCTAGTAAACAATCAGAGTGCCACCCATTCCCAAATGGGAAAGGTCCCAAAGAAGATACCCTGGTATTGTAGGAAGGCTGGCTAGGGGTTTGTGCCCAAGGGACCTGTAGAATGAACCTCCTACAGTATGGTGCTGCTGAACAATCATTCTGATTTGATATCTCCTTTGTCTGAATTACAGAGCAGAATTTCCGGAGTTGGGGATGGTAGTCCTGTCTCCCTCTTTTGTTTCTCCCTGTTCTCGGGGATGTTTCTCCCTCTAGGCACTCCTGATGCTCCCTGTGGGTTGAGGCAGGGACAGTTCTCTTGCCAGGGAACCCAAGATGGTGGGGAAACTGGTTGTCCATTTCCATCTTACTTTTTCCAGTGTAGAAACTGTGAGTCAAGGGTAAATTTTCTGCACACTTAGTACCTGGCAGATGGGAGGGAGAGTTGTCATGGATATGGAAGTCCAATTCTCTTACTATGTACTTGGAGATTGTTCATTTTTCTGTGTCCCTGAGAAATGCCTCATCCTTATATTTGAGTTCTGGGATATTGCTGGTGATAATCTTTGTTTTTGATTTTCTTTTTGGGGGGAAGTGAAGCCAACTTGCTTCTATGCTTCCATTTTGGAACCAGAAGTCGCCTCCATTTGATTTTGTAGATATTTAATATTTCTAGATATTTAATCAATATTTATATTTCTGTTGTCAAAAACAGTATAATTGATTTTTACATTCATTTTATATAGGCTATTTTGCTAAGCTCTTATAACAATTTACGTTATATTTTTGGTTTTCTATCTACATCCTTATATTATCTATGGGTTAGTGAGTGTATCATTTTTTACTTTATAATCCACATACATATTATTTTCTTCTTTTTTCTTGACTACTTAATACAGATATGATTAATAGAGTTAGTGGTTTTTGTCTTGCCCCTGATTGAAAGGAAATATTTTCAAAATTTCACCCTTAAGAAAATATTTATTGTAGATTTTTCACAGATACTGTGTTCTGACACCACTTATCTTACATCAATTAGGTGTTCTATGATTCCATTCAATTCTGACACTAACTACTCAGTGTTTGTCAGGTCCCACAAGTTAAAGAACAAGGCTCCCAACGTGACTTCTCTTACTTCAGATTCCAGCTGCAGGTGGATTCCCCAGGCTACCCACACTTTTCACTGACCATCTACAAATTTGGGGATTTTTACAACTCCATTAGTTTCCCTAATTTGCTAGAATAACTCACAGAACTCAGGAAAGCACAATACTTACGACCACCATTTAATAGTGAGGGATACAAATGAACAGCCAGATGAAGATATACACAGGGCAATCTGGTGTATATATCAGATATACACTGGTAGGATCACAAGAACAGGAGCTCTTATCCTGACGGAGTCAGGGGGTGCCACCCTTCCAGTATGTCAGTGTGTTCAACAACAGTAGAATCCAGAGCTGCAAGGTTTAAGGTTCTTATCAGTGTTTCATCAGGTAGGTATGATTGAATAAATTATTGGCCACATGAATAAACTCAACTTACAGTCCCCCTACCATCCCTAGATGCTGAGTGGCTGAAAATCCCAGCCTTGTAATAATGTGATTGGCTTTTCTGGCAACCAGAGCCCCTCCTGAAGATATCTAAGAACGCTGTCATGATTTGGATCATTGGCATAAAAAAGAATTATTGTTACTCAGGAAACTCCAAGGATTATGAAGTCCTGTGCCAGGAACCTGGAATAAATACTATATATATGTGTGTGTGTATATATATATACACACACACAGATAATCTCCAACTTACTATGGTTCAACTTAGAATTTTCAACTTTGTGATGGATTTATTGGGGTATTAGATGCATTTTCACGTTAAGATATTTGGACCTATGATGGTTCATTGGGATGGAACTCCACTGAAAGTCAAGGAGCATCCGTATTATATGCATGTATATGCATGTATATGAGTATATATATAAAGTGTATAGCATAAAATTTACCATTTTAGCCATCTTTAAGTTACTGTTCAGTAGTGTTAACTACATTATCATTGTTTTTCAATCTCTAGAACTCTTTTCATCTTGCAAAACTAAAACTCTATATGCATTAACAACAACTTTCTATTATCCCTCTTCCTAGCCCCTAGAAACCATCATTCTACTTTCTGTCTCCATGAACTATACTATGCTAGGTACTTCACATAGGTGGAATAATATAGTATTTTTCTTTTTGTAACTGGCTTATTTCAGTAATAGGATTTTCTTTGAGAAATATTTTTATTACACCACAGATTTTTAAGTTGAAGAAATTTCCTTTTCAGTCTAGTTTACTAATAGTTTTAATCATGAAAAGACAGTGAATTTGTAAAATGTTCACTCAATACCTATCGGGTGATTATATTTTTCTCCCTTAATTCATTAGCATAGTAACTTTTATTGATGTATTTTCTTATTTAAAACCACTCTTAAATTCTGAGATAAACTTAACTTGTTTGTGATATACTTTTTTAATACACTGTTCCCTTTGACTTCTAATATTTTGATAAGGATTTTTAATATATGTTCTTCAGTGATATTACATTATAATTTTTATTTCTTATATTGTCAGTGTCTAATTTTGAAATTAAGAATATACTGATCCTAGAATGAGTTTGAGGATTTTCTCCTTTCTCTCAAAGAGTTTATATAAATTTGGAGCAATTTATTCCTTAAAATATTGGTGTAACTAGTCTGTAAAAAATATCCGGGAGTAGAATTCTGGAAAGTTGTCAAAGTAGAAAACATCTATCTGTCTCCCCATTTAGACAACAATTACATTGGCAAAATCTATCTGATACAACTATTTTGGAGCTCTAGAGTCTGTTGAAGGCTTGCAGTTTCCTGAGGAAGTCTTAAACAGTAAGTTGTGGTTAATTTTGGTCAATCTCAGCTCAGCACAGACCAGCTACCCACAGCACTCAGTCTCATGGCAAACAGCTCTGCGTATCTTCCTGGAGCATCTTGCACACAGCTTATGGGAGCGAGAGTGAGCAAAAGGGACCCTGTCCTCCAAATATTGGGGTACTATGATCTTATTGCTGTTGGCTAATTCTGATCACAGAGGTGTAGACAAAGATGCAGTGTCCGTTGTTCTGTATCCCCCCATTGTTGCACAACCTTCTCTCCCCCCAAATGAAGTGACTTCCATTGTATTTAAAGTGCCAGTACCTTTATCCCTCCTTCATTTTTATCTTTTTTCCTTTTTTGAAAGCCAGACATTGAAGACTAGGAAATTCCAAGTCTACTGCATATATATGGGAAATTGAATAATCATTACACATGCTTTGGGTAATACACACGCTCAGAAAACACCTGAGAAGACCTTAAGTATGCACCTCAATCTGATTCTTGACAAATACTTGTCTACAACAATAAATTAAAAAGAAACAAAAAACAAGCCACCATGGGGAAGGATGAGATCTGATTTCCAGAGTCTACATGTTATGAGATTCAAATGTCCAGTTTTCAACAAAAAAAAATCACAAGGCATACAAAGAAAGAGGTAAATCTGACCTATTTAAGCAAAAGCAAAAACAAAAACAAGACAATCAAAACTATCCCTGAAAAACACTTGATAGCAAATCTTTTAGACAAAGACTTTGAAACAATTATTTTAATGTTGCAATACTTGCAAATGATATATCTAATAAAAGATTAATACTCACAATAGAAAACAAACTCAGCAACAAAAAACCAAACAACCTGATTAAAAAATGAGCAAAGGACTTGATTAGACATTTCACCATAGAAGGTATACAAATGGTCAATAAACACATGAGATACATGTCATAGAAGCCTAAACCCTATTACTTTAAACTTTCCATGTCCTTGTGTCCTTAATCATTAGGGAAATGGAAATCAAAATTACAGTGAGGTATCACTTCACACTCTTTAGGATGACTACTATCACACACAAAATAACAAGTGTTGGTGAGGATGTGGAGAAATTGATATCCCTGCAAACTATTGGTGGGAATGTAAAATGGTGCAACTGCTGTGGAAAATAGTATGCAGTTCCTCCCAAGATTAAAAATAGAATTACCATGTGATCCAGTAATTTTACCTCTGGGTATATACCTCACAAATATGGAAAATAGGATCACTAAGAGATATTTGTAAACCTGTGTTTATAGCAGCATTATCCACAATAGCTAAAAAGTGAAGGCAACCCAAGTGTCCATCAAGGGATGAATGTATAAGCAAAATGAGCAAATACATACGATAGAATATTATTCAACCTTAAAAAGGAAGGGAATTCTGACATAGGCAGGGAGTGGAGGGAATTATTGTTTAATGGATGCAGAGTTTCAGTTTTGCAAGATTTTTAAAAGAGTTCTGGAGATGGATGGTGGTGATTGCACAACAATATAAGTGTAGTTAATACCACTGAACTGTACACTTAAATATGGCTAAGAAAGTAAATTTTATGTTATATGTATTTTACCAAAGTAAAAAAAATTAAAAAAATACATCTGGACTTCATAAGAATGAAGAAAAATTGGAAAAATTTTAAACTACTGATTTCTTTTTTTGTTTTCCATTCCAAGACAATTCTATTTATACTATTTTTTCAACATTCATTTTTGAAAAGTTATATTTCTATGAAATTGTATTCTTCCTCTAAGTTTTCATATTTAATGGCATTAAGTTATTCATGTATTTTGTTATCATTTTAAATATCTGGAGTAGTTATTGTATGACTCTTTTTATTCTTAATCTTGTTTATTGTTCTTTTCCTCCTTGGTCAATATATTCTAAGAACTAACTCCTGCTGTAGCTGATCCTCTGTGTATACTTGTTTTCCACTTCATTAATTTTGTTGTTATATTTTCTATGTCTTTTCTACATTCTATGGAATTTTTCTGTTGATATTATAACATACATTGGACAATTTTTTAAAAATTAATCTTTCTTCATGTATAAAGAAAGAACTTAAATCTATACCTTCCCTCAGAGTACCAGTTTCACTGCCTTCCAAAAATTTTAATATGGAGAATTTTTATTATTTATAAATGCTGTGTATTTTATGATATACATTGTAATTTTTCTTTGACCCAAGAGATGTTTACATATTTTCAAATTTCCAATTGTAGAATTATTTTTATTTATCATTTCATTTTGACTAAAAATTAAATTGCTGTGTGATAAAGGAATATATTCTGTAATATTTACTTAGTTTTTATTTGATCAGACTTGCCTCATAACTTCATCTTTGCTCGTATTTTTTTTTATTTTTCATGTATGCATGAGAAATATTATTAGGTGTTATAAATATTCATTAAATCAACCTTTCTAATTATGTTGTACATCTTTTTTAACCTATTTTTTTTAACATAGCCCAAGTCATAGAAGCCTAAACCCGATTACTTTAAACTTTCTATGTCCTTGTGTTTTAAGTATTCCTCTTCTAAAGAATATACACCTGAATTATTTGCTTTTAATCCAATTTAATATTTTTTAACTAGTGTACTTTTCTATATGTGAATTTATTGTAAATATTAAAATATGTGCATTTGGATTTGTTTCCACCATATCATTTCTAATTTATATTTGTTTCATTTTTCCCTTTCTTTATGTTCATGCTCTTTTCAAATTTAACTTTACATTTTAAAATGGACAGTATTAGTAGTAATAGTTTTTTAAGTTTTTTTTTTTTTGAGACAAAGTCTCACTCTGTCAACTGGGCTAGAGCGCCGGGGCATCACCCTAGCTCACAGCAGCCTCGAACGCCTGGGCTCAAGCGATCCACCTGCCTTGGCCTCCCGGAGTGCTAGGATTACAGGTGTGAGCCACTGCACCCAGCCAGTTTTTTAAAATTTTTTAATTGACAAATAATAATTGTACATATTCATAGGCTACATAGTGATGTTTTAATACACATAATGTACAGTGATAAGATCAGGGCAATTAGCATATAAAATCGGTGTTTATATTTCACTAACAAGTTTGCCAACTCCATAGCTTATCCTCTTTCTTTTTGCCTCTTGAATTTCCAGGACCATTTTCATCTTTCTTATTTCCAGTTTTTTTTTTAGAAATCAGTGAAGATCTGTTAGTTGTAAATATTCTCTGTCTCTTTTTATCTTCCTTTCTCCCAGAAAATGTTTTTACTTGTACTCAATATTCAAGGATGGTTTGTTGGGTACCCAGTTCTATATTGACAATTATAGGCATATTACTCAGCCTTTAGAGGGAAATCCTGACATTTTGAACAGTACGGATGAACCTGGAGGACATTATGCTAAGTGAAATGAGCCAGACACAGAAAGACAAATACTGCATGATGTCACTTATATGTGGAATCTTCAGAAGTCAAACTCATAGAAACAGAGTTGAATGGTGGTTACCAAGGACAGGGATATGGGAAATGGAGAGATGTTGGTCAAAAGGTAAAAGTTTCAGTTATGCAGAATGAATAAGTTCTGGAGATTTAATGTACAGCATGGTCGCTATAGTTATTAATATAATGTATATTTGAAATTTGCTAAGAGTAGATCTTAAGTGTTCTCACCGCCCCCCCCACACACAGGGTAAATGTGAGGTGATATGTTAATTAGCTTGATTGTGGTAATCATTTCACTGTATATACATATGTCAGATCATGACCCTGTACACCCTAAATATGTACAGCTTTTATTAGTCAATCATGCCTCAATGAAGCTGGGAGACAAGAGGGAGACTGCTTCTCTAATATCAGAGTTATAATTCTCATTGATATCTATTTGTTAAGTGTGCTTGCTGTTAAATAGATTCTCTCAAGTCTTTAACAACTAACTGCCTCCCATTCTGCACCACCTTTAGTCTCCTGATGCATAAGTTTTATCTCCAGTTACGGTACCACTTCTGTAGAACTGCATTGTCTGATATGGTAGCCACTAGCAATGTGTGACTATCGAGTGCTTTAAATGTGGTCTAGGTCAAGTTCAGATGTGAAGCTAGTGTAAAAAACACATTGTACAAAAAAGCACAAAACCTCATCAATAAATTTTTATATTGGTTACATGTTGAAATGATATTTTGGATATACTGAATTAAATAAAATATTTTAATAAAACCATTTTACTTTCTTTTTATTTGTGTATATGAGAATTAGAAAACTTAAAATTGCAAATGTGGCTTGCATTATGTTTCCGTTAAACAATGCTGCGCTACCAGATTATCAATAAACACCTTCAAAATCTATTTGATTTCAGTCCTTTTTAAAATTTCTGTTACTTCAGTTGAGAAGGAAATTTGTCATTGTGTTCTTTATCCACTCCAAGAAAATTTGCTACCTAAGCAAACTTGTGTCCTAGAGCTTTTACAACCTTTTGTGCCCCACCCTTCAACTCAGCTCTATGATTTTTTAAAAATTTGTATTTCTTTATCCCCATGGACTAATTCAATGTCCACCTAACTCAAAATGAGGCTTTTACAAATGTTTTCTAAAATCCAAAAACAGTTTCTCAGTTTGTTTCCATCAGTGTCGGCATCCTCTCAACATACCATAAAAGAAAACGTGGAGAGGAGATTAGGGGACATTTAGGAAACTAAAGGTGGATTGGGCAAAGGGTTGAAGCATAGGCTTGCCTGATAAAATACTGGATACCCAGTTAATGTGAATTTTAGATAAACAATGAGTAATTCTGATTTTGTTTATATTATTTTCTTCTGATTATTTATAAACAACAAATAAATAGTGCATGGGACATACTTATACTAAAATATAATTCATATTTATTGTTTACCTGAAATTAAAATTTAACTGGGCATCCTAGCAGTTTAATTTGCTAAACTTGTCCACCTTACTGGGTCAAAGATTGTATCACTGTTTTCTCATGGGTAGGACAAAGAAAGTGATTGGATTTCATGTGTAGAGAGTTGAACTACTCATATTCTTCATTTTCTAGCACAAAATGACCATTCATCTGTGAAAGGCCCACCACTTATTTTATTAATTAATTCATTCAATTTTTACTGATTCTTCAAGTTCCATTTTCCTCCCCATCTTCCATAGGGGAGGAAAATACATTCTAAGTTGTTTGAAATGTACTTGGTTTTAACATGTGTGTTTTACTTTTAAAATAAAACCCCACTTCCTTCAAACTCCTCAAGTCTCTATTCAAGTCACCTTCTCAGTGTGGCTTAGCCTGATAATCCCATTTAATTGTAAGTAGCCTCCTCCTAGTGCTCCCACGTTCTGTCTAGCTCATTGCTTGTTTATTTGATTATTGTTTATAATTTGTCTCTCCTCAGATACATGGTACTATTAATGAGGGCAGGGAACTTTGTTTCATTGTTTTTTGTTTGTTTGTTTTTTTCACTGACGTATCAAGCACTTAGAACTGTGCTTGGCACATCCTAGGTGGTGAACATATTAATAATATAAACTAAAATAAATGTGCTGTTGCTTTCTTTTCACATATTTATGTTTTATAGGAATGCTTTCTGTTTTAAACTTCTTTCTATTTGTTATTTTAGTCAATATTGCCTTTTTAGCTAGATGACTGTTTTGTGCACATCAGACCTCTGCATCTATCCTCTGCAAAGTATTCTATCACATACATCCACCATATTTCACTTTTCTATGCCCCCAACCATAGATACAGGATTACATCCTCACCTCCCTTCTCTATGTGTCATGTAGTTTTGTTTTTTACACTTTCTCTTTTAACATTTTCTTTTATCATCTTCTTAAAACCATTATGCTACCTTTTGTAAGGAAAGGTGCTAAATGGAAGGGACCTATTATTTCCCATCTTTTCCATCCCTCAGGTAGGTTTTTGTTCTAGACATTCTGTTATTGACACGAACCCTGGAGAATTCCATTGCTAAACATTTTGACACCCCATGCTAAATTTAGAAAACATCACCAACAACACTACACTTAAATTAATTACAGATAGTAGTTAGGTACACATAGGTCTTTTCTAATATATACCGTTTCTTGGAGACAAGGAGTAGGTATTTCAAGATCAAAAGAATGCTTGTTTGATAGAAGTATTCTAAGCCTATTAGTTGAGTAGAGAAGTTATTATTCTTTTTATTATTCTATTATTAAATGTATTCTGTGTCAAGATGATTACCAGCACTGAAATTTGGAAGGGGTACAATTTAAAATTTTTCTGTTACTTCTAATATAGTGCTAATACATTTTTAACTTGAGACTTCTATAAGGTCACTTATAACTCTGTATTCTTTCCCATTTATAAAACCACTGTGCTTCATATACTATTTTTAAAATAGTTCTATAATACTTATTATTGTATCCATCAGTTTTAAACTTAATTATATGTTATCATGTCATTAAACAATTTTCGAATAACTATATAGTGATCAAAGAGCAATAACTAGGACCTATTATTTTTTTCAACTCACTAGAGCTCCCAGCATGGTTCTGAACACTTGGTAGGCAAGTAAAATGCTTATTTAATTTTCATGCAAGGTTATTAACTAAATTAAAGTATATTAAGAACTTAGAGTTAAAAATCAGTTTTGGATTTGGATTATAACTCTTTTAGTTTAAAGATGTGAGCTTAGATAAGTTGCCTAATTTACTTTAGTTTTATTTTTGTTATAAACTTACTTTTCTAAATAAGTGTGAATAACTTACTGGGTCATTGTAAGGATTAAATGTTATTATACACATAAAGGTCTTAGCACAGCCCTAGTATATAATAAACCCTCAATAAGTTTTACCTACTATTACTAATGTAAACTTTTTTTCCTTCATTTTGTTAAATTCTTCAAAGTGTCTCACACCCTTTTTTTCTTTTCTTTTCAAGGACAATTTGTTCTGTGGGCTAAAAAAAGATAGTGAATCACAAGTATCACCAACATGATAATCACATACTATAAAACATTACTGAACATAACGTTGTATTTACTTTCATCTGCAAGATTGTACATATTCATGTTGGGTAAACAACACAGAGCATGACTCTCCTTACTTTAGGCAACTCAACAGTATTTGAATCTGCAATTATGATTGATACCCTAGGAATGGGATGGATGACTATATAGCTTTATAGTATTTAAATGAAAAAGAAACTGAGTAAAGTATTAATAAGAAAGCTTGAGGTTGTTTACATGCATGTTTAGGTAGAGAAATTCATAGAATAAATAAAATGCATAACTATGAAATTATTTAAAGGGCAATGTGTGTGAATTGTTTTATTTAGCCTTTCTAAAATCTCCATTCACTGACTTTACTATATGTGATACAAAAAACTGAAACTTTTGGAACCATTTATCAAAGAATATGTATAGTTGAAACATTTTCTTCAATTTTGAATATAGGACTGTATGCATTACTAGTCTCATTTGGAGACTTTTATTTCTGTAATGAATAATTTTAATATATAGCAATATTTTACTTTTCTGTTGAAGTGAAACAAAATTCCCCAGTGTACTTGTTCTGGTTCATTCACGTAGGATGGTGAATATTTGTGTGTTTACATTTATAAGCTAAATTATATGCTTAGAGATATAATAGGCCTTACTTTTATGCAGTTTATGCAGTTTTTTTTCTCTAAGGAATTCAACACATTTCATATTGGCTTTGGAAAAACAAAAAATAAGTATGCATTCTTGACCTACCATACCGCTCCAGAAATATTGCCTTATTTTCAATCTTTTTTTTTTTCCCTCAGAATCTTATAGTGGGTTGTAAAACATCTAAGAGGAGAGAGGCAGAGAGAAAAAGGAGAGCACTTAACACAAAGTTAATTCATTTGGCGAAAATCTTTAAGATTCAAAATCACCAAATAAATATCAAAACCTTAGTTGAATTGTAGTCTTGTAGGTCACTGCTATCTCTAATAAAATAAAACATCAATGAGATTTTAAATATGTTTAAATAAATTAAATTTTCAGAGAGTCAATATTTCATATTTGAAGAAATGGATATGAGATTTAAAAAACACTTTATTTCATGACTTAGTTCTTTGGGCTCTTAATTTTTATGTATTATCCTCGTTAGGGTGGACATTTCAAGTTGGTATTCTGGCAGAAATGAATTTTATTAGTAAATCCACCTACACACCTCTACTTTTTGACCAAGGGCAGGCCTTTGCAAAGTCTCTACAAAACTAACTGCTCCATGTAGTCATTGAATACATGACGTTTCTCACCATCGAAATGTCAGCCTGAGATATTGAGATAATCTAAATCAATCTTTTCCCTATATTGATAAGGAAACAAGTTTGAAAGATGAAATGATTTGCAAAAAGGTATAAAGCATAGTGGTTAGGAACACCCACCAGAGTTATGTTACCATTTTCATCCTGAACTCTAGCATTTACTCTCTGTGTAATCTTGCCTGTGTTGACTGACCTTTATAAGCCTCGGATTATGTGTATAACATGGATCTAGTAATAGTACCTAATAGTTTAATTTATACCAAATATTATAGTAGGATTCAAGAGAGAGACCACATCAAGGAATTTTATTAGAAAGTTGAAGATTTAGAGATTGTTAAAAATCTCCATTTCCCTTTTGGAATCACTTTGTCTTATGGGCCATTTATAGTTCCATTTCTATCTCGTGCTTAACCGTTGGTCACTTGAAACTATGCTGTGGGAAAATGTGAGAACTGCTATAGCATCATGGTTAGGCACTCAGGCTCTAGACCAGACTGCTGAGGACTGCATTTCTGTTCAGTTGTGTAGCATTAGTCTTTGGACCTCTCTGTGACTCAGTTTCCTCATCGGTAGCATGGGAGTAATAAAAAGCTTGCATGATAGAATTAAGTAAATTAACTTATGTAAAATTCTATGAACAGTGCCAGGCACACAGCAAATAGTGTATGAATGCTAGTAGTTAGTTGTTGACATACTAAAAAACAATGTGAATTGCTTTATTCAACTCTTCTAACTTCTCCATTTGCTAATTCTATATGTGATATAAATAACTGGAACACTCATGTCAAAAAAAAAAAAAACAACCCAAAAAGATACTTATAATTGGTCCTCTATTTTTGTTTTGACAAATACTCATCAATTTTAATTTTGAATTAATATATAAAAATGGCAATTTCTATTACTTTTTCTCTAATTCATTCTAATGAAATAATTCTTATATAGGTTTTGCTAAAATTTTCTAACTACTACTGAAGGTATTAATAGTACTCATAATGTCCCCCATGACTCCATCAGGAGTAAACAATGACACAATCAAATATGTAATCACTCTTGTGAAGGCGTAAGTAAACATTGTCATAAACACCCAGGTTCTCAAACTTGAAGCTTGTGAGAATAATAAATGTGTCCACTTTCATCAAGGTACATTATTAAATCCTTCTGTTTTAGCTCAAATCTATTTCTGTAACCACTGAAGTAAATGATACATTTTTGAACATTTCTATCCAAATTCTGTATATTAATCTCATACAGATATAATTTCTATAAAATGGAAATTCTCCCCATGTATTTCCTTACAAGTGTTTGAGTTCACTTCTGCATGACAAGGAAGAAAACAAGATTTTTGTGTTGTGTCACAGTAAATGAATACATAGTCTTTCTATTCATTAGAGTGGGCATAATAGAATAATTGTGTATTCATGGTGGTCAGTTTTCTATAAATATTGGAATCCAATAATTGCTATAAAACAGCCTTATTTACTCATTTGGAAGACTTAAAGAAACATGAATATGCATGAACTACTTCTATAAGTCAAAAACTATACTTTTTTTGTTTTGTTTGTCTTGCTCTTTGGGTTGCTATAGGGATCTTTTGTACATTTTTTCTGCTTAATATCCACTAGCCAATCTGAGAATAAAAAATGTATGGAAGTATTAAAGAAATAAACTTTCCCTGCCCCTATTTTTTCAAGGCCCAAATCACATTTTGCTATATAGATTTCTAGAGGTAAACCTCAGTTGTCTTCTCTCTCCAATTGGTCCTCCAACTCACTTTGAAAAAGAGGATCTAATATTAAAAATGCAGAGTTCAGTAATGGGAACATTTCATGTAAAACAGGAGCCATCTGTTAGCCCTCAAATTTACCCAGGTTGCTATCTTCTCATCTTCTCACTTTGTTTTCTTAAAAGACTTGCTTTGATTTTGGAGGAGTTGAACCTTCATTTTAGCAGTCTAAGAGAGAAACCTTCTTTTCTGAACTCACATCTCTAGTTAGCATCACATTAAATTTACAAAGCATTTCTAGAAATAAATTGCTATGGAACTCAGAAGTGCATAGCAGTAATACTATAATTATAGAAAGCTGAAGATGTAATATAGTTTACTCAATAATTTGCTGAAAATAAGGATGGAAATGTTCACAGTTTTTAAAAAAACAGTACTTGGCTCATTCAGCTAATCTTACTTGTGTACAGATTAACATTTGAGTCAATCCTCTAAATTCAAGATTTACGTTAGATTTTTTTTTTCTGTTTGAATGCAGGACTCAGAATCACCTCCTTAGTCAGTGTTTCCTACAAATTCTCTGATAATTGGCTAGTACAAACCACCAGCAAAAAAGTTCACATAGTCCCTCTAAAATTAGAATTTCCAGGAATTTGGGTGTAGAAAGGGAGAACATGGCAATTATAAATTAGTTTAGAAATAAAGTACTAATAGAGAGATGTGACTATAGTGGTTCCTAATACAGTAAACTGTTGTCTGGTTATCAAATGATCATTTTAAAATCAAAGAAAAGAGTGATCAGCGTGAATGCAACAATGTTGGATATTCCATCTTGCCCTTTTACTGACCAGAATTCTATGAATGCTGTCAGACTGCAGGGCTGGTGAAAAAAATTGACAGTATATTTCCTATGAAAACTAAAACTAACTTTAGACATGCCCACATTCTTGATGGCTCTATAAAGTAATATGTCCTTGTTTGGATTGGGACCTTTGGTGGAAAACACAACTAATTCTCATTTAGTAAATGAGAAGAAGATGTAAATAATGATAGTGATAACAGTGAGAAATCCTGATCATTCTCTTCTAGAAGGCTCTGGTATTTATTAGCATGTTATCATTCATATGTAATTTTCTCTGTAGATAGTGTCTTCCTGTACAGTTCTAATTAATGCAAACGGTACTGACATAACAGATAAATAAAATTTCATTAAGCTTGATATGATTACCAATATGATATTCTCACAAACTTGCCCATTTATAATCTTTTAAAAATACTTTATATGTAAACAAACATAATTTTATGATGAAGCACATTTTATTTCCAACATATTTATTAAAAACATTATGTAATATTTTACATAAAATAAAATGCAGAAGAAAATGCATTATAAAAATACAGAGAAAAAAGTTTTTTACTCTTGTCTTTGAATCAATTTCTATGAATTTGTTGCCTTGGGAAGCAATATTACTATAGGACATTTGAGCTTTTTCTCAAGCACTGTATATACCATAACTTTAAGATTATCGTGAAGGACAAAAATTGATCATTTTACTCATAAATGTCTGCAATAAAGTAACTTTGCTCAAATATAGAGAATGAACTCTGATTAAAAAATAAACTAAAAAGGTAGCTTCTTTGGGGCTTGTGGGACCTCAGTGTGATCAGAATCCATTAATATGGATACAAATTAATGAGTAAATCTGGATTCTGACCCAACTTCTGACACTCATCATCTCTGACCAAGAATAAATCACTTGAGCATAAATTTTCTTATCTGTAAAAGGGAGCTATTCAATAAATACTTAAAAATTCATTTCTCCCTTTTCACCCAATCAGCAACCAGAACTGAAAAGAACAGTATAACAGGTATTGTACAGTCTACAATAAAAATTGTATTTAATTTTTTCCAAAATGATCATATACAGTAATTAACTATAAAAAGTAATGGATGAGAAAAAAGTAATTAAGATAAAAGATTAAAAATGATGACAAAATCAGGTTATGTATGTTAAAAGGCCAAGCCAAGCATTTGTTTTATAATATTTAAGTGAATACAATATTTAACACAGCCACTGTAGGTAAATGTTTATATGTATCTACTTCCTCGAAGTAAATATCTCTCTCAAACATATATATATATATATATATATATGTATATAAAAGAAAAGTCAATGACCATAGATTTACCCTATGTAATGAGTGAATTATGATATTAAATTGCCATTTGTTCATCTGATATCAGTTTATTGAGTGTCTACGATTGAAAGGCATTATGTTTTGTGCTTGTAAATGCAGTGCTATAGAAAGAATGATGCATAGAGAAAATTAGATTTTGTACAGCTTAAAGACTGTACAATTTGGGAAACCCCCTTTAAGAAAATGAATACAAAATCAAGTTTTTAAAAAAGTAAACATTTATTTAGCATGAGAAAAGAAATTATAAGTTACAAAGGTAAAAATCTGACCATTACAACAAACATCACATTACAAAATAAAAAAAATAACATTTTATATTAGTTAACTATTTATAACATTATTCTTATATATTTTTGACTAAATACAATTTGAGTGCCTCTTCATATAACAAAAATTTTGTAATTTGTTTTCTATAGGAATAATAGGAGCATAATTTATATTTTCTTCTAATAAGGATAATTAATTTTTTCATATTGACTTTTAAAAAGTTTATTGCAGCATCACAAATTGTTATTGGCAATGCCACATAAACATTTTGGGTGTTATGAAATATAAGAAAATCTTACATATTTAAGATGTAAGATTTGGAAGAATTTTCCACAGGCTGGTGTCTGATTTTTTTGTCTTTCAGACCTTGTTCCTTCTCCACTACCCAGATACTTCAGGTGCCAGATTCTGTAGGATGTGTTTATTTTAGCACATAACATATAACTTTGTACTTTCAAGTCACAACGGCACAGCACTCTGAAGGAGTATTATGGGAAGCCACTTTTTCACAGGGACAGTTAGGGATAAGTTAACTGTCATGGAAGTGACAGCAAACCATATGAATAAATTCCATTAAACCAAACCTAAATTTTTCCTCAGTATAACTTTGACTTAGCTGCACTTGGAACATTCCCTTGGTCACTGCAATGCTGTACCATATAGCTATAAGAATGAAAGATGGGAAATCAGGGTGAAAAGAGGCAGTGGTCTTAAGTGATTGTGGTTAAAATATCTTACTTGTTCAAATTTCACAAAATCATATGACCATATAAACACACCACTGTGGTTTTTCCCAAGAGTTGCTGAGAGCCATACAGGTAAGAACCTTGAAGCTGGAGTTTTATTAGCTTCATGGTAAATTCACCTTTGCTTACAAGGTCTTACTGTCTTGGAATTTTCAGCCCAGCAGAATATATACCAAATCATTTTATGAACCATTAATTATCATTGTTATAAGTGCTATGAAGAAGTATAGGATGACATGGTATCATACAGTAAGAGGACCAGATCTAGTCCTGTAGGTCAGAATCAATTTTTCTAAGTAGTACTTAAGCTGAAACCTGAATGAGAATCTCATTTTATTAACCAAGTGGTAGTGGTGAGAGAGGTGGAGAGGATTCTAGGCACAAGAAAAAAAATGCACAAAGACTTTGACATAGGGGAATAATTTGATGAGCTGAGGAATTGGAACTCAGAAAATGAGGATAAAAGGGTCATCTGTAATGAGGTTATAGAGAAAAGGGGAGGGGCAGGTCTTACAGGGTCTGGGTCAGCCACATTAAAGACTTTGTGCTTTATTCTAAAGGAAATGGGAAGCCATTAAGAGTTGAAATTACAAGATTTGCATCAAAACCACTCTGAATACAACGTGGAAAAATGGATTGGAATGGAGAGACACAAACTGATGCAGAGTTTCCACTAGGAAGCTATTGGAAGGTAGCTCATTAGGAAGGTGAACAGTATTAGTAGAAGAAATAATCTCATTTTTTGTTCATTCATTCTCGGCAACTATACTGAACTTAGACTATACTTCTATTATTTTTCCTTTTATAAGTTTGTTCACGCACATTGATTTCTAATTGATAGAAACCTAGTGAAAGTTATTAAAATGTTTGAAGTTTGTACTTTTAAAACATTAAAGTATTATTATTAAATTTTGGCCTGAAATTTGGAGTCAAGCTACCCATTGTCTAATTTCATGAAAAGATCTAGGATTTAAGATGTAGGTAACAAATCAAGAACTGTTCACTCTTCCATGTATGTCTTAGGAGGACAGAGTATAAACATTAACTGTTTGCTGTTGTAGACTAGAATGAGTTAGGTCTTTTGAATGGGATTAGTCAAAATTTGTGTAATATATGATTGCTAAATCTTTGGTACCTGCTTGGTTGGAAGGGTGTTGGGTCTAGAAATGTGATAAAAGTATACCTGTTAGTTGCTGTAATTAATTCGTTTTCCTCATGCTAAATTCATCTATTTCTATTTCCCTTCTTTCTTGTTTTACCTACTTATTGTAGTGATATTTTCATGATAATTTATTTTCTCTGCATGTGGTCTTAAAAGAGAGGTATTCCCTTTCAACTCAGGCTTCAAAGAAGACATTTCCTGGAACTAAATCCATCTACATTTGAAAAAAATTGGGAGACTCATAAATGTCATTTTTTACTTGTTTCTATTTATATTATCTCTCTGCACAAAGCTCTAAAATGCAAGTTTGTAAGTGGCATTAAGGAACACACATTTTTTTCCTGGAATTCTTACAGTTTCTAGTTCAGTAACAGTGCCAAAAATAAGAGAGATGTCCAAGAGTCCTTGTTTATGTGTGACCCCACTGATGTTGACAAAAAGTTATTTTCAAGAAGGTCCTAATAAGCATTCAACCTTGTAGATAATTAGAGTGTCCAGGGATGGAGTAGTCTGGGCCACCTGGCAATGTGCACAGGATTTAATTTTGTTTACTTCATGGAGACTTGCACTATCCCTATATCCTTGCCTCAACATTATATTTTATTCTGTTCTGACAAGGGCTATGTCAGAAAATGCCAGAAAATTCAAGAACTGGTTCAACCTTCTAAATTGCAAAAGGTTGTGGTTGATATAAAGGTATCCAGAATATCACAGATCAGATCTCTTACTGAGATCCTATGTCTGTTGTTTGGGCTACAATACCTATGATGATAATATTAAAAATGATAATACTATCAATATGTGACTATAATATAATAATTAGAATAATAGTACCTGCTAAGCAATTTACACATATTATATCACAAAAACCTTTGAAACAGATACAACTATTATCCCCATTTTAAGGTGAAAATTAAAGTTTTGAAAAGCAATATAAGACTTAACATTAGGTCACTTTAAAAGATGCTACGGGAAGTTACATTACATGATGAGCAACAACATTGCAAAGAATATCCTCTTCCATCTATCACCCTAAAGTCCCATTCATCCCAGAAGTCAACATGCAAGAATATTTCTTGCTGTCACTCATCCTATATATATTCATTTTAATTCAGTTCTATGATATGTAGATCACACTTTACTTTCTTTTTAAAATGATCTTTTTTTAAAAAAACCTATATCTCTTTTTAATCTTATAATATCAAGTCTCAAAAGCCAACTAGTAGATGGACATTGTGTTGTTTCTCCTTTTTGGCTAATATGAATAACGCTGCTGTGAACATTCATGTACAAGTTTTTGAGTGGACATATGTTTTTAATTATTTTGGGCATATAACTAGAAATGGATCTGCTGGGTCATGTAAAAACTCTCTGTTTAACTTTTTAAGGAACTGCCAGACTCTTGCAGAGCAGCTAAACCATTTTACATTGCCACCAGCAAAGTATGATAGGTTTTTCTATCATAAAGGATTTGTGTACATCCTTGCCAATACTTGTTATTGTCTGTCTTTTTGATTATGTCCATTAACTGATAAATGGAAACAAAATATGGTGTACCTATACAGCAAAAAATATTCAGCCATTAAAAAAATGAAATGCTGAAACATGCTACATGTGGATCATTCTTGAAACATAGTTAAAGCAAAAGAAGCCAGACACAAGACATCACATATTATATGATTCAATTTATATAGAATTTCCAGAATAGGCATATCCACAGAGAGAGAAAGTAGATTAGTGGTTTCCAGAGGCCGAGGGAGAACTGGAAATGGGGAGTGAATGCTAATAGGTAGGGGATTTTGTGAGATGATGAAAATGTTCTGGAAGTATATAATGATAACGGTCCTACAATTTTGTAAATATACTAAAACCACTGACATATATTTCAAAAGGTATATTTTATGTTATATAAAGTACATCTCAATTTAGAAAAGCCAATTAGGCTTCCAATTCTAAAATGATTACAATGATAATAATCATAACAACAGCAACAGCTATCATAGAGTTTGGGAACAGGAGGGAAAAGAGAAAGAAAAGGGAAATGCAATGAATATTTATGCTTTAGAATGTTTTCCTGACACGTGTGTAGTTTCCTATTCTGGTTAATGGCTCTACCATCCACTAAATCACTCAAATTAGAGATCTCAAAATGATGATGGGTCCTTCTCTCACCATTAGACATTTTTTCACAAAATTTTGTCTCTCTGATTTCAGACATTTTTTTTTCATAATCACTGTTCTCATTTCAACCTCCACTCCCATTGCCATTTAAAGTAGTTCATCTCTCATTAATCACTGTAGCGTTTTCTCAATGATGCCTCTTTCCCCCATTTCCAGACTCACCTTTATTCAAATCCATTCTACAAACTCCCTTTGTCGTTACCCTCCCACAAGACAAGTCTGGACGTGCCATTCTTCCAGTGATGGCATCAGTTATACTGATGTGATACAACGTGCCCCTCACAGAGTTGCTACAATCTACACGTCTAGGCTCATTTTAAAACTACTTGGTCCTGCTCTCCCTACCCTCACATACCTACATATACAGTGCCCTGCACATTATATTCTCTTTCATACTCCTTTACTTTGGTCATATTATTCCTTTTGACTACTATTCCCTTCTTAGTTGTATAAATCAGTAGGACCCTTACATATACAAGGGAGAAAACACATCTGAAAATAGTTTAAGGAAAAAAAATGCATTTATTGGGAAGGCTGAGTATAGAAATGATTTTAGGCATAGTTGGATGCAGGAACCTAAAAGGTGTTCTCTTCATCTCTTGTTTCTGCTTTCAACTAAAGATGTGTATGAAGACATTAAATAGATAGATACATAGATAGGTAGATAGAGTCATCTTTATAATTCTATAACATCAACATCTTAAGCAAAATTGAGGAGGAGGGAGAGACAACATTAGGCAAAGTTGGAGTCACATGCTACTCAGTAAACGAGTCTCTTTGGCAATAGGCATGGGTATTCAGAGAAATCCGTGGGGTGTATACACAGAAGGGGTATGCACACCCCTGTAGCAGGGTACTAAGAGTATCATGACTGACAGAATGGCAGGCCCCCCAACACCAAATGGAAAGAGAAAGAGGTGGTTTCCTAAAAGAAAATATTTAGTCTATGTATTTCTGTTTTAGCTTTTATAATTAGGCTCATGACCCAATGTAAATTAGTTTTTTTGAAGAGAATGTGACAGAAGTTGAGGAATTTTTTTCCCATTAAATATCCAGTTGTTTCAGTACCTTTTAGTGAAAGCACTTGCCACTCTTGATTGGATTGTTTTGTACTCTGTCAAAAATCAAATGAGAATATACACGTGGTGTCCCTGTATACTGCTACAACTGTTTTGATTACTGAAGTTTGTAATAAGTTTTGCAGTTAGGTACTGCAAGTCCTTCTGTTTTGTTCATAATTGTTTTTCCAGTTTTATTCATTGAGGTAAAATACACATAAGAAATTCACTATCTTAACCATTTTTAAATTTATAGTTCAGTTGTTTAAGTATATTTATATTGTTATGCCGGCATCACCACCATTAAGCTTGCAAAACTAAAACTGTATACTCATTGAAGAAGAATTCCCCATTTCTCCCTCATCCTAGGCCCTGGCAACCATCATTCTACCTTCTGTCTCTATGATTTTGACTATTCTAAGTATCTTATGTAAGTGGAATTATCCAGTATTTGTACTTCATGACTGGCTTATTTCACTTAGCATAATGTCCTCAAGGTTCATCCATGTTGTAAACTGTAAGAATTCCCTTCCTTTTTAAGACTGAATAATATTTCATTATACGTATATACACATTTTGCTTATCTGTTTATCCTTCAATGGAAATTTGGGTTACTTTCAGGTTTTACCTATCGTCAATAATGATGCTGTGAGCATGAGTGTACAAATATCTCTTTGAGACCCTGCTTTCAATTCTTTTGAGTATATACCCAGAAGTGGAAGGACTGGATCACATAATTCTTTTTTTCATTTTTCGAGAAACTGAGATACTATTTTCCACAGCAGCTGTACCACTATACATTCCCACCTACAGTGCAAAAGTTTTCAATTTCTCCACATCCTTGCAAACACTTTTTATTTTGCATTTTCTTGATAGTAGACATTCTAATGCATGGAAGGTAGTGTCTCATTGTTGTGATTTGCATTTTCCTAATGATTAGTGATGTTGAGCATCTTTGTATATGCTTTTTGGACATTTCTATTTCTATATTTTATTGAAAAAAATGTCTGTTTGAGTCCTTCACCTATTTATAATTGGGTTATTTTTGGTGTTGAGTTTTAGGAGCTCTCTGTATGTCCTGGATATAAGTCTGTTATCAGATATATCATTTGAAAATATTTTCTCTGTGGGTTGCCTTTTTACTCTGTTGATAGTGTCTTTTGATGCACAAATCTTTTTTTAATTTTCATGATGTCTAACTTGTCTAATTTTTCTTTTCTTTTCTTTTTTTTTGCCTGTACTGTTGTGCCATACCCAAGAAATCACTGCCAAACTAGTGTTGTAAAATAGTTGTCCTATATTTTCTTCTAAGTGTATTACAGTTTTAGGTCTTACATGTAGGCCATGGATCCATTTTGAGTTAATTTTTCATATGGTGTTAGATAAGAGTCCAACTTCACTCATTTGCTTATGAACAGAGTTTCCCCACCACCATTTGTTGCAGACTGTCTTTTCCCCCATTGACCCACTTGTCAAAAATCATTTGACCATATTTACAAAGGTTTACCTCTGGACTCTTTATTTTATTTCATTGGTATATGAAATACTGTCTTTATGCCAGTACTATACTGTTTTGACGACTGCAGCTTTATATTACGTTTTGAAATCAGGAAGTATGAGTCCTCCAGCTTTGTTCTGCTTTTACAGGAATATTTTAGCTGTTCAAGGTCCCTTGAGATCCATAGAATATTATGATAGGTTTTTCTATTTCAGCAAAAAACATCATTGGGATTTTGATAGGGATTGCATTGGATCTGTAGATTGCTATGGATAGTATTGACATCTTAACAATATTAGCTCTTCCAATGAACATGGAATGTCTATTTATTTATGTCTTTTTAAATTTCTTTCAGAAATGTTTTATAGTTTTTATTGTACTAATCTTTCGCCTTCTTGATTAAATTTATTCCTAAGTATTTTATTTTCTTGATGCTATTGTAAGCACAATTTTTTTCTTGTATCTTTTGGTATTTTCATTGTTTGTGTACAGAAATGCAACAGATTTTTGTGTGTCAATTTTGTATTCTGCTACTTTGCTGAATTTGGCTATTAGCTCTACCATTTTTTTGTGGTATCTTTAGGGTTTTCTATATATATGATCATATCATCTGCATACAAAGGTAATTTTTCTTCTTCCTTTCAAATTTGGTTCTTTTATATCTTTTCTTGAGAATTGAAAAGGCTAAGACTTCTAATACTGTATTGTATAGAAGTGACAAAAGTGGGCATCCTTGTCTTATTCCTGATCTTAGAGGAAAAACCTTCAGTCTTTCACCGTTTGGTATGATGCACACTGTGGTTTTTTTCATATATGGTGTTTATTATGTTTAGGTAGTTTCCTTCTCTTCCTAGTTTACTGAGTGGTTTTATCATGAAAGGGTGCTGAATTTTGGCAAATGCTTTTTCTGTATCACTTAAGATGACCATATTTTTCTTTCTTTTCTATTAATGTAGTGTATTACATTGTTTGATTTTTGTATGTTGAGATATCCTTGCATTCCAGAAATAAATACCACTGGGTCATGGTGTAAAATCCTTTCAATATGCTGCTGAATTGGGTTTTCTAGTATTAATATTTTGTTATTTTGTTGAGAATTTTGACATCAGTGTTCCTAAGGGATATCAGTCTGTAGTTTTCTTGGGTTTTTTTTTTTTTTTTTGAGTCTCTTTGGCTTTGGTATCACTGTAATGCTGGCTTCACAGAATGAGTTGGGAAATGTTCCCTCCTCTCAGTTCTTCTTTGAAATGTTTGAGAAATATTGGTGTTCTTTCAATGTTTGCTAGGATTCACTGGTGAATCCATCAGGTCCAGTGCTTTTCTTGGTCACAAGAGTTTTGATTTCTGATCCAATCTCCATACTAGTTACAGGTCTATTTTGACCTTCTATTTCTATTATTCAGTCATGGTATGTTGTGTTTCTAGGAATTTATCCAATTCATCTGGTTGTCATATAATTTATCATAGTTCTCTTATAATCCTTTTTTCCCCCTGTAGATTTGGTAGCAATGTCCCACTTTCCTTTCTTAAATTTTAGCAATGTGAGTCTTCTCTATTTCTTGCCACCTTGGTTTGTCAATTTGTTGATCTTTTCAAAGAACCAAATTTGTGTTTTGTTGATTTTTAAAAATTTTTTATTCCAGAGTATTATGGGAGTACAAACATTGAGGTTACATATATTGCCTGTGCACCGACCAAGTCATAGCTACAAACGTGTTCATCCACAGACAGTGCGTACTGCACCCATTAGGTATAAATTTACCATCCCCTCCTCCCCCCTCCCTCCTGCCTGACACCAATGAATGCTACTTGCATATGTGCACGTAAGTATTGATCAATCAGTACCAATTTGATGGTGAGTACATGTGGTGCTTGTTTTTCCATTCTTGTGATACTTCACTTAAAAGAATGGGCTCCAGCACCATCCAGAATAATACAAGAGGTGTTAGCTCACCATTGTTTTTTGTGGCTGAGTAGTACTCCATGGTATACATGTATCACATTTTTTTAATCGACTCATGTATTGATGGGCACTTGGGTTGTTTCCACATCTTTGCAGTTGTGAGTTGTGCTGCTATAAATATTCAAGAGCAGATGTCTTTACCATAGGATGACTTTTTTTCCTTTGAGTAGATACCCAGTAGTGGGATTGCTGGATCAAAAGGTAGTTCTACTTTTAGTTTTTTGAGGTATCTCCATATTACTTTCTATAAAGGTTGTACTAGTTTGCAGTCCTACCAGCAGTGTATGAGTGTTCCTATCTCTCTCCACATCCATGCCAACATTTGTAATTTTTCTATTCTAACCTCTATTTTATTTATCTCTGCTCCAGTCTTTAATATTTTGTTCCTTCTTTTACCTTTGAGTTTAATGTGTACTTCTTTAGTTCTTTTAGGTGTAAAATTAGGTAGTTATTATGATATCTTTCTTGCTTTTAATGTAAGTGTTTATAGGTATTAATTTTCCCCATAGCACTGCTTTTGTTTTCCCCCTAAATTTTGATTAGCTGTGTTTTTGTTTTCCATTCATTGCTAAGCATTTTCTAATTTTCCTTGGGCTTTTTTTGGAGTTGTTTCACATTGGTTGTTTAATACTGTGTTGTTTAATTTCCACAAATTTGATAGTTTTCCAGAGTTTCTTCTGTTATAAATTTTTAGTTTTATTTTGTTGTGGTTGAAGAAAATACTTTGTATGATACCTATTTTTTAAATTGATTCAGACTTAATCTATAACCTAACATATGGTCTATCCTGAAAAATGTCCTGTGTGTCCTTGAGAAGAATGTGTATGCCGTTGTTTTGGGTAGAGTGTTCTATTTATGCCTGGTAGATCTGGTTGATTTGTTGTATTGTTTAAGTTCTCCATTTATTTACTTGTTGTTGGTCTAGACATTCTATCCATTATTGAGAGTAGGATATTGAAGTCTCCAAGTATTATCATGGAACTTTCTACTTTTTCCTTCAATCCTGTCAATTTTTTGTTTCTTATATTTTGATGGTCTGTTATTAGATGTATAGATGCTTGTAATTGTTATATCTTGTTGTTTTATTGGAATTGTTATTTGTATGTTCTTTTTTGTCTCTTGTAACTATCTTAATTTAAATTCTATTTTGTCGGATATTAGTATAGCCATAGCTATTCTCTTAAGGTAACTGTTTGCATGGAATATCCTTTTCCATACTTTCACTTCCAACCTATTTGTGTATTTAGATATAAAGTGAGTCTATGATAGACAGCACATAGTTGGATCATGTTTTATACCCATTCTCAGAATCCCTGTCTCTTGATTGAAAAGTATAATCCATTTACATTTAAATTAATTACTAGTAAGGGGGAACTTCTGTCTTTTTTCTATTTGTCTTTATATTCTTCATAGTTTTTTTTTGTGCCTCATTTCTTGCCTTACAGTCTTCTTTTGTGTTAATTCATATTCTGTTGCTATTTTCTTCGTAGTTAACATGGGGACTATGCTTAATATTAGTTATAACACTCTAATTTTGATCTGTACTAGCTTAAATTCAATAATATGTGGAAACTTTGTCCCCACTCCTTTTAATTATTCATGTCATAAAATTACATCTCTATCCATTCTGTGTTCCACACATATACCAATAATTTCTTCAATGCATTACTCAATTAAATGTTGTCAATAACAAAATGTTTCTACATTTTGCAGAGTCACAGCAATACTACCTTTTATGTTAATCATTGTTTTTCTTTAAATATATTCATTTCTTAAATCATGTAGAAAACAAAAAATGGAGTTACATTGCTACAAAAGTACTAGCTTTTATAATTGCTTATGTATTTACCTTTACTGAGATAATTTATTTCTTCATGTGTCTTCAAGTTACTGTCTATGTCCTTTTATTTTTACCTGCAGGACTCTCTTGAACATATCTTGCATGCTAGGTCTAGTGACAATAATATCACTTAGCTTTTGTTTGTCTGAGAATATCCTAATTTCTCCTTCACCTTTGAATGACATTTTGGCCAGATACAGAATTCTCAGTTGGCAGGTGTTTTTCCCCTTTTAGCATTTTGGATGTATCAGCTATCAGCATACTGCCTTTAGGCCTCCAAAGTCCTGATAACAAATCTGCTTATATCTTTTTGAAGATCTCTTATATGTGATGAATTGTATCTCTCTTACTGCTTTTAATTTGTCCTGATTTGCATCTCTTTGTGTACATCCTCCTTTGAGTTTGCTCAGCTTCTTAGATATTTATATTCTGTTCTTTCATCAAATTTGGAAAGCTTTCAATCATTATTTTTTCAAAAATTCTCTGTGTTTCTTTCTCTTTTTTCCTACTACAACTATAATAATGTGTATGTTGGTTAGCTTACTGGTGTTCCACAAATTTCTTAGGCTCTGTTCACTTCCTTCAGTTTTTTTTTCCTGTTCCTAAGACTCCATAACATCCATCGTCCTAGCTTCAAGATCTCTGATTCTTTCTTCTGCTAGGTCAATCTGCCTTTGAATCCGTCCAATAAAGCTTTCATTTCATTCATTTTTATTTTATTTTCAGCTCCAAAATCTTTTTTGTTTCTTTTTAGGTTTTCTACCTTTTTACTGATATTTCAATTTTGTTCATACATTATTTTATGATTATCTTTGTGTCTTTTTTGAATTCTTTGAGCAACTTTAAGACAGGTTTTCAAAAGCTTTTGTCTAGCAGATCTGCCATCAGGTCTTTTTCAGGGACAGTTTCTGTTGATTGGTTTTTTTGGTTCGTTTGTTTGATTGGTCCTTACTTTCCTATTTCTCTGAATGTTTTGTGATTTTCTGATTGAAAACTGGACATAGTAATGCAGTAGCTCTGGAAATCAAATTCTCTCTCTTTCCCAGGGTTTGTTGGTTCTTGTTTCTGCTTTTTGGATTGTTGTAGGCTGTGTCTGTGCCACTGATCAATCTATGGTGTAAACTTAAGGTCTTCTCATGTCTTTTCCAAGCTTGTACTTTCACTTGTGTATTTTCTTTGTCTCTCTAATTTTCTCCATATATGCAGTTCATTTTCAATGTCCTATTCTTTAATGTCTGGATCCCTAAAGGTGAAATAGAGAACGATGAAGGAGGAAGTTTACTAGCCTTTTAAATCCCCTGGAAGTCACATCAGCCAGAATGTAGGGATTGCAACACTGAAGAAGGTGCAAAAAAATGGCCACTGCCTCATCTTTTGTACCACTGTTCAGAAGCAGCAGTCAGTGATCAGAGCACAGATATATCATGTTTGGAGGACAGAGTCCTTTTTCCTACCATGACTCCTGCAAGCTGCTCTAGCAATACTTGCACAACTGCTTGCCATGGGGCTGAAGGATGGGAGTTGTGTACTTGCTGCTGTGCTAAAAGATGAAATTGACTGAAATTAACTGGAAATTACCATCCAGAACTTTGTCTGGAAGTTGCACACCTTCAGTAGACTCCAAATTCTAAAATAGTTACCTCAGACTAATTCTGCCAGTGCAATTGTATAGTTGGACTGACAGACTTCTGGTAGTGCCTACTCTGCCATCTTCCCGGAATCCTCTCCTCTTCTTAAATTTCAATATTGCTTTGGACAATCTTGTTACTTGAACTTTAGAACTAACTCATCAATTTCTTTAAAAAGGGTTGCTTGGATAATGATTGAAATTATTTGAATCTATAGAATAATTTAGTGAGAATTGACATCTTAACAATAGTTTCTTCTAATCCATAAATATGGTATATCTCTCCCTTAATCAGTTCTTTTAAAGTTTCTCCCACCAATGTCTTAATTTTCCCTATAGTTTTCTGAAGCAATGGTAAATGAAATACATTTTGAATTTAATTTTTGAATGATGTGCTATTTATGTATAAAAATACAATTTATTTCTTATATTAAACTTACACACTGTAACTTTCCTAAATTTACTTATTAGTTCTAGAATGTATGTTGTAAATTCCTTAAGATTTTCTATATAAACAATCATTTTATGTACTCTTTTTACTATTTATTTATTTGTCTTATTACAATGGTTAGACACTTCAGTGTGAGAATAGGCATCAGTCTTAGGGGAAAGTGTTGCAATACTAAACCATTAAATGTACGATTTTTGAATATGCTGTTTATCAGATTGTGGAAATTTACTTATTTTCCTAGTTTGTACATTTTTTAAGTCATGAATTTGCTTGAATATTTCTAATTCTTTTTCTGCATATATTGAAATGATCCTGAAGTTTTTCTCAATTATTGTGTTACTATGCTTAATTACACTGATTAATTTCTAAATGTTAAATTAACCATGCACTCTTTGGATAAATCCTAATTGGAAATGATGTATCGTACATATTATGAATTGCTGGATTTGATTTGGCAATATTTTGTTTAAGACATGTTATTCGCTAGTGTTCTTTCCAATAAAAAAATCTCTGTCAAAGTTTTGATATTTCAGTTAGACTGTTCTTGAAGAATTAATTGGAAAGTGTTTCTTTTCCTATTTTCTGAAAGAGCTTCTATAAGCCTGGTAAATTAAAACTTTTTAAAATTAAATTTTTGGTGCAGTTCAACAGTAAATCGTTTGGACTTGGACTTTTCTTTGTAAAAAGCTTTCCATGAAAGTTCAATTTATTCAGTAGATACAGAGCATTCAAACTGTTTCATCTTCATTTTAGTAAGTTACACGTTTCAAGAAATCTGTTCCCACTTATATAAGTGGTCATATATGTTGGCATAAAATTGTTCATAATTGAACCACAATATCCTTTTTCTGTCTGTAGAACCTCTCCTGATAACCCTTCTTTCATATCTGATATTTGTATTTAATGTTCTGTTTTTTTCTTCTTCATCTTGCTAGGTGTTTACCAAATTTATCTATTCAATGAACCAATTTTGTTTTTTAAAATATCTGTTACTGTGTTTAATTTCATTGATTTCTGCTCTTTACTTTTTACTACCTATTGTTTACTTTGGGCTTCCATTATTCTTCTAATTCAGTATTTTTAAAGATTAACTTTAGTTTATTGATTTTAGACTGTATTTTTCTTTCTAATCTTAGCAATTAATGCCAAAAATTTCCCTCTAAGTACTGCTTTAGCAGCATACCACATTTTTTGACCAATGTTTAAAATTATTCAGTCAGACAAATTTTCTAACTACCTAAGTGATTTATTATTTGATCCATTGCTTATTTATAGATGTGCTTCTTTTGAGCAGTATTTTTTTATTTCAAAATAGTAAGGGGATACAAATGTTTTTCTTACATGGGTACATTGTATAATGCTTAAGTCAGGGCTTTTAGTGTGCCAATCACCAGGATAGTGTTCATTTTACTCGATACATAAGTTTTTAATCCCTCACCCATTCTACCCTCTCCCTTTCATGTTTTCTAATGTCCTTTACATCTCTTTGTGTCTGTGTGTACCCATCATTTAGCTCCCACTTATTAGTGAGAACATGCAGTGTTTGTTTTCCATTCCTGAGATACTTCACTTGGGATAATGGTCTTTAGTTCCATTCAAGTTGCTGCAAAAGACATTATTTCATTCTTTTTTATGGCTGAGTAGTACTCTGCGTGTGTGTGTATCACATTTTCTTTATCCACTTATGAATTGATGGGCACTTAGGTTTATTTCACATCTTTGCAATTGTGAATTTTGCTGCGATAAGTGTTTAAGTGCAATAGTCTTTTTGATAAAATGACTTCTTTTCCTTTGGGTAGATCCCAAAGGAATCTAGTGGTTTTCCTGGATTGAATAACAAGTCTACATTTATTTTTCTCAAGAATCTCCATATTGTTTTCCATAGAGGTTATACTAATTTGCAGTCCCACCAACAGTGTACAAGTGTTCCTTTCTCTCTTCATCCATACCAGCATATATTGGTTTTTGTTTTTTTGCTTTTTGTTTTTAATTTTTAATAATGGTTGTCCTGAGAGCAGTAAAGTGATACCTCACTGTGGTTTTAATTTCATTTACCTGATGATTAGTGATGTTAAGCATTTTTTTATGTTTGTTGGCCATTTGTCTGTCTTCTTTGAAAAACTTCTGTTCATGTCTTTGCTCAATTTTGATGGTGCTGTTTGCTTTTTTCTTGGTGATTTGCTTGAATTCTTTGTAGAATCTGGATATTAGCCCTTTGTCAGATGCATAGTTTTCAAATATTTTCTCTCATTCTGTAAGCTATCTATTCACTCTATTGATTATTTCTTTTGCTGTGCAGAGCCTTTTTAATTTAATTAAGACCCATTTATTTATTTATGTTGTTGCTGCATTTGCCTTAGGGATCTTAGTCATAAATTCTTTGCCTAGGCTGATATCTAGAAGAGTTTCTACTATGTTTTCTTCCAGAACCTTTATGGGTTCATGCCATATATTTAAGTCTTTTATCCATCTTGAATTAATTTTTATATATCGTGAGAGATAGGGATCCTGTTTGATTCTTCTGCATGTGGCTATCCAATCTTCCCAGCTGCATTTATTGAATAGGGTTTCCTTTCCCCAGTGTTTGTTTTTTTCTACTTTGTTAAATATCAGTTGGTCATAGTTACATGGTTTTATTTCTAGGTTCCTTATTCTGTTCCATGCGTCTATGTCTCTACTTTTGTACTAGTATCATGCTATTTTGGTTCCTGTAACATTATAGTATAATTTGAAGTCAGGTAATGTGATGCCTCCCGGTTTCTTCTTTTTGCTTATGATTGCTTGGGCTATTCAGGTTCTTTTTTTGGTTCCAAATGAAGCTTAGAATTATTTTTTCCAGTTCCGTGAAATATGACATTGGTATTTTGATAGGGATTGTATTGAATCTGTAAATCACTGGGGCAGTATGGATATTTTAACAATGTTGATGCTACCAATCCATGAACATGGAATTATTTTCATTTGTGTCATCTATGATTTCTTTCATCAGTGTTTTTTAGTTCTCTTTGTAGAGATCTTTCACCTCCTTGGTTAAGTATATTCCCAGGTATTTTATTTTCTTTGTAGCTATTGAAAATGTTATTGAGTTCTTGATTTCACTCTCAGCTTGACTGCTATTAGTATACAGAAATGCTACTGAATTGTGTACATTGATTTTGTAACCTGAGACTTTTCTGAACTTCTTTACCAATTCTAGGAGTTTTTGGTGGAATCTTTAGTATTTTCTAGAAATAATATCATGTCATCAGCAGGTATAGTTTGATCTCCTCTTTCCTGATTTAGATGCCCCTTATTTCTTGCTATTGCCTAATTGCTCTGGCTAGGGTTTCCAGTCCTATGTAGAATAAAAGTGGTGACAGTGTGAATCCTTGTCTTGTTCCAGTTCTTAGGGGGAATCCTTTCAACTTTCCCCCATATAGTGTGATATTGGTTCTGGGTTTGTCATATATTGCTTTTATAGTTTTGAGGTATGTGCCTTCTATGCCTAGTTTGTTGAGGGTTTTTATCATGAAAGGGTGCTGATTTTTATCAAATGCTTCTTCTGCATCTATTGAGATGGTCATATGGTCTTTGTTTTTACTTCTGTTTATGTGGTGAATCGTGTTTATTGATTTGCATATGTTGAACCATTCTTGCATCCCTAAGATAAAACCCATTTGATCATGGTGAATTATCTTTTTGATGTGTTGTTGGATTAGGTTTGCTAGAATTATGTTGAGAATTTTTGCATGTATGTTCATAAGGGATATTAGTCTGTAGTTTTCTTCTTTTGTTGTGTCCTTTCCTGACTTTGGTATCAAGGTGATATTGGCTTTGTAGAATGAGTTAGGGAGGATTCTCTTCTTGATATTATGGAATAATTTCTATAGAGTAGGTAATAGTTCTTTTTTGTACATATGGTAGAATTTGGCTGAGAATCCATCTGGTCTGGAGCTTTTTTATTTTTGGAGATTTTTTTATTACTGGTTCAATCTCACTGCTTGTTATTGGTCTGTTCAAGATTCCTATTTCTTCCCGATTCAAGCTTGGGAGGATGTGTGTTTCCTGGAATTTATCCATTCTCTCTGGGTTTTCTAGTTTGAGTGTGTAGAGGTTTTTGGAGTATTCACAGATGATATTTTGTATTTCTGTGTTATCAGTAGTAATGTCTCCTTTTTCATTTCTGATTGAGCTTATTTGGGTCCTTTCTCTTCTTTGTCTGGTTTATCAGGCTAATGGCCTATTGATTGTGTTTATCTTTTCAAAAAATGAATTTATTTTTGTTGTTGATCCTTTGTGGGTTTTTTGGGGTGTTTTCTTTTTTATTTGTTTCCATTTCATTTACTTCTGCTATGAACTTTGGTATTTTTTTTTTCTGTTAGCTTCGGGTTTGGTTTGTTGTTCTTTTTCTAGTTTCTTGAGATGTGACATTAGCTTGTTAACTTTTCTTCTTTTTATCTTTTGGATGTAAGCATTTAAGGCTATGAATTTTCCCCTTAGCACTGCTTTTACTGTATCCCATAAATTTTGAATCCTTGCTTCCCCTTTGTCTTTCAGTTTGAGTAATCCTTTGAAATTCATCTTAATTTCATCATTGATCCAAGGATTGTTCAGCAGCGGATTGTTTAATTTCCATGACTTTGTTTAGATTTGACAGTTTCTCTTGGAATTGATTTCTAGTTTATTCCACTCTGGTCTGTGAAGATATATGGTATGATGTTGATTTTTTTTGCATTTCCTGAGACTTGTTTTGTGACCTCAGATATGATCAGTCTTAGAAAATGTCCCTTGTGATAATGAGAAGAACCTATATTCTGTAGTTTTTGGATAGAATGTTCTGTAAATGCCTGTTAGTTCCATTTGTTCTAGAGTCCTATTTAAGTCCAGTGTTTCTTTATTCATTTTCTACTTCAATGATCTGTCTAGGTCTGTCAGTTGGGTGTTAAAGTCTCAAGCAATTAAGATGCTACTGTTTATTTCTTTGAGTAGATATAAAAGAATTTGTTTTTTGAATCTGGGAGCTCCTGTGTTAGGAGGATATATATTTAAAATTATGACATCTTTTTGTTGAATTGCTCCCTTTTCCATTATATAATTACCATCTTTGTCATTTTTGGTTTAAAGTGTACTTTATCTGATGCAAGAATGGCTGTACCTGCTCACTGTTGGTTTCCATTTGTGTGGAATATTTTGTTCAATCCCTTTACCTTGAATATGTGTAAGTCTTTGTGGTTTAGATACGTTTCTTGTAGACATCAAATATTTCAGTTGTGTTTTTCCATCTATTCAGCCACTCTGTCTTTTTTTTAAGAGGGGCATTAATACCTTCCATGTTCAGTGTTAGTATTGATATGTGGGATACGGTTTTCTTTATCATGTTGGTGAAACCTTGTTGTTTTTTTTCTCATTTGTGCTATTCTTTTTATAAGAGCTGTGAGCTTTAACTTTTGGGTATTTTACACTGGTGGGTATCTACTGTGTTTATCCATGTATAGTGCACTTTTGAACATTTCCTGTAGGACAGTTGTGGTACTGACAAATTCCCTTAGTGTTTGCTTATCTGGAAAATCTTTATTTCGGCATGATTTATGAAACTTAGTTTTGCAGAATACAAAATTCTTGGCTGGTAATTGTTCTTTTTAAGAAGACAAAATATGGAGCCCCAATCTTTTCTGCCTTTTAAAGTCTCCACTGAGAGGTTTCTTGTTAGCCTGGTGGGTCTTCCTTTGTAGGTTAGTTGTCTTGCAGCTTGTAGGATTTTCTCTTTCTTTTTGACTTAGACCAGATTGATGAGTATGTGCCTTGGGAATGTCCTATTTGATATGAATCTTCCTGGTGTTTGATGACCATATTATATCTAGATATCTGAATCTCTAGTGATACCTGGGAAGTTTTCCTCAATGATTACTCAAATAGGTTTTCCATGAATTTTGCTTTTTCTTCTTTTTCCTCAAGGATACCTATAATTCATATATTGGCTCACTTTACATAGTTCCATATTTCTCTGAGTGGTTGTTCCTTCTTCTTTATTCTTTTTTCTGCATCTTTGGGCTAATTTGAAAGCCCTGTGTTCAAGCTCTGAGATTCTTTCTTCTGCTTGGTCTAGCCTGTTGTTGAAGCTTTCTGCTGTAGTTTGAAATTCCCTAAATGGCTCTTTCATTTGTTTAAATTCTGTTATATCCTTTCTTATCTTCTCTCTTTAGTGACTTTTTCATTTTTTTCATTCATGTCCTGAAATATTTTTTTGGCTTCTTTGTGTTGCTATTTACCTTTCTCTTCAACCCCATTCATCTTATTTGCCATCCATATGATGAATTCCATTTCTGACATTTCAACTGTTTCCTTTTAGTTGGGATCCATTGCTGTAGATGTATTGTGATCCTTTGGAGGTGTCCAGCAAGTTTGTTTATTCATATTACCATAGTTCTTTTGCTGGTTTCTCCTCATCTGAAACCTCTTCTTTTAGCTCAGGGAAGATAGGTTTGCAGTGTGCCTGTTCTTTGCTGGGAACTCTCCTGCTTAGTGAGAAGGAGGAGAGGTCCCTAGGTGGCACTTTTGTGTTCTACTCTGGAAGATTGACCCAGCAGGAGAGGGGCAGATGCACTGAGAGCCTATAATATAGCTGTTCTGTGTCTGTTCTCCTGTGATTGTCACAGTTTAAGCCAGTGCTGAAGGATCTTCATGCAGAGTGATGGGTTATTCCCACATGTGCTGTTGGATGCTTGGGTGGGGGATGGGGTTGTGTGAGTCCTTTCCATAGAGGCAGGCATTTTGAGAGATTGCTCCACCCAGGCTTCCCCATGGTGTTGGGAGTGACAGCTGGGTGAGGCTATCTAGGCAGTTGTGGGTGCCAGAGCATTCGCTCCATCCAGATCCAGGTGCAATGGCAGCACACGGCTAGTGGGTCCACGGCACAATGTTGGACCATGGAGGTGGTTTCTCCCAGCCTGCATGGGAGCTGCAGGAGTGGGGCTGCAGGGTTGGGCTTCTGGGATGCTGAGGCTTTCTCCCTGTGCAGGTCTCACTGAAGCAGTTGCTATGGGGCTTCTCAGGTGATGTCTGCTGTGTTTGCTCTGTTCAAATCCCCTGTAGGAGAGGTGCTTGGCTCCCAGTCACAGGGTGCTTGAGAGCATCTGCTCTCCCTATTCCCTCTCGAGCCCAGCAGAGGAAATGCAGAGTTGGTTGCAGCAAAGCCAAGCCCTGGGTAGACCAGGTGCTCTGGACCCAAGAGCTCAGAATGGCATCAGTTGCAGCGACCTGGGAACAAAAGTCATTGGGTCCCTGCTGTGCCTGCTCTCTAGTTCAATGTCACTGCACAGTCTCCAAGTAGCTCCTAGATCAGTCTGGAAGTCTGCAGTGATGGTGGGGGCCCCCTCACAGCTTGAGTCACAGTGTCCATGGGGGGAGCACAGAGTCTCTGGATTCTCTCCTCCTATCCTTCCCCAAATGTGGATGCCTTCCCCAGGTACCTTCTGATCTTACTGAGTGGATCACCCTGACTCCTTCTCCACTCTAAGTGTCTCCCTTCACTTCTCTGATGATTTACAATGCTCTCTCCAAGTATGTCCATTCATAGGTGGGCATCTAATTGCAACTTTTGATCCTCTCTTTGAGAACAACATTTGTCAGCTGCTTCTAGTGCATCATCTTGGCCCCCTCCTAGAAATGTGCTTTTTAATTTTTATATATGTGGTTTTTAATTTTTAAGTTATCTTATTATTTATTTCTAATTTAGTTCTATTCATGCCAATGAACATTTACTCTATGATTTTAGTATTTTAAATTTACTAAGATTGTTTTATGGCTCAAAACATGGTCTGTATTGATTGTTTTCTTTGCACTTGAAAAGGCTGTGTATTCTAATATTTATAGGTGAAGTGTTCTGTAAATGACATTGTGTCCAGTAGCTTGATAGAATTGCTCAAATCTTCTGTATCTCTTCTAATTTTTTATAATTACTCTCCTAATTTTTAAGAGATGTCTGTTAAAATCTACAAATATGGTTTTGGAATTGTCTATTTCTTTCTTTACTTTTGTCAATTTTTCATTTATATGTTTTGAATATCTATTATTTGTAAAATACAAATTTATATTATGTCTTCCTGGAGAATTGAGTATTTGTCATGATAAAATCTGCTTATAGATCTCTGGTGATATTATTTTGCTTGAAGCAATGAATATATTCACATAGTAGTGCAATGTGGTAAGCCCTTTCTTGTGCTTACCATCTGTAGTTTTTTTTCCTACCTAGGAAGGTCCAACTTATCTGTGTATTTATGTAAACAAAGTTTATCTTTTGTACTCAGCATGTGCTTAAGCCTTGCTTTTTTATCTCTCACGAAAACTTCTGAACCATAAAATTGCAATATTTGTTCCATTACTATGGAAACATATATATTTTTTTATATAGTTTAAATTATGTCTACTATTTTGCAATTTGTTATTTTTTGCTTCTCCTCTTTTGCCTTGTTTCTTTGTTCCACTTTACTTGCATTCTTTTAAATTAATTTTTTTAGAATTTTATTTTGATATGTTCATTTATCTTTGCATTTATATTTTAGAGCTGCTCTAAAGATTGCGGTATATTATCTTCATATTTTATTGTTAATATAACATTAATATTTTAACAATATGTTTAAAATATAGGAAAGTTTCAACTGTGTGGAAAAATGTACTCAATTTTTCTAATATTTATGCTATAGTTTTATATGCATTACCTCTATAGATGCTATAAACCATTCATGTAATATTAAATTTGTTATTTTAAATAGTCATATTTATTTTTAAAAAACTTCAGAGAAGAAATAGTGTTTTAAAAAATATTATCCATGTGTCTATCATTTCTGATGCTCTTTATCCTTTTCTGATACTACAATATTTCATCTGATGTCATTTCTCTTAAATCTGAAAAACTTTTTGTATCTTTTGTTGCAGTGCAAGTCTACTGGGGGCAAATTATATTACCTTTATTTTATCAGAAGATGTCTTTTTGTTTTGATTTTATTTTTGAGGAATATACTTGCTGTATATATGATTCTCAACTGACAGTTCTTTTCTTTCAATATTTTTGGATGTTATTTCACTGTCTTCTGTCTGACCTAATCTCTAGTGAGATGTCAGCTAAATTTGATTCGTTGTTCTCTTTTATGTAATGTTTCATTTTTTTCTGGTTGATTTCAAGATTTTCTCTTTGTTTTGATTTTCAGCACTTTGATTGTGATGGGTCTAGATAGTGTTTTCTTTATATTTTTCTGTTTGAGGTTGCCTCATCTTTTTTGAATCTATAAATTTGTATCTCTAATCATACTGGGGAAATATTCAGCCATTATTTCTTCAGATATATTTTATGCTTCATTTTCTCTTTGTTCTCTTTCTGGAACTCCAAATCTTATACATTTTGGTATTGTCCCACATTTTCCTGAGACGGGTTATTTTTTCTATCTTGTTACTCCTTTTCTAAAAGTTGGATAATTTATTTCTATTAATCAATTATCAGGTTCACAAATTCTTACTTCTTCAAACTCCACTCTTCTGTTAATCTCATGTAGTGCATTAAAAAAATAGATATTGCATGTTTAAGTTTCCTATTTTTGTTTTTCTACTTTTTCATTTCTAATTCTTGATTGGGTGTTTCTGTGCTTTCATTCATTACAAACATTTTCATTCAGCATAATTAAAAAAACTGATTTATAATTTTTGTCTATTACTTCCAACATCTCTGCCTTTTGAGGGTGATCTTCACTGATTTGTCTTTTCTATAGATGATTTGTCACATATTTCTATTTCCTTGTGTGTTCTGTAATTTCAGATTATATGCTGGACACTGTGAGTAATAAATTACACAGATTCTTAATTTTTATGTTCCTCTTAATTGCTCTTAAGAATATGGATTTTATAAAAAGTAATTAGGATAGCTGAACTCAATCTTCAAGTTGTCTCCACTAGGATGAACAGCAGATGAAATATCTGTTCAGTTCTTTAGTCTTCAGTAGACTTCTTGGAATATGCCCTATGCCTATGTGGTTATTTGGACAGTCAGTGGTTTGGGCAGAGATTATTTACATTACTTGAGGCTCCTCAACTGTGACACTCTCCTTGGATTTTCTCACTTTCCCGGTGCTGTGATTTTCCCAAATTCTCCCTTCCATTTCTTCCAATTTGTAAGATTTCAGCTTTTATGTCCCCACATTAAGCACCACACATACTGAAAACAGGAGGCAACTCTCAGGGTACAAGCTGAACAAAATATGAACTCAAACACGACCATTTATTTCTTCTTAGTGTCAATTCCTCTCCAGTATCTGCCTGCTTTTGTTCATTCATCAATACCTTAAATTAGGTTTTTACATATTGTCCAGAGGTTTTAGTTGTTATTTGTGTTAGGATTATTACTATAAGTACTGCTCATAATTCCCCCTTGTGCTTGCTGAATTTGTCTTTCTTATTATTTATTTAATTTTCTATGGAATTCTGTGCTTTGTAAAAATATAAAAACAATATTAAACTATGTTAAAGAAATGAAAGTCCCGCTAAGATATACATCCACACATATGAAATCACACACACATGTGCACACAGATGTGCACATCCAACCTCACTAATGGATTAACTCCTATTAATAGGTTTGGATGTATAGTTCTAGACTTATATCTATGCCCAAGTATTCCTTTACAAAATAATATATTTATACATGCCTGTGTGTATAGCCGAGATTATACTCAATCTTACTCTGATGTTTTCCTGTTTTATTATCTTTCAACTATAACATAGTCTTCATCATCATTTTCACCTTTATCATTATCACCACCATCATAAAATCTAACATTTATTTTGTGGTTACTCTATTCCATTTTTACCATACGTTATATCTGGTAAGTGTATAGAATTTAAGAATATATTATTGCTTTCTCAATTTTATTAAAGAGAAAATAGAGCTTAAAAATCTAAAATATACTTTCTAAAGCTCACAGAATATGAGAAGTAGATTCAGATATATCAGTGCAGTCCATATTAAATCTCTCATTTTTTTGATAGTTTCAATAGTGCTTCATAGGGTGGATATATCACAATTTATCCAAATATTCACTTATTGCAGCATTAATGAAAGTAAATCTTGTCAAAACTTTATATTGGTGAAATATTGCATATTCAAAGAACATTAAGATATACAATTAGGAAAATAAGGCCAGATCATTAAAAGCTATAAATGCTATACTAGAGACTTTGTAAATTATGTTTAAGCAATAAAAAAACCACCACAATTTCTAAACGGAAGAATGACATGATTTCAATGACTTGATTAGCTGTTTGAGTGTGACATATTGGTTGCAGAGTGAGATGGCGGGAAGACCAATGATCAAGCCATTGCAAATGTCTAGAAGGAAGACAATGTTTACTTGAATCAGGAGGTAGAAAGTTCTAAAAAGGGTATGGATACAGGAGGTAATCTATATGAAGAAGTAAGCTAATTTAACAAATTAACATCTTGGTGTTAAAACACAAATAATATATGCAAATGCCAAATGAAGTCTAGAAATAAAGCAATATTAAAGATGAATCAGGGTAAAGCAATTGTTCTTTAAGTAGCTAGGTCATTGAGTTCCATCTGTTTTCTTCCGGCTTCTGTGAAGATGTGTGTTCAGCTATGATTCTATCAATCTTTCATTTGCTTCTTTGTCAGAAGCAGTTCATGTTTACTTATAAATATTACAATCTTTTGTTCAGGAAAATAGCATGGCAGGAAGTGCTCAGACATATAGACTACTATTTCAATGCAGAGATGAAAGTTATCTAAATCGCCCAGAAGTTTCATAAATCACAAATGTAGATGTAATAGTTAAATATCAATCAGCAGATTGTTTAAATTGTGTCATTTACTCTGTTGAATAAATTATTTAAATGTATCAATTATGTAATTACAAGGGCCAATGAGAATGGGACTTGTGTTTTACACTTGTGTACATTTAACAGTCTGTTAATATTCTCTTCAATAATGCTTGAGTCTGTAGTGATTATACAGAAAAAACCTTGAATGTTTTACATATATTCTTCTCTGATAATGATATATAGTATTTCTGTAATGAAATGTAAAATGTACTTTATATTCTTTTTGATTAAAAGGAACTAATTTTAAATGTATGATTATTGCAGAAGACTACAAATTGAAGCCCATTGAAGGTTTTAAACTGAAGATTTTCTCATCTTTGTTAATTTTTTCTATTAAATTTTCACAAGCACTACCTTTATTTTTGCTACAGTTGGAGTTGCCACTGCTGACTGGAAAAATGTCTGTCTATTTATTTCTTCTTTTATAATATATCTCTACTTCCATTTCTGTATTTGTATTAAATCTTGTGGGGTTTTTTGTTTTTGTTTTTTTTTTTTTGCATGTGATTGAACTGAAAGTTCAAACAGGTGACTCACTGTCAGGGAATAGGTTACTGGTTTATTAATATTTTAACATTTTCCTTAGGCAAACATTAAAGCAACTGCCATTAAGTAAAGGATTTAGGAATAAACTGCTTCTGGATATAAGAAATATAATTGTTGTCTAGGACAATAGCATTATTTTAAAAGCTTTTTAGCCAAAGTTTTTTATTACTTATCCTATTAAAACTTCTTTGAAACATGAATCATAAATGATCAAGCTGTCTTTAAGACTGATATATTTCATTTAAAATTAAAATATTTTGCATACTCCCATTAAAAAGCCATATCAATATAAAGAATATTCTTTGTGGTAATTTTGTGGGCTTGAAGAAAAGTTGTATTTTTGAAACATTAAGTGAAAATTAAAATAATAAGATCCTTTCAAAATGAGGCAATGTCTTTCATGAAATTGTCCTTATAGTTGATTTGATTATTTAAAATGTTTATATAAAAGAGCTGAAAATTATGCATGCCTTCCTGATATTAACCACATAAGCTGTGTACATAGAACCTTTACCTAGCATAGAAATAATAAATCAGTTAAATGCATTTATTTTGTTAAAGTATATTAGTTATGTCTCAGATAATTTTATTCTTTGTTTAATGCCATACACAAAAGTAATTTTCTCTTAGGGGAAAATGATTACTTTAGTATTATTCTGTATACCTTGGCAGTCTCTGCTACTTTGATAGAAAGAGGTATTAAGAAAAGGCCAGAGAAGTGACTGAAGACAGGTTATCAACTATCAGTGGAGAATGGGGTGGCAGCCCTTATATGCTACTTCCAAAAGCTACTTATCCTATCCTCTTTTACTTCCAGTTTTATTCTCATATTATTTGTGTGAACTTGGCCAGGTATTGACACTTTTTATGCTTCTGCTTTCTTATCTGCAAAATGGGGTAATTAATATGTGGATAGTTATGAGTATTCTATGAGATAATATCTGTATAGTATTTAGCCTGTGACTACCATGTTATTACATAGAGGACAGTGAAGAGAGATTGGCTAAGATAGCTACTTATTCTATATGATTTTATATCTAAAAGAGATTTTCTAAATCCATTGAAAAATCCAGAGGGTGTAAATATAGAGAATTATAATGATAGGGAGTTTTTAGTTTTTATTCCCTCAAGTATACTATACTTCATTCCTTGTATTTGTTAAGACTGGTATCTTTTATAGGTCAATCCTGTGAAATTTTTGAAACAGTAAAAATTAAAGTCATTTTTTTCTTTGCTTCCTGATTAATTATCACTTAATTTTTAGTTGAAATATTTTCAGCCAAAGCATAGCTAATTTCTACAATATAAGCCTGCTAGTTCAATTAACAAATATTAATTGAACACATATTTGTTTAACAACTGCTCCATACTCAGTAGGGTGCTAGTAATGGATGGTGTAAAGAACAAGACAACTAAAATGAAATTTCAGGCAAAGTCCAGCAGATCACTTCAGCCTGATTCCTCCAGGAAACTCTGAAATTACTTATTAAGCCTAAAAGTTGTACCAATCTGAGTTAAGGGAGCTGGGCTTTTATAGTCTCCTAGGCCACTAAGGAGTTCTCTTGGAGGAAGGAAATCCCTAAGAACTTCTAACACTCTGCACTGGGGTGCAAAGTGGCTCCAATAGCTTGAGGGCTGGCCGCTAAAGAAAAGTCACAGGTGAAGGTTGTAGAAGGCAAATCTACATTAAAGTGACAAAAAGGGGCCTGAGGAAGCTGTACAAAGGCTTCTCTAAATGAAGCATCAGAAATTTCTACTACACATTTCCAGCCTACATGTTATGATGATTAAATACAACCATCCATATGAAAGATTTAGCAGAGCTCCTGGTACAGTCAGAACTGATTATTAGCCTGTTATTACAGCATAAGGTTAAGTCCAGGCCCTTCTGGAACTTACAGGTGGGTGCCAAACCTAGCTTTAGTAGGTGGTAGGAGTGGTCAGTGGTTAAAAGATGTCAAGAAAGGCTTCCTAGAGGAGTCAGCGTATGTGCTATATCTTAAAGCATTTTTAAGAAAGAAATGGAGAGAAGAATGGGCAATTAGAGTGTGAAAGGCAGAGAAAGCAGCAGATGTAAAAGTCAGAGACAAAGAAAAGTCATTAAAGGAATGCAGGTATTTTTGTGCAACCTGAACAGAGCACTAGGAGAAATAAATTTGTATATCAACAGACCATGTAAGAAGGTATTACTTTGGCATTCATTAATTCATTTATTCACTTACTTAAGCAATATTTACTGAGAATTTCTCCCATATCACTTTTCTAGAAAGTGAACAAAATATGTATCAGTGAACAACAGCAACAACAAAGTGGCTTATAATAAAGAAAACAGCAGACAACAAGCAAGAAACAAAATATGCAAGTAAAATTTATAGTAGCTTGGATAGTGACAAATGCTGCCAAATTAAAAAAAAAAAAGTAATGTAAAGCAAGGGAGTTAGAGAGTGGCAGGGGTGGGGAGTAGGAAGTTTATAGTTTTAAAGAGAGTGGTAAGAGTCAGACTCATCAGGCAGGTAACATCTGAGTAAAGGCTTGAAGACACTTTCCTGATCAACTGATGTGGCTGACATGTTAGAGGATGAACCAGGAGGCTAATGTTGCTGAAAAGAGCAAGTACGTTATAGACTAGTAATACATTATATCAAAGAGGTAACAAGAATCAAAATCTTTTGGGCCTTGTAGGCCATTGAAGCATTTTGTCTCTTGCTCTGAGTAAAATGGGGAGAGATGAGATGGTCTGAGTGCTGTTTTTAACAAATGACACTGGTAACCATACTAAGAACTGATGAGCAAGGGGAGGTAGTACAAGCAGTTAAACTAATTAGGAGCCCATTGTAATAATCAAGGTGAGAAATTATGGTGGCTTGAAAATACGTGGTAAGAAGTGGTAGATTCTGAATATATTTTGAAGGTGCAACCAAGATTTCTTAATGAATTGGACTTAGTGTATGAGAGAGAGGAGTGAAGAATGACTCAGGTTTTGGCTTTGAGCAACTGGAATAATGGAGTTGTCAATAATTAAAATATGAAGGCTATGAGCATAGCAAATTGGGATTGGGATCTATTCAGTTTGAGAAAAAGAAATAAAAGGCATTTGAATTGGAAAGGAAGAAGTTAAATTGTTTCTGTTTGCAGATGGCATGATCTTATATGTAGAAAACCCTAGGGATTCCACCCAAGACCTGTTATAACTAATAAATAAATTCAGTAAAGTTGTAGGATACAAAATCAAAATACAAAAATCAGTTGTATTTCTATACACCAAACAATGAACTAGCTGAAAAAGAATTTAAGAAAACAGTCCCACTTACAATAGCGTGAAAAAGAATAAAATACATAGGAATAAATTTAACCAGGGAGGTAAAAGATCTGTACAGTGAAAACTGTAAGACATTGATGAAAGAAATTATTGAGGACACAAATAAATGGAAAGATATCCCATGTTAATGGATTGGAAGAATTGATATTGTTAGAATGTTCATACTACTCAAAGAAATCTACAGGTTCAATGTAATCCCTATCAAAATTCCAATGGCACTTTTCACAGAAATAGAAAAAACAATTCTAAAATTCATATGAAAGCACAAACAGTCAAAGCAATCTTGAGGAAGAAGAGCACAGCTAGGTAGATCAGTTGGAATTGAGATATTCTATCAGGCATTCAAGTGTTGTAGTATGATTTCAAGTATGTAGTAAGATATGTATTGTGGTTTTTGGAACAAAGTCTAAGTTGAAAATATAAATTTGGAAGTTCTTGACCTTTAGATGGTATTTGAATCTATAAGACTAAATGAAATTACCAAGAGAGTGAGTCTAAATAGAGAAGAGAGAATGAGAAGGGTTTTATACAAGGATATAATAAATCAGATGGTTATTTTAGAATGTTCTTTCTGTTGGCACAGAGAGAGTGGTTACAGTGGACCTTTCTCCAGACCTGCTTTTTAACTCTTTAGCATGTAAACCAGAAAACAGACATAAGTAAACTTTTTCCTGAGACCATTTGGCAAATTTTCTGGAAATACTGCTTAAGAATTGTATTTCTGATCAAAATCTATATTAATTACCTATTGCTGCATAAAAAATTATCCCAAAACCTTAGTGGCTTAAAACAACAGACATTTATTATCTCAGAGTTTTTAAGTGTTAGGCTTAGCTGAGCTCTCTGCTTCAGGGAAACTCACAAGGCTACAATCATGGTATCAGCCAAGGTTCTTGCTGGCAGGCTCAAATGAGCAAGAATCTTCCAATCTCCTCCACATGGTTGTTGGCAGGATTCAGTTTCTTGAAGGTGATTGGACTCAGGGTCTTATTTCTTCTCTGGAAGTTGGCCAGAGGTCATCCTCAGTTCCTCATCATGCAGGCTTCTCCAGCTTGCTTTATCAGAGCAAGCCTCTGACAAGAGGGAGAGACAGAGAGAAGTCATAGAATCTTATATCTAATCTAGGAAGTGTTATTCCATTACTTTTGCCATATTCTATTCATTAGAAGCAAGTCGACAGGCCCAGCCCACACTCAAGGGAGGGGATTGCAAAGGGCATGAAGACCAGGAAGTGGGATCACTGAGGCCATATCATAAACTGCCTATCATACAACCCATATTATTAAATAGTTAGAGTGTTAAAAATTATCTATTATATTTACTAACAAGTTTAAATTCCTTCATTGATCTCCTTCATATACCCCCAGAAAGTTCGTTTTTCCTTTCCATAAACCATTCACTTGCTTCTTGACACTGCAATAAAGAGTCATAATCTCTGTATGCTTCTTAGCAGTCTGTTACTAGGTGTTAGTTAATATAGGATTTGCAAGCTCTTACTATTAGTGCCAAACTTCTTGTCTTTAACAGCCTATTCTTTTAAGTGATGTGAAGAGCAACCATGTGTAATTATTAGAAAGAAATGACTAATCATTCAGGGATTTTATCACCTTTGAAATAAATGGCCATATGTATACGAACTCAAGTAAAAGAAAGTAGAAAATTGTCTGTGGTTATGGATGAAAAATATCAGCCATGATTACTTAGCAAGGATCATTTTCTCATTCTATTTCTCAGTCTCTCTCTCTCTCTCTCTGTCTCTCTCTCTTTTCCTCTTCTTTTGCTGTGTCTCATACACTGCAACATACATTCACACACAGACAAGTATATGTCTACATTCTTTCAAGAAGAGTTAAAAAAAAACCCTCAAAAGAACTTAAGTTACTGTAAGTAATAGGCATTGCTGATAAAATACAGGTCCCCAAAATCAGCTTAGTTTTATAGCATTGCTCTTTTCTTTTGATCTCTTAGTTCTCTTCTCTGCTTATTTCTATTCGTCATTTTCCTGATGCCCCCTTGTTTCAGGCTCCCACTGCCAACAGCTGGGATAATCTTCTCCCACCCCTAACATCTGGTTCCTGCCACCAAACTTTACCCCTGTACAACAGCCAAATACAGATGTGAGTCCAATGACCTCTAATTAGCAGGTCTGGTATGCATTTGCATCTCAGTTGGTGACTGTTGGAGGAAAATTTGAATAAAATACCTACATTTATATAATGTTTTTCATCCTATTTTTGGTAAATACCTTTAAATTCTACTATAAAGTTGGTTCCCATTTTTCATCACTAACTCAGTTACAAAACACTACATAGTGGAATTTATAGCAGTTTTCCATAAGAACACCAAGTAGGCAATTTTTAAATCAGCAGTAAATTTTAAATTAAATGTATAATAATTTTAAATTGTAAAAATTATGCAGGAGGGTGATTATAGAAATATGGACCTTAGGCTTTCCTTACTTTGATGATGGAGCTAGAAGAAGTTACAGGGCCATGCACTTATTTGAAGAAGGAGTGTTGCAAACAGAAGACGTATTTATACTATATATAAATTAAAATATCTGTGGTTTAACAATACTATGGGTCTAAAAAGGTTACTTTACTTTTACTATACTTCTAAAAAATATACCTTGAGAAATGACACACTATAACTCTTCCCAAACATAAAGGGTGGTTATGGTTCTGAAAAACCCTATGATTAGAGAATCTATCACCCATCCTTGAGGAATAAAAAAAAAATCAAGAAAAATGAGATTACAAAAGCCCTTATATTCATTAAAACAAAACAATATGGCATATTAAACAAGGAAAATATTAATTATAAGTATTTTAAATATGCAATAATTGATACAAGAAAAAGTTGTCCATATATGATTCCTGCTTCTTTTAAAAATAGGTTCTTTCTCTAAGTTTCTGCAAGATACTTGAAAACTCAATTTGCTTTACTGGCAGATAATATTAATTTTAAAAGGATTTTTTCCAAATGGCATCTAAGTTTAGATTTCCACCTCCCTCATTGCATTAGTGTCCCAAAAATGAAACAGTTCCCCAGCACATGCTATTGGCTTTTCTTAAATACATCCTGGATATTTCATGTTGGAATGTCTAAGGATTAGGAATATTCTATGCTAACTTTCTTGTTTCTAATGTTCTGCTGTAAAGATTTTCATTTCTTCTTTTCCATGCACTCTACCTGTTTCCATTGCCAGCTCCTTCTTTACCTCATCTCTCTTCTTTACTTCTCTTTTTTCTAACCAATATAGCTTAATGGTTATGACCAAAGATTTGAGAGCCAGATAAAATGTGTATTTATCCTGGGTTCAACAGATAATTTTTAAGTTTGGGCAAGTTACTTCAACTCTCTGAACCTCAAACTCCTAATCTGTACAATGGGGTAACAATACCTTTGGCATAGGACTGCGGTTCACCATTAAATGAAACGATGAAGGTTATAGTTAGAACAGCGGCTGGTACATGGCAAGCAGTTAATAAGTACTAGCTGCCATGAAGAAGAAGGTGATGATAATGAAGAGAAAGACAGGGTTAATACCCAACAGAATGAAGGAACTCTTTTCTACTACAAGCAAAATTCTCCCATTTGTAAAAAAAAGAGAGAGAGACAGACAGACAGACAATAGACAGACAAGCAGCTTGTACTAAAATATTAAATGGATGCTTACAACTAGAATACTAAATGGATGCTGTGTCGATTGGTGTGAGGGTCTAAATATGAATATATCCATTGAACCATGCATTTAATATTAGTGTACTTTTTACATTCAAGTATGTGGCATGCATCAAATAAAATGTTAAGAAAGATAATATATATTGATATTTTCTCTAAATAAAGCTATGGACACAGTCTCAGAGATATCCTGATAAACTTGATTAACAGAAGGTGCTCATCATAACGCCATAAATTTGTGTCTGTGGCCCAGGCTACTCTCAATCTCTAACAGGTCCTATCCCTAACTAGACATGAGCAATTGATATTTTTCTATTAACTTAGTGAAGTGTGTCGCTATCACCACGTGCCCATCTTGAGATTAACCTCTGTCCCATACCATTCCTTTCCAGGTGTCCGTATTATTCACTCCCTGTCATAACTCTGGCTGACTGCCATCTCTAACCAGAAAATCCTGGAAGTTAGATTTTGATTCCTTGGAGAATGCTGGAGTAGAAACAAAGTAAGACTGTTATTTTGTATTATTTTTCCAGTGACTTACTGGGAGACAATATGGTATAGTGTTTAACAGCATGATCTTTGGATTCAGATAACTGTAGTAAAAGTAGCAAATTCTTGTATAGTGCCCACTATTTGCCAAACACTGATTTAGTACTTTACAAACATTAACGCATTCAATCTTTATGACAATCCTGTAAGATATTCAAACAGCATATCAGGGTGATTACAAGCCCACATTTAGAAGTCATTTGGCCAGGGTTCAAATCCCAGCTCCAAACACTAATCTACTGAGTCAGTAGGTTAAGTTACTTAACCTTGCAGAGCCTCAGTTTCTGCTGCTAAATTCAGGTCATTTCAGCTAGGGCTTGATTAAAGAGGCAGGGCCATGAGTAAGAGAGAATAAGGGATTTATCGGTATTAGACCTTATGATTATGGGAATAGTCTATGTAAGAATGTTGCTTCCAGTTTCGGATCTGAAATCAGCTGGGCAGGCAGTTAGGAAGGAAGATTTTCATGTAATGGGGATAAGCAAGGACAAATTTGACCCCTCAAGGACAAACTGAAACCCATGAGAACAAACCGGAATGCACATGGTCAATTGATATCAGCAATGGTCTCTCACCACCCCAAGCCTCAATGACATGGTTGACTTTCGGGATAAATTGGTGCCTGTAAGCACATTGCTGCACACACACCTGTCTGAGGATTCAGAAGAGTTGAGGAGATTGATGGGAGTTAGACCAGCTGTATATTGCAGATACTGCCCTCTCTGGTTTGCCAGTACATCAATGAAAATGTGCATGGGCTACAAGAGTGCATAGCCCCACACAGAATTCTGGAGTGTGACTGTAGCTTCATTTCTACCTTCTAAATCCCACATACATTTTTTGTAGCCAACCCTAGCCTAAAGCCACACAGAGAAGAGAATTTTGGAGATGATGATAACATTTTCTCTTACAGTGTTTTTGTGAGGATGAGGGGAATTATCAAAGGTACAGTCCACAGTACAGTGCTTGACATGGAATAAAGTTCTTAATGATTACTATGGTATTCTGAGAAGGCTTATGATAATCAGAACAAGTAGCTTTGTAAAACCAATATGCAGTGTGATTTCAGACAAAAGCCCTTTAAAGGTTTTAGAAGATAAGGACTCCCCTGGTTTCAGAAGGCAAAGACTCCTGGCCAGTTTCAGGACTGGAAGGATGGAGCAAAGAAAGAACACAACAGTGATGTGGATAACAAAATGAAGGGCATATTTAGTTCAAATGGAGAGTATATGCAATGGAGGATGAGATAGTCCAGAAAGGTGGAAGGATACAAAAGCCAGGTTCAATGACAAAGCAGGCTGGGGCATTGGCTGGCCAGGGAGAAACATTCTTATCATTAATTAACAAAATCTTAGGTAGCCTTCCACGGTATGATAGCTGTGGGTGTGAGTTTTGTTGTTGTTTTTATTTGTTTGTTTATTTGTTTCTTATTTTTCTTTTCTTTTGTTATTGCAGAGTTAGGGTTTGTAGTGGATGCTGTAGTATGCTATTCAGTTTCCTCCCTTTAGGACTAAGACATTCTTAGTCCTAAAGTCCTCAGCTACCCACTTCTCACAGGCGAATCCCTCTCTCAAATTTGCCCCAAGCAGAAAGGAGCTGACCCACCTAGACCACACTTCCTCCTAGGGACAATCCTGTATCCAAAGGTTGGTCAGTGTGGAGATAGGAGAGTCTGTTCCTTTTATCTCATTTTGGATTAACTCTTTAAGGCCATCCCAGATAAAATGCTTCCTGTGGAATCTGCTGAAGCCTCTGTTGACACTGCATCACAGTTCAACTCCTATCTAATCTTACTTCCTTCACTCCCCATTAGGAGTTGGTCCTGAGGGCACTTTCCAATGAGCTTTCTGCTCCCAGGTTTCTGCCTCAGAGTCTTTTCCTTGAAACCTAATATAGGACAGGAATCATAATATAGGTGATTCCAGGAAAGTCAGAGGACTTGGGAACACTCATCAGAGAGGCCAATGAGTTAAATTATCATCACCCTTATCATCATCATCTTTATCAATAACATTACATTATCATTCAGTGCCAGGTTAAAGGGAAATTTTTTTTGTATTAAGGAAGCAAAAACATTTTCTATCTATCACCTAACTCAGGAGCTGCCTGCTGACACAAAGGATGAACTCAGCATATATTTTGTAAATCACTCAAAAATTTGGAGTAACTATGAAAAATGACAAATGATATTATTTAGTAGGAGTAGTAGCTAATACTCATTAAAGTGCTTTGTGTCAGTCACTGTTGTAAGATTATCAGTATATAATCTTTTTTTGCAAGTGAACATATATTCTATTGAAAAATAAAATAATATTATTCTTCATGGATGAAATGCAACACACTCTTATACTATCTTTTGATAATGAAAAAGTTCTTCCCTATGCTTTTTAGAACTTATTTCAAAATATTAAGTTTTTGGTTACATGGATCATTTTTGTAACTCTTGAGTCACAGCTGTAAGTGTGCCCATGATCCAAATAGTGTTCGTTGTACCCGTTAGATAGGTTTTTGCACCTCCCCTCTCCCCCCTCCCCAGCTTGATTTACACTGAGTTTTACTTCCCTCTGTGCATCAGTATATGATCTTAAAGATTCCTGTCCTTACCTCCACCTTCTTTCTTGCTGATTGGAAAAGATAATGACTAGGAAAGCCATGTGTTGAGGATGATGTCAAAGGTCTTCCACAGCCTGGAACTCTGGGTGGCTTTATAGAGCAGAGGTCACCTGCCTATATGGACTCCTACATGAGAGACAAATAAATCACTATCTCATTTGAGACACTGGATTTTCAAATCTCATTGTTACAGCAAGCTTAATATGATTTACCCCCACCTAACGTGCAAAACCATTAAGTAGTTGAACCAGATGAGAACTCAGGCTTATTTAATGTAAAAAAAATATTCATAAACATGTGTTATACTACCTTTCCAGCTTTTGTAAGCTAGATAGAGAAGCTTTCTGGATGAGAGCCCCCTTTCTTGCCTTCTGACTGATAGCAATAAAACAGAAAGAAATAGGATACTTTAAGAACAGCAAATACAGTTAAAATTTCCAGATGACTGACTTTGACCCTTTAAATAGGTGAGGCAATTAAATGGAACAGGCAATGCTCTATTTAACTTTTTATATCCAGAATAAAAAATAGAGATAGGGTTCAGATTAACAACTGTGAGTCTGTTGGCCACTATCTTTGCATTTACATATGTACGCAGTGTTTTCTATTATTCCACAGTGAGGATCTCTGCAATGCAAATGTCATTTCCTAGTAATATGTGAGGTATACAGGAAGATACAGTAACATTTCTAGTTCACTAGGGAACTATAAAGAGTGCTGTAGAGGTAATTTACTGCCAGGAAGTGACGTCAACGTAGAGTGACTAGGACCCTCCTCTGTCTTCACACACACACAGGGCAGTCACACTCTGAATGTAGTGGAGTTCATCATTTTAATATCCCTGGCTTGCAATTACTCCTTTTCTTTCTTATTTAAAAGAAAACTGAAATATGAGACAACAGTGTGAAATGATAACTTTAGAAAACAAATAATGTATGTAGAGGGAACAGAGTAGACAGATATGAAGACATTTTCAGGCAAAGCCTAACAAAAGTCAGTACCAAAGACCTTCCAATAGAAAGGAAGGATGTAAGGACCTTGAATTTAAGGCTTACTTCTAATTTATTTAAAATAGAGGTTTTCTAACACCTGCCTTCTTCTCTCCCCCACCTTAAGTTTTAAGGATTTCTGATAACATGTACGTCCTGTTTCTTATAGTGACATGCTATATAAGCTGACATTTGGTCAACTTGCAACAATTTTTGGTTCCTTCTAAGTTCAGGGGATACTTTCTTATTCTGATACTTGTATTCAAGTCCTAATTCTTCTCTATGCTAAGGTTATAAAAAATAGAAAGTCTGTTATAGTATATTTGGTAAATTAAGAACTTTATTATTATTTATAAATTTACAGCTTAAAATATGGTTTTAAATAAAAAATGTGAGATTTGTAGATATTTTAACATGTAAGTACCAATTACCAATCAATTGCTGTGATGACTTAACTTCTTCACAATCTTGATATTTTCAGAGGAGCTTGCCAAGTACAGTAAGTTACAAATATTTTATTACTTGATAATAATGAATACATAAAAACATTGTGTCTATTTTCACTCATCAAAAAAATTGAAATATTTTAAATGAAATAGTTCTTATTTGAATTTTTTTCAAAAGCATATTGTAAGTTTTTATTGAAATATCCACTTTATTATTTCAAACAATGGAACCATTCCCATGATGGATACCTTTCCTGCTAATATATACATGCTTCCTCACATACACATTCAGTCTTTTTAGAATAGTCTATCTCTCTCTATCAGAAAAACACATATGTATTGTTTATTTCCATGACTTGTTAGTGAAGTGCAATTATTAGTAACTGAAATGTTAACATTGGATACATACCTTACCTGTTGCAGAAAGAATTTTATCCCAATACCATTTATTCAATAGAAACTAATTTTATTCTTACCATTTAGTTTATATTGAAGATATCGTCCTTCAATATAATATAAAGAGTTTACTTTCAATGTAAAGAAAGTATTTGCATGTCTGGGATAAGTCATATATCATACAATAAAATGTAGAATGTTAATGGAAATACAGTATTTGTATAGTTATCTTTAGCAAGATGATGGAGATGGATCGTTCTTTATTTTTTAAAAACATACCATTATGAATATTGAGCTATTATGCTTATGGTGTATTTTGCCATAAAATTGAAACAAAAGCCTCAATTTGGATTAATGTAAAAACTACAAAATCATTTTTAAATGCAGCAATGAAGATGAATAGACATTAATCAATTGTTTCATACCATATCAACAAAATGTGTTCTCTTAAAACATTTTACTCCAATCAAAAATGTCCCTACATCCTCCCTGATGATCCAGAATAAGAGAAAGTATTAGGTCTTTATGTTGGCATGTGCCACTCCTTTATTGTCCTAATCACATTTGGGGTGATGAGAGTAATGTAAAATAAATTCAGATTTATTTTGATGGCTACTTAATGCCAGCATCCCTCACTAGATTGTAAGTTCTGTAAGGGCAGGGATAATGTCTTTTTGCTCATGATTTAGTCCTGTGTTTATAACATAAAGTGGAACGCATGGTAATAATGAATATTTAATTAATTTATGTCATCCTGATATTTTATTTTCTGACATTTTATGTCCTCTTAGAAGTAGCACCAAATGATTAAATCAAGGTGGGTATCATGAACTTAAACCTATGAGAGTATTTTAAAAAAGTCAGTCAACCTTCTCTTTGATGAATAAAAAAGCACAGTGACCTAGACCTCTGGTGAGAAAGTGAAAAGAACTGCCTTCTACAATTCCAGTCTAGCCAACTAACTGGGCTTCATTCCCTTTGGCAAGTCATTGAGATACATTGGAAATCTGTCTTTGCAATTTATCCCAGGGAGGCTGGGATGGATTCTTAATTTTCAAGATGAACTACAGAATTTTTTCAAGTGGTTACTGAGGAACAAAGTACCTGAGTGGGCAGGGCTCTGTCCCTTCCCTTAAACCAGGGTAATTCCATCCTTTCCTGATTTGGTTCTAAAATACGCTGACTGCATATAGAAATATCTATGGAATGGCATGTTCTAGGCTCTGAGAATGGATTAAAAGGGTTCTTTGTTCACTCTCATCACCCCAAATGTGAAATTCATGGCACGGTAGGATTTTATTCTTTTCTGTAACTTCTTTACTAACATCAATAATAATTGAATATTTCCAATGAAAACATATACTTAGTATTTATTTGGATATTTTGGGAACTATAATAAAGCATAAAAACCATTCTGAAAGAATATTAGAACCACATTTTTTAAATGGGACGGGAGGGCATTGAACTATAAAACCCTAGGGAAGGAAAGGGCAAAAGACAGCTTATTTCTTCTAGCCTTATTCATTTAACACTTATTCTAAAAGGACTATAAAGGTTAACAAGTTATTATATATCATTTATACATAATCTGGATATACATATTCATGCCTTGGTCTTAATATTCGGCATTTCTTGGTAGTATCCCTTAAGGACATCAAATGATCAGCATTTAAAGTCATTTTTATATCTAAAAACATGCAATTTGTGTCTCATTAATGTAAACAGGAGGCTGTGTTTTCCCTGGCATGGGCAAAACAGGAGGTGGTGCCCAGGCTCTGACATGCTGATGGGGAGGCACATGCTACTTTGAGTGAAGATGAAGGTTCCTGTTATATCCAGGAATAACATACTATGCATTTCATATTTCTGAAAGTCAGAAAACTCTAATTGTCTAAGCTATTTTAGCTTCCAGTGAGAAGGTTCATTGAAATATATATATCTGAGGGAAAACAACAACCAACCAACCAAAGTACATTTTCATTTTCTCTCTCTTCACCTGCTGTTATCTCAAACAAGATTAACATGTTCAACTTTAATTAATAAAATATCCAATATTACATTAATTTGGGCAGAAAGAAAAAGAAATATTTGTTGAAACTAGTCTTCCAAGTAGCACTGATATCATCTGGAGATAAATAACCCAGTCAAAAGGAATCTAAAGATGGTAGAAGCTCTAGGTCATATTATGTTTGATTCTGACAGTTCCAACACTTAGAACCTTTGTAAGTGAAGTGAGAGAGAAACCATAATGTAGAGTTCATTACTGGATGATTCCTCAAGGACTTAGGAGTCTTATTTCCCTTTGGTCAAGATTGAGTAAAATGGTGCCTGAAATATAGTACAGAATTCAACTAAGGCAGGCCTAGCAGGATGGTAATAGGGGTAAGTTCACTCAGGTAGTTGTGGGATCAAAGTTCAGAAAACTGAAAGGGTAGGAAGTAGCAAGATGTCAACAATAGAGCCTTGGATTCTAAATAAAACATAAGTTTTAATTTTAGCTCTGGTACCTGCTAGATATGTGATCTTGAAAATGTGTTTAACCTCTCTTAACTAGGTTCATCTTTATCAGCTATAAATAAGGATGCACCATCCACCTTTCCTAGTGAGCAGAAGATCACATATATTAAAGAGCCAAATATGCTTCCTGGAACTTTTATTTATTTATTAGTACATAAAACATTTACATTACATTATCTACACAGTAGGTGCTGGGGTCTAATAGCAAGACAACACAAAGTCCTGGTTTAAATAATTTAAATAATTTAATAATAAGGTTAAATTCTAATAGGGAGATAGATATTAAATAACAATTATAAGGATGAATATATCATGGCAGTTACAATTTAAATAGGATATTTACAGAAAAGTCCAGGGGAAATGACAGAATATTTGATATTTCAGTGCTACAAAGAGAAGAGACAGGATTCTTGGAAAGTGGTAAGACAATATTTGAATTACTAGAGGTACGGGCAGAGCGCAGGTGAAGTGATGAAGAGTTTGTGGGGTAGTATTCGGTTGAAATCAGAAGAGTTAACTTGAAAAAGTTGTGGGAAGTCAGAAAAAAGCAGCCCAAGACTAAATGGAGAAGAAGGAGGACAAAGCATGTGCTTATGCCCAGGGGCAAGAGCAAGCCACTGTGATTAGGGTGTGGAGTGAGCAAGTGGGCAGGAGATAAAGAGAAGGAGGATATAGGTAAGATCCTGTAGGCAATGTATAGACCCCTTCTGCTTACGGTTTTGATGCAAATGATCAAAACCATCAAAAAAATTTTTAAAGGGATGTTTATTGCAGTAACAATGGAGAACAATAATAGGCTTTCATCAGGGCAGTTGCTTTGTCAGTATATATTATTTGGAAAAATAATTCTGCCAAAAATGCTTGGGAGGTGGCAGGAATAGATGTGGGAGACATGATAGGATTCAATTATAAGAGTTCCCTCTGAGGGATGATGGCAGCTGAACTAGTAGGGAAAGAGCAGAGAAGAGACAAGTTGCCAAGGTAGATTAGTACATAGCAGCATCAACTCAGTGATGTAGAAAGGATCAGATGATTTAAGGGACCTCCACTCTGCCATATCCCATAGTGCGCAGATTCTGGTGTTTGTTATTTGACATTCATTTTGATAAAGTCTTCTCTAGGCACACATTCCATAGAGTCATACATAGCATATCAAGTCTACACACTGTGTGAACTGATTTTGACAAATTTAGCATTAGCTTAAGAGTTCTGGGTTCATTGCAGTGAAAGTGGTGGCAAAAATGACCACGATTGTAGCTCTGACACGGGCCGTGCATGGGCAATATACATAGCCAAAGTGTTGTACCCCCATAGTATTCTGAAATAAAAAAAAAATTGGGGGATGGCATATTAAACTTAGGAGAACAAGAAACCAACTTTTCTTTAGAGTTTACTTTCAGTTAATTATACCAAAAGGGGATACAAAAAAAAACCCCACAAAATTGCTGTTTATGTAGCTGCTATTTAAATGATACAATGAGAGGCTAAATATGACGTGCAATGATTTATTTTAAAAAAGTGAATTAGGAAAAGTAATAACATAAACTTCTTTAAACATTTTGTTAGCTTGAATAAGAATAGTAAGTAACATTTTATACTGCTTGCTATGCTCCAGATACCATAAGAAATGTATTACAAGCATTATTTCATGAATTCTTACAAAACCCCTGTGAGTTATACACATATTATCCCATTTTACAGATAAGGAAACAGAAGGTTTCAAAGTTAAGGACTGACCCAGGAACTTAGCTGATACCTAATAGAAACAGGACTTTTGGATAGTCTAAATCCAGAGCATGTGCTTTTTAACTTCTATGTCACACTACCTACTTATTTTAATGTAAACGTATTTCATTAAACCAATCCTTTTAAATATCATGAATGATCAGGTGTGCTCAGTCTGGTTTTCTGCTTCCTTTCTCTACCTCTAAAGCTCTCCGTTTCTTCTTTCTTCTTTTCTACCTCCCTTGTTCTTTTTGATCTTCTCCTCTCTATTTTTTTCCTTGCTCATATGAGGCTGATAAATTTAAAGCTCTCATTTCTTTATCATAGGACCTTTTTTGCAGCTCATTTCATCTGTCTCCCCTGATTTATCTCTCATTCTCTGATTACACTCCCATCATCTCTGGTTTGACTTTCTCAGCTGGATGCTTTAGTCGTAGGACTTCCCACTGATGATCACCTTCCGGAATCTCCCTATGGACTTAATCTTAATCTCCTCAAGTTACACATTTCAGATTTATTCCATCTTTGACCTGCATCAGTATTGTGAAATGTGGTAGCCTTTTTGGATATCCTTGATGGTGGGGATCAGGAATGAAAACTAAGCCCCGTGTTCCAAAAATCGATTTTTAAGTATAGATTTAAATAAAATAGAAAATATTGATTTTCAATTACTTGTTTTGGTTATTTCCAGTGAAATGAACTTAGTACTGCTTTTCAAGTTAAAAACTTAAAATAGAATAAAAATGTTTTCTTAATTATAGGAAGAGATATATGCAAACTAGGAAAGCACCATACAGTGAAATTGGGAGAGAATCATAAATGGTCAGTACTGAAGGGTCTTGCCTTTTCTTTTTTCATGAAATTTGCGGTATGAAGTGATATTAACAAAGTCACTTAAAAAACACCCAGCTAATTTTATTCTGACTGAGAAGTAAAATCATTATTCAAGTACCCTGCTCGTCAAAGTATAAGAGTTACAGAGTTTGTTTCCCTCCCGTTCAAGATGGAGGCAGGTGATTCCAAGAAAGCAATTATAATGTACAAATGAACCAAAACTTTTAAGAATAATTAAATAAAAAGTTCCCCTTTGCCAGTAAACTTGGCACCACCTCACTTGACAACTTTAGAATTTTCAGTCCTAAAACAATACCACCAAAAAGGAATGTAAAATGAACCACAAACTCTGAGAGTTCAAGTATGGCTTGGCAATGCATGTGTAGTAAATATTTATCAGCTCCTCAAGGACTTTTAAACGTGTGTGTAAGATGAGAAAGCTGTTATCTTCAATGCCATTAGCAAAATTTCCTGCTAGAATCATTTGTTTGTTTTTTGGCATCATTCTATGTTGATACTTTTCTTTATAGAAATAAAAATAAAAAGATTTAAAAAGAAGTCTTAATCTTGACACAGTATTTGAGATTCATGTTAGAGGGAAATGTAGCAAAAAGAAAACAGGGATGAAGTAGGGATATGGGGAAACACTAGATGAGTGAGAAGACAGAATGAAAAAAAAAAGGAAACTAACAAACAGGACTAATATCAAATAGCTCTGCTAAAGTTGCCTTGAAATATGAATTGATACAGAGCACTGATGTGTGGGATCTCTTCTCGCTTCCTGTACTGTGGAAGCTGCTTCTTCAACTTGAAACATGGCAGCCATTCTTCCCATTAGGATTTTGCACAGCTACTTTGGCCTGGAATGCTCTTGTCCATGAACGTTATCTGACTTACTTCATTGTCTTCAGATCCTTACTTAAGTATCACTGTCTTACCCTTGTCCACCCTGTTCACCTGATTTAAAAGTGTAACCTGTTTACCCTTCATCTTCTCCTCCCCACCCTTGAACCTGTCAAAATTCTGATGTATTTACCCTATGCTGTTTTTTCATAGTCCCTTTTGCCTATCATATCATTACCTATGTATTATGTGAGAGTATGCATTATATAAATGTTTGTAAAGTACATTTACTTACGCATTTTGTGTTAAAAATGTTCAGAAATAAATAAAAAAATAAAAATGGATATAATAAGGATAGTATGCTTGGCAATATGCAAAGAAAGAGGGACAAAAGGAAAGGAAAAATGGAATTATTTTGTTTTTTAATTTAAAGAAACAGAAAAATAAAAAAAAAACCATGGCAACATAAAAAGTATAGTACTAAGAGAATTTTTTTTATTAATTTCTGAGATTATGAAGAAAAGATATTTGAAAGAATGCTTGCTACTGCTTCCTAATGAACCAGAGAATAGCAATGGATAAACAATACCTGTAAGGAGGAAGTGGTTTGTTTAGTTTTTGAAAATATGGAGAGCAACAAAGTTTGTATCTCCCACAATCACTATATTTAATTCATGAAAATTAAATGTAGTTCCAAGGTTCTGAACAGATGGCTCCTGGCTGAATCTCACCACCAGATGTGTTTTATTAGGTGATGATAACAATTTTCAATTTATGAAATGTGGAAGACTTTAGCTGAGATATCAGCCCCACTCATTTGCAGTTGCCCTGTACCTGACCCCCTGCTTGTGCTTGTTACCTGCAGGACTCCTCCATGCATTGGTTTTTTGTTTTTTTTTTTTTCCTTTTATTTCAGAATATTATGGGGGTACACCACTTTGGTTATATATATTGCCCATGCACTGCCCATCCCTCCATGCATTTGAATGTTACCCCAGTTCTACTCTTTTCATGCCATAGGATATTCCTTCCTTGCTTAGAATCAAAACACAAATAAAAGTGAGTCAAAACTCCAAATATTGGGTATAATTCCTATGTTTCATTTAATCAGGTAAAATTGGTCATCTGACAGGCTGCTCTTAATTTTTAGGTCTGTAAGAGTCCAGGGAAGATTCTGTAATTTAAAAACAGAAGAAATACATTCATAAGATTAAGATAATTTCCCGAATAGATACAATCCTCAGTATACCAAATCCTTCCCTTGGACATAATGACGTTGTGAGTTTTCTATCAGAATCCACCAGATCATGTAAATTTAGGATCTCATGGAAATCCTATTCTTCTATCTTAGAAGGAATATCTAGAGAGAGAAATATATGGGAGAAAACCAGGATATTTTCAAATTTTCTCATATTGGGCACTTTTATGATTCGATTTTTCTATTAACATTGTTCAGATGAGAATATATACAACTATTTTTTTCTAATAATATTTCATGAATGGACAGCCCATGTAAATTTCACTTCCAAATATATATGATTCTGCTAATTTCCCTTTCTTAATCCTCCACAAACCTTTGCTGCCCACATGTTTAAGGCAAGGTGTGACTAGATAGATAGATAGGAACACTTGATTGAATTTGGTGTGTTTAGAGCCAGGTTGAGAGCTTTTTCTGGCCTTCAGTGGCAATTCATATTTGTTTCAAAACAGGCTTTCTCCTATATTTATAACTTATGTTGATGTGACCAAATTCACCTCAAGTTATAACCCTAAATGAAGCATAACCATGTGTCTGAAAAAAAAAGTATTTTCTTTTTGTTGAAAAATATCACCCTTTATACTTATACATAAATGAGTTTCAAAGGAAGAGTGAAATTATAGTTAGGGAACTTAAGTAATGATGACACAGGTAGAGAAAAGAACCTAAGAGACAGCCAAAAGTTTACATTTTGACAGAAGTTTAGATTACTCATTTTAAATGTCATTCTATAGAATGTCACTAAGAATGAGTAAACAAGCTAATTAGTCTGGTTTTCTTTGTTTCTTCTTTTGCTAAATCTAGGCAAACAAAATGTGATTTCAAACGCAGAAATAAAGAAAAAAAGCTGTTTATCCTCCCTAATCCCAAGTTTCCTGATTTGAGGTCTTTTAGTGTTTCAATGCTTCTGGTAACATGTTCATTCAAATATAAATGCGATCAGCATCAAAGGCTTAACATTCAGATTAACCACTTTTTGGCATCTCACCTCTTTTTAGTTTGAACTTGGAATCTCCTCCATGTACAGACCACTAATGAGAAAATCCTTGCTTATGAATTCAGTTCAGAATGGGAGCAGTTTTCCCCCTCTCTCCTTTTGCATAATGTCTGCTTTGAAGTCAGGCAGTCCAAGAAAGTGATTGATCTCACCCAAGTTCATAACTTTTTCAGAATACTGCCGATATCATTAAATTTTAATTAACCCTTTGAGCTCCTTCTATGATGTAAAGATGAGGGAACATCAAAGGCTCATGTGTTGGAACAGCAGTGGCATCTTTTGTGCTCACATAGCTTTTAAGAAGATATCTAAGATGCAAATATTTCAATGGAGCCTTCAGCTTATTATTTGTGTGTGTGTGTGTATGTGTGAGACATTGTTATGCTGTTGGAGGGGTAGAGCTAAAATCTATTGTTAGTCTTTCAAAGCTGGTTATTTTAAGCATTGCTATGTTAAGGGCTTAGAAGTGGTATAGCCTTCCACCTCTTCTATATAAAGCATTGTAATCAAGGAGTCTATTTAAAATGTCACTGGATTTGTAGCTTCCTGTGTTGTTGTCCTTCACCAGCTCTCATTCATAATTAATCTTTATTTCCATCTTATGACTTAATGTGTAATATTTTGCATGTGGTCTTGGAAAGTGACACAGTTACATTTAAATCTGCTGGATGAAGAAACTAAGGTAGAAAGAGGAAACGTGTTCTGCTAGAGGTTATGGGATTTGAGGCTGCATGTATAATGTGGAAAAGAGCTTTCCCTAAAGCATTTAGTAAATATTTATTGAGTGTACAGACTGTGCCAGGCATTGTTTAAGGGTGTAGTCATTGCCCTCATTAAATGTATATTCTAGTGAAGCAGAATCTGCAAACCCAGGCATTCATGTTCTATGTCTTTTAGTATTGCAAACGATCACTGTCAAATTGTATGTTATGTGTATTTTACCACAACTTTAAAAAAGGATTTTTGAATGTGTTTTGAATGCCTCCTAGCTCACTGATCCTATTAGGCTACTAGGCAATGTTAGCCAGTATTGGGGAACCCAGAATCCTAACACTGTGCACATAGCATTTGATAGACATTGTCTCATGTGATAATTAGGAGTTGAGAAACTTATGTGGATGGATACAAGTAACTGACTTGTGCCTTGGTTTTTTCACACTCCTATCTACTTTCTATTTCTTGATAAGGTTTAAATGAGGTAACATACATAAGTGTGTTTTGAAATATTACTGTCTCAAAAGTATTAAGCCAACTAATAAGCTTTCTATTTAGGTGCAGGAAAATTTGACTAGAAAATATTTACTTTCTTCTGGTGGCTTTTTTCTTCTGTTGTTTCTGTTTTAATGTGAATATCCACTACCACGGTTTTCCCTCTAAATATCTAGGGGAGGGAAAAGAAGTGATAAAAGTATTGATTGCTTCACTTCTTCAGAAGTAATGATAAGCTCATTTCCAAAGCCCAAATGCACATTTGCCCCTTTAGGGTCACTTTAATCAAGGTATTATCACAGATGATGCGTGTCTACCAAAATGAGATTTTGTGACCTACTGAAATGAACATGATCTGGGTTTGCATGTGGGCTGTCTGACTTAGTGTGCTTCATGTTTATAAGATTTAAATTAAACCTGCATATATTATCAGGGGAAAATTCAACAGTTTTACCAATAACTAAAAAAAAAGTTGATCTTTTTTTCTTATATAGAGTTTGAGCTAATTTTAGTGAAGATAATTTAAATACTGGACTGTTAAATGCCTTAATGATTCTAGGATTCCTGAAAAAGACAAACATACTGTAAAGATAGAGTAGAATTCTAAACAGTATATTTGTTTTTTGGGGGCTCAGAATATGATCTATGTGACAGTTGCCTCCAGTACAAACAATGTATTCTGACTATATTAGGCAGTTTTCTTTTTCCTATATTTGAAGAGGGCACTGGATAAATTAATTTGAGAAGTGTATGTGTTGTAGAAATTAACAATAGTGAAAGAAAAATAAAATTTAACTTTGGGTTGGTAACAGATAAGAATTCATAGAAAGGCTTAAGATTTTCTCACATTTCATAGTGTTGAAAAACAGCCAACTGCTAAGTCATAGTGCCATTTAGTGTTTCACATTCTTTTTAACTGTTAGTTGCATTTTTTCAATTTGTTAATTATATGCAGATTCTTATACATTTGTTCACCATAGGATATAAGAAGGGTTATCATGGAGAACCAGTCTAGGAACCTTGATAATAATATTCCAAAAATCATCAATAAGAAAATTGTGAAAATTAAAAGGAAAATAAATAAATTAGGCTTAGAGCAGCAAAAGGTTGAAAGCTATACCTCTACAAAAAGTTTTGTTTAAAATTAAATTTTATATAGATGTATGAGATGGAAATAATTTGGGGGCATACATGCAAAATGAGCTTAAAATAGGTTTATATAGATATGGTGAACATATGGTGATCTATGAATGCAGTGGCAAATGGGATTCACTAAATAATATACCCATTCCTCCTTTTCTCTCCAATTTCTCTGTCGAATGAAAGCCAGAAAAAATTATGATTAAAGTTATTCTAAGGAAAGACAAAATTCTGAGTTGTGGATTATAAGCCCCCATTTCTTCTCTGCTTCCAATTTCTCAAAATCTCTATTGCCAATCAAGGGCAAGATGACATTAGTGGTACCTCAGGATGACCTCCTAACTGGAGGAGCCATGACAGCAATCACAATGACTGTCTCTAACAGTAGTTGTGGGGGGCAGAGGGGTGACTTTTTAATTAGTGATCACCTTCTGGTGCCTACTTTCCCCAAAACAAACTCCTCTGATTTTGATCATCATCACCATCACCATACTGTCATTTAATTTTTACTTTTACTGCTAAGTATTACATTTCAGAAAATGTACCAGAAGCTTTAGATACATCTCATTTACTTTCAGAATGACTCTGAAATATAGATCATATTATCCCCATCTCTACAGATAAAGAAACTGAGGTTCTAAGCAGTTAAATATCTTGCTTATGGAATAACAATCAATAAATAGCAAAGTTGAGATTTTTAACCAAGTTTTACCTGTCTCCAATTCCTTAGTTCTTTTTACTATGTTCTATTGAATTTGACATTGTATTTAGCCAGCTTTCTTAATATTACATAAATAGGTTGATTGTTGTTCTTCCTCTCTCTGCTTTTTGATTTGTTGCTCTTCCCACCTAAAACGCTCCATTCTCATTGCTGTTCATTTTTTGAGACATGACATGGGTCCTAAATAAGGAAACTCTCTAGTTTTGTCTTCTCAGCTGCCCTAACATTCCTTTCCCAAACACACTCCTCTGGCCCTGTGATTCAAGTGGGCCTGCTTGGTATAACCCCCAGATCTGGCAGAAGTCCTCAGAAATGCCTTCTTCCTGTCAACAGATTAATTGTTTCAGAGATGTGCATGTGACTCCACCTGAATCAATTAGGTCCTCCCCAAGATGTTGGCATCATCAGAAAGATTTCTTCTTTCTAGTAGGTTAGCTAAACTTATAGCCATTGTTCTTGCCTTGTGGAACATACCTCCTGAGAATACATTCATTCAGGGGCAAGAACAGGCATAGAAAAAAAGAAATCTGTTAGATAAGATTGAGACCTTGGATCCAGATGTGCCTGAGATAGTACACTTTTTACATAGGGCAGATAAAACCACTACTCCATATATTTTGTATAAATTTGTACTGTGTCTGAAACTTCCACTGATCCTGACCAATACTCTTATTGATCTATTAAACCTTTTATTATCATCTTGGTCATTATTATTGTATTACCTCTCTGAATGGCTACAACATTTCTCTGTACAGCAAAAATATCCCTTAATCCTATTCTTAAAAGAGTCATTTTGGCTTTACTTCTATCAATCCACAATCCCAATAGACTGTAACTTCTTAGACAGCACAGGCCAGGCCTTATTCTTCCTCATTCTCACTTATCTTACTAAGCATATAGTAAATCTGCTCCAATAGATTTAATTCGATAATATAAAACACCAGTCTAAGCACTGTAGCAGATATTGAGATTAATAAGACCTGGAACCTACTTCTGAAGCACTTAAAATCATTTTGTGGGATGGAAGAGAGGCAGAGGGTAGGGATTGCGTGAAGCGGGTTACTTTAATACAGGCTGGAGTAAGAGCAGGGGTAAAGGCTCATATTTAATGAGTGCTCATTATGTGCAAAGCACACTGAGCTAAGTGCCTGGCATGTGTTATCTCATGGAATCCTCAAAATCACACTACAAAAATTTTACACATTTTATTATTGAGGAAACTGAGACTCAATAGAGGTTATTATGTTGACCACATTTGCAATCCAGATAGTGTGTGTTGAACAAGTGCCACCTCTGGGAGGGAAATCTGGGTAAGACTGAGCAAAATATTACTTAGGTTTTTCTCAAACAGCAGAGCTGGTGGCTGGTGGGTGAATTATACTTGGAGTTAAGGAGGGAATGCACTGTAGACAAAGTGGTGCCCAGTGCAATGATGTCTGTGGAGTAAGAGGAGCCAAAAATGGAGAAAGATTATGGATTCAGAATAAAGTGGGACAATACATGGGAAAATGTCAGCATAAACAAGTCAGACCTGAGGCTGTGAATAGGTTGTAGGTGTTGAACTAATATGTCCTGACTATGGGACTCAGGGATATTCTTGGAGGTTTAAAATAATCTTGAAGGTCTGGACACCCACATACACATTAATAGTTAATAAGGGGGAGTAAGGGATTGGCTACAGACTTCCCCCAAAGTTCTCATTTTTTTCCACCTATCCAGGTGCCTTACTTGCCAAAGAAAATTTCCAAGTGCTATGAGAGCTCTAAGGAAAGTGAGATATACTTAGAGATTTAGAAGGAGGCAGCTTTAGAAATAAATGTCAAGAGATACCTCAGATTTTAACAGAAAGATTCATAGAACGAGGACCATTTGTGGCATAAAAAAATAGCAAGAATTTAAGTATAAGAAATGCATGAATTAGGTGACGGAAGAGAAAGGGATGTAGAGTTAGTTCAATAAAACATTCCAGGGAAGAAAAACGGGGCTCATCTTCAAAAAGCCTACGATCTTGTGGATTTCTCTTGTCCAAAACCACATCTATGGCTCATGAGTCTTGATCTGAAAAATGATGATTTTAAAAAATCATCAGTTTTGCTTTTTTTCCAAATCATAAAGGATTGTTTAACTAAATTGTGATATAAGTGTATAATTAAATATCCTCAGTTTTGAAGCTGCCTTTGAGAGTTCTTCCTTACTTGTAAATCTAGCATATTAGAGATAGGAGAGTAGAAAAAAATATGAATGAAAAATGTGAATTGAGTTGGGCTTTGGGATAAAATCACATGGGCTGAAGTCCACATTAAATCTGTAGGCATGGGGAAGTTATTTTCGTGTTACCTCCTGTATATATGTCTTTGCAAGATAGTTGTGAGAATCAAATAGGAGAAGGCATACTCAATTGTTTAGCAGAGTGTCTGTTGTATAATAAGGATCTAATAATCATAAGCTATTATTATTATTCCTAAATTAATTATGGTTTAGAAAAATTAAGTGCTCTATCTGCTTTGAATTAGGGAAATTTATACTTCAAGAACTGAAAAAGTAGATATATACTAAAAGACTTTATAACCCCAGTATTAAAATACAGGTAGTATCCTGTGCTATAGATGAGAAACTGAGACCGAAAAATATATCAGTGATTTATTCAGATCAATCCATTTCAATATTTATTGAGTTTTCTGGTTGGCTGCAAAGCCAATCCCAAATTTTTATTTATATATTTATTATTTATAGCAGTACTTCATTTAGGTCCCAGTTTCTGTATCAGTTACCTTTAAGTAAGGTTATGGTGAGGTAGCAAATACCTCCAAATTATCAGTTAACTTAAAACCACAATGGTTGATTTCTTGCTTATGATATATGTTATAGATCTGCTATGGCTCTTCTCCATGTGTCTTGTTTATTCTAGAACTTATGCTGACAAAGCATCTTCTAGTTGGGATATTCCGGCCTTATGACAGTGGGAAAGACATAGGGAAAAATCTTTGTCAAAATACACAAGGGCTTTTAAAGCTTCTGGTAAGAAATAGTAATATGTTAGTTCAGCTCATATTTCCTTAGACAAAACAAGTGACATGGCCAGCCGTAATGGTGATGGCCTGGAGAAGTATAAGTTTCCACCCGGTTAGTAAATGACAGAGTCATAATACTAATTTTACCAACAAGACCTGGGAATGAGTACTTGTGGTAGGCAGAATTCCAAGATGGCCTGCTAGATTCCCCAGCCCCTGTGAATAACCCTAAAGGTTATAGATAGGACAGATTTTACTTTCATGATTAAGTTATGTTGTATGGCACAGTTGATTTGAAGAGAGCAAGATTATCCAAGTGGGCCTGACCTAATCACATAAACCTTTTAAATCTGGGTCTAGAGGTCAGAAAGAGAGGAAATAAAAAATTGGAAGCACAAAGAGAACTTATGGGAGAAGTCCTCAGTTGCTGGCTTGGAGATGGTGAAGGCCACAAGGCAAAAAGTATAGGTGGTTCCTAGAGTCTGTGAGAGACCACTGGCTAACAGCCAGCAAGGAAATGGGGATCTCAGTTGTACAACCACAGGAAATTCAAACCTCATTCCTACAACCACAAGTGACTGAATTTGGCTAAGTGCACTGTGGAGCAGATTCTTTCTCAGAACCTGCACAAAGGAATGCAGCCTCTCTGACAACTTAATTTCAGCCTTGTGATACCTTGAACATAGAACCCACTCACTCTCGGCCGAGACTTCTGACCTCTAAAACTGTGAACTAACAAATGGGTGTAGTTTTTAAGCTACTCCATTAATGGCAATTTGTTATACAGCAGTAAAAAACTAATAAGCATTATACAAGATATCCAAGTAATAAAAACACTTATACCCCCTTAATTAATATTTTGAAATAAAACTAAAAGAAAACTAAATCCATATTACACTGCTACTTACTAGCTCTGTGACTTCAAGCCAATGTTATGGCTTCTTCAAGCCTTAGTTTTCTCATATTTACAAATAAAATATCTATTCCATACATTCCATATTGTTGTGATAATCCAATAAGGTAGAATATGCAAAAGTGATTGTAAAAAAAGTGTTACAAACATGTAACGATTGACATTGTAATATATAACATAGCAGTTTAGTCATTTACATTTATAAAGCAATGAAGAATAGGAATCATTTATTTTCCTATAATGTCTCACCAAATTCAGATAAAGTCATAAAGAAAGGGAAAGTAAATAAGCATTAAAGGTAGGCAGACAAGGGTTTGATTTCAACTCTGACAGTGGAAAATCTACAGGAATTTGAGTAATACACTTAATTTCACTGAGCCTCAGTTTAAGTTTAAGACATATTTAATATCCAAGAAAGGTTTGTTATTGAAAGTTAGAGATAATAAATGTATATTGTTCCCAGTGCAGGCACATACAATGCACATAATATTCTTATCATATAGTAATAAGTTAATTAACACTTTCTGTAAAATGTCAAAAATATCTACAGCATAGCTCTTTGTCCATTCCCTTTCTCCCCTGTCCTGAACCAGTTCAAATTATCTATTGAGGTATAAGCTCAAAATGAAATCTAGCACACTATCATTCTGGGCATATTGGCTTCAGGCTTAATCTGGATGGAAACATTCCCCACTCATCCTATCCTCAGCTTTCAATTATGGGTTTTACATTAAAGTTCAGTGAGCATCACAGATAAGCTCTCTTGATTAAGATCATTAGAGAATTCTTTATCTTTAGTTCAGTGGCATCTTGCCTACAGATTTATTAGACTGCTTTTTTTTTTTGGTACATTGCCTGTTTGAGGGAGAAAATATTCCACTACTACATACGGGTAGGATAAAGATTAAGCACAATTGCCAATTGCACATAAGGAGTCTGATGTGTTCCTATTACCAAAAGAATCTGTAGAGTCTGATATCCAGGAATAGGAAGGAACTTCAGAAAATCCTGAAATCCAGCCTCATGAACTGAGGCAGGCCAGGTGATGGGATCTGTTTTACATGTGGAGGCACCAGAAATGTGGGTGCTTTGTTTAGTATCTTGTAACTAGGTTGTGGTCTGATCTCCGGGACCTGCATTCTTCCTATTGTGCCACAAGATTCGTACATAATGCTCTTCTCTAAAGGAGGTCTCTCCCGCTCATAGTCTCCTGATGGATAATAAGAATCTTTAGTCTCTTGATACATGTTTACAAAGTAGATAATTTACCAGTGAATCAAATATTTATTGAACACCTACAGTGCGTGAAGGATGTTGCCAGGCACTAAAAAGAAACTGAGACATCCAAGATACAATTCTTGTCATTATGGAAATGACAATTTGGTTAAGCCATGAAATATGTTAATGAAATTAAAGCTAGCATTATCAGGAAATATATAAATGTCTCAATGTGTTCCTCAGGCCACTGGAATCAAAATCAACTGGTGATTGTTATAAACAGTACATTTTGAGAATTACTGTAATATGTGGTAAAAATCAATTATGTGATGGCAAAAAAGAATGCTGTACAGAACCAAAATACAGGACCTTAATATGAAGAATTACTCAATAAGAGATGAACAAATGAGTAAATGAATATATGCAGCAGAGATTTGAAAAAATATCAAAATTAGCAGAGGTGATCAGGGAAGGTAGTGATGGAAATATGAATAAGCAATTAGCTAGATTCATGACTAGCAGAAGAAATAGAATAGAAATTCTATGACATTAAAAATAATATTATTAGAGATGGGCATTTTTTATCTCTTTTTATTGCCAAAATTATGGTCAAAGTGGAGAGCCTGAAAGCATAGAACATTTTTTTTAAGGATTCTTGGTCATAATCTTCCTTTTTCTGAAGACATGTTAGAAGAAAATAGTGAAGGCTAAATGATGACAGTCAAATTAAAATATATTTTTAAAAACCAAATGAAAAGAAACATGTTGTATTACATGGTATTCAAATTAACAATGTAGTTATTTCCTTGGGATGAAAGGCAAATATATGTAATTGTTAGCAAGACAATTTCTTTAACACTGATATATCAGGAATCCATTATTAAAAGTAGACACATCTTCAAGACCTTTCCCTCCAACCTCAGATTTTCTTTTAAAAGAGAAGTTTTTCCATAAACACTTTTACTTGAAGCAGCTGAACACTTCCTTGAAAAACACATTGAAATTAAGAACGTGTGAACTGTTTTTTGTTTGTTTTTTGTTTCGTATGTTTACATTTTACATTTAGCCAGAACAGAAAGGTACATTCTGAAAAAAAAAAAAAAAAGTATTAGAACTTCTCATGCACCACTGTGCTGTAAGAAAAGCACATTATTTGTGAGTGTGTGATATCTGGATTTTATTTTTATTTTTATATGTGCATTATATCTTGATGTAAAAATAATGTATACACATAAAAGATAATAAATTCAGGTAAAAATAATCTTGATTTAACCATAATCCCATGACCCAGAGGTAATTACTGTTAATCATTATTTTGTATATCAACATCTCTCTCCATATATATTCATTAAATAAAAGTGGGATATTGAACCATTTGCTTTTTTTCCCCAAATTTGCTAATATATATTGGATATTTTCTAGAAATATTTTTGTCCTTCAGCAAGAACAGAGACTTGGAAAAGGGTATGAAGCAAGAAGACTCATTACTCTATTATGAATTGCACTTAAATCAGATTGGCTGGAAAACAAATGGCTAGTTCACATTCAGCTGCTGTTATGCATCCCAATGATAGCTGGATGCATTGTAGTAAATTTAGTACTGCTTCTGTGAAAACTGTGTACAACCCCAAACAGTCAATTCTAAATCTCGTTAATAGTGTTATTAGTTGCATATTTTAAGCGTCAGTTCAATTATTAAGAAATGTTAATAGGCTTATTAAAATAAACATACTATTAAAATGACCCAGTGCCATTATTGTAACAGAAGACCAGCCAACACCTTATTCTGGCGTTTCCTAGTAAGAAAATTGTTTAGAGACTTATATCACCATTACCTTACTCTTCTGAAAGAAATTTTCCATGTGAAACCCATTTTCCTCACATATAGATACAATCTGGCACGGTGGTATGGTGTAGTCATTAAAGGTAGGCTTATTTTAAAATATTGCTGAAACTAAAGCATTTTGTTTGCTCAATGCATTATTGAAAGTATTAGATAAATAAGAAAAACTAACATTAATATCTTTCTTTATGGTTTATAATGTGTTTTCATGCGATTTTCTCTTTTAATGAAGAGAATTTGGAAAGACAAGAGCTAGATGTCAGCATTCCTCCTGGACATTTCAAGAATCACTATCTTGATTCATTTGCCAAACTTTTATTGAGCACTTATAAGGTTCTAGACCCTGTGATACAAGGATCAATCCAGTGGGTTTTAACCTTGACTGTATATTCTAATCACCTGGAGAGGCTTTAAAAAATAGTGAATGCCAAGGCCACAGCACAAATCACTTATGTTAAACTCTAGTTGTCAGAATCTCAGCATTAACACTTCATTCAAATTTTCCAAGCTATTCTATTGTGTAGCCAAGGTTAAGAGCCAATAATTTTCAACAGAAAAGCTTAATATAAAGACAATTTAATCAGCAGTTAAATGATATATTCAAATATAAGAAATTTAGATTGGGATAATCAGAAATACAGAGTGAAATGCATTTTTATTATATTTACAGTGTAGGATCATATTTTACTTCCTAAAATCTATAAAGTTCTCTTTGCATTGCTCTTTGCATTGATATCTAGAAAAATAATGGATGGGGTAGATAGCCTGATAGATAGATAACCCCAGTATAGGCAGGCTACCTTGAGATCTGCCTACTACTTTGTACATAGAAAAAAAGCTATCTAAATACAAAAATCCATGAAGGGTCTAGATCTTTACTAAATGATTCCTTGAAAAGTCAGCTCGGAGACTAATGTTACTATCATAGAGAACCAATACTCATTTTCTTTCTCTAAATCTTCCCACTCAAATAGGTGCTAAAGAGCTCTCCCTCGTCCTAAAGAGTGGTCTCACCACCATGCCTCTAACCTCAACTACTTCTTCTTTCCTAAGCCTTGCTACATTCCCATATCAGCTTCAGGAAGCCACCATCATCACATAGCTCCAGAAATCTAGTTATTTTCTTGCCTTACTATTTTTTTTGTTATGGTAAAAATTGATCCCTTTGTGATTTTGGTAAATTAAATGTTTGACTTTGAGTGTGACTGATTGATGGTAAGACATAGAGAAGATAATTTGATAACAGAAGCTAGAAAGATCTATAGGGAAGAGTGAGAAGGAAAGGAGGAAGGAAGGAATGAAGAAATGGAGGGAGGGGAAGATAGATAAACTAAACCATAGTCCCTCTCTGCTCAAAACCAACAATTACTTTCCTTCAAATCAGAATAAAATCCAACCTCTGTCATTGACCACAAAACTGCACAAATGTGGCTCTGCCCACATCTCCTACTCTGTGTCCCCTTCCTACTTCTACTTTAGTCCCCTGGCCTCCTTTCTTGAACGTGCCAAACTAATTATTGACTCAAGGGCTTTGCATTTAATATTCCCTCTGTCTAGACCAGTGCTTGCCCACATTCGGAAATATCTGCAGAAATTTTTGATTGTCACAGCTAGGAAGATAGTACTGGGATCTAGCAGGTAGAGGCCAGGAAGGCTGGTAAGCATCCTACAATGCCTATGACAGCCCCACACCACAAGGAATTATCGGTCCCCAAATGTCAGCAGTACTGACGGTGAGCAATTCTAGTCTACACATCTTTTCCCAGGTCCCTTCTGCTTCTGTTCTCCTCTTTTTTCAGGGCCCTCCTTAAATGTCACCTGCATAAGGAGGTATTTCCAGATTACCTCATCTAAAATAGTAGCCCTATCACACCACCTCTGGCCTGTTACATTGCTTTATGTTTGTTTTATGGCACTTATCACTTTAATGTTATTGATGTTAAAATAGACACATGAGACAAATAAAATATGTTCACACTAAATGTCCAGTAAGTTCCCAAATGAATCATACTTTTAATAATGTTAAAATGCAGGGAAAAAATACCATGCATTTTAGGATTGAGAAAATACACAATTACCCAGACTTTATAAAGAAATCTGAGGCTTCAAGTGGTTGAGGAACTTGTCCAAGACACATAGCTTTTAAGTGGCAGAGCTAGACATCTGATGGTTTGGTTTTCTCTTTGAAGTCTTTTTGGTGAGTTGGGTTGGGGCTGGGAATAGGATGATAAAGAAGCTGCAGGGATAGAAAGAAAAGAAAAAGAAAGGGAAGGCAATGGAGAGAGACAGCATACATTCCAAATAAAAGTATTCTTAGACAACAATGTCCCACACTCTAGGGTATAGCATTTAGCTCATCTGTAAAATGCACAAACTACTAGTATTGTTCAAGATGTAAAATAGCAAGGTCATTTGACACAACTACACTAAAGCAATCATAATACTTAAACCGTAAAATGCTGTGCTGTAAAACACAGCCAACATTCGACCACGCAGCTAAGTATCCTCCCTGGACTAATTATTTTTAAAAGTTAGACAGAAAACCGTTATAGTTTTAGGCACTCTTGTCAACCTAGGAGTGAATAAAGCACGTTTTTGCCAACCAGAGGATGTGGTTTAAGGCACTTGGCATTATTTGCTTTTTATTTTTACTGGCTTGATAATGTTTTCATTATGCTACCAAGCAAGAGAGCTCAGTGTAACAATAAGTGGCAGCGCTAAATGGAGTAGGTGTATCATAATGGATGGTATTTTAGATACTAAACAATAAATGATATGCAAATGTGCCTTCTTATCAAAGTCCCAAAAGAAGAGGACAAAGTTAAACATTCCTAGACGGGTAGCAGAAAAGTAAAATGTAAGTTTGGGAAGTAGAAATTGAACCCTTTTATCTATATAACTGTAGATGTTCGGAATAATATAACAGGCAGCAATTCTGAAAGAAATCTCAATATGAGTATTAAAAGGTCACTGGATAATTTCTGGGTCTATCCATACTAATTAATCTAAACCCACCTAAAGCGAATTCAAATAGTTTTAAAAGAACAAACACCCACTAGTAAGAATGACCAGGGGTTGCAGGCACAACACAGAGGGTCTTTAGGCATGCTCAAGGTTTGGAAGATCCTAGGTGGTGTTGAATTCAGGCTCTGCCAATTACTAATTGTGCCCTTAGGCTAGTAGTTCCTCAACTTCTCTGTGCCTCTGATTTCTTAACAGTAAGGTGGCAATAATAGGAATGACAGCTTCACAGGGTTTGGGTGAGGATTCAATACATATAAGGCACTTTAGAGTAGTGCTGGCACTTGATAAGTGTTCACTAAATGGAAGCATGATTGCTATTGATGGCTTCAACCTACTGCTTTGGGAGCACCTGAAATGACATCGTACAGACCATAGACTTTTTGTGATCCTTGCGTGTACATTTTCTTTTATTTTCTTCCCTTTAAAAAAATCATTTAAACAATCAGTAGTGGCCACACGTAAACAATTTAAACTGGTATACTTTGCAAAATTAACCCCAAATGACAAATTCCTTCATTATTCCACAATAGAACATCATTCTTCTTTAGACTTTGCTATATATTTGGGTTCAGAAGAGGATTCTTTCTTTATAAATTTTTTTCCCATATGCACTCAGTCCTACTCCTCCCCTGCCAATATACAAAAGAAAGATCTCAAAAATACACAACGGCGTTTTCTTTTCCTCTGTCAGACATAAGTTTTGAAGACTTCACAATTTATTGGTGGTCAGGTGGGAAAAGACAGTTTTCTAAAATGCAAACGTTTCTAAAAAGACCAGTGTCTCCTCTGGCAGCACCAGCTTCAAATGATCTGCCTACTGAGAGCATCTCAGTTTGATACATTCCATTTCATAAAAGCTGATTCAGGCTTTAGACTCCTACAGGGTCTTCGTAAAGTAGGTATAAAATAATAAAAAAAAAATAAGGCTAAAGCTTAAAAGATTTAATCTAAAGAACATTTATTTCTGATCTCACCTCTCTCATTTTATCAGACACATGTTGATTTTTTTCTTCTAAATATGTTTTGTTTACTTTAGGAAATTTTCTTCAGGTAGGATCCAAAGAAGGAATGGATTGTGCTTAGTTGGTATTTATAATTATACACCTGCTTAAGCACTAAAACATTTCGAACTGAATTCTCAGACAAAGGGTCAGGTGTTTTATTTCTTTAGATCCACAGATGGTCTTCAGGGCCATAATGTTTTCTCAAATGCTGTTTGACTCTCTTAGCCATTACAGTCGTGCTGCTCTGCAGTAATGAAACTGACTTCACTCATAAAATACAAATGGCATTTGTTTATATCATGTATCTATGGAGCAAATGCAAACTTTTGAAAATGGTCATAATCAGACATGGAATGTATTAAATTAAGTAGTTAGGTTTGGTAATTTCTAAATTTGAAGGGATTGAGCAAGAAGGTTGTATCTTTTTTCATTACTGGAACGGGAGGCATAAGAATTCAGTCACTCACAATATTATACCAACTACAGAAGCTTGTTTTAGCAGGACATGACCAGGAAGGCAAGACTTTCATAGTGGCCTTAGGCTGTTCACCATGCACAAATTTATTGATATTTCTTCCGCTTGGTCAGGATTTCAGAATGAGAAATACATAGTTTTGGATTAAGCAATGATCTCTCCTAATCTCAAATAAAATACTAGCTATGGCCTCCCTTTTGTATTTATGTCTACTGGTTTTTTAGGGTCATCACTCCTGTTTTTAACTCTACACAAGTTTCTAATTTTTCTATAGTAAAGTGTATCTACCTTATCTCTTACAGCCTTCCTTACTTCAGTTTTATAAATAAATCTGGACATATTTTCTTCTGGTCTTGTTTTCATATTTAAAACTAGTATGCATAAGATTATTTCCATGTGAAAAGTAACCTAGGGATCCAGGTTAATTATATTCCAAATATTAAGCATGTAAAGTAATAGCCATTGTTTTTTAAAAAATCCAAACTTCCCATCAATTTTAAATGCTGTGCTTATTGTTTGCTAGATACTCATATATTTAGTTCTGATGTCTTTATTCCTATACTGTTAAATTGGTCCCCTTCTGTTTTTTGTTTTTATTTTTTCCCTCTCCAGTAACCAACCTGCTGTCTTGAGTTGTATTACAACCTTTTAAAGCATTTTAATTCCTGGCAGTTTTACATTCTTTACCTGCCACTTACATTTCTTTCTTTCTATTTTTTCTTTTATTTTAAAAAAATATTTCTGGATAACTCTAATTCCTAATTTTTTCTTTATTACTTAAAATACATTCTTATAAAATTACAGCTAGATATGAGGAATAAGTTTTAGTGTTCTATAGCACTGTAAAATTACTATAGTTAACAATAATATATTGCGTGTTTTCAAATAGCTAGACTAGAGGATTTTGAATGTTCCCAACACAAAGATAAAATGATAAATGAGGTGACGCATATGCTAATATACTGATTTGATCATTACACATTGTATACACCTATTTAAATATCACACTGTACCCCATAAATGTGTATAATTATGTATCAATTAAAAATAGTAATTAAAATGCATTCTAATAGCATTTTTTATATTCCCACAATTTTTGTTTGGTATTTTAATTAGGATAGTCATTGAATGTAAAATCTTTTGTAGAGAAATGTTAAATCTGTGCAATATTAAAACTTTATGTCAAATAATAAGGTATGTTTTCTGTTTATTTGTCTTGTCCTTTGGTAGAATTTTAACATTTCTTTCACATGATCAATATATTTTTGTATACTTTTTAAAAAATGTAATTATATGGGATAATTCTATAGAACTTAGTGAAAAATCTGTAAAAATTTGTGAGAATGTCCTTTGAGTCTGCTATTACACAGCTAGGAATTTACCTTATAGAAATATTCCCCAAAATAGATACAGTTATCGGTATAATTATGTTGACTGAAGCACTGTTTATAATATTAAAAACTGGAAACAATTTAAATGTATATCAGTAAGGGTCTGTCCAACACAGTATGGTCCATAATTCCATATAATAAAATGCTTGCATCTATGAAAAAGATTGAAGTGATGTCTATGCACTGATATGGAAAGCTTTCCAAGCTACATTATTAAATGAAAAATATAAAATGCAGAACAATGTGTTTAGTAGGTTAACATCTGTATAAATTTTGTGTAATATTTTTTTAATTTCAAAAAATTAAGGAGTTATAAAGGTTTTTGTTACATTTAGTTTATAATCTTAAGTCAGGGCTTTTAGTGTGCCCATCACCAGAGTCATGTTCACTGGACCCAATAGGTAAGTTTTTAAAAAGGAAATTATACTGCAATATTCATAATAATTTTTCTAGAAGGATATACAATTATATTGCTAGAATAACATATAATAATGATTTATTTCATAAGCATTAAGTGGATTTCAGATATTGTTCTAAGTGCTTTCCATATAATAACTCAAGTAATGCTCAGTACAATTCTATGTGTTAGTTCATATTCTTACCCCCAGCTTATAGATAAGAAAGCTGGGTTTGTGAGATGATGAGTAAGGTGTTCTAGGACATGGTACAGGTAATAAGCAAAAGAGCTAAGATTCAAATCCAGGAAAATCAGCTTCAGAATCAATATTCTGAACTGATGTATGCACTTCCTTTTAGAACTGCTCATCTTTGGAAGTAAGACTTAAGAAATGGGGTAAGGTTCACTTCATTTTACCTTTGTAGCTTTTTGTTCTAGTATCTACCTTGTGACTGTAGTGCCTTTTTATTGAACACTAAGTTCAAATGTTTTATCTAAGTAATGGTCCTTTAATTTTTATTTATAATTTTTCCTTTTTAATTTCTTTTTTTATTTTTAAATTTTGGAATGTTATGGGGGTACAAACACTTTGGTTACATATATTGCCTTTGCACCACCCAAATCAGAGCTACAAGCATGCCCATCCCCTAGACAGCGTGCACCGCACCCATTAGGTGTGAATTAACCCATCCCCTCCAGCCCCCCCACCTGCCCGACACTGATGAATATTACTTCCATGTATGCACATAAGTATTGATCAGTTAGTACCAATTTGATGGTGAGTACAAGTGGTGCTTGTTTTTCCATTCTTGTGATACTTTACTTCGAAGAATGGGCTCTAGCTCCATTCAGGATAATACCGGAGGTATTAATTCACCATTGTTTTTTATGATGGAGTAGTACTCCATGATATACATATACCACATTTTATTGATCCACTCATGTATTGATGGGCACTTGGGTTGTTTCCACATCTTTGCAATTGTGAATTGTGCTGCTATAAACATTCGTGAGCAGATGTCTTTATTACAGAATGTCTTTTTTTGCCTTTGGGTAAATACCCAGTAGTGGGATTGCTGGATGAAATGGTAGTTCTACTTTTAGTTCTTTGAGGTATCTCCATATTACTTTCCATAGAGATTTGCAGTCCCACTGGCAGTGTATGAGTGTTCCTATGTCTCCACATCCATGCCAACATTTGTTGTTTTGGGACTTTTTGATAAAAGCCAATCTCACTGGAGTTAAGTGATATCTCATTGTGGTTTTGATTTCATTTCCCTGATGATTAGAGATGTTGAGCAATTTTATGTATGTTTCCTGGCCATTATTCTGTCTTCTTTTGAAAAGTTTCTGTTCATATCCTTTGCACACTTTTTAATGGGGTTGTTTGATTTTTTCTTGTTGATTTTCTTAAATTCTGTATAGATTCTAGTTATCAGCCTTTTATCGGGTGTGTAGTATTCAGATATTTCTCCCATTCTTTAGGTTGTCTGTTTGCACTAATGATAGTTTTCTTGGCTTTGAAGAAGCTTTTTAATTTGATCAGGTCCCATTTATTTATTTTTCTTGCTGCTGTGATTGCTTTGAGGGTCTTCTTCATAAATTCTTTGCCTAGGCCAACGTCTATAAGAGTTTTTCCAACATTTTCTTCTAGAATTCTTATGGTTTTGTGTCTTAGGTTTAAGTCTTTTTTCCATCATGAGTTGATTTTTGTGAGAGGGAAGAGGTGTGGATCTTGTTTCAGTCTTCTACATGTGGCTATACAATTTTCCCAGCACCATTTATTGAATAGGGATTCTTTTCCCCAGTGTATGTTTTTGCATACTTTGTCAAAGATCAGATGGCTATATGAGGATGGTTTTATATCTGGGTTCTCAGTCCTATTCCATTGGTCAATGTTTCTGTTCTTGTACCAGTACCATGCTGTTTTGGTTACTATAGACTTGTAGTATAGCTTGAAGTCTGGTAGATTTTATAATTTTTTTAATTCATACAAAACCTCTTAAATGCCATATTAACAAATTTGAGAGTAAAAGAATAATGCAGATGCCCATATGAGGGGCAATGTCTTAGAGAAAATACATTTTCCCTCACATGAGCAGAATACTGGTAATAAAAGTGATAAAAAGAAGAAGATTGCACCAAAGGGACCATGCTTGTGAGCCTTTGACTTGAATAAATTTTAATCTACCTTGGAATTGATAAAAGTTATAGCAATGCATTACAAAGCACTAAGATATATAAAATATTTAAATCAACCTAAACAGAAGTACTTGACCACTGAACAGAATTACTGTCTGTAGCATGATTCATAACATTGTTACTACTTTTAATTCATGATTCTCTCCATATAAGAGAAGTGGTCATGTAGTATCATTATAGAATTATGTGTGATGCATGATGGAAATATGACATGGTGGAATGGCTACATCTTTGCATTAAAATAAATTTTATGAGTTACATAGCATTTAATAGTTTCTGGCTGGTGTGAACAACACTGTAATTGGGATTGATCCAAGCAGAAATGGTACCAATGGCATGGATTCACTTCCAAAGAATCAGTACTTTCTTCTGCAAATTATTTATGCATCATTTAATTTTCCAAAGAAGATTTAGGTTGGATCTCCTATGTAGACCTTCTAGAGACTGGTATGTGTGTGTGCAGACGTGTATATAACTAGGAGGTAATTATTTATGTAACAGTATTTGAAATAACTAGGCTGTTACTGTAAATTGTTAAGATAGCAAATCTGAGGAAGATAAGCATCAAGACGCCACAGCCTATCTCTAAATATGGGTTCTAGATAACTTAGAACTTCCTGAAAGGTGGATGGCGATGTAGTGAATGTGGGTAAAAGACAGAAGGGTAATAACTCCTAGAGAAATGTCGGAAAGTAGGAATATAAAAGGACAGCCCATTACAAACTCATTTCCTTTCTGTGAGTTCTCAAGACACGCTGGTCAAACCCAGGTTAAGGGAAAGTGAATGTGAAATTGAACTTTGGACTGGATGTTTTACTATCTAAACATTAGACTGTCCTAGAACTGAAAATGGCTGTAAACTCTAAATTGTTGCAAAAAGTAGAAAAGGGAAATGTGATTTTTAATTTTATTTGTCAACTTGGCTAGGCTGTTGTGCTCAGACATATCATCCAACATTATTCTGAATGTTTTCGTGAAGGTGTTTTTGGATGAGATTAACATTTGAATTGGTGGACCTTGAGTAAAGCAGATTGCCCTCCATAATGTAGGTGGGCCTCCTCCAATTAGTTGGTGGCCTGAATAGAATAAAAAGACTTACCTTTCCCCAGCAAGAGTGAATTCTGCAGCAGATGGCCTTTGGACTTGAATTGTAACATTGGTTCTTCCCTAGGTCTCCAGTCTCATGGCCCTGGAAACTGTAACTGTGTTTTTCTCTAGGTCTCCAGTCCACCAGCCCACTCTGTAGATTCTGGACTTGCTAGCCTCCATAATTGCACAACCCAATTCTTTAAAGTAAATCTTTCCATATACATGCATGTCCTATTGGTTCTGTTTCTCTGTAAAACCCTAACACAGGAGACAAGAGAGAGTGTTTGAAAGTAGTGGAGGGAGAGAAAATAAAACTTTTCTGCTTGTGCCCTAAGAAATCTGTCCCATCCAGTAAACTGGTTACAGTTTCCTCTTACCCTGAACCCAGAGAAGGACTCCCAGAAAACTGAAGCAAATATAGTGAACTGTATTCATCATACTTCTCTTCTAGTGTGGCTCACTCCTCTTTCCTCTCATCTGTCCACTCTCAGGAAGTCTTGCAGTTGCTTCTATCCTTTGTGTGAAAGGTTGAATTGGTCTCATCCTGTTACAGAATCTGCATTTTATTATTACCTAGAAATCCTTTTATGTCAAATAGAAGCAGCTAAACTGGAATAAAATTATTGGCAGATGAATAGCACCTCACAAGCAAGTGAAGCTTCTCCTCTTTAAACTGAGTCTTGCAATTAACAGAGCATTTAAAATGACATGATTATTGAATCAACTTTCAGTAGAGTTACAATCCTTTGCAGTGCACATTCCATCACCAATTTGTACTCATTTACAATGTCATCCAAACCCTATGAAAATAAATCACCTTGGATTCCAAATGCCAAGGTCTCACATCAATGCACCTTATATTTCAATGCCTTTTGTCTAATGACATGAATACCTTAGACATGCAAATTCATAATAGTGTATATACATTTGATGATGGTCTAAAAATAGCTTGATTCTCTTCTCTCTTTTTTGTTAATCTTTGTTGCCTAAAGTAAAGCAAAAAGGAATAATTAGGTATAATTGAGAGAAGTACATTTGACAGTTTATTTATTCTTTGAGGCAATGGTCATTTTTTTCTATGTCCTACAGAATAAATTCTAAATTTCTTCCATGATCTGACTAGAACCTACTTTTTTTTGTTTTTTCTTCTACTAAATATCCATCTTCTGAATGAGTGCACTATGGCTGAGAATGCTATGTTCATCAATGTCGAGTTTCTGCTCTTGTCCTTCAGCACACTGGCACATTGCATCAGCCAGCCTCTTGGCTGTTGAGGGAAATAACACTCTGGAGTTCAAGCTAATGGGAGGTGGGAGAAAGCAGTGTGAAACCACTTCCAGACAAGACCTGTCTAAATTCTTACATGATTACCCATGTACTGTTATATCTTTGCTTACGAGATAAGCTAGTTAGATGTAGAGAATACAATGGAAGATTCCAAGGGTCTTGAGCAGGGACAGGTAGAGAGTTACCATATGGAATGTATCCAGGTCTCTGAAGAATTGCAAGGAGAATAAATACCATGGGGACCCCTCTTAGACTGCTATGTGATAAAGAAATAAGCGTTACAGTGGTAAGCCATTCAGATTTGGGGTTTATTATAGGAACTAGCATTACTAACCATTAATATTATGGATAATCTAAATTTTAGCTATAGTAAATTATTTTCATTCTTTGTCCATGCTATTCCTAATTCTAAGATGCCCTTCCCCCCAACATCCATCTCTGCTGACCATATCTCTTTTCTTTCTTTGAGACCCAATTAAAATTCACCTTTCTCCCTCATACTCATGTTAAGAGTTTATTATTCCCACAGAACATATTTGTTGTCTTATATCACTGTTTATGTCCTTGTATATTTAGTTTTATATACTACCCAATACATTTTTGTATTTCCCTTATCAATTGGTACAATACATGGCACATATAGATGTGTGAGAAATAAATGTCATGTGGGTCCTATTGTTCATATCCAGCTATAAATATAATTAATATTTTATAACCTGCTACTATGCCAAATAATCATAGTTGTATATGTAACTATAAAATATTTTTATATTAGCATATTTTAAATCAAAATAATTAATGAGAACACTTGATCATTTCAAATATTGAAGGTTTTTTTTGAGGAAAAAATATGAGTAATATCTATTGCATACTATAATAGCTGTTGTGACATACTTTACAGGTGAATCTTCAGTGAGAGGTTAAGAATTCCTCATATTTCAGAAACCATTAACATTTGAAGTTGCAGAATCCTGAGGTCAGCAGTAAGCAGACTAAATGGTACCCATGAGGAAGTCAGCACATGTCCCCAAAAGTAAATTTCTTATCCCCTTATCACAAAAAGCAGCCTATTAAGTAGTTATGGTAGTAAATTTTAAATTCCCCTGAAGAAAAGGTTGATAAAATTGAATTATGAAGAAGAGCAAAGAAGATTAAATTACCAGAAGAAGAGCAAAGTCTTGAGAGTAACTTCATAGCAACCTTTAGGCCCAGGAAGTTTTATTAAGTAGGGAGTAGGAAGGATACAATAAGATAGCATTGCTGAATTTGCAAATGTTGAGGCTTTCTATGTGTAATGTCTGAAGGGTGTAAACATTGCACAGGAGGTTAAAGGGAATTTGTAAAAATTTGAAATTAGGGAGTTTTAAGACCAGCATATCCCCCATCCTAGAATCATATGGCTATCAAGTCTTCCCTCTCATTTTCGAGATGAGCAAACTGAATGGTAAGGAGATTAGTTCCATAGAGTCAGGACATCACTTCAGATTTCAGAATATGAAAATATTTTAAGTCTGGCACAAACATAATCTCTTATTGCAACTCCTCTGACTTTTTTTTTAATACCAACTTTGAGCATAGGATGGCCACTTTTGGCATGTCTCTCCATGGTTAAAGTACCCTTTTGTTCAGGATGCTAAGATGAAATAAAGTAGACCCAAAGAGGTTTATATCCAGAGTCTCATGTCATTCATATATTATATTTCATTCTGTAAATATTGATAAAACTAGAGTGTAGATTAAAGTCATTAAAAAGTTTGCTCTCCTCAAGGAACTCACAATTAGACTATTCATTAGCAATAATACACGAGATAACTTTTCTTTATTGGAAATTTGGTAGTTCTTATTGCTAATATCATTACTGCCATAAGGAAAACTAAAATATTATTGATTTAAGATATCATACACATTTTTTCTCGAATTTGATAAGGGGGAAGAAGGCAATTGTGATGTGGTTGATACAGCTGTATTCAAAGAGTATACCCATTATTTTAAATTTAATTACTACAAAAACATCTCTATTTTATGAGTTCCAGTTTTCTATGAATAGATCGAGGCACATCAGACTGAAAAGAGTCTCATGTAGCCATGTAGCTGTGACACAAAGAGGAGAGTGAGTGAACCATGCAGGAGATCAGGGGGAGAAGAGTTTTAGGAAAGGGGCCAGCATTGAAAACACCCTGAATTGAGGAGCAGCAAAGTGGTCAGGAGGGAATTAGGAGGAAATAAAGTCAGAGAGATAATGCAGAAACTGTTTATTATTTGGGCTTTCTGAGCTCTGTTATAAAGATTTTACTTTTCCTACAGTGCATTGAGAAGATATTGGAGGGCTTTAAAAAAATAAATTGGATGAAATGACTTACATCTTAAGAGGATAATTCTGGCTGCTATGTTGAGAGTAGACATAGGAGGGCAAATGTAGAAGCAGGAAGACCAGTGGAAAGGCCACTTTTGCGTGTGAGATTTAGATTTTGCCTGAATTTTTGTGTCTGGAATAACTCCTCATTAAAGTTTAAGAAGTCAGTGATAACTCAGGTACATGGGAAGTTCATTGATTTAGTTACTCTAAATGAAAGATGATGTTTGATTTGAGCAGAGTGGTAACAATGGACTTGCTGACCAGACATATATTTTGAAGGTAAAAAATACAGTAACTTTGCTAAGGACTGATTGGCAGTTGTGAGAAAGTAGAAAGAAGAAAAACCCCAAAGCTGTTTGGCCTGAATAGCTAGAAACTTAAGAGTTGTTGTCTACTGAGATGGGGAAGCCTGTGGGAAGAAGAGATGTAGGGAGGGGAAACCAGAAGTTGGATTTTGGATATGGTACATTTGAAATACCGATTAGATTTCACTGAAATATATCAAGTGGACAGTTAGGTATATTGCATAAAATGCTTAAATCCATTGAAACCAGATAAGCATGCCAGGGGAATGCATGTGTACATAGAGAAGAGATGAGGTTCAGGGTCTGACCACTGAGGGTAATGAGATTTTAGAGGCTGTAGAAATGGAAATGAATGAGAAAATGGACTGTAGAAGAAGCCAGTTATAGAAGAAATACAGGAGTGAGTAATGTCCTGGAAGGTAGTATTGTTGTTGAAGTCTCTAACACTATTTTTGTTCTTACTTACTTTGTATCATCTCTACTTAGCAACTTAAGCCCAAACTCCCAAATCATTCTCCTCATGTTTTTATTAAGAATTACTATTTTTATTAGGACTTGGAAGTGTAGTAATTCAAATAACCTGTCGAGTATTTGATAACCTCTCTTTCAAATTTAGACTTCAGTAGTAAGTTCATTAATTAAATCAATGAACTTCCCATGTACCTGAGTTATCACTGACTTCTTAAACTTTACTGAGGAGTTATTCCAGACACAAAAATTCAGGCAAAATCTAAATCTCATACACAAAAGAAAAGTGTACTTATAAAAGTTTTAAAAAGGCTAAATTCTCATCAGGTCGCCCATTTCAAAGCCTAATGAATTTGGGGTAATTAAAATATTCATGCTAATGGTAGGTGTTGAGCAAATTTTAAGAACTGAAAATAAATTATCAATCCTTGTCTTCACCCGTCTCAGTAGCAATTAGTACAAGTTTGCCGAGTGAAAGGTGGCAAGTAGAGAGTTGTATTTCTCTTTAACCTCTTCACCCAGTCAATCACCTGCTTTTACTTATTTTTTTCTAGTTCACCCCTATACCTTTTCTCTTTCCTTGGACTACCACTCTGCTGTAGGCATCATAAATCACTTCTTTCCTAGACTTGGAAATAATTTTCTAGTTGCTTACTCTGCTTGTTTTCCTTCTATTTTTGTCCATCATAAATATAGCCAGTAAGAGAATCACAGTCAGATACACTGGAATATTGATCCTATTTATAGTTTTATCCTTTTATATTTCTCACTTATTCTCTCTAGTTTTCTTTTTCTCATTCTTGCTCAGACATTTTAATAACATCTTTAACGTTTCAAAGAGGAAAACTTTGATTTTTTTAAATCAACTCTGTGTTTCCTTTAATCTGTATTTCAATGAAATGTTTTCATCTTTATTAATTTCTTTTTTTACTACTTTGGTGTTTTCTTTTTGTTATTGTTATTTTTCAGCCTCTCAAGTCATATTTTTTGAATTTTAAATGTTTCTACTAGTATATTATCTTGAAGCTCCAGGTTTACTTCTGTATGCTGCTTTGGCTGCATCTCAGAGAGTGCTTTTATTTGTAAATTGTTCAGAATTATAGTGATTTTTTCCCATTTTAATTGAGTTATTTTAATGGGTATCTTCAAGTTTCCAAGTGGATACATTTATTTTTCAATGGTATGTCCAAGGTCATTTATTATTAATTTCTATCTTTATTGCATTGTTTTCAGATAACATAGACTTTATGATCTCTGCTGTTTGGGGTTTCTTAAAATATTCCTTTTGGTTTAATTATACCATTCATTTGTGTGACTGTTCAAGATATGCTTAAAACAAGTTGGTTTAATGGTTTTGAAAACACTTTGGACAAATGTGGCATAATAACAATAAGCCATTCCTCCATTCAAGAACAAAATATTTATTATGCACCTACAATATGCCAATACTGTTCAAGGCAGTGAAGATATAGCAATGAGCAAAACAGATAAAGTTCCTGTTCTCATTGAGACTAGTCAGGAAACAAACAATGAAAAAGCAAGTAAACACATTGTATGTCAATACATAATAATAAACTTGAGAAAAGTGGATGGAGAATACCAGGAAGGGCAGCCTGAAGGCTGTTGTAATATTTTATAAAGATCAGGCAAGACTTCCCTGATGTAATGACATTTGAGTTAGGACCTGAAAGATGCTGCAAGAGCCATGAGAATGTCTAGGAAATGAGTGCTCCACAGAAGGGCAAGTCCAGAGGCTTCCAGGCAAGAGCACTCTTCGTGTAATCCAGGAATAGCAAGGAGGTTGAAGTGGCTGAAAAATGTTGAGTAAGGGAGAGTAAGGTCATGGGGATTTTAGACAGACCACATAGTGGCTTAAGAGCCATGGAAGCAACATCAGCTTTTAATGTGAGTGAGAAGGAAAGCCTTTGGTGGTTTTTGCACATTTAAGTGCTGTGATCTCACAGGGATTTTTCATTAGAAGAATCCTTCCATCTTGCTGGACTGAGAATAGGATTGGATGGTGATAGGGGGTGGCGTTTGGGGAGGGAAAGAGGAGAAGTGAGCAAGGACAATTCAACTAAAAGGCCAATGAGGAAATTAGGGGATATTTAAAGGTGGCTTAGACCAGAGTATGACATTTCAGGTAGTGAAAAGTGGTTGAATTCAAGGTGTGCTTTTAAGGTAGAGTCAGGAGTTGCAAACAGACTGGGTGTGTAGTGTGAGAGAAAGAGAGAACTCAAGGATGTCAAAGGTTTTGCGTAAGCAAAGAAAAGATGGAGTTTCCCATTTACTGAGCTCAGGAAAATCTATGGATGGAGCAGGTTTGTGTGGGAGAAATCAAAAGTACACTCTTAGACATTTTAAATTTGAGTTGCTAGTAACACATATTAGAGGGAGGTTAAGTAATACTTGGATAAAGGAGTCTATAGCTCAGGGAAGACACCTGGACTCTATAAATATTTGAGGTTTCCTGTAGAGTATGAAAATGCCATGAATCTATAAAGATCACCTAAGGAGAAAATGTAGAAAGGAACAGATGAGACTGATAAGTGAAAGCTTTGGGCACTTCTATATTTAATTGCTGAGGTAAGGAAGACCACCCATTCCAAGAGACTGAGACAGAGTGTCCCATGAAGAAAGGGAAGGATCATGGTATTGTGATTTCAAGGAAGCCAAGGGTTTCAAGAGGTGTGGCACAGTCAGCTTTATCAAATGCACTCAAGTCAAGTAAAATGAGGACTGGAAGTCTCACATTGCACTTAGCAATGTGGAAACCTTGCTAAATGGTGACATTGACAAGGGCCAACTATGACCATGGTAGTGGTGGAAGCCTGATGGAGTGGGTTCCATAGGGAGTTGCTGTAAATCCTTTAAATGAGGCAGTGTTTAGAATTGAAAGGTTTTGAAAGATAGAATTGCTGGGGCAGTGTTCATGAGTAAACCAAAGGGGATGGGACCTCATCCACAAGTGAAGAGAGGTATTTGAAGAAGAGAAGACTATTGAATTTCAGAAGAGGCAAGGTACAGCACCTTGCTATGGTTGGGGAAACATTGCCTATCTTTGGCAAGAAATGGGCTTGCATCCTTTCAGTCATGTTTGTCCTCCCCGCTGCACTCCCACCTCTCACACATAGGACAGGAAAGGCCAAAGAGATTGCAATTTTACGTCTCCCTTACTTGTTTGTTAAACCCAATTTGAGAACATGTGCTTACCACTGAGGTACTATTTGTCTCTTAAAGAAGGACTCTTAAAGAAGTCCCTCTGACTCTTAAGCCCCTCTGATTATATCAATTGTAATTTTTACTATTAATATAATTTTTTGGTATTAGTCTTTCCATTTGTAGATTTTATACTTCTACTTGATGGTATTGGTTTTTCATAAATATTTGAGACTCTAGTTTTCTGTTCATCTCTATATGCAAGAACTCTGGCTTTTATCAAAGCCATGCTCAGAGGAGAACTGCTAGAAGAGATAATTTAGGTGTTTGCAGTTGGATATGGATCCCTGTCCCTCCTGAGTTCATTATTATGTAGGACTCTGACTTGCTTCTTCCACCCCAGTGCAAATTCTCACTATTTTATACTCGGGGTGACATGTGAAATTTCTGATGGCTGGTAACTATGTGATTGGTTACTCTTATGTTTACTGAATGGATGCCTTCCTCTCAGGATTAACTCACTAAGCCTGGTTCTCCTCAGCATGTACTTCACCTCCACAAGAATCTTTTCCTTTATATACTTTGGGTCATAGTTGTTTCTGGTCATTTTGTGGTAAATATGACCAGTTCCACTTTCTGTCTTTCAGAAAATCCTCCAAATTTCTAATATCATATTCTTATTTTTCAATTCTGTTATTCCTTTCATTGATAAATTATTTTCTAAATTTTTATGAGATGGGAGGTGGGGTGAATTTGGAAGAGTATTGGCAAATGCCAATTTTGATTGTCACCTTTTTAATTCATCTTTATGTTATTAACTAACTCAGAAACCTATGGCAGATCTCCATATTTTGTATTTCATTTGTTTAAAGACAAGGAAAAAGAAAATATGTGTATTTTTAAAAAATTTATAAGTGTTTATCATTAAAAAAGGAATTTCCCTTTAATCTCATCCTAATCTTACTCCCTTTTTATTTCTATGGGATAAGCTCCCTTTGCAATTTTTATTATCTATTTGTTCAGGTATATAAATCAATACCTTTTAATTTTGCTTTTACATAAATAAGATTTTATTGCACATACTATTTCAAAAATATTTCATTGACAACTTTTCATGTCTATATATATATCTTTGAAGGTATTACTATCTCCATTTTGTATAAGGGTAATGAAGTTGCAAATCAATAGCTCAAAGTTAACAGATAATTAGTAGTGATAAAGGGTAAAGAAGAGGACAAAGGCTGTTAAAGGTGACTGAATCACAGTTAATATGATAGCTAGCCTTGATTAAAGACTGATTTTGAGAGCTCACTTGTGAACTTGGGAAAATTTCCTCATCTGTAAAATGGTAATAATAGTAATAACAATGATATCCATTTCATAAAATTGTTGTAATAAATGAAAGTATGCATATAAAATACCATTATGCTTCACATATAGTAGGTATTCCATGAACATCAGTTGTTATTTTTTTCTTAAAGAAAAGAAAACAAGCTATTATGTGACACTAGACAATAAATAAACATTAAATGTTCCCAAAGTGTCATAGTATCTGGAGTAAGAGTAATATTACAATATCACTCTTCAAATTCAGTGAAAGTGAAACATCAAGATGAAGGTAGAATAGTGTGTTCCTGCAATGAAATTCTCACCTCTGGATACCTTTTTTTTCCCCTTAGGAGTCTACTCCCAAAAAATAGCTACCCAACCAGGTAAACACCACAAAAATGGAAGCCATAATGTTACCTCTAACAAAACTATTGATCTAAGACTGGAAAGACTTTATGCCCAACCCACCAACATTTACTTAAATAAGGCATGTTTATACATGAAGGATATACAGCTTGTCTCTACAAAGGGCAAGGCTTATTCTAAGAATGCTGGTCTTGGAGGATTGTCAACATCTTCATTAAGTATAAGCCCCAGAAAGTTCACCACTCAGCAAACTGGGCTGCCTCAGAGCACAGAAGGTTAAAGCAACACACTTGTAACTTCATTAGTTTTACGGAGTCCTTCTAAAAAGGACTAAAACCTTAAAATGTACTACATTACCTTTTATTGATATTCTCTTGGTCAACTAGAAGCAACTGACAGTTCATGAATTAAAATTTTGTTTGCAAAAGTATAAACATAATAATAAAATACTACACGGCAGTAAAAATAAATTACTGTTCCTTTCAACAATGTATATAAGTCCTATAATTATTACAGAGTGATAAAAGTAACTTTGAAAAGATTATATAGTGTGCCCTTTTATAAAGTTAAAAATGACTAAAATTAGACAATGTAATTTTTAAGGCACATGCTATGTTAGGAGATCCTGTGTGCATGCACACACACGCACACACTCCGCCAAGAGAATGATCAACATAAGATTCAGAATAATGGTTACCTCCAGTTTGTGGAGTCATGGACACAGGGTGGAAGACCTCATGAGTTCATTTAAGTTATTGTCAAGGTTCTGGTTTTCATAATAGATGTGATTTTCTTATGTTATTGAAAATAAACAAAAAATAAATAACTAAATAGAAGAAGATTGTTTGTGTCATGAAACAAGCATTGTAGTTAATCTCAATGCTATAAAAATAAATATTTTTTAAAAGAATTGTAAAACTTTGCAACATAGCTTGTCATTTGATTTTTCCCTCTCTCCCTCTGCAACAAAAGTCAAATGAAACACTAAATACATTTCTACTTCTTTCAATTCCAAGATTCTCTGGCTTTTTACAAATGCCAGCAGTCACACAACTGTAGGAGAATCTTTTGATATTCACATTTATTATAATATAGAAGAAAAGTGCATTTTGATTCTGCTTCTTGAACTTAAAAAGCTTGTATGGTCAAAATCACAAACCCAGGAAGTGAGGGATCATTATTTTGCATCACAAACTGCAATGATTTTATGCAAAGAAATAAATACAAGGAGTGGCTGTTGTGAGGAATGGATGATGCAGGAGACAGAGAGAAAAGGGGAAAGAAGATGTTAGGGTGGTGTGTTACGGAAAGGCCAAAGGAAAGACAGTTGATTTTATTTAAGTTTTTTATATTTAAGTGCCTATGTTTAAATGACTGAGTGACTTCTGGAAACTCAGCTCTCACGGGCAGAAAAACAGATGGCCGAGATCATCGAAGTTCCACCTAATACATTTCACTCATCTTCACATCATTCTGAGAAATTTCCTTGTCTTGCAAAAGGGTTAGATTGGATAAAAAGTAAGCTTTTTCTAATCTCATTAATGTTCTTTAAAAAACAAAACAAAACAAAAAAGCTAACATTTAAAACCAGACCAAGACCAAGAACCCTTTTCAAATACCCATGATTACCAGAGGGGAAACCTGGAATTCCAAAGATTCAATGGTGTGGGTATGGCCATTTGCTACAGACCTCAGGGATTGCCTACACATTTTGATATCACATGATCTCACTAAAAGATGGAATCTAAAATGTCGAATTCATAGAAGCAGAGAGTAGAATAGTGGTTGCTGGGGGCTGGGATTGGGGAAAATGAGCAGCTGTTGGTCAAAGGCTACAGAATTTCAGTTATAAAATGAGTAAGTTCTGGGGATGTAAGGTGCAGCATAGTGACTACAGTTAACTATACTGTATTGCATACAAATATAACTTTTAAGATTTGGAAATCATTTTTAAGTAGCAATCATGTAAGTGTTCTGGCTTACTGAAAGAATTGCAAGTATATTAAACATGTTCTTTAAGAGTCATTAGTGAGGCTAACTTGTCTGGCTATTTTTTGTCATAAACCAGTTGTGCTTTAACCAAATCAGTCAAGACATACGCTTCTTAGAACTCATACATCTTCAGATACATGAGAGGTACAGTGAAGGCTTGGTATATAACCTTTTTGACATTCCAACAGCATATTTTATCTTTACTGTTTTGGAGCCAGTAAATCAGGGGCGAGTGGTGCCAGTCAAGGTACAGGGGCATCTCAAACCTTCACCTTTCTCACCACTTACTGCTTAGGGGGAAGAACGCATTCAGGCTTCCCATTGCTGCATTTCAGAATTTTATTGGTGTGGGCAGCTTCCCAAATGAGTATTTCAAGTGACAGATGATTTTGTTGTGCCCCTTCTCCACAGCATCAATATCCACTATTCTATGGAGGATTAACTAGAGTAAGCACCCTGCAGTCACTGGTTATGGATTGTAAATGTGTGACAATTATGGCTCTTGAGGTAGAAAACACATTTTTTATAGTGATTTGTAGGCTTCATTTTTATTGGGAATGAACTTAAAACTGCCAGATTCATTAGCCACTTGAGCTACACTGGTCATATCCTTTGTGTGTTTGTGCATTAGGCTTTCTTAATCAGAGAAATAAGCTTACATAATTTCTTTTAAATTACGCATAGTGGGGAAGGAGGTATGCAACGCGGGAAGGTTTGTGAGAAAAACTATAAAGTAGAAATGCCAAGAGCAGATTCACATTAAAAAATATTTAATGAGCAATGAAATGCTTCTGTAGTGATTCCAAGGGATGCACAGCGTGGTCCAGGAAAGAAGCAGTGAGCGCCAGTAATTCCTCTTGAGAATGGTACAATTTAGAGAGTCTAATTATTTTCTGCTGCTCAGGTCCCTTTGTCTGATTGTCTTTTTTTTTTTCTTTTCCTGGTTGGAGTTAGGAATAGTAAACTGATACTGACATATTTTCCAGCAAAGAGGATTTCAAGAGCTGAGTGTTACTTCATCATTTGCAGAAGAATAGAAGAATCTCATTGTACGACAAATTGAAAGATATTTTCCCTGTGGAAAGAGAATCATATATGTAAAAACAGAAAAAACATAAAGTATAAGAACATTCCTCTAGGATATCCTCAAGTTTTTCTTTCATTTATCCATCAAATTAATAAAATATTTGAGTGTGTATATGTATATATGTGTGTTATATTTATTCTGTTAATTATATACATGTAACTGATGTATGTAACTGATGTAACTGATGTAATTTATATATTTCATATATATAAATGTGTGCAGATAGTGATGTTTATTATAAATAACATAACATACATACAACATACATAATTAATACATACATATATAATTAACATGATTAATATATAAATTATATATTTATATTAATAACTTAATGTCATTAGCACTTATCCAATAAATATCCATCATTTCAGGCATGCCACTGGGTTTGGGGATACAATTATAAAATAGAATCAGCCCTTCTCCTCATGGAACTTACATTCTGATTGGGTTGTGAGAAACTTGTTAACTAAATAATGAACCAAGCTGCTGTATAATTAAAACTGCGCAATGAAGGAGAGGTACATGGTATTATAAAAGTGTGTAACAAGGGGGAATGAAGTGGGTTGTTTCCTGGCTGTCATAATAAATCTCATCAAACGGGCCTTTCAACTTCTATCTGGACTTCTGAATCTTTTAGTGGTTCAGCCTAGTACTTCAGAAGTGCTGAGGCATGAGAACAGAACTGTTCTTTACTTCATTCATCTTCAGGTGCTCTTAGGACTATCCCACATAGGGAAGAAAACGGAGACACAGAACGAAATTGTAGGTTGTCCCGGAATTCTTGTGGATGGTGTCCTTCACCTCAGGACAGGGCTTATTCCACCATTCCCAACATCTCTCCTTGTAACGGTTAATTTCATGTGTCAACTTGGCTAGGCTTTGGTGCCCAATAGTGTGGTCAAACACTAATCTCGATGTTGCTGTGAGGGTATTGTTTAGATGTGATTAAACATTTGCAATCATTTTACTTTAAACAAAGCAGATCACCTCTATAATGTGGTTGGGCACCTCATCCAAATCAGTTGAAGGTCTTCAGAGTGCAAACTAGGGTTTCCTAGAGAAGGAGGAATTCTCCCTCAAAATTATGACATAGAGATCCTGCCCGCATTTCCATCCTGCTGGTTTGCCCTATGAAATTCAGACTCAAAACAACATCAACTCTTGCGTGAATTTCCAGGCTGCCAGGAATAAATCAATCTCTCTCTCTCTTTCTCTCTCTCTCTCACGATATATATATATCTCCTATTGGATCTGTTTCTGTGGAGAACCCTGACTGATATTCTCCTAAGCTACTACAAAATGAATTACCTGCAGTTGGTTTCCTTAAAGCAGAGACTGAGATGAAGCTTCATGTGTGAATGATTTATTGAGAAGGTACCTCTAGTAGAAATAAGTCAGGGAGCGGGGAAGCAGGACCGGGAAGGGAGGAGTCTCAGCAAGGGAGCAATTTCAGATAAAGTCCTAGCCTTAACCTGGTTTTATGGGAGGCACTGGAGAGTAAATTACACCTGAGAGTTGGTCCTATCCTGAGGAAAAGGAGCTGACCTTTCATATTCCTCAGCAACCAGTCATTGGGTAAGGGTTGGGCCCCAGGTACTGCTGGCTTTCTGTGCTAATGGTACAAGCTGTTGGACGAGACTGATGGTTGAGTGTATGAAGTAGTAAGCTGCATCTTTAGGGATGTGGTGGGGCATGGACAGTCCCGCTACATAGACAGTTAATAAATTTGGTTGAGTTGGCCTAAGCCATGCTGTGTACCAACTACTTTAGTGTACAGTGGCAAGTTATACAATGATAGATAAAACATACAGTTTAAGATGGCTGTATATCTCTTACACAATAAATAAATATTCCTCCCTTTCCTGCTTCTAAAAAACAGGAAAAGAATTGTAGGTCAACTCCCATCACAGTAGTCAATCGATAGTTACACCCTGCTGTGTTCCTAACATGGCACTGGATGCTAAGGAAGACACATAAGTACAAGACCTGTTTCCTGCTCTCTAGACATTAAAAAATTTAGGTGGGAAAATCATATAACTGGACTTTTATTATCTAAATGAACTTTGAGCCTCTTCCTCATTTATAATATGGGGAAGGGAGTGATATCTGTCTATTCTGACTGATATGAGAATTAAATAGATGCATGTAAAATGGTTAGCACAAAGAAAACCACACAAATGAAAGCTATTTCTACTTTTTATTCTTTTGCCAAACTATATAAGCTCCATGAAAGCAAGGATCTTTTCCACTCCATTTTTTCCCCAGAATCCGGCATATTTCCTGACTCACAATAGGCATTTCATAGGTATTTCAGTGAATAGGAGATATTAACTAATACAATACTTGAATTTTTCTCTTTTCTCTCTTCTAACATTGTAACTTTTATTTTTAAACATAGGATTCACAAGGGCAAATAATTAATGCTAGCTCTAAGTTATGTGCAGGTGGCACTTAATGTTATGTAATAATATTTGAGTCAATTTTATATATTTATTGTTCTTCAGGGATATACTCATTGTTTATCAGCCATCAGGGAAATGTCTTAATTGTGAGGGAAAATAGAAGACATATGGGGTACAGGTATTTGCTGAGCTGTTCAGTGAACTACATTACTGAAATGTTGCCAAACACTAAAACTCTATCAGAATTCCTAATCAGTCTGCATATTCTCTTCTCATCTGCAGTTACTAGTTACCTACCATCATCTGTTTCTTATGATTGCTCAAAATATAGCCAATTAAATAGTCTTGCTCTCCTTAAACATGTTCCTCTCTTGTCAAGCTAAGGCTGCAACCAGGGGCAAAGGGGCTGTTTATGTATTCATTCATTGACTCATTCTTCAAATTTGTATGCCCCTGTTGTGCTGGGCACAGTGATATATTTTGGCAATAAAAAGGTGAATAAAAATCATCCTCCTCATGTGATTCAGAAATTGGTAGGAGATCATATTATTTTTTAAGTGTCTATTGTGGTATACCATAAATAACAATAAATTTGGTGAACAAATCTTAAATTTACAACCGGATGAATTTTTGCCCATGCATACATCTATGTGACCACCACCTGTATCAAAAAGAGTATTCCAGAATGCTCCTTTATGCCCCTTTCCAGTCAATGACTCCCCACCAAGAAGGATTTACTAGTCTGATTTCTAGAACACTGGATTAGATTTACTTGCAAAGAGACATTTAAACAGATCTTTTTGATACTATTTTGAAAGTACTACACAAAGATGGGTCCAAGGAGATATTAGATCATAGTAGAGCAAAAGAAATCCTAAGAAAGGTAAGAATGTAAATCTTCATAGAGGTATGACATTTCAACTGTGTCTAGAATAACGTGTACAATTTAGTCAATGAAAAAGGTGGAAGAATACGGATTTCCATGAAGAAAGAATGGTATACACAAAGAGCATTTTGTGTTCCGTAGGTGGCAGGTGGATCATTTTGCTAGACAATGTATCGTATCAATAGAAGGAAAGATGTGGGGAGTAAGTGAGAAAGATAAATGGGCATCAGACATGAGACATTTTATAACGTGTTAGGAGTTTATTACGTCATGAGCAACAGGAGACTAGGAATGGTCTAATTTGGGGGTGGAGAGGAGATTTAGAAAGGGTTAATGTGAAGATAAGTAACAGCACAGAGGCAGCATTTCCCACTGAATAACAAAGTATTAGCAGAACTGTAATGCCAAAATGGGAACTATACTGTCTCTTTCTGAATAGTGTTTTCCAGGCCTTCCTTAAACTCTAATTGCACAGCGGTATTTTGGGAAGCATTAGAGACTTTGTAACAGAAAAGGCTCATATGTTTAAATGAGATGGGAAGTACACAGTTGTCTAAAATAGGAGGAGATAAAAGCATGAAGGGCTGGCTTACACACCTTCATGAGCATGTGCTCACACTCAACATGAGTGTGACTAAAGGAATGCCCCTATTAGATATTCCTCTATTTTTCCGGTTGATCTAGGGAAGAGGGATTAGGGAAGATACTGGTGTAACTAAAATTCTTGACAAAAGAGGAATGGCCTGGTATAATGACTATAATTTTTTCTTTGTCGAAATCACCTCAAAAAAGAATTTTTTTTCTACCTGGTGCAGTGGTCCTACGACCAGGGCTGCAATAACAGGTGCTGAAAGCAGAGATGATTCCTAAGCAAAAAAATGCAACTATGTTTTTAAATCGTATGTCAGAATCCTAAGGGTAGGTTGTACCTTCACCCCATCTGTCAAAATTGGGACTAAAAGTGAATACAGCTATACTGCTTGGTGGGAAAAATAGTCCACTAGTTCTGCATCCATGTAACCTTTTCCTTTGAATAGGACTAGACTGAAAGGGAGGTACTAGTATTGCTGCCTGCAATAGACCAGCACAGTGATCAATCCTAATGTCCCTTCCAAAAGTGAAAAAATTTGAGTATTAATGGAGAGAAGGGGGAATAGTAGCTGAGGGTAAAGAAATGAATAAATTGGTCATGAGTTGAGGGAAATACAATATTACATTAACACCTCAAAAGAGGCTCAGAGCAAAATATTGTATTGTCTCTTAGTTCAATTATACCAGATGCACGAAAGGGTGAAGCTATATGTTTCCTGAGAACACTCCAGCTTTTGGAACCTGACAAGATCAAATGGAAGCCTGCAAACCTGAGTGGCCTCACTCTGGGAGACATTTTTATACAATATGATGGAATGGACTCATTATTAATGACTAAATGGGATTCTAGTAATGTGGCAGTATCTTTTGAGTTATGTATCTTTTTGATATAAGGGATCTGTGTTCAAAGACAAAGGAAATGTTACATTATGAAATATATATTTGGTCTTCATTCCTGTTTCCTGGTATACAATTCCTAAAAATCTTTGGAATCTCCAGAATGATGTCTTTTTGTATGCTAATGAGATAACTAGTGGCTGGGGGCCTATAAATAACTTCAGGATGGGGTCTGGTCACAAGAAAGACCAAGGCATGATTAGAGAGTTGGGACTTTCAGCCTCAGCCACCAACCTCTGGGGAGGGGAGAGAGCCTGAAGGTTGAGTTGATCACCAATGGCCAATGGCTTAATCAGTCACGCCTGTGTAATGAAGCCTTCATAAAAACCCAAAAGGACAGGGTTCAAGAAGCTTCCAGATAGCTGAACATGTGAAGGTTTCTGGAGGGTGCTGCACCTAGAAAGGGCAGGGAAGCTCTATTCCCATTCCCCCGTGCTTTGCCCTATGCATCTCTTCATCTGTATCTTTTATTAATATAATAAATTTTTAATAATAACATAAGTGCTTCCCTGTGTCCTGGGAGCCACTCTAGCAAATTAATTGAACCCAAGGATGGGGTTGTGGGAACCCCAATTTATAGCCAGTCAGTCAGCACAGGCTTGCGATTGGCATCAGAAGTAGGGGGCAGTCTTGTGGGACTGAGCCCTCAACCTTTGGGATCTGACGCTGTCTCCAAGTAAGTAGTGTCAGAATTGAATCTAATTGGAGGATATCCATCTGGTGTTTGCTGCAGAAGTGATTGCTTAATGGTGTGTGGGGAAAAAACCCCACAGGTTTGGTCACAAAAGCCTTCTGTGTTGATTGTTTTGGGGTGAGAGTGGAGGAAAAACTGTTTTTTACGCAATAGTCAAACAGAGTTAGTAGGTTTCTTTACTGAGTAACTTAGAGTGCCTTTACTATATACATTAAGGTCTTGGGGGAAGGGAATGTTCTATTTTTTTGCTTTTATATTTGAGTAACGAATTTATTTTTCTTTTTTAGTTTCATAGCATCTTGTGGTATAAATAGTGTTCTATAGAAGACTTTGTGAAATGTTATATGTTGGAAACATTAAAAATGGCCTATCAGAAATTTCACCTCTATCATGCAGATTCCTAAACTGAGCAGATTAAGCTGTATCCGTATCACGCAGAAATGTAAGTTACTGCCATCTGTTAACCCAGAGGTTTCCATCCTGGGCCCTGAATCTCCGGGAATCTGCAGTAGTAGCTGAGCACCCTTGGTGATAAACACCCCAGTGAAAATATTTAGGAATGTGTGAATAGCGTTTTTCTTCAAATTTGAGATACTTCTCTTGAAAATAAGAGGTTAAGAGAAGACAGAGCCCTGTGAAGGAGAGCCCTTCTTGTACAACAAGGAAAGCTCAAGATGCTAACTCAGGAACAAGCTTGAGTGACAGCTCAGCAGCACTAAGATCGAAAGCAACATGGGCATTATATGCTATGATGATGGACTTGCAGAAAGTTTCTTCTGATTGGATGGGTTTGCAGCCCCAGCACTAGCTTTAAGATTCAAGAGTAAATGGAGTTCAAGTCTAGCTGAACATACTGACTAAAACCAATGATGAACTCTCCACTTTGAAAACAATAAAGTGAATATCTGTAAAGGCTATTCCTCCTGTATGCCCCTTAGACAGAGTTATAAGAGCTTAAGACAGGGTATCCAGCCTAAGCCTTGTTTGACTTCCTTTTTCTATTCTTAATTGAGCATTTCCCTTCTGGTGTTCAAAGACCACAGATACCCAGCAGAAGGAAGGATATATGTATAGTACATACTTATAATTTTGTAGTGTATAAAGTCCAATTGCTTATGATTATATCTTGATCATTTGCCAGGATGGCTGCATGTCCCATTGTTGCTTGCCTGTAATTCTTAGTACAACTGAGTGTGGAAATGCACAGAAAAAAAAATATTCTGAACAACACTATACAAAACATGACTTTTATTGTACATTTAAGGTTACAGTAACAACTCAAAGTAAATTTCCAATGTTTTCACACTTCAGTATGGCCACAGTTTAGAAATAAAATTTAGAATACTTTTGCTATTCTTCTTTAAATTTATTTTGTATTACCATTATTTTTTGCCTAAAAATTTATATAATCAGTTTGCCTTCAACCACAAAACTCCAAAATCATACTGTCTCTAAGAACCCTTTCTTTACAGCAATGAAATCTTCCTGCCACAAAATTTTAATTTATGTCATACTTAAAATAAAATTACCTCAAAATTAAAAGGACCAAATGAACTGCGTTTGTCCTAAATAGTTCCCTTTTAAGTTAAATGAAGTTTTGAAGATGTGCCATCAGATTAATATTCCTATGGCCATTTGTTAATAATCAACTTAATTTGTAATTTTTTTTAATATTAGGAATCGTTTAATATTCAGAAATCCATTAATATAATTTGTCACATCTATGGATCAGACAAGAAATATAATCAAATATCACCAGGGATATGACAAAATTCAATATCCATCTCTGAATTTATTTATTTATTTATTTATTTTTTATTTCAGAATATTATGGGGGTACAACACTTTGGCTATATATATTGCCCATGCACTGCCTGTGTCAGAGCTACAATCGTGGACATCTCCCAAACTGTGCTCCCCACATCCATTCAGTGAGAGTATTCCCATCTCCTCCCCCGCCTCCCGCCTGCCTGCCCCCTGATGAATATTATTCCCATGTGTGATGTAAGTGTTGATCAGTTAGTACCAATTTGATGGTGAGTACCAGTGGTGCTTGTTTTTCCATTCCTGTGACACTTCACTTTGAAGAATGGGCTCTAGCTCCAACCAGGATAATACCAGATGTGTTAATTTGCTGTTGTTTTTTATTGCTGAGTAATACTCCGTGGTATACATATACCACATTTTCTTAATCCACTCGTGTATTGATGGGCACCTGGGTTGTTTCCACATCTTTGCAATTGTGAATTGTGCTGCTATAAACATTCACGTGCAGATGTCTTTACTATAGAATGTCTATTTTTCCTTTGGGTAATTACCCAGTAGTGGGATTGCTGGATCAAATGGTAGTTCTACTTTTAATTCCTTGAGGTATCTCCATATTACTTTCCATAGAGGTTGTACTAATTTGCAGTCTCACCAGCAGTGTATGAGTGTTCCTATCTGTCTGCATCCCCACCAACATTTGTTGTTTTGGGACTTTTTGATATAAACCAATCTCACTGGAGTTAAGTGATATCTCATTGTGGTTTTGATTTGCATTTCCCTGATGATTAGAGAAGTTGAGCAATTTTTTATATGTTTGCAGGCCATTATTGTGTCTTCTTTTGATAAGTTTCTGTTCATGTCTTTTGCCCATTTTTTGATAGGGTTGTTTGATTTTTTTATTGATTATCCTAAGTTCTGTATAGATTCTGGTTATCAGCCCTTTATCAGAGGTGAAGCATGCAAATATTTTCTCCCATTCTGTAGGTTGTCTGTTCACTGTAGGGATAGTTTCCTTGGCTGTGCAGAAGCTTTTCAATTTGATCAGGTCCCATTTATTTATTTTTGTTGCTGCTGTGATTGCTTTGGGGGTCTTCTTTATAAATTCTTTGCCTAGGCCAATGTCCATAAGAGTTTTTCCAACATTTTCTTTGAGAATTCTTATGGTTTCAGGTCTTAGGTTTAAATCTGTTATCCATCGTGAGTTGATTTTTGTGAGAGGTGAGAGGTGTGTGTCTAATTTCAGTCTTCTACATATGGCCATCCAGTTTTCCCAGCACCATTTATTGAATATGGAATCTTTTCCACAGTGTATGTTTTTGTGGAATTTGTTAAAGATCAGATGACCATATGAGGTTGGTTTTCTATTTGGGTTCTCAGTCCTGTTCCATTGGTCTACGTCTCTGTTCTTGTGCCAGGACAATGCTGTTTTGGTTACTATAGCCTTGTAGTATAGTTTAAAGTCTGGTAGATAGAGGCCTCCCAAATTGTTCTTTTTGTTTAGGATTGCTTTGGCTAGACAGGGTCTTCTCTGGTTCCACACGAAGCATAGAATTATTTTTTCTAGATCAGCAAAAAATGATGTTGGTATTTTGATAGGGATTGCATTGGTTCTGTAAATTACTTTAGGTAGCAAAGACATTTTTACAATGTTGATTCTGCCTATCCAAGAGCATGGTAGGGTTTACCATCTGTTTACATCCTCTGCAATTTCTTTTCTCAGTGTTTTGTAATTCTCTCTATATAGGTCTTTGACCTCCTTAGTTAGATATTTTCATAAATATTTAATTTATTTTGATGCTATTGTGAAAGGTATTGCATCTTTAATTTGTTTCTCGGCTTGATTGTTATTAGCATATATGAAGGCTATTGATTTCTGTGCATTGATTTTGTATTCTGAGACTTTGCTGAATTCATTTATCAATTCCAGTAATCTCCTGATTGAATCTTTGGGGTTTTCTAGATATAATACCATATCAGCTGCAAATAGGGAAAGTTTGACCTCTTCTGCCCCCATTTGGACACCCCTGATTCCTCTCTCTTGTCTGATTGCTCTGGCCAGGACTTCCAGCATTATGTTGAGTAGAAGTGGAGATAGTGGAACCAACCTTGTCTGGTTCCAGTTTTAAGAGGGAATGCTTTCAATTTTTCCCCATTCAGTATGATATTGCCTGTGGGATTATCGTATATGGCTCTAATAGTTTTGAGGTATGAGCCATTTATGCCTATATTGTGAAGAGTTCTTATCATAGAAGGATGCTGGATTTTGTCAAAAGCCTTTTCTGCATCTATTGAAAAGATCATATAATCTTTGTTCTTGCTTTTATTAATATGGTGAATTACATTTATAGATTTGCTTATGTTAAACCATCCCTGCATCTAGGGGATGAAGCCCACCTGATCATGATGAATTATTTTTTTGATGTACATTTGAATTCGGTTTGCAAGGATTTTATTGAGAATTTTTGCATCTATATTCATAAGGGATATTGGTCTGTAGTTTTCTTTTCTTGTTGTATCCCTTCCTGGCTTTGATATCAAGGTGATATTGGCTTCATAGAATGAGTTTGGGAGGATTCCATCCTTCTGGATGTTTTCAAAAAATTTCTGCAGTATAGGCACCAGTGCTTCTTTGTAGGTTTGGTAGAATTCAGATGTGAACACATCTGGTCCACACTCCCTTTTGTTGGAAGAGTTTTTATTACTACTTCAATATCAGTGCTTGATATTGGTCTGTTTAGAAATTCTGTTTCTTCCTGGTTGAGCCTAGGGAGGTAGTGTGTTTCTAAGAATTTTTCCATTTCCTCCACATTTTCGTGTGTTTGGGCATAGAGATTTTTGTAGTATTTGAAGATGATGTTTTGTATCTCCATGGTATCGGTTGTGACCTCTCCTTTTTCATTTTTAATTGAGCTTATTAGAGTCCTTTCCTTTCTGCTTCTGGTCAACCTGGCAAGTGGCCTGTTTATTTTGTTTATCTTTTCAATGAACCAACTTTTCGTTTTATTAGTTTTCTGTATTGTTCTTTTGTTCTCAATTTCATGTAATTCTGCCCTGATCTTAGTTACCTCTTTCTTTTGCTGGCTTTAGTAGTGCTTTGCTCTTCCTTTTCCATTTCCTTAAGATGATTCATTAGTTTACTGATTTGTGACCTTTCTGTCTTTTGGATGGGGGCATTTAAGGTGATAAGTTTTCCTCTCAGGACTGCTTTTGCTGTATCCCACAGATTTTGATAACTTGGGTCCCCATTATCGTTTAGTTCGAAGAATCTTTTCATTTCTATTTGAAACTCCTTCTTGACTCCATAGTCATTCAGCAACAGATTGTTTAGTTTCCATGTTTTTGGATGAAGATGTAAGTTTCTGTTGGAATTGATTTCTAATTTTATTCCACTGTGGTCTGAAAAGATACATGGTATGATTTCTATTTTTTTGAATTTGTTTAGATCTGTTTTGTGGCCTAGGATGTGGTCAATTTTAGAGAAAGTTCCATGAGCTGATGAGAAGAATGTATATTCAGTGTTATTTGGGTGGAGTGTTCTGTAGATATCTGTTAGGCCCAAATGTTCTAGAGTCCTGTTTAGGTCCTTTCTTTCTTTGTTTATTTTTTGTTTGGAGGATCTGTCCAGTTCCATCAGTTGGGTGTTGAAATCCCCTGCTATTATGGCATTGCTGTTTATTATGTTGTCTAGATCTAGCAGTATTTGCTTTATGTACCTGGGTGCTCCTGTGTTGGGTGCATAAATGTTTAGGATTGTTAAATCCTCTTGTAAGATTTTTCCCTTCACCACTATATAGTGTCCATTTTTGTCCTTCTTTACTTTTGTTGCTTTAAAGTTTATATCATCTGAAATAAGGATGGCTACTCCAGATTTCTTTTGGTTTCCATTAGCCTGGAAAATTGTATTCCATCCTTTCACCTTGAGTCTGAATGCATCTTTGTGTCTAAGGTGTGTTTCCTGAAGACAACAGATACTTGGCTTGTATTTTTTAATCCATTCAGCCATCCTGTGTCTCTTCAATGGGCAATTCAAGCCATTCACAATTATTGAAAGAATTGATATTTGGGGTAAATTTCTGTTTATTCTATTGGGTGGTGTCTTTTGTTTTACCTCGCGTCATTGTGGAATCTGTTTTCTGGGGTTTTAGCTTTTGCGTATTTTTCCATTGGTGGGTGTGTGTTGTGCTGATTAGTGTACAATGCAGGTCTAAGCACTTCTTGCAAGGCCGGTCTGGATTTCGCAAATTCTATCAGTGATTGCTTGTCTGGAAAAGTCTTTATTTCTCCCTCATATAAGAAGCTTAGTTTGGCAGGATACAGAATTCTGGGTTGGCCTTTGTTTTGTTTTAAGAGACTGATGATGGTTCCCCATTCCCTTCTGGCTTGTAAGGTTTCAGCTGAGAAATCTGCAGTTAATCTGCTTGGTTTCCCTTTATAGGTTACCTGCTCTTTTCATCTTACAGGTCTGAGGAGTGCCTCTTTTGTGTTTACTTTGGTCAGTCTAATAATTATGTGGCATGGTGAATGCCTTTTCATATTGAGTCTCCCAGGAGTCCTGTGTGCTTCTTGTACTTGGATATCAAGATTTCTTGCTAGGCCATGGAAATTTTCCTCTATTATTCCTTCAAATAGATTTTCCAGCCCACGTGAATTTTCTTCCTCTCCCTCAGGGATGCCTATGATCCTTATGTTTGGCCTCTTTACATAATCCCACATTTCTTGTATGCTTTGTTCATGCCTCTTGTTTTTGTGTTCTTTCTCTTTGACTGATTTATTTAGCGCATAGGAGTTTTCTTCTAGCTCTGAAATTCTTTCCTCTGCTTGGTCCAACCTATTCTTAATGCTTTCCACTGTGTTTTGTAGATCCTTGAATGCTTCTTTCATTTCTAGGATTTCTATTTGATTGTTCTGTAATATTTCTATTTCTTTGGAGAATTTTTAATTCATTTCTTTCATTTTTCTTGTGGTTTCTTTGTGCTGGGATTCAATTTTCTCTTGAATTTCATTGAGCTTTCTTATAATCCATAAATGAAATTCCTCTTCTGTCATTCTACCCATTTCATTTGAATTGGTATCCATTGCTGAGGAACTGATGGTTTTTTGGGTGGTGACTTTTCACTCTGATTTTTCATGTTCCCTGAGTTCTTTCACTGGTTTTTTCTCATCTGGCCTCTTGGTCGAGAGCTGGGGTGTTAGGGCTAGTTTATGGCCCTGTCTCCAGGCCCACGATTTTCGTTCCTTGGCAGAACCAGGGAGAGAAGTAGTAGCCTGTATTGCCGTAGGTGTATTTTAGCAAGTTTGGTGGATCTTGAGTTATCTCTGGCCTGTTGTCTTCTCCTCTTCCTGGTGGAGTGTGGTGAGAATGACCTCCCAGCTTGAGCTCTAGGCTAGTGAATTGTACTTGAGGATATGAATCCACAGCCCCCTATTAGCTAGGTATTCTGTTATGTCCATGGCTGACTCTGATCCCCCAGTTGGGGTATGTGAAAGCCCCACACTTTGGGAGGGGCCTTGTATCTCCTAGGGGTTACTTTGACCCTGCTCCTCCTGAGGTACAGGTAGAAACACAATTTCTTTTGGCTGCAGTGTGAGAGCTGAATTGGGAAAATGCTACACAGCTCAGAGGTTGCTTATCTAGCCACATGTGTCTGCCCTTCTGATGTGCATCTCCATGTGATACTGGTTGATAGGGAGATCTCCAATTGTGCACCCCCTTTCCACCACTAGACCCCAAGGCAAGGCGGGTGGCCATCTCTATCCCCAGCAGTCTCCACTGGGGGGATGTTCCCATGGGGAAGGGGGGAATAGTGGCCACTGGAAGCTCTCTTGGATGGTGTGAAATTCCCTAATGAAGTGGGCAGGGTTATGGGGACCTGCTCTGGTTCAGCCTGTGGCTCTTGAGGTATTTGGTTTTCATGAGAACCAGCAGTTATACCAAATGAGTCACTATAGCCAGCAACCTTCAAAATGACCGATCTCTGGGGTATAGGAGGGCTGGGACCTGAATAGCGGGCACTAGGACCAGCATGTAGCAGACTTGTTGGAGGCCAGAGCCGGTGTAGCAGGATCAGATGGATGAGCTGCAAAGTGTTTTCAATACACAAAGGTCCTGCCGCTACAGTTCTGGGATCTGGTCCCACGTGGACCCCACAGATGCAGCTGTCCCTTGCCACCAAAGGCAAAGCCTGTCTCACCTCAGCAGAAGAGTCCCAGGCCAGGGCGGGGCAGAGCTAGAGACGTGGCTCACAGCTCCGGGCGGGAGACTTTAAAGATGGCTGCCGCCGCCAGCCTGGCACACAGCAGGGCTCCGATGGCGCCCGGGAGCGCAGCTTTCTCCACCGGTGGTAGAGGCAGTTGCTAGCAACCTCTAAGGGCGTGTCCCGCTCTCCATTAAACTCCTGGGCCCAGTCTTGCTGACTTCTAGTGGTGCAGTGCTGGCCTGCGGGTTCCTGAGCACTGTCCCGGGAAGCTGTATCTCCTCTTGGTCCCTGCCCAGTCCCTCCCCAGCTCTGAGCGGTCTCTGTATATTGCAGCTGCAAGTTGTGTTTGGCTCTCGCAATTGCTTCCTCTCCACAGAGTGTGCTACCTCGCGCAACCGCTTTGCCCCAACTCTGGGCTTGTCCCTGACTGAGTGGATGGGAAGGTGTGTAACCGCTTGGGGGTCAGGTTGCGCTGCACTGACCTGGTGAGTGTGTCCTTCCCATGCTCTGGGCTCTACTGTGCTCTGTGCACCCTCTGATCTTTGTGAAAATTTTGTACCTGTTTTCTTGGGCTGGGCATTCCCCGTTGTTTCTCTGTAATTCACTGTGCTCTTTTTGGAGTGAGTGGTCCCTGCTTGCAGGTAGCCGATGGCGTTTTTCACCTCCTTCCCTGGGATGGTGCAGTGGGAGGACTCTATCAGACCGCCATTTTTTTTCTCTCCTCCCATTCACACATAATTTTAATACCATAGAGTCTTAGATCATCCAGAATAGTAAAGAATGCTACTGACCACTAAATCTAATCCAACATCTTTACTTTCTGGATGTGATAACAAAATCCAATGTGGTTACATAACTTCCCCTGTATGGCCCAGCCATATCCTAAAAGGTATGGTAAATTCTGTGATGATCTTAGTTCCCTAGTTTATTTTCAAATCTAACCTAAGATTTATGAATTGGCAATTAAAGCAGCTCTCATGGTATATTCTAGTTGTACTGAAATTATCTCCAGCAAATACTATTTGTGGTAGCTATTCTCACAACCAGAAGAGAAATAAATGTTGGTAATGACAGAATTAAGATTCATTATTGTAATAGATCCTGACATTGTTGAATATGACTGGTATCACAAGATAGAGGAGTAGTTTGGCTATATTCACCATTGTGGGCTTAGAAGGCTAAAATAAGAAAATGAATTTTCAACTTAACACCAATCCTATGTTATATATATTTCTATGTTAAATACATAGAACATTTTAATGTACAATGAAGTGCATATAAAATAGATGCTTTGAAAATGTGCAATTTTATATATACAGTTACACACGCACATGCACATACACATTTAGTATGTGTGTGGCATTTAATTCCTATCTGTGTACAATAGCATAGTTCAAAAGTACCTTTTCTGTTGAAACTACTGAAGCTTGATTTCCAACACCTTGCTATCTTATCTTCCTTCCCTTCAATCTCTCAGTTAATAGGATTTCTATAAACCAACACAGCAGTGGGCTTGGTAGCTCAGCAGATTAATCTGTGGGCTTTCATCCTCGGAACCTGGTTCAAATTCAGTCCTGACCAAAATGTCCAATAATCCTCCATGGGTGGATTGCTCTCAAAAGGGCATGACAACTAGTTTATCTTTGAACCTGACTTGGAGCTGTTTTTTGAACCCTTCCTAAAACTTGAGGTTTCATTCATGCAACTGGGAAAAAGTATGCTTTTAGGTCATGGACTAGTTTCCCTTCTGAAAGGAACTAACAAGGTCTCAAGGAGAGAAAAAAGGATTTTCCTTATTTCCTTATTTCTCTCTCTAATCATCAGTGTTCTAGAAATATCCAAAAGTAGAGAAATATTATATTTGTAACTCTTAACAACCCTTTTTTCACAAGGGTCTGTTAGTACTTTTCACTGCTTCCTCACACCATATTCTAATTATATTATTGCCCATGGACAGACTAATTTTAGAGTGATACCATCATGTCACTCCCATAATTAAGAGCCAGCAATGATGATCCTTTGCTATTTGCTCTGTATTATATCCAAACATACCTGAATTACAAGTTCTAACATAATAAATTTTTCTGCATTCTGTGATCAACTTCCCAGTCAGGCATAAAAACTTACCATCTATAAACACCATACTTCTTTGGTCTCTGAGCATTTGATTCTATTACAGCTCCCCACTTATTCCTTCCCATCTGCTGGAATGCCTTTAGTCTTCTTTTTCAGTCCTATTTATCCTTTAAGGACTGACTGGCTGCATCTCCTCCCATCAGTTGTGTTTCTGCCATACGGGTTCTCATAATCTCAAACTTTTATTAATATAAGATATATCAGAAAGAGCACTACACTTGGAGTCAGATAACTAGCCTTCTGTTCATTTCTATTTCAGTAATTAGCTATGTGATCAATAGCAAGACATTAATGAGATGATAATGATGACAATGATAATATAATAAAAACAGTTACCTGCTGTGTACATGCTAGATACTAGGTCCTGTGCTGGATCTTTTATCCAATACTTATTTCAATATGTCACTATGTGAATGTAACCCTAATATTCCATCCTAGAATACCTTATATGTAAGATTCACTAGCTCCTTTTATAGAAAAAGGCACAGAAGAATTTAAGCAATTTGCCCAGGTATTAATATATTCTAGAATTCAGTTCAGTTCAGTGTGTTTCCTTTGTGTAATTCCTAATGGTGACCCTGTTGATTATCTCCCTTTAATCTCTCTGAGCTTCACCTATCAATGAAAAGATCTCAAGAGTTGATCATAAGGTCCTTTCAGATGGAGAACCACAATGCAATAATGTAATTTGTCCTTCCATATTTCTCTTTATTTGTTACACTTGGATAATAGAGAAAGGTAGTTAAATAAATTTTTAGAAATTGCCTAGTCACTTGCACTTACATTTTATTGGTACCAAATCAAATGCAAACAGCTGATTGATCTGCTGTAGTTATGATTAATGTGTCAGACAAGAAAACATTTAGAAGTTGATCAGGCCACCTAGAAAGAGTCTTTTAAATCCCCACATTAGCTTCAAGAAAATTAGGACTTTTTTTTGCTTAAAAAAGCACTTTTCTGTCTATCAATATCATCATTATCATTATTTGTTTAATCAAGTTTAATGAAACACTATGGCATAAAAATTATTTTAGAATCACTCAGAATTAGGTTCAAGTCTTAGCTTCTCTATTTACTGGGCATTGGATAAATCTCTTCATATCTGTAAGTCTCCATTTCCTTATTTTAAAATGTAAACAGTAAAAATTACCTTTCCTAATGGGGTTTCTGTAAGGATTAGGTGAGATTCTTCATGTGAGTTTATCAGAGTACCTTGCACATAATACATTTTTAATAAATGTACATGTTCAATTAATGTATGGTAAATTAGGCATAGTTAATGTGATCTTAATAGCATGGTTGAGGTAAATGTCAATACCTTCAAGAGTAATAAGAAATAGCTGGGTGGGAAGATAATAAATTATATAAAAGCATTTTTGTTTTCAGTACTTCAATAATCTATATTTAAAAATCCTAGAATATATTTTATTCTATTTTCTTCTATCTTATTCTATACAGTTACTACATTCATCCATTTATCTTTTATGCTAAAAGGATTATAAGGTTAAATAAAGATGTTTGTAGATGCAGTAACTACGAACCACTCATGAGATCCTGGAATGAGTGGGATCCTGGAATCTGGGGTTAGATTTTCTAGTTCCCATCTAATAGTTCCATCCAATAGAATAGCTTATCAGGTTACACAAGAGAAACTTTAAACCTCCTAATCTAGCAATGATTGCTCTTCGTGTATCTGATTCATTCATTCGTTCATTTCCTTTTTCTTTTTTTTCCAAATTGTAATGATTACCAAGTTCCCAGCACTGCTAAGTAAAAAGGATATCATCAAAAATAAAAAAATACTCCTTACATCTGTGGATCTGATAGTCTAGCGTGGTGGTTGGCAAATTTACAGACCACAAGCCAAATGTGTCTGGCCCACTCCCTTTTTTTTTAAATAAAGTTTTATTGGACCACAGACTCACTAATTCATTTATATATTATCTGTGATAGCTTTTGTACTAGAATGGGAGAGTTGAGTAGTTGCAATGGAGACCTTAGGGCCCATGGAACCTAAAATATTTAATATCTGTCCCTTTGCCAAAAATGATTGTCAATCCTTGGTCTAGAGGAGAAAGCAGACATTGCACAAGAAAATTACATACATAATTAATTTTATCAAAACTGTGGTAGGTGCTGTTAAAGCAAACAATAGAGTAGACCTAATTTGTATGGTGTAGTCAGTCTGTGGTTACAACAACATAGCTAATAACCACAAATCTCGGTAGCTTAACAAAACAACAGTTTATTCTTGTCTACAAGCTGTGGTCCAGTCAACCCTCCAGGACACCTGTCCTTCTTGTGGTTTCTCAGTGATTCACTTAGGTCTTCAGGCTCCACCATCTCAACGAGTTCATTGTCAAAAAAGAAGTGAGTCTGCAGAATCATTTGGGTAGTTTTCAGTGCCTCAGCCTGGAAGTGATGCTTGCTATTTCTGCTCCCACATTATTGGCCAAAAGGAGTCAGATATCCCCACCTAACTGCGAGGAAATAGGGAAATATCTTTTATATGCATAATAAGGAGCAAAACTCTAGACATTGTTGAGCACAAATAATATTTGCCACATCAGGGAAAGTCCTTTTGAGAAAGTTACATTTTACAGTAATCTGAAACCTGAAAATACAGAATGAGTCAGGAAGGTTAAGAGTGGGCAATACCATGATCAGACAGACGAAACAGGAAATGAGAAGGCAGAGGAAAAAAAGATGTGAGGTCTTGGTGTGTTTCAAGAACCAAAGAAGACCAGTGAATGTGGGGAAAGTGGAATAAGATGCGATTGGAAAAGAATTCAGGAGCAAGGTCGCGAAGGGCCATGTAAGCCCTATGCAAGTTTGAATATTATTTAATGAGCAGTCAGCAAAAGCTTTTAAACACAGGACACCATCTCATTTATGTTATAAAAGAGCCACGTTACCTTCTGAGCAGAGAATGGATTGAAGAATTTGTCTGTGTCAGGCAAACCCAAATGAAATTCTTTCTCTTTTATTGTGAATTTCTTTTGCTGGGCATCTCATTTACAGATATTGAAAAATTTAAATTAAATATTTTGCCAGTGAAGGTCATAAAACAGTTATAAGAATTAATAAAAAAGAATTATTTTCTTCCAGAGATTAAGGCACACATATATACTGAAAAGTTATTTCCTTGAGAAATGTGACCTTATACTTGCCACAAATCCCCCAAACCTGTCCCTGTTCATATAGATTATGCACCAGCAGGAGACGGAGATTAATGATGAAGAACCTTATCAGGAGCCTCTTTTGTTTTCTTTTCTATAAAATGTAGCTGTGAAACCACTCCATACTGAAAGAGAGCTCATGTTTGTTCTCCTGTCTTCATTCCCTTTCTCTCTTCATGTGCCAAACAGTTTTTATGTTAAAGAGATGGATTTTTATGAAACAGGAAAATACAGTTTTTTGCTTGACTCTTAGGTATAAATTTTGTAAATCCTAGAAAATAAATCATAGAGCACTGAATAATATATGTGATGTTATAAATTTAATTTTGATGTTTTCACGACTAGCTAAACAACATAATTCATTCACAGTGTAATCACACCTTTTATAACAATTCTTATATACATATATCAGGTTAATTATAGTCTGTGTATCTGACAAGAATTTTATGACAGCTGAAAACAGTTTTCATTTCTCTTTATAAGTAGGTGATATCTCTTCTTCTTCTGGGCTCATTTTATCCATTATATTCAGTATGAACTGTTGAGAAAGGACTCTCTAGAATGCACAGTTCAAGTTTCTGAGGTTGCCAAGTTTCTAAATGCAATTCTGTGGGTTCTTTTTCCAATTAACGTTAACCCTGAGTTTGACACCACTTCTCATCTTCTTCCACACACCTTCCAAAAGGAGCCAAGTAAGAACCAGCTCCTTTTGTGACTATTGCCTCTAAAACAATTGGCCAGGAATGAGAAACAGTTTACATCTTCTCTCTTCAACACAGAATTTTTTAAAGACACGCTAAAATTGCCTCCTTTGGATGCATCATGATTTTCAAAAAATAAAGTGCTCTGAATTTATAGATATCTTGATGTATCAGAGGAGTTCAGTTGGATAAATTCACAGGAATTGACCTCCCTTCCAAATATCTTTGAGATAGGAAATGGGATGAACACAAATCCATATTTTAAAATATAAGCTGTAGTTCTACTTGTAACAGTATGAAAATCACATATTGAATCAAGAAAGAAAGCAAAACATAAACTACAGGTGTCTTTCCACATAGAGTACTGCCACGTCAAAATTATTTGTTTGTCAACTGCCCCTAGTTATTGTTTTTTATGATCCAGGTACGGGAATCAGCATATTTTTATTTTGATAACATCAAAAATTATATGGTGAATTAAACAAATTATACTGGAGAAATTGGTGGGATTAGAAAGAACTGCTAGAATTATAATAGTTAATTTTGGGTGCTTAATATGTGCCAGGTACTTTGCAGAGTACTTTTCATGTATTTTCTCTTTCAATCCCTGTGAAAACTATAAAGTAAAGATACTGTTATTCCACTTTTACAGAATAGTTAACTAAGCCTTGAGTTAAGCATTTGCTTAATGTTATAAAGTAAAACTACATGGCAGATCTGAAATATAAATCTAGTCATCTTCTTAAGACTCAAGTTTTAATCTTAGTTTCACTTAACTGGCACTCTTCCTCTAATAAACAATAAAATAAAATAATTTTTTCTGTATTTCAAAAGGGCACCAAATCTATGAAGAAGTTTGGCACAGGGATTAAAGAGATTAAAGATAGTTCAATGATACAAGCATAAGTCCTTTATGATGTGCCATGAGTCTCTGAGCCACTCAACAATTATTTTCAATGATGCAGGTACATGTTTACATGGCTGTTTACAAGAAAGAAATGTGTGTATGTGTGTGTATATAAATGAATATGAGAAGATTAAAAAACCCAAGGATGACTGATGATACAACTTAAAACAGTAAACATTCTCTAGCAGATTGTACTTTAATTAAAAGAAGTCTTTAATTTGGGTCAAGAAAGAATTATAATAATAATTAGCTGTTCAAAACACAACAAGAAATACTTTCTTTAAGTGTACTTACATTGTGGTAGGTACTTTGCCTAAATTAAGTAACTTAAGGTTCACAAATAATCATTATCCACTTTTTCTTAAACAGATGAGGCTCAAAAAAATTAAGTAACTCATCCGTGTCACAGAACTAGTAAGTAGAGAAGAAGGGATTTAAGGATAGATTTTGTTGCTGAAGTCACCGTGTGTGTGTGTGTGTGTGTGTCTGTGTGTGTTTACCTTTGAAACATTGCTTCTATCAGATACGTGGTAAGTAATGCCTTGTGATAAAACAGGTTTTAAGTGAAAACTCAATTAGCAGGAGTTAACAAATCAACACAGCTAAAAAACCAACTGCAGCTGTTCTTTGTATTAATTACAATATGGTTTCCAGAGCAAAGAGAGGGTTAGTCCACCCTCCTCTCACCTGAAGTATTCACAACCACACCTGGAACCCTGGCTTCCACCTGGGATATCAAATATGAAAAACAACATTGACAAATGACAGAAAGCAAAAGACAGAGACTGATCAAGTTGAGAAAACTTCTCTCATGAGGAGCAGTGAAAGGACAGAAAGTAAGTTTAAGTTGGAGAATTTTTTTTAAAAAAGTGTAGCAATTGAGTTGAACATGAAAAGTGTTTTTATATTTTTTAAAGGATTCCTTTGTATAAGAAAGTTAAATCTTTCAGTGTGACTATGAAAGGCAGAAATAAAGCCACACGATAGATGCTAGTATAAAGCAGTTTCAAACTCAGTTTAAGGACAAATTAACATATAAGCCTAAAGCCAGTATGGGTATATAGGAGCAGGATTTTTTTCTTTGGAACTAGAGCTACATAGCTTCTCAAGTAGTTATAACTAACCTGTGACATTCCTATTTGTTTCTGGATAAGTCCAATTATTGCTTTCATGCTTGGCAATATATTTTACTTTTAAAAATAATTTATGCAGGATTTTTATGTGTTTTGGGAATGATGGGAAAGTTGGGAATGATTTCATATTGGTCTGCCATTTTGATTGAAAGTTCTAAAGCATCTTCCACTTCTGAGAACACTATTATTCCATGACTTTTGAAAGGTTAGGAAGCAGCTTGGCAATGGTACCAAGACCATAAATCTGGTCTTATAATTTCCTCACTATTTTTACCCAACAGACCATACTGTTTTGAGTTTATGAGTAAATTATGACATCATCTCTATGATCTGGACTAGTGTTATGTTATCCAGAAAGATACCTATGGTGAAAATTTCATAGCTGTAAAGTTCTACCATTTCATGCCAATCATCAAAAGAAAGGCTTCCATGATCTCTCAGCACTCCGTTTCTGGCCCATGACTCTTATTCAGCAATTTATGTTTGGGGTCCAGCTGAAATCCCTCCTATCTATGGTCTCAGCCTGCTACCTCTGTTCTTTCATATTGTAATTGAATAGAATTCTGTCTGAAATATAATTCTTTCCTGTAGTCCAGGTCTCCAGTTTTCCCATAAAATGTGGCCCTTGTTTCAGTGAATAAGGCAAATTAGAAGGACTTTTTACAGGGGGGGGTGTGTGTGTATAATCATATAACAGGATAAAGGTCATACATAGATGAGTAAACCTGACCATGTATACGTGTGAGACTGAATTGCTTGCATATGCATGGGATGGTTTTTGTGTATGTGTGTGCTTTTTCTTTTAAAAATTAATTTCTACAATGAAAACTTAAGTTCTATTCAGTCTCTTTCCTCAGAGAGAGGCTTAAATATTTTCTAGTTTAAATTCTTGTCATTCCTATGCACTTTGTAACTTGCTAATTGTGGCAATAATTTCTAGTAAGTTATTACTCTAAATCCATTTAATTAATGCCATAAAATTCAACTTTGTGCTGTTTATTAATGTTTTCTCTTCCTCGGTTCTCTGGAAGATGAAGGCACAGACTAGGAGCCATGGGGTTTATAAGTTGCCATATGATTAATAGTGTAGCACCTAGAATTTGGCATCTGGCAAGTATATGATAATCCCCTACCTGTAAAAGATAAATGAAGCACTTCTGAGACTAAATATTTTATTTATTTTTTTATAAGAGAAAAAAATAAATAAAATTTAGGTTCTGGATAAATTTTGATTTAAATAAGTTTAGTGGCTTGTAGTTTGTGTTAGGTCAATTAGTTTATTCATTTTCATTCAAACAAATATTAATCAAGAGGCTTTGCTATATGTTAGGCCCTCTTCTAAGTGATGTGGATATCAATACGACAGTGAACCAACCAGACAAATATGCCTCCTTTCGTGAGGCTTGCCTTCTAGTGGGGAGAGACAAAAACAGCAAGAAAATAAATAAGTGAAATATGTAGTGTGACAGACAGTGTCAAATGCCATGGAGTACAGAAGACAGGATAGCTGTTGCTTGAAGGGACAGAGAGAGGGTTTAATTTTAAATATGGTGGTTAGGGAGGCCACACTGAGAAAGAAACATTTGAGTAAATACCTCAGGAATCAAGGGAGTGAGCCCTGCCCCTACTTAGAAGAGTGTTCAAGAAGAGGGGCAGCCATGACAAGGCCCTGAAGTGGGAGGCTGTGAGATGCTCAGAGTACAGAAAGAAGGCTACGGTGGCTGGCTTGCCTCTCCTCAGAACCATCCAAGGGCTTCTCCTCTCACACAGAATAAAACCAAAAGTGTTTAGGATGGCCTAGAAGGCCCTATAAAATATGACTTATACTCAGGCTAGTGTGTCGTTGAGAGTAGATTCAAGTAGAAACAGGGTAAAACTAGGGTGAGCACTTTGAGGGCTGTTATAATAACCAGAGCAACAATGATTGCAGATTGGACTAGGATGAAAACCATGGAAATTGTAAGAAGTGTGCAAATCATGCCTATGCTTTGAAGGTAGCAGTGACCAAATTTGGGGATGGATCTTGTGGGGTGTGAGAGAAAGAGAGATGCCACACATGACTCAGGTTTTTGAGTTGGGTCAATAAAATATAGACATGGCACCTAAAGTTTAACTCAAAAGGATGAAAGCATGATAAGGAAAGGAAAAAAGAAGTACTTTCTGATTGGTTTCTTGACTCTAGATACTTAAGATGAGTTACCCTGGGTAAGTAGAGTACAGCAATGTCAGTGAAACTCCTATACTGTGAATCTGTTCTTGAAACCACCTTCCTTGTATGCCAAGCCAACAACAACTGTCTCCTCAATAACCTACTTGAGAAGCTTCCCAGGTGCCTTACAGGGATCTAGACTTTGGAATCAGGAAAACCTGCATATTACATCAGGTCTTTGCCACTCATTGGCCAGGTTAGTTTTCTGGATCTCAGTTTACTTATTTCTAGAAAAAGATGGGATTGTTTTTGCTTTAAATTAAGTAATTAATAACATATATAAATAGACTAAATTGGTTCTTAGCACACAGTAGATGCTTAATAAATGGATGCTGCTAATATTGCTATTATTATTATAGCTATTATCAACCTTGTCCTTTGGCTGACATTAAAGACTCTGCCTATTGCTTATCTCTCAAGCCCTTTTAAAGAATATTAAAATAACACAGTCTGCTGAGTTTATATAATTACTATGTAACTGGTGATGAATCCATCAACCTACTTGTTTTTTTTTATGAATAGAAAACTAGAAGAAATAGGTAATTGCAATATAATATTTCTGGCCTTATAGGTGAAATCTAATCCAATTGGGAATAATCTTATTCAACATGGGAGCCTGGATATTATATTATACATGAGTCATGAAATAAACATTACATCCTCTTTCAACACTAATATAATTCAGTAGATGCTTCAGATGCCTTAGTAGATGCATCTTACCAACCAAATCTAGACAAACTATGCTATCATTAAGTAATTTTATGGTAATAATTGCCTGTATTAAAATCTATCTTCCTTTCCTATTGAAGACTTTGCTTCCTACTAGGGATGGAAATGTTTTCCTTTCAGCTCAGGCACGCTAGCCCCAAGGCTTAGAAAAATGGCTGAGAAGTTCTCCTGAAAAAAGTCTACAGCAAACTAGTATTGATATGTCATTTTCTTCTTAGCCTTCAAACTGTATTACATGTGTCCTTGGTTCTAGGAAAAGAGAATGCAATTTGTTAACTCTTTCAGCATTCATCTCTTCAACATTTTTTATACACTGGGCTAGGTATAGGTTCTAAAGCAATAAATAAGAAATAGTTTCCTGCCTTCAAGGAGAATTCTCTCTAGAGCAGTGCTTTCTAAACTAAGTCAAGGGAATATTGCTTGGGGAGGTGAAAATTAGTGTGCTAAGGAAATAAACTGGATTGTTGAAGCATGAAAAATATTTACTTGTTTTAAGACTTCTCAGAAGCTTTATAAACTACAGAACATTTTGACTTTCCAAAAGGTTGCTTAGTATAAAGCCTTGTCTAAGGTTATTTAATCAAGAACCATTTGTTCAACTAAGAGCTCTAGAATATTATTTGCCAGTGAGAAATGCTAGTCTGATGTAATGTTAGCATCCATTCAGTAAATTACAACTTCAATAATCAAGAAGACAATAATTTAGCCCATGAAAAAGTTGATGTAATGAAACTTTTAGAATTACAATGTCAGTACTTGCAGGTCACTTGAAGATCATTTAATCGCCATGTCCGCCAATCTTTACTTCTACTTGCTACACATTACTTATAAGACAATGCAAAGAGTGAAGTTTTCACAGTTGGTCTACCTCTCCTAGACACGGTCATTTGATCTGAAGTTGTGATATAATGGATATTATGGCATTCACTGGAGTCTCCTGGTAGTAGATACGATTACTTAGGATCACAGCACCCTGTACTAGGAAGGCAAGAACTATGCCTCTGTTTTGTTTGTATGCAATGCTAGATTGCTTAAGAGACTCTAAAAATTGAACATATTAAGGTCCATTCCCCCATATTCACTCAACCAACATGTATTTATTGTGTTTATTCTAAGAATGAGGTACTGTTCTAGGCACTGAGGATATAGCAATGAATAAAACAGTGCATCTACTATCACAGAGTTTACATGACAGCAGAGGAGTCAGACAATAAACAAATAGGTAAATATATATGGCAGTGAATATAATGGCAGGGAATGATAATTTTATGTAAAAAAAAAAAGCAGGAAAAGAAGACAGAGAATAATTAGGGTGGTTTGGAAAGTCCTCTCTGGGAGTGAGAATATTCCAGCTGGAGGTAACAATGAATGCAGAGACTCAGAGACCAGAGAGTGTGTGATGTGCTCAAAGAACAGCAAAGAGGCTAGTCTCAAAAAAAGGGATGGAGGAGCAGAGAGCTTCCTTGAAAAGAGATTGGAAAAAATTGATAGGGATCATTTGTTAAATCAGATTCAAAAACACTAAAGAGTAACAAATAAATTTGTTGCATGCTAAATTTAAAATAAATTCTTTAAAGTTTTTTTATTGTAAAATTCTAGATAAGTTCATTGAGGTCTATTATTCTTTTCTCTTCTGTCCTGTCCTATTCTATTCCATCCTATTCTATTCTGCCTCTACTTTGCTGAAGTCCTAAGTACATAATCTGACTCTCCTCCAAGCATCTAGTGGGAGAAACTTCTCAGTATATTTAGCTTAAATTTTGTCTAATTGATACTCCTGCACACATACCCCTTACTAAGGAAATGAGGGAATTAGTGGCTAAATTAGTTATCCAAGGTTACATAGCTAGCTATCACAAACCTAGGACCAATTCCTATTCCTAGCTCTTACAATAAATTTCAGTTTTTGTGGTTTACATAGGCACACGAGGCAATGAATTTAGCAAAGGTTTGTGCCTTTTTCATGTTACTTCCTCGTACCTGCTATAGTGCCTTTGCATGCTATAAGGACTCAAAATTTTTGGTGAATAATATGTTGAAAGAACATAAATCTTAACTGGAATATGAACCAAAATACACAGAACTATTCTGAAGATCTGTGCTAATAACCATCTTACTTACAATTAAGGGTCTAAGAAAGCATTGAGAAGTAAAAGGGGAAAGGAAAAGCTGGAGATGAATGCAAATGCATGTGTGGCTTTCCTCCAGGGATCTAAATCAAATCCTCATTGTATAATTTGATTTGGTTACTCATTGTTTCTAATTAGAAATAATCACATTTACATGATTTCCCCCTCCTTTTTAGTTTCTCACCAAAATTGCTTTGCTCAATTATGCCACTTTATGGTTTCATATAATTTGTATCTCTTGACTCAACAGTTCCCCACATAATTTGGGATGTGTTCTATTTTTTTAAGAAGTGAAAGTTTGAGAGCTATTCTCAAACTGATCATGAGACTTAAGTAGCTCCAGTAAGCACAGAAGCATACTAAAAGCAAACAGGAATACTTGAAAGTTCAGAACTAGGATGATGATTATTACTAACTATATGTGAAATTAATTAAAGATTTAATTATTTGAGGAAAAATAAATTGGCAGTTTCTACTTTTTGAGTCATTAAAAACATGTCTATTGCTCTAGGGGTTTTGAGTGCATGTGCAAAAAATAGACTATGCCAGCTTTGATGTTGCCAGAGTTTTTTTTTTTAATAGAAATTCAACTTAAATATGTGCTGTAGTCTTCACTTTTTATCCCAAATATGCCAGTCTATTTTCTTCTCTCTAACAACAGTATGTATAAATGTATATGTTCACCAAGATGTTTAAATACTATAAGATGATTTTCCCTTTTTTTATAAAATCATAGCATTTAGAGTTGTAAAGGACTTTCAGGCTTATTTATAAATAAAGGTACTCAGACTGATGAGTATGTTACAACCCCTAGTTATATAGATAGCCAAACACAGAACTAATAGGGACATGGGAGTTCCATAGTATACTGTTCCTTCTGCTACATGATTTAATAGACTCCAGTAGAAGGGGGGCAGGAAAGGAACGATGGCAATGGACATGTTAAAAGCATTTCTTTTCTTTAACCTTGTATATTTCTGTGTGTGTGTGTGTGTGTGTGTGTGTGACAATAACTTCTATGTAATTTATCAGACCACTTTTATTTTCCTTCTATCCCACTTTTCTTTTAAATAGCCCACATATTAAAATTATGTTAATGTAGCAGCTACCAATTGTACATCTATTATGTGCCAATGTCTATTACAAGTGCTGGGGCTACAGAAATATACAAGATAAAACATGTATATTTTTCATGGAAAATAAAAATATTAAAGAAATAATTATACAAGCAATAAAATTTCATAGATGTTTGATGAAGACATTAGAACAAAGTGATGTAATAGAGTGAGTGGGTTCAGTTGGTGGTGGTTTTTAAATTGATTTGGTGGTCAAGGTGTTATCTCTGAAAAAAATAACTTTTTTGCAGAGACCTGGATGAAGAGATCAGGCACCAACCATGTGAAGAATTTGAAGAACAGTGTTTGAGGAAGGAAATGTAGCAAATATATGTTAAGACCTTGAGACAAGAAGGGGCTTTCCACATCGAGGTCCATGTGGCTCCATATGGTGCACTATAGCTGGAATGAGGATAGGATGAGGGTCCCAAGGTGAAGACAGAGCAGAAGAAAGTGAGATAATGTAGGGCCTTGTAGGCTATGAAAATGTCTCTAGACTTGACTCTGTGTAATTTTAAACGCCATTGGCCTTAATTTCGTTTGTCTCTTTGTTTATGTAGAATGTAGAATTAAAAGTTAATGCCCACAATTCAGGGTGATATCAGATCCAGAACCAAGAGATAATTCATTTTAGGGGGGAAAATATAGAGCCTTTTTTTTTTCCTGCTAAAATTATAGTGGAAGAATTCTTACTTAGCTATCCATACCTAAAACTCAGCTAACTACATTTACTTATTTTCAAATTCAAAATTTTAAATGATATTGTGAAAGTAAGGCACAGGAAAACATCCTTATGCTGTCTAACAAAGTACAGACTAAGAGTTTTCTGTTTGATATATTCACAATTTTTTTTCAAAATATCATTTTCGTGTAGAGAAAGAACATCTATAATCAGTAAAAACTTCCAAAAACAGAGATAATTAGTGTGAACATTTATCCAAAATGATGATCTGTATCATATTGGCTCCAATAATGTAATTGTCCTCAGAGGAGTTTGGGTTGTTTCTTAACTATATATACCCTTTTAGATAATTTGGTTTCTCCTGAACCATAGATAAATAAGATCTGTGCATCAAAGAAAAAGATAAGCAGCAGTAATGTAATGTTATCTTATTTTTTGTCTTTCCAAATTTTAAATCAATTCAGATAACCTATAAGTATAAAATATGACACAACTAATTTTAATTGAAATTTTGTATCTACAGGTATCAAGCATTGCTATTTTCATTGAACTCCTTCCAATTCATCAATCTACTTTGGTGCCTAATATAGTTTGTTTTGAATTCGAGGGTAAGGATAAATGCAATGCTTATGTGATGCCACACATAGGAGAGCAAAGTAATTAGGAGAGTGAACTTTGAAATCAAAGCCTGGATTTAAATCTCTGCTCAAATCCCTTTGACCTTGGACAAGTTCCTCATCCTTTTTGAGACTCTGTTTTCCCAATTCCAAAATGGGGATGACAATGCCCACCTCATGTGGTTACTGTAAACTTTAAATGACATAATATAAAGTACTTAGTAGAGTGACTGCGATATAATATTTGTGTTATATATGCATGATGTATGAGGTTAAAATATCACTGTATGATTCATTTTAGCATTTGGGATGAAAAATGTATCAAGACATGTGCATCTAGTTTTATTTTGAACACTTTTTAGTTGTTGCCCAGTGATTTTGTCTGCTGTGCATGATATCTGTCACTTGACAATTGAGATATTTAGAGGATTAGTACATTGAATGGCAGGTTGACTTACATTACAGTTCTCTTTTCTGTGTAGCTTGCCTTCGTGTTCTTAAAATACAATATTTCACAGACAAGATTGATGATGACAAAGAAGAGGAAAACTGTTCTGTTATTGTCAAGCTGAACAAACAAACATAACTTCAAAATGAAGTTTGGACTGGGATTCCAATTCTTTTGTCCTTTCAATGTAGAGAGAGATGTTTTCCTTCTGGACTCAAAAGAGTAAAAGCACATTAATCTCCCCAAAAAGAAAAAGAAATGAGTTTTTAAATAGTATTATTCTCTGTAAATTTCCAATTTGTTTATCTACACCAGGAACAGCCCACTCTGAATTGGCTGGTGCCTTTTTAAGTTAGTATTTGGTTCTAGGTTTAGAACCTTAACTCCAGGTGTTAAAAGCATCATCTAAATCTTTGATTAGGGAAACTGGACTTTATAGGGAAACTGAGTACTAGATGAATGGTGGGGTAAATAATATTTGACACTTTTCTTTATTTTATCCATTTTCATTCAATTCTTGGATAAAAATTACATTTGTGTTATTCAAAAAGGAAACCAAAACAATAACATAATTGTATCTAATGATAAAAATGAAAACATTTTTATTCCATTCTTGTTTCCCATCTATCCAATTTACTGAGCCCATTGGGAGCCACTCTTCTTTATTTTATATCTTTTCTGAACCCCTTTAGGCTACACAAGAAATTATAAATATAGATTCTTCATTTTGTCTTCTTTTCTTCTCAAAAGATAGGAAACCACACACACTTTTCTTTACCTTGCATTTTTCACTTATTATATTTATACAGCTTATATTAAAACATGATTCCATTGATGTATATTTGTTATTTGTTTCCAATCTCTTGTTATTAAAAACATTACTTCAATAAATAGTCACGTATACAGGCCATTTGGCACATGTGCACATATATCTGCACTTAAAAATGTGTCTGGAATTGATTCTACATGTAATTTTAAAAGCCACTGGCCTTAATTTTGTTTGTGCATTTGTATAGAAGTCAAAATTAATGTTCACACTTCAGGGTCATGTCAGATCCAGAATACCTTCACAATAGAATTGTTAGGTCAAAAGTTACGTATTTTTATAGTATCAATAACTATTACTAAATTACCTGTTTCCTCCACAGCCTTCCCAACATAGTTACTGGACTTATATATTTAATTAACATGATAGGTGAAAAATGTAGTTGTCATTTGTACTTTTATTAATATTATTAAGGTGAGAATCTTTGCATATGTCTAAAAACTTTCTACTTTCTTTTCTGTGAATTGAGTGTTCATATTACTGATCCATTTTTGTATTGGGTTATTGATGCTTAGCTCATCTATTTTCTAGACATATACTTATACATATTAAGGGTACTATCCCTCTGTGTTGTGGGTTGCAAAATATTTTTCTCAGTTTATCATTTATCTTTAAAATTAGTGTATGGTATGTTTTACTTCATTGTGCTAACACCATTAGTGAATAACCTATCTTTCCTCACTGAGTTACTCTTTTATACTACACTAATTTCTAGAATGTATTATTTCTTATTTTAAAATTGTCTTTTATACTTAATTTATCAAACAATGATCCAACAATATATTAATTTAGTTATTGAGGCTTGATAATATAGTGTGTTTCCTCTCATTTTGCTTTTTTAAGTTTCCTGGCTATAGTTATTCATTCTTTGCTCATACATACTTAAGATCATCTTGTTTGGTTTTTAAAAATATTTTGATATTTTTATTGAGATCAAGTTAAACTAATAAAACAAATAAAGTATTAACATGTTTATGAATTATAGTTTGCTATGTGACAACTCAGTGTGTCTTTTTAATGGTCCAAGTGTTCTTTTATAACCTTCAGCAGTGTTTTAAAATATATTTCAAATAGGCTGTGCATATTTCTTTCCAGTTATTTCTGTGTGCTTGTCTTTGATTATTATTGTAATTTTTTTCTTTATATCTTCTATCTTGTGGTTGTTTATATTATTTTTTATCTTCTATTTTGTGTTCAATTTATATGAAAATATTGATTTCTTTGTATTATTTTTGATAAAGAATATGCATTCCTTTGCTTGTAGAAGTTTTTCAGTTGCTTCTCGGGATTTTTAAGTATACAGTCATATGTAAATATTGAGAGTTGTACCCACTTCCTTGTCTTTTTATGCTTCTATTGTTTAATCTTGTATAATCATTTTGTCTAGCATCTCTAGGACATTACAAAGTAATAGTGATAATGTCTTTTGAAGTCTTGTCTTGACTGCTTCTAGAGTTTTCTTATTAATAATAACTGTGGCTTTTGGCTGAGATGGATGACTTTTTAATATTATGGAAGTATAGATCAATCTTATTTTAGTAAATATTTTTAGAATTGTTTTTGAATACTTTCAAATGCTTTGTCAGTATATATGGACATGATCAAATGCCTTTTTTCTCCTAAGGTATATTAAATGAAGGCTTATATTAATATATTTAATAATATTGAACTTTCCTTGATTTCTTGGAATAAAACTCACTTGTTAATTATGTAGTTCCATTAATGTGTTACTGGATTCCATATTGTAGAATTTTATCTGTGAATTTTTCATTGATATGCATAAGTTAGATTGGACTCTAACTTTCACTTTATGTGTGCTTAATCCTGTTTAGAGTGCTATACTCATTTAGTAGAAAGGGTTTGAAAGTTGTCCTTTTCTTAATCCTCTAAAAATGTTTTTATATCTTTGCAATTAACCTGCTATTTAATTATTGGCTAGAATTTCCTTAGAAAACTTCTAGAACTGGTGCTTTCTTTAATGGGGGTAATCTTCAGGAAATGCCACTCTGTCATCAAAGGAAATTGTTCTGTGTGCATTTTTTTCTTTCACCTCTGAGATCTATTCTGGTAACTAATCATGGAAAGTTATATGCATTTTTCTAAAAACTGAGCAGAGTTAATTTCTTGTGATTCTTTTAACATGCTTTCTTTCTGTGGTTACTTCTCCTTAATTGTTTATTAGTGTATTTGTTCTTTCTTTTTTTAAATCTTATTTTTCCCTTTGTTATTCCTTACAATATAATTACATACAATTATAATAATATAATTATTAATAATATTTTATTATTCCTTATAATGTAAGCTAGCTGTTCCATATTTACTCCTAATGAACAAGGCTTTTGAATTTATTTTTCTTCTCTTTTAATTTATTATTTTTTGCTTATATTGCTATACATTTTTAAAATAAAGTTTGAGTCTGGTGCATCATTGATTCATTTTTATCTTTTAAAAAATTCATAATTATAAAAGGCAATGAATTTTCCTCATAGCACTTCTATATTTTAAAAGTGTCTACATTATCATTGTTTTCTAGAAATCCTGTTTTTCCTTATTGATATCAGTGTTTTAAAAAGGGAGCCTTGTTCATTTACAAAGAGAATGATCTTTTGTTTCTATTTTTGTTGATGAAATTCTAGTTTATTACACTGAGAGCAGACAAAATTTTTCACACTTTTTCTGCTTCAGCACTAATTAAAATTTGCTCTCCAAACATATGGTCATTTTTTGGGTGAATGTTCCATGGCACTGTTGTAGGAATTCATTAGTGTCCTCAGTAGTACTAATATTTTTCCCACTGCTAGTGCATTTCTATTTCTCATATTTTCTATAATTATGATTTGTGAATGTTACGGTTGGTATGAATTATACACTTTAGCAAGATAAAGCACCCTGGTTTGTTTCACATATTATTTCATTCATTTGTATATATTGTACTGATATTAAGACTGCAATCCATGTTTTCTTGTTATTTTGTTTCCCTGATATAATTCTGCACATCCATTTATTTTCAAACTCCCTGAAGAACTTTGTTTAGGTGTGTCAATCGTACACAGTATGGAGTTAGATTTTGCCTTTTTATCCCAACGTGAAAATCTTTTCTTTTTTTATAATTGGTGATTTAGACTTGGAAGTTTTTAATATCTATATTAAACAATTATCCTGAAAATAAACACAAGATTTTGGAATCACGGCGGACTGTTATTACTTACAGCAAAAAACACACCAGTTCCCCTTGTTCCAATCTTTCTCTTTACAGAAATTTTTAATTTTCTTTCCCTTATTTACTCTCATTTTTTCGTTAGTCATATGGTTTCTGCCTTGTCAGGACATATAATTTAAATTCTAGTGGGTCATGACCATCCATACATCTCATTTAGTCTTAATTCTGCAGTCAAAAATATTCAATACCACTAATCCTTTTTGCTAGGATTTTTCCAATAATCTCTTCTTTGGCTAAAGATCATCTAATAGTTTTCTTTATTTTTCTAAATTAGGACTCATGGGAAATATATCCTGAGGTTTTCTATATTGAAAATTACTTGTTTGGAGACTATTTATAAGGGAAACACCACAGTTGGATAAATAATCCTTAGATTTCATTTCTCTTCCTTTAAATTGTAATAGGTATTACTCCATTGCTTTCCATTTAATTGAATCTTTTCTGTGCTCCTCTGTTTTTGAATGTTGCTATATAAAATTTGATGCCAGTCTAAATTTTTGAGTGAAAGATTTGGTCTTTCTGTGGATCTCTTTGCTATTTATCATTAGCATCCATTACTTCAGTAGAATGTATCCCATATTGACATTCTGGATCAACTTTTCCTGCCATATGGTGTGCCCTTTAACTAGCTAGACTCATGTATTGATTTATTCAGGGATATGACCTTGAATTATGGCTTCCTGATTTATTTTTTCTGTTCAAATATTTAGTTTACTTCTATGGAGGAACCAGTTAAGATTATTGTATATCTCCTTAGCCTCACATCTGTCGCTATCTTTTTTTCTCTCTAAATCTTTTTAGCTCTCCTTTTTTATTCATTCATTTGCTTGTTCTTGGAATTCCCATCCACTACATCCCTCATTGTATTTTCCACAGTGTCTGCACTTCAGTATGTCTCTTTCTCCACTTCTTCCCCAGGTTCTGCCAGTTCAATTCTTATTTTACTCTATTTTATTTCTGTTTTCTCATGTATAGCTGCTGTATGGTTTTCTTTCATAGAGCCAATTACCTAATATATATATATTCTTCTAATTCTCAGACAAATGTTTGGACAGCATTTGATCTGTGGCAGCAGTTTTCTTACTAAAACTTTGGCCACTTTTCCTGCTTTCCCACCTTGCACTTTTATATCTTTGTGTTTGTTCTGTGCTCTCCCTCTCTTTATTAGTTCTTGTAATTAGTTGGATTTCCATGACCCAGCTTTTTACAGAAACTGCCCCCACCCACTCTGAATTTTTTTTAGATCAATTCTTTAAGCATCTTTATTAGAGTTGCCCTTATGGCTTATATTCCATGGACTATAATACCAATCACTCCAGTTTTTGTAGCTGTTGTTTGATGCAAAGTCTATAGGATTACACCTTCAGGATGAGCCCATTCCATCCAGAAAGTGCTTTTTGGCTTGCATTTTTGGAGTATACTGATATTGAGCTGTCTCACCCTTTACTTTTCTCTCTATAGTTGCTAATATATTTCACCCTAAATGATGTCTGTGCAAATCTTAGCTGATGTAACTCTTATGATTTTCATTTTCCACAGACCATAATTATTTTTTTTTAACCTGAACATCTAGTTTGAATGTAATTTTTCCATTCATGTTGTTGTTTTTACATTTGTTCAATTACACTACTGACTATAAACCCTAAAATCTCAATGGCTTAACACAATAACATTTATTTCTATCTGAAATAACAGTCTATTTCTGGCATTTCTGGTTGAGAGGCCCTACTAGGCCACTGTCCTCTAATTAGTGATGCAGGGTCCAAGGCTTTTTTTCATATTATGGCTCTACTTTCTTAAATGTAAACTATCAATGTAACTTTGTGGGTTAGTCTCCATGCCATCCAGCTGAAAAGGGAAAAGAGGAAGAGAAGTATTAAAGGACAACAAATAGGTAGGGTGCATTTAATTCATTTCATCAACTGGTATAGAGTCATATATTGTTCCTCTCCTGCGGAGACCAGCATATAAGCTAGTCATATGCTTACTAATGTGAGGACATGGGCTTGGTGATCAAATAATTTATTCTACCAGAGTAGGATATTGGAGAAGAAGTTGCATGATGTTTCATGCTGTCCTAGACATATTAAAAATTATTTCTAATGTTCTTTCTTAGTTTGATAGTCTAAGATTAAGCCTGAGGAACAATAGACATTGAGGAAATATATAATAAAGGGGTGACTAGATGAGTGAATAAATAGATAAATATTTCTTGTTTTATTGAAGGTAATTGATGAAAAGGTGAGTGGCTGGACGAATGAATTAAAAGTAGCAAATGAGCCTAATTTGTTGTGTAGCATATTTTTTCTTACTTTCTTCTTCATATTCTAGTCTAGTATAATTGGCAAAATGAAGAATTTAAAAAAATGAAAATGTTAACGTGTTAAATTCTATCCCTCCTTAATTCACTATTGCTTTGTTTATATTTATTAATGATATATATAGTTTTTTTTAATTGTTTATTATCTGATTATACAGTTTCCATGCATTTGATAATTATAAGAATAGTTTCCAATGCAATTTGGATTGGATTTAAGAAATTTCCAATGATATTGAATTTTTGCAAAATTTGTGAAATATAAAGGGTTATGAAAAGTTCAAAGTATTTATTTTGCTTTTTATCTACTATATAATGAGGATATAAATAGAAATGTGAACTAGAAGCAACTTGCAGAAGGCCTATAAAATATTCCAGTGTTAAACATTCATTTAGACTTTGGATAGATATGCTTTGAAGTTTACAAAGTTTCTGTTTAAGGCCCATAAGTATGCCTCAGTGTGGTAGGCAGAAGAATGGCCCCCCAAATATGTCACATTGTAATCCCCAGAACCTGTGAAAATGTTACATTACATGGCAAAAAAAGAATAATGCTGCAGATTAAATTAATGTTCCTAATCAACTGACTTTAAAAAGAGGGGATTATTCTGGATTATCCTGGTGGACCCAGTATAGTCACAGAGTCACAAACATCACAATGATATGAAGTATCTTTCTGATAATGTAGAGAGGGAGGTAGGAGAGTCAGTGTCAGAGTAATGTGGTGTGAGAAAAACTCAACTAGCCATGACTGGCTTTGAAGATGGAGGAAAGGAGTTGCAAGGCAAGGAACATGGATGGCCTCTAGAAGCTGAAAATAACAAGAAAATACATTCTCCCTTAGAACCCCCAGAAAGAAACACAGCCATGCTGATTTTGATTCAGTCTGGTGGGCTTATTTGGGATTTTTGATCTCCATAACTATAGAATAATAAATTGGTGTGTTTTAAGCTGCTAAATTTGGGGTAACTTGTTATAGCAGCAATAGGAAATGAAAACACTCAGTAAAGCAAAATGTTTCTAGCCTGTGAGCTTCATATTTTCTCCAACATTTGCACAACAGTATAGTTGATCAACATGAGACCAGTAATCTGAAAGTCTAAAGATGTATAGTTGAATTGTCTGATCAGATTTGTTGTTTTATTTAGCTTATTGGCCCTGACCAAATTATATTACTTTTCTGCCATACCTAGCAGCAAGTATTTTATGGAACCCTTTGAAAAAATCAGTTTATATGAGATGCCAAGATAAATCTGGGCTAATAGCAAACCTGAATGGTCACACTGATGAGGTAAAAGAGAAATTATGTTTTGAGAGTCAGTTTAATTCCCATCTCTTAAAAATAATTTAGCACTTGTGTAAAATCCAAACTCATATATGTTAGTTTATTTTTCTCTGAATTTTTAAAAACTCTTTCTCAGCCTTGAAAGTGCACATGGCATGTTTTATTAAGCTAGGAAAGACAAGCAAACTGACTAGTAAAAAATAAAAGAGTAGGTAGGAAAAAAATGTATGTATTTGTGGACTTTTCTGATAAAATACACAAAGAAAATATTCAGAATAAAATTATCTATACCAGGCAAACATAAAAATGATTGTAACTTTTTAGGCTCTCTCTCAAGAAATGAACTATTTTGCTCAGTACTTAATATTTATCTAAATTTTCATATTTGAGTGGAGAAATAGAGGGGTTGCTGGTTGGAAACGTAAAATAAGCTGAAACATCACAATGATATGAAGTATCTTTCTGATAATTTTGCTAATTAAATTGTTACAGAAAAGTTGCAAAGCTATGTATGCCCCATGGGAAGGTTTATTGCTTTTCTGAAGTATTCCAACAAGAAACCAAACTATGAGCACTTATAAAACAACATTATGTGTAGGGCCCAAAGTTAGATTAGACGAGTTGTTTTGAAGAGGCATCAAATAATTGATCAGGAAGTAAAACTGTGATTATAGAATAAAATCACAGTTGAATTGTAGCAAATAATTGCAAAAATAATTAAAGTCACAAATCCTTCCAGTAACAATGTGAAACAGTTCTCTTTAGTGCCCCACAGGGATGGAACTTGCTAGCTTTGATTGGGATTAAACCTGGAGGTGTAAAAGAAAAGGAAAAGTGTGGTCTGGAAGAAATCATATTGAGAACATATCATCCATAGGAAAAAAAAGTTCCTGAGAAGTGGATTTGGAAGTTATGTAATTTCCATTTCAAAGGATGCAATTTATTATAGTTCCTTTAATGATTTTTAAAGAAGTCAACGTCAGCTTGGGCTGTCATATATACACAGATTTCCAGGTCTCAGTTTATTTCTTTTTCTGCTATAGTAAAATACAAGCAACTTGTTTCACATCTCTAGTGGAGAGAATAGGAACTTAATTAAGGGGGGAAAAATTGCTTCCAGAAGAATTATGGATATGGTTCTCAAAAGCAAATGTTGAATCTAGAGGAATAAAATAACTGTTCTTTTGCTTTTAGTACTTATATAGCATACACACAGTGCATTGTAATATCCACTACTGGTTGAAACTCTAGCAGTAGAATGAATGATTTCTGAAAATATGTCTTCCATCCTTAAAAAAAAAAATCTAGTAATAACAATGCAACCTGAAACACACACACATTGCTTATATTCCAGTTGGCCTTGGTGTTAGCCACTCAGTCTTTCTTTTGATGTATATGTTATGATCCAAGTGTAAATATCTACCTAATCTGTGATCTTTCAGGTTTCTTTGAAATTTAATAAACAGGATTACCCAAGCAAAAGAGATACCATAAAGAAAACCTTAAAAGAAAAAATAATGATATAAAATCCTCTCTTGAATTTAAAGCACCTAGTTACAAAGAACAAACTCAATGTCAATTTTTAAAAGCTCCAATGTTTTAAATTAAATTATTTTATTACTTCTAAATGATTTACTGAGCCCCTACCACCATATTGTTTGCACTGTGGGGACATTTTATACTTAAGAGATTTATAATTATATAGTAAAGAAAAGTCTCCACAGGATAACACATTGAAATAATAAGACAAAGTGGCATATAGTTAAAAAAATGAGTACAATACATAGATTACTCAATTTAATGACTTTTAGCTTCACATTAAATATCCTCTTTAATTGGGTAGGTTCTACTAATAAAGCCAAATAGCCATTTCAAACTGCAGAGAGACAATCTCTATATTTAATAAATAAAAATTAATTCAGCATTTACTAGGTACAATCACTATATCATGAGATCAGGCTAAAATGATGAACAAGTGAGAAAAATAGATATGGTTTTAGCAGTAGTGGGGGATACATACAAGAAAACAGGTAATGACAATACAGTGTGATAAATAATGTGAAGTTGTAGTTCAGTGGCCACAGGATGCCAGTAATTCTAGTTTGGAGAATCAGGACTGATGGATGAGTAGAAATTCCCCAAGTAAAAAGAGATGGACAGAAATGTTTTGGTAGAGGAAATAGCAAACAATAAAAGTCTAAAAGTAGAGAAACAGAGAATGGAAGAGGAAAGGGAAAGGGGGAGGAAGAGAGGGATAAAGAGAGGGGGAGAGAGAATGAATGTCAATGACCCATTGGATAAATGACAGAAAGTTATTACAGCTACGTTGGAGTCTGAGAAGGAGTGTAGAAAGAAATGAGGCTGAAAGAAAAGGCAGGAATTGTATCACGAGTAACTCTCTCTCTCTCAAACACACACAAGCACTTTGTTTATCCATTCTCTCCAGGACAAAAGCATTTCCAAATGGCTGACAACCTGCCTGAAATTCATGTTCAGAGAAAAAGACTAATCGTTCAACCATTATTTTTTTTTTGAGAAAGAGTCTGTCCTTAGAAAAATATTATAGGAACAATGGAGGAGTGATGTAACAAAGGCAGCAAGCATTGCCTACTGGGCACATCTACTCAAAAATAAGAGCACTTTGTGGTGCTGCCCAGAACAGTCAGTCTCCAGAATGGCTTCATCACACCTTCCTGACATCTTACCCTTTGTACTTCCTTCTACAACAGAAGTTATGCACTTGCATGGCTCATATGCTATTTATGGATGTGTTGTGTTTGAACCACGCAGTGATGTTTATTTTTTCCATCAACATTTAAAAGTTTTAAAATTGTCATTTAAAAATCCAGATTCCCAGTTTCTTGTCAGAAACTTGAAGTTCTGCCAACGCTGTGCTTTCATTTCTTCATGGCAGGAACTGGCTGGAGCAGAATAGTGGTGGCCTCCCTAAGTAGGGCAGGCACACGCTTCTTTGCTATAGTCCTCGACACTGTGTTTTGTCTACTCAGTCTCTGTAGATTTTGGAAATTTTGACCCAGGGTGTAAGGCTATTAACCTTCCTACTGGTTTACTTTAGGTCTTAGCCTTGTCATCTATGTTGTTTGATTGGTATCTTCTTTTACTTTGCTTGGGGCCACATTTTACTCTTTGGCTATATTTCTACTATTCCTTTTATATTTGAATCCATAGTCCTTCTTTTCCCATATATAGTGGGAAGGGCCTAATGCAGTCTATTACTATTTGTAGAAAGTCAATATCACTCCTCTGCCTAAAAATTTCTGAGAGCTGTCCATTTAACTCATAGTTAGAGTCAAATCCCTACCATTGATCCAAAAGGCCCTAAACTTTAAATATATCACCAGCCACACCCCTCACTTACACTGCTCTAGCCCATTGTCCTGTTAGCTGTTCCTCAAACATGCCAGATATGATTTTTACAAAGAACAGTCTTGCCTTTTTTTCTAGTATCTGTTGCCTTACTCCTTTGGTTTCAACCTGGATACTGTAATTTTGACATTTGTTATTTGTAATTTGTTAAACCACTGGATGCTTTCTGATATAGCCTTCCAGGTCTGGTAGGCACTTGGCTGTTTGGTTGTCACTGTGCCAAGCCAACAGCACTCAGCCATTCCTCACTGTAGTGCTTAGTGGCAATGTTCCTCAAACATGCCAGATACAATCCCAACTCAGAGCCTTTTTTCTAGCTGGAACACTCTTCCCGTGATTCATCCCCTTCTTGCTTTATTCATATCTGACGTTTTCAATGAGGCCAACACTGATTACCCTATCTAATAGAGTGACCTGTCCTCTCTCACCAGCACTCCTAAGTCTCCTGATCCCGATACAGTTTTATGATTATTGCCATTATTATAGCATTCATGACTTTCACACCACATACTTTGAGATTTCTTCTGTTTATTGTTGATGGTATGTCTTCATTAGAATATATGCTCCTAGAGAGCAAGAAGCATTGTCTTTTTTTGTTCATTGATTTTCCCCAAGTACCTAGGATGGTGCCTAAATATTAGTTGAATAAAAAAAAGTAAATGAATGAGTGACATATGATAAAAATCAAAGTACAAGAATGTTATTAAACTCCATCCCTCTATTTATTCATAAGAGCTTTTATATTTACTTTCAGAAAGAAGTTTTGTTTGGGAAGAACAATATATTTATCATCACCACAAAATAAATTTTTTTTAAAAATCAGTGTATATATCCTTTGTAAGCCTCAAGTTTCTAATCTGGCAAAAAATAATTTTAAAAATTAAAAAGTACATTAATGCCTTTAAGGCTTATTATGGAGATATAAATGAGTTAATAATTATAGGTGTTCCTTGTAATAATAGTTGCTACTAACAATAACAAAAATAATAGATGCTAACATTTATTTATCATATGCTATGCATCAGGTACTGTGCTAAGCATTTCACAAATATCACCTCATTTGATCTCACTGAATTCATATAACAACTTTAGGATGCACAACATATTATTATGCCTATATTTCAGATGAAGAAACCAAGGTTTAAAGAAGTCATTGATACAGTCATTGCTTGAACTCAATTTTTTTTAATCTAAATTATTTTAAACACTGTTCTTCTGCTTATCTTATCTGATAATGTTGCCATTTTTTCTTACTGACCCAGCCACACCTATCTCTTTCTGTCTTTTCCTAAACTCTTATTTCCCAGTTGCTGATGCAGATCAACACAATAGTAAATAGTTATGCATCGGCACTACATTGAGGAATGGCTGAGTGCCGTTGGCTTGGCACAGTGATAACCAAACAGCCAAGTTCCTACCAGACCAGGAAGGCTGTATCAGAAAGCATCCAGTGGTTTAACAAATGTCAAAATTACAGTATCCAGGTTGAAACAAAAGGAGTAAGGCAACGGATTCTAGAAATAAAGGAAAGACTGTTCTTTGTAATTGAACTTGGTTCCCTTCAGCTGGAGCACCTCTTCTAACCTGACCCCACTTTATATAAAACATTCTTTTTCTGTACTTACATATTTTTAGTGGGAGAAAAGCAAATGGGAGATTATCATCTGCCCCAGATTCTTGGCGTTGGCATTATTTCTTACATCTAGCAATGAGCTAGAATTGCTATTCTCGCCACTCAGTTGCATAGTTATGTGCTAAAACTAAAAGAGAAATAGCAAAAAATGCAATTTGGGCAATAGTAGTCCTCCAAACCCAGCATTTTCTTTTTTAGCCTATATTTCCCAAATGATATTCCAACAATCATAGTAATTTAGCATGCTATGTTCTTGATGCTGGTGGGCAGAGAGTGATTATGTAAGAAAATAAGGTATATTGTGTTGTTTGATATTGCACTTCAGCAAAGGAACGCATCAGGCAAGGCAGAGAAATTAGTCAGAAATTTCCTACAATGTGCTGGAGCTTAACGAAGGTAGAAAGGTGAAGATCACTTGTGGTTTGGTCAGCACACTGGAAGGTTGAAGTACAAAATGTACAACTTAGAAAGCAGGAAGTGTTAGTGAGCCCTGCATTTTAAATAATCACTTTGAAATTTAAAGAGAGATCACTTATTATGTGGAAGAGCAGAAGACCAGTCCCTATATCAAGGACTCTAGCAGCATGTATGGTTTGCCACATCTGAGTCATTGGATCTAGTGGCATGTAATGAAGAAACAGGCTACATTCTTGGGAGGTTATTGCTATCTTCTTAGGAAAACATATTGAACCAGTTTAGAGGAATGCTATTGCTCTGTATAAAGCAAGATAATTCAGGAAACAAGACCAGGGATTGGAGGATGTTGCTTGGGTAAGGAAGTGACTCAATAAGTAGAAAGTTACCTTTAAAAAAATGATTTAAACTATATCAAAAAGTATAGGTTAGAAAGAAAGTGACAACAGTAACACCTCACTTTTTATTGCACTTGGCTGCTTAAACAGAACTTAGAGATAAATCATCTCATTTGCCTAGTGAGGTGACATAATGGTTTGGAAGCAGAGTTTGGAATCAAAGGCAAAGATTTTCATTAGACCTGACACATACTAACTTTGAGACCTCAGGCATATTATTTAAAATCTCTGACTCTTGGTTTACTTTCTTGGTAATGGGGATAATATACCAAACTCATGGCTGGTTAAAATGAGAAATAAAACAGCTAAGGCACTTACATAGTAAGTGTTCAATAAATGCTGGCTGGTTTCTTAGCTCTCAAGCTTATAAAATAATAAATGGCATGCTGCTAACAGATTCATTCTTTTCAAGTCAAGGTCATAAAGTTCAAACTAGGAGAAGTAGAGAAATGTTGTAAAGATGTGAAGTAAAAAGTTTATAACATTCTGCCTGTTTATTATGGAGCATTTAACTTTTAAAATATCTTCAAATAACTTCCACTTGACTTTCACAGTTTTTTAAATTATAAAAGGTATATTTGTCATTACATATTATACATTTTAAAAGTTTTTCCAGGGGTAAAATAAACCCACATCACTTCCACTAGCGTTTAAATGAATTTGTTACAAACCCATTGCACTCAAATAATTTTAATACCTCTTGTTTTTCCCTTACCTACTCTACTTGTTTCTTTTCTATAATGTGTTTTACCTTTCTGTCCACTTTTCCCTTGACTCTTGTATCATCATCGGTTTCTACATTATTTACTTAATTTTGTTCACATAATTTAAAAACTTTTTATCTATTATTTCTATTTCCCTTATGATGATGTATACAACAGAGGAGAAATAAAAAATTATTAGCTACTATTATTATTAACTTTATGCTTTTATTTTTAAATCTGTGATCTGTGTATTAGTTATTGGTACATAACAAATTACCCCAAAACATAGTGGCTTAAAACAATATATATCTATCTTACAGTTTTCATTGGTAAAGAATTTTGGCATGTCATAGCTGGGTGCCTCTGGCTCAAGGTCTCTCATAAAGTTGTGATTATGCTGTCATCTGGGGCTGTGGTCTAATCAGAAGGTTTGACTAGGGGTGGGTGAAAATGTTTCCAAGCTCATGAGTGTGATTATTGGCAGGTTTTATTCCCTTGCCACATGGATCTCACCACAGGGCTGGCTCACAGCATGGCAGTTACCTTCCTTCAGGGCAAGAGTCCAGGAGAAAGCAAGAAAGGTCACACAAGACACAATTCATAGTCTTTTTATGACTTACTCTTAGAAGTGTCATTCCATCACTTCTGCCATACTCCATTTGTAGAAGGGAGTCAGTAAATTTAGCTCACATTTAAAGGGAAAAGATTACACAAGGGCATGAGTATCACAAGGTCGTGATCATTGGGAGTCATCTTAGAGGCTGTCTCTCATCTAAATTTTCCTTCTGCTGTTTATAGATTGCCTTAATTCATGCTCTCAATGTCATTTTACATTCACCACTCCTTAAGATTCCACTCTCAACTGTATAAGCCACCCTCCTCACTAGGAAATATTTACATTTTAAGAGTTAGTATGTTCAAGTAGTTCTCTAAAGGGGTGAGGGGGAAGTTTTCTATTACATTTAGAATTAAATAATTTTAAGCCCTGAAACAGATTCAAGATTTTCAAAAATCTAGCCCTGATCTTCCTTTCCATCTCCATGGCTCTATCAATGTCTCTACTCCATGCTCCCAGAATGATCCTAGGAAGCAAGAATGAGCTCAGGAATTGATTCTGGCTCAAAAAATTCCTTTAAATATTCCTATGCTCAAATCGGATAATTTGAAACATACAGGTATAAAAATCTTGATATTTCCTCTGATGAAATTTTATCAGATAGTTCCTCAAATCGTGGTAAGTGAGTCTACTTCAAACACGTAGAAATCACTTTCCTGAACATCACTGCTATTTCACAAAGCTCACCAAGTCAAATCTTCAGAACAATGCATGCTGCTTTTAAAATGTACTCTACATTTTCCCAAATTTTCACCGTATCTTTTCTTATACAAAGTACTCTTTCTTAATTTAAAAGTTTCACATTTAGTATACAGTATTCCTTGCTATTAATCCTTTTGACTAATTAAGAAGAGAAATGTTGAGAGACTATCCTCAGATCACACAACCAGTCAGGGAAAGACCCAGAACCAAAAAGCAAATAATCTATCCATGTGTTGAATCCTCTCCACCATATAGCACTATCTCTCTTATGTTTTTACAATCAGCATCTTATGAAATAATTTGGTAGGATTTGAACTGATGATACATTTCTCCACTAAGCCTTTTTTTTAGTAATCAGAGTACACATAGCAAATGATTGTAAGTACTCCATTTGTTTTTGTAAAGAAAATAAGATGCCCCAAATTGTGAAATATGACTAAATTAAACAGTGATGTTTGAAATTATAAAGGCTCTGAAACTAACTATTAATTTAACATATAGCATACTGAATTTAACTATTAACATGTAATACATTCTTAATAACAACAAAAGTGTTAAAAAAAGGGGCAAAATTCTATTCATGTCTATACGTGGAAAAAAGAAGCAGATTGAATAATGAATGCATTTACACTGTAAATTTTAAACATTGTCAGGAATGATACCTGTAAAATAGTTCATCTCTAGTAAATGAGTCCCACAGCATCACAAATATATTTAATTTATGATGGTATGCATGAAGTTTGTCTATGTTTTAAATTTATCATTTTTTCCAGCATCAACCAGTACTTTCAGATAATACTATTGGAAAATAATTTTATTTGCTTGAGCCAACATATGACTACCTTTCCAAACATTACTAGAAAAATTTTAAAAAATGATCTATTCCAGTTCTTCCTTGCTGCAAATATTGTTCTCTTGACAGTCTTTAGCAGTGAGTAGGTGTGAGTGTTGGTGTGCATATGAATGAATAGAAACAAAGCTATAGGTAAATCAGTATGTGAAAATGCTGTTTTAATAAAAGGACATGTTTTTGTCTACTGAACAGGCCAGAGAACTATCAACATAAAGATGGTTAAAATGTAATGACATGCAGAGATATCTCAGGGGTAGTACATACAGTTTTATCTCTCTATCTCCAGGGGAGTACATGTAAACTAAGCATAAATATTTTTATGTATGGCAGATTTTTAAAGCTAATTGTTAGTAAACCATGGCTCCATGAAAAACCTCAAAGGGGCAATAAACTGCTCCAGTATTAAGAGCATTGTAAAATAAAATTGGGCAAGTGTATATAATGTATTCAAAGGGAATTGATGGAAAACGTAGTACCAATAGCATTCAATATTCAGTTTGACATGAAAATATTTTAAATGCACAGTATAGGACCAAAACTTGGAACAAAAAATATTCAACTAAAAATAAAAATCATGTAATGGCCATCCTTACAAGAGGAAAATTGAAGTTTTCTTCGTTTTGCCAGTTGACAAAATATAAATATATGCATGTATGTTTTTAGGAATAATGAGGGCAAGCTCTCAATTAGCTGAACAGGATTAAGATTGATTTTTAATGTATCGGGAATAGAGTTAAAATATCCAGATAACATAATCTCCTGTCTCATAAATCACCAAAAATAATAAGCTACATTTGTTTGGGTTGTAAGTTCTTTTGCTGGCAAACAGCTACTCTGAAAAAGGAGAAACATAAGTATAAACCTCATTTCAATGATCTTTATTAAAAATTTGAAAATTGGACATTTCTAAATGTTACATAAAGAAAAATGTATTATAATCACAGTATTTGTTATGTGGATACCTTGTATAATACTTAAGGCAGGGCTTTTGGTGTGCCTGTCACTAGAATAGTTTTCATTGTACCCCATAGGTAAGTTTTTATCCCTCAGCCCCCTCCCAACCTCCCCCCTTATTGGTTTCCAATGAACTTTATATCCCTTTGTGCCCATGTGTATCCATCACTTATTTCTCACTTATTGATGAGAACATATGATATTTTTTTTTCAATTCCTGAGATACTTCACTTAGGATAATGGTCTCCAGTTTCATCCACGTTGCTGCAAACAACATTATTTCATTCCTTCGTATGGCTGAGTAGTACTTCATGGTGTATATATACTGCATTTTCTTTATCCACTTGTGAATTGATGAGCACTTTTGTTGATACAACATCTTTGTAATTGTGAATTGTGCTGCAATAAACATTCAAGTACAAGTGTCTTTTTGATAAAATGACTTCTTTCCTTTTGGGTAGATACGCAGCAGTGGGATTGCTGGATCAAATGGTAGGTCTGTGCTGATTTCTTTGAGGAATCTCCATACTGTTTTCGATAGAGGTTGTACTAATTTGCAGTCCCACCAACAGTGTATAAACATTCATTTCTCTCTGCATCCATGCCAGCATCTATTGTTTTTTAACTATTTAATAATAGCCATTCTGATAGGGGAAGGTTGGTATCTCACTGTAGTTTTAATTTGCATTTCCCTGGTGATTAGTGATGTTGACCATTTTTTTCATATGTTTGTTGGCCATTTGTCTATCTTCTTGGAAAAACTTCTGTTCATGTCTTTTGCCCACTTCTTGATGGGGCTGTTTGCTTTTCTCTTGCTGATTTGTTTGAGTTCTTTGTAAATTCTGAATATTAGTCCTTTATTGCATGTACAGTTTGTGAATATTTTCTCTCATTCTGTAGGTTGTCTGTTCACTCTGTTAATCATTGCCTTTGCTGTGCAGAAGTGTTTAATTTAATTAAGTCCTATTTAATTACTTTTGTTGTTGCTATATTTGCCTTTGGGGTCTTAGTCATAAATTCTTTACCTAGGCTGATACTGATAAGAGTTTTTCCTATGTTTTTTTCTAGAACCATTATGGTTTTATGCTTTACATTCCAGTCTTTTATATATCTTGAATTAATTTTTGTATATGGTAAAAGATAGAGGTCCCATGTCATTCTCCTGCATGTGGCCATTCAGTTTTCCAAGCACCATTTATTGTATAGGGCTTCCTTTCCTCGATGTAGGTTGGTGTCTGTTTTGTCGCAGATCAGTTGGTTGTAGGTAAATGTTTTTATTTCTGAGCTCTCTATTCTGTTCCATTGGTCTATGTTTCTACTTTTATGCCAGTACCATTCTGTTTTGGTTACTATAGACTCATAGAATAATTTGAAGTCAAGTAATGTGATGCTTCCAGATTTGATCTTTTTGCTTAAGAAAAGCAAAATAGCTTGGGCTATTCGGGCTCATTTTTGGTTCTAAAAGAAGCTTAGGATTATTTTTACTAGATATATGAAATATGACATTGGTATTTTAATGGGGATTGCACTGAATCTGTCAATCACTTTGGGTAGTATGGACATTTTAACAGTGTTGATTCTGCCAATCCAAGAGCAAGAGATGCTTTCCATATGTTTATGTAATCTGTGATTTCTTTCATCAGTGTTTTGTAGTTCTACTTGTAGAGCTCTTTCATCTCCTCAGTTAAGTATATTCCTAGGTATTTTATTTTCTTTGTAGCTATTGTGAATGGTATTGAGTCCTCAATTTGACTCTCAGCTTGAATATTATTAGTATATAAAAATGCTACTGACTCGTATACATTGATTTTGTAATCTGAAACTTTGTTGAATCAATTCTCTGAGTCTTTTGATGGAGTCTTTAGGGTTTTGTAGATACAAGATCATAGTGTCACCAAACAGGGATACTTTGACCTCCTCTTTCCCATTTGGATGCCCTTTATTTCTTTGTCTTGCCTGATTGCTCTGGCTAGGATTTTTACTACTATGTTGAATAGCAGTGATGACAGTGGGAACCATTGTCTTTTTCTAGTTCTTAAGAGAAATACTTTCAACTTTTCCTCATTCAGTATGATGTTGGCCGTGGGTTTTTCATATATGGCTTTTATAATTTTGAGATATATTCTTCTATGCCTAGTTTGTTGAGGGTTTTTGTCATCAAAGGGTGCTGGATTTTATCAAATGCTTTTTATGCATCTGTTGAGATGATCATAGGGTCTTTGTTTTTGCTTCTGTTTGTGTGGTGAATCACGTTTATTGATTTATGTATGTTGAACCATCCTTGAATCCCTGGAATGAAACCCACTTGGTCATGGTGAATTATCTTTTTGATGTGTTGTTGGATTCAGTTTGCTAGTTATTGTTGAGGATTTTTGCATGTATGTTTATAAGAGATATTGGTCTGCAGTTTTCTTCTTTTGTTATGTCCTTTCCTGGCTTTGGTTTCAAGGTGATAATGGCTTCACAGAATGAGTTAGGGAGGATTCCCTCCTTCTTGATGTTATGCAATAAGTTCTGTAGGATAGGTACCAGTTCTTCTTTGCAGTTCTGATAGAATTTGGATGTGAATCTGTCTTTCCTGGGGTTTTTTTGTTGTTGTTGTTACTGGGAGATTTTTTTTATTACTGCTTTAATCTTGCTGCTCATTATTGGTCTGTTCAGGAATTCTGTTTCTTCCTGATTCAAGAGTGGGAGGTTGTATGTTTCCAGTAATTTGTCCATTTCCTCTAGGTTTTCTAGATTGTGTGGAGTTTTTAATAATATTCATGGATGATATTTTCTATGTCTGTGGTATCAGTTGTAATGTCTCCTTTTTCATTTCTGATTGAGCTTATTTTAGTCATTCCTCTTCTATTTCTGGTTTATCTGGCTAGTGGTCTATCAATTTGTTTATCTTGTCTAAGAATCAACTTTTTGTTTCATTTATCCTTTGTATTGTTTTTTGGATTCCATTTCATCTAGTTCTGCTCTGAGCTTTGTTATTTCTTTTCTTCTGCTGCCATTGGGTTTCTTCTTTTGCTAGTTCCTTGAGGTGTGACATTTGGTTGTCAATTTGTGATCTTTCCATCTTTTTGTTGTAGGCATTTAAGGCTATGAACTTTCCCCTTAGGACTGCTTTTCCTGTATCTCAGATTTTGGAAGCTTATGTCCCCTTTTTCATTCAGTTTGAGGCATCTTTTGATTTCCATTTTAATTTCATCATTTACCAAAGGATCATTCAGCAACAGGTTATTTAATTTCCATGAACTTGTGTAGATTTGAGTGTTTCTCTTGGAATTGATTTCTAGTTCTATTCCATTGTGATCTGAGAAGAGACATAGTATGATTTTGATTTGTTTGAATTTTTTGAGACCTGTTTTGAGGGCTAAGACATGATCAATCTTGGATAATGTCTCACGTGCTGATGAGAAGAATGTATATTCAGTAGTTTTGGGGTAGAATGTTCTGTAAATGTCTGTTAGGTCCCTTTGTTCCATAGTCCCTTTTAAGTCCAGTGCTTCTTTATTGATTTTCTACTTCAATGATCTGTCCATGTCTGTCAGTTGGGTGTTGAAGTCCCCAGAAATTAAGATGCTACTGTTTCTTTCTTTGCTAGATCTAGTAGAATTTGCTTTATGAATTCTTGTTGAATTTCTCCCTTTACTATTATATAATGACCATGTTTGTCTTTTTTGTTTTTACCATTGTTGATTTAAAGTCTATTTTAGTCTGATATGAGAATAGCTGCTCCTGCTCTCTTTTGGTTTCCATTTGCATGGAATATTTTGTTCTATCCCTTTACCTTTAGTCTGTGTGAGTCCTTGCAGTTTAGATGTGTTTCTTGGACACAGTAAATACTAGAATTGTCTTTTTTCATCCATTCAGTCAGTTTGTCCTTTAAGTTGGGCCTTGAGACTGGTTACATTGAGTGTTACCATTGATATGTGGGATGCTGTTCTGTTCATCATGTTGGATGATGCCTTATTGTTTTGTTTTTTCTCTTGTGCTATTGTTTTACAAGAGCTGTGAGCTTTACCTTTTGGGTGTTTTTACACTGGTGGGTATCTATTGTGCTGTTCCATGTATAATGAACTTTTGAGCCTTTTCTGTAGGGCAGGTCTAGAAGTGACAAATTCCCTTAGTATTTGCTTGTCTGGAAAATTTTTATTTCTCCACAATTTATGAAACTTAGTTTTGCAGGATACAAAATTCTTGACTGGAAGTTGTTCTGTTTAAGAAAACTAAAAATGGGGCCCCAATCCCTTCTGGCTTATAAGGTCTCTGGTGAGAAGTCTGTTGTTAGCCTGATGGGTTTTCCTTTCTAGGTTAGTTGTTGTTTTCATCTTGCAGCTTGAAGAATTTTCTCCTTCATTTTGACTTTGGCCAGGTTGATGAATATGTGCCCTGCAGATGTCCTATTTGCTATGAATCTTCCCAGTGTTCAATGACCATCTTGCATCTGAATATCTGAATCTCTGGTGGTATCAGGGAATTTCTCCTCAATAATTCCCTCAAAGAGGTTTTTCATGCTTTTTGCTTTTTCTTTTTCTCCTTTAGGGAAACCTATAATTCATATATTGTCTGACTTTACATAGTACCATGTTTCTCTGAGTGATTGTTCATTCTTCTTTATTCTTTTTTTCTGCATCTTTTACTCCTGGGTTAGTTCAAAAGCCTTGTCTTCCAACTCTGAGATTCTTTTTTTTTGCTTGGTCTAGCCTGTTCTTGAAGCTTTCTGCTGTATTTTGATTTTCCCTGAATGGCTCTTTCATTTCATTAAGGTTTGTTATGTCCTTTGGCTAGTTTTTCATATTGTTCATTCATATCCTGAAATTTTTTTTTGACTTCTTTGTGTTGGTATTCAACTTTCCCTTCAATCCCATCATCTTATTTGCCATCCATATTCTGAATTCCATTTCTGACATTTAGACAGTTTCTTTTTAGTTGGGGTCCTTTGCTGTAGATCTATTATAATTCTTTGGGGGGTATCAAACTAGCTTCTTTTTTCATGTTGTCAGAATTGTTTTGCTGGTTTCTTCTCATCCAAAACCTCTTCTCTCAGCTCGGGGCTGAAAGGTTTGTGGTGCATCTATTCTCCTTTGCTGGTAACTTTTCTATGTAGTGAGAAGGAGGAGAGCTCCCTAGATAGAGCTTTTGTGTCCTACTCTGGAGGACTGACCCAGAGGCAGAGCGGCAGATGCCCTGAGAGCCTATAGCACAGCTGTTCTCTTGTGTCATCCCATTCCCTTGTGGTTTTCACAGTCCAAGCCCTTGCTGGGGGATATTTGTTTGGATTGGTAGGTTGATCTCCAGGCTGCCATTGCAAGCTTGAGCACAGGACTGGACAAGTCCTTCTCCATGGAGTTGCGTGGCATTACCTTGGTGGGGGTCTGGACAGTTCAGGGGGCCTTGGTTGGTGCTTGCGCAGGTCACGGGGCCTTGGTTGGTGTCTGGGCAGGTCGCAGGACCTTGGCTGGCCTTGGAGTGGGTCATCAGGCCACAGCAGCTGGACTGCCTATGACTGGTGGGGCCAAAGAAATGTGCAGTTTCCCACTAGTTTGTTGAGGTGGCTGGCACTCTCCCTCTGCCCAGATCTGACCATGGCAGTTGCTGCAGTGCTACTCCAGTGGCAGTCATGGTACTATTGAGATGGCAAGATGGTGGCAGCAGATGCTGAGGGTCGGTTTTCACCTGCTCTGCTCTGATCCCTGGGAGGCGGTGGGTGGGGTGTGGTTTAGGGAGTGCATGGCACCCACTCACAGTGCACATGAGAGTTCCCACCCTCCCTGCTCCCTCCCTGGCCTGGTGGGGGTAATGGGGAGGCAGCTGCAGTGGAGTCAACCCCTCTGCAGACTGGGCACTCTGGGGCTGAGAGTGCAGAGTGGCATCTGTTGCAATGACCTGAGACCAGAAGCTGGCGGGACCCCACTGTGCCTGCTGTCTGGTGCAGTGCTGGTGCACAGTCTCCAAGCAGCTCCCTGATCAGTTCGGAGGCCTGCTGTGGTAAGGAAGCCCCCTCACAGCTCAGGTTGCAGTGTCCACAGGGGATGTGCGAAGCCCCAGGGATCTTTCCCCTGACCCTTCCCCATGTGTGGACACTTCCCCCAGGTACCTTCCTATCTTGCTGAACAGATCAACCCGCCTCTCCCTCCTGCACTTTGGGTGTCTCCAGTCACTTTTCTGATCTTTCACAATGCTCTCTCCAAGAGGTCCATCTGCGGGTGAACTTCCACCCGCAACCTTTGATCCACTCCTTCAGAGTGGTGGATGCAGGCTGCTTCTAACCTGCCCTCTTGGCCCCTTCCCAAAATTAACCGAATTTAGACAGCGATGCCTTTTTTACTTTTGCCTCCCTGGCTTTTTGTAAATTTGAATTGCCTGTGACATTATACCCTTCTAAAATTTGGACAATTCACTGCAATTTTAGGACTCTTAATGAATTTTTCTCTGGATATAAAACAAAAAATCTCCTCGCAGTTGAAGACAAGTTCAGGTGACTAATACTTGTAGTATGTGGTATTAATACATGGTTTAAATAAATGTTTCTAAGTTTACAGTTGAAAATAAAATAAATGGAGTGACAACAACAACCACAAATCTAGTTGTTTTGTAGAAAATCCTTTGCTAAAAGATTCAGGAGTAGAATATGAAATTTAATGAGTGTAAATGTCAAGTCATGCATGTGCAGGGAGTATAGTGAGCTAAGTTCAATTTAAATGGCAGTGAATTAGTTAACAGAGGTGAAGAGATAAAGATAAATAACTAGATCCAGTGTTTGAATTCTCATTGCATTATACAAGAACCAAGAAAGCTAATAAGAAGCTGACTTTTACCAAGACCAATATATTATCCCAAGGATATTGTGTTATTTTGCTTCATGGGAATTAGTCCAAATCTGGGATTTATACTGAAGTTTTGATGCTTTATTTTTTTTCAGAAATATATAGTAGAGTTTAAAAGTTTTGTGTAGACACATAAGCTAATTGAGTTTTACATATAGTAAAATAATTACTTCTCAAAGACATGCAGGTAATTGATTTGATAACTATTTAAATATAAAAACTGTAAAATTGATCTAGGACAAAAAAGACTGTAAATAAATTTTATTGAAAGAGAGATTTCTAAAAACAGGAAGCTATATGTCCTGGTGATAATGGTCATGATATATTTAATTTCAGTTTCATGCAGACTGTTTTGGAATGTTGCATGCATAACTTTTAGACAAATAAAAGCAAATATTGGACCCTTAGAAAATGCCTATAATATTGATAATCCATTTGAAATGTATTACCTTTCATATATACAAAGCTAATTAACACAGTACTAAAATTTCAGGTTTTTTTTTTTTTTGGTGATGATCTGGATTTTGTATTTTCTCTAATAAGACATAAGCTACAAAAAAATGGCAGATTTTTTTTTCTGTCTTGTTCACTGCTCTTTCTCAGACTACTAGAACAGTGCCTGGCACAGAAAGCTGCTTAGTAACTATTTATTGAATGAATGAGTGAATGATTAAATAAACAAGTGTGGTCCTGCTTCCCTATGAAGTCCCACTCTCTAACTTGCCCAGGTGTGGATAAATGGTCTATATTTTACCTGTGACAGACTTCCATTAGTAGTGCAGCATGCACTTGTACAACCATGGAGGGAAAGGAAGTCTACTGCAGTCACTGTGTCCATCTAGTTCTAGTTAGCAATGAGACTTGGGTTGGCATTTAGGTACGAGCATTTAGTTCTTTTCCACTATGTTCCTAAAGAGCTTCAGTTTTCTAGAAGAATCTTAGAAATTTAGAATTCTTTTGAAAACTTGATGAGATATTGTATGCAAGTACCTAACAATATCTGATCGTATTAGGCCCTCAATGTGATTATTTATCCCCTAGTTCCCTTAAATGACCTATTGACAGTTTGAAACAGTAATCAGGGAATCACTTCATGTACCATGCTATAACTAATAGCAATATAGAACAAAAATATCATTCTAAAATAATCCCTCTTCTTCTCTACCATGTACAGGAAATGCAAGATTCTGTAGCTAAATAAATAGCAAGAAACTGCTCAAGATTGCCCTTAAAAAGCATTTACCACTGTTTACCACCTCTTAATTTTTCAAAGCAATCTCATAATATGATCTGCAAATTCATCCTTACAGGAATCAGGACAGTGGCTGTATTTATTGTTCTTATTCAAAAGATGAAGAAACTGACATTTAAAACAGTGAATGACAGATCACAGCTTGTTAGTAACAATGGAAAAAAGAATCATTATCATCTCATGGCTGGCTCCATCACTTCGCATAGTAAAGCAGTTTTTCTACTAGATTTTTTATTTTGCTATTTTTGCTGGATATCTGCTTACTTGTTTTCCTTTGGCACTAGAACTCTTTATGTTAATGAAATATTACAAGGAAGTCCAACCTATAAAACAGAATCAAACTGTCTATTGTGGTTGAGGTAGGAATGTGAATAGAGAGACCAATCCACTGGACCTCCTTTTCCCATTCCCTAAAATGGGCTCCCTACTTAACAGGAAATAGTTTGCAGCTTTAAAGAATCCCATTTCCTTTCAAGCAACAAAGCTTGCTAAAATGCTAGAAAAGATAAAGAAAAAAGAACACATGATCCAACTTCTCAGGCCCTTTGCCTTATCTGCGTTTCCTTTCTTTAAAATCTACCTTTAGGATAATAAAGCATATCATCTATGGACTTCACTAAAACTAAGATGCCTAGTTTTTTATGTTACTTTGGGTGGGCTAGAATGAGAGCTACACTCTTGTTGCTAGCAATGCCAAACACAAACTGTAAGAATAGCCATGTCTTTCTTAGTCACAACTACAGAATCGACAAATAATTAGAACCCCTTGAAGACCAGAATTGCCCTTTACCTGCTTTTAGCCAAAGATGGTATTAATTTAAATCATTTTCTTTTTTTTCAATTCCTATTGCTATTGTTTCCTCACTGTACCTGCCTTCTAACCCCCCAAATCAAAATCTAATCCTCTGGATAGAATGCATTTCTTAAAATGAGTCTTAGTCCTTAAGTGGTTAAGTTGCACCTCTGGGATCTAACAGAACAATATCAGTCATCTTATGTCAAGAAAAAATAATGCCTAATCTTTGACAGAAATGAATTACTTCATATGGGACAGCTACATTTGGTCTGATACTTGTTGTCAGCTTTCACTGGGAGACGAGGAACTAAGAAATAGATTTCATCAAATTCTGAGATGGGAGGAAATGAAATCTTAGCAAAGAAAACAAGTTGTGCCTCTGAAATGAATTGTACAAATGGGAAGATATATCAGGTGAAAAGTGAATGTTAAAATCATTTGCCAACAGATGACATAAACCATTTTGGACAGATATTTAAGGACAGAAAGCCCTGATATTACCAGTTTATAAAATATTCATGTATTCAAGAAAACTAAATGACCTCTAGATTTGGGAATTGCTTGTAAACATTCTCTGGTTTTAGCAGTAATTTTTTTTTCATGATACTCCTATTTCTTTCCATGAGATACTTATTTTCTATGGTGTGGAAAAAAATAGCCTTATACTATAAAGTTAATCCTTTTAGCTTGAATGTATCTAAAGGAACTTCTCAACACTTGCTTACCTGGATCACTTCAGATTTAAATAAAGAGACAGCATGTACTGTCTTGTGTCAGTAAAGAATGAAACATCATATTTGTCAAAAAAAGAACTGGACAGGGCCAGATAGCTTAGGCATTAGGGGTAGGAGACGGAACCTTTCAACTCTAAGTCCCTTCTTGCCATCTGTTTGTGGTAGGTTGACTGTGACAGAAATTTTTACTATCTAAAGGCTGTTGAGTTGTCTCTTAGGTGTCAAAGACATCGTAGTCTTCATCTAGTTCTTGTTAGGCTGATGTCCATATCACAGGAAACCTGTCCTGATTAGCAACCGGTGAATTTATCCCCCTAGGGTAAAGTGAAATGTTATGGGGGAGAAAATGCTGTTTCAGGCGCTGTCTACAGGTAAAATGCCTCTGGTGCTTTGTCTTTGTCTTACCCAAGGAAGACATTTGGAGATGAATATTCTGCTCTTTTAAGTTTATTTAAAATAGCTGACTCCCCAAAGTCAAAAGACCCTAAAAATGTAGTTTGCAAAATTTAAATGGATGGACTTCTACGAATATTCCTTACACAAAAATACACACTAGTTTGGAGAAAAAGTGCATTCTTTGCATTCTCTCATCTCAAATCTTAAATTTTAAGAAGAGAATATTATATAAATGTTTAAAATATTTTTATTGCTGTATCACATATATACAGAAAAGTCCATAAATGAAAAGATTTTTTCACAAAGTGAACACACGCATGTAAAAAGCATCCTCATTAACAAACAGACCACGAGCAGCAGCCCCAAAAGGTTCTCCCTGTGCCTGCTCTTCCCTTACTTCCTACCTTCTCCCCAGGGTTTCCCACACCTTTGTTCCAATACTATTGTTTCTTTTGGGTTCACCATTATAACTCAGTTCTTGAATCATTTATGAATTTTGTCTGAGTTTAGGGCTAAAAACTTATTCAATTGTAACCAGCAAAATAAAGACATGGCATATGCACATTTGAAAATGAGATTTATAACCTTGAGACTTGGATTACCTCTGGCCAAACTTTATTAAGGTTTATACATTTATTTTCAATCATCTCTTCTCATATTTGTCTGTAGATGAGGCTCCAAAAGGGGAGAAAATTAAATGCAAGTTCCAGACCATGAGGAATAAGTTACACAGAGACATGATGAAAGGAAGGTGAAATGGAAATAGCACTGATTCAATGATAGTATTTTATTTCTACCACTTAATTACATTATAATTTTGGGCAGAGAATTTAACTCTTCTGAGTTTCAATTGCTTCATATATAAAATGAGAATACTAATAACAACTTGCTAAAGCCACTTCTTACTAAAATCTATGATTCAAGGGAGATAGTCCAAAAATGTTTTTTCCATATTGTGCTCTCTTATCACCCACTCTACTTCAAAGCTGGAGATTGGGCTCTTTTTATCTTTACAAAAGTACACGTAAACTCCACGTGATACTTGCTTTAAGCTGGGGAATACAAGATGTGGGAAAGAATATCATATCCCTTTATGCCAAGGTCACAGCCAAAATGTCTATTTCAGAGTATTTGAAGCCATGAGGCAGCACCAACTTTATTCATTAGCAAATATCTTTGAGAGATTGAACATAGACTTAATCTTTCACATTATACAGATAAGAAATGAAATCACTGAGCACTCGAGTGATTTATGAAGTAGCAGGTAAAAGTTAGAGGAGGAAAAAAAATTGATCTCTTGTCTTCATTTTCAGGGCTCTTTTTAGGCTCCCTTGTTGCTCCTGAACCCGTGCATGCACTTTTGATAGTGGATGATGTGAATATTGGAGAGGCTACATTCTCTTGAAGGGGGAATATGAAAAAAGACAAAAGGGCCCTTTCTTATTAAGCCCTTGACCGCTGGTGTTCGGTTTTCCCAATATTAAGTGCATGGGCAAACTGCTTAATGGCAGAAATGTCACTGCCAGAACTTTAAAGAGGTTAATCAATACTGGGCCTCAATCAAAATTTTGCCATTATGTTTCCAAACACTGGAGTCCTCGTGGAGACTTTTACATATTCACTGAAATGCTTTTAGAGCAGAGAGGTCGGGCTCTTTAAATTGTTCAAGTGTTGCCAACCGTCAGCAGGTCCCTGTAGATTATAAACAAGGAACAGAGCCACTGTCCTCCTGTTTGATACTTGTTTTCCCAGAAGAGGGCTGGAACTGCTGGCTGAAATGTCAGAATAAAACAAGACTTGCCTATTTTTAGCTTCAGCTCATACAGTTCCCCTCCTCTTTAATCATATATCAAGATTTTAAACCAGCCACCTTTCGAGATGCTCCAAGTTAAGGAGAGCTGAAGTCAATAAATATGGAAGATACTTTAATCCAAGTTATTGCAATATATAGTAACATACTGATGTTTTATTACAGAAACACGCAATTTTGTTGTCTCTCTTTTGGGTTTTATTTTTGACTATCCTAACCAGTGCGTGACCAGATTCTTGAACACAAAAGTAAGCATGGTGCCAAGGGAATTAAGGAATTAAAATGAAGAAAAAAAAAAAAGATGTCAGTGCTAACCAGGAGCTTCATCTCAGGCAATATTCTTGCCTCCTTCATTTCATAACATGATTACAGAAGATGTAAGAAAAGGAAGCATGATCAGTTTCTAGAATCAAAGAACAGTTATTTATTTATTTATTTTTGTAAATTCATTATTTATATTATATTTGATTGAAATATCATAATTTTATAATTCATGGTATACAATGTGATGTTTTGACATATGTATATAATGTGGCATGATTAAATCAAGCTAACATATCCATTACTTTGCTTATCTATATTTTTTTTATGGTGAAACATTTGAAATTTACTCTTTTGGTGCTTTTGAAATATGTAAGACATTATTATTGACTGTAATTGACCATGCTGTGCAATGAATCTTAAGAATTTAAATAGTTTCAACTGTAGTGAGATCTCCAAAGGGGTAGGGAGTGGCAAGACTAAGCTTAGAAAGATAATTAAATGGTAGTAATATCTCTCATGTGAGTGGGAGATGATTTGGTGAAAATTTAAGTATAGGTAAGAGTTTGAGCTAAAGGCTTGGAAAGAGTATGTAATCCATTCATTCATTCATTCAACAAACAGTTATTATGCCTACTACGTGCCAAAATCCTGGTCTAGAGCCTGGGGATAGAGTCGTGAACAAATGGTTGTGAAGCTTGCATTCTAATGGGGGGAAAACAATTATAACCACCTAAATTTATATGTCAAACAATGGTAATTGCTATGTGAGTTAAGGATGGATAGAAGTGGTTTTAGCTAAGAAAGAGTAATCATGGAAGTTCTCTCTGTTAATTAACATTGAACAGAGACCTAAACAAAGTAAGGGTATGAGCCATGTAGATATATCTGCAGAAAGAGTGTTTCAAACAAAAGGAATAGGACATGCAAAGGCACTGAGGTAGGAATATCCTCAATATATTCCAGGAAGAATACAGAGGACAGTAGGCACAGGGAGTGATGAGGAAAGCGGTAGAAAATGCAGTCAGAGGTGGGAGGGGGCCAGATCATACAATAACTTATAGGTCATAGAAAGTGTTTCGGGTTTTACTCAAAGTGAGATGCAGGGTTTTAAACTATTTTAGAGTTTTGATCGAGGAAATTCATGGTCAAGTTTGCCTTGAAAACATACCATTCTGGCTGCTCTGTGAAACTAGATTGTTGAGTTGCCAGGATGGAAAGCAGAAAGGAGCCAGTTTGAAAATATATACAATAGTTTAGGCAATAGTTGGTAGTGGTTTCAACAAGGTGATAGCAATGAAAGTGGTTAGGTGAAGGTGTATTCTGAATATATTAGATTATTAAGTATGAAATATCCGATTTCCTTAAGTACTAAGTTTGACAGTTGATAGCTCTGATATTTCTCTTTGTGCTTCTTGTTTTACATTTATTGGGAGGGTACATCCTCAGTCTTTCAAAGGCATGTTTTGGCTTGTGATTATATTTCAAAATTTTTTATAGAGCAATTTTTGTGAAAGCATGGATAAGTCAAAAATTCATGTTATTTTTCAATATGAGTTCCATCATGGAACCAATGCAGCACAGATACCTTGAAATATCAACAAAGTTTTTGGGAAGGATGTGACTAATGAACACACAGTACATCGATAGTTTTAGAAGTTCCCTTCTGATGATTTTAGTATTGAAAATGAGCCACGTGGGTGACCTGAAACCAAAGTGGATAATGATGAGCTGAAAGCTGTAGTGGAAGTGAATCCATCTCAACCTACACATGATTTAGCAGCAAGGTTTGACATTACTGTTGCAACAATATTGGACCATTTGAAACAAATCAGCAAGGTAAAAAAGCTGGATAGATGGGTTCTGCATGAATTAAACAAGTGTCAGAAGAGAAATCATCTTGAAGCTTGTCTTGCTTTGCTGTCACAACATAAAGGCAAACCATTTCTACACCGTATTGTTACATGTGATGAAAAATATATTCTTTTCGACAATCGCAAGCGTTTGGCACAATGGTTGGATAAAGACGAAGTGCCGAAACACAGTCCAAAGCTGAATAGTCGTCCAAAAAAGCTAATGGTGTTTTTTTTTTGTGGTCCAGCCCTAGTATTATCTACTACAGCTTCACGAAGCCTGGTCAGTAGATGTGTACTGCAATGAGATGGACGAAATGATGAGTATGCTTGTGATTAAGCAGCCAAGATTGGTCAATAGACACAGGCCAATCCTCTTGCAAGACAACACTCGACCACATGTCACACAAATAATGCTGCTCAAACTACAGAAGCTGGACTTGGAAACTCTCTGTCATCCACCATATTCACCAGACCTTGCACCAACTGACTACCACTTCCTCCAGGATTTGGACCACTTCTTGCAAGGAAAAATATTCAATTCTCAACAAACTGTGGAAAACGCCTTTTGTGATTTCATCGCCATTTGCTCTCCAGGCTTCTTTGCTGCTGGCATAAACAAGCTACCATTAAGATGGAAAAATTGTGTCGATAGTTTAGGAGCATACTTTGATGAATTGTACTGCTTCTTGTTTGAGATATAATGAACTACACTTTTGATTTGAAATCAGACATTTCATATTTAATGACCTTAATATTTGAAAGGAAATCTGACAGCCTTGGTAATAAACTGAATGTGAGGTGTGAAAAGGAAGAATCAAAGATGCCAATGCTTTTGGCACAAGGAAGTGGTAGGATGAAGTTGTCATTGACCAGGTTAGAGAAGACTGTTGAAGAAATAGATTTGGGAAGCATGGGAGAGGGCATGGTTCAGGTGTATCAAGATTTCAAGTTCAAACAATTTAAATTTCAGATCCTGTGTTTAGATATATCAAATCGGTGGCTCGATATGTGAGTTGAGTAATAAGTTCATAAATAATAGGTTATCTCTAAGATCCTTTTAAGCTCTGTGATTCCTTGAAATCAAAAACAAAGTCATTACAGGCAATTTAAGATGTGTTTATAATATACTCTAGGCTTAGGATCCTGGGAATCACTTTTTTTGGTTCATCAAACTTCAGGCAATGAGTTACAGCACTGTTATCTGGGCTTTACAAGAGACCTGGTTAGAGCATTTTTCATTCAGTCTTGTATACACAAATAGGACATTGTCTTCTATCCATTGTTCTTAACCCCCCTTCAATTGTGTGACATTGTTTCATCCATTCTCCTAAGATTGCTTATCAGGTAGTGCACTGCATTTACAGTGAAATACTGATTAACTTGTGGGAGTATTTCCTAGAGCTGATAAATCAATGTACAACCAATAATAGCCTCTCATTTTAAAAGAACTGTCTAAACGAGTGCTTTTCAAAGCCCATTCCAAATAACATTAATTCCTAGGGATTTAAATCTGGAAAATATTAAGTTAAACAGGTTTCTATACTGCAGGACTTCTTGGGGCCTTTAATAAACAAATGAGCTGTATAACTGCAAGCAAGAGTAGAAAGCCATATGTCATTTTTCTCATATCCAGTTGGTCTTTAAATTTTTTTAATGCACAACTTGTTGTAAGTCTAGCATCCCAAATAATAAGCTTATTGAATGGCCAAAATACATACTGACTGTTCAGTATTCTTGAATTTTGGAAAACAAACGTGATCACTATCTCTGTAAGCATCACCAAAGGACAGACACTATGCTTTACACAAGTCATCTTATTCATATAAGTTTCATTTTATCCCCATGTGACAGATATAGGAAAAAAGGAGGAAAAATGATGCAGCTCACCTAAGGCCACAGAGCTAATGGATGGGAGTGTGATAATGCAAACCCTGACCCCTTCAGAGCCGGGTCACCAAAGCCGTGGTCCTTGAGGTGAGGACCGGAAGATTCCCTTGGACTGGAAGTGTCAGTATCACCTGGAAACTTATTGGAAATACAAATTTGGTCCCATGAATCAACAACTCTGGAGACAGAGCCCAGTACTTTGTACTTCAGCAGACTTTCCAGGTAATCCTAATACACACTGCAGCATGAGAACTACTGGCTTACATCATTGCAGTAAACCAGAATAATTCCTGTGTATGGTAGAGGGTGACAAGGTTAAAAGGAAATAATACCTATTGATTCTAAATTAGAGAGTCTCGGCTTTCATTATAAATCAGAAACACCTGTGGAGTTTCTAAAATGCCAGGATGACCCTCCAAAGCCTAAATATCCTGAGGTGAGACAGGTATTAAAGGTTATAAAAGCTTCACAGGTGATTTTGATGCGTTACCGGAATTGAGATCTGTGTAGAAATCACTGGGTGACATGCATTTGCTATTCTATATCAGAGCTTCCCAAACTGTACTGTGCATGGAGATACTTAGAGAATATTATTAAAATGTATATTGCTGTTCCAATAAGTCTGGGGTAGGGCCTGAGATCTTGCATTTCTATCAAGCTTCCAGTTGATGTTGTTGCTATAGATCTGAAAACACACACGTTGAGTAGCTAGGATTTAATTTTCCCTTGCAATTTCCCATTTTCTCAATTATTACTCTATATTTAATAACGATAAAATTAAAAGCTTGAATTTATTTAGGAAACCTCTCTAGAGGAATTTTAAGTACTCTAGGCACAATGTGCTGATATTTTATTCATTAACTTTCACTGTTACATGGATGCTGACCAGTCATCTTGGTCTGCCTGCAACTAGTTTAGAAAGTAGGTATGGGACGTTTAGTGCTAAACTGAGTAGATCCCAAACAAACTTAAATGACTTGGTCACTCTACAAGGTCAAGTACTTCCACTTAATATGAAGGGACCCTAATTCTAACTAGAAATATTTCCTAGCAATATGACTACTTCTAGTGTTACTCCTGTATGTAAGGAGGGACGGAAGGAAGCTGGGTTTGCAGAAGCAGATTGCCCAGCAATCTATGATGATCTTACACTAATCTAAGATTCACAGACTGACTGGTAGAGCCACAGTAACTCGAGCAGCCTGGCCCTAGAGCCCCCAGTCTTGGCCACTATAATAGACCATCCTTTCCTCTAATGCCCTGAGGCAAGAATTCCCCCAAAGTGGTGTGACTGTAACCTAGGCACATTAATATTTGAACTTTTACTTCTATTAATTTTCCATCTAACCCTTTCAAAAAGTATATTTTAGGTTTTTTTGTATACTTTTTAGGGGGGCTTTGTGTATACTTTTTTTTTTTTTTTTGAGACAGCATCTCACTCTTTTGCCCAGGCTAGAGTGCAGTGGCTGGATCGTAGCTCACTGCCACTTCAAACTCCTGGGCTCAAGCAATCCTCCTGCCTCAGCACCCCTAGTAGCTGGGACTACAGGCACGCTCCACCATGCCCTGCTAATTTTTCAATTTTTTTGTAGATACGGGATCTTGCTTTTGCTCAGGCTGGTCTCCAACTCCTGACCTCAAGCAGTCCTCCCACCTCAGCCTCCCAAAGTGCTAAAGTGCTAGTATTACAGGCATGAGCCACTGCACAAGGCCCTGTGTATACATTTTAAAATAGATATGTGGGTAAATAAAATATTTGGTATATGTATACACACACACAATGCTTTTGGGATGTGTGATCCAAAAACAGACTACCACCCATGGATCACACGTATATTCACTAATTAAAAGTATTAGAACTCCCAGTTTCCCATACAACCATACTGTCCTATTAAATATGCTTTTTTTAAAAGAGTGAATTTCCTACTCTTATATCTTTGAGTCCTTTTAAGATCAACATAGTTTATCACTGAAAGAGCATGCGTGTTTGCAATCTCTCCTCCCCCCCTCTAAGGCACTTTATCCTTCAGAAGCCCCTTTTGTTGAGTTTGCCTAAATTCTGTAAGTCACTCCTATGGCAATCTGACAAATTAGTGCATGTTAATATCAAGCTTAAAGTATTGGAAATAGAATTAGTTCCAGGGACTTCTGGGCTATTTTGCTTTAAGACATTTAGTAAAAATTTTCTTTAATATTCTAATATCTCATCTCCTTAAGCTTTTAAGACTTTTTTAAAGATTTCAGCAACACAAAATGACTTTCAAATGTTACACACAGAACTGAGATTTAAAATGACCTTAATGTGTGACAAAACCCTTAAGAATTATATATGTGTATATATTTATACATACACATACATATTCCATGTGCATGTATATGTTATAGTATTAGTCCTATATTATTAACCTCTACTGCATTTGTTTTTTATTTTACTTTTATATTTTGTACATCATTAGAATTAAATAATTCTATATGCTAGAAACAGTTTAGAAAAATAATTTAAATCATGATTCCTTAAATTATTCTTCATAAGCCAGATCCTATTTATTGCTCCAGTCCTTTTCTCCTAATGAATACATCAAGGCATTATATGAACCATTTGAAAAAGTGTGTAGTAAATTTAAGCAAGCTAAAATATTTATTGAGAGTATCCTAAAATGGACTGTCAATTAAGTTCTCTATTTTTTTCTATAAAGATAATATAAATTACATTATTCAGTATAACCACTTTTTTTAAGAGTTCTTTTAAACATCCATCACTTAAATAGCAGGACAGTACCAACAGAATAATTTTTAATGTGGGTCAACATGCATTTCTAGAAAGTTAGGGCCTTTCTGTTCAACAACAGCAAAAAAACAGGAATAGTACTTGAGTACTTAAAAAGTCACTAAGTGGTGTGTTTTCCGTGGATTTTCTTCTTTACTATTTATAACAGAATAATTTTCTACTCTTTCTGCCCATCGTGGTACCCCACTTCCTGGTTTTCTTCCTCTTTGGAAACAACATCTGGTTTTGAACCAAGTTTATAGTAACTTGTTATGAGAGCTCTAGGAAACAAAAACATCCCATGCCTCTTCTTTTATCTCTCTCATTTTCCGTATCTCCTCTGACCTTGTATACCAAATACATGCTGAGGAATCAAAAGTTCTACTTATAGTACAAGCCTTTCATATGTGCACAAGATGTCTACCTGTTCTGTGTCTCTACTTGGCTGTCTTATTGGCACTCAAAATCAATGTCTCCAAAACTTCTTAATTACCAAACCCCTCAAGAAGAAAAACAGGTTTCTTCTCAGTCTTATTTATATCAGTTTGTACCACCAACTTTTCCCCAGGCTTGTAGAGAAAACTGGAATAATTCTCATTTTTTTCTGTCATTTTAACCGCTTCCTTCCAACCCCCTCATATCTTATCTATCAACAGTCTTGTGATTTATAACTTACAAATACTTCTCAAATCAATCTATGTCTCCTTATTGCCATTATCATACACATATGTCCTATTTTTATTGCATCTTCCTACCTTTATTGGTTTCCCAGTTCCTTAATCCCCTAGAAGCTCTTTCTACATAGGAACCAAAGAGATCATTGAAAAATCAAATTATGTCATTCTCCTGCTTAAAAATCATAAAATGGTCTTCTTTTGCACTTATTATAAAATCCATAGTCCTTAACACGACCTATAAGAGCCTATAAGGTAAGGGCCTTGCTTACATTTGTATCATTGTTTGTCCCACCTTATTCTGGTAGGACTCTGCTTCAAACTTCTAGTTTCTGCATAGCCCTTATCACAATACGCATTCATATACCATTATTGGTTTATTACCATTTTCTACTCACTAAACTGTAAGCCAATGAATGATAACACTGTGTCTGTTTTTTATGCCAATAAATGCCCAGGATGTAGAATAATGCCTAGTGCTCCATAATAATTTTGAATGAATGAAAGAATAAAAAAAAACTTTGGTATTTCTATTTGTCTGGTTCACATAAAAGCTCTCCTTCAATCATTGATTTTCCTAACATCCAAAGATAAATCATGTTTAAATTTTGACAACACGATAAAGTCATAGTATTTAAAAGAGCATTTTCCTGGTAAGTCTTAAGGTAGGGGATGAGTGGTTTTATTTTCTTGTAATTGTTTTGTTAAATGAAATTCTTACTTGCAAAATATATTGTTTTAATTGTCTTTTAAGTGTAGGAGTATTCATAGATTTGTGAGGTGGACACATGTACACAAATTTCTGAAAATGGGTAAAAATGAAATACTTCAAGCCCTAATGACCGAAGAAAAATGGCAAAGTTTGGATTCAGCCAAATTTTTTAATTGCCATAAATATGTTATTGATTTTTGTTATATACATTTGTTCCTCAGTATATGGGGAATTTGTTGAAGTGTCACCCACTTCCTGTTGTATACCCACATCCACACATACTCAAGTTCCGCAGTCAGCCTTGTGGAATCAGTGAAAAGTTGGCGCTCTACATATGTGGGTTTCACATCCTGTGAATACTTTATTTTTGATCCACATTTAGTTGAAAAAGAATCCATGTATAAGTGGACCCATGCAGCTCAAAGCCATGTTGTACAAGGGTCAGTTGTAAATCTTTTGACATGGTATTTACTCCAATTCATGTGTGATGGTTAATTTTACATGTCAACATGGCTAGTTTATGGTACCTGGTTGTTTGGTTAAACACTAGGCTAGATATTACTGTGTAGGTATTGTTTAGATGTAATTAACATTTAGATCAGTAGACTTCGAGTACAGCAGATTACTTACCCTCCATAATGTTATTGGGCCTCAACTGATCAGCTGACAACCTTAAGAGAAAAGACCGAGGTCCCCTGAGGAAGAAGGAATTCTGCCTCCAGACTGCCTTTGAGCTCAAGACTGCAACGTCAACTCTTCTATGGGTTTCCAGCCTGTAGATCTGCCCTGCCAATTTCAGACTTGCCAACCCTCGCAATCATGTAAGCCCCATTCTTAAAATAAATCTTTCTCTCTATATAGCTACACATCCTATTGGTTCTGTTTCTCTGGAGAACTTTAACACACTATGTAACACATATATGAAAGAAAAGCTTCTAACAATTTTACTTGTCTTTATATTTTATTTGTTAAAGCAATCACAAAGGTACAGTGAGTTTCAAGAAGAGGAGAAATAAAATCCACATCTTGATAGAGAGTGTCAAGGTTCTTGGGCAACTCCCAAACTGGCAATATTGCCAAGGTCATTTCTGCAAAATACAACCTGACACATACTACCTTTTCTGCTTTGTGATTTTCCCCTCTTTTATTAAACCAAATACTTCATTTTTTCCTCCTCTTCCGTGAAAATTCTACTTCCTCTGTGAAAGTTTCATTTATCAGCACTTTCCCTCTTTGAAATCACTTATCACTTATCATCAGTGGCATTTGGCATTTAAATACCATCTTATATATTGTGCTTTGTAACTGTGATATACTAGGATTATTATTGTAACGGGGGGTCATAGTAATAAAAATGTATGGACTCTGGAATTAGGCAAGGTTTAAACCTACCTCTGCTACATATTAGTGGGATAGTTGGCAAATTTTTTAATCTCTCTGAGCCTCAGTTTCCTTGCCTGTAAACTGGGGATAGTAGTGCCCATCCCATGGTATTGTTACAAAAAATAAATGAAAGAATATCCATAAAGAATCTTTATGATTATACCTAAAATTTATTGTTCAATTTCTACATGTGAAGCATGGTACTCGATTCATTATCATTCAAGCCACAAATGCTCAAAGCAACAAATGCCATTATTTTCTGCGTTCTACAGATAAGAACCTTGAATTATGTCACATTAACAATGTGATTTGGTCAAGACACATAATCTTTTAACAATGTAAAAGCTAAACCTTGACACCATGACATCATGATATCTTTCTCTTTGTATTCTCACTACTGTGCCTACTATTGCATCTTACCTATTGTAGGTGAATAAGACTTGTTAAATTAATGAATATTCAATTAGCAATGTTCATGCACTTCCACTCAAATCCTGTTAATGACAAACGGCAATTCATATAGATCAATGTAGACAAAAGAATATGAGTTTGTGTGTATTTCAGATTCCAGTGGAGGACTTAGAGGTAACTTAACAGAAATCCTATTGATATTAAGACTGATAAAAATCATGAAATAAAATAAACTGGCTACTGTGTACAAAGTATGGTGTCCCCAAAAGGTCTTTAGTAATGAAGATCATTCACTCCAGAAATGTCTGTTAGTAGTACATGATATCCTAGGATTATTACTGTTTTATAAAGTTAGATTCTAAACTTTCTGTATTTAGTATAAACTAATACTTTTGCAGCAGATAGATCCATACACACCCTGGCTGTTATGCTAGATTTAAATTAAATAGCATAATACATGATACAAATAAAGGGTTTTAAGAATATTGTAGTGATAAGGATGTTTATGCAGTTATTTTAAATTTTACTTACTTTTTTGAGCTTGATCCTGGAACTCTGAAAGAGGCATGGATTAGGTGTCAGTATTTCAACATACAAGAGAGAATTTTGACTCTAAATGGTGGTATGACTTGCGATTTTCTCAACATAGCTGAACATTAGGTATGTCATGAACTTTATGTTACAGTAATGATTTCAAAGGCTCCTCAAAGTTCTAAACTTTTAAATTATAGGTAAATAATGTTATATTACAGTCTAAGTAAAATTTCCAGTGTTCTTTGCTCAACACAGTGTTTTCCAATACATGAAATGAGTCTTTTATGCATACAAACAGTGGGACTTATTAAAACAATATCAGAAATCCAGTTTTGATAAAAATATAATTATAAGAAACCAGTATTACATTCTCTTAGCATCAGTTAACTGGAATGGAGTACTGGCTCCCCTAAGATAGAGAAGACATGTCTTGACAGGTTATGCTAGATCCATTTTATTCATTAACATTACCTGTTTTGTCCCTGCAATAATATGAGCTTGAGTCCCAAGTTCTGAGAAAACCATAGTCTTTCCCTTCTCATTTCATTCTAAGAAAATAGATCTGTCATAACATAGTATATAATGTCATAATATTGAACTTCAGGGGTATACACTTTTTTACATATTAAAATGTGGGTGTAGGAAATGTACTAGCAGAATTACATTGCTAGTTTAGAGCTGTGGAATATCAAATAAAATTCCTCTCTAGTTCAGTTAAGTGAAATAATATTAGAAAAGAATTTGTACGGATGTCTTCTAATAATATGGCAGACTGGATCATCAGAGATGCTCTTTCATAAAAAAAACTAGATCTTAGCTAGGGATGGAGGTGATAACATATATTATTAATGTATAGCTGTGCTTCCACAGGGTAACTTCTATGGGCCCTTTCTAGGACACACCTAAAACAAAATAATATAAATCTCAAACCAGATTAATGAGATATGATAGGGTTAACTTAAAGCAAAATGCATAAAGCAGTGCTGATTTCAGAGAACTGACTCTCTGTCCTATATAGCAGGCTAGGGCATTTGAATGAGAGACTGTTCCATTAAACAAGTACCCTCAAGGTGTACTCAAGAGGTACCCAGTTTATAGCACTCATTGGCTTCCAGCTGAAGTAAACATAAAACATAACCAGAAGAGAGCATTTCTTTTTAGGCCCCAAGGATTCCCATCAAAGAAAATCAAAAGAATATGGGATAACAACCTAAGACCACCAAATAAACAAAGGAACAATGTCCATGAGTGGGAATTAACAGACATAATTAAAGCACAAATTTATATCCCCAAGTGATTATATCTTAGATCTATAAGACACAAATTATAAAATAACTTTACATAAAATGTTTTTTAAAAATAAAGACAATAAAATCTCCAAATGAAAAAATAATAATTTTCATTATTAGAAAATTAGATTATGCATACAGAAGAAATGAATAAAATGCATCTTTTAAGAATAAAAAAATTGTTGAAAATAAAAAGTAAGTAAGGTAAACAACAGATTAGATAGAGCTGAAGTGAGATTTAGAGAACTGGAAGACAGATCCAAGGAGATTTTCCAGAATCTAGCCAGAGAGAAAAAGAAAGGAAAACAAAAAAGATAAAAAAAAAAATATGGATTGAGAGAATAAAAGCTCTAAAAGATAATCATAGTCTCATAAATAAAGAAGAAAAAAATAGTGAAAGCTATATTTAAATAGGTAATGTCTAAGAATGTTCTAGATCCAATAAGAGATATAACACCACTGATAAGTAAGCACAATAAATACCCAGTAGAAAATGAAAATGAAATCTACAAGACATAAAAATAGAGAGTTTTTTTTAAACATCCAGAATTTACCTAAATGGGAACAACTGTTGGAAAAATCACAGATCTTTTAACAATAACTATAACAGCCAGAGAGGCAGTGGAATAATATATTTAAAGTGCTGAAGGAAAAGGACAAACAACATACTTAAATATAAAAAGAAATTGTGTTTCAAGAGCAAAGATCAAATAAAAGCATTTTAAGATAAAATGAGAAAGTTTAACACCATGTCACAATAAAGTAATTACTAAAGTTTGAACTTCAGAAAGATGAAAAATATTACTAGGGAAAAGTCTGAGATGCAAAAAGGAATGCTAATCAAAAGTAGATAAGCGTGTAAGCAAATATTTTTGGAAAAGCATTGCTTTATCGAATAGTAGGTAATAATATCTAATCTGTGCCATTAAACTATTGAAGAATATGTAAGTCAGAGTGTAGTACTAAGAGATAAAATATTCTCAGGTCCTTTTATTTTTAATAATTAAGGATTAAGAAGTTGATTTTTTTTAAATTTTAAGGTACGTGTACAAGTGAAATTCCAAGTAATTACCAAAAGAATAGAAACAGAATATATAAGTTACAAATCAGTGAAAGAAATTGATTAAGAACACAAATAAACAGTCACTCCCCAAAAGCAGGGGAGAGGAAAAGAAAAGAAGTTTTTTAAAAACAAGACAAATAGAAAGGACAAAGGTGGTGGAAACAAGCCAAGATACACCTATATTCAAAATAAATATAATGGACCAGTCGGAAGATGAGGATTGACGGAGTGGACAACAAAACAAAATTCAGCTATATGCTGCTTATAAAACACATATTGGCCGCATAAATTCAAAGAAAAGTTAGGATAAGTTTTATTTTCATCATATGCCATACCAATCATCATCACACCATGGCAAATGTTTATATAATGTTTACTTTTTCCCAAGCCCAATTTTAAGCACTGTATATGAGCAATCTTATTTCTTGCTCAACAGTTCTTATCAGTTAATATTAACAAGAGTTTAAATAAACTGTCTAAAGTCATACAGATATTTAGTGGTAGAGCAGGGATACAATCCTAGGAATTATTCTGAGGTAGGACTAAGAAAATCATTATACATAATAAAAGTTTTAATCATGATAAAGATAAAAGAATTCTAAACTTAAATATATGTAATAGAGTAGCCTCAAATATAATGAGCAAATAGTGACATAATTAGTGGACAAAACTGTCAAGTCTTATAATCTACCTGGCTATTTCAACACATATCTTCCACAAGCTAACAAGTCAAACAGGCAAAAACAAGTAAACAAAAACCTTCAGATAATTAACTCATAGTTAAAACAAAAAATTACAATGAAAATTTACAAATTTGTAGAACTGAATGATAATAAAAATGCTACATACCAAAACTATAATACAGAAAATGTAGTAATTAGGAGATTTATAGGCTTCAAATACTCAGTTAGATAAAGATGATAGGATGAAAGTTAATGAACAAAGTAAAAAGTTATGAAAAGAACAACATATACACCTAAATAAAATTGCTGGCAAGAAATAATAAAGGAAAGAATAAATACATGAAAGAGAAATAAAAACAGAACAGAATCAACAAGCCAAACGTCTTTTTTTTAAAAATGCTAATCAAAATTACACAAATCATTACTAAGATCAATTAAAAAAATAAATAAATACTTTTATATGTGACAAGGCAACATATTACAAACGGAACAAAGAAGATAAAAAACAGGAACGACCTCATGTTAACAGATTTGAACACTTAATAAATGAATTCTTAGAACACATACCTTATCAAAACTGAATCAAGTAAAAACAGAAAGCCTTTAACAATCAAGTAAATGTATAAAAAGACAAAATTATCTCATATGTAATATCATCAGGACCAGATATTTACTGACAAGTTCTTCTAGACACTAAAGAAAAAATTAATTTAATACAAACTCTAATATTGATATAAAAGACAAATAAGAAAACAAAAAGGAAGGAAGAAAAGGAAAGAGGAAGGAAAAATGTAAGAAAATTTACAGACCAATCTCACCTGAAGAAAAATGAAGGAAAAAAGAAAAAAGTCCTCTAAAAATTGTTAGCAAACGGATCTGACACTGTATTTGAGGAATAATATAACATGACCAACTGAGGTTTTCACAAAAATATGAAAATGACTCAATATTATTAGAAAATATGCAGTTATAAATCATCATCATAATTTATTAAAGAAAAGAAAACATATAATCAATCATATAAATTCAGCACCCATTTAACCTTAACTAGAGAAAGAAGGGACCTTCCTTTTGTGATAAAGTGTATCTACCCAAAACCTAGAGCAAACTTATTCCTACTGGTGAAATTTTAAAAGAATTCCTATGAATATTAGGAACAAGACAGAGATGGCTCATTATTAATAATGCCCTTGTTATTGATTCTAAGCAACATTTTCTTGCAATGTCCTGGCCAACAAAATACGATAAGAAAAGGAAATAAATGTTTTAAAGATTGGAAAGGAAGAAACCAATGCCTTTTTACTTGGAAATGATATGACTGTTAACACAGAAAACCTAACAGAAGCTAGAGATAAAATATTAGAAATAATAAGAGAGAAATAGGCAAGATTGCAATATAATAAAATAGTACACAAATCCCCACTGCATTCCAACGAGCAAAAATCTATTATGGCATTATATTAATTTTCTGAGGCTGCTGTTACAAATCATCACAAATTTGGTAGCTTGAAACCACAGAAATTTATTCTGTCACAGTTTTGGAGATCAGAAGCCTAAAATTATGCTGTCAGCAGGACCATGCTTTCTCAGAAGGCTCTAGGGACGATTTCTTTCCTTGACAATTCCAGCATCTGGTGGCTCTGCGTGTTTCTTGGCTTGTGGCTACATTACTCCAGTCTCTGCCTCTGGGGTCACATTGCCGCCTCCTTTTCTGTCAAATTTCACCTCTCTGTCTCTTGTAAGACATTTGTCATTAGATTTTGGGCTCATCTAGATAATCCAGGACAATCTCTTCATCTCAAGATCCTTAATTACATCTGCAAAGACTCTTCCAAGGAAGGTAACATTCAGTTTTTAGAAATTAAAATGTGGACATATCATTTTGGGGCCAATATTCAACCCACTACAGCATTCTTATCTGAAAATCTACACAAAAATGTAGCATAAATTAGTTAAGAAAAAGAAAGATTATGCACACATTCTCACTCTAGCCTTTTTCTCATATGTCCTAGCTATTGAGAGTTTAGGCCAATTTCATGAACAGGCTAGTTGGGATGTGTGAGATATAATGGAAAAGAGAAAGTAGAAATCGAATAGTTCCTTGGTAGCTGTCACAGACACGGTTATTGTCTACCCAATTGCCATTTTGCCCTTCATTTTTACTCACAGAGCCCCAATCTTAATCATCACAGCAATGTGTCCAGCACCATGGATTGGATCATAGTTAGGACACACCAGGCAAGACGATCCTGTTGTTGATATTCCCTTTCCAGCCTCTCTCCGAATGCCCGTGTGACACAGTTATGACCAGTGGAATGTAAATGGCAATTTTTTAGGTGCCAGAAAAAGGATTTTCTCTTTGATAAAAGAAATCCTATTCTGCTTGAACCTTCGTCTATGCTCAGATCACTGGAGTGCAGATCTGACAATGGGCTTGTGGCATGTATCATGTGATGACTACACAAGCTCAAGATGAAAATCCATTGAGAGCAGAGCAGGAGGTTGCTGCATCAATCCCATAATTGTCTTCTTCAGACTTCTTCAAAGTGAGAAAATTAACACCTACATTGCTATAGCAAGTATTAGTGAGGTACTTGAAGCCTAAAGCATCCCTACCTGAAATTGTAGGCGATGACTTGTTAGATACTCTTTATTCCTCCATGTTTTTTTTCAATATGCAAACAGAATCAGCATCATGGTCTCTTGTTATAAACACTCACTTTTACAAGTTTAGTAATGAGAAGAAACATTTGTTATTCAAGATTATTTTCAGTAGCTAGCACTGTCAACTAGAATGAGAGAACTGCTTTGTCATACCAGGTCTTTCTTTGTACTCCTTACTCTTCTTTGAATAATTGAATAATATTGACTGTGCTTTTACTGTGGAAAGAAAATCAAACCCTACAGGCATTAAAGTTTTATTCTTTGTTTTTCTTTTCTTTTTTCTTTTTATATTCTCTAAGAGAGACAATACCACTATTTGGTCCATACATGCTTTTTTGATACATGAGACAGTGCTCAGAACTGTCACATTATCATATCTACCTGACAGATTTTCCTGGCAATACAATGTTGACAGAAATAATTGACACCTAACATCTGAAATATAAACCTCTCTTCAAATTATTGACTTATGACTCTAAGAAGAAGGCCTTCAATAGCCCTGACAATCACAACCCTGCTTTTTAAAGAGTATGTGTTTAAATACCTGAGCATGTTCCTGTATAGACTTTGGGAGGTTTACCTGATGTTAATGTTTAGTTTGGACACAGAATGTTTGCAATGAACCTTTCCTGGTGTTACCTGTGTATTTAGATTTTTCAGTGAAATCAATCAAAAACATTCACAAAATATTTTGTCAAACTCGTGGCTCTGTTGTTAGGTTTCTCTATATTACATTACAGTGTTACTAAGACTCCTCATCATGTCATCCAAAAAGTTATGGTGAATTAGACAACACTGTTTGTTATTCCCAAGCAATATATGTTTCACCTAGAGACAGCAAACAGATTCACAGAGAGAGAGAGAGAGGTATCACATCAGCAATCTCTGAATCACGATCAATATAAGTGTCAATGGATGCAAATTGACACTTTTTGCTTAACTGTTGCTTATATTGCACCCAACTTATAAGAACATTCAAAATATGTATCATTGGTCTGGCCTGGTCTCAATCATTTAGCAATTAACTTTGTAGAACTCCTAAAAAGAGGCTAATAATATCTAAAAGCAATAAATTTCTTATATCATAAATACAAATATGATAAGAGTTCAATATACATCCTGAATGTCCCATTAAAAATATTTCTGGTATACATATTCATGCATAAATACCATGTGAATGAACACTATATATTTAACTGAAGAAAATTTATCTATTAAAAAGAGAAATTTTCTCATCCCATTTATTTCTAAGATTATTCTCCTTGGAGAATATTCCCAAAATGAGAAACATTGTTTAAATTTTGTCATCACAACAAAGCTGATCTTCAATATTGACTGTACACACATAAACATTTATTGAGCAATAAACTTTGCACATCTAGGTAGAGAGCCCCAAACAGGCTTTGGAATTCAAATTATCCTGTGTTCAGTAGCTAGATCTTCTTTTTTATATATATATATACATATATATATATATATATATATATATATATGGCATTCATAAAGTTACTTGACATTTCTGAGCTTCAGGTTCTTCATAAGTGATAGTAGATATTGATGTAACCTCTATCCACATCTATCTATAGGCTTGATTCCTTCAGGTTTAAGTGGCAGATTCAGTGCAACTTTATTCAGAATCTATGTTATATCCCAGGATCCATCCTTCATTTCTGCTTCCTCTGGGTAAGCTCCATTTCCTTGCCTGGCTGCAAGATTTCCCAATTGCTTCTGGAATAACATTCTTTCAGGCTGATGTGTATTGGGAAAAGAGACAGAGTCTTGGTTCAGTATTCCATTCAAAATTATGTTCCCTTGACTGTGATTTGGTCACAAGCTCATTCTCCAAACAATTTATGTAGCTAAATGATTAAGCTGATGTAATGTCAACTCTGGGGGAAGCACTTGGAGGAAAAAGACAGTCCTTTGGAGGGAGATTGAGGCGTCATTAAAAGGAAAGGTATTAATAGATGCTGGACAAAAAATAAAAAACAATGCCAAAACAATGTATGTTCACTCTAATTATTTAAACTGGTTCTTTCAAGACTCTGATATATTACCTATATAAGAGTTAACATTATGCTTATATATTATCCTGAAACGGTAAGTATAACTAAGTTATTCATTATTAACAATATTTTTACAATATTCATTTTTAAAAAAATCTTTGCATACATTTTATCTTATTCAATGCTCCCAATTCAAAAGTCTTTTTGAGTTACATTAGGAGGTTGGTTGTTTCTTAATGTTTGCAGCTCAGGGAACCTGTGTTGCCACCCAAAATTATGCAGCTAATTGGCAGTAGAGGCTAGCATTCCACCTCATTTCACAGCTCCATTAGACCACAAGTGCCCAGTCAGGTATCATATGGATGTGGTTATCTTTCCTTTGTCTCAGCAATTTGTAAAGCATTTTCTACTTGTTGCACATGTGTGAGATCAAAATGGATGAAAGAGAGAAAGTGTACAATGTCTTTCAAATAAGGTCAATACTGTTTATCTTCTCAATTTGACAATTGTTCCCTCTTATATAATCTGTAAGTTACATTTAAATTGTGCTTACTCTCCTTTCGATTGAGGAGCCAGGTGTGAGGCAAACAAAAGGGCTGTGTTTGCTAAGCCCTATTTGATGGCACTTGGCAAAATTTAAATCCAGAACAGTTCCAAGGGAGAAGATATGAAATAGAATTTCAGAAGCAGCAACTTAATGTGGATACGCGTGAGTAAGAATAAGGTTAAAGATCAAATGTCTAAACCATTTACAAAATATTTTTAATCAGTATCAGAAGGAATTCCATTAAATATAATGCCAGGGAACCTAGCTAAAGAAATATCTACCTAGGCTTCCCCTCATAAAATCAAAGATGACTAGACACAGATAAGAAGTCACTTTATGCCTTTGCCATATGATATAGAGACTTAATATCAATCCAAACCCAAATGCAGACTGTCGCTATCTGTGCAGCTATCCAGTTTTAGAACACTGGTACTCATCCCAACCCAATATTTATGCTTCCCTTTTAAAACAAAATAACCAGGACAGAAAACCTCTCTGGGGACATGTGGAAAGAGTAGTACAGAGTATGGAATGTTGCTTCTGAATGAGTAGCTTTAGGTCCAGCAATTGAAGCATTCAGAGAGGAAAAGAGACAGATTCAAGTACTAGTGTGTGTTCATGGAATTCTGCTGATCATAGGACCATAGAGTGGTGATAGGAGAAATGTCAGTCTCAGCACAGCAGAGCTATATTATACACTAGAAGTGGGCATATGAAATTGCCTTCCAAATGCAGATCTGAAAAAAACATATTAAAATTGCCTAAGTGGAAATGATAACAAAAGTAGAAGCAACCTTACACACTATCTGCTGAAGAATGTGGAGTTTAGGTAGTTATACCTCATTTGCCTCTTCCTTCTTTAACAAACAGTACTCCACAGACTCTACCATTGAACTTCTGTTTATTCCGATACAGTCTCAACATGTCTGATCTCCTCTGTGGCTATGGCTATGTGGATGGTTTCTATTGCTGACAACTCCCAGTTTTGCAGCTCCTGCACTAGCCTCAGCCATGAATTCCAGACTCTTACATCTGGCTGACTCCTCAGCATTTCTACTTAAAGATATAATAAGCATTTCAAATATTACGTATACAAAGGCAAGTATTCCCTCTTTCTGTCTGATCATTCCATTTGCCTTAAAATATATTTTTCTGATATTAAGAGAATGATACATGTTTAGTATTTCCTTTACATGTATTTTCTCACCTCTGGTGTTTTTATTTCATTATTACACACGTGAAGAAAAGTGCCAATAAACATATATCTCAGTGAATTATCACACAATGAATACCTGTGTATCCACCATGTAAGTCAAAAGATAGGATGTTGCCAGCACTGAAGAAGCTATCCTTTATACTCATCTCTATCACTACCTTTTCCCTCTTCCCTAAAGTTAGACACTACCTTGACCCCTACACTCCATTTTAGTTTTACTCGCTCTTGAACTTTCTGTAAATGGAATCATGCACATAGGGTTTTTTTTGGTATGCCTGACTCCTTTGCTTAGCATTATTTGTGTAATTCATTCACAAACATTCATTTCATATAGCTATGTTTCAGTTATTTTCCTTGCAGTGTACTTTGAAATACAAAAGAATATTATATGAATACACAGTAGTCTCCCCTCATCCATAGGGGTTGGAGGATACATTCCAAGACCCTCAGTGGATACCTGAAACCACAGATATTACCAACCCTGTATGTACTATGCTTTTCCCAATACATACATACCTATGATAAAGTTTAATTTATAATTTAGGCACAGTAAGAGATTAACAACAATAATTAATAATACAATAGAACAATTATAACAATATACTGTAAAAAAAGTTAGTGAGTGTGGTCTCTCACTCTCTCCCTAAGTATCTTGTACTATTCCGCGGGTAACTGGAACTGCAAAAAGTGAAACGACTTAAAAGAGGAAACTACTGTGCCATTTACCTATTTTAGTATAGATGGACATTTGGGTTTTCTCCAGCTGTTTTTATTGCAAATAAGGCTGAACATCTTTGTACACAACTTTTGTGAATATTCTTGTGCATGTCTTTTGGACACACATACATGTATTTGAGTTGGGCGTATACTGAGTCAGGCAATACATACTTGTTCAACTTTAGAAGATAATGCCAAACTGCTTCCAAAAGTGACTCTATCAATACACAATGTCACCAACAGTACGTAAGTTCCAGGTGTTTTACATCCTTTCCAACACTAGGACTTGTCAGTCTTTATGTTTTAGTCACTCTGGTGGGCGTCGAGTGACATCTTATTGTGATTTTAAATTGCAATTCCCTGATTGCTAATGAGACTAAGCACATTTGAATATGTTTATTAAACATTTAAATATCCTTTTTTGTAAAGTATCACTCAAGTCACTTGCTCTTTTATCTTTTGGATTGCATGTCATTTTTGTAGTGATAAACAGGCATGTTTTATATATTATAAGCATCTTCTCCCACTCTGTAGTTTGCTTTTTACTCTCTTGATGGTATCTTTTGATAAATAAGTTTGTAATTTCATGAAGTTTAATTTGTCAATCTTTGTTCATAGTTAGCGCTTACTATTTAACAACTATTTCCCTACTCTTCAAAATGATAAAAAATACTGTCAAGCCTTTCAAATTTAGGTCTATAATCCATTTGGAATTTACTATTGTGCATGGAGTGAAGTAAGTGTCAAAATTCATTTTGTAATTCTGTTTAGAGATATAATTGAACCAACACCATTTACTGAAATAACTTTCTTTTCCTCACTTCTCAGCAGTGCTACCTTTTGCATAAATCAACTGTCCATACGGATGAAGATGTGTCTGAACTTTCTAATGATGTTGCATTGGTCTATATTACAATTAAGCAAACACCAAACTGCCTTAGTTATAGTACCTTTATCAGTCTTGATATCCAATAGAGCAACTCCTTCCTTCCTGTCATCTCAAGGCTGTCATGGCTGTTAACTGGGTCTTTGTATTTTCATACAAATTTCAGAATTAGCTTGAAAGGATCCTCTCTCTCACCCTCTCTCTCCACTTCCCCATTAGGATTTTGATTGGGATTGCACTGTATGTACAGATCAAACTAGTATAATTGATGTCTTTTCAATATTGAATCTTTTTCAAATCCATAAACATTGTATTTTTCTCCATTTATTTTGTTTAATCTCATTCAAAACATTTTAGCATCTGTGTGTTTTGTGCATGTACATTGAGCTTATAATCAGTAATCTTAGCAAGCTCCTATATTAATTTTAATAACTTACCTACTTTTTATAAAAAATTTGTACATAGGCAAGTACTATAAGATACCTTATCAGGGTAGTAGTTCGTATTCAGGTACTTGGCAAAGTACGTGTACGTGTGTGTGTGTGTTTATATGCTATTAGAGGGTAGGAGAACTACTTTTAAAATGTGCTAACGTGCTCTCGGGCTTGTTCAGCTTTAGCACTAGGATGATTATTGACCTTAGCCAAATAACTTAACATCCTAGTTTTCATTTGATTATCAGTAGAGAAGGGGTAAACCCAAAACTCTGATCTGGTCTATCCTCAGTAAGAAACTGTGACGAGCATCCAGAAGAACATCTGTTATACGCTTGTAAGCTTCTCAGGTATAAATGCAAGCTGGAGATGTACACTCCTTGATAGCTTCAGCTATGATTAGCATATAATTTAATAAACAGAACACCAGACAGTTACCACTTAGATTCAGTGTTTTCATTTCCCATGTAAGTGTTCTGCACTTTCCAAATTCACTGCTACATTTATTTGTTACTACTTTTTATATTTGACATTCATACAATTAATTTAACCAGTTGAACATTCATATAAAATTTTTCCAGTTTCCTGTGTAGTGGTATAATTCAAAACTTGACAATGACAACTGAGGATTTAGAATTAATTTTGGAGATAAAGCACAAGACAAAAGATAGATATATAATAATTGCATCAATTTGCATATATATTATGTATATTCAAAATTATGACATATTTATAGATATTATAATCACCTTAATGTGTAGAGAGAAGAATAATTCAAAAATTCATGATGGATTAGAAATCCATGAGTTCAATCATAAAAAGTTTCTTGAAATCTGTTGCCACTGAATTGTATCTATGTTTCTCTCATTTGATAGAATATTTTGAATATGACAATATGGACTATGAAATATGTATGTGTAATACCTCTTGAAAAATATTACCGTTCTCTGAACTGTGAAGATATTTGAAGTAATTTCCAAAAGGCCACAAAATGTGAAAAGATCAAGAAATCAAAAGTAATTCAAGTAGATTAGAACTATCAACAGGAAACTTAATTACCACTGCTACTGGTAGCAATTTACTAATGTATAGTGGGGAATTTTAAATTACTGTGAGAAAGTGAACCTCAGAGTATAACTTTACTAAAAAATTACAGTAGCAAAATATATGAATATGAATTATGAAAATTAAAAGAGAAGGTAGAATAATCTCACCAAGCAAATTTCCACATCAATCAAATTTGCAGCCACGTGGGACAGGATAGCAGAAAATTTGGTTTGGGTTCATATGATTTTCAGAAGCAAATTCATTTGAAAGTGTAAAAAATGCTATTTTTCTGCACAGTTTTATTTTGAGTGTGGATTGTTGCATGGATCCCATTCACACGTCTTTTGGTCACTAAGTACTCTCTCTGAGTGTAGGAACTGAGATAAACCTCATCAGCAAGTTGTCCAGAGTGAGAAAATATAGCTCCTACCAGTTTCCTGGCTTTCTCTGTTCGCTACTAGCAACAGGAATAGCTAAGCAACATGAAACTATTTCACATGGTAAAGATTTTTTGAACAATAATAATGGTGCCCAAGTGAGAGTGTGGGATTGTCTCATCAAGGGGTCTTTGTTGGTATGCCACCCCTTGCTTGCTCAGGGAGAATATCAGTCTTTGTTCTAGGAACCCAGTGGTTTTAATGGGGCACTTAAGAATCACATGGGAAACTTTGCAAAATGCAAATACTCAAGCCACACCCTTAGAGCATCTAGTTTAATTGGTTTGGGTAGGGTTTGATCAATTTAAAAAAAGGATTAAACCCACTAGCACATGATGATATAGACCATTATTTAAGAATTACTAGCCTAGAAGGCCTCTTTGTGCTTTGATAGTTACCTGCCTTTTTTTTTTTTTAAGTGTTTTAATACTGATGAGTTACTATGTTTCCAGTGCTGAAGTAATAGCTGGATATTTTAGATTCTTATCTGAAAAAATATTTTAATACGGGTTCTTAAATGTATTTTCATTTTCAGTAATTATCTCATAGGTTCTTAGAAACATGGACTTTAGTAATTTTGAATCTTTGATGGGCATTGGTAGGGATCAAATGGCTATTAAACTTTGAAACATTTGCTTCCTAGATCTCTAAAGGGTGAATGTGACAGTTTTTCTTAGGGACATGCTTTTTCTTTGTTCTCATTGAGATCACTTTGATGAGTTATCTTAGACATGCTTTGTGAGTCAACAAACTATTAATATCTTTTTATCATTCTCCTGGTGATATCAGATGTTGATGAAATATTTCAGAGGAACAGACTTTAGCTTGGGAGTGCTTCACTTTGAAAATGCAAAAGTGGCTCTTTTGAAGATATTTTACAGAAACTGATTTGAAGTTGTTGTTTCTGCTGTTATAAAATGTATTTATTTCACGGAAATTAACAGTTCAACTATGGTCCAAAAACAAGGTTTGGGGAAGGCCTGGATATGAGGGAGGTGAGCAGTAAGGAAGAGAAGAAAGAATGAACACTTGGCTAAGGATAAAATTACAAGGTTTTGAGTGCAGACCAGTTTTGGAAGCTGATTTCCAAATCTTATGCATCTATACACAGTTTGTCCGTGTGTTGGTGCTCTTACTCAGTCTCAAGTTTGTCCCAGGTATTATGATGTTGATTCAAAGCTTAAATATGAGAATATGACCCCTACTATACAGTTTTTCTGTTGAACTATACAGCAACCAAAAATGTGTATATCTTCACCACATAACAATTACATTTATTCACTACTCATTTTAAATAGTTTTATTTGCTATGGAGGGTAACAAAATTTTCCATTTTAACTCTGTTGAAATTGTGATTCATATGGTCTAATTGCTCAAAAGGTCTTGAACAAAGGCCTAATAATAATAAACAAATCATTGTCATCTGGACTATAGTTATGATTTCCTTCACTGTTTTTATATTTTATATTTTTTGTCTTTAGGCTTTACTGATTCTATTTCTTATTACTACCAAAATGATCTTCCTAAGAATCCAATCATCTGTGTGCTAAAATACTTTAAATATTTTCTCACCAATGCTATATCATTGATTCACAAGTAAGGTATCACATTCTTTAATTGCATTCATTTATTATTATCAAGGGGATAAATACTGCCAAGCAATAGTATAAGGTTTTCCTTTAAATGTACCTCAAAACCTGTCATATGCCTTGTACCAAAACTTTCTAAAAATTTCTCCTTATACTTCTAATAATTTCTTCTACGTTTTGCTCTTTCCTTTACATTCTTCTTAATAAGAACCAAAATAAGCTTCTGGCAAACCAAGATCCCCACCCAATGGGTAGCAGTGGAAGGGGGAAAAAAAAACCAGAAATGATAAAGCCAGAATCCTTTTTGCTAGGTTACAAGAAAAGGCTAACAACACTCATACATTAATATTTTTGCCCCATTATATAATTAACACCTCATTAAAGAGAATTAAAAAAATATTTTCCTGAATCCATGGGATGTACTGAATTCTTGTAGTACAATATGTAAAGCTCTTTTGGACCCAATCTTCTCTTCTGTATTATCTCTTTTAATGGTACCATATGTATGTAGTTAATACAAAACTTTGAATTTTCCTCAACATTTATTCATTGGCCAGTAGTGTAAGTGTGACCTCGTCTGTATTTGATGACTGACTCTACTCTACACAATCCCAATTTTCTTGGTTTAGTCCAAATTCTCAGAATCCAGGAAGTATTTTGAGTTGTGTTTCAGGTCATGGGTACTGGAGTCAGATGGATTTAAATGTGAATCCTTAATTTACTAACTACTATCTGCATGAGCCTGGACAAGTTACCTCATCTCCCCAAACCTCAACTGATAAGTAAAAATAATGATGCTTCACTAACAGAGATGTCATAAGGATTAAATATGATAGTGCATAAAGAAATTTAGCACACAGCATGTTGCAAACTCTCAGTAAATAATAGCTACTACTTCCACAACTAATAATAATAAACAAATCATTGTCATCTGGACTATAGTTATGATTTCCTTCACTGTTTTTATATTTTATATTTTTTGTCTTTAGGCTTTACTGATTCTATTTCTTATTACTACCAAAATGATCTTCCTAAGAATCCAATCATCTGTGTGCTAAAATACTTTAAATATTTTCTCACCAATGCTATATCATTGATTCTCAACTTTTTCCTTCCTACAAATATATAATTATTTTCTGGAGCACACACATACTTACATACACACACACATGCACATACACATACATACACCATAAATAAAAATAAAAATATGTGGCAACCATAACTGGGTTGGGCAAATATAGAATGGATCTGGTGGTTTTAAATTATATCATTGCCTTTATATTCTCATACTCTCCCTCTTTCCCTTTATTCTCCCTCCTCAGCCCCATCTCCATCATTCCATCTCTCAGATCCTTTTCCATTATTGTCCTTATTCTCTCCCTATGATAAAGCATCCTTGTCATCAGGATATAACAATTTTAGTTATGGTCATTCCTGTGCTGATCACTGTGACTGAAGAAGGCCTCAGGATGATCGGCCAGATGTGGTACAGATACTTACGTGGTTAGCAAGGTGGGGCACTGTGATCAGAAACTCCTAGTACTATAGGAGGTGTGAAAGTGCAGGTCTCTCAGATGAAGTCATTTACTTCTATCAGAAGAGGCGAGAAATGGGGTTCGGGTTGGGGGAAATCCTGCAAATTCCATTTTAGCATATAGCAGATGATATTGCACATGTGTTACATATTTTTATTTATGATTTTCAATATAGCAGCTGAAATGTCAGTTCTTTATTGCTCAAAAGGCAATTGGATATTAATGACATAAGAAAATAATGAATCTTCTCTAATTTACTAAAAAGCACAAACAAAGAAAACATTAGTTGTAAAACTCCTTGCAAATATGCGTGTCATGAGACTCCAATGTGTTTCATGGTTGAAAACTTCAGAGTTGGAGAATAAAGTCCAGACCATGGCATTTAACACCTTATAGGCTATGCTGTAGCCTTTTATTTTAGCTCTTGTACCACTGTTTCCCATCCTGTTTGTAATCCGCTCCCCTACCCCAGCACTTTATGTGACATCACACCATTAAGCCATACGTTGGTCCATCACAACTCTCTGATTTGCACATGCCATTTACGTTTACTGTCATTGTTTCCTCAGAACCTGACGTAGTGCCTGACCCATAGTTGGTTTTCCGTTAATATTAAGTTACGTTGATGACTAGGAAACAATCACAATTCAGTACAATTCAGGATGTTAGCAGATTAAATGAATATTTGGCTATCATGGATATAGAGGACAAAGGAGAAATCCTAGCAGAGTGAGTAAAGTAGAGTGAAAGTCCTGTGTAATTGTCCGACTATAGATTCATTATGCTACTCTTATGTTCGTGCTAACAGAATGGTGTGTGGATGGGATCTAAAATGTAAACCTGGCCTTGGGCCCAATTCCCCTGAGATCTCGTGATTGCTGACAACTACAGATATTTGTTGCCTAAGCTGAGACATAAAGGCTTGAAAATAGAAATGCAGGTTCAGGTGTGTTTTAACACAACTCTCTTTTATTCACTGTATTTTTGGTATATTGCTTTCTATTGAACATATGTAAAAAATCATATGCAAAAATGCAAATATCATTTCAATCAATTTTGAGTATTTTTATATTGCAATTAACAAAGAGTAAAGCAAAGCTTCTCTTTGATTTAATACATATTTGGGCGATAGATCAAAAATATCAGCTCTTCCTACACTGGTGTAATGGCAGACTCAGGAATTCTTATTTCAGTCTAGAAGGATAATTATATGCCTTTCATAAAAGTTCAGGTATTTACTTCTAAAATTAAAAAAAATACATTTTCACTACTTTTTTGTTTTTGCACTAAAAATAATTAATTGCCCTGCAATGGACTGAAATTTTCATTTAAACTCAACTTAAGACTTGGATAACCTTCAAGGTTTTTAATTGAAAATTAATGGTTCTCTCTTAAAACCTGTGTAATAGAAGCAGCAGAGGTCTCAGTAGTGCCTAATACTTACGGCATAATCTTCTCAACCCCTTTCTTTCATAGATGTTAGGAGTAGGAATAGCTTTCCGGTTTTAAGGTTCCGAAAAGTCTAGGTCATGTGGTGTCATTTTGAAAATGAATACTGAGTTGGGACTACTAAGTTTTGATTTCAAATTCTGCTTCTGCCTTTATCAAGCTATATGGACCAAGAGAAATAATTTAGCTCTTCTACAGTGTTTTAATTTTTCGTCTGTAACATGTAGCAAATAACCCAGTAAATATTATGTATTGTATATTTTATATTTTATATGAATCAAAGTTATACATATCAAAGTGTCTAATAGTTCCACAAAAATATATTAATTGATTGATTGATTGATAGATATGGTCCCTATCCCTGCCCTCAGTTCCATCTCCCTAGAACAACCATTTTCAGCTCTTTTAGTTGGTTATTTTAGTGGTTACTTCCATTCCCCCAAACAGATTATTCTGAGAATTAATTTTGAATTTAAAGCATTGTCTATTGTCTTCCCTCTATGTAGGATTAGTATTTCACTTTATTTTTACTCTTACCTCTCCCACAATCCATTCACAGTTATCATCATCCTCTTCCATACTCCCAGTATATTCCCATCATGATTATGGTTAGCTCAAATCCTTTTGCTTTCCTGCACAACAATTTGTTTAATAATTATGCTGTTTTTTGTTGTTGTTGTTGTTGTTGGCTTTAGTTTGCTAGGGCTGCTATAACAAAGTGTCACAGACTGGGTGATTTAAACAACACAAACCTATTTTCTCAGTTCTGGATAGTAGAAGTCCAAGACCAAGGTGTCAGCAGGTTTCTTCTGAGGCCTCTCTTTTTGGTTCGTAGATGGCTGTCTTCTCCCTGCGTCTTCACATGTCCTTCCCTCTGTTCATTTCTACGTTCAGATTTCTTCATCTTATAGGGACACAAGTTATACAGAATTGGGGCCAACCCTAATTACCTCATTTTAATGTAATTGCCTCTTTAAAGACACTAACACCAAACGTATTACATTCAGACCTCAACATGTAATTCAGCCCACAGCACTAATTTTTTTATGGAATCCATAAGAAATCCTAAACTTATCATGTATTATGTAAGTCTCCTCTCCAGACACTCAGCCACATCAGTTATTCTGTCCGTTTCATCTACCTCCAAAAGTCTCTCAAGGAATATACAGCTCTATGCAATTGGTCCATAACTGCCATGCTAGAATCCGTCCTGAGAGAATCCCGGGGGTTATCTTCCCTTCTCTTCTGGGTCACATGGCTTATTTCCTGCAGGTCATAATGTCTTGGTTTATTCCTTCACCTGGGGGGAGCATAACCTCCAATAACTTCCAAAAAAATGGTATATAAAAGTTCAGAATTTTGAGACCACACAAGTCTGAAAATATTTTATTCAGCCTAGGTAGTGATTAAAAGTTTGGCTAGGTATAAAATGGTAGCTCGGCGTCATCTTTCTTCAGAATTTTGAAGATATTGCACCATTGCCTTCTAGCTTTTGGGTGCTATTGAAAATTATGAAGAAATTCAGTTTTTATTTTACATATTTGACATTTTTTTCCTCTCTCTCCCTTTCTCTGTCTGAAAGTTTTTAAAAATTTTTCTTTGAGGTCAGTTTAAAAGTTTAAGACCCTCATTAAGGAGCATGCCCATCCCCCAGACAGTGAGCACTGCATCCCTTCCTGTCCCCCCACCTGCCCAACACCCTGTGAATGTTACTTCCCATATGTGCATACTGTTTTGATTACTATAACTTTGCAGTGAGTTTTGAAATCAGGAATTGTGAGACCTCCAACTTTCTTCTGCTTTTTCAAGACTGTTTTGGCTATTCAGGGTCCTTTGAGATTCTATATAAATTTTAGTACCAGTTTTTCTTTTTATGCAAAAGATATCATTGGGATTTTGATAAGAATTGTATTGAATCTGTAGATAGCTTTGGGTAGTATTGACATCTTAACAACATTAAGTCTTCCAATCTGTGAATGCAGATGTCTTTCCATTTGTTTATTCTTTATTATATTTTAGCAACATTAGTAGTTTTCACTGTACAAGTCTTTTTCCTTCTTGGTTAAGTTCATGTCTAAGCATTTTACATTTTTGATGGTATTATAAATGGAATTGATTTCTTAATTGCCTTCTGAGATTATTCCTTGTTCCTGTTGGGAAAGTTCACTGTTAGTGCATAAAAATGCACCAACTTTTGTGTATTGATTTTGTCTTTCATATTTTGTACATTAAAGTTGTATTCCAGTAACTTTGCTAAATTTCTTTATTAGTTCTTAAAGATTTTCTTTGTGTGAAATCTTTAGAGTTTTCTACATATAAGTACACACATAAGATTATGTTGTCTATGAACAGAGGTAATTTGACTTCTTCCTTTACAATTTGGATGCCTCTTGTTTCTTTTTCTTGCCTAATTGCTCTGGCTAAGATTTCAAGTATATGTTGAATAGAAGTGGTAAAAACAGAAATTCTTTTCTTTTTCTTTTTTTATATTCAGAAAAATTCAAAGCCTTTTATTTTCAATATTTTTAAAAAATGCACATTCAACTCAAGTAATTAGAAAAAGAATAACACACAAACCAGCATTTTTGATAATAGCCATTCTCACTGGAGTTAAGTGATATCTCATTGTGGTTTCGATTTGCATTTCCCTGATGATTAGAGATGTTGAAGAAATTAATAAAGAATAAAATAGTGAATTAGAAATAGAAAAATCGTTGACTTAATAAGTACACGTAAGAACTAAGAATGTGAGAATAATTTTCATAACATGAAATATAACCTGAGGATCTTTTGAAAAGACACTGATTATTCTCCCTTTTCAAACCTCCCAAGTTTTTCCTTCTTCTATTTTCACAAAACACCAAATTTTTTTTAGAAATAATACAACATGCTCCTAAAACGTATTCTTATTCCTCAGATTGGTAAAGCTTCATCTCTTAGGATTCAGCTCAGCCAAATTAGTATGTCACCAGGCATGCATAGATGCGGACGGCTGTCATTCAAAAAGGAGCTGAACTCTGTTCTCCTATGGCTCAGTCTAGCAGGGAAGAGAAACCTGTACAGACATGTGGTAACATAGTTAGGGGAAAAATAATAGCAATTCATTGCTTTGTTCCCTGTTGAGCTTTCCTGCTCAAGATGCTTAATTGTACAACATGCTGTAGTAGGGAGAAACAAAATTTGAAGTGATGTAATTTGAGTCATGGTTGTTTATTAATGTTGTAAAACCTTAGACAAATCACTTACTCTCCTGGGGCCTCAGCTCCCTCATCTTTGAAACTAGGGTAGTGATTTTCTCTATAGTACTGGGCTCACAGGGGTGTGGGGCTCAAATAAGATAATGTTCCTGAAAATCATTTAAATGTGTTATAATGCAAAAGTTATTTTTATTAACACCATTAGCATCCAAATGTAAATGATTGTGAATTTCACAAGTCTATTTGAATTTTACACTTCTTCCATTTGCTCCAGAAAACCATCTTCAGTTACCATTTTTTTTTATTTTTTAAATCTTTTTTGCACTTTTATTTTATTTATTAATTTATTTATTTTATTTCAGAATATTACAGGAGTACAAAAGCTTTGGTCACGTAAATTGCTTTTGTACCATTTGAGTCAAAGTTATAAGAGTGCTCATCCCCCAGCTAGTGTGCATTGTACCTGTTATATGTGAATTTACCCATCCCCACCTCCTCCCTCCCACCTGCTTGGTTTCCTAAGAATGTTATTTCCATATGTTCACATAAGTGTTGGTCTATTAGTTCCAATTTAATGGTGAGTACATGTGGTGTTTGTTTTTCCATTCTTGTGATACTTCACTTAGAAGAATGGTCTCCAGCTCCATTCAGGATAATAAAAGAGGTCTTAGTTCACCATTTTTTTTATGGCTGAGTAGTACTCCATGGTATACATATACCACATTTTATTAATCCGCTCATGTATTGATGGGCACTTGGGTTGTTTACATAGCTTTGCAATTGTGAATTGTGCTGCTGTAAACATTTGAGTGCAGGTGTCTTTTTTTATAGAATGTCTTTTTTTTTCCTTTGGGTAAATACTCAGTAGTGGGGTTGCTGGATCAAATGGTAGTTCTACTTTTAGTTCTTTAAGGTATCATCTCCTTGTTACTTTCCATAAAGGTTGTACTAGTTTGCAGTCCCACTAGCAGTGTATGAGTGTTCCTATCTCTCTGCATCTATGCCAACATTTGTTGTTTGGGGACTTTTTGATAAAAGCCATTCTCACTGGAGTTAAGTGATATCTCATTGTGGTTTTGATTTGCATTTCCCTGATGATTAGAGATGTTGAGCATTTTTAATATGTTTGCTGGCCTTTATTCTGTCTTCTTTTGAAAAGTTTCTGTTTATGTCTTTTGCCCACATTTTAATAGGGTTGTTTGATTTTTTTCTTGCTGATTTGCTTAAGTTCTTTATAGATTCTCATTATCAGCCATTCTTTTCTTGTTCCAGACCTCAGAGGAAAAGTTTTCACTTTCTTGCCAAAATATGATGTTACCTGTGGGCTTTTCATAGATGGAATTTATTATGTTGAAATAGTCTCCTTGTGTTCCTAGTTTATTGACTTTTTTTTTATCATGAAAGGATGTTGAATTTTGTTAAATGCTTTTTCTGCGTCAATTGAAATAGTCATGTTTGTCCTCCCTTCATTCTGTTAATGTGGTGGATTACATTGATAAATTTTTCTATGTTGATTTATTCTTGCATTTCAGGAATAGATTCCACTTGGCCATGGCATATAAATCTTTTAATCTGCAGTTGAACTTGGTTGGCTAGTATTTACTCGAGGAATTTTGCCTCAATATTTATTAGGGACATTGTTCTATAGGATTTTGTTTGTTTGTTTGTTTCTGATAGCATCTTTGTCTGGATTTGGTATCATTGTATATGTATTTGGCCTCCCTAAATACATTGGGAAATGTTCCCTTCTCTTTATTTTTTGGAAGAGTTTGAGAAGGAAGCTTGTTTACATGCCTTGTAGAATTCACCGGTGAATCCATCTGGTCCTGGGGTTTTTCTTTGTCAGGAAGCATTTTATTACTGATTCAATGCTTTTACTAGTTGTAAGTCTATTCAGATTTTTTACAGCTTTGTGAGTCAGTCTTGGTAAGTTGTGTTTCTAGAAAGTTGTTCATTTTATTTAGGTTATCCAATGTGTTGGCACACAATTTTTCAAATTACTTAAATTTTTTTTTATTTCTGTAGAATTAGTAGTGATGTACCCCCTTTTGTTTCTGATTTAATTTATTTGTATTTTCTCTCTTTTTCTTAGTTTATCTAGCTTAGGGTTTGTTAATTTTGTTCATCTCAACAAAGCAATGCTTGGTTTTGTTGATTTTCTCTATTGATTTTCTATTCTCTACTTTATTTATCTCAACTTTATTATTTCCTTCCTTATACTAGTTTTGGGTTCAATTTTCTCTTCATTTTATAGTTTCTTAAGATATAAATGTAGTTTATTGATTTGAAATATTTATTGTTTTTCAATGTAAGCATTTATAGCTATAAATTTCCTTCTCAGCATTGCTTTTGCTGGTTACATAAAATTTTTTATGCCATGTGTTCATTTTGATTTGTCTCAAAGCATTTTCTAATTTCCTTCATGATTTATTCTTTGTCCCATTGGTTGTTTAAGAGGGTGTTGTTTAATTTCCAGCTATTTGTGGATTTTCCAGCTTTACTTCTGCTGTCAATTTCTAGTTTCATTCCATTGTAATTGGAAAAGATACTTGATATGGTTCAATCTTTTTATATTTATGAAGACTCCTTGTGTGGCCTAACATACAGTCTACCCTGGAGGATATGCAATGTGTACTTCAGAAAAATGTATGCAGGCTGTTCCCCTGTCTCTCTCCCTCTCCTCAGGCCTCCCTATTCCTTGAGACACAACAATATTGAAATCAGGCCAATTAATAGCCCTATGATGGCTTCTAAGTGTAGGAGTGAATGAAGGGTCTCATGTCTCTCACATTAAATCAAACACTAAAAATGATTAAGCTTAATGAGAAAGGTAGGTATAAAGCCAAGATAGGTCAAGTTAGCCAAGTTAGCCAAGTTGTGAATGCAAAGGAAAAATTCTTGAATGAAGTTAGAAGTGCTACTCCAGTGAACACATGAATGGTAAGAAAGTGAAACAGCCTTACTGCTGATATGGAGAAAGTTTGAGTGGTCTGGATAGAAGATCAAACCAGCCACATTCCCTTAAGCCAAAGCCTAATCCAGAGCAAGGTCTTAACTCTCTTTAATTTTGTGAAGGTTGAGAGAGGTGAGAAAGCTGCAGAAGAAAAATTGGAAGGTAGCAGAGGTTGATTCATGAGGTTTAAGAAAAGAAGCCATCTCCATAACAAAAAAGTACAAGGCGAAGCAGTAAGTGCTGATATAAAAGCTGCAGCAAGTTATCCAGAAGATCTAGCTAAGATCATGGATGAAGGTGCCTACACTAAGCAACAGACTTTCAGTGTAGCAGCCCTATATCAGAAGATGTCATCTAGGACTTTTAGAGCTGGAGAGGAAAAGTCAATGCCTGGCTTCAAAGCTTCCAAGAACAGGTGGACTCTTTTGTTAGGAACCTAATATAGCTGGTGACTTTAAGTTGAAGCCAGTGCTCATTTAGTATCCCAAAAATCCTACAGCCCTTAAGAATTTTGATAAATCTATTTTGCTTATGTTCTATAAATGGAACAACAAAGCCTGGATGACAGACCATGTGTTTGCAGCATGGCTTACTGAATATTTTAAGCCCACCGTTGAGACCTATTGCTCAGAAAAAAATATCTCTTTCAAAATATTATTGCTTGTTGACAATGTGCCTAGTCACTGAAGAGCTCTAATGGTGAGGTACAGGGGGATTAATATTGTTTTCGTGCCTGTGAATACAACATCCATTCTAGAGTCTGTGGATCAAGGAGTGATTTTGACTTTCAAGTTTTATTATTTAAGAAATATATTTCATAAGGCTATAGCTGTCATAGATAGTAATTCCTCTGATGGATCTGGGCAAAGTAAATTGAAAACCTTCTGGAAAGGATTCACCATTCTAGATGCCATTAAGAACATTTGTGATTCATGGTAGAAGGTCAAAATATCAACATTTAAAGTTTGGAAGATATTAATTTCAGCCCTCATGGATGACTTTGAGGGGTTCAAGACTTCAGTGGAGGAGGTAATTACAGATGTGGTGGAAATAAAAAGAGACCTAGAATTAGAAATGGAGCCTGAAAATGTGACCGAATTGCTATATTCTCATGATAAAATTTGAATGAATAAAGAGTTTTTTCTTATGGATGAGCATAGAAAGTAGTTTTTTGAGATGAAATCTATTCCTGATGAACAGGCTGTGAGCATTGTTGAAATGAAAACAAAGAATTTAGAATATCACATAAATTCAGTTGATAAAACAGAAGCAAGGTTCGGGAAGATTGAATCTAATATTGAAAGAAGTTCTACTGTGGGTAAAATGCTGTCAACAGCATGACATCCTACAGATAAATCTTTTGTAAAAGTAAGAGTTAAACAATGTGACAAGCTTTATTGTTCTCTTATTTTAAGAAATTGCTACAGGCACCCTAACCTTCAGCCACTACCTACCTGATCAGTCAGCAAACATCCACATTGAGACAAGACCCTCCACCAGCAAAAAGATTAGGAGTTGCTGAAGGATCAGATGATTGTCAGCATTTCTTAGCAAAAAGTATTTTTGAATTATGTACATTGATTTTTATACCTAATTGCTATTGCAGGCTTAATAGACTACAGTATAGTATAAACATAACATCTATATGCACTGAAAATTTTTAAAAAATTGTTTTACTCACTTTATTGCAATATTCACTTTTTTGGGGTGGTCTGGAGCTGAATCTGCTATATCTACAAGTTATGCCTGTATTTTTCTATTTTTAGGTGGACTGTTTTATATATGTGTTTTGGTCCAGTTGGTTTATCAGGTTCCAGTCCTATTTTGTTATTGATCTTCTGTCTAGCTGTGTTACCCATTATTGAAAGTGGGGTATTGAAGCCTTCTGTTATTGCAGAACTTCCTATCATTCTTTCAATTCTGTCAATGTTTGCTTCATGTATTTAGGAACTCAGATCTTTGGTACATATATTTTTATGATTTTTATATCTTCTTGGGAAATTAACCCTTTTATCATTATAAAATATCCTTTGTATCTTTTAGCATTTTTTATTTAAGTATATTTTGCCTGATATTCACATAGCCACCCCTGCTCTCTTTTGATTACTATTTGCATGGAATATTATTTTCACTTTCAATCTATGCAGGTCCTTAAGTCTTAATGTGAATCTCTTGCAGACAGCATATAGTTAGATATGATCTATTTTTTCATTATGCTAATCTATGGCTTTTGATTGGAGATGGACTAAATTGTGCCCCTCAATTCATATGTTGAGACCCCAACCCTCCATGTGTAGGTTTTTGGAGATGGGTCCTTTGGGAGATAATTTGGTCATGAGGGTGGAGCCTTCATAATGGAATATTTACCCTTATAAGAAGAGACATGAGATAGCACACACTCTCTCTCTGTTTTTCTTTCTCTCTCTCTCTCTCCACACACACATACATATTGAAAAAATACCATGTGATGAAGTAGAGAGAGAAGTTGGCCATGTGCAACCCAAGGGGAGAGCTCTCACCAGTAGCCAAATTTTCTTGCCCCTTGGCCGTGGATTTCCAGCCTCCAGAACTGTGAGAAAATAAATTTCTGTTGTTTAAGCCACCCAATCTATAGTATTTTTTATTATGGCAGCTCAAACTGACTAAGACAGAGATTGGTACCAACAAGTCAGGTGCTGGTGTAACAAATACCTAAAAATGTGGAAACAGGTTTAAAATTGTGTGATGGGTAGAGTCTGGAAGTATTTTGAAGTGCATGCTAGAAAAAGTTGTTATTGCCATGAAGGGATTTTTAAATGTGATCCTGGTGAGAGATAGAAACAGAAATGGAAAGTTGGAATAAAAGCTTCTATCTTATTGGAGAATACCTAAATAATCACACACAGAATGTTGGTAGAAATATGCATAGTAAAGGCTATTCTGATGATGTCTCAGATGAAAGCGAGGAACACATATTATTGGAAACTGGAGAAAGGCCTTCCTTGTTATAAAGTGGCAAAGAACTTTGACTGAATTGTGTAAGTGGTAGAAAGTACAAGAAAGAGGGAGAAATGAATAAGGAGAGAAACTTGGATTTTGAGCACTGATTATATAAGTCTAATTTTTTTAGGATGGAAGGTTCTGAAATCAGGAGCTTATATTAAAAGTGGGAATCAGCCAGTTATAATTGAAATTACAAAAATAGTCTTTTCAAGGAAATGTGTCATCCATCAACTAACTCCCTTACACAAATAGAGATGACAACTTTCTTAATGGAGATTTTAAAAAATGAGTTTTTAAATATGAAACCTTGTTTTTTTAGTTAAATTTCTATTTCTGATTAAGGTAGCCTTACACAAGCGATATTAGAGATAGAGGACACAATGTTTACATACGTTAAGGCCTTTTTAAAATGACTTAGTCTACATCCTCTAATGATAGTGGTAGCTCATAACTGGGAAGTATCTTTGAAGTCATCCATAAAAAGTAGCTACAATATGTTTCTTGAGTAATAACTATTTTTATTTATTAGCACAATAAAAGTTATCCAGCTATGTTAAATGTGGTTAAATACATGGCATATTATAAAATTGTAAAAGTAATAGTAATTAGTATTCAGAGGGTGTTAAAGTAAGTTAACCCACATTGGTATTACAGTAAGTGACTTGATTAGATGACACGCAACCTATTACCTTAATTATACTGCTTATTGATGTAACGCCAAAATTTCTGCTCTTTTATCAATTGAAATACCTACACCACAATTACTCTATACAATACCTAAAACCAGTATCTTTCCTTAGTGGTATAGTGCCTCTTGACAGTGTGATAACATGCCTCTGTGAGTTTTGGCAATCTGCCATAAAGCATTGCTATTTGCAAAAGGAAAAAAAATCTATCTTGTCTCTCAGTGTGTCTATGTGTGTCTTTATGCTGGAAAGCAGAGAATCATTTACATATGCCTATGCCAAGCTGAAACACTCAGGCTGTTTTGAGGTTTGAGCCTGAAAAACAAATGCTATTCAACATGGAGGGGACAAATATTTCAAAACACCACATTTTTTAAAGTATTTCCTAAAACGGACCTGGTTTCTCCTGAAAATTACACCCCCACCAGGCTTGACAAAAAATTTCATCTGGCACATGAACAGTTAGTGCCTGTGCTATCATAAACTTGTACCTCTGGGTTTCCTGTCTTTGGTTGTGTCAAATTTCAATTAATTAGGAAATATTTGCTTTTGCAAATGTTTCCAGTATTTTTAAACATTTAAGCAAAATATAGTCTGTTACGGTCAGACACTTTTTGTTTCCATCAGGGGAAGTAAGGGAGGTTTCTTTCTCAAATTGATTTTTGCAATAACAATGTACAGATTAGTAGTAATAATTATTTTTCAAAATGTGTGCTGAAAAGAGATGGGAAGAAGGACAGAGAGAGAGGGAAAGATGGTAATTTAAAATAAGTCATGGAAATATAACTTCGAAACTTGAAAACATTTCTTTGAAATCTAGACTCCACTTGTATAATGCTCAAGGAACCTGTTCTGGCAAAGTGTAAAGAAAACATTTTTAATGGATTGATTTTTAATTTTATTGTCTTTCCATTATGAAAATGTTCAAACATAATAAAGTTAGGGAGATTACATAAACAACTCCATGAACATATCTTCTGAATATAACTGCTGTCAATATTTTGCCATATTTGCTTGAATACTTTTTGTCCTAACATAATCTAAATCAAACCTCATGTTATCATGGCATGTTACCCCTAACACGTCAATATGTCTTTAAAATACAACAAATTTTTTGTACATATCAGTGAGTTTTGGTTTATATACCCAAAACTTATTTTAGGCTCTTTTTTTTTTGACAACCTCTTCATAGCATTTGACCCTGTGACTATTTTCTCCTTAAAACTCTCTGCCTATCTCTCTTTTCTAATTATTTTTCCTCCTTTCTCCTGGCCACTCTTTTGGTCTCATTCACTCCCCTGCCCACGGACACACATTTTAATTATGTGATAAATCTGGGTTTCCTCCTCCAACATCTATCCATTTTACTGTAGAGCTTAGTAACTGTTCGCAGGGCAATAAGAACTTTAAAAGTATGACAAAAAATAATGTGCAAGTATCTCTCTTAAAAACAATACATGTAAACAATGCTTCCACAGAAATCCTTGTGCTATTCATTTTCCTTATACATGTATATTGCTTCATATATATGCTAGGATCTTCATAATGCTAACCTCCAGAACATAATGCTCTTCTGAGCTTTCAGATCCAAAAAATTCAACTCCATTTAGGCATCTGAACATGGACATGACATAGAAATGTCAAATTAAGCATTTCCACATCTGTTATTTTTCATCCTGTTTACAAAAACTGCTCAATTCTAGGTTTCCCATCTCAGTGAAAGGTACCATCATGAGAACAGTTGCCCAAGCCAAAGGTAACGATTCCAATGTTACTCTTCCCTATTCCACATCCTTTTAAATCAATATAGTACCAATGCCTGCCTTCTAAGTACAGTTCAAGTCCATGTGCTTCCTCTAGGTAACACTGCAGCTACCTCTGTGCAGGATGTCATCTCTTATCTACTAGGTTATTTTAACAACCACTTAGTTGATGGCCCATCAATTCTTAATTTTGTTAAAAATCCAAGATGCCCACACCCATTCCATTTTTCATCTTTCACTGATTCTCCAGATACTTCCAAGTGAAGTTTATACACATGTTTTGTCTTCTACCTTCTCTCTTCCTACGCCCAAAACCTCCTTGACTACCTTCAAAACCTCAGCGCTTTCAGGCCTCTGAACTTGTTGCTACATCTGTGTGGAATGGCCCTTGCCTCCCTTCTTGACATAAGTATTTTACTTCAGCATTTGGTTGCTGACACTCCTTTTTGGAAACTCTGATCCTCCCAATATGCATTATGTTCTCTCCTTCTGTGCTCCCTTGGAACTTTGGACATACCTCTCCCATACCTCCATATCACACTGTACTTCAATTATGATTATCTTGACGGTCTTCTATAATCTATATACACCAAGTTCCTTGAGAGCAGGAACTATGACTTATTCATATTTGTCCCCCTTTATGTGGTAGAGGGCAGGAACACTGTAAGCATTCGGTGAATTAATAAATAAATGAATGATCAGGATCACACTAAATGCTATTCAAATTCAATATAATTATTACTTTACCTTTTTTCTAAATCAATCTAGATAGACAATAGTTAAAAGAAAACAGATATTCCTAGCCTAAAAATTAAGAATTTTGGAAATTTTTGTCTATATATGGAAGGATTTAAAGGATCATTTTTTAAATTATTAATGTAAGACCAGCTTATCATAGAAAAATTAACAGAAAAAAGATTGCAAATTATAAAGTACCATCAACCAGAGATAATAACTGTTCAAATATACAAACAAATATAATATGTGGACTAAATTCTTTATCTAAAATTTTTCATACTTTCCAATATCATTAAATATTCTTCAAAATATTTAATGTGATATTTAATAGTGGTATAGTATTCAATTAAAAAAAATATAATAATTTAGTTAACCTAAACCTACTAGGTATATTTCTGAAGCATTACTTATAGAATGTAATAATTAAATAATATTATATACAGCATAATAAAATATAATTGCCAAATTATATGTTCCTGTCATTTTTCTCTCAATGAAAAATGATTTTTCTTCCATTGAATGCAACTAGAAGTTGTTCAGAAAATAATTGGCACCCTAACGTTCTGAAGCTCATTTATAAATCCCATAAAAAAATATTTTTAATAGGAAGAAGAAAAACTTAAACAAGAAAAACCAGAAGATAGCCATGGTACTCTAAAAAAATTAATCTGAATCAACCTGCACTGGTTTGGTTGTAGCCCCCAAAAGATATGTCCACCTGGAATCTCAAAATGTGACCTTATTTGAAATTAGGATCTTTGCAGATGTAATTAAAGGAAGGATCTCAAGAGAGACCATCCTGGATTTACGGTGGACCCCAAATCCAATGTCTGGTCTCTTATAAGAGAAAGGCAGAAAGAGATTTGAGACACAGAGACACAGACGGGAAAAGGCCCTGCGAAGACAGAGGTAGAGATGGAGTTTATGCTGCCATAAGCCAGGGAATGCTAGGAGCCCACACAGACTGAAGGAGATGAGAAAGGATACTCCTCCAGAGACATCAGCAGAAGGGTGTCCTGCCAACACCTTGAATTCTGACTGCCAGCCTACAGAACTGTGTGAGAATAAATTTCTGTTGTTTTAAGCCACTCAGATTGTGATAATTTGTTACAGCAGCCTTAGGAAGTTAAACACAACCCAAAGTACTAAAAAAAATTGCTGCACCACAAATATTCTCAATACGTACGTTACACCTGACTCCTAAAAACATGACAACATAGGAAACAAGAAAAGAATAGAAATTGCAGGCACTGCCTAAAAAGTAGTATTTTAAACATCTGGTTAGAAATTAAGAATAATTTAGTAAAATTGATGTGCATTTAAAGAACAAGTGAAATTATTTATTTTGAAATTATATTGTGACATTTTTTCTCCTAACACAAAGAAGTAGTAGAAAGTCTTAATGGGGTTGCGGGGGAGGAGGAGGAATATTCTTTCCCTATGTACAATCATTATTTTTTTTTCAGATAAAATGATCACAAACAAAATTCAGATGTGATTATTCAAACAGTAAACACCAGCAAGAGAGAGGTGCCAGGCTGGGGAAGAAGCTATTGAGGTAAATTGCTTATGCTACTGAAGAGAGCAAAAGCTGCTTAGAATACATCGTGTGCCAGAGATGAGACTTAAAAATGAAATACACCTTTAAGCATAACTTAAAATAAATAGTTTGTGTTCTTGCTGAAGGACTCTGGAGGAATATTACTGTAACAAATTGCTATATTTAGTTCTTGGATAGCAGCCAGGTGTAGGTCAGACATGAAATTTTTCTATTAAAATAAACACTAGCAAGGGAAAAACAGACCTTCATGTCTAGAGACACACATATACACATCTCATACTGTATGTAACCCGATGGTCATTATTTCACAGTGACCAGACAGGCAACATGTGACAAAAAGCAACCAGGGTCTCTTGACTAGTGAGTGATAATAATGGGGTACCTAAGATTACTGACATTCCTGTAACAGATATTTCCCCATGAACTGTTTACAGCTGTCTCTGACTATAATATTTCCAAGCATTCAGGAGTGTTCAGTGGCCCCAGTGCAGCTTGTGGAGTTCAGCCAGAACTAGCGTGCTGCCACCCAGGGAAACTAGAGGAACCCAATTGCCAGCAGGCGACCCTTACTCCTAGCAACCTTCCTCCAGTTACATGTGGCCAGTCTCTTTCTGGAGGGTTAATGTAATAGATATCAGAGGCTAGTTATTGATTAAAAATGGAAATCAGAGTGATTCAACTGCTGTTTTTCTTTTTGTATTTTTTTTCCTGTTTAAACTGAGATGATTTTGTTGAATTAAATAGTACAGGAACCAATCTGCTGCTGTCACCTGTAGTGTTTTTGTTAGATTAATGACTGTCAACAAGTAGATGGGTGTTCATTCAAGTAATAATATGTTTTACAAATAAGAGTATTAAGCATTAAAATATATCCTTATGGCATCAACCTCCATCTTTGTCTTAGAACTAGGTATCATTTAGCTGACTAACTGGTGCTGGATTTGATAGAAATTTACTAACATGTTAGGAAGAACTTGAAATTCCTAGAGCCTTGATAATCTCTGTGATGTTGCACATTGCTATATGTGTAACTTTTATAAAATATTAGGACAAGTTTAAACTGTCATCATGCAAGAATGCAATAACACAGCCTCCCCAGCCTTTCATAAAAGTGACCATACAATAGGATGGTTGTGTTTATTTATGTCTTAAATATAGGTGAGCCCCATAATTTAATCAAAGTTTTGCAAACCAGCAACCAATGGGCTAATGCAGCCCTGAAATTGTGTTTTGTTTGACTGGAATGGTTTTTTGTCACTTGCCAACTTCTAAAATAATCGTGTGAGTTCATCTCCAAATCCCCAATTCCAGCTTCTTATGACTAAATCAGAAGATCTGGCCACACAAGGGCCACATGCACGCATGAATATTATTGGCAGGAACTCCATGGTGGCTGACACTTTTAGAAAGGACACATTATTTTTCACTTCACCATGATCCCCTCAGTCCTTATCATCTCACAATGTTGGTGGCTATTTGTCATTGGACCCGCACTATCACCCTGACCATTTGACCAGTTCATGTTAATCTGTCTGGCCTCTAAAGCAACGAAGTTCAGGCCCAGGTCTAACTTCTCATTTGTGAGTATGTCATTTCCACAGGCAATGCTTTTTCAGGCCACAGAGGTGGGTTCACTTGATTAAGAATCCTGAGTCCTAAAGAATGATTTTAAAGGAGTAACTTATGCTCTCAGACAGTCAGACACATTGAATTATTAACTTCTAGTGTTGTCACTCTAGACATGCTGGTAGGTCGTTCATCTCAATAATTCCATCAATTAGAATTGGAAGGGTTAAACAATTTGGAAAGAAGCTTGCCTGCTTAACTGATGATGCCAATTTGGTGGCTAGTGTGATGAAGGAAGAAGATGTTACTAGTGATTTTCCTTATTGCAGGCCTGGGCTACCCATCCTTGCTCTCTGTATTCCAGACCAGCCAAGCCCTTTCTTACTTTTCTAATATGTCAAGCTCTCCACACCTTAGGAACTCTGCACTAGTTTTTTTTTTTTTCTGCCCCAAACAGTTCTTCCTCTGTATCTCCTCTGCGTGATTTCTCCTCATCATCCAGTACCCAGATCAAACATTCATTCTAAAACAGCACACATGTGCCACACCATCCCCCCGGGTTTGGTTTTTTCACAGAATTCATGATTTTCTGTAAATATTTTGTTTATGTATTTGTTGACTTGATGATTTAGTGTTGGCTTTCAGCAGAATGTAAACTTTATGAGAACAATGATCTTGTTCATCACAGGATGAATGTATGAGAAAGCAGAGAATCAATGCCGTGGTGCACTTTGGCATTGAAACGGCGCAATGGTGGAAAAGGGAGGACTGAGAAGACAGAGAAGGGCCTATATTCCAATTCCCTAGAGTGATAGATTTATGAAATCCACAGATTTTAGAACCAGATTAGACATAGACCAATTAGACCTAAGTGGCTTTTGCCACTCAAAGCGCTGGTCCTTAACTGCTTAGTAATGGCCCATGACAAGACATGGAGTGTGCACCAAAAGGTAAATCCATACACTACTTTCTTCATTGAGAGAGTCATGCTATGGCAAAAATGTAGGGGAATACAACAGTTTGCCTCATGATGTAATTGATTTGCATCTCGGCACAATCTTATCACATTGCAGACTGTTAATAATTTGCAGACTGGTATCTGCCCCGGGATAACTCTTTAAGTAACACTGGTTAAATATGTTTGTGTGTGTGTGTGTGTGTGTGTGGAATGTAAATTCCACTTTTAAAAGAATATTTGAATTAGAAAATGGGTTTCATGAGAGAAAATATCTCCATAATGAGAGAAAGGATAGTGCGTGATACTAAGTTACTTTGTCAAACGATTATATAATACTTGCCATGAAAACAGTTATTTATTGAAATGGATGGTAAATTAGAGAGGTTGGGGGCAGAGAAAAGGGTATAGGAAGGGAGGCAGGGAAGAGAAGATACTTGGGAAATGCACATGAGCATATTCACTTAAAACAAAAAATAAAAGTGATTTACTTAAATTATAAAAGTTTTTAGAGGTCATATAATCAGTGATCTTGTGGCTTGAAAAATGTATCTGAAAGACAGTTACAGGAGCTGAATATGAAATATATTTTCCATGTATGCTCCTGATACATACATTTCCATAGAGGCTCAGATAAATTATTTTATGTGCCTAAAGAGTGTCAGAAAAGATAATTTTAACTTTAACTTCAATAGAAAACCAAAATTTATTAACAGAATTATAATAAAGCTGAACAGGTTATTCTTCTTTGGCCAGCTCTGACCTTTTAAAGTCACTTGACCGTATCTATAACAGAATAAATAAGTATATAAGGATTGCATGATTCATCATATTCTCTTTCTAACCTATCCACAAGTTATCTGTTCATTTGAAAATTCTACAGGGTAGCCTCCTGAAATGGTAGTGGCCTGAAGATGAAGCTTTCTCCCCTTTCTATTTTATACTTGCTCTGGTGTTCTGGGTAACTGTGAGGATGTTTCCAGCAGGTAAATGTTCTCATAGGTCAGAGAACCAGTAGAGAGGAATTAGGGTTGGGGAAACTAGCTAGATAGGGCATTTCCAAATACAGTAATAAATGGATGAGGGTGCAATCAAGTAGACTTTTTTAAGTCAGTTCCTTCTGAGAAATAGATTGTCCGTCTAGGTGAATTCACCTTTTAACATTAAAAGCCAGCTTCCAGATCAGTCTTATCCGTTCATTCACTGGCCACTAAATGGCATTGACGAATTACACTTTCTAATCGCCAGCATTGGCAATGATAAATCTCTTGACTTCTGGCTTTGCAAAGAGATTGGATTTGGTAAAGTAGCTGCTGTCCCAACCATTTCCTTAGAGATGTAAGCAGTCCAACTGATTGAGATAATTGTTTCCCTTTGTTTAGAGTGTTGATGAAACCAAACTCCCTGTTTTGATTTCAAAAAGTAGATTTAGTTACAACCCCTGAGTGTACCAGACCCAAGTTAGCAGGACAGATCCTATCTATCTGTTGGAAAAAGAAATAAATGAAAGCCTCCTGTGCTAATATTTTGTTAATATTAGATAAGCATTTCTAACTCTTTGAATGAAAATGGTAATATAAGTACAGTAAATTCACACTTGACCTTCCTTTGTCATCCTTTAAGTACTTTTCTTGCAGTTCCTTTTTTTGTTTTTTTGTTTTTGTTTTTGTTTCATTCCATGTCCTAACCCATAAAAGGGAAAAAGATCCTCAGGGATTATATGAGGCAAAAAAACTATCCCTTGATTTATGCGGTGAAATGAACTCTCAGACAAAACAATTAAAGCAATAAAATTTTCTTCTTGCAATGGTCAACAACAATAACTGATGCAAGAGATTTGATTGGCTTTCAAGTTCTGCTGGTTTTCTTTGGCTTCCTTATGGATTGGTTTCATGTGTAGTGGCTGAATATGGAATTCAGATCTAGCAGTAGCATGATAAATTGCTATGCCAGGGAGTCATTATCTTTCTCCACTGGAACTAATGGGCGATAGCCACAGGGACTCAAAATAACACTCAACCAACCATTGTCATAGTCAAAGTATGTATAGGAAATGCGAAATTGCTTTCCCTTTATAAAATTAAGATATTATAGAACACCTCTGACACAAACAGGAATTCCAGCATGACTGTAGGATTATGGCAGGGTTCAGCTTTAGAAATTAGTATTCTGGGTGGGTAGAATTAAAATAGATATTTCTTAACTATATACAGGTCTATCAACATTTTTTTCTATTTAGCACATTCATATATTTATATTACACATATGTTAATCCCACCATTTATGTAACCTTTCATATTTAACAGATTCAGATTATGAAAGCAAAAATAACTTTTGCATTTCTTTCCTATTCTTGCATAAATATAAAGTCTTTGTTTTCTTTAGAGAAAAAAATACTGTTTATATTGTACTTTTGCCAATTATTCAGGGCTAATGTGTTTTGAGTAATCTTTAAGAAAATGTTGGTAGCTAATTCAATGAAACAGGCTGCAGACTTGAATGACACCATCAGAAGTTTGGACTGCTTCTCCATTATACTTCTTAAAAAAGGACAATATAGGTAAATGTGAGAGAGAACATTTTGGCTGACTGTGGGACTGCCTCTTTTTCTGGGAAGACATTTATTATGTTTGCCTTTTCTGTCTTCTGAGCATGTGGATGTGTGAGGAAGAAAGTATGTTAGATATGTAGTTTTGATTTAAAGCACAGTGGATAACAGCAGGGTTGGTTTTATATATGAGTGGCCCCAGCAGGTGATGAATTGTTTTTGACTTTCATCATTTGCCAATAAATAAGAAAAGTGAGAGATTTATCATGTATGTAAAAAACTCTGCCAACATTCTCTATCATGTAAAATAAAATTTAATAAAATAGAACTTTTAAAATTGTATGCAATCGCTTGTTTCACTTTTATAGGCTGTACATTCCAAGGCTCTGTAGTCTTTCCAAGATAGGGAGTAGGATTGGGGAGATGGACTTACTTGTCCAGAGTTAGGGTAGTGACCATTTCCCACAGCTGACAGAAGGCTCCTGCCATGTGCAAAGTTGTGTGGCCATCTTCATGTGTGCCTACCTGTGACCCTTTTATTAAGCACCTAGCTGTGCTCAATAGTGAAATAGATTCTAATTGCTTCACAGCAGGGTAAGTGACTTAACCTGAAGCAAAGCAATAGTTTTTATTTGCAATTGCCAACACTTTCACACTGACTCCCCTCCACCTAAACAAAACAAAACAAAACAAAACAAAACAAAAAACAACAAAAAACACACCACCCTGAAAATAGTAAAACATGACCAAAGCTAACATAGTGCATTTTTTTCTCTCTAGTCCACACACACACACAAACAAATGAACAAGAAAAGATGTATCCAAAGACAAGAAAATGTTGTTACTGGAAATGGCCTTAGCCAGTTTAGTATTTACTCTTGCTAACATAATGATGATTTATATTTATTTATATTTATTAATTGACAATCTAGAGACTTCTAGACCTGTGTGGTAACAAGTAACTAATTTTGAATTGGAAGCACAACCTTGTTTGAGACAAACACAGAGCTAATTATTTATGATTTCTCTCTTCAAATATATATTGAGCACCTTCTAAATACTAGTCACTGGGGTAGTTCCCATGGGGTATGAAGAAATAAACCAGACATGGTGTCTCTCGCAAGAAGCTCACAGTCTCATTAATATCACTCTAGGGACCAAATGTCTGACTGGCACAGGGACAGGAGAAAATCATATTAAATATTAATACATGTCTTATTTTGAATCAGTTTGATAGTCTTCTAACCTTGAACTTCCAAAAGAATTATCATGCTTCAGAGATTGTATTCTTTGGATCTCTGCTTGAGTTCACATAATTTTTCTATTTTTCCCCTTTCAATTCTATTTTCCCAACGTTTGTTTGAATGAAGCAAGAGAAAATGGAAAAGATCCAATTGTAAGAAATGGGATTATTTCCCCACTCAGATTCAGGATAATATGATGAGCTGTGACTATTCTCTCTCCACTGTGTGTGTCTGTAGAAAATCCTGTCCTTAGTTCAGGTGATGAGAACCTTGCCTCATTTCTCATTCTTTCCCATCTGCCACCCAGTGAAGATGGTGAATATTCTGAGTACAGTCTGGGAAGAATTGTATTAGCAAACCCACAGATGCATTTTTTGTTGGGATGAATCTTAATCTGTACCCTTCATAATAGGAATAATTAACATAATTTAAATTAGGAGTACCTTTTTATTTTATTTTAAAGATATGTGAGTTTGCCTCTCCCACACACACAAACATAGCCTCACTTCCGAGCTAGAATCCTTCAGAAACCCATACCTTGGCATAGCCCACACATGAATTCATCGCTATATACAATTGTAATGTTTGTGCCTCTCCCTCAGGCCTTTCTTCACTCCTGGCTGAAAAGAATCTCTAATGTGCTGTTGTAAACACTCCACTTCTATACTTACTCTAAATAAGAAATAGCATTTATGTCTATTAGCATCCACAGAAACATTTGTCAACAACAACTTGGAGAATGACATAACTCTTTTAAGTGCACCCATCTGGGAGATTTTCCAAGTTGGGAGATACCCAAATTGGCAAAGACTCTTCAGAAACCCATTCATATACACTAAACATGACACAATTTCTGGACTTCTGTTATATTTCCATCTATTTGATTTGGAAGTGCAGGAGATAGGGCAAAAAACAAAACACACACAAAAAAAACCAAAATAAAACAAACAAACCAAAAAATCAACACATACAGATACATGACTCTAAAATAAAATAATAGCAGATCTACAAAAGTTCTCATAGGATAGCTACAGTAAAATGCAGAGCAACGGAGAAGTCAGGACTCTCCTTTTTTGTTAGTCAACTTATCTCTGAGGTTGGCCCATTTTACTGAAGTACAAAAAGAAACTGTCTAGAAGGAAAAACTTCTACTATTTTATATTTGGATATTGGGGCCCTGTGAATTAAATGCACACTTACATATTAGTAAGAGAAAAAAACAGATTTTAATCACATGCATACACATGAAAGTTTACAAAGAAATGTAACTGAAAGCAGCAATTAGAATTTGAGTGTTATATACCATCTTAGTTGGTGAAGAAGGTGGGGAGAAAGGCATGTACAAGAAAACAAATGACTTCTTAGAAGGGTGAAGGAGAGAAAGGGCATTTCGGGGAAAACAAATGACTTTTGGGAAAGATAAATGAGCCATTAGGCGAATAGATGAGAGACATGTTACTTTATGACAATGTCTGGGTATGGCGCTGACTTTTCTGAGGTGATTAGAGTGCTCCTAGGGAGGGCATTTATGACAATTGAGTCTTTTTTAGTTCTTTTGGGAGGCTCTACTTTTAAGCAGATAAGGGATTTCAGGAACTCAAATGCCTTCAGCTCAAAATAATTTTTTTGCCACAGTGGCATATTCTGGACCCCTTCAAAACTATTACAAAACCATATGTAGTCTACCTCAAAAACTGATCCTTTTCTTTCAAGGACTCTCCAGGAATGTCGATGTGTTCTCTCCAGTTACACAATATCAGAGAGCACTCACAGGACTTTCTTTTGGAAATTTGAAATCCTTCCAAGTATTGGATTTTGTCCTCTGTTAACATATCTTACTTTTTATTTCAAGCACAAGTCACTACTGATGACCTATTTGTTAACGATTTCTCCTCATTCACACAACTGTCATCTTTATATATGGAAGAAAGCCACATAAGTTTTCTCTATTTTCAATTTGGCTTTTAGTAAATACATAATAGAATGCAGAAGTTCTTAATTTGTAAATATTAACTTTTTTCTCATTGGTTCTGACAGTCTATAGCTTATACTTGCATTTATTTAACACATTTGATACGTCCTTTAGATGATGATGATGTTGAAAAAATTCTGTAAGAGTATAATTTCATTTTAAAACAGAATTAAATGACAAAAAATTCAGTCATTAAAATTGTTAATAATTATCAAGTGAACTGAAATTGGCACTTTGTCAAGCTGATCATTCAAAATGAATATGTGCAAAGAGAAATATTTATCCTTAATAGTCACTGCTTCAAAATTAAGTTGGCAGGGTTATCTGAAATTAATCAGTCTTCTCTTAGAATTCTTAAAGAATTAAATTATTCTAAGTCTAGGCACCAAGAAATGATATAATCTTTTGCTACCTCCAAAATCCATTTTTAATTCCAAGTACCTATTCTATCATAGCCAAATTGTTAGGTAATCTTTTTTTGAAGTCAACTTTTTTTGTAAAATAAATCACTGGTTAATATATTTTAGTATTTTTCATGGACATACATATCATATTAACATTGACATCATTAGTCTAATGGTTAAAAACAGAGAATTTGGAATTGAATGCATCAGATCAAATTTCAGCTCTGCCACTTACTAGCTGTTTGATCAAGGCAAGTTTCTTAAACTTAGTTTACTCATCTGTAAAATGGGAATACCAATCGTTTCATAGGATTCCTATTAGAATTAAATGAGTTAAGATGTGTAAAACATTTTGAACAGGATCTGGTGAGGTTAGATAAGCATTTGCTACCAACACCATTATCATTATCATCATTCCAATGAAGATGTCTGGCAGACAACTTTTATGAAGTTTGGAATAAACTCAAGACAATGCTTTCTTCAAACTGAAATTGATATATATTTCTAACACTACATAAAGTACATACAAAATTATTTATAGCCTATGATTCCACCAGGTTTTCAGTTTATAAAATATAGCAGTATCGCCTCTCATAATTTGAAAATACATTTTTAACGCCTTGGAAAAAGAAGAAATAAAAGACAATCTTTCATTCTGGAAATTTTCTGTATCAGTCCAAAACTGTCCATAAACGTAAGTGTTGAGATATGCAAGTAACCATTTAGAATGTAGTGAGTACTGTGTATATATGCAAGTGTGTTCATGTGTGTGTTCCTTTTTAATTTGAATTACCCAAAATAAGAAAGATATATTTATCATTTGAGATTTTTAAATTGTGCTCTCTTCCTGCAAAATAACTTGATAACATAATTTTAGGATAGGAAACTATGATACAGGCCATCAATTCAAATAGTTTGATCATAGAAATTGTACTAAAACCAGGGTATCCTTATATCCAAACTCCATTTGAAATTCCAGTGTGATAAATAAACAGCAGGCATTGAACCATGTGCCAGCATTGTGCTGAGTGACAGGCAATCAAGATGAGTAAAATCTACTTGCTTATGCTAGGAAGAGATGCATATAGTCTAGGGATCCAGAGGTTATTCCATACAACACCATGCCCTCAGTCTGATTCTTATTCACAATCACTGCTGCATCCCTGGCCTCCTCCTCTTATTTGGAAAACTGGCTTAGAGTTAGAATTCCCATCTAGGAATTAGGATCTTTACCTAATATTTAATGTTAATTTGGAAAAGAAAAATAAAACATTGACTCTTGGCTACTATATGTAAGTCTAACAAAGTGAGTATGGAATTTCTTGATGTGAAAGCTTTTCTTGGATGATTGTGGTCTTTGGTCACATATTTTATCACATCCCTGATCTATTTTACATTTTACTGTTTTCTTTTTTATATTGAAAGTCAGAATATATGTTTGACTTCAAAGTAGAGTGACTAAACATATCTATAGTAAGCACCAGGGAAAATGTAAAAAAAAAGAAAGAAAGAAAAAAGCCAAAAATCCTTCAGTATATTATCATCTCTGCATAAAAGGATTTTACATTTCTTCCTATAGTTTTACTCACAAAGACATTGTGCCTGCTACTTTTAAATATCAAGTATTATAATTCAGACTTTTGGCATAAGTTATATAATGTGTTTTATAATTTAAACTTTTTGGCCTAAGACTTATATAAACAAATTCACTAATTGTTAATAAAAATTTTTACCTTTTGTTAAAAATTAAATCTTATTAATCTTCCAAATACAAAATGTTTATCCTAATTCTGTTCTTTATATAGTCTCATAATCTCATGATAATAAACAATTTACAAAATTATACATGACTTATCTAAGGGGACCAAAATTAAAATTCATGGCATTGTATAATTTTTTCTTTTAAGATCATATTTTCATAGTTTGATAAGAAGATTCACTTGAAAAGCTATAAATACCTAAAGGATAAATAAATATATCTAGATTAATAACAGATGTCTGTGTAGGAGAAGCAAAATGTTACCTTTACCCTTTGCTGTAGTTTGAGTGAGTCCCCTCCAAAATTCAGCTGTTGTCAATGTAATGGCATTGAGTTGGGGTCTTTAAGAAGTAATTAGGTCTTGAGGATTCCTCACCTTAAGAATGGGATTAGGAGCCCTTATAAAAGGGCTTGACAGAAGGAGTTCATTCCCTTTTTGCCCATCTACCTTCCACCATGTGAGGAAACAGCAAGAAGGCTCCCACCAGGCAATAAATGCCGGCATCTTGATCTTGGACTTCCCACACTCCAGAACTGTGAGAAATAAATTTCTGTTCTCCATAAATGATTCAGTCTGTGGTATTCTGTTATAGCAGCACAAAACAGACTAAAATACCCCCTTAGGGGTTTTTGGCTGGATCTGAGAATTAAATTGACATAAGACAAATCAGCAAAAGGATACAAATTTATTTAATGTAAGTTGTATGTAGTACATGAGCCTTCATAAAGAAATGAAGACCCAAAGATGCAATTAGTGTTGAACTCTTATATACTGAATACAAGGAGTAGTAAGTTGTGAAAAAGTAACTAAATTATGTGGGGACTAGAAGAATTATTTTGAAAAGATCTGTGTGAGATTCTTTCTGCCTCAACTTCCCATCCTTGATAAGAAAGCTACTTTATAGTATAGGGTGGCAATCTTTAACATGGAAATTTTATCTCCTGCTTTTAAGAAACAGCATGAAAGTCAGAGTGATATTCTTGCATCTGCTGTTTTTCAAGTGTCTTTAACACAAAACAGTCAATATGCCAGAGCAGCATATTTTGGGGTAGCATATTCTTAACTCCATCTATGTCTAATAGTAATGTAGGACACTAACAATTCTCCAAAGATTTCAGTTAACAAATTTAGGTGAATGATCACTTAGCATCTCTCCAACTTTCCACATTTTAAAATATTTTCTAAATATTTTCAACAATTTCACCAATTTTATATTATCTAGAATATGTTCCCACTATATTATACAAATTTCAGTGTCTGGAAAGTGTAATAATATTAATGAAAATGATGATTATGATAGTGACATGTAAAAATTATAGATTTTAGAGAGAAAAAAATGTCAGAAATTATTTTCAGTGCAAAAGTATTCTTACTAGGCCATGTTATCTTCCTGTGAAAAATATGAATGTGGATAATATAAAGAGACTTTAGAAACCATCAAATAGAATCATGAACATTTTTTTAGAAATAAAATGAAAGTTAAAGATTACTATATTAGCCCATCTCATTCATTTGATAAAGCATGGAGATTTGGTCTAGAGAAAGGAAATCATGTAGCTAAAAGCACAGGACAAATAAAATATGGATCCATAAATAGAGCTGAAAAATCTTGACACCCTAGGGAAAGGTCATCATTTCATCTACTTGCTTCCATCTGTCTTTACTAGTAGACTCTCATTTCCAAAATGGCAAAGACCAGGTCTTTAATTTTCACCCCTACATCTCCAGAGCCAGCACAGTTTTTGGCACATTGTAGGTGCTTAATAAATATTTGTGGAATGAATGCAGAAATAAAAATAACTATATAACCTGGAAGAAAATTCAATTTGTTCAGCAGCCACTATTGTTCCACTGTATTTGGATGCAAACTTTAATTTGATTTTCTAATTCATACCTTCAGGGCTTATTAGGAGCAAATAGGTTTAAATTTATTTTATTTAGAGTTTCATTATTTAATATACCTGTAATCATCAAACTCAAATATTCGTTTGTTCTTTTTCTGCTTCCAAATCCATTCTGTCCATTTAAAATTATCCCCTGTATCTGATACAAGTATAACTACTCCTGCTCTATTTTAATTTCCTTTTGCCTGGAATACCTTTTTTCCCCTTCGCTTTCAGTCCATGTGTGTCCTTACAGTTAAGTGAGTCTCTTGAAGGCAATATACAGTTACATGTTGGTTTTTTTTCTCTTTTAATTCATTCAGCCACTCTATTTCTTTTGATTGGAGAATTTTATCTGCTTACATTCAAAGTAATTATTGATAGGTAAGGAATTGTTGCTGCCATTTTGTTTATTTAGTTTTTTTTTTTTGGTTGGTTTTGTAGATTCTTTGTTCTTTTCTTCCTCTCTTGCTTTATATTTCGTCCATGCCACCCATCAGTATAAAAAGTCTGCGTATATTTTACTTGTTTATGCTGCTTTCTTCCAACTATACAGGACAGAGATTTTTGTCTCCCCCCCATTTATTTTTCTGCTGCTATTTCTAGAGATTAAAAGAAAGCATGGAACATAGTAGATAATAAACATTCTTTGAGTGAATAAGTGAAAAATATATATATTTGCACGTGAAGAAAAAATTCTAGAGTGATATATACCTAAATGTTAACAGTGGTTATCAATAAACTATTTAAAAATAAAATAACCTTATTTTCCTACTTATAAAATGATATATGTTCATTATAGACATTAATATTAATAGAAATAAAGAAAAGAGAGAAAAAGACCTCCCATAATTCCAACACCTAGTGAAAATTGCTATTAACATGTTCACATATATATTTAGTCTTTTGTTTCCTATGCATATATATTTTCCCCCAACAAAATTGGGATAATTCTGTGTATTTTTATAATATTTTTTAGAAATTTAAATATCAGTGAAACAATGAGTACTTGTCTGTAATAATGTTTAATAGTATAATCCCTGAAATATTAAAATAACAAATATGTTTGAAAAAAATTATCCACTGTGTGACAACCTTTTTTTGATTCTATGGCTGCTACAGTTTGGCTTTCATAAATTGAGTCATATTTGTCTGAATTTTAATTGATCCTTAATTATTGGTTTTCTAGAAATAAGGTAGAACCATTGATAGAAGAGAAAGTATGTTCTATGGAAAATTATCTACTTTGTTGTTAGTTCATAAAATAACCAGAAATGCGTGCAAAAGTTCAAATTAAAAAATTGAGAAGACTTTATGGATGGTGTGGCAGAATATGGGGAGGTGAAGGAAGGGAGAAAAACACTTTAGTTTTCAGAGGCACTGTTTACATTTTTCACTGGTTCTGTTTTATCTACATAACTTAGGTCTTCTGATTCTCTTTCTTTTTTGTGTGGATAATTGCTTTGTTGTTAGTGCTTTGACACTGAGTGACAGTGCTTTTGGGTGGTTGACAGCCAAATCTATTGGCAGATGATAGTCCTCATACACAGAGAGGTACTTTCTTTCTGCCTAGTGACAGTAAGAGCTTCTGAGTTGACAGAGGAGGTCTCATACCTCTCAGAAGAAAGACAAAAGTAAAAGTGGGGGAGTGAGATTTCTGCCAGAATAAAAACATGTATTTAATTCTGCTACAGAGAGAAATACAACTGTCAGTGCTTATAATGATTACAAGTTAAAACAAATCATTTTATTTATGTGTGTTGCCTATAGACAATTTTATAACTTAGTAAGCTATCAAGGTCTCTGTGTCATGCCTTTGGAAATACTGTAAACCAAAAAAAAAAAAATCTTCTTCTCTCAGTGGAGTTTATAAAAAGAAGGCAATCAGAAACAGAGTATAGAGAGGATGTAAATGCAATTCTGGTATATTTCATATCATTGAATTAAAGTCATGTGAGTAAAAATATTCCTAACAATGGTTAGCAAAATTATGTTTCCAAATTGTGAAAAAGAAATTTTGCAAGGTGATTTGGAGGTATAAATCAAGGGATTTGGTTTACTATTGATAATCCACATTTGGAAGTTGTACAGTTTGAGATAATAAGCATCTTCTTATCTTCCTCGAGAAAGGTGTTCACCATTTAAATGCAAAACTGCCATATGGGCAACAGAATTCAATTGTGAAGCCAAGAAAAAAAGAAGACATAGTAAAAACTGTTGCCCATCTGTAGAGATAGGGCTCCTTGAGGAGGGGGATTGAATCATGCTCATCTTTGTAGCTTTAGCGCCTAGTAGAGGGAGTGACTAAAGATTAAGATTTGGTAACTTGTTCATTGACTCAAGATTGAGTCTTCAAATATTAGAAAAATCAATTTTAAAATAAAGTAGCTTTGTTACAGAAGCCTGAACTAGATGTTAACTGGACAAGTCATCGAATGACAGATTTCAGCTCCAAAACCAGAAAACTTCTAGGACTAGAGCAGCCTGCCTCAGAAGATAAGATCAGTTTTAATGATATCTTAGTTTTATTCAGTAACACATAGCACATATTAATAGGATTTCTGCCATGTCCTGGAACTGTTCTAGACAATTTAGATATATCAGTGAGCAATCTCAACAAGGTCCTTGCTTTTATAGACCTTACATTCTACTGGGCAGAGCTCAACAATAAACCAAGAAATTAGTAAATAAAAGTGATTATATTGTACAGTAATAAGTGCTATGAAGAAAATAAAAGAGAACAATGTTACAGTAAATCATTCAAGAACAGCTCTCATTTAGATGGCCTGATCAAAGAAGTCCCTAGGTGATACCTGAAAAGAAATCTGAATAAAAAATGCACCAGTCATTTGACTACCTGGAGGTTAAAAATGGCCTGCCAAGGATTTTGCAAAAGAAACTCTTTCTGTGGGAAGGAAATTGAGAGAAAAAACAATGGCCTTCTGAGCTCCCTTCCATTTCAATACTGCAAGATTGAGTATGATCTCAACTTGTAGATTTTATCATCCATTGGCTTTCATATGTCTCCTTAGTGAAACAGAATGTATGAATAATCCAATTGAAATGAATAAATTGGTTTCTTCAACTAAACAGTATCACCTACTGAGAAAATTCAACCAATAATAATGAATTATGATAATATTAACTATCTCGCTTGTCAATATAAGATCCAGATTCACTTATCCAGTACATTTAAATTCCTTTCTTTTTGTTGTTGCTCCAGCGACTTATCAATTTTTCATTGATATGTGTCTCATCAGTGAATTGCTGGAGGTTTATAAGCCTCCCTATTGAAATATTGCGCCAAAGCAGAATGTAGGTCATATTAATGTGTTTTTAAAATTAAATTAGTGTTGAGTCCATGGCTAGGGTCCTGCCGTCTGCTGGTGTCCCAGAGTGCTTCCCAGATGGTCCCATGCTCAGAACACTGAAGAGAACAGGACAAAAGAAGACATTACAATATTTTCAAAAAGCAGGACTTTCAAAAGGAATAGCAATGCTCGTTTATTATTTCATGCTAAGGTTTTCCTGGTAATACATAGTCACTGTTCTAAGTTTTTCCTAGAAGGGGTCCTGTAATATATCACATAGTTGTCATTCTCTCATTTGTTCATCCATTTATTTCTTTTTCATATATCTGTTCTTACAATGACTAACACACCATGCTACATATATAGGTCTTAAAAATGAGTAAGAGACATTCCCTGCTCACAAGTATCCAGTGATCTAGTGTGTAAGGGTGAGGCATGAAAAATGGGTCAAGGATGACCTAAGTGTAGTAATATATAGCAAAGAGAAAAGTGTGGGATCATTACAAGAGATGTAAAACAAAATAAGACAATGCAGGATCTCACAGCCTGGTGAGCAGAATGGAACAAGCTTTCTTTAAAACAATATCATTTATCCTGGACTTTTTAGGAAGAACTGAGATTTCAACAGGGGGAAATAAAAAGGTAATACACAAGCAGAGACATAAGATTTTGGGGAGATAAAAGCAAATAATATAGTTTTTATGTAAAGCAGACTGTGTGTGCAGATGTGAAGCTGGAAGTGTTCTAGTTATGGCTATTTTGGTTGTAAGGATCAGAAACACCTTGAAACTGGTTGAAGTAATGCTTTTTTTATATAATGGTAGAATTAGCAATCTCATGGACATCAAGGACAGGAAATGAAATGCAGCTGAGCTCATGAGTCCAGAACGGCAAAGTCAGGAGCAATGGAGGCTGCCCCATACTGTTTCATAACTGATAGGCATGGAACACAAAGGAAAGGTAGGAGTCAAAGATAGCACAAAGCTTTTGAGATGGGTGAGGGAATTCAATATCCTGGCAGAGAGAGCACTCAATAAAATTACCTACTCTTAAATGACTGGCTGACCGACTGAAAGATTTCTTTCAAAAGGAAGAACATCATGGAGCCTTTGTCATAAGATTTTGATATTCTGATCCTAGGTTATAGGAGTCAACTTTCCAGCCACTTTGTAAGGATTTTAATAGGAAAGATTGCATTGCTTTTCCTGATGAATTTTAAGTGTTGGTATTATAACAGGTAATGTTTGCATGCAAGTTTACTAAGAACTTTAATGTATTGTGATATACACAATACATTCAATTCCCATGACACTGCAATTGCGTGGGTAGGCAGTTTTACAGATGAGGAAACTGAGGCTCAATTACTTATCCAATGTTAAAAATATGCTTCTAGCAGAGAGAAGATATAGCCTAAAGGATTTTGGCCTCATGTTTCTGGTCCGTCAAATTAACAATGGTATAAGGCACAAATGTCTTCGAATTCAGTGTTGTTTTTCATAAGGCTTGTCTACATCAAGTCCCCTTCTATTGAGTAATTAATTCACACTCCAGCTAATTCTGTGTGAATTATAAAACATATGGTTGAACTGCCCCAATGGATGTGACTATAATCTGATGACTGGAGAAACCTCCTACCATGACTAATATACACTGTTTTAACTTGCTGTACTGGCAATGAATGGGACTTAATAGGATAGGTCTTACTACAGAAGCAAAAGCAAAACAAAAAACCTGTAAACCTCAATATTTGTTAGACATTCGATGTAACTCCATGCCTAACACATGAATATTGGGTCAAATCTTAGATTCACAAGTTGACTATAGGAGTGTATGCCTAAACTCAAATTACTTAATGACCAAAACTGAAGTTCAGATTGTGTAGATAATGGACAGCTTCCTTTGTAATTTGGGCTTGGTGATGCCAAATCTATCCTGTTTAGTATTTTTAGGATCTTCTCTAATTGTTAATGATATCCAACAGGCATTTTCAGGTGTAATTTCAAATAGAAGCTTCCCCCAAAATTATCATTTTACCAAACTGACATTATCTATATTTAATTAAAATATGTGTTGGTGGAAAACTGTTTATATCAGTTCCTACATAATTGGAACCCAGATAGACTGAAATTTTTAGGTTTCTATTTGAATGCATTCCACTTCTGCCATTATTTATTCAGATACAATTTTAGGTTAATTTGACTAGAATCTTATTCAGAAGCAAATCTGTATATATAGGGTAATAGGAAAATAACCAAAAAAGGATACAAAGATATATAAATATGCTTATTAAAGCATTGTTTATGACAGCAAAAAAAATCCCAATAAGAATGGATTACAAAATATAATACAGTCTTGGTGAAATCAAGCATTCTTTAATAACATGATGCAAATCTAAATTTGTTGACTGGAAATATTGTGTATGTGTGCACAGGCATATATGTATGTATATTTATAGTTACATAAAAAAGCAAATTATAGAAAATTATGTTTACTAAATCCTATTAGACACTGTGTATGCCCACACATGCTCACAGAAAAAAGAGTAGAAGAATATATAACACTTTATTAGGGTTCCATCTCAGTGGTATGAATTTGGAGATATTTTCCCTATTCTCACATTTTTTGTTCCTAAAATACATAGATTTCATAAGAATGATAAAATAATACACACTATTTTTAAAAAGGGAAAAAATGTAGAGTTTATCTTGGATTATCCTCAAAGTTGGTTCCTTTGTCCCTTAATGATCAACACTTCTCCCAAATTCCAGCCCCTTGTTCTGTATTCCTTCATCCCCTGCTCATTGTCCCCAGTCCTGCCTTCACCTCCACTGCAAAGTGGAAATGGAAACTTACATCATCAACTTCCACTAAGATGAAAATATCTGAAAACAGTTTCAAGTGATTTATTTCAGTATTTTTTAACATGTATTATTATTTTTCTAAAGCAACTGATTTATTGATCCAATGAATTAGGGGTGACATTAGAATGCATAGAGCACCCACTTAATGAATATTCATTGAATTGATTTTTATGATAGCAACTTATTCAAAACCCTTTTAATTCTCCAATGCTGGATCTGATTTCATCTTTTTTATTCTCTCCCAAAAATGTCAGACATTGTTACTACTTCCACCTCCAGTTTTCCCCTTACCTCATTTTTACTATTCTTCTCGTTGTGCAACCTAGGTAGTTACTGTCTAAATATAAGTCAGCAAACTTAATCTTTGCATATTTAGAAATCAGCCTCAATAGAGATTTTTCCCAGTGCCTGAAAATACAGTAGCCAGAGGTTGGAAAATATTATCTTTAGGTGGATAAATGTGAAAGCTACAACTTTGCTCCAATTTAATCAATTTTGCAGTACCTAGTGCATTGTTGGGGTTATATAAATATTAAATTCTAATCATATTGACAATTCTTACCTAAAAGAATCCTTTCCAGATAGGTTATGTAAAGAATGATTCATTTGGGCAAATGAAATAAATTTGGATGTAAATATTACAGACTCATTGAACTGTTTGCTGGATATTCATGTTCTGCTGAACAAGTCCTCAGAGTCATAGATGTGTCTGCATGTGTTTGTATGGGCACATATGCATATGAAAATATGTGACTTAACAGGAATAAACTACATGTCGGAACACATATATTGAAAGATTTTAAAACCATAATTTTGATTAAAAAACACTTCACACGTATTGATAGATTTCAGAACCATATAAATGTGCATATATATGTATACATGTATAAGTATGTATATTTATACATGCAGGTATATATATAATGTTTCACCATCACTTGTTTATTTTACTTCTCATCTTCTGTATTTTACTGTTTTCATTATATACCTTCACAATTTCAAGTTCTTTCTCCCATCCAGTCTCCTCTGGAAATTCCCCTTGTGTGCCCTCAGACTTCCCTTTAGTTGCATCTCCACAACAATCATGAGAAGACCATGTGGAGATTTGTGAGAGATTTATTGATAAGGATCAGATTGTAGGAAACTCTTGTGTAAGGTTCAGTCCCTACAAAGTAATGATGTTATTTAAGAGCACTGAATCTCTTCATACCCATCACTTTGACATATGCCAGATTTCACTTGGTTTCAGCCTCCTAAAAGGGACTGCTAGAAGCAATGTCAGTGCTAGTATGGGCATATTTGTAAGTGACAGGACAATTCCTGTGCAAAGCCTCTAGGTTATAAATGAAATTATTTTGAGGACTTTAGGAAATACCAGACTACTTGCAGCATGAAGCCCTGTTTCTGTAAAACCTTCGTATCTCCCAAGCACTTTTAAGTAGGATCTGAGCAGAATGGGAGGCAAACAAGGCTAAATGAAAGGCTATAACTTTACTGCTTACACTTTGTATTGATTTTAATTTATCAAAGATATTTTTCTTTTTAAAATGCTTTGGAAAGGCAAATAATTCTATGAAATGTAGTTTTTTAAAAAAAGAAAAAGAGAAATGGACAAAAGATTAAGACCAAAACCACAAAAGAGAAAGACAAATAGCATATTAATTTAGGAAGCAATTCTGAGCTTTACTAATAATCAGGGACATACAAAATATCCACAAAAATAAAATGAAAAAAAAATACAATGTAAAATAAAATCAGATAGGCAAACATTTTAAAGTCTGACAATATCACATATTGGCAGTGACTTGGCTAGCTCTCAAATTCTGCTTGTGGGAGGTTGAATTGGAATAATCACTTTGGATAGCATTTTGGCATTATCAGTAAAATTGAAAATGTACATGACCAGCAATTCCACAGTTATATTTATAGTCTAAAGGAACATTTATATAAGTTCACAAGGGGAATATATATAGGGATGTTTATTGCTACATGGTTTGGAATAGCAAAAATAGAAAAGCACATAAATGTCCATCATTTACCTCAGGGATAAGTTAAAAGTGCATGTGTGTGTGTGTGTGTGTGTGTGTTTGTGTGTAAATGGGCAAATATGTCAGTTAACAGGAATAGAATATACAATGAAACACACACATTGATAGATTTAAAAATTATAATATTGAGTTATAGAGCAAACTATAGAATAATGTATGCACTAGAATACTATCTATGTAAAATTTTACAAAATATGCTCACAGAATATATTGATCATGTACAAATATATATATTATATATATGGTAAGTTGTAAAAATAGACTCAGCTAAATTTATAATAATAGTTGCTTCTGTGGGGAGGGCACATGTGACTTTATCCCAATAATATTTTCATTATATGCCTTCACGGTTTCAAGTTCTTTCTCTTAATATTTTATTTTTTAAAAAATGATGAAGCAAATATAAAAAATGCTAACAATGGTCAGTTCTGGGTATTAAGTATAAGTATTTTTAATTATATTAATTTTTTGATCCCTTATTAGTTTTAAAATTTTCTCATACAAAATGAAACTCTATAAAAATAATTTTTCTTACTAGTTTCAATGTACTTCACTAATTGATAACCTGAGCAAATATTTCCTCTCTAGTAATGAGGTGTTATGGCTATATATTTTAATGCCATTTCAGAAAACAAAGAAGTGTGTTTTCTATAAGATTATGTTTATTCAATATGATGTTGAATAAGACATTTAATTCTTCTACTGTTATTATGAAACACTAATTTGAAGATTCTTTCATTTAAATTATCTAACATAATTTACCTACAAAAGCTTATGGTTTAATTTTAATTGCATTTAAGATGCAAGTTTTCCTAAAGCAACACTCAATATGCACCATCAATTATCTTAAGAAAGAAACACAGAAAATATATTAATTATGGGTCATGACCCAGCAAATTATGAATTTCCAACCAGAAGTAAATTATTGCCACTAATTAGCTTTCTTGTTTGCCAGACTGGGTTAAAGTCTTCACAGCATAAGTCATTTCATAAATCATTTTCTCAACATGTAAATCTGAAAGGAATGAGAATTTGAAAATATGCTAAGAGCTTACTAATATTCAGGGATAGAGTTTTGTTAGGCAGTTTCCACTGATTTCAGAAATATCTGATCAGTTCTATGTGGAATTGTTGGAGGGGTTGACACTTTTTTTTCTTACTGTTATAGATTGTTTAGATGTCATTTATTTGTCCCTCCAGTCCACTAAGTCTTGGGTAGACTGAGTCTATATTTGTATTAAAAAGAGTATGGTGTTTTGAATGTATTCCAGCTTCATAAACTTTTAGCAAAATTGTGACATTACTGGGGTTGGGTTTGCCTCAAACCTCCACTAGCTTAAACTAACAATACCAAATGTTTTTAATTGCCATGAATTGTAGAATATGATCTAATCTCCTTGTTCTTCTGCCATTTTTTTAAACTTTTCACAATTCTATCTACCCTCGCTGTTAAAACTTACCTGTCCTTGTTCCTACTTCCGTTGGCTCCCACTTTCTAATGTTTCAGCTACATAATCTGACAAGGAACTAATTAATACTAATGGGCTAATAAATATTAATGAATTATAATGGGGACATGCACTTGCACTCACAGAGTAACATTTGGGGTATGCATGATTTTTTTTTCTAGAAATAATATCTTAAGCTACTTCCCACTAGAACATGAACAACATGAGATCAGGGTATTTTTGGCTCTGGTTGACTGATATGTCCCAAGCACTGAAACAGTACATGGCAGATAACAGATGCTCTTTAAAAATGTAAATAAATAAAGGGTAACAATAACAGTGAAATTTTTCAAAAAGGAGAGAAAAGGGCAGGAGAGATTCGTGCACAAGCCTATTTTCCATTGCTTCTCAGTTTTGGGTATAAGGACTGCCCCTAAGGCAGGGAGTACAGAATTGATTTCATCAGCATTTTGATGGTACGTGTAGCATTTAGAAATCAAATCAGCATATCATACACTTGAAGAAAAGGAAAATGCTATTTTGCTGATTAGCCATTTTCCCTGAGGAATCAAACTTTTAAGGGAGCTTTGTCTCCCTTGTTTGATTTCTAAGATAAAGGCTATTTAAACACTAGCATGAAATGAGGCATATTTTGGAAGTTATGGAAACTTCAGAAAACTAAAACCAGGTCAGTCTGTTGGCAAAAATATCGTAAGATTTTGTCATTAGCACCATCAGTCCTGTTAGCCCTCATTCTTCCATCCTCTAGCTAAATATCCAAAAACACACTCCTCCAAGTCCCTAACTCTCTCCTGGCCCTTCAGGTTATCAATATTTTCTGTGACTTTTTTTCCAAAACCAACTATTAATGTTAAACAGTGGTTTAAAAGGGTATGGCATTGGGAAGATGGAGTTTCACCTATCAGTAAGAAGGTGACTGAATAATGGTTTCTATGTTCTGCACCTCCTTTCATCAATACCTGTTTTTCTAAGATCACCAGAAGCTTCCAAGCCACCACATCCAAAGGCCCCTTTTAAATCCACTTTATACCTGACCCCTCTGAGGTTTCCAGTGTTGTCGAAAACAACCTGCTATGTGGTACTGTGTTCTACTGATTTTTCTTCTGCCTCTTTGGCGTCCTTTTTTTCTGTCATATTTCTGGCTCCTCCTTCTTATCTGACCTCTAAATGTTGTACTCAGTACTCCTGTCTACATATTCTTCTGTTCCTCTGTCTCCCCAGGTATTCTTATTCTGTCTTTATGGAATGAAATAAAAATGAATGCTTGTAAAATTCTCACATTCTCATCTTTAACTCTGCTTTCTCTTCTAAACTATGGAAATTTATAGCAGATTGCCCTCTTGGATAGTCCTCTTAGATGTCAACTGAAGTATTGCAAATATTAACATGTCCCAAACTTAACTCAGTCTCCTCTCCCCCATAAACAGACTCTTCCTTCTCTAATTCTCATGACAGAAAATGGGAAATCATCCTTCATATCTGCCTCTGCCATAAATGCATACAGTATAGTGCACTCCATAAATGAGTGTGCTGAATGGATAAGAGAGGGAGGAGCTAGAGTGGTCGTATGAGCAACCTGAAATCACATTATGTAGGCAATCACAGTTGCACCATCATACATTTAGCTGTGTATTTTTAGACATTTAATTTAGTAAGAGATGCAAAGTTCTCTTTTGCTTTAAGCTAAGAATATCAACCCATGTTGGTAGATAAATCATGGTAGATAAATACCATGTTGGTATTTAAATCATTTTTTAATCCTAAATAACCTTGAAGGATAGGTATTGTGTTTATCATTCTCTAGATGATAAAGATGAGGCTCAGAGAGTTTAAGTGACTCTCTAAAAGATACCCAGCTAGTAATCTGTAGAGCTGGGATAGGAATTGAAATTGTTTTTTTCTTTTTCCATTTTTAAATATATGATTCCAGGCCATTGTAGGATTATATATTTTTTATTATATAAAATGAGGTCAACGGGAGATTAGCCTCAGTTTCTTCATCCATAGAATAAGGATAATAATATCTACCTCAATGTGATAATTAAATGAGATAATGTGTGTAAAGCACTTAGTACAGTGATTGGGCCATCGTAAGCCCTTGTGATGGACTACAATTTATTAATGTGAGATTTTAAACCTCTTCCTCTGTGAAATGTGAAGCAATTAAAGGATTTTGAGTAAGATAGTGATACAATGAAAGCCACTGTGGGAAAGATTAGTCTGTCACTTGTGGGAAGGTTGTATTAAAGTAGAGAGAAACTAGAGACAAAGCAAATGGTTTAAGGACTATCATAAGAGCTCAAGCACAAAGGGCCACTTGCCTAAACTTCAGTGGTGGCTGTGGAAGACCCCTTTCCCTGGTTGGGGTGAGCCTGCAGGAGTGTAGCCCCAGAGGAGGAGTGCCACGTTTGGGAATCTCTGGGCTCAGAAAGAGTAAGCAAAGGAAGTCAAAAGGAAACCTTCAAGCAAAGTAAAAGGACAGTATCAAAGCTGTAATGGAAGTGGAGGTGCTGCATGTCAAGGAAGGAGGGAAAGCCATGTTTGTAGTTTTCCATCTCAGGCCAGATCTTGTCCACAGCAGTGTTTGTGTAGCGCTATTATTTTCCAACTATATTAACTGTCACTATTAAAAAATTCTATACTTCTGGCCTCCCTTTAAATATTAGAAGCTATAACACTCAAAATCCACATTCACACATGACGATAATCTTCCTTAGCTGCTGTTACCTTCAGATAGCTGAAATTTCTACTGATGTCTGTGTGTTATGCCAAGCATGTTTCACTCATCCACAGAAAAGGACCAAAAGCCAGGCTGAATCTCAAGGTCAGGTTGCAACAGCCCATGATGGTTCAAGAGAAATGTTCCCAATATGAGCCCTCAATAGTGAGAGGATTCTTATCCCTGTTTAAATGAAATATAATTGAATTTCCTGACACATGGTGGAAGTGTGAGATGGTTTAGCAGGTCCATACTGGGTTATACACTAGCATTGTTCAATATAAAAATTAAAGAATGAAGTGGAGAGATTTTAAAAAGGATTAATTATGGTGGCATTCTGGGTATTAGAATTGAATGGAAATAGAGTAAGTAGTTCTTCAGAAAATTTTTTAAATCCCTTTCAAATAACCAAGCCTTATGCTTATTTGATTTATTCTCATGCCTACTAAGAGGAGCTAAAATACTGAGTACCATGGTTTAAAAATTAAACTTCCTGGAATGAGAATTAAACTTCAAGAAACAACAATCTGTACTAGGTATGTTACCGAGAAAGAACTATTAATAAACTTATCTCTCAATAGAAGTGTAAAATTTGATATTTTTAAAAAATTGTTAACATAGTATTTAAAATTTTTTTATTGAAATCCATCACCAAACAATAACAAAACTCACAGAGCATTATGGCTGCTCAGTGAAGTAATAAGCACTTGGATTAGATTCTCTGCTTCAGCAGAATCTAGATACATGTACAAGAGTGATATATAGCAAGGCCAGAGATACTGTAGAATGTCTTCACAGCAGACTGAACATCGGAATTGACACTAAACCTTGTGTCAAGATACACACAAAGACTGCCAGACACAGAGTGCACCTGAGGTTATAATCTGTCAAGATTAACAAAGAGTGAATACCTGCTAAAGCAAATAGACTGTGATATAATTGTCATCTCCAAACTGGTGAAAGAAGATTTTTCTTCCCAATTAACATTCAAGTGCATGAAACTGAAATCCATTTACTCATTTTCTGATAATTTATGCAGCAATGTACAGAAGTAATAGTCATGGTTACATGGCACATTTATACAATACTTTTCATCCCTAAGGATCCTAAAGCTCTTTACAATTATAGCTAATGTTTGTTAAAGTACTTTTAAGGGGATAGCGCCACAGACATTCCAAATATTATGATTATAAAAAAGCTTGATACAGTATGTATAGGAACACTTCACACTCATAAAATTTTTTCCAGTTCTAGGGCAGGAAATATGAGACTGATGATCCAATGTTTATACAACCTTTTCTTCAAGAAGTTTAAAGTCAACCTCTTCTCTACTATAACCATCTTGGAAATTACATGCAATCTCTTCTACATTACTTATTTTCAGAATTTTAAGAATGTGAATATCCTTAATAGGAAAAGAAATCTTTTTTGTCAACACAAAAATTCATTATTTCTAGATGGTATTACAGCATAGAAAGAATAATGATGTAATAAGATCCTTCTGCTCAGACACGGCAGAGAGTATGTTTTATTATTTTGCTAGCCCCAGCACCTGAACCACCTTTCCATACATGAATTCATAAGTCAACCAAGAGAATGTCAGGTACTGGACTTCTCAGCCCCCCTAACAGCAACATTGACAGATGACCTAGACTGCCAATCAGACCAGGAACCTGGATTTTGAACAGAAAGCCAATGTCATGAAAAAATAGATACTACATAGAAATCCATCTGGCAAATATCACTCTGGTGGTCTTAATCAGTTTTCAGAGGCAGCAGTGGCCTCATCTAGATTTCAGAGACAGCAGTATTTTTGGTAGCAGGGCCCAGGAGTAAACACAGCTAAGATGAAGTGAGGTGTCTGTGCCCATTTGTAGGGACAACGGAGTTATCATAAGACCAGTTCTACAGGGTGAGTTGTGAATTTTATTTTATTTTTTTAATAAAATGAATTGAATGTGATTAATTATACATATTTATTATATATATACAGCAATGTAATCTCCAAGCCTGGATCTCCAGCCCTCCTGGAGATTATGTGAGCTACTTGCTGTCTTGTAATAAACTACTTTTCTGCTCCAATTATTAGAGTGGGTCTCTGTAGCTTACAATCCAAATCCCTGAATGATCAATACACTGATGATGCTTTAATCACATTAAACCAGTAGTTCTTAATCTGGTGAACTAACTGTTGTGTATGACTTTACACCTGGTTTTTGTCTTTCTATCAAGCAAGTTTAGGTATGACAAAACCATTCATTCATGGTGTCTGCTTTGTTTTGATTTGGTTCGTTTCTCAGTGTTTGTGTGTAATCTTTGACCCTTCCCTGGATCTAGTAAATTTGTTGCTAGAACCAGGAACCTCCCTACAGTTGCCTAAGCAAAATAGAAATTAAAGCATTTAATGAACATAGGTGTGCATTCTACTAGTCTATGTGTTTTTGTGTTTATTAAAGGTTTCATGCTAATTTTCAAAGACAATTCAGTAAGTGGATCATCTTACATTTTGGAAAGCAGATATTACACCTACAGGAAGAATAAAAAACAGGAAAAAAGATGGCTGTAATAAAATGTGAGTGGCTACTTAGAGCTAAGGATTAAATTACCATGGACACACTAGTTTGAAAAGTCTTATATCCCCTACAACTTAAATGAAAGTGAAAACGACGTGTGCTGAAAAGCCAGGCAAGATGGCTCAAAAGTGGCTCTGGTGATTATGAAGATACAAGTCAATGATGCATGAGATGAGCTCTCCCAAATCTGCTGTGTGAAATGAAAGAGTGGGAAAATCAGTATTCCTAAATTGATATTTGATCTTATATGTGATTTTAATTATATATATGTAGTTAAATTAAGACACTAAATATTTTAGTAGACCAAAATGGAATTAGTATGCTATAAAAGTTTAAACGGACATATCATTTTACTCAATAATTCTATAAAAAATTTTTTAGAACAGTTTTGTATAGTGTCTAATAATCTAGGCACAGATAAACCTGGGTTCAAATCATGGTTCTGTTGAGGACTAATTGTGTCACACGGGCAAAGTGTCCTATCTTTCCCAGCCTCCAATTCTTCAGCTGAAAAGGACAGTTATCATATTTGTCTCAAAGGGAAGTATTATACTTCTACTTTTAAGACTAAAAGTCTTAAAAGTGACTAAGTGAGCACACAAAGCATTTAGTGTAGTGCCTAGTGCATAGTAAGTACGTGACAATGTCAGCTATTGTAATGATAAATATTATTAATGTTATTTTCTTGCCACAAAAACATTCACACAAGAGTTTGACATTACATAAATGTCCATCAATAGATAAAGCACTAAATAAATTGTTTCACCAAGTCTTTGGAATAACAACAAACCATCTAAAAAGTGAAGTAGCTCTATATGCACTGACAGTGATGAAAGTCCATTATAGATTACTGGTCCCTATAAAACACAAGTTATAAAACAAAATGTATCAAATAACCCCACATTTTAAAAAATGTGCCTATGTAGATACCTGCTTGCATGGGTTTATAAATATGTCTGAAAAGTTATATACCTGTTAACGTTAGTTATCTCTGGGTAATGGAAATGTGAGTGGGAACAAATAAAAGAAGCATTTCACGTTTATTTTATAGATATTTTTCTCGGTGTATGTGGTGATGTATGCCTTAGTTGACAAAAAGTATGTGTTATTTTTATACTAAATATTGGGGGAAAAAAGTAAATTTTCATGGCCTTTTTATTCAACAGTGACCTTCCAAGTTTCACACCAGTAATAATTCCAATTTCCACCCATAAATTATGCATATGGACAGGCATAGACCTTTCTACACCCAGAATCCTGTAATAATAATGAGTTGTTCATGTATAAGGAAGAGACTCTCATAACTCTCACATATTTTGTTGGCATTTCCCTACTTGATAATTTATTTATAGAAAGTTTGTGACTCTATCATGCATCACTCCTTCTAAAGCCATGTTCTTAGACAATCAGATTCCTTTTCCTTTAGAATAATACATCCCTGCCCAAGGCAGATCCTCTTCATTTACCTAGGACTAATAATTAACCCTTCATTTTCTCTCAAAATGAATATGCTATAGATTCATGGAGTTCATGTGTTCATTCCACAGGTATTTATTACATGTCAACTCTGTGGAAGAAATTGCCACTCACAACTCACTTGCATCTCATGAATGGTTGGCAACATACTGAATTGAAGCCTTCTGTCCACATATGGTTCATTTATTTTAGGTAGGGAAATAGATCCCAGTGTAGTAATGTCCTCTGACCAGCAATTATAGTTTGAAGTCACAAAACCAGGTAGCCTTTAAGCAATGGGTTAATAACACATGCCACTCTGTACAGATTTATATGATGGATGACTAGAATTTGAAGTAACTGGACAGCTGTCTGAACAGACTATTTCATTATACGTGAAGGGATGCCATCTCTAACTATGATGATAATTAGAGTAGATGAAATGCATAAATCAGGGGAGTTTTTTATAGCATTGGTTTGGGGGAACAATTTTTAACCCTCCTTATGGGCTCAGTGCACTGCATTAGGAGCCAATGCATGATGCTATAATAGGAAGGATGTGATATTCTTGTTTCAAATGCTACATGATATGTTTTTCTTGTATCTGAATTCAGAGTAACACACAATGCAATAATAAAGTTGTGTTGCAATCAAAGGCTTGAGTAAAATGTGTCTGCTATTATTATTTGTATTGTTGTTGTTGTTTTTGTTGCTATTTTAGCTATGTTGTTCTTAGGGTTCAAGGAAGCTCCTTTTACTCTTTTCCAATATCTCACAGACTCATAATATCCCTCTTTCAGTTACCCTTTGCTGTGTAACAAAATTCCCCAAATCCTAAAGGCTTAAAACCACCACCACAATTTGTTACCTGCCATCATTCTGGGTTGTCAGGGATCAGCTTAGTTGTAGTTAGGTGGTGGATGGGGCCAAATTCATAAGGAGGCTTGACTCAAATTCTAGGAAGATTGGGCTTCTCTCCATCACATTGCATTCTGAAAGCATCATCTCTCCACGTGGCCTTTCTGTGTGCTTTCTCCATGTATTCCCTCCATGTAGAATCTTCAGAAGTGCAGCCAAACTTCTTATATGGTAGCTTGGCATTCCCAAAAGTTAGCTTTCCAAGAGGGAAGAAACAGAAGTTGCTAGTCTTTTTAAAGGCTCGACAACTACAAGCAAGGCTTCAATTCTGCCATATTCTGTTGGTTAAACCTATGCCCAGGACAGCCCAAATTCAATGGATGAGGGCAATTCACAAAAGCATAGATACTAGGAGGAATATTTCATCAGGGGCCATCTTTGAAGACCAGTGACCACAATACCCTTTGTCAAAGGGGACACAATAATGTTTTGATGGCCTGATCATTGTCTCTATTGACTGTGGCTCAAAGTTCCTGCCACTGGACTATAAATTTTTTGGTAATCAAGAACACTGTTTTACACTTCAAGCCTAGTGTTTTGTGTTTAGCAGTATCTCAATAAAATTTAAATTAGTTGTAAATCCTATTGCTACTCCTTATCTCCCATACGTCTGTTCCTTTATCACTACTGCCTAGGTTCAGACTGCATTATATAATAAAATGTAGTCGTTAATTAGTATGAACTTTGAAGAAATATTTATCTGAGTTCAAATCCCAGATCCACCACTCAATAGGTATATGACTTTGGCTAAGTTAATTAGCATTTTAAAGTTTTCTGGTGTGTAAAATAGATATTTTATTGAGATAGTGCCTACAAAGTGATTTGTCTAGGGCCCAGGACTTATAAAGCACTCAATAAATTGTAGCTGTTACTTTATCTCTATTGGAAACCCGTAATATTTCCTCAGTGTCCTATTTGCTCCAGACTCACCTACTTACAATCTATATAGTGATACTAAATGTAGTGGTCCCCAAAACAAATGAAAGATCGTATCACTTTTATTCTCCCAAAATTCTCTAATTCTTTCTCCGTAGTCTAGTCTATATCTTCTTCTACTAAAATGCAGCCAAACTGATTCAACTAGTGTTTTCCAAACCACCCAGGTGTGTTTCTCCATATCTTTTTTTGGTTTCTTTTGTTTTTCTCTCTGCCTAGAATTTCTTGCTCCCTCCCCGCTACCCCAACTAAAGGAAGTTGTAATGATTTGGTTCCTGAAAAACTCCAAGAAATACATATTCAAGAATTTCCTAAACGGTTTACTGTGAGCATAAACTCAAATGCCTGCATGACTCATGTTTTAGTCTAAGTCAGCCAACTAAATTCTCTTATAACAAATAGATCTCAACATTTGAGAGCATAACACAATTGATGTTTATATTTGATATTTTTCCTGTATAATAGTCCAGGGTAGGTGTTCGGTGACATCTCAGGCAAAGAAGCATTTGAAGATGTGTATGGCCTAGGTCAAGAAATGGTTCACATCACTTCCATTCATGTTCTACTGGATTAAGTCATATAGCCTAAGTGCAAAGAAAGCTAGTTTTCAGCCCCCAGAAAGGGACGGTACGTTTTGGTACACAGGTAGCAACTTCTAACAGGTCACATATTAAATAAGTGACACAATCCAGATGTAATAAAACAGTAAGTTGTAAGGACTGTGACAAACTAGAAAGCTCTTGATCCTAATCACAGGTAATATTAGTCAGTCTAACCAACTTTTGCCATGGAGGAATGATTGTCAGGTCCAACCAGATTTTATGATTTTTCAAGAAAACCAAAAAACAATTTTTGTATGTGAAAACTCCACCAAAAAATATCAGTAACATATATTATATGGGCCAAATGACCCATCTCCTGACTGAATCTGGCCAGCAGGCAATTAGTATGTGAAGTCTGCTTTACACATTGACTCTGCTGAATTTTTGGAACTACACACCTTATCTTCCCTAAAGGTTTGATTCATGTAAAGATTCTGAAACAAATTGTAAGAGAATTGGGCCTTATAAATCTGACTCAGAAGAATGTTCCCTAAATTCTCTACATATTTTAGAGAACAAACTTAAATTTTCTATGTTCTTTCTCTTTTCTACCTGCTAAACATGCTATGGTATTCATTACTTATATTCATTTGAATACGCAACATTCTCTGGGTATGTGGTAGGTTTTAACTTTCCCATATTCTTTGGAGTTAGGTGTGGCCATGTGATTTGTTAGGCCAATGAAATAGGACAAAAAGTGACTTGTCTCTCGCAGGAGGAAATTTAAGACCCACACTGTACTTTGCTTTTTTTCTCTCACTTTTCCTCATTGTGACTGGCAAAAATCTAGATTTTGGCCGTTTTGTCAGCCTGGGGCCTATAGTGACAATGATCCAGAACAGAGCTCCAAGCAACCCACAGCAGATGCAAAGCGTGAATGAAGAAGAAAAAATGTTGTTCTAAACCAGCAAGATTTGGGGGTTGTCCACACAGCATAATCTGATCTCTTGTGATTAATTTCCTTGTTAATGGCCATGTTTCAACAACTGCTAATTATTTGGATGAGGTATGATAAAGATTTGGATTAGGAATTACAAGGCTTGACTGGAAGTCCCCTGAAGGGGAGATGGATAAACTCTGTGAACCTTGTTCACATGACTTCATCTCTCTGATCCTCAATTTTGTCATCTGTAAAGGGAAGAATTTAGTACTGGATAATTTTAGAGGTTTTTTCATTTACACATTCCTCCCAGAATATCAGTTTAAAGTCCACCAGCAGTGACATCTGTACCCTTCCTGAATGATAAATAAGTCCTTACTGATGTACTAACATTGAACTCTATGCTAAGTTATGGTAATGATTTTTCCATTATATTTTTTCTTATCACAAGTTATAAGCAAAGATACTAAAACTCAAAAAGATTAAGTGTCTTACTCCAATCACAAACATACCTAGTTAGGAAAAATCTAGAACCTAAACCTAGTGATTTCTGAGCATATGTTCTTTCCCTGTTACCATATTTGCAATCTAATTTGGATTTCCTGTATAAAGCTTTATTTATTTTATTTACTTTTAATTTTTGCCCTGCCAACATAGTGCAATTAGGATAGTTCTTGACAACCATAGGTCACTTTACACCACCCACTGACAGAAATATGGAAGAACACTTGGAGAATTCGCCTGGCTTTGAAAAAACAGAACATTTCAATATGTCTTTTAGTGGAGGGAAAAAAAAATGAGAGGAGTAAGTTCAAGATGAGAAATCACTAGCCAGCAAGTGTATTGTGATAAATCAGCCATAACATGATTATAGCAACTTCCCTGGGAAAGAAATCAATGCTGAATCAGACTTAGATAGACCAGGGGCATCAAATGGAGGTCAAAGGTACTTCTCCATCTTGAAATTGGATAATTATTACTGTTATTATTGTCATTTGCTATAATATAATACTGGGAGAAATATACACAGTCCCAGTGTTGCATTTATTGGCTGGCTAGACAAGTCAATCCATTACAAGGAAATAAATTCAAGCTTATTACTTCATCCAAATATCAAGTGAATTAGGGTAATTAGAACAAAGCTACCTATGAGTCTCCTCTAGATTTTTTTTTAATAACCAGAAAAAAAACAAAAAGCAAATAATCAATTTTGAAAGAACAAATTACATGCCTTTCTTTTGTTTTGAGAATTGGGCAATAAGGCTTGCTTTAATAAAAAGTGTACCAGGTTGAAAATCTGAAGAGATGGATTTGAATGTCTGCTTTGCCACTTTACCATCTACTGTGCTACACAAGCCAAAACCAGGAAGTATCTGAGAGGCCTATTTTTCTCTTATTCCTATCGTTCGGTCAGTCACCAAATTTTCCTATAGTCCTAAAACCTTCCCTCTCTTTTCCGGTCTACACCCACTGCCTGCACCTGCTCTTTAGCCTTCCTGCACACATTTCTGCACTAGCCTCCTCTTTTATCTACCTGCCTCAGCCTCACTCACATGTTTCCAGTGCATTCTCCTTAAGCTAACCCAAGTGTTCTTTCTGAAATTTAAATCTAATCATGACACTAATGTCCTTTAAACTATTCAATGGCTCCCCCTCATAGGTAATTATTTTCTGAAGATTAGGGCCGTCTATCTTTTCCTTGCCAGACATCAGTCAAACTGATTATCAAGCAAATCCATTTTTCATTTTCTACTTAATATTTAGTAATTATTCTTTATTGCCCTTATTGGACTGTCAGTCCTCTGCTGGTGAGATCTTTTTACTTCAAAAGTCCATCTTGGGTTGTGGGTGGAGTGTGGCAACAGAGTTCTTTAGCAGACAGGCTATGTGAGCACAATGAGATCATTGCCACTGCGAGAAGGTGCATGAGCCCTCTGCTACAGCATCAACTAAAACCTTTCTATTTTCATTTAAAATGTTGAGAGAGGACCTTCCTCTGTGTTCCAATATTAATGTTAAAAAGCATATGCATAAATTCACAGGAATATATGTGTGTGTGTACATATATAAGGGTGTATGTGTTGTGTGTGTGTGTGACTATGTATATATATATAAAGTCATGCTCTGCATAACAACATTTTGGCTAACTACGGAATGCATATCCCATAAGATTATAACACCATATTTTTAGTGTACCCTCTTTATGTTTAACATACACAAATACTTACCATTATGTTACAGTTGCCTCCAGTATTCAGTACAGTAACATGCTGTACAGGTGTGTAGCCTAGGAGCAATAGGCTATACCACGTGGCCTAGATGTGTAGTAGACTACACCATCTAGGTTTGTGTAAGTACACTCTATGATGTTCACACAATGACAAAATCACCTAACAGCTCATTTCTCAGAATGTATCCCCTTCGTTGAGCAACATGTGATTGTTTATACAGTAGTCACCCCTTATCCTTAGGGAATACATTCTGAGACCCCCAGTGAATGCCTGAAACCACAGATACTACTGAACCTTATATATACTATGTTTTCTCTTACACATACATACGATAAACTCTAATTTATAAATTAAGCACAGTAAGAGGTTAACAACAATAACTAATTATAAATAGAACAATTCTAACAATGAACATTTGTCTCTTGGTATCTGTTGGAAATGGTTCCAGGACCACCATGCCCCACAGATACCACAAACCACAGATAATTTTATATAAATTCCTTATATAAAATGGTGTAGTATTTGCATATAACCTATGTATAACCGCCCATATATTTAAAATCATCTCTACATTACTTATAATATCTAATACAATGTAAACTCTATGTAAATAGTTTTATACTATATTGTTTAGAGAATAATGACCAAAAAAATCTGTACATTTTGAGTGCAGGTGCAACCATCCTTTCTTTTTCTAAATGTCTGCAATCTGCAGTTGATTGAATCCATGGATGCAGAACCCACGGATCTGGAGGGCCGACTGTACTGTAATAAAAGTTATGTGAATTTTGGCTGTTTCTCTCTGTCTCAAAATATCTTATTGTACTGTACTCATCTATTTTCAGACCACAATTAACCATGGGTAACTAAAACCATTGAAAGAGAAACCATGGATAAAGGGGAAGTACTGTATACATACCATACGTGTGTGCGTGCTTGTGTGTGTATCTAAAGCATGGTAGCTATTCCATTCTCAAAAACGTAATTTATACAAGTTACAGTGATGGAAGGAAATAAACAATATGTTTGTGAGAGGAAAGGCCCAAGCCTGTGACTCCATGCTCTAGAAACACTATTAACAGATTGTGAAACCCATTCTTTTAAACAAACAATAGTCTTGACCTATGTGGCAGGATTCTTTTCTGTCTCTTGATCAACTTAAGTGCAGATGTAGCACAAACCCAATGCCCTAAGGGCTCTCTTCAGCCAATGGAATAAATGAATAAGCAGAGAAATGACTGGGCCTTCCATTCTTAGGTGGAATGTTTATGTAATCTACTTGAATCTGAGAAGGTTCTCAGTGGGATTGAGCACCATTTGTACACAAGGGCACCTAGCTCAATGTCTACACCAGTGGTTTTCCCTGTCCCCCTCTCCTTCTGGCTGCTGTGACCACCTCCCAGATAAGCTAGCAGAACTTTTAGAGGAACTCAGACTATGGCAAACTTCATAAATTAGTGATCTTTCCTACTAAACAATTTATTATTGATTCTATGGCCAGGTATGTAAGATGTTATGATTTAGTGATCCATAATCTTAGATACTACACAGTAAAAAAGCTGAAAAAATTGATATGAAAAGGAATTTTGGGAAATTTCCTTAAATGGTGGTTAATTAATGGTTATCATTCCAATTTGCTCTTCAGGATAATTTTATCACAGGAATATATGCATATATTAATTATTCATAAGTGTTACTTTATTTTTACTACTAACTGCCCCTAAAGTCAAAACTCATTTAGAATAAGAGAACCCTCTATTGTGAAGTGGGTATAAGAGTTGAGCTTTAAGGCTGTGTATCTCTATTTGTATATCATGCAAATGAATAAAAATAGCCATATAAGGTTTACTATTACCTAGATACTAGGAGCTTTTGATTTTATCACCATGCAAAAGTTTCTATCTACTTCTGAAAATAGCTGCACTTCTTTATAGTAATTGTTCATCTTCAAGGACTATCAGAAAGGTGCATATTTCTATCTCTGCAGAGAGAAATGTGTGTAGATTTATACAATTCATGGATATTAAAACAGGAAACTTTCTCCCATACATAAAATATCAGTTCTAGTGCAATGGTATGTATTTCTTATATAAAGCATATTTTATGTAATAAAGGTTAAGTACTAGCATATGTAAATTAAGTTTGGGTTAACCAGATTTAGTGTAGTTTGCCTGAAATAATCATCCTTTGTTCTTATTTACATGCACAGATACAAAAATTTAAAAAAAAAACCTGAATATAATGTTTCAATGTCTGTGATTCAGTGACAAATCCCTGAAAGTCTTATCTTCTTTATTAGGATAATGGAGCAAAACAAATAAGCACTGGCTTCTGCTCCTAGTATGTGAGTTTCTAATAGGGGAAAAAAAGTAGTGAATGCAGATTTTATTTACTAAGCTACCTACATATTTCTGGGGATATGGCAGCCAAGGGGAGAAAAGAAATACAAATATTTTGACTTATGTGCTAGTTTGTGATAATTAATATTTAGTTGTCTTCCTTCTCTTGTCTTTAATATATTATTCATCTTGATATATGTGTTTATGTGTGTGTGTATATGTGTTTATTCAATTCAACAAATGTATTGAGCATCTATTATTTGAAGGTTCAGTGATATGTGCTAGAGGGAATACCAAGGTGAATACATTGCGAGTCTTATTCTCAACAAATAACAGTAAGAATAATAATAGATTAATTAGAGAAGATTTATATCTTTGTGTTCAGGCAGAATTTAACCCAACCTGAACTCACATTAGGAAGCAAACCTGGATCTGACATGATGCTATTTATAGTTTTCACTTATCCTTTATTATGTGACTATTCATATATTTGCTGCAGAAATATTAATGTGTTTGATTATGACACCCTATCCCTAACTCCACCAGTGTGTTATAAAGTATGCACACATATGTACCAAATTACCTTTCTAAGATCTAAAAAATTCTGAATTCTGAAACGTATCTAGCCCCACAGGTTTTGGACCCAGGACTGATACTAATTGGTTGTAGGTGCCAGTGGGCATTCAAGCCCCCCCTTGCTCCTACACCTAGGGCTCTGTAGGCCTACAGAATGGAGGCTTTTACAAATTTGCACAAAGAAGTTCTCTCCTGACCAAGCCCTGCCTGGGAAGGGCACAATGGGGCCTCAGGAGATACCTTTTTCTAACATGTTTCATAAAGATTAGCTGAGACTTTGTAGGAGATTAAGTTTGAAGTCAGAGTGATCACAAATCTGATAGGGGCAGGGATTTGTGAAGAAGATTCAAAAAAGATTTATGAAGAATGCTCATGTAATAAAATGTTCCTTGAAAGCATCCATCTAATGGCAAGGACAAAAAGGTAGGTGGAAAATAAAGAGAGAGCAAGAGGTATCATGGCAGAAAACTCCCATTTACTATTCAAAACATTATGAATTGAGCATTCTTAGTACTCGCATTTTACCGACTGAAAATTAATATTTAGAGAGTAATTGGTTTTGGCTACATAGCTGTAGGCTGTGACAGCAGAAATCTAATACAGGTTGATATCACTTTAAAACTAGTACACTAACCGCTATACTATACTAGAAAGGGAATATGGTAAATCTGAGTTCTTGTGCTAACCATGCCAGTTCCCCACAGCAATTATTGCCCCTTAGGGCTGCAGAGCAGCTGGGACCAATAATAAAAACAAAAATCTCAACAACAACAAAAGCACAATTGCAGAGAATAGGCTTCAAAAGATTTTTTTGTGCTTTGTGATGGAGAACGCAGCTCTGGTTACTGAAATTCTAACTGGGATTTCCTGCTTGGTTTCCCTACCCCTTAGTAATATAGAAGGCAGTTAAATTTCCTACCCTCTGAGTCCTCAATCTTTTAAATAAAGTAAACAGCGACATTATTTTGCTTCCAATTCTCTTAAGTGTACACGTCTCTCAATAAGGCCATTACTTGCAAAATGTAGGACAGGCTAGTTTGAAGTCTCATGAACAGTTTCCTCTCATCTCTTCCCATATCTTAACACCTTTGGCAATTCCCCTTGTGCTTTATATTTGAAACTGTTGGCTCTACTCTCTGTTGCAGAACTTTTCTTTTTCTGCACTACCCTAGTTTTGCCATCAGAGTATTTCCACATGTACAAACCCTCACATGATTTATTTTTTGTTCCCACAATTGAATTAAATTTAACTTGTAGTTGTATTCCAATGTCCATTTGATTTTCTGGGTTTTAATTATTGCTTTCAAAATATTGATTCCTTTCATTCATTCATTTATTCACTCAATTTTTTCAAAATATATTGAGCTAATATATTGTTCCAGGAACTCTGAGAAGTACTCAAGATGTAAAGATGAATAAATCATGATCTTTAGAAGCTAATAGTTCAGTTAGGTGTATAAATTAACAATTTCCAGGACAAGTAGTTTTTAGTACATATATGTATAGAGTAAGAAAGATACAAGAAACAGTATTTTTTAACTCTCTTTTAATGGATATTAAGAAGGTATCCAGAGTTGATAATACCTGAGCTACATCTGGAAAGATGAGTAAGATATGCTTGGTAAATAAGGACAGAAAGGACGTTCCAGGTAGAAAGAGCATTGTTTTCTTTGTGTTATTTCATGTCCTATAATTACAGGCACCCCCCCCCTTTATTCGTTACCTTTCTAGGAAGACTGTTCAAAGTAGTGAATTAATCTTTGTTTTTCATATTTTCCATTAAAATTAATTACAGAGATTATGTTGAAATGACTACCATATGTAAGCCATTCAGTTTATTTTCATTCTCTTAAATTTTATATGTTATGGAAACTAAATAAGAAACAGGTAGTATGTTTTGGTTAAGTTATCTAAATGCTATGAATTAATGTCTATAAAATAAATTTCCACTGTTCAAACAACTATACCAACAATAAAAATCTCTACTCTTATCCCTTCTTTAAACCTCTTAGTGGCAAGCAGCAGAAGTGAACATTGGCTGATTACTTGGATTATTAAAATAAGTCTGTCTCTCTCAAAGAATTTCTAGAAAAAAAAGAGAACTAAGTTTAAATCTAAACTTTTAGAAGCAATGCCACAAATTCTACCATAGGATTAGTCTGAAGAGAAAACCCTTTGCTGTTGCCATACAGTTTTAGTCATTACAATGTTAGGTTCTGTTTTAGACATTTTGGCCCCCAAAACTTAGTAGTCATCTTATGAGTAATCAAGGTAAGCTTCATAGAGGAGGAAATTCTTCATTGTCCTTACAGATGTATACATATATCAAATCATCAAGTTGTACACCTTAAATATGTATGTCTTAATCCATTTTCTGCTGCTATAACAGAATATCACAGACTGGGAAATTTATAAAGAAAAGAAATTTATTTAGCTCACAGTTCTGGAAGCTGGCAAGTCCAAGAGCATGGCACCAACATTTGGTGAGGGTCATCCATGACAGAAGGCATTACATGGCAAGGAAGCATGTGCATGAGACAGAGAGAGAGGAAGGGGGCTGAATTTATCAGAAGCCCACTCCAGTGATAACCTGCTTCCTCAATAACAGCATTAATCCATTCATGAAGGCAGAGCCCTCATGGCCTAATCACCTCTATTCTTAATACTGTTAAAATGGCAATTAAGTTTCCAACACATGAACTTTTAGGGGATACATTCAAACCATAGCAATATACAATAAAAAAAGTTATTAGCCTGGCAAAGGGAAGGCATCATAAACAAAGGAACTGAAGCCAGAAAGAGAATGTTATGTTCAGGAATCTAAAAGTTTTATTTTGTTTATATCTTATTGTTAACATTTACCATGGTGGTCCTAAGTATTTACTTTAGTACATTTCTTCTCCAATAGTTTTTGAAAGCCTATTAAGATAATTTTTGTGAATATTACTATCTTAATATCATTAGATAAAGCAAAAATATCCCTTTGATAATCCAAAGGTAATCAATGATGTAAAAGTTGTTTTTTTTTAAAGCAATTGAAGTTGTTCTGCTACAATGTGTTTCTGTAATGTAAATTAGCTCATAAATGATTGGTAAATAGGGGAATGCTGTCATATTAATGTGGAAGTCACAATTTTTCCAGCAAGTTATTGATTTTCACCATCAAGTAGCAGCAGCTGAATGCCAAGTATGCTAGCAAAGCTGAATGAAGCAAGGAGCAAAGGAATCAAATACTGTCCACAATACCCATAGTTCCTCTTCACTCAGTTTGGTTGCACACTGTCTTAGAAGTGGTTTCCCCCAATATTTGTGCATTTTCACCTCGTCTCCATAATTAGCAGCTTCAACATTTCCCTACCTCTCTTTTTATCAAATTGCCTGCATCTTTTTTATTTTTAAAGTAAATTCCTTTATTTGTAACAGTATTTCTTTACATATTAGAAATTTAACATATCCCTTTTTAAAGTGTGGTATTTTAAATAAATTTTATTATTTTTGTTACTGGTCTGATTATGTTTTAAAAGGTCTGCCCAACCCCATCTTCCCCCATGCTTGGTAATTTTAATGTGTGATTTTTTTCAGAATTCTTGTATTGTATATTTTCTGTAAACTGTTCTTAGGAAGAAAAGTCAATGAAATCATTCATGAAATATTTTCAACAACATCATGTAGAAGGAAGAAAGCCTGTCCTCACTATTTGAACAATAATACATGAAAAAAAAATTAAGAAGAAAATCTACTTGCCTTCATTCCCCAGGCAATCCAGTTAATCTACTGTTCACACAAATGCCTTCAGCTAGATCTTTTCTCCCTAGTAAGGCTATAGTCAGTGCCAAAGTATAGAGCACAGAAACAAATAAAGGTTAGAACAGTGAATAGTAATGCAGTCCATCAATTTGTTTTGGTAATTGGCACATCCCATGCAGTAAACTTCTGGCACCATTTGAATTCAGCCATTACTCTTATGTTACATTTTCTCCTGTGCTGTCTGTTGCTTCTTGTTTTTCCAACTATTAATAGATGGCAAAATACTTAAGGGAAGAGACAAATTTTATATGTCTACATTTCTTATTACCTAGCAAAGTGTCTGGCAAATATGGGTATCTGATATGTGTTTTCTAATTGATTCACAATAATTTGCACTGACTTGCATTAAACTTTGAGAAAAAATTATTGAAAAGAGTTGACTTTCAACATTTGAATTAAAAGTTGACAAGTCAAAGATAAATAACATGACCCATCATTCACTCCTACATAAGATATTTTGTGGTTAACTCCTTGGGAAGATGGTTTCTTTTTAGAAAATATTACTTGTTTTGTTTCTACTTTGATGGGTCTAATCACTGCTAAGGTTGAGAATTTCAAAGAGCTAAAGAAGAGTATTATACCTCCTCTGTGTGGACAAATTTTTTTATTATAGACAAATGATCACTACTGAGGTTGTTGTTGACCTGAATCACATTTCTACTTAGTATAAAGGCTTTTTTGTTTTTTTCAATCCCCATGGTAGAAGAAAAGAATGCTTGTCCTTGGTGTCTGTATATTTTCATCAAGCCAAGAATGTCAGCTTCAGAAAATAATTAATGCAGTAATTATGGCTTTTGTAGGTGATTAAATTGCTGAAAACAGAGATATTGAGACGTTGTATCATTCCTTTCAGAAGTGAACTACTACCATTCCCCATACCCTTCCCAGTCTTCTGCTTGGTTATATTTATTATTTTTGCTTAAGCAAAAATAGAACAATTATATAAATATATATGGTCTAGGTAAGTGTATATGTTTCTCATTCATGATGTTGATGCCTCTCATTCTTATTTCTAAGCAATGCCAGGAAATCCCAGTCACATTTATTTTGGATTGCATTTGTATAAATGGAGACATACTGGTGAGAATACACCTGGACTTGATGATGTGAGGTTTCACCAATTATTTCAAAACACATTTCAAACTTGTTGTACTTCTTGTTAAAAGCCTTTGACAAGAGAGATTATTTGACAGATTTAGGTCTGTTTATTGTCTTCTGGAGAAAAACAGATGTGCTTCACTGGAGAAATATAATACACATATGGTTAGTTGTATTGGCATATATACTGTAAGAAGGATTCTTACAATCTAGTGATCCATACATAGTTACAAATAAGGAGAAGAGGAAGCAAAATAGAATGGTTCCTAATAGTTATTTTGAATTTCATTGAAATTTCCCTGAAATCATAAACTAAATTTCCCAGTTTGGTAGTAAATGCAGAATTACATGTCTTTATAGTAGCAGTTGTTAGGAGTGAACTGTCCTAAGCACTGATTTTTCCTGGCATATTGCACATCTCCAGATTTTCTGAGAACCCCCTAAATTAGAACAACTAGGAAGAGTTGAGTTACTAATACGTTATTTGTTAAGGTTACTATATCATGATGCTTTGGAATTGACACATGAATAAGTCATTTTGTAAAATTCTCTGAAATTGTCTCTATTTTCTTTTAGCTTTAAAGATTCTACCAAAGGAAAGAGCAGAGTACCTTTAGGAAACTTAAAATCTTTCTATCTCAAATTCCTTAAGCATCACTCAATCCCGGTATCAATGTATCATGTAATCAATGGCAGCCATCAAAGAAGTACAGCATTCATAACTTTTGGTTAAACATTAAATTTAAACATTATATAACTCAGTTTAGTTAAGTATTTACTTTTCCTTGGTATTCCATTTTATAATGCAGATTATGTCTAATAATCATAAGTGCCTTATCTCTTAGTGCAATTTTGTTCACCATTTTTATTTCTGAACTATGGAGTTTGGGGCAGGATGAATAAGTTGAGAAACTGTGACACTAAAAGACTAGAGGCAGATGGAGCCCAAAGATAAAGGGGACAAAGTTCGCTTTCTGTATTTGCTCCCCAACCTGAACTTGTTTGTTATTGGCCACTATTTTTGGATGATTAGCTGCCTAGTTTGATGATTTAGAGAAAAGGGAACTGTCTTGGGAATCAGAAGATTTGAGTATAAGGCCTACTCATTAGTTGTGTGATTAACTCTTTGGGTGTCTATGTCTTTTGTTGTTGTTTTTGTTTTTAAAAAAGAAAGTGATAGAAATCCCTCACTTAATGTACTGCAAGTGAGATAAATTAAGAAATATACTTTTATTTCACAGGTTGTAAAATGACATCCCACTGATAACTTTGAGTCACGAGTTCTCTTTAACTTGCACATCCTCTAAAATTTTTTGAATCTTTAGTTCAAAAATTAAAGAGTTTCCATGAAAATGTGGATATTCTGCCTCTTGTGAAAATGCAGACGTTTTGGAAACACTGTGCTGAGTCAGGTGGCTGCTGTCTCTGTAGAAAGTTTGGGCTCTCCAGGTCACCATTGTCACCACCACTATCTATTATTCGCACCCAGACTCCATCACTTATTTATGTTATTTTACATGACCCTATAGGCTTTTGAATTTGTGATACTTATTGTCACCTTTATAACTTGTCAGGGTATTAATAGAAAATATAACACAGTAGAGTGAAAATGGCTTAGTAACCCAGGGCAATATGAAATAAAATCATGAGAATATTTTATCTCTCTTATTAACTAGTGTTTTCTTGAGTGTAAAATGGGGAATGAGAATTTTTAATAATCTTTGCATTTATTCCTTGCATTTCACACCTAATCTGAAACTGTGATGTATATCTCTAATATCAAAGAAGTGTGTGATATTTCTGGTAAAGTACAGGGTTGTAAGGCAGAGTTTGGAAATGCCCACGAGGCAGGAAAATACATAACCCTGTCTTGCAGTTTCCCAGAGAAGAAGAGTATCAATATCACCAAATTTAAATTGTTTTCTTTTGAACCAAAAACAAACATATGATTCTGTTTCATTATTATTAAATGCACTTATGAAAAAATATCTTTGCACAATGAAATATTTGATACCAGTGTGATAACACTCCTGTGAGAAAATGGGCCTGATTCCTAACAACATTTCATTATCTTTTTCAGGAAAAAACACAAATTTTATTAATTTTACTAAAAAGGAAAATGTAAATATGTGATGCCTCTGATTTACAAATGAACAATATGGCTCTGATATTTTTCTGTTTTTCTAAATAAAACTAATTCTTTCTTTATCCTATTTTTGGAAATATAGGAAATTTTTTTGCTTTCCTCTTCATTTTAAATGTTAAATATCAACTGGTATAAAGGCTGGCAAAGAACATGTAAAGGAAATAGACATATTACTTCTCTTTCCACTTATTTGGATTTAATTTTTCTTTGTTTATTATTAAGAGGAAAATTTAGTTAATAGATTTTAAAACTTTTTTAAAAAAATTATAAGAATTAAAGCTATGAATTCCCCTCTAAGCAACACTTTAGCTACATCTCACCAATTTTGGTATATTTTTAATTTTCATTCTTTTTGAAATATTTTCTTAAAATATTTTTGTGACTTTTTGGACCTGTATTTGTTTAAAATTATGTTGATAAATTTTCAAATTTGGGGGTAATTTTCTAGATACCTTACCTTTATTGATTTCTAAATTAATTCAGTTATGGTAGTAGATTTCAACTTTTAAAATTTATTGATACTTGACTTATGATATGATACATCTTTATGAACTTTCCATGTGCACTTGAAAAGATTCTGTTTTCTGAAGTTGTTGGATATAAGGTTCTATAAATGATAATTAGTTCAAAGTACTTCATAAGGTTATTTACGTCTTCTGTATCCTTGTTGAGTTCTATCTGTTTGCTTTATCATTTAGATTGAGAGAAAAGTGTTAGAATCTACAACTAGGTTATAGATTTGTCTGTTTCTACCTTTAATTCTATCTGTTTTTGCTTCATGTATTTTGAAAGTTTGCTGTCAGTGCCTAACTATTCATGATTGCTGTGTCCTTAGTGAGTTTACCTTTTTTGTCATTGTGAAATGATTTTCATTATCTGTCTTTGACTATCTTATGCAACATAGCTATGCCAGCTTTCTCATGTTTACTGTGCAGAGTATATCTTATTCCTTTTTTTAACATACAGACAATCTGTGTCTTCATTTTTAAAGTGTCTGGCCTTTCCATAGTTTTAATGAAAAGTCCCACTGTGTTTCTCCAGCCCTTATAACTAAAAGGATTCCAATCTCTGTCTCCCCGGTGGGAACAGCAGATGAAACACCTGGTCAGATTTCTTAGCCTTCTAGTTTTTTGCTTTCCAGGGACATTCTAGAATACCTCCTATTTATATGCAGTTCAGGAGTCAGTCAAGTATTCAATAGGAGTTTAAACTCAGATTGGGAGCTCCCTCTTCTGAGGAGTTGTCCTGAGATTTCATCTTTTTCAATTTCTAGCCTTTCTGGTAGCTCCAAGCTCCTTTTTCTCTGATACCCAAGCCACGAAACAGTTCAGTTTTCTGTTTGAGTTTTAGCAGCCTTGCACCTCATCCAGTGAGGATTGGCCTCCCTCAGGATATGTAAATCTGTACAGGTGGATCTCACATGATTTACTTCATTCAAGAGTCAATCCTGAGTTTCAGCCTCCTTTGGATTACTCTCAGTGAGTTTATAGTTCTTATCTGTAAGATAATTTGTCCAAAAAAACCCTAAACTCTCAATACCAGAACTGCAACTGCCTGTACTCTAGTGGCAAATTTACACTCAGATAATTGAGAGTAAACTTTGTCAAGTCAGCATTGTCTCAAAAATTCAAAGGATAAGGCTTCCTCTCCACAGGTTGTGTCTAAGTTCAAATAATTTTATGTAGTACTACAATAGGCCACACAGCTATCTGAGCTACTATTACCCAGGCTAGTGCATCTATTCCCATTAGCATCTACAGAGACTTCCAAGTTCACAACTGGCCTCCAGGCTGTGGCTCACATATGTCATGCTAAGTGAGAGGCCCTTTCAGATGTAGAATCCTTCTCTACTCATCTATCATCTCTCACCAAAGGCATGGGGATTTTTTGGATATTTTCCTATGTCAATCTGTGGCCATGAATAACCAAGTTGCTTCTGATACCATCTGCTTGGGTTAGCCACATCCCTAAGTCTATTCCTGCTCTCACAACATGTTAGAGCAGCAGTCCCCAACCTTTTTGGCACCAGAGACCGGTTTCATGGAAGACAGTTTTTCCACAGACTGGGCAGCAGGGTTGGGGGAGGGGGGGAGGAGGGGTGGATGGTTTCAGGATGATTCAAGACCATTACATTTATTGTGCACTTTATTTCTATTATTATTACATTGTAATATATAATGAAATAATTATGCAACTCACCATAATGCTGAATCAGTGGGAGCCTTGAACTTGCTTTCCTGCAACTAGACGGTCCCATCTGGGAGTGATGGGAGACAGTGACACCCGAAGTGTGTTGCTTATGTCCAGTCTACTCCATAATCTCATTTTGGTTGCTGTCACTGCAGAAAACCCTGCTTCACAAAGAAAGGCTTTTGGAAATGGAAGCAGACTTTTCAGTGCTTTTGTGGCAATCTCAGGATATTCCACCTTGGCTTTAATCCAGAGCTTGGAGATTTGAAGTTATTTCAAACATACTTTTGAGGCCACTATCATTTCCAAATCAAGCAGTTGATCCTCTTCTAGCATGGACAAAGTCGATTCACCTGGCTTGTTCATAAATGGGTCACGGATCCATTCCTTCCCAGTTTGGGGGTCTCTTGTGGTTGGGAAGTAATTCTTAACCTCTTTTGAGAGCTGAGATAGGTGATCATGCACCAGCTGGGAGAAGGAAGGCTCTGGCTCAGTTTCTGGTAATGTTTGAAACACGTCAAAAATCCCAATGTTCACTCATTGCCCCCATAATTCCAATTTGGCTTTGAATGTAGCCACATCATCTGCTGACTTGAACACAGTTGTTGTTCTACCCTGAAGTGACAGATTGAGTTCATTGAGCAGGTTGGATATGTCACACAAGTAAGCAAGTTTTGTGACCCATTCTGTGTGCTGCCAGTGGTGACTGTTTTCTAAAAGAAATCTCTGGAGCAGCTCTCATAACTCAAAATCTCTGGCCAGTGATCTACCTTTAGAAAGTTCATCTCACTTCTGTGTATAAGAGAAGATATATGTGTTCTGTGTCCATCTCCTCAGAGAGCTGCATGAACAGACGTGAGTAAAAGGCATGTTCTTTAATGTGGTTGATAATTTTAATCCTGCAAAACATTGTTTAGTTCATGTGATATTTTTCGGCTAGCCAGCATTTCTCTATGGATGACACAGTGTGTAGACTCACATTAAGAAGCGATCTCCTTGACCCAAGTAGTGAAACCAGAAAGCCATCCAGTCATGACAGCTGCTCCGTCTGAGCATATACCAACACAAAATGACCACTTCAGTTTTCCCGATATGTAATCATTCAAAGACTTGAATGTTTCTGCAGCTGTGGTGTTGGTTGGCAACAAAAGTGCACATAACATATCCTCATGCACATCCTCCTGAAAAATATATCGCACAAAAACAAGCATTGTTGCCTTGTTGTCAACATCAGTAGACTAATCAACCTGGACTGTGTGCCAAGGCGACTCATTAATCCTCTCTAACAATTGTGCTTCAATATCCTCTGCTATTTTATCAATTCTTCTAGTTATAGTGCTGGCTGAAAGAGGAACACATGCCACCTTTTGACCTGCAGCCTCTCCTAAAAGTTCATGGTAAATGTCCTTAGCAGCAGGCAGGGGGATCAACTTTTCACCAATAGTAAAGGGCTTCTTAGCTTTAGCAATGCAGTTAGCCACTAAGAATGATGCTGTCAGTGCAGACACATTTGATGAAGTGGTGGCCTTCAATAATTGCTTCTGTTCTTTGTGTTCACATTTTTTTTTTCTTTTTGAAGAACTCCAGAGGCTTGTCTTTTAAGGCAAGGTGCTTGGTCTCCATCTGGTGAAGCAGTTTTGAAGGTGTTATGGCTTCATTGGATAGCCAGTCGCCACATATTATACAAAGCAGGCTTGGAGAATGTGAATCACCTGTTACAATGAACCCGTTTTAAGTAGGACTTTTGGTATTTTCTTTTAAATGCAGCTTTCATTTTGTTGGCAGTCTTAGAGTCTTCTGCTGTCTCATCATTGGGCCTTTCCCCCTTTTCAAAGAAGCTCTCCAGTGATGTTTGTTTTTTACTCATTTTTACAAGGTTTAGCTTGTGCGCTACCAAAACTGTGACTGAGACAAGTGTGCAGTGTGGGAAAGAGGCATGGATGAAAGTGGTAAATAAAATAATGAGCGGGCCACACATGGACTAAAATAAGTGTCAGATTCTAACTTAAAGCCTGCCACCACATGCAGCTGTACAATTGAAGTAAGATGCTCCCTTGCCACTATAAAGCCTGCCACCAGATGCAGCTTAATTGTCACTTGCCACTCACTCATAGGGATTTGATATGAGTCTGCAAGCAATTTATTTATTATGGTCTCTGTGCAGTCAAACCTCTCTGCTAATGATAAGCTGTATTTGCAGTCACTCCCCAGTGCTAGCATCACCGCCTCAGCTCCACCTCAGATTATCAGGCATTAAATTCTCGTAAGGAGCGTGCAACCTAGATCCCTCGCATGCACAGTTTACAGGAGGGTTCATGCTCCCATGAGAATGTAATGTTGCTGCTAGTCTGACAGGAGGCAGAGCTCAGGCAGTGATGCGAGCAATGGGGAGTGGCTTTAAATACAGATGAAGCTTCACTGGCTTGCCCTCTACTCACCTCCTGCTGTGTGGCCCAGTTCCTAACAGGCCATGGACTGGTACCAGTTGGCAGCCCAGGGGTTGGGGACCACGGTGCTAGAGTACAAGGGAACTAATTATACCCATCCTTTCCTCAACATCAAATTTTAAGTTTCTCCTGTTTTAGTATAAAAAATTTTTATACTCTTTTTAAAATGTGATGTGGGTTGGGTATGGAACATACCCAGACTAGCTCACAAGATATTATTTCAAATTTACTTTCTTATCCCATAACTTTGGCTTTTTGAATATCAAAAGTTATTAATTAGCTTGTTTTGTTCTCTGTGATCTAGGGAAACCTTCCACCTGGCCTTAGATATTCCATGTGAACTGAGAATAACATCAAAAAATAAACACGACAGTTAGCATGTCAAAATACTTTGTTGCCACAGATGTATGTGTGCCTTTGTGTGCATAAGATAACAAAAACGTACATGCTTGCTCCAAAGAAGGGAAACAGCAAATGCTGTGATCTAAGAAACAGTTGTTCCTTCATACTTTCAACAAATAACTATTTGCATTCTTACTCTGCTAAGTGCTAGGAAAGAGTGAAGAAAAGGGATGCAAAAATCTTTATTCTTATGGCATAGTCGGAGGAGATAAGCAAAAATTAATTAAATAAGTAACTGTATAAGATCAGACAATCATAAATTATGTGAAGAAAAATCAAATAAGGAATAAAGAGAGATAGGGGGGTCTATTTTAGAAAGGGTATTCAAGGGAAATCTTCCTGAGGAGGTGGAATTTTAGGAGAGGTACGAACTGGAGTAGGAACAAGTCCATGTGCTGTTTGGAGAAACACTGTCACAAGCACACGTAACTGCAAGCACAAAGGCACAGAGGCTAGAATGGGAAAGAGAATCACGTGGCAAGAAGGCAGTGATCAGGGTGGAGAGTAATGGAAGATACTGTTGGGCTCATTCCCTCCAACCAAGAGCAGTAACATCAGTTCATCCCCAGGTGCCCTACAGGATGATCATTTTCTATATTTTCTCTATTTCCTCTGACATGAAAAAGGTTGGGAAGCACTGTTCTGAGATATCTTTCTCAGAACAGTTAGTCTCATCTGTATGAAGCCTTCATAACGTCAACAAGTCAGACTGGCTTGTCTTTCAGACTGAAGAATTTTTCAATCAATCAATGAACATATATGATTCTTTGTAAACATACAAGGTTCCTAACATCAGCTTTTTCGTTTTTCTCCCTTAACTGGATTATTTTCATTTACCAAAATTTCTGGACATACATGATTGTTCACAAGTTTCTATTTCTGTTTTGAGGAAGACTTTAAACTCAGAAGCGGTCAAATTGTAGCATTCATGTCAACTTTGCATTCAATATTTTTACATTTGACTTTTAGACAGAATTCACTTTTTCCTTTCACTTAAGTCAATCTTCATATTCTTCCTGATTCTGGTGGAAGCTACAGAAAGCCTCATCAGTTTGAAAACTGTTTAAACCTAGTTGCTCTTTCAGAAAAAATATCCACTTTCTTCTATGTTGCACAGTTTATTAGGTGAGACTTATGTTTACTGTAATGAAAAAAATAACTTGTTGCTTCAAATTGGTTAGCACTTTTTTTCCTGCAGTTTGAAGGTACTTTAATCAATAATAGCATTTGTTAAATGAAAAACTGGTTATGAAATGCCTACATATGGGTTGTGTTCACATTTTCCCAATAGACATAAACTAAGAGTGCCTCCTTGATTCAAGTAACCTATGACTGTGCCAATTCTATTGCTGACAAGAAACTAAAAAATATATTTCATATTTAGGAGGAACTGACATAATCTGATTGACTTGCACTCATTACCTACAGGCAAGCACACCTGTGGACACCTGCCTTGAGACATATTGTGTTTTAATAGAGCAATAATAGTATCGTTCTTTCTTCCATATATGGTAGTATTGCTTCTAACCCACAGCAACAAAGCCTATGCTTTGATATTTTTTCCAGTATTCCTAGTTTTTCAAAATCAATTTTCTGAGCACCTAGTAGGGGCTAGACATCATTTCAGGCACTGAAGATAAAAAGATGAATAAGATATATTCCATTCCTTCTCTGAACTCACAAGAAGTAGAAGAAATGGATTCAGACACAATTGGTAGTAATAATTCTCTTTAATAAATTGCTATAGTCAAACTATGAAAGACAAAGTTATAGAAGTTCAGAGGTTCTATCTTAGAAAAAAAGTGGTCCTGGGACAGCTTCCCAGAAGTGTGGACACATGCATTGTTTCTTGAGAGGTGAGTAGTTTTTGTTAGATGGGGAAATCATTTGGATTCATTATAATTTAGGAAATAGTGTAAGAAACCATGAACACCTGGTGTTTTCAAGAGACATCAGTATGATTGGAAAAGAGGTGGGAAGGAAAGGTTAATGTCAGGTTATCATAGTCATTGAATGCCATGCTAAAGAGTTCAGAATTTTTTCTACAGTCATGGAAAATATCTAAAGATTTTTTAATTAATGGGAAATAAGATCAAGGGCTATGATTTCAGAGGTAAACTTAACTGACAGCACCTTGAATTATCTACTAAAGGGGTAAGAGACTCATCTTGGGGTATCCCACTGGATGGGTACAGATAAAAAGTGAGACATTTTCAAAATTTGTTCTGTTGGCATACAAGTCCCACTATATCAACAACAACAACAAAAAGATTTCACATAAAATTGGAAAATTCTACATGTTTTTCTCTCCCACTTAAAGTTTATGATACATTCTTGGAAACTGAAATATCTCAGAAAATATATTGTTCCAATGTTCTTTAACTTATTGTTTCCTAAGCTTATTTCACCACAGCTCTCAGTGAGGACTTTAATAAATGTGGAGACTAGAGTCAAAACACTGTTCCATCCAACACAATAATAGAACTAACATTGATTAATATAACATGTGTCAGATGTGTTGAACTTGGCAGCATGTGTCATGTTATTTATCCCTCACACTAACCCTAGTCATAAATAAAGCACACACTACTGTGTTCCAACATGCAATCCATGAGAAAACTGAGGCTTCAAGGGAGGATGTGGTTTGCCAAGGTTGCCGAGTTAACAAGCAGTGCATCTAGAATGTGAACCCAGGAACGTTGACTCCAGTTCTCTTAATAGGTATATGATTCTGCCAACTCCACCTTGTACTCCTCAAAAAAAAAAAAGGTAGAAATCAATTCTTTTTAGCAAAAGAGGATCTGAAAGCTTTCTGCTTACTATGGAAATGCCATTGAAAAATAAAGGAATTCTAAACATGTTTTGTCCATTGCTTTGCCATGTTTGTCCATCACATAGAGGACACCCTAGAACATTTTTTCAACTGGGAGAATTTGTCTTTTTCTTTAACTACTACCTATCAAACTGTCATATTAAAACAGCCTTAATGACAGATATCTCTGAATTTCCTTTCAATGTCAGGAATTTCCTTAACTTGATGTTTATTCTTTTACCACGTGCTTATAGTCCAGGCAAATTTTAGTAGCTATGAACTCAGTGAAATATCTATATTTGCTCATTTTCAATGTTTTGACCTAAATGTATGGACCTAAAACCTTGTCCGTAAAATAAGTCTAAAAAGATGTTAGAATATTTATCAGTAATACATTGGATAAATTCTCTTCGTGATTGGGAAGTTATCACAGAGAAGCAAAGAATTAAGGGATTCAAACCCCATTGTTATCACCTCAAGGAAACAGAAGAGTTGTTAAATACATTTAAATTTTGAACTCTATGGTTTTCCCACCTATGGTTTGCCAGAAACTGTCAAAAAATAAATAAATAAATAAACCACCATAATAATAATAGCTAAAAATTATTTAATGCTTTTCACAACATTAGAAAAACTGTTACATCATTTTCATTTTATAAGCAACAGAGAGCTTATGAGAATCAAACCAGGAATCGTGGTTTATGTAGACATGTTAAAGAATAAGGCAGCCAAACCCAAAGAGTTCTATTTGGCGATGATCCCAATGTCAGGATTCATCAAGGATCCTTCTTTTGTCAGTAAACATATCAGAGACTTTGATGTCTGTGCTACAAGATGATGGAGTCTGGTGCGGCTCTGGGTGCAGCCTTGGAGACATACATGGATGCATCTGGGCAGTTTCCACATTGGATGAGGGCTTGTGCATTTGTCCAGAACTGTGTTCTGCCTGCTTCTTACACTGCGCATCACTTGCCTCGCCCTAGGGGATTTTTGTCAGTAACAGTTAAACCACTGGCAGCTTAAGTATTCCCCATCAACCTAAAGCTATTTTGGGGCATGTTCCTGACACAGTATTGCAAAATTCCTACTAATAATCATTTCTTCTTCCATTAGTTATGACATTTTCTCTCAGTGTTACCTGTACTCTCTCTAGTGCATGCACACGCGCACACACACACACACACACACAGAGTATACAAAGGAAAGACAGTAATTACAGAAGACAGGATTTTTTTTAAGATTGAAAATAAGAATATAAGTTTTCCCTTAATTGAAACTGAAGATCTGACTTAAAAATAACACAACTAAGTTAATAATCTAAATTCCCTCTAAATATTTAATTCTTCTCTGAAAGCTTGAATTCCAGCTTCTGCCTTCACCTCACCTCCCAGGTTCTGAGCCAATATGCTTGAAAACACTTTAACATCTGTCCGCTCTCTCATAGATATCCACATATTTTTATTGTAAGTAGGTTATGTGCTAGTCCTTTTTCCCCCTTTTCATTTTAAAAAGAGGAATTTCAGCCACTCAAATAATTTTTAAAGTACGTGTTGGGCTTGATGTGTTAAAAGAAAATCACAATTGTAAGTCAGTGACTAATAAGGAAGTCTAAGTGTTAGGATTTTCTACTGAGCGTACCAAAAAATATGTCCTTAGTTGTTTGCATTTTGTCTAGCCCCAGAAATATAAGGCATTATATCTGAGTAAAATATGAAGAAATGTATAGTGCTTATGTGTTCAGATGTTCGTCAGGCTGACCTCGTGCCTCCCTCTGAGTTATTATGGAGCATTAGATTAAGAGCTATTCCTTCCATATCCATACTTTTTCAAGGATGGCAAAGAGAAAAAAAAGTTTAGAGGACAGACTTTTATTACTCCTCCTTCAAATCCAAATCCAGTGTTTAAAATATCATTCTTTTATTTGCACTGTAGAAAAAAACCCAGCATTTTTTGGAAAGACTAGCACAAGCTGAACGGATTTAATGGAAAAAAATTGTTGAATGTACCTCAGGCTTAAGAAAATGTTAAAATATTATAAATGGGTTTACATGCCATATTAGCTTGGAAAAAGTCATTGTTTATGTTGGTTGGTTTAATAAGGTTTTTAATTAGTTGTGATGAGTTTACCAGTTTTAAAAATTAAGAAAGTCACAAAAATGTGTGACAAAGTTAAACAGGTGATTAATGAAGTGAAAAACCAAGAAGGATACATCAACTGCATATCTAAATATTTCTAAGGCAACAATTAATAAAACTTATCACCTGATATCACCTGTCATAAGGAGAGACTTTAGTTTAATTGGTGAAAAATATTATTTGCTGACTGCTAGTGAAATTGTCACATAATATCCTGCAAGAAAAACTTCTTTTAGAAGCACTCTCTTTTCTACTTTAGAATCATTTGTCTTCTCCCTGTTCTTTGACAAAGAAAATGCGACACAGGAGCTATGTTCTATGATGCTCGTTTAAGGTGGTGAAAGCCAAGTCTAGAATCAGATTGTCTCATGTGATAAAAGTTTGGTTCCTTAGGTCTCTTCTCTTATTTGGAAGGTAACTGGTAGGGTTGCACAATGGAAAGTAATTCTCTGGCAAAGGATCGCAGAACTTCACATTTGAAGTGCTAATTTGTTTGGAAGTTTAAGGCAGGATAAGATGATGTGACTTTTTAAGTAACTTTGCATCACATTTTGAATAGCAGATATTTTAAACTTTGCAAATATTATTTATTTTCAACAAGCTTTACTTCTCTATGGAAATTGTCCTTACTGTATGGTTAAGAGAAACATTCCAAAGTGGCTGGTTTTATATATATTCAACCACTTTTTGATACTTTAGTCCCTTTCAGTTTCACACTCACATATTGGATCTGTGGCTGGTGTAAAAATTTGTATAAACCCAAGGCAGGATGTTTCTTCTTCCTCATGTCAAACAGACTGCTCATTGCTGAGTTTCCTTCTGTTTCTGTATTACGGTTTCCCAGGTGTGCTGCTTGAGGGCAAGTACTGTGTGCTTAGATCTGTGTCCAGTACCTGGCTGTAGTACGGAGGGAGAAGGAAGGGAATGAAAAAGAGAAGGAGAGAGTGAGGGAAGAGAAAATAGGGAAGGAAAGGAAAGCAAAGGAAGGAGGGAGGGAAAGAGGGGGTCATTTTTATTGGTTCCTATTTATCTCAAATGTTTGTGGAATTCAATTTATCACAAAACTGTGTACACAAGTAGGAAGCTTGGGGGATAATCTTGCTAAATCTTCACCAGATTAGAAATGTAATTAAGATATAATTTTAAGCCAGGCACTTCAGATTTCAGCAAAATTATCCCCCATTTCCTAAATACATTGACTAATCCTGAGGATACCCTTCTTTCCTCCATCTTTCCTATCCCCATAGACTTTCACCCCTTTCATATTCTTGCCCACTTCATTTTCAGCAGAGTCCCGTGGGAATAATAGCTTCTGTCACAGGAAGTGGTAGGAATATGATGTAACGCTCTGGGTAATTTTGTTAAACCCACTTAGCACCTAATCCACTCAAGTCAAAGCTGGTATTGGAGTTATCACTCACGAGACTGGCTTTGTATGCAGAGCAATTCAATACCCTCACATCTTCACAAATTACTGGTACGAGTACTCAGACAGTAGACTGCCACAGCTGAAAAAGATACCTCTTCAACTCCTAATTTTCTATATTTTTATTTCTTTCTTAACACCTCTTTGCAGACAATTAGCTTTTTTTCTCCTTTTCTTTCTCAGACTATTTTGAATTAGCCCATTTCGGCTGATGAACGAGCCAAGTTACAGCCCATGAAGGAAGCACTAGCTGAATGCTAAACTGGTGCTCATTGCTAGAATGCAATGCAACATAGTCTATTCTCAGAGGCAAGCAATGGAATATACACTTTTACATATTTTCAAACCAATTCATTTGAGTAAATGTGAGACAAATACTGTGCACTACTGAAGAACTATCTAAATACCCTGTAGGTGACTGGAAAGCTCTTTCTGGGTAAGATTCTCATTTTTAAAAATATGATTAACTTTTTTTAATGGGTCTTGTGGTTCTGCACTTTTGCTTTCTCTCGTGTGGATCACAATTCTTATAAAGATTCATAGTGAAAACTAACTAATTCAGAAAATGAATGCAAAATTCTTTTAAACATCTACATTGGTAAATATAAACCATTTGTTCACATGCCTTACTAGGTACTTTTGCTGACACTTTTTTTTCTTTTAATTTCAGAATATTATAGGGATACAACACTTTGGCTATATATATTTCCCATGCACTGCCCGTGTCAGAGCTACAATCGTGGACATCCCCCAAACTGTGCTCCCCGCATCCATTCAGTGAGAGTTTTCCCATCCCTTCCAACCCCCCTCCAGCCTGCCCACCCTCTGATGAATATTATTGCCCTGTGTGACTTAAGTGTTGATCAGTTAGTACATATTTGATGGTGAGTACCAGTGGTGCTTGTTTTTCCATTCCTGTGACACTTCGCTTCGAAGAATGGGTTCTAGCTCCAACCAGGATAATACCAGATGTGTTAATTCACTGTTGTTTTTTATTGCTGAGTAATACTCCATGGTATACATATACCACATTTTATTAATCCACTCATGTATTGATGGGCATCTGGGTTGTTTCCACACCGTTGCAATTGTGAATTGTGCTGCTATGAATATTCGCGAGCAGATGTCTTTATTATAAAATGTCTTTTTTTCCTTTGGGTAAATACCCAGTAGTGGGATTGCTGGGTCAAATGGTAATTCTACTTTTAAATCTTTGAGGTATCCCCATATTACTTTCCATAGAGGTTGTACTAATTTGCAGTCCCACCACCAGTGTATGAGTGTTCCTATCTGTCCTCATCCCCGCCAACATTTGTTGTTTGGGGATTTTTTGATATGAGCCAATCTCACTGGAGTTAAGTGATGTCTCATTGTGGTTTTGATTTGCATTTCCCTGATGATTAGAGAAGTTGAGCAATTTTTTATATGTTTGCTGGCCATTATTCTGTCTTCTTTTGAAAAGTTTCTGTTCATGTCCTTTGCCCATTTTTTAATAGGGTTGTTTGATTGATTGATTTTTTCTTATTGATTTTCCTAAGTTCTGTATAGATTCTGGTTATCAGCCCTTTATCAGAGGTGTAGCATGCAAGTATTTTCTCCCATTCTGTAGGTTGTCTGTTCACTCTAGTGATAGTTTCCTTGGCTGTGCAGAAGCTTTTTAATTTGATCAGGTCCCATGTATTTATTTTGGTTACTGCTGTGATTGCCTTAGGGGTCTTCCTCATAAATTCTTTGCCTAGGCCAATGTCCATAAGAGTTTGTCCAAGGTTTTCTTCAAGAATTCTTATGGTTTCATGTCTTAGGTTTAGATCTGTTATCCATTGTGAGTTGATTTTTGTGAGAGGTGAGAGGTGTGGGTCCAGTTTCAGTCTTCTACATATGGACATCACTTTTCCCAGCACCATTTGTTGAATAGGGAATCTTTTCCCCAGTGTATGTTTTTCTGGAATTTGTCAAAGATCAGGTGACTGTATGAGGTTGGTTTTATATTTGGGTTCTCAGTCCTGTTCCATTGGTCTACGTGTCTGTTCTTGTGCCAATACCATGCAGTTTTGGTTACTATAGCCTTGGAGTATAGTTTGAAGTCTGGTAGATAGAGGCCTCCCAATTTGTTCTTTTTGCTTAAGATTGCTTTGGCTAGACGGGGTCTTCTCTGGTTCCACACAAAGCATAGAATTATTTTTTCTAGATCAGCAAAAAATGATGTTGGTATTTTGATAAGGACTGCATTGATTCTGTAAATCACTTTAGGTAGCAAAGCCATTTTTACTATGTTGATTCTACCTATGCAAGAGCATAGTAGGGTTTTCCATCTGTTTAAATCCTCTGCAATTTCTTTTCTCAGTGATTCATAATTCTCTCTATATAGGTCTTTCACCTCCTTAGTTAGATATGTTCCTAAATATTTAATTTTCTTTGTTGCTATTGTGAAAGGTATTGCATCTTTAATTTGTTTCTTGGCTTGATTGTTATTAGCATATATGAAGGCTATGGATTTGTGTGCACTGATTTTGTATCCTGAGACTTTGCTGAATTCCTTTATCAATTCCAGTAATCTCTTGGTTGAATCTTTGGGGTTTTCTAGATGTAATATCATATCATATGCAAATAGGGAAAGTTTGATCTCTTCTGCCCCCATCTGGACACGCCTAATTCCTCTCTCTTGTCTGATTGCTCTGGCAAGGACTTCCAGCACTATGTTGAATAGAAGTGGAGACAGTGGGCAACCTTGTCTGGTTCCAGTTTTAAGGGGGAATGCTTTCAGTTTTTCCCCATTCAGTATGATATTGGCTGTGGGTTTATCGTATATGGCTTTAATAGTTTTGAGGTATGAGCCATCTATGCCTATATTGTTAAGAGTTCTTATCATAAAAGGATGCTGGATTTTGTCAAAAGCCTTTTCTGCATCTATTGAAAGGATCATATAATCTTTGTTCTTGCTTTTATTTATATGGTGAGTTACATTTATAGATTTGCTTATGTTGAACCATCCCTGCATCTCGGGAATGAAGCCCACCTGATCGTGATAAATTATTTTTTTGATGTATATTTGAATTCGGTTTGCTAGGATTTTATTGAGAATTTTTGCATCTATATTCGTAAGGGATATTTGTCTGTAATTTTCTTTTCTTGTTGTGTCCTTTCCTGGCTTTGGTATCAAGGTGATATTGGCTTCATAGAATGAATTTGGGAGAATTCCATCCTTCTGGATGTTTTCAAATAATTTCTGCAGCATAGGCACCAGTTCTTCTTTGTAGGTTTGGTAGAATTCAGGTGTGAACACATCTGGTCCAGGACTTTTTTTGGTATTGGTTTGTTTAGAAATTCTGTTTCTCCCTGGTTGAGCCTAGGGAGGTAGTGTGTTTCTAAGAATTTGTCCATTTCCTCCACGTTTTCGTGTTTGTGGGCATAGAGATTTTTGTAGTATTCGAAGATGATGTTTTTTATTTCCATGATATCAGTTGTGACCTCTCCTTTTTCATTTCTAATTGAGCTTATTAGAGTCCTTTGCTTTCTGCTTCTGGTCAACCTGGCAAGTGGCCTGTCTATTTTGTATATCTTTTCAAAGAACCAACTTTTCATTTTATTAATCTTCTGTATTGTTCTTTTGTTCTCAATTTCATTTAATTCTGCTCTGATCTTGGTTATTTCTTTTCTTCTGTGGCTTTAGGATTGCTTTGCTCTTCCTTTTCCATTTCCTTAAGATGATTGTTTAGCTTACTGATTTGTGACCTTTCTGTCTTTTGGATGGGGGCATTTAAGGCAATAAGTTTTCCTCTCAGGACTGCTTTTGCTGTATCCCACAGATTTTGATAACTTGTGTCCCCATTATTGTTTAGTTCAAAGAATCTTTTGATTTCCATTTGAATCTCCTCCTTGACCCAATAGTCATTCAGCAACAGATTGTTTAATTTCCATGTTTTTGGATGAAGATGTGAGTTTCTGATAGAATTGATTTCTAATTTTATTCCGCTGTGGTCTGAAAAGATACATGGTATGATTTCTATTTTTTTGAATTTGATTAGATCTGTTTTGTGGCCTAGGATGTGATCAATTTTAGAGAAAGTTCCATGAGCTGAGAAGAATGTATATTCAGTGTTATTTGGGTACAGTGTTCTGTAGATATCTGTTAGGCCCAAATGTTCTAGAGTTCTGTTTAGGTCCATTGTTTCTTTGCTTATTTTCTGTTTGGAGGATCTGTCCTTTTCCATCAGTGGGGTATTGAAGTCCCCTGCTATTATGGCATTGATATATATTATGTTGTCTAGATGAAGCAGTATTTGCTTTATGTATCTGGGTGCTCCTGTGTTGGGTGCATAAATGTTTAGGATTGTTCAATCCTCTTGTAAGATTTTTCCCTTCACCACTATATAGTGTCCATTTTTGTCCTTCTTTACTTTTGTTGCTTTAAAGTTTATATCATCTGAAATAAGGATGGCTACTCCAGATTTCTTTTGGTTTCCATTAGCCTGAAAAACTGTATTCCATCCTTTCACCTTGAGTCTGAACACATCCTTGTGTCTAAGGTGTGTTTCCTAGAGACAGTAGATACTTGGCTTGTATTTTTTAATCCATTCAGCCAGCCTATGTCTCCAAATGGGCAATTCAAGCCATTCACATTTATTGAGAGAATTGATATTTGGGGTAGATTTCTGTTTATTCTATTGGGTAGTCTCTTGTTCTGTTTTACCTCTAGATTCATTGTGAAATCTGGGTTCTGGAGTTTTAGCTTTGGGTAGTTTTACATTGGTGGGTGTCTGTTGTGCTGGTTAGTGTACAATGCAGGTCTAAGCCCTTCTTGCAAGGCCAGTCTGGACTTCGCAAATTCTATCAGTGATTGCTAGTCTGGAAAGGTCTTTATTTCTCCCTCATATAAGAAACTTAGTTTGGCAGGATACAGAATTCTGGGTTGGCCTTTGTTTTGTTTTAGGAGACTGATGATGGCTCCCCATTCCCTTCTGGCTTGTAAGGTTTCAGCTGAGAAATCTGCAGTTAATCTGATCGGTTTCCCTTTATAGGTTACCTGCTCTTTTCATCTTACAGCTCTGAGGAGTGCCTCTTTTGTGTTTACTTTGGTCACTCTAATAATTATATGGCATGGTGAATGCCTTTTCACGTTGAGTCTCCCAGGAGTCCTGTGTGCTTCTTGTACTTTGGATATCAAGATTTCTGGCTAGGCCATGGAAATTTTCCTCTATTATTCCTTCAAAGAGATTTTCCAGCCCAAGCAAATTTTCTTCCTCTCCTTCAGGGATGCCTAAGATACTTATGTTTGGCCTCTTTACATAATCCCACATTTCTTGTATGCTTTGTTCATGCCTCTTGTTTTTGTGTTCTTTCTCTTCACCTGATTTATTTACCACATAGGAGTTGTCTTCTAGCTCTGAAATTCTTTCCTCTGTGTGGTCCAGCCTATTCTTAAGGCTTTCCACTGTGTTTTGTAGATCCTTGAATGCTTCTTTCATTTCTAGGATTTCTATTTGATTTTTCCATAATACTTCTATTTGTTTGGAAAATTTTTCATTCATTTCTTTCATTTTTCTCGTGGTTTCTTTGTGCTGGCATTCAATTTTCTCTTGAAATTCATTGAGCTTTCTTATAATCCATAAATGAAGTTCCTCTTCTGTCATTCCACCCATTTCATTTGAGTTGGTATCTGTTGCTGAGGAACTGATGATTTCTTTTGGGGGTGACTTTTCACTCTGATTTTTCGTGTTTCCTGAGTTCTTTTGCTGTTTTTTTCTCATCTGGCCTTTTGGTCAAGAGCTGGGGGTGTTAGGGCTAGTTTATGGTCCTGTCTCCAAGCCCTCGAGGTTCGTTCCTTGGCAGAGCCAGAGAGAGTAGTAGTGGTCTGTATTACCTTAGGTGTATTTTAGCAAGTTTGGTGGATCTTGGGTTACCTCTGACCTGTGGTCTTCTCCTCTTCCTGGTGGAGTGTAGTGAGATTGTCCTCCCAGCTTGAGCTCCAAGCTAATGGATTATCCTTGAGGATATGAATCCACAGATCCCTAATAGCTAGGTATTTTGTTATTTCTGTGGCAGACTCTGATCCCCCAGTTGGGGTACGCAAAAGCCCCGAGATTTGGGAGGGGCCTTGTAGGTCCTAGGGGTTACTTTGACCCTGATCCTCCTGAGGTGCAGGTAGAAACACAATTTATTTTGGCTGCAGCATGAGAGCTGAATTGGAAAAATTCTATACAGCTCAGAGGTTGCTTATCTAGCTGTGCGTGTCTGTTGCTCTGATGTGTGTCTCCGCATGATACTGGCTGATAGGGGGATCTTCAATTGTGCACCCCTTTTCCACCACTAGACCCCAAGGTGAGGCAGGTGGGCGTCTCTATCCCCAGAAGTCTCTGCCAGGGGGATGTTCTCACGGGGTAGGGGGGGAATAGTGGCCATTGGAGGCGCTCTTGAATGGAGCGAAATTCCCTAATGAAGTGGGCAGGGTTATGGGGAGCTGCTCTGGTTCAGCCTGTGGCTTTTGAGGCATTCGGTTGCCATAAGAACCGGTACTTATACAAAATGAGTCACTATAACCAGCAACCTTCAAAATGACCGATCTCTGGGGTACAGGAGGGCTAGGACCTGAAGAGTGGGCATTAGGACCAGCACGTAGCAGACTTGTTGAGGCCAGAGCCAGGGTAGCAGGACCAGATGGATGGGCTGCAGACTGTTTCCAATACACAAAGGTCCTGCCACTACAGTTCTGGGATCTTGTCCCACCTAGAACCCACGGATGCAGCTGTCCCTGGCCACCAAGAGCAAAGCCTGTCATGCCCCAGTGGAAGAGCCCGCCAGGGCGGGGTGGAGCTAGAGACCCGGCTCACAGCTCCGGGCGGGAGGCTTTAAAGATGGCTGCCGTCACCAGCCTGGTGCACAGCAAGGTTCAGATCACGCCCGGGAATGCAGCTTTTCTCAACCGGCCTGTGTCCCACGGAGGCCATTTTTTTTCGAAGTCCTTTTGCTGACTCTTATGAGACAAACTCTCTTCCTTAATTGCTGATCCTATTGGTATGAATGAGTACAGGTATACTATTTCTAGTCATTGTTTTAGAATAGTGATATCTCATAACCCAACATAGTTGGTGAAGATGTTCACGTATTCAAATATCCCGGATAACTAATATATCTCTCTAGCAGCAAAGTTTCTAGCTAAGTATTTTGATGGCAATCCTAAAATATGTCAAAAATTAAATTGTTTTATTAATATTATTTTAAACAGAGAGCACTAAGTGTCTCTTCTCTTGGTAACTCAGAGCCATCATTATGAACAGCAATCATTTTATTCTGCCATGTTGTAGTAATGCCCTATTAGGCTTTTGAAGTCCTTTGTTCTTTTCTGAAGTCATAGATTGTGGTACTAGTTCTTCTGTCTTTTTCATTTCCTGTCACTGCTATCTTCTAATCTGTTATGTTATTTTACATATAACTGCCTGAACAACTGTTATTCCTTCTTTCCTTTAGGTGAAACTCATGGGTTTTGTGATAGATATTTGCTACTCACCAACAATTTCTGTCTATTTTAGTTTTGTGACCATGTCCTAGAAAGGATTTGTTACCACTCATCAAATCTCCATGGAAGTGGGCATTTTGGGGATGTCCATTCTGAAAAAAAAATCAAAAAGCCCACTCCAAACCAGAAACATCAGAAGTTCTGTGGAATGTTCCATAGAATCTATGCCCTAATTTCAAAAACACAATTAAATATAAAGTGAATTTTGCTCCAAAGGCTTTCTCATATATTACCCTCCTAGGTTATGCCCATTAGATTTAAACATCATTCTACAGTCCTTGTACAATGCTGTGGGTTGTGAATGTTTCTCCACTCCCAAATCCATGTTGAAATTTAATTGTCATTGTAACTGTAGTAAGAGGTGAGACCTCTTAGAGGTGATTAGGCCATGAGGGCTCCACCCCTGTAGGTGAGATTGGTGCTGTTGTAAAAAGGTGATTTCAGTCTCCTCTTGCTCTCTCGTCCTCTCACCTTCCGCCATGTGATGGTGACACCGCAAGACGGCCCTCAACAGATGCCAGCACCTTGAACTTCCAGCCGCCAGAACTGTCAGCCAATAAATTTCTGTTTATTATGAATTATGCATTCTCAGGTATTCTGTTATAATAGCACAAAACTAAGACATATAATAGTCTAAAATTTTAACAATATATAATATTTTATGGATGTTTACAGATGATATGAGACTTTTCATTTACTGATCTCAAGGCAAAATAAAAATAATTTCTGATTTATGTATTTATTTCTCTATTCACTTATCTTGAGTGTCCAAAATTCTAAAGAACATTGAAACGTTCATCTAACAAAGTGGCTTCATGCTTAACAGTATTATTATGTGTCATACACACACAAATCTGTATTATACAGTGGGGTTCTGCAATTTTTTTTTCTATAAAAGGCCAAATGGTAAATATTTTTGTCTTCATAAGACATATGCTCATATAACTATTCAACTCTGCCATTGTAGCCTTAGATGATAAGTAAATTATCTAAAACTTTATTTATAGACTTTGAAATTTGAATTTTATATAATTTTTATGTGTCATGAAATATTATTCCTTTGATTTTATTCAAGCATTTAAGAATGTTTAAACCTTTCTTAGTTCACAAGCCATATAAAAACAGGCTATGAGCCTGATTTGGCCCAAAGGTCAGCTTGTCAACTCTTGCTACAGAGGGCTTTAACAGCAGTGAAATTACATGCTAACCTATCAAAAATTTGAGAGGTCTACACGTGACATCAAGCTTCCAGTAAAAGACTGAAAGTTTTGTTAATTAATTAGTTCTAAATATATTGATAATTTTAAAAGAGAAAATCCCAGAATATTTTACAGAGTGTTTCTCTTGTTTTTATTTTGTGTATTGCTGAGAACAGAACTTCTCAAACTTTAATATGCATGTGAATTACCTAGGCATGCTGTTAAAAGGAAGACTGTGATTTAACAGGTCTAAGGTGGGGCTTGAGGTTCTGCATTTCTGACAAGCTCGCAGGTAATGCCAGTGTTGCTGGTCCTTTGACAACTCTTTGAGTAGCAAAGGTGGAGACCACAGTAAAGAAAGTCCAATTTGACTTGATTAAGTGATGATGAGTCTATGTTGGGGTCTTTAAATGAGTAAAGTGTGGTGGCTTTAAATGAAATGCATAGCCCTTGAAAAATAAAAGCCAAATTTTAATGACACATTAAAATAATATAAAAACCTTCACTAAATCAAAAAGAATTGTACTAAAAGCCTGTAATACTTAACTTGTTAAGAAGTAAGTATCCTGGCTACTACCAAAAACATAACTTTTTATGCAGACCACATTCATTCAAACTCTTCAAATATTTTTCATCTTTTAGGTAGATTATTTAACACTTACCAAAGTAATGAGAAATTCAGTAAAAACTATAAAATATAAGGACTATTAAAAATGGGTATATACTGGGTAGACTTAACATGTTGCATTTACTGTGTGCACACATAAATATGCAAGTGTGTGTGATGTTTAAAATGCATTTGGTCTAAGGATTTTTAATGTCAAGTTTCAATCCCATGCAAATGAAAAGGGCTGAATACATAAACCTGTCAAAATCGTGATTTTAATGGAAATGTCAAGATACTTCTGAAAGCCAATATAATAATCCCTTTTATGCAGCAGTAGGAAGGAGCCTCTGATCCTAAAAGAACTAACCTGTCACCCTGCACTATCCGTTTCATCCTATTACCGTCCCCAGCTCCATTATCTAAATGACCAAGCACTCCTTCAATTCTAGGGCTAAACGATGTCATGACATGACTATCATCATATTTATACCTCATAAAATTAGAAAGGTTATTAAACATAATTTGACCTTTGGCATACTCTAATAGAATCCTGATTTTTGCTGTTTTCTTCCTTTTCCTCTTTTTTCCCTCCTTCAGTCACTCCAATCTCTCGTTTCAGTTCTTTATACTCTCTGTTTTTTTCCCTTTAAAATAAGCTGTTTCCCACTTACACTGACATCTTGCTGTATGACCAAATCTAGGATTTTATAAAATGAAATTTTTATTTCAGTGCTTCTTAATTATTCTTCAAAGCTGCCACTCAGAAGAGAGAAGTTACTTCCATTCAAACCTAAATTCAATGCCAAGTACATTTGCCCTTGAAAATTTTCTAAAGGACTGGGTGATGTGGGGTCTGAGGTATCTCACTGTTCAGCAGTTACTATTGTCTTTAACTAGCTGGTACTGCAGTACAGAAGGCTATTAGCTATGTTTGTCTTTGTTGGTACACTCTGATCAAAACATAGTCAAGGAACAGATGCTTCGAGATAGACAAAGGTCATGTGTTTGATGTATTGGACAATTGAGAAGGGAAAGAATATTTTTCAGAACCTTTATAGACTTCTGATCTTCCCTTTAGCATTTTAAGATATTTTTAAATAGATTAAACAGAAATAATTATGTTTTGTAAATCCTTCAAAATAAGAGCAATGAGCTCCTTTGTCTATGCATATATAGATAAGAAGCAATGAGCTCCTTTGTGTGTGTGCGTGTGTGTGTGTGTGTATTTACCTTTCTTAGGGTTTCAGTTTTAATTTTTCTTGTCTTGAATGTATATGGTTCTATAATATACTAAGAAAGTTATTTGTTCCAAAGCTTCCTCAACACAGAATCTCAACTTTTAGTCCCCTCCAGCACATTTATTAGTTTTTAGCATTCTCCAAGCTTCTTTGTTAAAGTCCCCAATGACAATGGCTTCCCACTGCAGAGACATTTTCACAATTAATTTTCCATTTAAGAAAAGAGTCTCTTACACTCGACTCACAGCTTCCTGTTTTCAGTTTGATTTATTATGTCATTTATTTACACTCAGTAGCTATTTATTGAATACCTACTACCTGATGAAAAAACACAGTCCCTGCTCTCAAGGAATTTGTAGTCTGGTAGGTATATAGGCAAGAGAATGGATAATAAAAATATGATGTGATATGCTATCTTTTAAATCTATGAATCAATCAATATATATTCATGGAATGAAAACTAGGAATTGTTATCAAGCCTTTATTAGACATAGACATGGATGTGGATATAAATAAAGACACAAATACAGTTATTGGCCCCAAAAAGGTTGGAAGCTAGTAGGAGGAAAAATAATAATATAAAGAGAAACCCTTGTTACAAGATATTATATGGTAACTGCTATACATTCTTATTGGATGCAAAAAGTTCATAGGAAATTAATCCTCCAGCAAACATCCTTTTCTTACCTTGTGTTCAATATTTGTAATAATTTTTTATTTCTTCCATATTTTCTTGATCACAAAATGAATAATTTATCTCCATATGCATTTTCTTTTAAGAACTGACCACAGAAATCACTGTGCTTCTTTCGTTTTTCTTTATCTCCTTTCTTCAACTTTCCTCCTTTTTTGTGTAGGGTGATTGTATTAGTTTGCTCAGATTGCCATAACAAAATACCATCGACTGGGTGTCTTAAACAACAGAAATTTATTTTCTGATGGTTTTGAAGGTTAGAAGCCCCAGATCAAGTTGTCAGCCCATTTGGTTCCTGGTGTGGGCTCTCTTCCTGGCTGCCTTCTCACTCTGTCCTTATGTGGCCTTTCTCCAAGGTGTGTGCACAGGGACATAGGGAAATAGAGGGCAAGAGCTCTCTGGTGTCTCCTCTTACAAGATCACTATTCTGTCAGATCAGGGCCCCCACTCACATGAGTAGTGGCGTCTCCAGATACAACCACGCTTAGGGGTTAGAGCTTTGATGTATAAATTTAGGGAGAGGAGAAGGAAGACACAAATTTTCAGTCTACTGCAGTGATCAATATAATTAGTTAACTATCTGGCTTAATATTGACAGCATCAATAATTGAACTTCCTAGAAACAAAACAAAATGTCATCTTCCAGTTTTGTGTTCATAGTAAGCTTGTTGCTGACAATTAATACATTCTCTGGCAGAAAAAATACTGATTATCAAAAGCACAGCATACACTAGGAAAGAATGTCTGAAGAATGTGAATCTCTAAGTCAATAAAAACCACAGATAAGTGTTGTGTCAGTTTACCGATTAGGAAAAACTAAGCAAGCAATTTGTTTTCTGTATTGGCAGAAATTAAAATACATATTTTTATAAATGCATGTTTATTAAATATATTGTGTCTTGCCTCATTCTACATAATTTGTATAAAGCATATTTTTGTTAAAGTTCAAACTTGGATTAATGTCTGATGTGTGAAGTTATCCAATTCATATTCAGTTATTTCACAGCTTGTAGTTCTAATCAAATAATAGTGGTCTTGCAGATGCTAAGTAAATGGCTGTCATTCACAAAAGAATAGAAACACACTTCACATCAAGATGGTACTGTTTATTTTTTCTGTTTTTGATCATAGCCTCTATTTGGACTTTAGCCATAATCACATTCTCTCTCTCTCTTTCTCTCTCTCTCCCTGCCAAAAGGGCTGATTTCTTATTGACTCTTAATATACATCTAATATTTCTATGTTGGGGAAACAACAACAAAAACTGAGAATGTAAATATACACTTTTTTCTGTGAGAGTCTTGAGCCCACTCAGTCTTTCTGCCTCCTTTCTCTCTACTTTGTAATCTACCCAGTAAAATTCTCCCAAGTTAATCATCCCGTAACACTCTTTATTATCACATTACCCTACTGCTCTAAAAAGTTCCATGGTTCCCCGTTACCTTGAGATAATCTGCAATGGACAGCTTTTATTATACATACTATTAACAGCAGAGCTTTTATAGTTATATTTCCCTACTGTCATATATAAAGCCCCCTGAGACGTTATTGGTCTCTTTTTCATCTCCTAAACTTTATACATATGTTTCTTCTTATATGCAGGCTATGTGCAAGATTTCTTCCAAGTGACATACTTCTCAGCAACCCAGTGTTTCTCTAAGGGATGAATATTGGCATTTGGGGCAGAAAAATTTTCCTCTCTACAGAATTTTTCTACAGTTTTACAGAACATTAAGAATCTCTCATCTTTACCTATTAAATGCTAGTAGAACTCTTGCAGTACATTGACAACCAAAAATGTCTTCAGACGTTTCCAACTACCACTGTTCAGGACTCTTTTGCTCATAAGTAACAGAAAAACCCAGTCAGTCTGGCTTAAGCAAATAAGTGAATTTATCGACCAATGGAATTGAAAAATTCAGGGGAAGGTTTATAACTTCAGGTACATATGGACTTCATAAGTTCTAAAAGACTTGTTCCCACTCCATGTATGTGTTCTATTTTCTAGTATATTAGAAATGCACCCTCCTCTTATGTTGGCTTCCAGGAGTATCCGATTTATGTTCTCATAGCTCTATTTCAAGTAAGAAAAGAGCTTTTCCCTTTCCCAATCATTCAGGTTAAAGTCCCATTGGATTCCAAAGTGTCTTGGCTGGGATCGTGATCCTTTACAAAGGTTTCACTATGTTCAGGGAAACGAAACACTTCTTTGCACACCCTCAAGCCTTGGGTAGAATGTGGACCAACACTTTGAGAGTGGTGGTTCACCAAAGAAATATAGGGTACTGTTGCCAGAAGAAAGCCTTGGCCCTAGTAAAGCCCTTCAGGCTTGCCTTTGTCTAGATTTATCCTCTCTCTTTTCTTCTAACCTATGGTGAAACCCCTAGTGATTTCTGTCCAGAATCTTTTATTATCAAGGACTTCTTTCACCATCCATACCTTTTACATTTTATGACTTTTACTACCTGCATTTATTCTCGAATTATATTTATACTTGTATTTTTAATAATTCAGGTTTTTTGTTTTGAATAATGAAAGACACATGTCCATTAGAGCTATATGAAAACCTAGTTCATATAATTTCTGCCTAAAACAATGGCATGCACTCAAGTTAGCCTGTGTAACCTGCAAACCTCATAAACCAGAAAGGCTGAGGGGATCTGAATAAAAACGGTTGGATGTGTGGAGGCCCATGCACTGAACCCATCCGCTCCTAAGTGTTTCACAGGCTTCTGTGCACATGGAATAAAGGTGAAGATTATGGTTTTTAAAAGTCAGATTCCCAGGTTTGCAGCAATGAGCTGTGTGATTTTGGACAAGTTTCTTTACCTTACTAGTCCTCAGGGATTTTTTTTTTTTTTTTTGGTCTGTGAAATAGAAATTATAATCCCTAGTTTTTGGAGAGAGCATGAGAACTGGAAAGCCACCTACCAAAGTTCCTGACACAGGTGCCATTCAGAAAATGTATCTTCATATTTTATGAAGATGATGGTTTTTGTGACACCTCTGCTGCCTTTGTTGTTTATTTAGCAATTACCTGTGTGTCACTCTTGTTACCTCAGTTTGTTGGGAAACTTTTTGTGCCCATTAGTTCTTAGTCCCTGTGTTGCCTACTACCGTGCTACACAAGCATTAAGGTGTGAATGAAGGAATGAATTAGTAAGTTTTTCATGTAGACCTTTGAAAATGAGAATGAAAATGATTTAGGGAATCATACATGAAACAGTCAAAACTGTGCTTTTTATACCTAAGCAAAAGGTTTTTTCTTTACAAAAAAAAATTCAGACTTTCATCAGAATTTCAAAAAACAAGTTGTATCTAATTTTCAAACATTTTGATAATTTTAGACAAAACTTCTGATATTTTTTGCTAAAGCCAAATCTTCATAATAGATTCTGAGATGTCAGAGGCAGGTTTGAAATGGAAGCCAGAAATGAAGGTCTAAGTCTACCATTTCAATTCCACATTTTCAACTTTAAAACAGGGTGGTTAGAATATATAATCCCTCTGATTCCATTATTCATATATTATATGATCCATTGCCAAGATTTTGAAAGTGCTTTTCAATGCATTTCCAAGCATACGTGCTCAGTGGAAAACAGAACATTCTCAAAATATATCAAGATCAGGGCAATTTTGTTAATAATCCAAACAAAGGCAGACAAGGGCTACTACTCTCTGGAGCTCACGTTATATTGGAATAAAGGCAAGCAAAAAATATACTATGATATGAAGAGTGTAAAAACAAGGTAATGTGATAAAGAGTGAGTGACAATGGCTGAATTAGTTGAGTGGTCCAGAAAAGTCTTTCTGAGGAGGAGAAATTGAAGGTATGCCTGGAAGGAAGAAAAGGGTCCAATCATGCAACTATTGATGGAGGGAAGGAGCATTGCAAGAGAAAGACCTTCTGGGGACCAGCTAGGTTTGGCATGTTAGAGCCAGAGATCAAGAAGACTATTTGAAGTATAATAAGACAGGAGGCAATGGTGGGGAGATAATGTGGATAAGGTGGATAACAGTTAGACTCTAGAGTGCTGAAAGAATTTGGATTTGGGGTTTTATTCTAAGTGTTAAGGAGTGATGGTATCAGATTTATGTTATAAAGCCCTCATGTGTAAAAAACTCACATTCCTAAAAGCTACAGTTTTTTTTAAAAAAATGATGAGGCCCTGATTCAAATAAAATGACACTGTTTAAAAGCATGATTTTGTATTAAACATATCTTCCAAGAATCTACTGCTATTTTATTTACACACTCTACTCAAAACTCACGGAACAGGTTATAACTTCGTTTAAATGAGTCAGTTCTTGGCTGACATAGCTATTGCCGGCATGTTCATGCATTCTAGTTGTTTTTTAAACTGCATTTTACACCAGGGGAAATTGCACACAGTAAATGTCAAGGATTCACTAGGGGCACTACAGTTTCCGAGGCATGAAGCTAATACATATCTGTCTCATTACTGTCAGCAGATCAACTTTATTCCGTGGAAGGCAAGGGCTCATAGCTCATAGGGGATGTAGTTACAAATGACCTTTGGGAGGTCGTGGGGACCACAGCTTCTAAAATTTACAGTTGCATCATGTCATTAATAAGAAACTGGAAAAATAACGGTCATAGACTTTTTGCTACTTGACTTCCTCATAGAAACAGGTGGAGGGGTCACATTTTTCAGCTCTGATTCATCAAACCTTAAATTGAAGACAACATAGAGAGTTTGAGTGGGCAACCTAATCCACTCCTGTGGTTTCCATATTGCCCAACAATTTTCCTGAGGTAAATATGTTTTGCAGGATCATCAGGCTGTTAATGGTCTTTTGCTTGAATAGTTTCAAAGACAGAGGAAAAGAAAATTCTGATTTCTTGGTAGGGCAATTATGCACTATGGGAATCAGATGTTTTTCCCTCCAATATATGTAAATATATCTTTCAGATTTTTAATCAAGTATTATAATTTTTAGGAATGGATAATTTTAGTTTATTATGTTTTCATTATATTTGAAACTACAATTCTCAAAATCTTTCTCCTCCCAAGGCATTTCGTAGGAAAGATAAACATCAAAATGAGACACATATTTACTTCAGTGGTGAATAATGAGGTTTTGGATTCCAAAAGTGGAGTCTTGAAGTCTCTATCAGGGAAAACACTTGTGAAAAAAACAACTATTTTAATTTGAAAGCACACAGATATTATTTTGGTGGGGAGATGAGGTTAGTTGGGGGCTCATTCTGAAAGAGCAAGGCAAAAACTTAACTATAAACAAAGAAATTTAACTATAAACAAAGAAACAAAATTAATTTCTTGGAAGTTTATTCCTGTGATTAGTAATCATGTTATACACGACACAAGGAAAGTCCTTTCCATGTAAACCCTCTATTAATGTGAAAGTGGCAGAAATAATGATGACTGAATGTGGACATTTTCTGGACACTCAACGTATAAGATGTTCAACCAAGTAACACAGTATGGTATGCATAAACCAAAACACTCAGAGAGGTGCTTGCACGATGCCAAGAAAGTGACCTTTTTAAAAAAACTTTCAGTTGAATAAAATTACTTAAAATTTTAAAAAATCAGGTGTATAGTGGAGGAGAGAGGGTCAATGGTTTGGGAAAGCAATTTTGGATGGCTTTTTTTCCTCTATATCATGCCCTTAATCTAGTTGCAATTTCTGCTAAAATTTATGTGAGAAGGCAAGACCATGTCACAGTGTTCAAATCCCTGCATTTGTATACTCCTATGCATGAGTGCCACTTCTTACCCATCTGGTTTGGACAGGTTTGGCACCACCGTTGTTGGAGGGTTTCACCTGCGTCAGGAATCACTCTGCTCCTTATTTTTATCCAGAGCTTTCATACACCATAGATAGATACTTTTCTTACTATTCGCTAAAAATAACAGCACTGAAAAAAATGACAGAACACGTTTTATGAAGGCATAATACAACCCACTGCTGGGAACATGTCACTCGAGGCAAAGACAGATCTGCCGGCTGAATGCTCTTCTGATGTTTCTCCTTAAATAACTTCATTATTCAATAAGAAGCATTTTAATTATTTAAGTGACATAAAAGATGAGGTTGTAGTATTTATATCTAGATTGTGTTTACTGATTTTTAAAGTCATTTTGTCTATTTATATTGGAGTTGTAAGCACTTATTAAACCCCGTCTGGCAGGGAATCTCTCTCTACATTTAGAGAAACAAAAGGTTTCCAGGCCCTGCAAGTTTCTGTGTTTTCCCAACAGGGTTCTTATGACAACTCTTTGGCTGTCAAGTGTGGTCCTGGCTTTATTAAAAGAAATTTGCCCCTTACTTTTGCAAAAACTTTTGCTTTTGTTACTAATGTTTATACCTGGTTCACTGATACTTACTGATAATGGATGTTTCCTCCCACCAATGTAATATACTATGATTAGGGATTGCTCTCATCACAATAATAAAAATAACAGTAATTAATCAATGTCATTATCATCACTTCTATTTATTTAGTGTGCATAATTTATTAGGCACTAGAGAGCTTCATTTACATAATTTCACAGCAACCCTGAAATAGGAATTATAATCTTCATGTCATAGATGTGGAAACTGAGGCAATTCAACAATATTAAAGTAACCATAACAACAACAGAAACAAATATTGACATGGTTTTGAATGTTAGAGCCAGGATTCTAACAGGCCGGATTAACTTCAAGTCATTTGCTTTCTTTTGGGGTTTCCTCATGCTCTTCCTAGGGCAGAAATGATTGAGTTGAAAACACATCCACACCTTACTTTCCACATACTTACCATTTACATGTAAAGGTTTTGATTCTTCTATTTGTATATTGATCCAAAACTATGAAGTAGTAAAGCCTTGAACGCAAATAAGCGATTTATATGTGGGGTGGAAAACAGCACAGAGGAGAGGAAGGGAGTGAGAACATCCACCTTAGCCTCAGTGACAGACCTGGAAGAGAGCAATGTCTTTACATTCACAGCCACTGAACAGCTCTAGCAAGGGCTCACCCACGGGAGCAGCAAGTGGGTTGCGCAGGTGGCACTCTATGGGTCCCGTGTACTTTGTGCTCTCTGGAGTTATGAGTCGCAAAACTCACACAGTTGGATGCAGACATGTTTACAAGTTACTAACGGTCTAAAGGTATGGCCAGGATTGAAAAAAAAAAGGAAAAGGAGAAAAAGAAAGGGTAACAGAAAGTAAGAACCAAATTAAGAAAACTCTATTAAAAATGTAATTAAAATCTGTATGCACTGACCAACAGCTATATAGATAATTGGTTGAGAGATCAAAGAGGAAAACTGGAAGGAGGGGAGGGAGGGAGGAAGAGGATAGGACAGGATGGGATGGAATGCATTTCTAGGGTTTCCCTGCCCTTTTTTATAGATATAAAAATGTGCTGAGTTCCCATCTTACATGTACCAGTTATGGTTCTTTGGTTGCAAATAGCAAAAAATGACACGATTTGCTTGTGTAAGAAAAAAAAAAGGCAATGAGGGAAGGCCATAGGGTAGCTTAAAAGCTCAGCAAACTGATGAAACAACTCAAGAACTACGATTCATAATACAATTGGAGTGAAAAGAGCTCATGGACTCTGGCAGGCAAAGACTAATGAATAGTATCTTCAATCTACTGACATTGAGATGAATTCGCTTCAACAGTTTGTATCCTGAGCCTTTCAATTAAAGATGCAGATACCCTAAGAGTTTCATAGGTCCAGCTCGGCCCAGGTCATATGTCCACCACTTGGCAGGGAATAGGGGTAGGAGGAAACGCCCATTGATTGCCACGTCCCACAAAGCTATACAGCATAGTGAGGGATAGTTTCTTAGAGTGAAATCCTGGTGGTAGTGTGAGAAAAAGAGTGACTAAGTTGCTGGGCAGGTGCGGCCAACTGATGTCTACCACACCACACAGCTGTGCCCAGTTTAGAGATCTCCCTGGTTTCCCAGTGATTCCTGAGATGGGGAATGGCAAAGAGAAATTACACTGGACACTTGTTAAAAACAGCAAGGAAGACTATTCAAGACTATTGCAATAGAGGAGATTGAACTCAACTCCACTGAAATCAAAAGTGAGAGCGATCTTAAGCACTGGGGTGAGCTAATGGAAAAGTACTGACGGAGATTAGGCAGGAGGCTAGTGGATGTGATTAGGCCATCTGTGTTTACTAATTGGCACTTAGTGAAGTTAGGCCCTACCATCCCACAGAGAGGAAGAGACCAGGGCACTGTCTTTCTTGATGTTTACGTTTCAAAGGAATAGATCCCAGGTCTTAAGAAAGACACTCCTAGGTTGTAAACCTGGCAAAAGGCTGGAAGATTTACATCTCAAAGGAATAGAGAAAGAATTTTCAACTGAGAGTCTTCTGAGAGTTTTCTGAAGTAAATGCTCTAAGAAAAGGGAGGTCAGAGGCCTGGAGTCAGGAAGAAACCTGTCTAAAGTTTAGTCAAGCTGTGGAAAACATCAAGGCCTTCTGGGCCATACATTGTCTTGATAACTTATCACTGTAGCTTCCAACTTCTGCTCCTGTGCTTCTCCTGTTGTCTTACTATCCCTACAGGTTGTTGTAGCTCACTCTGGTTTTCTTCTTTCAAAACAGGAAGGAAGCCTCCTGTTTATTATTCTCCACAGCAGAAATCACACACAATGCTGAGGTATGTTACTCTCATGGAACACTTGCAGATAAAGACAGGGAATTACAGCATGCAGTGGGGAACAACTTAAAATTGTACATGGGACATCAGTGCTTTTAGTTACACTTTGTGCCCCTTCCCAGGAGGCTTCTTGGTGGCTGTCTCTATCAGGTTAGGCCCTAGTCTGCGGCCTCACTGTTCAGCACCTACCCACCGCCCACAGAGGCTTGCATCAAGCCTTCCTCTTCTCCCAACCTCCTCCCTCCAGAGCCTCCTGGGGAAAGTGCAATATTCTCATTATATTATTACGCAAAGCAAAATTGCCCTTTCTTTGTTTCAACCTCTCCAATCCCAGCTAAACCTTAGGATTTACCCAGGCATATTCAGATAAGAAGTTTCCTAGCACAAAAGAGCTTTCCATCCTGGTTTCCACAGTTAAAGGACTAGCAAAAGTTTCAAAGTTATATTTCTTTTACATGCCTCAGATCAAATTCTTATGATGGGTGCAAAATCAGAGTACCAGTGCCTTCATCTGAGAGTGTAAAAGGGGAAAGGGGCAGAGAAAAGGCAAAAGAAATGTTATTTTCCTCCTGTGGAGGGCTTATTTATTAATACTTTTAATCCAAAAGACAGAAGGGAGGAAGGGAGGGAGGGAGAGAGAGACAGAGGGAGACAGAGAAACTCTTCAAATCAAAATGATTATAATGATCGTAACTACTGAGATCATAACCACAGTGATTATGAAATTTTGAAAATATTTATTCTTTCTGCTTCTGTATTTTTAAATTTTATATTTATTATTTCATCATTGAAAAGAAACAAATGAAATCAAGACAGAATGCAAAAACAGAAATAAGGTATGCAAGAAAAATAATGTCATGATATACATACACATCAATATATAGATAGATGGATTAATAGATAGAATTGAAAATCAATCCCTTGCTGACATCTAGATCATAGGCATCAAATAGTCTGGGAAGATATGACTGAGAAAGTGATTGAATAAAAACCTAAAAAAAATTTTTAAATGGTAAGTATGTAAGGTGATGGATTTGTTAATTAGCTTGATATAATCATTCCACAATGTTAACATGTATCAAAACATAACATTGTACCCCATAAATATATGCAATCATTATTTGTCAAAAATAAAATTTTAAAAATATAAAATTTAATTTTCCAAAATTAAAAAAAATGTAAGAAAGTAAGGAGTATGTAGAGGGTAACAAATAGCCATTTCCTACCTTTACAAAGTGGAAAAATTTTAAGAAAGGAAAAAAAAAGGCTTAAACCACAGTAAATATTCCTAATGAAGACCATGGCCAAGATATGGATATAAAAGACCTTACTGGTCATACTATTGCTGTTATCAGTTCAAAATGTTACACCATGGGCCATATCTGGCCTGTCAGGATATTTAATTTGCTATGTAATTAATAAAAATTATTCAATTATATTTTAAGAGTAAAAGCATTTATAAAATAAAGATTCAGATTGTTTTCAGTTTTTTTAAATCAGAAAATATGACAATAGGCTTTCATTTCTATATAGTAAGAACCAGCTAAATGACATTCCTCCCAACGTAGACAAGGCAGGAATGTTCAGTTCCCTACATTCACTTGGCAGGTGGCAAAGTTGTAATCCGGCATTGATGCCTCTGGGTGAGGCAGATGTTCAAAGGACAATTCTTTTTTGTTTTTTCTTTCCCCTGGGGAGGTGTTATACCAATTTCCTTGGAGATACCCCACTGGAGATCTCTAACTGTGTGCCTAGGCTGGGGCATGATCCTCTATTTGGCCTATTACAACTCTCCCTAAGCCACTGGCTTTTAGTGGTCCACGTGTTTGGGGGTCACTTGGCCCTACGGGTATTTTCTTGGACAGCATCCCTTTCAAGACACTAAATTTGGCTCCCTTTCTCAGAGTCCATATCTGGCCTTCCCTCTCCCCTTGGTAGAAGGACAGATCACTTTAATTATAGCCTCTTCTCCTGGTACCCATTGCTGCTGCATTTGGGGCCCCCTGAGACACTTCTAAACAATAGAAAAGTTCCTATTTGTCTTCCTCTTCATTGGCAGAGCTTGAATATCTTTTAGAGTAAATATATTCACTCCTTGTCTTGTGAGTATTTATCTTAGCCCATATATAGCTTTACTTGATCAAAGTACTTCTCTTTGGTTCCACCTCAGCTCTCTAGCTCCTGGTCTATGGATCAGCTGGTTTCTTAATCTTATTGTAATTGCCTCGGAGTCCACTGGCTCCAAATAGAGAGTCAGAGGAATTATGTTTATTTCCCCTGTGTATTTGAGCCACAAGAGTCTGGCATGAGCTTCCTAATGGATGAACAAAGACCTGAGTGTGACTCTTTTAAGAATGCAGGAGGAGAGGGCTTGTTTGCAGAAATGATGGTCTGTGCCTGGTTAACCACCTAAGCCAGTTGTGCTGAAACATAATGATGTTCCACTTCTCTGTTGAGTAAAAAGTTGAGTTGAGCTGGTAGAGAAAAATGTGCCATAGCAAATTGACCATAAATAAAACAAATTTACAAGTTTCTCCTGGGTGTCTTATTTTCTAAAAATCTGCCAGGAAATCGAATTGCCTGTCAGCTGCCCAAATTATTTTACGCGCTGCTATTGAAAGTCTTGGTGGGGTAAGTTTTTTAAAAGGAAAAATAGGAAATGAGTTGGAAATGATTGATCAAACTTGAAAATAACCATATATAGAGTCGCTTCTTCCATGCAACAAGAACACCTTCCATTGCATCCTTTTCTCCTCTGTTCAAAGAAGAAACAATCAAAACAGAAGACCCATTTTAAATGGCACAACTGTTTTACCTGAGATTTATTGATTTTTCTTTTGATGTGACATTGAGAGTTAAGGATTGCAATCATTCAAGTATCTGACAATATTGCTCTACTATTTAAATTAAGAGTGAAATTAATCCATCAATGAAATATGAATTAATGTAAAGAAGAGTAACACAGAAGGTACAATTGCTCTAATATATATTAAATTTGGGTTATAATATTCAAATTCTACCAAGTTTTTTTGTGGTTGTTGTTTTTTGTTTTTGTTTTTTAACAGTCCCATTACTTCCTTGTATCATCTGGCCATCTCCTGAGGATACTACTTCCCCTAATGGGTTGCATTTGCCCCCCGATCAATTTTTCTGGTACCACACATGAGATAGATGCCCTTCTTGTCTCTCAGTTCTGCTTTCAGACTAGTCTTCTTCACATTTCCCTAAAAATCCCAGCTTTGAAATTCAAGCTATCAGATCACATCATCAGTATACCTTACTGTTGCTGTCAACGACTGGACCCCAGGTCATTTCCTCTCATTTCTACATGACTTTACTACATGGTTCACTGTCACTGTCTCCAACACTACTCCAGTTTTAATTCTTGGTGGCAGATGTTCCTTCTAACACCTTAGATCCTCAATTTTTAAAACTAATCTTCTCCAAAGATTTTTTTTTTTTATCTCTACTCCACTTCAGGTACTCACTTCCAAGGTCAGACCTTGACAGTATGTCCTAATCATCCCTAATCAATACAAATACCTGCAACCCTTCACTGTCAATTATGTGTACCCCATTTCTACCTTCAATATCTCTGGCTCACTTCTTGTAGAACTCAGCTGCCTTTAATATTAGCACCTCCAGTCAATGAATCCTATCAACTTCTTACTGTTCCTCATCATTTAGCATCCTTCTTCTTTTCCCTCTATATATGAATTCTATGGTCAATTATTATAATCACTTCCTTACTAATATTTTGACTTTCACTTTTCTCTCACTTCATCATCCTCTGTTGGTAAAACCACAACCCTGCAAAAACTGTGTGCCTATTCCACACATGTACCTATGAAGCTTAAATGCAATAGAGGAAAATACACAACCACTCTGACTGGTATGATTTTGGTTTCATGGACAAGAAACTCAACTGAGACTCTAAAAGTACCAGGCAGTCATACCTTAACTTCCTAGTCTAATCATTCTCCTGCTTTCCTAGTTAATGTTTTCACAGCTTCTCCCCTTTTGCATCTACCAACATTCTTTCTCCATATCATTCCCAGCTAATGATATTGCTTCTTACCTCACTGAGAAAAATAAATTCACCAGAAGGAAATCTCTACACACTCTGTCCACCTCATCTACCCACCTACTAGCACTTGTACCCTATTATTCTGTCTTGCCGCCTATTACTATAGCCTTGTCTAAAGCCAGTCCCTGCCTTGTATATTATATCCTACCACTTCTTGAATTCTCAAGGACGTCCTGGCAGTAATTCTCTTGATCTTTCTACTACTACTAGGTCATTTTCATCAACATGCAAATAGTATTATTTCTCCTATGTTAAAACAAGAAAATATTTTCCTGATGTCACAGTTTTGTTAGATACCCCCAATTCTTTGCTTCTCATTTTCAACAAAACTCTTTAACATGTTGCCCATACCCACATTCTCCAATTCTTCCCTTTACGTTCTTTGTTAAGCTCACTCCAAAAAGACATTTGCCACACCACTCTACCAGCACTGCATTTGTCAAGGTTAACATGAGTCTTCTTTTATGAATTTCTCTCCATTTTTCATGATCTCATCCAGTGTGATGACTTTAAAAACCACACTTCCGTGAGGTTTTCCTATTTTACTAATCATTCTCTGTCTCCTTTCCTAGCCTCTCCTTGTCTCTTCATTCTGTTCAGATTGAAGCGAGTCATAATCATCTCCTTTCCTGTATTTAGCATTCGCCCCTCATGATCCCATTCAGTCTGAGGGCTTTAAATACCATCGGTAGAGAACAATTCCCAAATTTATATCTCCAACACAAACATTGCTCTTGAACTCCAGACTCATATAATCAACTGCCCACTGGACATCTGTGCTTGAGTGTGTCACATACAATGTGATGTCCACATGCCCCAAACTGAACTTCTGACATCCCTGAATTCCTCTACAGCTTCCTTTCCCATTCTCTGACTCCTCTTTTGCTCACACACTCACATCCAGTTCTTCAGGAAACTTTCCTGCCTCTACCTTCAAAATATATCTAAAATCCAACCATTTATAATCATTTCCAGGGCTACCACCCCAGTCCCGGCTGCTACCACCAACATCTCTAATCTCAATTACTGCAAAAGCCTCCTAGCTAGTCGCCTTGCTTCTGTCTGTGTCTACTACCCTCACCAAAATTATTTTCAGAGGAAGTCCATTAAAATTTAAGTCCGATCATGTGTCACTCCTCTACTTAACACCCTACAGTGCTTTCCTATTTTGCTTAAACACCTCAATTGATAGAGTAGCCTAAATGGCCCCTTTGCTTTCCAACCTCATCTTCCATATGCCCTAATCTGACACTGGGGATTCTCCCTCCTTAGAGCCTATGCCATGGGTATCCCCCCTACCTGGAGGAACCTTGCCCAAATAGCTACATGGCAGATTCCCTCACCTCTTTCAAATATTTCTTCAAATGTGACCTTTTCCATGACAACCTATCCTGACCACTGTATTTGCCTCACCCAATCACTTGTCTCTGTCCCTCTATTTCTATGTTTCTTACTCTAGTCTATTTTCTCATAATATTCGTTACCTTTTAAAGTATCAAATACTTTACTTGTTTATTTTATTATTTATCTACTGTTTTCCACCCTACAATATAAATTCCTCAAGGTCAGAGATCTGGTTTGTTCACTGATGTGTCTTAAAGGATCTAAGAAATCACCTGATAACTAGCAGGAGATCAATAAATATTTATTGAATCTTTAAATAAACACTTTCTTAGAGCTGGAATTCTGCACTGTGGCATGTGTCTATTGTTTCATTTTTTGCATTATAAACACTCTTTGTAAACACAAAGGTATTTATATTGTTCATCATTTAGTAAATTGATTAGTATTTATTTTTCTTAGTATGACTATGTATTTTACTTTATATGACAGTTTATGTTTTCTGTGGTTATGACATCTTAATTTCCTCCATTTTAACTCTTTGCTTAAGACTTTTACCTGCCATTTAATTTACTTTGTTTTGAAATCTGGCATTGGTCCAGGGCTGCCTTGACCCAGCCCATTCTATAGACTCTCCAGATAGAAGGAATCTTTGAGATAATATACTCTAACTGCTTTATTCCTAGATGATAACCTTATGGCACAGAGAGTTAAGCAATTTTTTTCTATTTAATGATAAAATTGAGCTTCAATTCTCCTGGTTTTGTTCTCCTTTCACTATAAACAAGATGACAAATACTGACACTGCTTATCCAGTCTTTCACAGACAGACTGAAGGAAATGGGTCTTAGAAATAGGACGAAAACATAAGTTCGGTGTTTTGAACATAGGATGAGCTTAGACAGCTCAGGACTATTTCCTGATAAATCTCCAAGGGAAGGGAGCTAAGTTGGGACTGGGGGACAGTGATGAAACATAGTGACCTATTTAATACTAAAACATTGTTTCCCAGGTCATATTTGAAGGACTTATAGGGTACAAATTGCAATGTGTTTATCATGCAGCTCAATTTCCCAGGCTACTATTAGACTGATACTTATTTCCCTTAGCTACCATTCACTGAGCCCTTGCTATGTGTCAGACATTATTTGATTCAATCCTTTCAATATCTATGCATTAAGTACTACTCTTATCCTCATTTTACAGATGAGAAAAAGGATATTCAAATAATTTAATAATTTATCAATTCTTACAGTTGTAGTAAGATGAACTAAGCCTTAATTTGAACTTAAACCCCTATGCGATAATACCCTCCCACCACATTTGAGAAGGGGTTGAGATTAAAGCTGCTTAAATATTTCTAACTTCCGGTTTCAGTTGATTTGAGGATTGAGACAAGGTCAACTCTATAGATAGGAGGATATAAACACATCTATGGAAGAAAGCTTGAGTAACAGGGTTAGAAATAAGGTAAGATGATAATAAAAAAAAAGTTTTTAAAAAAAATTTCTCCCAAACTCTACAATTTTGAATTTTTAAGATTATTTCATAGACTTAGACTATTTATGACATCTAAGTGACATTAAAAGTAACATTTTTTACAAATACTGTCGGGGTCAGTGATTTCACTAACAGAGGCAATTCTCCATGTTGCCAATAAACAAATAAATTTTAGAACATCAGAGAACTTTGGGAGATGACATGTATCTTCTAAAATCATTGCCCTTTGTCACAGAGGGGTGCATCTAATGAGAAGTACTGTTCCACCAGAAAAAGCAGTTGGTTGCACATCAAACTGAATGTGGAATGATAGGGATCACTGAAAATTTGCCGGCCTGGCAGTGAATTAGTTTTTCCGTGTCCTCAGGGATAGACTGCCCTGTGAGAATTTGAACCTATCAGTTAGCTGTCAAATTTCATTTGACACCTCATCCAAAATTTAAAAGGGGCTGCTATCTGAAGTCGGAGATGTTCTTGGAGGAAAGGAAAAGGCTATTTCTTTCTGGGCTAGCAGCATCGAAGCTGCCAAGTGCTTCTACTGAGGACGGTGAGCTGGCAGCCCTACACTGAGAAACTTCACAGATATTATGGCTTCCTAATGTAAGCAATTCTTTCTCAGCCCCTAAACTCACTTTCTCTCTCTGGTTTAGACAGAGGGTCCCCAGAGGCATGAAATCCCTAAGGGGACATTTAGTAGAACTTGCAGAACTGCCACAGGAGTGTCAGCCGACAGAGGTTACAACTTGTAAGTCCTTGGTTTCTTAACTGCAGTTGAGTTTTCTATTCTCTTCTTGTCTTCTTCTGGGCGTTCTTTTTTTTATTTTCATTTTACCCAGAATATCTTGCATAGCCACCCACTTTTGCAAAAGGTGAGGTTTTCATTTATTTATTTATGAGTCAATGAAGTCCATGGTAAAGTCCTTTCTGAACACCCTGCAGAAGTGTTTCTCATGGGAAATGCCTCTTCAGTTTGCCCCCTGAAGTTGATGTTTTCCACAGCCCCCCGTGTTCCACTCTCGCCCCTGCTCTGGCTATCTGTTTTAAATGGCTTGTTGGAGTGAGGGCTTCAACAGTTTGGAAACTGCCCTGAGACAAGGACCCCTTGATGGATTTATGATTGACCTCTTGATTATCCGCGCCATTCGAGGAAGATTAAAAGGGCATGGCAGGAGAGGTACATTAGCTGCAATCAATCTACTGCTCCCTTATTCTTCCTTTCTCCTTCACACAGACTGATTCATCAAAGGACATTTGCAATGCCTCATTTCAGAGATCCTGGCTTCAAAGCCAGGTTTTATTTTACAAAGACAAAAATACGAAAGTCTCTCCATAGATCCTTCAGGGCCAAAGGAAAAAAAAAATCATCCTCTAATTGTCACTTCTATGCAGGCTCTGGAAAGAAAAAAAAAAAAGATAAGTGCATATGTAAGGGCAATCATTTGAAAAGAGTAAAGGAAAAACTGCTGTCTTTTGTTTTATCTCACCATCATTTCTTTGTTAGTTTCTCTGGGTTAGTCATTGGTACCAAATCTGGACGCTTAGAAAACTACAGAGGGCATATCAAGGTTTTAATTTAAACATTAGCTTCTTAGGTAAATGAAGCTAGGTTCCTGCCTTTGCAATCTAATTCACACAGGGCCAATTTTATTCTTGTTCCATTATTTCATTGAGTTTCTGTGATCACAAGTCTCCCTTTGAAGTTGGTTGGAACTCTGAGCACAGATAGATTCCCTGGGTCTCGGAGTGAAATGAGTAGTAGATCTGTAACCTCACAGTTCGAAAAGGCTCTCTCTCCTCTCTCTGTCTCTTTCCCTGAGGTCTTCGTCTGTGCTCTGGAAATGGCTGGAATTTGTATAACTTCTGAAGTTTGATCTGTCACATTAACTTGCTAAATGATAGGAATTTTAGTGACCATATGTGGAAAACAGAAAGTAAACCAAAGTTTGATTTTGTTTCAGGTTATCTTTTTAGACATGTTAAACAACCCAGAAAATATAAAACCAAAGTAGCTATATGCAATCTCCCAGTATGTGACACTTAAGGAAGTGATTGGATAAGAAGTCATACAGCTAAATTTCCACACCAGAGATAATCATTCAATCTGTCTGATTCTTGGTCCCCATTTAGTCTTATCTCTGGCTTTGGTGAGCAATGCCACAGCTAGTGGGATCTGCAGCCGCCATAGAGACCTGGGCCTCCCCATCTCCACATAAACTTGAGGGCCATGAGCTCATTATGTATTCTTATGATAGGAAAAAAAGAAAGGTATAGTCAGAGTTTAGTGAAGACAAAACAACACTGATCCTAAGATCTAGAATAGGGTGATCAACTGTCCCAGTTTGCCCAGATCTAGGGCTCTCCTGGGATGTGGGACATCCAGTGCTAAAACTACAGCAGTCCCAGGCAAACAGGGACATTTGGTCACGCTGGTCTGGAATCTTGAGTTCTAGCACCAACTCTCTTGCTTTTTCATTATTGGCCTCTTATTCCTTTTTTCTATATTAAGTGCATGGGACTAAATAAGAGGTTTTAAAATTGATAGTTAGAGAACAAATACAATCCACAAATCTATTTTGTTTGGGCCATACACACCAGGATGCAAAAAAAGTTTGAGCTTTTGCATATATATCTTGATTTTTTTTTGAAGCTTGTGTTTGTAAGCTCTCAGAAAATAATACCTCAAAATGAAGACCTCAGAAGCAGATTCTTTGACCTTTTCATTCCCTCCTGTCTCTGGCCTCTCATTCTCCTCTGAGGCTAGCCATAGAAACTAGAATCCCTCTTCCCCAAGGCGAGTCATAGAAACCAGAACCCCTTTCTCCCAAAGCCAGCCATGAAACCTAAAAAATCACTCTAACTTTCCCCTAGTTTTTCTGTGTAAAAACTGGACATAATGAAATTAGCCTACCTTGTTTGATTGCCAGTCATAAGATCCCCATTCCAGAAAGGGTCCTGCTCCACACCCAGAAGGAAGGAATGCGGCACAGAGCGGCCAGTGAGAATCTAAACAGACAGGCCTTGCTGGGTTTCCCCACTCAGTCCATTAGCATTAGATGATACTTTTTTGTCCAATCATATTTCTACATGGCTGTCCATACTTTGTTGAACCTAAAAATAAAAATGGACAGTTTCCCCTGTATCTTTGGGTCTTCATTCTGAAAGTTACTGTATCATGTAAAATTATGATCAAATAAATTTGTATGCCTTTTCTCCTATTAATATTCCTTTTTGTCAGTGATTTTGAGTGACAGTGGGTGAAAGGGAAGTTTCCTCTTGGCCCCTACATCTTGAGAAGTAAGAAGGTATGTTAACAATGGGTCATATGTCTACCAGGCAACAGCAATCATCTGGAGTTAAACAGCATCTAATCTAGCCATATAACGTGGACATAATATGCCTCCTCACTCATTTACATTAGCTGCTCTGGTCCTGCAGGCACTTGAATTTACAGCTCCAGAACTAGATCAGAGATTGGTAATAAATCCACATGAGGCCCACCTAGCTTGGAGTAATGGCCCTTGGTCAAGTTTCAGGAAGAAAGTCTGCTTCTGTGCTGCTAATTTTCAAATGTGCCCAGATGTTTATGTCATATGGCCTTAGAACCAAATGCCCATCTTCTCTTTGGTATTCCCCAATAAGACTTCATAAAGCTTAGAGGATCTCTAGGTCTCTTGTAGCTCTAAGACTCTGTAAACCAAAAGTGGGAAATTGCCCATTTTTCACCTCTCATTGAAAATACATGTTGTTTTACCCTTTTAATCACTGAAATATTTCCTACTTAAAATATGTCAGAAGTGTAAGCCTAACCAGTTTACTCTGATTGCAAATCAAGTGTTTCCTCCAATATGCTTTTCTGAATTGGGAAAAATGGGGCTCTTAGAGATCAATATGTGGCATTCTTCGTGTTGTGATCAATTGGTGATTAAGTGAAAATGGTTTAGCTTAATTTGCTTTGAAAAGCTGTGCTTGTGCTGATAAAGTATAGAAGCATTTCTGAGATGAGATACAAGGAACAGATGTTTAGTATAAAATATTGATAGCACGGAGCAGAGATAAGCTTAGTATTTAATTTGTCTTAATATTTCCATTGCTACAAATTCAACAGCTTTTATCTTACTGGGTAATTACAACTTTTTCCCTCCCTGGCATAAGATAAGATAGACTTTTTTCAGTTTTCTGTCACATTTAAACTCTTTATGCCCCCCTTCTCTCTGTGTTCGTTTTTCTTCCCCTAGGTACTGGTTTCTTTATTTTAATTGCAATTGCAATCTTCAGTTAAAAGATTAGAGAATTTGTTTGTAAAAGTTGACATTTTTCTTGCCTTAGTGTTTTTAGGGTATCTAATTATGTCAACCCTGAAAATGAAATGCACATGTTAGGATATATGTCGTCTGCTCTAGGAGGTCATAGAGTGCAGAGATTTTTCAAAGAATAGAGGTGTTTGTTTCTTTTTCATGTGACATTCAGGCCAGGTAGGTATCTCTACTCCATGAGGTCATTTAAGGACCCAGGCTGAACAGTACGTTCTGCCCTCCTTGACATATGGCTTCCTTCACTGGATGGACAGCTGGTGCTCCATTTGTTACTGTTTTTCAGGCAGCAGGAAGGGGGTTTGGAACTAGGTGGGTAAGAAGTCCCAGGCAAGCAACTTGTCTTTAAGGAAGTGGCTGAGAGGTGCACATATCAATTATACTAATTTATCATTGGCTGTTTGTAAACATGTTCACATCTAACTGGACTGGAGTCTAGATAGTCATTTTACCAATGAAAAAAATGTAGACTTTCTCTTCTAGTAATATGGCAAAGCAGATATGCTAAGAGGCCCTCCTATAAAAAAATCCAGAAGAGCATCATATAATGATATCATTGTTGTGTTGCTAAGATCGAGAACATGAGGGAAATCTCCAAAGAAAAAAAAAAGAGGAACAGAAATTAAACAAACAATGAGCTAAAACAAAGATTGTGAGCCTTGAGCATACACGTTGGCCCTCTTGGGTGCATACTAAGCCTTAGGCCTGCCTGTCATCGATTTTCAGTATGAAGCCAGAATGGGACCAGAGGAGAGCAAGTCAATGGTGATCCTTGTCTCGTGGACAAAGTTACTGAATGAAAGAGAACATCTGAAGAAAAACACCATCAATCTAAGCATTCACATTTTTCACAGATAAGCACAAACAAATGTGCATTACTACCCTGAAAGAGCACCAAGAATGAGGGTCAGCAGAAACACTATACCAAAGATTTAGTTCCCAAGTACTTCAGATCTCACAGTTATGAGATACAAAATACAAAATGCCTGCATATGAGCATTTAAACAAATAAAAGATGGGATCACACAAATGAGGAACCAAAAAGAGATTAAAAAGAAAGAGCACAAAGATCTGAAAAAAGAACCAAAAAGAATTTAGAAATAAAAAATATAATTCTTGAAATTATAAAAATAACTCAAAATTTAACAACAAAATAATGATAATTTGTACATGAATGATTTTGTAAAGAGATGCTAACTCTGGGTCACACTTCATTTTTTGGGTCCTAAAGAGATTCTCATTTGAGCTCAGAATATTGCATATTGTCTTATGAGAAGAGTTTTCATTTATTTTTAGTGTCTACCCTTTTACCCACAGTCACTAAGACTTGCTCAAGAAGGTCAGGCGATCTCCTTTGCAAGACATTTACTCCTAAAACAACCCAAGTAGACAACTTTTAAATCCTTTCCCATGAAACAATTTTCAGTCTTTAGAACCACATCTCCATTTCCAAAGAGCCTATTTGCTTTACATTTGCATAACTAAAAGGCTCAGTTAGATGGCTTTCCAAGAACAAAGGAGCATTCTGTCTAAAGAAATACAGTATTGAAGTTTTTGACACTTGAGAGTTAGAAACCATTTAGCTGCTTTCAACTATCACTTTCTCTTTCCCCACCCCCCAACCCCTACCCACCTCCACCTGAGTTTACATCCACAGAAAATTTCAAAACTCCTAGGGCCAGTAGCTACCAGGACACCTGAAGCACTGGCCATACCAGCTTAGTAGTTCTTTGCTCTTGATTGCATGAAATCTAGTAAATCAGAAAACAGGTTTAACTGAGAGCTTTTTTTCTCGGTATTTTACACTGTACAATTATCAAACTGACAAAAAGGGGCAACGTCGGGGTTTATTTGTTTTAAAGGAGCAGTCCGAATATTATGCTTTGTACGGTGTTTAGTAAATGCACTTGGAATGGAACATTGTTGACTCAGAGAAATACTACATCACCTTAAAACTCCCACTGAGTAGTCAACTAGAAATCACTGACCTGTCTGTAGCCCTTTGTATTTAGAGTGTACCAAAAGTGTATTATGCTAGTTTTCTTATTTAACCCTTAGCAACCTCTCTACTACAGTGTTTATTATTATCCTAATTTATAGAAGAGGAAACTGAGGCTCAGTACACAGCTAATAAATTTGAGAACCATGATGTGAGTCTCCTTATTCGTCTTCCTATAAAATCGTGTTATTTACATTACACTATGCTTTCTTCTTTACTTACAGAGGAAGTGTTACATATAATGTAAGTTTTGTGATTCATAGTTTACATAGTGGGTCTCAGTTGTCCAGAATCAATAAAAGTGTGTGTATAATGGACAGTTATATACGGGAAGTCAAGAAACCCGGTGGTTCATGTAAATTTCTGCAGTTAACCAGCTATGTGACATTGAACCAGTCATATAATTTCATTGGGGTCCAGGTTATGCATATGCAATTGGAGAGTTGTTCTATTTGTTTTTGAATAGATGATGACTAATGGTTATTCCTGTTAAAAAAATTCTATGACATTTACATACATACTTTATTTCTAAAATACATGTCCATAATTTTTCAGTTCAAAACAAGTTATTGGTCTTGATATTGCATTTTTTAAAGTTATGTCAGTTTGTGTAAGTCGCATTACATCTCTGGACCAACTTTTTCCAACTATTAAAATAAAAGGATTGTACCATATTTCTTAGATGTCCTATGGCTGTTGATATTCCTGACTATTTGAACCCTACAGGGTCTGTCTATAACATGAGAAACTATATTTAAAGTACATCAACATTCAAGTATGAAGCAGCAGCACTTTAAAATACCCAATTAACTAAAGTTCACAAAATGGAATATAAAATGGAATCTTAAGTGATTCTTAGAGTTGGAATTCAGATTTTATTTACAATTAATAAAAATACAATTTATTTTTCTGCTCTGTTTTTTTTTTGCAAGAAGAATAAAACTAGTTCTTTTAAAGAAAAAGAAAAGAAAGGCCCCATTTTTTTCTGAAGCATCGGCTGTTCCATAATGAAAGTTTTCTGACAAAATGGCTGCACATTTCGTGTTCTGAATTTCTTCATCTCCTCAGCAATGTCAGTTGTCTCCATATGACTTCATTATTTTCCTTATCTCCCTCAATGAACCATATTAATATTAACACCTGATTATCCGACTTTGAGGATCTGTGAAGAAAACTGGGTGAATTTGACAGTAACATTTGGCTTCCCAGAAGTCAGAGATGAGAGGGCCTTCTTTAATTTATTTGCATGTATTCTATAAGTGATTCTTCCTTATTTCTGATTTGGTGAGAAATTACACACGTGAAATTTCAACTGAGCACAGTCTGATACTGCTGCAAACATCTTTGACTTTGGCATTGAAAAATTGAAATTGGTTTTCTGTGTTCTAAAAAGGCACTCCTGTGACTCTGGAAATATGCCATACAACTTTCTTCAGCAAAATGGATAGGTATCCATTAATTAGACATTATTATTAATGTCATGTTCAGCTGCACACTAAAGGGCAGAGTACAGAACTGAGGGCAGGACTGATGATTTTGATGATATATGGACAGCTTTCATGAATTACTTAAAGAAAATTCTTGCTTATTACCCTAGTGTGCACGATAATTAAAAGGTAATAAATAATTGTGAGAAAAGAGAAAAAGGTATATAGGTTGGGTTTGTTTCTTGCATTCTTGTTTTTTGTTATTTTTCAGCAGTGATGAGAAATATCTGGAAGGCTGCACAGGTTTAGGGGATCACATGATTTAAAAAGAGGGTTCTAAAATTACCTAATACCTATTTGAAGACCTCCTCCCCAGATTTCCCAGGAACCTTAGTTAATTTTTGGTTTTGATGTATTCCTTAACTCTAAAATCCAGCACATTACAGTCATGAAAAGGGAAAAAATATTTTTAAGTGTGAAAATCTCAAATGGTACAGATGTTTGGCCACACTATGAGTATTTTAGCTAATGCCATATTGTGCCAGGGTAGAATTTCCCAAAATACGTTCCATGATATTATAGTTCTTAGAAAACTGAAAAGGTTCTATGTTCAAATAAGTTTAAGGAAAAGTGTTTAGACATAGGTAAACATTTCTTATTCTGGAACATCTAAGAATTTTAAACACATGACTATGTATTGTGCCTCTTCAACAGGAACATTTCACAAACTTAGGTGAATCATGTTGTGCTGTTTGTACTGCAGCATCACGTGGGTCTACTTTGGAACATATGTAGGGTACCCTACATGAGTAACTCATACAACAGACACATGCCACAGTCCTTAACTTGAAAAGAGTTTTCAGAGAATGGAAACATTGAAATGAAGTTTCCAGATCATGCTGGTGTATCATATGCTATTGTACATTATAACTGCATTAAAGTTTAACTAAAAATGTAAAACCTTTGGTGAAAACAACAGATAAAACACAGAGTTTTAATGTAGCTTCAAGTAGCAAACATTTCTTCAAATATAACATTTATCTAACTAAGCTTTCTAATGGCCCTTGTAAAGATTGGTCAATAAAATCTACAGTGTCTCATTTTTCAAGCTCACATGTATAAAGAAGCATTTGACTAATCCAGTAAAATCAGAAAGTAGGTAGGTCTGCATGTGACTAAATAATTAGGTTAAATTAATTAATTTAAATAAGTACCTAATAAATAATTAATTGCCCTTAATATTCTTATAAGAAATAGGCTGTCAAACTTACAAATTTAGAAGATTGCTTTGGTGAAAAGGTGGTGATAATTTAGGATTAATAGTTCAAATATATGCTTGTAAATATGGGAATGTTAATAGGTTGAAAATACTTGAAAATAGATGACTTTCTTTGCATTTTTTTCTGTGTATTTTTGTAACAACCCCACTCCTGAAATACAAATATATATTTATGTTGAAAATTTTGAGGCAATTTGTTCCCTTGAAAGGGTACCATAGGAAGGTTGTGTGATCCTTCAAGAGAAAAAATATATACCAGAGGAGATCAGAGAAGATGGCTGACCAGAGACACCAGCTGCCAATCATCTCAGAAAGAAGGAAAAGTTTTAGATGAAAACAAACAAACAAATGAACAATCATAGATCAGGTGTAATTCTGAGGGAAAAGTGCCAAACCTACCAGGGATTCCATGGGAAGAAGTTGCAGAGCATAACAAGAAGGAACAAGATATTGGCAGAGGACAACCCCTGAGAGGCTTGGCATCCAGTGAAAAGGGTAGGTGGAGCAGTTTCTTTCTCCCTCCCTTATATCTCTGGCAGTCAGCAGGTTCCCGAGCTGCTGGAGAGCCTTTCTGCCCTCACGAGCCCAAAACCTGCTGCTGCCAGTGAATGGGGAGCTTCTTGAGGACAAAGCACCAGGCTGCCAGCCCCCTTGGGGCACTTTTGTCACCACAGACCAAAGCAGAAATGGCAGGTACCATATTGCTTCTCCACCTACCATGCGCCTTTGTCCTCCCCACAGGGCTTCAGCTCCTCAGTTTTCATCTTCCTCCTTGCCACACAAACATTTCCCAACTCTGGCCCAGACTGCAGGAACCACAGGGGGCTGGTGGGTCCCAGGGAATCTGCTTGACCCCAGAGCCTGGACATTCCAGGTGGGCTGCCTTCCAGAGAGAGGGACAGAGACAACCAGAGTACTAGCTTTTCTCCATTCAGACTCTTTTCCTCTCCTTCTGCTTCCCGACCCATGGCTGCTGAGAAAGACACTTGAGACGGGGCTCTCACAAGCTAATGCTTCCATCTGTTGGGGCTCCCACAGAAAGCGGGGTTCAAACCTTTTCTCTTAACACATTAACTGCCATGTGAGTTGTATTTAACTCATGCTAGTTTTAGGCCCAAGGCCACATGAAGCATACATAACTGGAGTTGGTTCATGAAAACCTTACTTGTTGATGTTCTTATTGTTACAATTAATATTGACAAGTTAATTGCATATAACTCATGTACAGAAAACAATAAAAAATAACAAATGTTTCATTAAATTAGAAAAGATCATTTTGGTTTTGAAGTTTCTATTCTATTTTCATAATAAAAAAACATGTCCCCAAGGAAAAAATATTTTTTTCCAGTGTGGCAGTCAATGTGTTAAAGACCTGCAGAGGACTAAGGGACACTCAGACTGTGATCTCCCTGCTCACCAGCCCTCCCTGGTGCTGCTTGCCCAGCTGCTCCATCAGAACACATCAGGGCACACCCTGAAGCAGAGAGGGACATCACACCTGCTTAAGCACCCCATAGGGAACTCAGGACCAGCATACTTCTCCCTGGCATGGTCAGGGATTGATTTTCACGGACCCAGGGACAGGCATGCAGGCTAGATCTCATACCCCCAGGACTCAATCATGTTGCTCAAGGGCAAGGAAGGGCGATTTGTGAACTAATCTTGGGAGGTGAGGGAGTGTGAGTCAGTAGAACTGAAAAGAGAGTACAGCGTGGGTCCCAGCCACAGTGCACTCATGAAGTACCCCTTCCCCCCACAGGAAGGCCACCCTCTCAGCCCAGGATGGGATGCTGGACAGGGAAGCTCCCTGCCCACAGTGCCACCATGGGGAAGCTCAGCTAGTTTGAGCTCATGCCTGCTGGCAGACACTGGAGGGAGACTGCGGAGGAGGGGATGGAGGAGAAAAGTGAAACTCGCTTTCAACAACCAGATTGTGGATCTTAGATGACCCTGCCTACAAGGAGACTTTCTGGCTGGGTGGGGCCACCTCAGTTCTTCCCTAGTGGCTTTCCTGAGAAGGCTGGGAGCAGATCTTTGACCCCCACCAAAACAGCTACCTTACCAGCTTTGTGGAGGCTGAGGGCAAGCTCACCCAACCCATACTTGCTCAGCCTCACTCCCCCACCTGCCTCTGCTGTGATGGAGAATAAGGACTCACCTGGGAGATCCAGCACCCCATTTACCACCTGGGGCCTTCAAGTGCTTCTCCTGAGGAGCTAGAGATGGACACAGGACCCCAAAAAAACTCTGCAGCTTGTTCCTTCTAGCAGGTGCCACCTACTGACAAGGAGGTCAATTTGCACAGCCCTTTATAACATTTACTGATTCAATCATAGAGGGTGTGGTTGATTCTTTCCCACAATCACCATCACCACCTATTTTCTCAGTGATTACACTGGGCACATCAATACAATTCACACTGTTAAGAAGACCACAGAACTCAAAGACCTCCATTCTCCCTCATCAAAGAGAGACAAGGAATCTGCCAACACGCATAGCTCACCACTGCTACAGGCTACAGACAAACTAGCAGCTGAGAAAACCACCACACTAAGGATATCTATAACAAAGGCATCCATCCAGAACCTAGATCCCCATGAAAGCACCCACAAGAAAAGCCAAAGTTTCTTACCTAACATATGCTACAGACACTTCCTTATGAGTGAGGGGGTAAGAAAAAAACAGCCCCATCTAAACAAAAGAAAATCCAAAAATAAAAAGTGACAGCTGCCCCAGATGACAAGGAATCAGAGAAAGAACTCTGGAAGTAGGAAAAATCAGAGCAAAAGGATACCCCAAAAGAGAATACAACCTCTGTAGCAATGGATACCAACCAAAATGAAAATATTGAAATGACAGATAAAGAAATCCAAATATAGATTGTAAGGAAGCTTAATGAAATCCAAGAGAAAATGGAAAACCGACTCAAAGAAACCAGAAGAACAATTCAGGAAATGAATGAAAAAATCACTAAAGAGATCAATATATTAAAAAAAAAAATACAACTTCTGGAAATGAAAAATTCACTTAAGGAAATACAAAACACAGTGGAAAGTTTTAAGAATAGACTAGACCAGGCAGAAGAAAGAATCTCAGAGGTTGAAGACAACTCTGTCAAATTAGTTCAGTCAGTCAAAAATCAAGGACAGAGAATTAAGAGGAATGAATAAAGCCTACATGAATGTGGGATTAGGTAAAATGGCCAAATATAGGAATCATAGGCACCCCTAAGGGTGAAGAAGAAAATGCACAAGGGCTGGAAAACCAATTTGAGGGGATAATTGAGGAGAACTTCCTTGGTCATGCTAGAGATCTAGACATCCAGGTACAAGAAGCTCCATGAACACCTGGGAAATGTATTGCAGAAAGGCAATCACTAAGAGACATAGTCATCAGACTGGCCAAAGTTAGCACAAAGGAGGAACTCTTGTGAGCCATAAGGAGAAAACATCAAGTAACTTCAAGGGAAAACCCATCAGGCTAACTGCAGACTTCTCAACTGAGACCTTACAAGCCAGAAGGGATTGGGGCCCCATCTTCAGTCTTCTTAAACTGAATAATGACCAGCCTAGAATTTTGTATCCTGAAAAACTAGGTTTCATATATGAAGGAGAAAATAAAGAGTATTCCAGACAAGCAAACACTGAGGATATTTGTCAAGACCAGACCTGCCCTGCAGGAAATACTCAGAACCGTATCATACTTGGATCACCAAATAGACACTCACCAGAGTAAAACCACCCAACAGCTAATGCTCAGAGCTTATATAAAACAATAGCACAAGATGAAAAACAAAGCAATAAGGTACTTGATGAACAGTACAGCATCCCATATATCCATGCTATCAATCAATGTGAATGGTCTGCATGCCCCACTCAAGAGACACAGGCTGCCCAAATGAATGGCAAAATACAACCCAAGTATCTGCTGTCTCCAGGAAACACATCTAACCCACAAGGACTCATACAAACTCAAGGTGAAGGAATGGAAAAAATATTCCATGCAAATGGAAACCAAAAGAAAGCAGGTATAGCTGTTCTCATATCAGATAAAATCAACTTTAAGTCAACATAGAGGATATGGGCAAATTCCTGGAAACACACAACCTCCCAAGACTCAATCAGGAAGAAATAGAACTCCTGTACAGACCAATAATGAGCAATGAGATTGAAGCTGTAATACAAAATCTTTCACCAAAAAAAGCCCAGGACCAGATGGATTCATAGCCAAATTTTACCAGACCTACAAAGAAGAGCTGCTAACCACACTGCAGAAATTATTCCATGACATCGAGAAGGAGGTAATCCTCCCCAATTCATTCTACAAAGCCAGCATCACCTTGATACCAAAGCCAGGAAAGGACAGAACAAAAAATAAAACTACAGACTAATATCCCTTGTGAATATAGGTGCAAAAATCCTCAATAAAATACTAGCAAACTGAATTCAATAGCGTATTAAAGAAATAATCCACCATGACCAAGTGGGCTTCATCCCAGGGATGCAAGGATGGTTTAACATATGTAAATCAATAAACATGATTTGCCACATAAACAGAAGCAAAAACAAAGACTATATGATCATCTCACTAAATGCAAAAAAAGTCTTTGGCAAAATTCAGGACCCTTTCATGATAAAAACCCTCAACAAACTAAGCATAGAAAGAATATATCTTGAGATTATAAAAACCATATTTGACAAACCCACAGCCAACATCATACCAAATGGGGAAAAGTTGAAAGCATTCCCACTAAGAACTGGAACAAGACAAGGATGCCCACTGTCACCACTTCTATTCAACATAGTGTTGGAAGTGCTAACCAGAGCAATCAGGCAAGAGAAAGAAAGAAAGTGTATCCAAATCAGGAAAGAGGAGGTCAAACTATCAGTTTTTACTGATGATATGATCTTATATCTAGAAAACCTCAATGATTCCACCAAGAGACTCCTGCAATTGATAAACAACTTCAGCAACATCTCAGGTTACAAAATCAGTGTACCCAAATCAGTAACATTCCTATATACCAATTACAATCAGGCTGAGAATCAAATCAAAGACTCAATACCATTCACAATAGCTACAAAGTAAATAAAATACCTAGGAATATACTTAACAAAAGAGGTGAAAGATCTTGACAAGGAGAACTACAAAACACTGAGGTAAGAAATCACAGACAACACAAACAAGTGGAAAAACATATCATGCTCATGGATCAGTAGAATCAAACTTGTTAAAATGTCCATACTACCCAAAGTCATTTACAGATTCTATGCAATCCCCTCAAGTTACCAAAGTCATAATTCACAGATCTAGAAAAAAAAAATTATACACTTTATCTGAATCCAGAAAAGAGCCCGAATAGCCAAAGCAATCTTAAGCAAAAAAAAAAAAAAAACAAAAAAACAAATCTAGAGGCATCACATTACCAGACTTCACTCTATACTACAAGGCTATAGTAACCAAAAGAGCAGGGTGTTGGTACAAAAATAGAGACATATACCAATGGAACAGAACAGCGAACCCAGACATAAAACCATCCACATATAGCCAACTGATCTTTGACAACGATGACAACAATATAAACTGGAAAAAAGAAGCCCTATTCAATAAATGGTCCCAGGAAAATTGGATAGCCACATGCAAAAGATTAAAACAGGATGCATATCTCTCACCACTCACAAAAGTTAATTCAAGATGGATAAAAGACTTAAATACAAGGCATGAATCCATAAGAATTCTAGAAGAAAATGTTCAAAAAACTCTTCTAGATATCAGCCTAGGCAAAGAATTTATGAAGAATACTCCAATGGCAATCACAGCAACAACGAAAATAAATAAATGAGACTTGATTAAATTCAAAAGCTTCTGCACAACTAAGGAAATAATCAACCAAACAAATAGACACGCAAAAGAATGGGAGAAAATATTCACAAGCTATACATCTGATAAAGGGCTAATAACCATAATCTACAATGAACTCAAGCAAATTAGCCAGGAAAAAACAACCCCATTAAAAAGTGGGCAAAAGACATGAACAGAAGCTTTTCAAAAGAAGATAGACAAATGACCAATAAACACATGAAAAAATGCTAAATGTAACTAATTATCAGGGAAATGCAAATTAAAACCACAATGAGATATCACCTTACCCATGTTAGAATGGCTTTTATTAAAAAGTCCAAAAATAACAGATGCTGGTGTGGATGCAGAGAGAAAGAAACACTTATACACTGTTGGTGGGACTGCACATTAGTACAACGTCTATGCAAAACAGTATGGAGATACCTCAAAGAACTAAAAGTAGACCTACTATTTGATCCAGCAATCCCAGTACTGGGTATTTACCCAAAGGAAAATAAGTCATTTTATCAAAAAAAACACCTGCACTAGAATGTTTATCACAGCACAATTCGCAATTGCAAAGATGTGGAATCAACCCAAGTGCCCATCAACTAATGAGTGGATTAACAAAATGTGGTATATGTATACCATGGAATACAACTCAGCCATGAAGAAGGATGAATTAAGGCCTTTTGCAACAATTTGGATGGAACTGGAGGCTGTTATCCTAAGTGAAGAATCTAAAGAATGGAAAAACAAACACACGTACTCGCTATTAAACTGGAACTAACCGATAAGCACACATGTCCACAGAAGGAAATAAAACTCAATGGAAATCAAACAGTGGGGAAGAGGGAGGAGGGAATGGCCAAAAACCTACCTAATATGTACAATGAACACTATCTGGCTGATTGGCACACTTATAACCCTGGCTCAAGCATATAAAATCAATACATGTAACCAAAACTTTTGTACTCCCATAATATTTTGAAATTACAAAAATACATATAGCAAATATGCAATTTTTATTTACCTTAAAGATATTCAGAAATACACAATTTGTTTTTATGCAACCTAGCTTGTACATTCTCAAATCACCTATTTTCTTATATGAATTATCACCAAAATGTACTTTAGTACTTTTGTCTTCAGAGCCCTATGTGAAATACAAGGAAAAAAAAAATCAGAAACTCTACTTTTTAAAGGAATTCATCATTTATATACAATTATCTATTTTTTTAAGGTAGATTGTATTTACAAGAAAACTTTTTATCTCTGAACTAGATTTTACGTATTAGGGTTCTTTTGCTAATACGTGCTGTCTGAGTAATTTCTGCCTGAGTCAAGGAACAAAGAAGGAGTGGGAGAAAGAATGCACAGTCCTTCCTAGCACAATGCCTGGCACGTGGCACACTCTTCTTCAGCATACCTTTCTGATCATTCACTGACCGTCCCTTTTGCTCAGTTTTCTTTTGCCCATATGTAGAGTTCAAGGGAAGACAAAAAGTTAAGAAAAAATGTGGTGGTGACCATTTCCTATCTCCATCCTTCAGCTTTAAAATTTGAAGACTTTCATTTTCATTTCAAAAATTTATTCTTGTGGTGGGGCGAGGTGGCTCACGTCTGTAATCCTAGCACTTTGGGAGGCGAGGCCGGAGGATGGCTTGAGGCCATGAATTGGAGATCAGCCTGAGCAAGAGTAAGACCCAGTCTCTACAAAAAACAGAAAAATGAGCCAGGCTTGGTGGTATGTGTCTGTAGTCCCGGCTTCTTGGGAGGCTGAGGCAGGAGGATCGCTTGAGTCCAGCAGTTTGAGGTTGCAGTGAGCTATGTTGACGCTACTGCACTTTGGAAAAGACCTTGTCTCAAAAAAAAAAAAAAATTTTTTTTTAATTTACACTTGTAACTTATTCAAGTAAAACTTTTATTAAAAGCAAGATTTAGCTCAATGACTGTTGAGAATATTTTTAAAAATTGTATTAGTGAACTCAAAATGTATGAGGTTTTGTCTTCTTTTTCTTTGCATCTCTAACTAATTCAGGATTACCATTACAAGCAGTGGCATAGAAAGTAGGGAAGAAGGCTCCAGACCTCCAGACTTTGGTCCTGCCTCTGGTCTGCTGTGCAGCCTGCAGGACTTACATAGCTTCTCTGATATTTACATCTATTGAATGAGGGAATTTCTTCAGGGCCCTTTCCAGTTTTCAAATTTGATGATGCAATCCCTCTGAAACCCAGTTTGCCCTATACAGAGGAAACCTATATATTCCATGGCCTCTTCCCGTATGTTGGCTATTTTTAAGAAAAGTGACTAAGATCAGTAGATGATTCAAATTAAGCATTAATATTACTATAAAATAATTAAGAATACTTACCCTAATGATAGTATAATTAGTAAGGGATGTCCATCTTATCATAATCATATTTTGGCTAATCAGGCAAAGTAATGGTGAAGCCAAATACCTAAGTTTTAAATAAATGTTAGCAAGTTACAGTTTACTTTATTGGTTAAACACCACTGAGCCTGAATACTGTAGTGTAATAACTTAATCTCAAAGGTGCACACCTCTCATTTTTAGTTTCTGTGCATAGAAAAGACTTAAGGTTGTGATTGCCAATTGAAATTTACAAAAACAAACTGCTGTTTCTCTGCAAAGTTACTTTTACGCATTCCTTGCCAGAAAACTACAGTGTAGAGATAACAAAGACACAGGGATCTGTTAAATTATGCTGATTTTTTTTGTTGTTGTTTTGCTTCATGGAATGTGTATGTATATTCTGAGAATAGAAAACTCACACACAGCATGTAACCTTTTCAACTTTCCAAAGATTAAAAAACACATTGCATTGCTTTATTACATTTTCCTGCAACAAGAGACATATTTCAGCCGAAAAGGGCAAACCAGGAAATTTACTCATGAAAACCAATTTATATAAGCATATGAATAGTATAACTATTCCCACAGTAAGTCTGGTATTCATCTTGAGAACTCTTGGGGACACATGAGTAATCCTCAGTGCAACTTCAATTTAGTCTGTATTTAAATATAGAAAAGGAATGAGGTTGGTCTTGGGTTTTTTATTATTATTATTTTCTCTCTGGTATCAAGTCAACCAGTGTGATGGCCTGTGAACTCTTTCAGCATTCTTACTGCAAAATCAGAGTGTGACAAGGTGTCAGCATTGACAGATCAGTAGTGGAGATTGAGCAGACCTGAATTAATAAAGGTCAAAATTGTCACCAGGAGGAGTGCCTGGTGGCATGTGAGGACTTGCTCCTAAACAGCATTTCAAAAGCAAAAATTGGCTCCAGAACAGAACCTAAGGTACCTGGACAAGCCAAGAATTTCCTAAGAACCTTCTTTAAAATAAATACGTACTCTAAAATAATTTTTTAAATGTTCCACATCTCCTCTCCTCTCTATCCTTAAATTTTCAAAAGCATCTCAGGTCCCAAAGGGAACAAATGTATTAGAGTGAAGGAAATGGCGGTTTTTATGGCATCCTCATACAATACAGCCTCCACGTGTGCTTGTAAGAGGAGGAGTTCCTTGCATTCCTTCACCCTCATGCCTGCTTCTTTTCCCTCCCCTCCTATCTTATGTTTTCATAGCAATTTGTAGAAGCAAAGTGCTTTTTCTTGGTACTGCATAATTTGACCATTGATTCCACTCTGCCTGTACCATTACCTTTTCATTCAGTGTCACTTCTATAGCAAAGTATCTGAGAAACTCAGAGGGGATATCTTGTATTTCTTCTACATGCCCTAGAATGTTGAGTGAGTCAACATAGGTACTCAGTACACAGGAAACAATTTTACTTTAGTTGATGAGGAAAGAACTTTAAATTAGTTAATTTCAAGGGGAAAATTAACATTTTCTTCAGCCTTTCAAATGTATTCTTCAAAAATTGCAAGAGTGTCAATGTTCTTTCAAAATAAATAAAATCGTTCAGTACTTGTATAGGAATAATGAAAATGTGTGACATAAGATTTTCTGGAAGATTTGGATTTGTCTATAAAGTTTTCTTATTGAGGCTATATTTACTAGCTTTCTTGTCTCTTGATCTTTTATTTAAAGAGCAGATCTAGATTCTCTGACTAAGAAATATGTGTGTATATATATATATATATATATATGTTTCCAAACTGTATCACTGCTTAGGCTGACTGTGCATGTGTGTGTGTGCGTGTGTGCGTGTGTGTGTTGCCCTCTGGTTACTGATTCATGATACCCAATCAACTTCCAGATTATTTGAACTGTAAACAAAGATAACATAAGCTTCTTAAGTTTTGTTTGGGAAGCATATTGACACAGCCACATTTTAGTTCCCCCCACCCCCATATTATCCTTGAAAAATCCAGCCTGGAAGTAACCAAATTCCTTCAACCCCCCAAATTTCACTTTTTCTCCTATAAATGATTATTAACCAATTTTCTTCAATAAGAAGTAGATTATTGGGGAAGCACCAATATAGCAAATGCATTTTCTTCATTCTCTATTAGAGAAGGTGTAATCATTAGAGGAAAGCATGTCCTGAACTTTGTTCTCTATGTATTTACCAGATTGGCTTAATTCCAGTATCTTTTCCAGCTTTCTTTTTTGTCTCAAGATTTTTATTCCTGTTTGACAGCATCCTAGTAAAAGTTAGCAATCTCCTTTCACTGCCGTTTGGATAAGATCATCATTTTATAAGATGGAACAGTGTAAGGATGGCATCTCAGTGACTTTAAATAAGATTGCAATCCAAAAGCTTCTTTATGATATTTTTTCTTTTTTAACATATTAAGCTCTCATGGGATGAAAATGTTAAAACATGGTACCTCCCCTAACTTCTCTTCTATCTTATAGCTGATCATTATCTAAAGTTAAATTTGTTAAGTGATTTTTTAAAATGGCATAGATTGTACTTTCTTTCATAAGTACTTTTTCAAAGCTAGTCTCTTACGGGAAAGTCAGATAGTATTAGTAACCAATTACCATGTAATCTGGTTCCAAAGGGATAAGGGGTAAACAATTCAGCTGCATTGTTTATAAAATCTCAACAACTTTCAGATGCCCAAATAGTTGTATATTGAAGAATATGAAATTTTCTGTAACATAAAAAACTAACACTTTTCACTATAACATAGTGAAAAATGAAGGATTTTAAATTGAGGAAGAACATTGAAAATTGTCTCTAATAATCCCCTCTTGTCTTAAATAAGATTCTTTTCTTGATAAATAATCATAGATTTCAATGAGGAAAACACTGAAAATCTGATGAAGAAAAAACACTACTCATAATGCCATTAATGTCAGCATTATCTGCCGTAAAATATTTCTGGTTTTTTATTTACACACACAAATGTGTGTATATAAATATCAGTTGCATTTTTGAAGATTAGGATTACAAATTTCATATTTTGAAGCCTATTTTTATATTAAAAATATTATGCAATTCCCTATGTTGTTAAATATCTTGTTATAAATTTAGGTTTTTAGTGGCTATGCAGTTTTTGGCATTTTATTTTTAAAATATCATAATATTTGGGTATTTTTAAGTTATGTCTCTTTTGCTATTATAAATAATGTTCTGAGATTTATACTACAAAATTATACCTTTGTGCATAACTCTGATTTTTTTAACTCCTTAGTCTCATTTCTTATACATAAAATTGTAAGGTCTTAGATTATTTACATTTGTACAGTTTTTGATATATACTGGCATATTATACACCAAAAAGGTTGATCCAAATCACACTGCCCCAGCAGTTTATGATCTTATCTCATTGTTTATAGTAATATCTATTTCTTATGATTTATTTATTTTTATATTTTATGTGTCTTTTATATTTCTCTTATGAATTTCTTGCCTCCTTTTTTCTGTTGAAGTAGATATTGTTTTCCCATCAAGTATCATACTATTGTCTTTAAATATTTTGTGAGTATTTTTCTCTACTTTTGCAATTCTGTTACAATTAACTTACTAAATTAAAACAAGTTAAGCTTTCTTAAAATATCAGTGAGTTGTTAGAATAAAGAACTGCTCTTTAACATTTTTCAGAGTCAGTTCTGTTTTTGCTAGCTTTACTGTGTGCATGTGTTTGTGTGGTGTGTACATATACAGAAAGAATTAGCTCTATATACATAGAACATCTTTGAATCTTTCCTTCCCTCTTTCCACTATGCTTTCACTTTTGCTAATTCTCTTTCTTTTTCTCCCCTTGTTATCATAGTTTCATAAGAAAGCAAAAAAGAGAGGAAACTGAGAAAAAGATATGTTTATTTTTTAGTGGACTCATGTTATAAAAGACATATATACTATAAAATTGAATTGCATTTAGTAGAAGTATGGAAAGCAATCTTAAATGCCTCTGATTTAAGGTTCTTACCCAAAGAAAAGGTAAAAGGAGAGAAATTAATTTTAATATTAAAAAATGTACCTCTTAATTTACTTAATCCAAAATACAAGCATGAAATTAGAAGGAAAAAGTATATAATAATCTTTTTAAACTTGGTAGATTGTTTTATTAAGAGGTGTTACTAACATTTGCTAGGATGTAAAACTAATGACATTGATCTATAGGGGTTAAGAAATGAAAAAAAGGAAAATATACACACTAAAAATGTAGATGTTAAATTGACACTAGTATTATACTATTTAAAAATAGTGATTCAGAATAAATACATAATTAGATGTTTTATTTCCCACTCTTCAATTGGCAAAACAAATACAGAATATTCAATGTACCCATTCTAAACCAACCCCTAGAATGAGCTGTCTTCCAACAGACAAGACATCCAAAAGATACAATAAAATTAGAATTGATAATTATTAATAAATTTATTTTATGTTTCCTTTTTCTCCTCCCCTTCCAATATTATATTCACTGGATATTGTATTGACAAAGATTCTAATCATTGAGTTGGAAGACTGAAAAATCTTCAACTTGCTCATTTTATAAGTAAGGAAACTGAGACACTGTATGCATGATGTGCTTAAAACTACACTGAAAGTTAATGGAAGATTTTTAAAAACTATACATTAGAAAAAAAAATAAATGAAGTTTCAAGACAGAAATCACTTACTTGATCAATTCAGGAAGATCACTTTTCCAACAACTTGAACACAGTGTTTCCTTATATATACAATTAACCTATACACTTCCTTCTATGTGTAATTAACATAATAAATACAACATATTAACAACAATACACATGATTAACACAATTGCTAGGTTATTCATTCATTTGGCAAATACTCATTAGGCTCTACATACCACACTTTGCAATTCACTAAAAAATTAGTCAATGTAAGTGTTCACAGGCATTTAGACAATTTAGTGCAAGCATATTTTTATCAAATTTACTTATTCCTGGCAGTTATCATATGTATTACTTAGGATTCTCAAAAGAAACAGCAAACCAATAGGAGAATTTATATAAATACAGGCATACCTCAGAGATATCATGGGTTCAATTTCAGACCACCCCAATAAAGTAAATATTGCAATAAAGTGAGTCACACAAATTTTTTTGTTTCCCAGTGCATATAAAAGTTACTTTTATACTATACTCTAGCCTATTAAGTGTGCAATAACATTATGTCTAAAAATGTATATACCTTAATTAAAAAATACTTTATTGCTAAAAAACGCTAACAATCGTTGGAGCCTTCAACAAGTCATAATCTTTTTGCTGGTGGAAGGTCGTGCCTTGGTGTTGATGGTTGCTGACTGATCGGGGTGGTGGTTGCTGAAGGTTGGGGTAGCTGTGGAAATTTCCTAAAATAAAAGTTTGCCACATAGATTGACTCTTCTTTTCACAAAAGATTTCTCTGTAGCATGCCTTGCTGTTTGATAGCATTTTACCCACAGTAGAACTTCTCTCAAAATTTGAGTACATCCTCTCAAACCTTGCCACTACTTTCTCAGCTATTTATGGAATATTCTAAATTCTTTGTTGTCATTTCAACAATGTTCACAGCATCTTAAACAGGAATAGTTTCCATCTCAAGAAGCCACTTTCTTTGCTCATCCATAAGAAGCAACTCCTCATCCAATCAAGTTTTATCACGAAATTGAAGCAATTCAGTGACATCTTCAGGCTCCACATCTAATTCTAGTTCTTTTGCTATTTCTACCACATCTGCAGTTTCTTCTTCTACTGAAGTCTTGAATTCCCTCAAAGTAATCCATGAGGATTGGAATTAACTTCTTCCTAGCTCTTGTTAAAATTGCTATTTTGACCTCCTCCCATGAATCACAAGTGTTCTTAACGGCATCTAGAATGGTGAATCCTTTCCAGAAGGTATACAGTTTTCTTTGCTCAGATCTGTCAGAGGAATCACTATCTATGATAGCTAAAGACTTACAAATGTATTTTTAAATAATAAGACTTGAAAGTCAAAATTACTCCTTGATCCATGGGCTCTAGAATGGATATTGTGTGAGTAGACATGAAAACAACATTAACCTCCTTGCACACCTCCATCAGATCTCTTGGATGACTAGGGACATTATCAATGAGGAGCAACATTTTGAAAGGAATCTTTTTTTCTGAGCAATAGGTCTCAACAGTAGGATTAAAATATTCAGTAAACCATGCTGTAAACAGATGTGCTGTCATCCAGGCTTTGTTGTTCCATTTATAGAGCACAGACAGGCACAGTAGATTTAACATAATTCTTAAGGGCTCTAGGATTTTCAGACTGGTAAATGAGAATTGGCTTTAACTTAAAGTCACCAGCCTCATTAGCCCCAAACTAGAGAGTTAGCCTGTAATTTGAAGTTTGAAGCTAGGCACTGACTTCTCCTTCTTCCTATGAAAGTCCTAGAGGGTATCTGCTTCCAATATTAGGCAGTTTCAGATACATTGAAAATCTGTTGTTTAGTGTAGCCACCTTCATCCATGATCTTAGCTAGATCTGCAGGATAGCTTGCTACAGCTTCTGTATCAGCACTTGCTGCTTCACTTTGCACTTTTATGTTATAGAGATTCTTTCATCAAACCTCATGAAACAACCTCTGCTAGCTTCAGACGTTTCTTCCGTAGCTTCCTCACTTCTCTCTCCCTTCATAGAATTGAAGAGAATTAGGGCCTCGCTCTGGATTAGGCTTTGGCTTAAGGGAATGTCGTAGTTGGTTTGACCTTCTATCTATAACACCAAAACTTCCTCCATGTCAGCACTAATGGTGTTTCACTTTCTTATCATTCCTGTGTTCACTGGAGTAGCACTTCTAATTTTCTTCAAGAACTTTTCCTTTGCATTCACAACTTGACTAACTGTTGCACATAAGAGGCCTAGCTGTCAGCCTCTCTTGCCTTTCAATATGCCTTCCTCGCTAAGCTTAATCATTTCTAGCTTTTGATTTAAATTGAGAGAATACAACTAACTCTTCCTTTCACTTGAACAGTTAGAAGCCATTGTAGGTTATTAATGGGCTTAATTTCAACATTGTTGTGTCTGAGGGAATAAGGACACCCAAGGATGGGGAGAGATATGGGAGAATAGCTGGTCAGTGAAGCAGTCAGAACACACACGACATTTATACATGAAGTTCTCCATGTTACATGGGCTCCAAAACAATTACAATAGTAACATCAAAGGTCAGTGATCACAGATCACCATGACAAACATGATAATAAAAAAGTTTTATATATTTTGAGAATTACCAAAATATGTCAAAGAGACACAAAGTTGAGCACATGCTGTTGGAAAAATGGTGCTGATAAACCTGCTTCATGCAGAATTTCCACAAACTTTCTTTTTTTTAAATTTTTTTATTTCAGAATATTATGGGGGTACAACACTTTGGCTATATACATTGCCCATGCACTGTCCGTGTCAGAGCTACAATCGAGGTCATCCCCCGAAGTGTGCTCCCCACATCCATTCACTGAGAGTTTTCCCATCCCCTCCACCCCCCTCCCACTTGCCCACCCCCTGATGAATATTATTGCCCTGTGTGATGTAAGTGTTGATCAGTTAGTACCAATTTAATGATGAGTACCAGTGGTGCTTGTTTTTCCATTCCTGTGACACTTCACTTCGAAGAATGGGTTCTAGCTCCAACCAGGATAATACCAGATGTGTTAATTCACTATTGTTTTTTATTGCTGAGTAATACTCCATGGTATACATATACCATATTTTATTAATCCACTCGTGTATTGATGGGCACCTGGGTTGTTTCCACATCTTTGCAATTGTGAATTGTGAGGCTATAAACATTTGCAAGCAGATGTCTTTATTATAAAATGTCTTTTTTTCCTTTGGGTAAATACCCAGTAGTGGGATTGCTGGGTCAAATGGTAACTCTACTTTTAATTCTTTGAGGTATCTCCATAATCTTTTCCATAGAGGTTGTACTAATTTGCAGTCCACCAGCAGTGTATGAGTTTTCCTATCTGTCCAAGTCCCCGCCAACATTTGTTGTTCGGGGATTTTTTGATATGAGCCAATCTCACTGGAGTTAAGTGATATCTCATTGTGGTTTTGATTTGCATTCCCCTGATGATTAGAGAAGTTGAGCACTTTTTTATATGTTTGCTGGCCATTATTCTGTCTTCTTTTGAAAAGTTTCTGTTCATGTCCTTTGCCCATTTTTTAATAGGGTTGTTTGATTGATTTTTTCTTGTTGATTTTCCTAAGTTCTGTATAGATTCTGGTTATCAGCCCTTTATCAGAGGTGTAGCATGCAAGTATTTTCTCCCATTCTGTAGGTTGTCTGTTCACTCTAGAGACAGTTTCCTTGGCTGTGCAGAAGCTTTTTAATTTGATCAGGTCCCATGTATTTATTTTGGTTGCTGCTGTGATTGCCTTGGGGGTCTTCTTCATAAATTCTTTGCCTAGGCCAATGTCCGTAAGAGTTTTTCCAACATTTTCTTCAAGAATTCTTATGGTTTCATGTCTTAGGTTTATATCTGTTATCCATCATGAGTTGATTTTTGTGAAAAGTGAGAGGTGTGTGAGAGGTCCAGTTTCAGTCTTCTACATATGGCCATCCAGTTTTCCCAGCACCATTTGTTGAATAGGGAATCTTTTCCCCAGTGTACATTTTTCTGGAATTTGTCAAAGATCAGGTGACTGTATGAGGTTGGTTTTATATTTGGGTTCTCAGTCCTGTTCCATTAGTCTACGTCTCTGTTCTTGTGCCAATACCATGCAGTTTTGGTTACTATAGCCTTGGAGTATAGTTTGAAGTCTGGTAGATGGATGCCTCCCAATTTGTTCTTTTTGCTTAAGATTACTTTGGCTAGACGGGGTCTTCTCTGGTTCCACAGAAAGCGTAGAATTATTTTTTCTAGATCAGCAAAAAATGATGTTGGTATTTTGATAGGGACTGTATTGATTCTGTAAATCACTTTAGGTAGCAAAGACATTTTTACAATGTTGATTCTACCTATGCAAGAGCATAGTAGGGTTTTCCATCTGTTTAAATCCTCTGCAATTTCTTTTCTCAGTGTTTCATAATTCTCTCTATATAGGTCTTTCACCTCCTTAGTTAGATATGTTCCTAAATATTTAATTTTCTTTGGTGCTATTGTGAAAGGTATTGCATCTTTAATTTGTTTCTTGGCTTGATTATTATTAGCGTATATGAAGGCTATGGATTTGTGTGTATTAATTTTGTATCCTGAGACTTTGCTGAATTCCTTTATCAATTCCAATAATCTCTTGGTTGAATCTTTGGGGTTTTCTATGTATAATATCATATCGTCTGCAAATAGTGAAAGTTTGACCTCTTCTGCCCCCGTCTGGATGCCCCTGATTCCTCTGTCTTGTCTGATTGCTCTGGCCAGGACTTCCAGCACTGTGTTGAAAAGAAGTGGAGATAGTGGGCACCCTTGTCTACTTCATTTTAAGGGGGAATGCTTTCAATTTTTCCCCATTCAGTATGCCATTGGCTGTGGGTTTATCGTATATGGCTTTCATAGATTCCAGGTAAGAGCCATCTATGCCTATATTGTTAAGAGTTCTTATCATAAAAGGATGTTGGATTTTGTCAAAAGCCTTTTCTGCATCTATTGAAAGGATAATATGATCTTTGTTCTTGCTTTTATTTATATGGTGAATTACATTTATAGATTTGCATATGTTGAACCATCCCTGCATCTCGGGAATGAAGCCCACCTGATCGTGATGAATTATTTTTTTGATGTACATTTGAATTCGGTTTGCAAGGATTTTATTGAGAATTTTTGCATCTATATTCATAAGGGATATTGGTCTGTAATTTTCTTTTTTTGTTGTGTCCTTTCCTGGCTTTGGTATCAAGGTGATATTGGCTACAGTTCCAGGATCTCGTCCCACCTGGAACCCACGGATGCAGCTGTCCCTGGCCACCAAAGGCAAAGTGTGTCTCGCCCCAGCGGAAGAGCCCCGGGCTGGGGCATGTTGGAGCTAGAGACGTGGCTCACAGCTCCGGGCAGGCAGCTTTAAAGATGGCTGCCGCCGCCAGCCTGGTGCATAGCAGGGCTCCAATCGCACCCCGGAGCACAGCTTTTCTCCACCGGCCGTGGAGGCAGTTGCCAGCAACCTCTAAGAGTGTGTTCCTGTCTCCGTTAAACTCCTGGGCCCAGTCCCGCTGACTTCTAGTGGCTCAGTGCCGGCCTGCGGGTTCCTGCACACTGTCCTGGAAGCTGTATCTCTGCCCGGTTCCTGCCCGGTCCCTCCCCAGCCCTGAGCGGTCTCTGTATATTGCAGCTGAGAGTTGTGTTTGGCTTTCGCAATTGCTTCCTCTCCACAGGGTCTGCTGCCTCGCGCAACTGCTTTGCCCCAACTCTGGGCTTGTCCCTGGCTGAGTGGATGGGGAGGTGCGTAACCGCTTGGGGGGCAGGTCGCGCTGCGCCGACCTGATGAGTGCGTCCTTCCCGCGCTCCGGTCTCTATTGTGCTCTGTGCACTCTCCGATCTTTGTGAAAATTTTGTACCTGTTTTCTTGGGCTGGCGTTCGGCGTTGTTTCTCTGTAATTCACAGTGCTGTTTTCGGAGTGAGCGGTCTTTGCTCGCAGGTAGCCGCTGGCATTTTTCACCTCCTTCCCTGGGAGCAGTGCGGTGGGAGGATTCTATCAGACAGCCATTTTTCTCTCTCCCCCAGAATTTCCACAAACTTTCAATTTGTAAAAATTGCAATACCTGTGAAGGGCAATAAAGCAAAATGCAATAAAATAAGATATGCCTATATAGGTATGAATGTATATACATCCTGTGTAATACACTATATATGTATGTTTATGAAATAAGGAATTGGTTCGTGTAATTAGGGAGGCTGACAATTCCAAAAATCTGCAGTTAGCAAGCTGGAGAACTAGGAGAGCCAATGATGTAGTTTGAGTCTGAAGCTGGTATGCTTGAGACCCAGGAATAGTTGAATTTCAGTCTGAGTTTGAAGGTAGGAAAAAACATAATGTGCAGATGGAAGGCAGTCTGATAGGAGGGATTTCCCCTGACTTACGGCAAGGTCAGCTTTTTTCTATTCAGGCCTTCAACTAACTGGATAGGGGACCTCTTACATTAGAGAGGTTCATCTGCTTTACTCTGCCTAACCCGTCAAATGTGAATCCCATCCAACAACATAACACGATAATGGATAACCAGCCGGCATCAGAACCAGTCATTGACCACAATTACCATCACACCACATTTTACCATTAATCTCATGCTTCCCCTTATAATTGTTCGAGCACAAGCAAAGGAGTTAGCTAAGACAAAGAGAAGGTAACAGTAAACCTAGTCATGAACAGTAGACTGGTCATTTAAATCCTAATTCTTAGTCGTCATATTGATAATACCCAATCTAATATTACACCAGTCAATAAAAGGCGTATAAAAATCCTTTAAAAACTGTCCATGTTCTATCTAAATCAGAACTTGCTACTAAATTCTTTAAAGTAGAAAGTATGACATGTCAATGATTCTTCTAAATTGCTACTAAATTACTTGAGTAGAAAGTGTGAAGACATGGGATCCTATGATGATACAGTATGAATAAAACACTGGTCTTGAGATGCACTATAAGAAAAAAAAACAGGGCCCCAGAAGACCATTTGCTGTGTATATGGTAAAAAATGACAGCCTAAAAGTCACATTTGTTTTTAAGGTAAAAATTAAAATTTTAAACAGCACTGTGTGAATGGGCAATGAAAATTAGAGAAAATGTTTAACGATATGCTAGATGTCTGAAATGGTGCTGATATCTGTGTGATATTGTTTTGTACTGAGAACTATTCTGAATTCCTTGAAATGAATCTCGTTCTTTTCTTTTTTGGTCCCAAGAACATGACTATGCTATCTTCTGAAACTTAACAGAAAACTCTTTCTATACCCAGATGACCCAAAGCAAGTATGTGAACTAAAGTGCACCTTCTTGATACCTTTAACCACCATTGCTTTCTCCCACCTCAGGTGGTTCTCTTGCCTCTTATCTTTTCCTGCTGCCAGTACAAGTTGTCATAGAACTCGTTTATACCTTTCTTATTCTAGATAAATGCTACCAGCTGTTGCCAGGAACTACCTGCAATTAGTAATAACTCATTAGACTTGACAGTGAAAATCTCTCCTACATGGCACATGCTAGCTGGTAGATTTTATAGTGATGAATCCATTTGGATTCATTTTCAGCCAGTGGGTAAGCCTGAATTGGGGAATTGGATAGTGCCTAAGATCACCTCATTGCATAACTCTCATTACTTTTTTATGGGCTCACCCAGCATGAAAATCATTCATTAGCGATAACATATTTAATTGTTCTTTCCAGTTTATCCCTTTGTACATTTTAAACAGATTATCCTGGCTGACTACAAACCTGAAATTAGAAAGCAGATGCTACCTCTAATTGGGAGACTCAGGTAGGGTACTTAAACAACAAACAAGCACACTTCGTCTTAGAATTTTATGTTTAAACTTTGATTATGCCTGGAACTTGATGCAATGAATAAATGAGTTAATAAATAAATTGCATGCGTATAATAATGAATAAATTAATGGAAGAATGAGTAAAAGATCACACTTCAATGCCTATGTTTGCTGATATAATAAAGAAAGGGAATAGTCAAAGAAAGGGAATGATATAGTTAAAAGGAGGAATGAGTGGGGAATGGCCAACAAAAGCAGATGCAGAAAGAGAACTGGAATCTCAGATTTCCTACACTTATTTGAGGCATAGTGGACAGTCAATGAGGAATTATTACTCACCCACTGACCCCACTAGGAAAGAAGAAAGGAAACAAGGAGGGAGGGAAGGAAGAAGGGAGGAAAAAAGGAAGAAAGGAAGGAGGAAGGATTGATTCATAAGGAATGAAAAATTTTATAAAGTAAAAACATTTTCACAAATAGAAATATAAAAATAGAGTTCTTATAAACTCATGAAGTATCTGGCACAAGAGAATATTTCACATATTTTGCTGACAAGAATTTAAACTATTGTCAAATTATTGCAGAGATATTTGAACTTTAAGGTTACAACCTTGACATGGCTATGATGGAAATAATTTAAACTTCTTTTGGATTACTCATTAGTGTTGATTCATTAATTATAAATAGATAATAAGTTTCTTTCCTATCATCAATTATGCTTCTTGAATAAGCTGTCTTTAAAGGTACTGATATTTTTCTATTATTCTGATTAAGAAAAATAAATCACATTTTGCAAACAAAAACAGAAACAACTTTTTAAATTATTCCCTTGTAATCACATTTCATGCTAAAATAATTTTGGGTCAAATTTTAACTTGATAGATGAATTTTCAATGTGCCTGTTGAAGGGAAATCCTAAAAACCCTATATTGATAAGCATAACAAAACTCTAGATGATGGGTATAGGAGCATAATTATTAGGTAAATAAAATTTTATCAGCTCATATCACCAACTTGCCTGCTATACTAGAAAATATGGCTTATTTTTAACATGGTTGAAAAGATCCTGCAATTTGATGAAAAAAATCTAATCTGCTGAACATCAAATTCATAATTTGAAGCCTATAACAGGAATGCTAACACTTAGAAACAGAAGGATGCCAGTAAAGCATCTTTTGTTAGTTTCCAGGCCTGCGTACATGACAGTTGATCAGTATATTGTACTCCTTGGGAAGGAGATTAATCAGAGCAAGACAGACAAATTTGAGGAACTAGAGTCCCTCAAGATGAAGAAGAGAGGGAGGCAGGATATTTCAATAGTGGTTTTCAAGTAAATGTGAACTGATTCAGCAAAGAGTAATGATCAATTTTTTATCAACTTACTTGGAAAAAGAAAGAAATTATGAAAAGTAAAATTTCAATTAGACAATTAGTCCGTAGTAGCCATCATATGTACCTTATGTACCTTTCACTTAGCACTTACTTGAGACTCAAAGTTGTTAACTTCATTCTTACGTGACATTTTTCAATACCTCAGTTAGGCTGTGTGCTCTTTGAGGCTTGAGATATTATGGTTGTTTGCGGGGGGGCATAGTGGGTAGATAGATGTACCTTTATTATAAGAAGTGTTAAATAAAATACCAACAACTTAGATTTTGGCATTGAACAGTTTCAACAGTCAAGGAATTTCTGCTTTGGGGTATCTTTTTGTTTTCACTTTTTATCTGGTATAATTTGAAACTTGTAGAAACTTGTAGAAAAATAGTGCAAAAAAGGTCTATAAACTTTTCATCTAGATTTGCCTATTCTTAATATCGTACTCTGCTTTAATTATTTATGTTCTCTTTTTCTCTCTCTCCCTCATACTCTCCCTCTCTCTCTCTCTCTGTATATACATTTTTTTCTGAACTATTTGAAGGTAAATTTCATATGTTATGGCCCATTACCTATAAATTTTTTAGCATGAGTTTAGGGGCAGGTATTGCATTTAGTGAGCATTTCTCTTGGAGCCTCCTTTAATCTGGAGCATTTCCATAGCTTTTCTTTGTCTTTAATGACATTGACATTTTTGAAAAATATGTTCCTCAACTTTAAAAAAAATAGAATATTTCTCATTGTGTGTTGGTTTGACCTTTCTTTATTGACTGGATTGTTTTTATGCATTCTCACTGGAATGCTGCATAGGAGATGTTTTGTCCCTGTCCATGTTACACATCTGGAGCCACACAATGTCCATCTCTCTCTCACTGGAGCTGTTAATTTTAACACCTGGTCAAGGTGTTGCCCTATTTCTCCTTTCTCCATTGTATAATTACTGAGCTGTTGTTTTTTCTCTTCCTTGCTACTATTAGAGAATGTGTGGGAGTCACTTGAAGACCATGCAAATATCCTGCTTGCTATCAAAATTTCCCACTGGATTTATCATCCAGTGATTATTCCTTCCTGGTGCAGTTTTACCATTATGATTCTACAATTCCAGCTATCCCTTAACATTACAGGTCAATCTTCAAAATTCTACTTTTATATATCTTTCTTCTATATATATATATCCATTGACCTATATATTTACTGTCAGTATGGATTCATCAATTCAAATTTTTTTTAATGGCTTATAATTCATTAGAGTTTTTAAGTATCTTGATACTCATATTGTCCACATTTGGCCAGTGGAAGCCTCTTAAATTTGATTCCTCTCTCCTTGTGATATACTCACATTTTTTAGCACTTTCTAGCTTACCTTGTACCTACCCTGCTCCATCCCTGAAATCAACAATTTCTTCAAGGAATCCTGTTCCTTTTAGTGGGAAGCAGAGACCAAGATCTAGGTGCAAGTTATGCTCATTGCTATTAGGGCATTTTTGCTTCCTGGTCTTTCTAGTAGACAGTGTAGGTATAAGTATATATATACACACCTATATTCACATACATATAAATATACAAACACACTTGTATATACGTACCTGCATGTTTCTATTCATGAGCACATAAACATGCATATATGTACACATATACATATTTTAGAAATTATTACTTCACTTGGCCCTTCTTCCATAGTGCAAATTCAGGCTCCCAACATTTATCAACACATTTATTCATTTGCTCAATCCTATAACATATATGAAACATTTTCATGATTTTCTCTCCCACACCATTATAATAAACCAAACTACTAAAAATAATTTAGGATTGGTATGAGCTTCTGCCACCAAAATCCACACCTCACTCTGCCCAATACTGAGAGTACAGAGCTCAATGCTCTTTTCATGAGTGCTTAGATTGGTTCTTTCTTTTGTACCCCTTTAGTGTGGCTGTGGTGTTTATCTGAAATATGATTAGGCTCATTTGTTTGTGTTTGCTTGCAGTATTGTCTTCTTTCCATTCTTACTGATTTAATTTCATTTTCTGAATATGTGGGATGTTAACATGCTTCAAAAGTCAAAACTATCCATGAAGGTGTACTCAGAGCAGAGGCACGCTTTCCTCTGTCCTTTTTAGGCCATTCCTCCTACCTCACCCCGCATAGTTCACAACTTCATTTTTTTTGTTTTGTTTTTACTTCCTATTTTGCTTTTGGGGGGGTAATGATTAGCAAGTGCATGTATATTTACTTTCTATTTTTTCTTAGTCAATATATAGCATAGCAAATATGTTCTTTTACATTTTGCTTTTTCACTTAATACTATGTCCTGTTCATAGAGTCATTTCTCATTCTTTTTTCCTAGCAGTATAGCACTCTATTGGGTTCACCCACTCTCCTATGCGTGAAGATTTAGGTAGTTTTTAATATTTTGAAATTACAAATAATGCTACAGTGAATAACCTTGTACAAATGTATTTTCATATTTTTGGAAGTATACCTTCAGGGTAAATTCCTAGAAGTAGGACTGCTGGATTGAAGGGTAAATGCATATGTAGTTTGATTAAATATTTTCAAATTCTCTTCCATGAGGGTTGTACCATTTTACATTTCCACCCACAGTGTCAGAGAGAGTCTGTTTCTCCACAGCCTCTCCAACGGACTGGATTGTCACACTTTTGAATTTTTGCCAATATGATGGTTTAGAAATAGTATCTTAGAGTAGTTTTAGTTATACTTCTCTTATCATGAATAAAGATGAATATCTTTTATATGTTTAAAGAAAATTTTTATGTCTCTTTTTGTAAATTGTCTGTTAAGGACATGTATTTAAAAATATCAGAATGTTGATACAGGAGTGCCTTCATCCCCATTCAAGGACAGTAATAAACAATAGGTAAACTTTTACTGAACCATAGGTCAGAAATCAGGATGTCAGCGGGGCTTTGTTCCCGAAGAAGCTCTGGGGAAATTCTATTCCTTTTCATTTACAGCTCCTGGTGGTTGCTTATGTTCCTTGGATTAAGGCCATATCCCTCCAATTTCTGCCTCCATCTTCACATCACCTTTTTTCTCTTCTGTCTGTCTGTCTGCTCTCCCTCTGCCTCATTCTTATAAGGATGCTTACAATGACATTTAAGGCCTGCCTGGATAATCCGTGGTAATCACATGCTTTCAAGATCCTTAATTGAATTACATCTTCGACATACAAGATAATGTTTACTCTTTTACCATATAGAGTAATATTCAAAGTTTCCAGGGATTAGGACATGTACATATGTTTTGGACACCTCCATCGAGCCCACTACACATGGTTAATCTTAAATGATGTAAAGAGAAAAGAAGAGATGGGCTTCTTGGTATGTAATATGCTCTGGATAGTTGAAGGAAGGGAATTATGGGAAACGGCATGGCCACCCTCCTGTCATTGTCAGCATTGTCTGGAATAGAAGGGCACTTAGACTATCAGAGCATCCAGCTGAAAGAGATTTAGTAATTGTTTCTGTATTTTAACTGGCTTAATCTTTTTGTTGTAATGTGCCCTAATAGCAGTAACTGCATTATAAATTTATTTTTTTAAAAAAATCCATCTGAGGATGTCTGGATTACACAGTAAACAGTTTTGAAAAGCAGGAACAAGGCACTTTAAAAACCTTAAGCTTCTAATGAGCTTAATTTGTGACCTTGGCAACAATAACAAAACGTGGTTGTAAAGCTCTCTAGAAGGGTGAGATCACAGTATTCCAGGCTTGGTGATTCAACTGAAGACACCATTCAGATATGATGTCATCAACACTGAACATGTGTTTGAAGCACCTTGTACTTACTGCTGTTGTTCTACACAGTTGATCTTAAACAAAAGCCTGCCTTTAAATGTCATTGTAAAGGGCGTTCTCCTTTGTTTGAGGATTGGTTCATACAATTGGTAAATATTATTGCCTTATATATTTTCATAATGCCTGTCCATGAGAAAGTTTTTGGCTGGTATTACATATTGTGATTTAAAAAAGATGTTTGTCATGCAGACATTAACATTACATTTTACAGTATATCCTACAGGTCTTTAGGATAAAATGATGAACCATAGACTCTTATAGTTGGAAGAAAATTTAGAGGCCAGCTAATACAACCACATATTTGATTTGATGCTTGAATAGTTTTTTCCTACAAACTTTGTTAAGAGGGCACCTAGAATTTTTTGGAATACCTCCAATGTCAGGGACCTCACTACCTTTCAAAGGAACCCTTTCATTTTAATGGTCCTGCATTAAGGAAAAAGTCATCCTACATAAAACACTAAGTCAAGTGTCTTATTAGATAACTTGCAGACAGATAATTTACCTTTTATAATCATTTATTTTCCAAGCTGACAATCCTGAGTGTTTTCTGCTGTTCTGAAAGTAACATTGTTTTGAATCATTTAAGGGCTTACATCTAAACATGTAGACATTGCCAATGCCACTAAGTGTTTACTAAAATTGACTGCAACCATTTATGAATCTAAGTTAGTCGAAAGTGTGAAGAAACTATAAAACCAGCTGGGAGGGACCTATGAGTTGTGGGCTTTGGCTGACACTTTGGGCCTGGAGGATCTGTGACATTTCTGTGAAATTTTGGTTGTTGGATTGTGTTTTGTTTAAGCCAAACAAAAGATTTTTATTATAGAAATTATAAAAACTCAGAAGCGTCTCATGAAAATGAAGGTTAGGAATGTAGCCAAGCTTCAAAAAGGAGTTAGAACAAGCATCTAGAGAACTGTAAGAAACCCATAAAGTCTGTTTATTAATTTTTTCTGTCTTTCTTCCTCTTTCTCAGCTTCTGTCTTATTTCTTTTTTCTTCTACATATCCTCTGCATTTGCTTTATTCTTTTCTTTCTCTACAAACTGCTGGCTTATGTGACATTACTGGCTATCAATTTCACATGTTACTCTTAAAGGTTTACTCAGACTAGCCAACTGTCCTCTGTTACAATTCCAAACTCCCAGAAGACAGAATCCACTTTCCCCAACCCATCTCGGGGCAGTCATTTGCCCTCATCTAATCAATTGGAGTTAAGAGGCTGAGGAAATGGAGTTAAGGGGCTGTTCCACATCATGGCTGCAGGGCTCACACCTGTAGACTGGGATCAGATAATTCCAGGAGAAAGTAGATAGCTCGAGCCCAGGACAGGCAATCCTCAAAATGTCTACGACAGGGAGGGACAACTTTGAGCACCCTGAGGTTTGAGAAAACCTGGTAAAACATTTCCTGTAGGAGGTAACTATGTGGGAGCCTGATGATACAAAAATAACAACCTGGTTGTTTAAGACTTAGTGTAAGATATTGAAAAAGTGAGACAGGATGTTTGACTTTCTTTTCTTGTCTGAATCAGTTTAGAAGGAGATTTGGGGGAGATCAAGCATCCAGAAATAAATTGCATATTAACTTTTATGAACCTAAGTTGGTGAACTTGGCAAAAAAAAAAAAAAAAAGGAACCTCAACACGTAAATCTCTTAATGCATTCCAAGAGTAGGTATGTATTATTGGAAATTAGGTTACATTTCTGTCTCCATATTTATTAAATTGCACTAAAATTTATGTCTTTTTAACATTTGCTGTTGTTAAACTATATCCCAACCTACCTATCCTTACATAGTATTCCTTTATACAGGACTTAAAATTTATCGTGACTGAATTCCTGATTTTCTTCATCATTCTACTCTAACATGACTTCTCTAGATTCTGATTCAGAAATCCAAAAAAGTTATCCCTTTAGCTTCGTGTCAACTGAAAACATGATTACATGCCATCAGGTAGTGATGGTGTATTAAAAGCAGGTATCAGTTGGAATACAATGAGCACTTGACAGGATATTAGAGATCCTGACTCTGATTTCAACTATGAAATATTGTATAAATTTGCATAAGCCATTTAATTTGATTATGCCTTCTTTTATTTATAGGTAAATGTGGTAATAAACAGGTTGTATTATAAAATGCAACAGCATCTAGCAGTTGGGCAACTGCCTAAAGTACTATATAAATTGATGGTATCATAGAACTCTTGTCTCATGTATCAAGAATTGCCAGGTGGGATGAATTGCTACGGTTCTGGCCCTGGGGTGGCCTGATCTGAAAGGCCAGATGAAGTTTTCTCTGCAGCAGAAAGAAGAACGAAACTACAGCTGTGGTGCATACATTCACTGGAGAGGCAATTTCTTCAATCCCTAGTGTCAAATGTATTTTTTAAGGGTCAGAGGGTGCCTTTAAGGCACCAGTCAGTATATGCTTCTAGCCTGTTAAAAGTGATGCCAGTTAAAGGAATTATATTACTTTGAACCTAAGATAGCTCCACTGACTGCAAGGTGGCTTCTACAACGGATGCATATGGTTTTAATTTGTGCAGCAATCCTATACCTTTATTTTTTAGAATAGCACCCTCATTTCCCTTCACAAAATCACTTCTTTTCCATCTTAGTCCAAGCAATTCAGTAGGGCTGAACCATTGTCCCAAAGGTGGATATGTGGTATGGTGTACACACTTTACCAAATATGGTCTGGCCTCCATTGACCACAGAAATAGAGTCAGAGGCAAGCACGCAAATCAAGTTAGTGCAATTAGACTTCCTCCCAGAGAATTTGATATTCTCTGGTGGAATGACAAAGACAAAAACAATTGCCACTTGGTTATTAGTTCTTGCTGTGTAGATCCTCCAGACTATCCTACTTCCTGTTTTTCCCAAGGAGATATACAACTATTATCTTAAAATCTACAAGCTACTTCACCCATTTCCAATATTTTTTGCTTAAGTAAGCCTGTGGTTGTTTTTGTCATATGCAACTAAATAACTAAAACTGATATATACCATGATTTTAAAAAATGAAAAAAAATGTATTATAGAATCTAGAAAACTCAACAACCAGATGACTCCAGGGACACCTGCAAGCATGCTCTTTAAGTCCCCATGAGTTCTGTGCTTTCCCAGGTTTGACAGTAAGACCCAGTATCAACCTGGCTGTTCCCATGATCCTTCCCTTGGCTGATTGTATGAGATAGTCTGCTGAAACACTCTATTTCCACATGACACCCTTGCATACTTGGTATCAGTCCAGATCATGCTTTCTCTTGGGCACTGGCTTATGAGTTCCTTCTGTCCCATAATTACTTGATATGATTTTCCTGATTCTAGTTTATTTCCTGCTTCCTTTTACTAATTTTTCTCAAACCTTAAACTCAGTATTGAAATTAAATTCTATATGTTCTCTATCTATAACTGCTCCTAATATTCTGGAGACATTTAGTATTTGTTAGAGAAATTTGATCACAGAAAACAGTTTTTTCCTAATATAACTATAGCAAAAGTCATCTTGGCACTACCTACTCAGCCCTGTATGGCATTGAGAAGTGCATTAATTATCCATTGCTGTGTAATAAATCACCCTAAAAATCAGTGGCTTGAAACAACAATACTTACCATCTTACAGTTTCTGTAGGTGTTGAATATGGGCAGAGCTTAGTTGGGTTCTTGGCTTCATGGTCTCTCAAAGACTGCAATCAAGGTATCAGCAATGTCTATGGTCTCATCTCAAGGCTCAACTGAGGAAGGATCTGCTTCCAAACTCATTTGTGTGGTTGTTGGCAGGATTCAGTTTCACAAGAAAACTGAATTGAGGGCCAAGGTCCTTGCTGGCTATTGGCTAGAGGCTGCCCTCTGTTCCTTGATGTGTTGGCCTTTCCATATGGCAGCTGGCTTCATCCAAGCAGGCAAGCAAGAGAGCCAGGGAGAAAGAGTGTGAACAAGATGGAAGTCATAGTCTTTTATAATGTAATCTTGGGAGTGACATCCTATCACATTTTTCATATTCTATTGGTTAGAAGCAAGTCTTGTAGCCCAGCCCACACTCAAGGAGAGAAGATTCCACAAGGTCATGAATACCAGGAGTTACATCAGAAGCTGCTTTCCACAGTAGGGTGACAATTTTTTATTCACTTATGAGTACCATGTAGTAGGTTAATCACCAAACATTGACAGTGGCAAGGCAGGAAAGAGCATAGCATTCACTTTACAATGTCCTCACAATTCTGTTTTATACTAGCATCTTTGTATTTATCAAGAGAAATATACATTTTTTATACATTTTTTATTGAAATCTTCCCATTGACATGTTTAATTTCATTCACAGCAGTGTTTTCTCTTAAAACTCTTAGTGCTACATACTCAAGTGATCATGATACAATGTGCTTTAGACATGCTGGAGACAAGATTCCTATTTGCTATGATGCAACATCACACAGGGTTCTCACTGACAATCACCTGTTTGGTCATTGTCCTCTATCAGTGAAGATGGAAATACAATTAACTTGATGCTACTAAGATATCAGTGACTCTAGGACTCACATCTTTGCTAAGCAATTGAACCATCTTCTTACAGAAGAGTGTCCACATTTATTTTTTTCATGTACCATATAAGCAGTCTCTTCTCCTCTGTTGTCTTTTTTAAGGATATTATCTTAATATCACTGTTTTTAGTTATTCTGAAATCTAATTCTTAAGTGTGTAATTGCAGAAAATTGATTGTGTGTGTGTATCAAAGACAATATCTGCCTTGGTTTGCATAAATCTGAAATTTTCATATTTTGGCAATTTTACATCTAAATACTCTCATAGTAGACATCATCAGTGCCTCAGTATATAGATAAGTAATATGCATCTGCTGTACTTTTATGATAACAAAATGAAAGGGAAAATTTTAAATTTGAATCGATATTAAATTGTGTTGTATATAGAAAATAACATGACAATCAGCTGTGTTATTTTGAAAAGAGAATGGGCATTCTGATTAATTGAAATTTCTAGTTAAAAGAAACCAAATATTAGGCATTATCCAGAGGATATAGTAAATATTTTCTATTATATCTGTATTTTTAGCACTATAGCAATACAAGCTGTGATGCCAGGATATTACAGAAGAATAGCCAATACATTGATCATAATTAATATTTTCATTCATACTTTCATTTATTCACTTGTTCAATAAATAGTTGTGGTATCTCCACTCTGTACCAGATACTGCAGTGAATGTTGGTGAACATGAATAACACATAGTTCTTGCACTTTAGAAATTCACAGTTTATTCAGAGAAAACAGATGTAAATAAATATTTATAGTATTTTACACAAAAAAGTGATAATAGCAGAATGTAAATGACATGGAAATTGTTTGGAACTTATTCCCAAACTTTTAAATTTCATTAATTGGAAAACTATTTTTAAAAATTCTGAGGGGCCCAAATAGATTTATTCTGCTAACCATAAGCTTAGAAAAAGAGAAAAAGAGAATGTATTGTCATATATATCATCATATCATAAAATATAGGCCATTTTAACACCAAAATGTTAGAAAATATGTGATATTGGATTAAAATATATTCCTTCCAAAGAAAAGCAACTGTATTATTCTATTTCTTTTAGCAACTCTATCAGTTATCTATTTCAGTTTAACAAAGTACCCCAAAACCTAGAGACTTAAACAACAAAGATATATTCTCTCCCAATTTCTATAGTTTAGGAACCTGGACACAGCTTAGCTGGGAGCCCCTGGCTCAGGGTCTTTCATAAGGCTGCAATTTAGATGCCCGCTGGGGCTGCAGTCACTTCAAGGCTCAACTGGAGAAGGATCTGCTTCTAAGTCCACTCAAGTGGCTGTTGGCAGGTCTCTGTCCTCACTGGCTGTTGGCTGGATGCCTCTCTCCATTGCTTCCCTTTGTGCTGCCACATAGGATGGAAGTGAGCAGAGGCAGCTGGTGTACCTCAGAGTGAGTTAGCAAGAAGGGGTGAGCTAATGGAATACACAGTATCTTATAATGTTATCTCAGAATTAGCAGCTCAATGCTTTTTTCTGTATCCTACTTCGACATACTAGGAGATCCAGCCCACATGCAAGGTGATGAATACCAGGAAGTGGAGACTTACAGACCATCTTAGAGGCTGCCTTTCACAGAAACATTACATCAATTTTTTTCATGTTTTATTGTAACCTGTGGTGATGAATCTTTGTCATAAATAAAAGGAGGAACAAGAAAGGAAAGGCTTCTCAGAGGCAATAACTTAATAGCATATTCCCACACAAAAAAAGGAGTTTTTAAAGTGACCATTACATGGAAGAATATGAGCAAAATCTACCAGGTAAGAAATGGCAAGGTGTATCACTTGGAATAGCAGATTAAGGGTAGATGCCAAGTCAGGGCTAATAACACTGACAAAGCAGGTGCTACAGAGCCTTATATGCCATACTGAGGAATTAGGGGTTATTTGCAGGAGGCAATTTAAAAGACACTTGAGAGTGGGGTGTTTAAAGTTTTCTTGTCACCTTTATGAATATAGTATTTGTGAAATTATTAGTGAATAGCAAGTTTCTTTGACAGAAATCATTAGTAGAGTTGTTTAGAAGTTTAGAAGTTACTTATATATGTGTTGCTCAATGGTTAGATTTCTGAAAAGAGGTATATAATTTAAAACTAATATTATAGTTAAAAAATAATGACGTTGATTTTGTAACCTGAGACTTTGCTGAATTTATTTATCAATTCCTATAGTCTCTTGGCAGAATCTTTGGGGTTTTCTAGATATCAGATCATATCATCAGCAAAGAGCAATAGTTTGACCTCTTCTGTTCCATTTGGATGCCCTTGATTTCATTCTCTTGTCTGATTGCTCTGGATAGGACTTCCAGCATTCTGTTGAACAGAAGTGGTGTTAGAGGGCAACCTTATCTGGTTTGAGTTCTAAGTGGGAATGCTTTCAATTTTTCCCCATTCAGTATGATGTTGGCTGTGGGTTTGTTGTATATGGCTTTTATCATTTTGAGGTAAGTCCCGTCTATGCCTATTTTGTTAAGCATTCTTATCATAAAAGGGTGCTGAATTTTGTTGAATGTTTTTTCTACATCTATTGAGATGATCATATGGTATTTGTTTTTACTTCTATTTATGTGGTGAATTACATTTATAGATTTGCATATGTTGAACCATCCCTGCATCTCTGGGCTGAAGCCAACTTGGTCTTGGTGGGTTATTTTTTTTATGAGCAGCTGAATTTGATCTGCACTCAAATATTTATAGCAGCACAATTTACAATCACAAAGATATGGAAACAACCTAAGTGCCCATCAGTACATGAGTGGATTAATAAAATGTGGTATATGTATACCATGGAGTACTACTCAGCCATAAAAAAAGGTGAACTACCTATTATATTATCCTGGATGGAGCTGCAGCCCATTCTCCAAAAAGTATCACAAGAATGGAAAAACAAACACCACACGTACTCACCATTAAATTGGTACTAATCGATCAACACTTATGTGCACATATGGGAAGTAACATTCATAGGGTGTCAGGCGTGGGGTGGGAGGAGGAGGGGATGGGTAAACTCACACCTAACGGGTGTGGTGCACACTGTCTGGGGGATGGGCACTCTTGTAGCTCTGACTCAGGTGGTACAAAGGCAATTTATGTAACCAAAATGTTTGTATCCATATAATACTCTGAAATTAAAAAAACAAACACATGTGAACTAGTGACCTATATACAGTACATCAATAAACACATGCCATTTTCCTTTAAAAAATAAATAAATAAAATAAACATGAATCAGAATCCTTGTCTAATAAATGTTGAGAATAAAAGCCTAGCATGTCTTTTAAAAAATGTTTTACCGTAGCACATTAATAAGTAATGTTTAGGGGGGTAGAGATGAAAAATACATTAAAATTGTTAAGCTTAGCCAACCATCCTTATCAAAATTAATCTTCATCTCCTCCGTTATGAGAATTATTGATATGAAGCCTTAGTCATAATCAGAAAAGTTCAACCTTGGTAAGTCCTTTAATCTTGTAAGCACTGTCCCATATTGTTTTGACAGTATTTTCATTAAGGGTCAACAAATATCATGAAGTGTCACTTCTTAAAAAATGCCTGAGAAACTTCATTTGACTCCAAGGATAAGTCATTTTATGGTTTCTTCAATGACTCCATAAATTGTATACATGTACAACCTCACATGCATGTGCATATGTGCACACACAATTAAATTCATGTGCCCACACATATACGTTGAAGAAAATATAACTCCAGAATGCATAACCTCAGAATATCTCAATACAATATCACTGGGAAGATAAATTCTGGCCCTCAAATCACTTAGCATTTTGTTATAAATATGGTCATATCACCTTCAAATGGACACCCAGGGGTACTTCTGAATATGATCCCAGTCTGTGATATAAAAACTTTTGACAAGCAGTTTAGTATTAATCCAAACTTATAAATGTTTCTTCTTATATTTTTAAAGTTTTCATGATATAACTAGTTTACTTTGTTTCATATTTTGAATGCATAAAAATAAGATATTGTTTCTTTTTTTTTAAATTCAGATTATCAGGTATAGCACCCAGTGAACAATCAAGAAAATATCACTCTCACTGCTCTGGGATCCCTTCAGCCATAAAAAGGTTCAAGAATTCCCAGGGGTATTGTTAGTCTAAATGGTCAGCATTCCTGGTTGCAATTGCCTAGTAATATGAAAATTAGAAAATCTAACAAATCTATTAGTTGACTTTGTTGTCTGCTCTTGTTTTTATCCCTTTCAATGAACTGTCTCTGGAGAAAACCAAAGCTCCTCACAGTTCAAAGCTGACACAGAGGGTATAGGGCTGTCTGAGTCGTGTTTCTTCTGCTCAACTCTCATAGTTTCTGAGGGAGGGAAAAAGATGAAAAATACATCTCTCTCTCTTCAGGGAGGTTAGTTACTTCAAGCCTGGACTCTCTCAGTAACAGCTCAAGCACATTTGCTTAGACGTTTTTCAACAGGAGATGCACAGAGCAAAGCTAATTAGCTATAGCCACTCACTGTTGCTGGGACTGGCTTTCATCTTGCAGCTCTAGAGTATGGGTTGAAAACTCACAGGCCCACAAAGATAACATAGATGCATGAAGCAAGCCAGATCAGGTCTGTGATAAGCTGAAGAGCTCTTGTTCCATCTTAGATCCTTGTTACTGAATGAGAATAAAGGTTCAATTTACATGCCATTGGATTTTTCAAGAGAAACTGTAATAGAAATCCAGATTTTTATATGAAATGTTCCTTCTTAAATGTTGACAGCTAATTTATGTATTTGCAAATCCCATGGAGAGGATATTGGGAAGGACAACTTGATTACTCCTTCTGCAGATTCTAGTGCTTCATATACCACTGTAGCTGCCTTCCCCTGGGTATTGAAGTCAGACAATGATGTGCTTTCCAGGCCCTTTCTCCTGCTCTATCACAAAGTATTTTTCACATCTGCTTCCCTTTTGTAGTTGGCAGCAGGGAGTCAAAGTCTGAGAATGTAACATCTATGGGAAAAAAGATCTTCCTGGATTCATTTACCTATGGAAAACTTATATCTAGAAGAGTGCTCAACCCAAGGTGCCCACTCATCTATAAATTGTCTTTTTACTTTCTTGATGATGTTGTTAGAACTCCAAAATTGAGACATCATCAAGATGGCTGACTAGAGGTGCCAGGCATTTGCCTCCTCCACAAAGAACAATGAAAATAACAATTAGGTAACCACACATTGAATAGAGTGTCTAGGGAAGAACACTAGAATTCCATAAGGAATTCACGAAGACACCGCCCCCTCCCACCTCCCAAGACATGGAAACTTCAAATGGCAGCATAGAGAGGGAAGCAAAGCTCCTGGCCAAGATCTGCTGGGAGTAAAGCATTGCCATTACAAAGAAAAGGTAAGCAGGAGATCCCCAGCAGTCCCATTCTCACCATGGAAGCCTGCAATCTTAGCTATAGGAGAGTCCCACAGTCCTCACAGGCCCTAGATCCCAGTGTAGGGAGCTGCCTAGAGTTCACATGACTGTATTGCCCCAGAGATAACTCACACTGGGCCCTCGCATTCTCCAGGACCCAGGCTGTTGTAGCACAACACCGTTTTGAGGATGGAGCCACTGTGAGAGTGCATCCTGCCTAGGAGCCCAATAATCCCTGTGTCTCCCTATCCCTGGAGCCCTGCCATCATCCCACTACACCCAAACAGAAGGCTGTAGGGCCATGACCTCAGCTGGTCCCAGTGGTGCAGGTGTGAACCAGGCACTTGAAACCACACAATGGTCTGCACCCCAGATGATAAGCGGTACAGCAGAGCAGGGAGGCCACCACCAAGACAGAGGGAACCAAGGCACATGTTCCCCAGATCCTGACAGCCAACATCTTGGTGCCTGCCTCTGCTGGTTATCCTGCCACCTTCAGTGATTGAGCCACCTCACGCTCATGCACCCCTTCCCTGGGTGCCTGAGGATTGGTCCACCCGGGTCCCACCATGGCCAGTGGTGACCCTAACCATTCCAGTGGCAGAGCTGCCACATGCCTCCCCAGGGGTTCAAGGATTGCCTACTGCAGCCAGTAGCCCTGCCCATCCGAGTAGCAGAGCCGATGTGCACCCACATACCCTTCCTAGTACCCAAGGACTGGCTGACTCAGGGCCTGCTGTTGCCAGTGACACTGTCTACTCCATCAGCAGAGCTATTGTGTGGGCCCCCCAGGGGCCCAAGAACCAGCCTTCCTGGTGGTCCTCACTCCCAGGAAAAACACACAACAGTCTCCACAAACACCTGCAGCCTAAGCCACTGAGGCACTCATAGAAACTGATGATGTTGATTACAGCCAAAGAAATCACATGGAGACTGCATTACTATGCCCACCCAGAACCAAAGCCAAAGCACCCTATCTAACCAACACCATAGGACACATCTAAAGGGGAAATTATTTTCCTACAAAAGCTACTTTACAAAAATATAAGAAGTGGCTGTGCAACCACATGCACAGATATCAATGTAGGGACAAAAGAAACATGAAAAAGCAAGGAAACTTACACCTCCAAAAGAATACAGTAATTCTCCAGTAACAGACTACAAAGAAAAGAATATATATTAAATACCTGAAAAGGAATTAAGAATAATAATCTTAGAGAAACTCAGTGAGATACAAGAGAATATAGATAGATAATTCAACAAAATCAGGAAAATAATTCACAATTGGAATGAAAAATTTAACAAAGAGATAGGTATAAAAAAGAACCAAAACAAATCTTAGAACTAAATAATTCAATGAATAAAATAAAAAGTGCAATCAAGAGCTTCAAAAATTGACTAGATCAAACAGAAAAAAAAGAATGTGTTTGATCTTGAAGACAGGTTTTTTGAAATAACCCAGATTAAAAAAAAAAATGAAGAAAGACTAAGCTTATGAGAATTATTGAACAACATTAAACAAACGAGTATTCACATTATGAGCATTTCAGAAAGAAAAGAAATGGAAAAAGGCACAGAGGACCTATTTAATGAAATAATAGCTTCCCAAGTCTTGGAGGAGTTGGAGGAGATTTTGAAATCCAGATTCAGGAACCTCAAAAATCTCCAAGTAGATGCAACCCAAAAAATCCTCTCTGAAGCATAGTCAAGCTATCAAAAGTCAAAGACAAAGAAAGAAGAGAAAAGCATCTAGTCACATATAAAGGAATCTCTATCAGACTTATAGCAGATATCTCAGCAAAAGAAACCTTACATGTCAGGAGAGAATGGGATGATATGTTCAAAATGCTGGACGTAAAAAATTCTGCCAGCCAAGAATACTATACTCATCAAAGTTATCCTTCAGAAATGAAGGAGAAATAAAATATTTTCCAGACAAGCAAAAACTAAGGGAATCAATGGCCATTAGACTGGCCCTACAAGAAATGCTCAAGTGAATTCTACATTTGGAAGTGAAAGGACAATAACAACCTTTATGAAAACACACAACAGAATAAAACTCACTGGTAGGGCAGATACACAAATGAGAAAGAAAAAGGAATCAAATGTTATCACTATAGAAAACAACCAAACGACAAAGATAAATAGTAAGAGATGATCAAAAGATATACAAAAACACCCAGAAAACAATAACAAAATGGAAGGAGTTAGTTCACACCTATCAATAATAACCTGGAATGTAAACAGTTTAAATTTCCCAATTGGAAAAGACAGTCTCTTCAATAAATGGTGCTGGGAAAACTGGATATCCACACGCAGAAGAATGAAACTAGACCCATATCTCTCACCATATACAAAAATCACATTAAAATGGATTAAAGACTTAAATCTAAGACCTGAAACTATGAAACTACTAAAAGAAAACACTGGGAAAATGCTTTAGAATATTGGTCTAGGCAAGGACTTCTTGAGTAATACCCCCGAAGCACAGGCAACCAAAGAAAAATTGGAAAATTTTGCTTTCCAAAACTGGAAAATCCAAATTTTACAAAATTGGAAAATTTCACATCAAGCTGAAAAGCTTCTGCACAGCAAAGCAAACAATCAACAAAGTGAAGAGACAACCCATAGAATGGGAGAAAATATTTGCAAATTACTCATCTGACAAAGGATTAATAACTAGAATATATAAGGACCTCTAGCTACTCAATAGGAAAAAGTCTTATAATCCAATTAAAAATGGGCAAAGGCGCTGAATAGACATTTTTCAAAAGAAGACATACAAATGGCCAACAGTTATATGAAAAAACTCTCAGCATCATCAGAGAAATGCAAATCAAAATTACAATGAGATATCATCTCACCCAGTTAAAATGGCTTTTATCAAAAAGACAGGCAATAATGAATGCTGGTGAAGATGTGGAGAAAGGAGAACCCTCGTACACAGTTGGTGGGAATGTAAATTAGTGCAACCACTATGGAGAACAGTATGGAGGTTCCTCAAAAAACTAAAAATAGAACTGCCATATGATCCAGTAATCCCACTGTTAGGTATATATCCAAAAGAAAGGAAATCAGTATATTGGAAAGATATCTGTACTCCATGTTTATTGCAGCACTATTCACAATAGCCAAGATTTGGAATTGAGCTAAGTGTCCATCAGTAGATGAATGGATAAAGAAATTATTATGTATATATATAATGGAATATTATATAGCCATAAAAAAGAATTAGATCCTGCAATTTGCAAAAACATGGATGGAACTGGAGAACATTACGTTAAGCGAAATAAGCCAAGCACAGAACGACAAATCTCGCATGTTCTCACTCATATGTGTGAGCTTAATATTAAAACAATTGATCTCATAGAGACAGAGAACAGAATGATGATTACCAGAGGCAGTGAAGGATAATAGGTAGGGAGGATAAAGTGAAGATGGTTAATGGGTACAAAAATATGTTAGATACTTAGAATGAATAATATTTGATAGCACAACAAAGGGACTATAGTCAACAATAAGTTATGATATACTTTAAAATAACTAAAAGAGTAGAATTGGAATGTCTCTAACACATAGAAATGATAAATGCTTGAGGCGATAGATACCCAATTACCCTGATTTGATTAATATACATTGTATGCCTGTGTATTATATTTATAGGGCATCACATGTGCTCTGCAAGTATATACAATTATCATGTACCCATAATAACTAAAAATAAAAAATTAAAATTAAAAATAATAAAAATTAATTCAGCAATTAAAAGATATAGATATAGACTGGCTGAATAGACAACAAACAAAACAAAAAAAACAAGATCCAACACTATATGCTGCCTATAATAAACTCACTTCACCTATAAAGACTATAAAGACACACAAACTGAAAGTGAAGCGATGGAAAAAGACATCCCATGCAAATAGAAATCATAATCAAGCACAAGTAGCTATACTTATAATAGACAAAATAGATTTTAAGTCAAAAATATAAAAACAAAGAAGATCATTGTATAGCGAAAAGCAGATTAATTCCGCAAGAGGATATAACAATTATAAATATATATGCATGCAACACAGAGCACTCAGATATATAAAGCAGACATTATTAGAGCTAAAGGGAGAGATATACGCCAATAATAATTGAAGACTTCTATACCCCACTCTTAGCATTGGGGTGATCATCTAAACAGTAAATCAACAACAAAAAAATTAGATTTAAACTATGCCATAGACCAGTTGGACCTAATAGACATTTACAGAACATTTCACCCAACAGCTGCAGAATACACATTCTTCTCATTAGTACATAGAATATTATCCAGCAGAGACCATATGTTTGGGCAAAAAACAAATCTCAACAGATTTTTAAAAATTGAAGTTATATCAAGTATCTTCTCAGACTACAGTGGAATAAAGCTAGAAATCAGTAACAAGAGAAACATTGGAAACTGTACAAATACATAGAAATTAAACAATATCCTCCTGAATGACCAAGGAGTCAATGAAGAAATTAAGAAGGAAATAAAAGAAATTTCTTAATACAAATGAAAATAGAAACACAACATACCAAAACCTATGGAATACAAGAAAAGCAGTGCTAAGAGAGAAGTTTATAGCAATAAATGCCTACATCAAAAAAGTAGAAAGATTTCAAACGAAGAACCTATCATTTCACCTCAAGAAACTAGAAAAGGAAGAACAAAACAAACCCAAATTTAGTAGAAGGAAAGAAATAATACAGATCAGAACAGAACTAAATAAAATAAAGACTAAAAAAGAAACACAAAAGAACAACAAAATTAAAAGTTTTTTTTAAAGATAAAAATCAATAAACCATTAGCTAGACTAACTCAGGAAAAAGAGACAAGACATAAATAAATAAAATCAGAAATGAACAAGGAGCCATTAGAACTGATACCACAGAAATCCAAAAGATCACTAGAGACTATTATGAACAACTATACACCAACAAATTGGGAAACTTAGAGGAAATAGATAAATTCCTAGACACATATAACCTGTCAAGATTGAACCAAGAAGAAATAGAAAACCTGAACAGACCAAAAATGCGTAATGTGATTAAATCAGTAATAAAAATCTCCCAACAAAGAAAAGCCCAGGTCTATAAGGCTTCACTGCAGAATTCTACGAAAGTTTTAACAAAGAACTAACACTAATTTTTTTCAAACTATTTCAAAAAATTGAAAAAGAGGGAATTCTTCCTAATTCATTCTATGAGTCCAGCATTACTTTGATACCAAATCCACATAAGGACACAACAACAACAATTACAACAACAACAAAACTACAAGCCATGTACATCCCTGATGAACATACATGCAAAAATCCTCAACAAATACTAGCAAACTGAACACAACAACACATCAAAAAGATTATACACGATGATCAAATGGGATTTATCCCAGGAATGCAAAGATTGTTCAACATAAATCAGTAAATACGATACCTCAACTTAACAGAATGAAGGACAAATCCATATGATTATCTCAATAGATGCAGAAAAATCATTCAAAAGTCAACATTCCTTCATATACCTCAAAACAATAAATGCTATGTATGACAGATCCACAGCTACCATCATAATAAATGGGGAAAAGTTGAGACCCTTTTCTCTAAGAACTGGAACAAGACAAGGATGTCTACTTTCATCACTTACTCCTAGAACTGGAAGTCCACCCATAGAAATTAAGCAAGAAAAAATAAATAAATAACATCCAAATTGAAAAAGAGAAAGTTCAAATTGTCCCTGTTTGCAGATGACATGTTCTTATATATAGAAAAACCTAGAGACTCTACCAAGAAACTCTTAGAACTCAAACAAATTCAGTAAAGTTGCAGACTACGAAAGCAACATACAAAAATCAATAGTGCTTCTACACACCAATGATAAACTAGCTGAAAAAGAAATCTAGAAAGCAATCCCATTTACAAGAGGTACAAAGAAAAGAATAGGAATAAATTTAACCAAGGTAGTGGAAGATCTCTACAATGAAAAATACAAAACACTGATGAAAGATATTGAAGAAGACACAAAAAAATCAAAAGGCACCTCATGTGTATGGATTGAGAGAATTAATATTGTCAAAATGAATATACTACCCAAGGTGATCTACAGATACAGTTTAATCCCTATCAAAATACCAATGACATTCTTCACATAAATAGAAAAAACAACCTAAAATTTGTATGGAACCACAAAAGACCCCAAATTGCCAAAGCAATTCTGAGCAAAAAGAATAAAGCGACTATAGGCATCACACTACCTGACTTCAAAATATATTACAATGCTATAGTAATGTAAACAGCCTGGTACTGGTATAAAAATAGGCACATAGACCAATGGAACAGTATAGATAACCCAGAAATAAATCTACATATTTACAAACAATTAATTTTCAACTAAGGCACTAAGAACATACATTGGGGAAAGAACAGCCTTTTGATGAACGGTTCTGGGAAAACTGGAATTCCATATGCAGAATAATGAATTTAGACCCCTATCTCTCACCAATACAAAAATCACTTAAAATGGATTACAGACTTAAACATAAGACCTTTGAAACTACAAAAAAACTAGAAGAAAACATAAGGGAAATGCTTTAGGCCATTGGCCTGGGCAAAGATTTTATGGATGAGAGTTCAAAAGCACAGACAACAAAAGCAAAAATAGATAAATGGGATTATATCACAGCAAAGGAAACAATCAACAAAGTGAAGAGACAACCTGTAGAATGGGAGAAGATATTTGAAAACTGTTCATTTGACAAGGGATTACTGTCCAGAATATACAAAGAACAGAAACACCTCAGTAGCAAAATCATCATCATCATCATCATCATCCAATTAAAAAATAGGCAAAGGATCTGAACAGACATTTGTCAAAAGAAGACATACAAATGGCCAATAGTTACATAATGAAATGTTCAGCATCACTAATCATCAGGGAAATGCAAGTTAAAACCACAATTAGATGCCATCTCACCCCGGTTAGAATGGCTATTATCAAAAAGAAAGAAAATAACAAATGCTTACAAAGATATGGAGAAAGGGAAACTCCTGTACACTTTTGGTGGGAATGTAAATTAGTATAGCTATTATGGAAAATAGTATGAAGGCTTTTTTTTAAAACTAAAAATAGAACTACCATACAGTCCTGCAATCTCATTACTGGGTATTTATCCAAAGGAAAAGAAATCATTATGTAGAAGAGATATCTGCTCTGCTCCTCCATGTTTACTGCAGCACTAATCGCAGTAGCCAAGATATGGGATCAACCTGAGTGTCCATCAATGGATGAATGGATAAAGAAAATATAGTATATATACACAATGGAAGACTATTCAGTCATAAAAAGAATGAAATTATCATTTGCAGCAACATGGATAAGCCTAGGAGATACTATGTTAAGTGAAATAAGTCAAGCACAGAAAACTAAATACCATATGTTCTCACTCCTACATGGGGGCTAAAAAAATTAAGCTCATAGAAGGAGAGTAGAATTTTGGTTACTAGATGATGGGAAGGGTAGAGGGAAGGAAGAAGGATAGGGAGAGTTTGGTTAATGGATACAAAATTACAACTAAATAGGAGAAATAACTTCTAGTGTTCTATAGCACTTTTTGGTGACTATAGTTAACAATAATTTATTTTATATTTTCAGATAGCTAGAAGAGATTTGTACGTTCCCAACACAAAGAAATGCTAAATGTTGGAGATGATGAATATACTAATTACCCTGATTTGATCATTACACATTGTATACATATATCAAAATATCACTCTGTACCCTACAAATGTGTGCAATTATTATATGTAAGTTAAAAATTTAAAAAAAGAAATGAAGACCCAGCCCCCCTAATGCCTATAGAAGGCAACCAAAACATATCTCAGAGATAAATATGACCAGAAAATTTTAAAAATCTATACCTGACTTCAGATGGCACCTACTCATTTTGAGGGTGAGATTCAAGAGAAGAATCAGTGCTTTTGCTGTTTTCCTCTTTGAGATCGCCTCTCCTTTTACATGTATTTTTTATACCTCCTCCCCAACAACCTTACTGCCTCAGCATGGTTATGAATAGGAGAGTCCATTGTCAAACACTGTCACATCCTTCCCTTAGAATAATTGTTGTTTATCCATTTTGCCTTTTACAGAACTATTTCGCTAGCTTTACTTACAGGAGGCACAGTCAAAATTCTATCTCACAGAATCCCTGTCACAATAACTTCATTAGAAACATGTGTTAAATAATCAAACATAAAATCAAAGATACTCATACTTGAGGCAGCAAGGAAATGTTTTCATAAAATCACTTTTTGTCCCAGAAATGATGTCTGAGACATTTTTGGTAATCAAGATCACTAGATATATATCCTTACCAAACTATAGCATGTCCTACAGTGCAATCCAGAAATAGATAAAATTATTGCACGATATATTCATCATTTATGTATATTCACCAAATTGTAAGTTATGAGCTATTTCCTAGGGAAAATTAGCAAATGGAGAAATTAGTGGGTTCATTTTAGAATAAAAAGGAAAATAATCATTTAAAAAATTTAAACTAGGTAGTAAAATTTCAAAATAAATTACCATGTTTCTGCCAATCAAAAATATTTGTATGTAAAAAAGGAGAAAGTTGAATTAAAGCAGCTTTAAAAAGTATAAATAATATTGATTAGTAAGTTGAGAGCTCTTTTCTGATTCACTCTGGTAATAACTAGCCATGTGGGTAGCATTGGCTTTCAAATAAAACATTTAAATCAGATTATGTTGATGGTTCATTCAAGTTCACAGTGTCTATGGTTTTATGAGTTATAGTTCCCCATTAATTAGATGGGGAACTATTAATTCTTAAGTGTCTATTAATTCTTAAGACTTTTTTCCTGATCTTTCTCTATTTCTTCTGCCATTGACTTCATCCTTAGAATAGTTCAATTTCATATAGGTTGTGCAGAAAACATTTAGGAAATTCATTACTTAAGAGTTGCAAGTCAATTACAAGTCAAGACTTGCCTTAGAGGTATTGTTTAATTTGTAAAAGAAAACAAAAATGATTTTAAAGCAGCAACTCATCTTTAATGGTGAGAAATCTGATTTCATTAATGCCCTCTTTATCTCATTTATTCACTCAACAAATATTTATTGAGTGTCTACTATATCCTTTAATACAAACACTATGCTAGGTTCTGTTGAACAAATATAGATCTGGAGTCAATGAATAAAACAGATCTGAACCCTAATGAAACTTAGAGTCTAATTAAAGAGACAGGTATTAAGCAAATAATCATACTAATAATGCAGAAAATGTTATGAAGAGAAATATGTGATGTTAAAGGCATACAATGGAGTCTTGACTTTGTGAGGTTAATGAGGCTTTACTGAGGAAGTGACAACTAAGCAGACATATAAAAGATGAGTAGGTTGAGGCAGAAGGGAATAAGTAGTGTAGACTACTCTCATTAATACCCCATCTCTTAATACTATTGGATTGGGGATTAAGATTCAACATATGAATTTGGTGAGGTTAGGACATTAACATTCAGGCATAGCACCCAGCAATTCTACTCCTAGGTATATACCCAAAAGAATTGCAAATTAGTACTCAAATAAATATAAGTACATGCATGTTCATAGCAGCACTATCCACAATCGCCAAAAGGTGGAAACAGCCCAAATGTCCATCAAGGGATGAATGGATAAAGAAATGGTGATATATAGGTACAATGGGATTTTTTTCTGCCATAAAAAGGAATGAAATACTGATACTCACTATAACACAAATGAATCTCCAAAACAGTATGCAAAGTAAAAGAAGCCAGACACAAAATGTTACATATCATATGATTCTTTCTATATGAAATATTCTAAATAGGTAAACCCATAGAGACAGAGCACAAATTGACAATTTCCAGGGGCTGCAGGAAGGGAGAATAGGGAACAACTGCTTAATGGGTACAGGGTTTCCTTCTGGGGTAAAGGAAATGTTTTAGACCTAGATAGAGGCAATGGTTGTGCAAGATTATGAATGCGCTAAATGCCAATCAATTGTGCACTTTAAAATGGTTAATTTTATATTACCTGAATTCCATCTCAACTAAAAAAATTTAAAAATCTTAGATGAAGAGATAATTTAGATGAAGAGATTAACTATGAAAAAGAAATAAAGGATATCAAAACATAATATTCCTGAGAAGGCAGGAAGGAGTGGGAGGAAAAGTATTGACGGTGGAACCAATTCATTAGAAAGGACACAGCACAGATAAGATGGATGCAGGTAAAGTTAAACTGGTATGTTTAGTAGTGGGATGATCGAAATCTCTTACTTTTGAAATATCTACTTTTTTTCCAAATTTTGTTAGCCTAGACATTAAAAGGAATTTAAAATTTTTCAAACTAGGTAAATGTAAGGTGTATGAATATTTGAATGTTTTCTCTTTTGTGAATTTGCCAGGGAAAGTGTATACACTTAATGAAAATTACATCTCTCTTTTTTATTCTGGAGTCTTCTTATCAGTCCAGAGCTGTTAACTATTGTACAGGCTCTAATCCTGGCTTTGCCACTAGCTGTGTCAATTTGGACAAGTAGCTTAACATTGTGCTGCCTCAGTTTCCCTATCTGTAAAATAGATGTGATAAAAGTACCTATCTCGTAGTGTTACTTTGAAGAATAAATGAAGTGATGTCTGTAAAGGTTTTAAGACAATACCCATACAGTAAATGCCCAAGAAAATTAGATATTGTTATTCTTAATCTTTCATAGATGAATGCAGTGTATTAACCCACCATACTTAAAATCTGTGCTAACATTATTTTCCCTAAAGATGCTTTTGCAATGAGTATGTTATGCTTTCTGCATCCAGTGCTCCTTGAGAATCAGATAAGACAAAATATTTGTCTTTTGTCTTAGGCATATAGAAAGCTTGTTGTCTAAGTGGAGGGAGATCTGCCTCACTCTTTGAACTCATCAGTATTATCTGAAACCAGCTAAAGTAACAACTAAATAAAAATAGAGTCTAAAACTATTATGAGATGCCACGTGTTAATATTAAGATGCTGTCATATTCTCTGTGGATGATTAAACACTTAAAATAATACAGTTAAAAGACAAAAATGTTATTTGAATGGTTAAAAAAAAACATAGTTTCCAAATGTTTGGCATTTCCTGTCAATCTCAACAAAAATAGATTTTTTTTTTCTAGTAAACTTCAGGTGACATAAGATCTTGTTTTTTTGTTGGAATTTTAAAAAGCCTATTACTAGTTTGGTTTCCTGGGGATAAGAAAGTCCATCTAGATAAGTCTATTAATCTAAAAGGAGAGAATGATTGAGAGAGAGAGAGATCTACTGGGTAAATTGGGAATTAGTTATTCTTTTAAAGTCTATATTGCTCTTTGATCAGTCAATGCTAGAAGATGGCGTCAGAAAAAATATTCAAACTGCAGTGGAATATGTACTTGCATCAACGTATCATTGAGCCTGGAAAGAGAATCCCAATATTATAATTAGTTTTAGCACAGCTCCAGGATTATGAACACGTTGTATCCTTAAGAGGCCTACAGCATAGTGGTTAATAACATCAACAGTGGAGAGAGATTACCCAGGTACATCCTGGATTCAAATTCCAGCTAGTGAAACTTTGTCATGAATTTCAGTCAATGAAACTTTGACTTTGAAAACTAAAATGTAACAAATCACCATGTAAAATCTTTCTTAATTTAGAGCTATTGAGAAAACCAGGTGGTTCTGCTGGGCTTCTGCATTATAACTCACTTTAAAAGGAAACCAAAACATACCACAAAACTTTCATACAGCCACAGTTTCATTCTGAAATTTGCTTTAAATAGCTTAAAATGTAAGTTCTTTAATTTTTTTAATATATTGGACTTGAACTGCCTTGATAGTTAATTAGTGGAATAAATCTGGACTGATGTCTAAACTGAATTTAAAACAAAAAAACCCTTAATCCCAGTTGTCAAGATTATTTTTTATTTACTTACAGATTAGGGATTCTACTAAACAGCATACAAAATTGGTTATTTATAAGTTAACATTTGACCTAGCAATCTTAGTGTAAGGAATTTGCCAGTATATACAAAAAGTTCATATTTACACACACATGTATGCACACACTTTCACAGGATGCTCAATTTAGCATTTTTTAATAGCAAATACTAGAAATGACTTAAAGGGTCATCAACAGATATTAGTTAAATCAACTCCAGTACTTCCATCCAATAGAAGACTACTCAGCTATTAAAATAAATGTGATAGACCTTGATGTATTAACAAAGACATTGCCACAAGGTATATAATTTTTAAAATGCAGATGTAGAAACGTCTGTAGAATGATCCATCAAATTATACAAAGTGTGTGTGCATGCATACACATATACAGGAAGCTTTTAGCACAATAGCTTTATGGGCAGTTTTGGGATATGAGTGAAGGGGTTTTCACATTATATGTAGTACTCCTTGTTAGTGCTGGTAATTTTTAATATCAATAGTATCTGATTGATGCCATAATGGGCCATTTATTTTTATCTTTTCTTCTCTGTATTTAAAAATAGTAACAAATTCTATCGTAAGGTAACATAGCATATTAAATACTTATTTTATTTTATCTTATTTTATTTTATTAGAGACAGGATCATGCTCTGTTGCCTAGGCTGGAGTGCAGCGGCGTGATGGTAGCTCACTGTACCCTTGAACTCCTGTGCTCAAGTGATCTTCCTGCCTCAGCCTTTGGAGTAGCTGAGACTGCTGGTATGCACCACCACGCCCACATCCGGCTAACTTTTAGTGCAAAATTTTTTGTAGAAACGGGTCCTCGCTATGTTGCCCAGGCTGATCTCAAACTGGCTTCAAGCAATCCTCCCACCTTGGCCAAAGCACTGTGATTATAGCCATGAGCCACCATGCCTGGCCTTGAACATTTTGATAAAATAATACATCTCCCTTAATTAATCTGTATTATTTTTTACCCTTAATTTCCATTTTTATATTATAGTTATGTGCTTGTTAATTTATATTCTCATTTTAACTGTGAACTCTTTAGAGCTCCGAGAATTTAGCATAGTACCTAATATGAATGGTAGATATTTAATAAATATTTGTTGATTGTATGATCCAAGGTAATACACTATAAGAACATAGGCTTTGAAATCAAATAGACATGGATTTAAATTTTGATGTTTTTAATATCTAGTTGATTATCATGGGCATGTAACTTGAATTTACTAAATTTCCAGGAAAACAAAATTCAGATAGCACAATTCTTATCTTATGGGACTTTAGTAATGATTAATGATTATACACTACAACATTTTCATGGCATGCTTCTGTGATTGTTACACAGTAAGTCTTTAATAAGTTAAAGATCTCTTCCTCCTTTGCTTTTTTATACTCATTACTTAATATTCCTCTGTAAACTACCATATCCTCCTTGCAAATAACTTAACACATTTATTTTTTATATCTAAGGAAATTTCTTTTGGGTTGGAAAATAAGTCAAAAAACCTAAAAATAAATTGACAGAGGATATGGAACCTTTTCTCCCATCCAGAGGCAATAGAAAATTGGCTAAGGGAAATTAATTTTAAAAAGGTATTTTCCATCAAACATTTTATACATATAAATATATACTTAAGCATAAAAATATGATATACAAACTTTGCTTTCAAGAAAGATCTAAACAATAGCAGGCAGTATGAGTATTTTGAGAGACTAGTGCAAAAAAGCTTTATGTAAGCTAATATATAATCCAATTATAGAGATGCAAGTCATCACTGTATGTTAGTCCAAAAGAATTATAGTCATTTCACTACCACCATATTATTTATTACTTTGGAGTTCCCAAAGTGAAGCGTTAAGGGAACTGCCTTCCCAGAGATTTTATTGTTGTTGTTTCTAGAGGTGGGTGTCAATTGATCTTTGGTTCATTTTATTTAAAATTACTTTTCTTTTGTTTTTAAGTTGGGTTCCAGAATTTAAGCTTTAGCTATCAGTTAAGAGGTCTTTTTTTAAAATGTAGGATTAAATCATGAATTTAGATTAATAGCCTTTTTGTAATATTGCCATGCCCAGTGGGCTAATTACAAAACCACAAGCAGTAGAAAAGATAAGAAAATGCAGTTACTCATATATTTGAAATGTTGACACTCGGCATCCTGCTTCAAAGTGGATGTTTACACAGTAGCTGTCTTTAATATCTTTTCCAATAGGTTATATATTATTTCTGACTTGACTATTTCCTCCTATATACAGCACACTAAACAAATAGGTGTTAATCTATGCATAATTAAACATATTTCATGAGGCATTTTAGATACTGAAAACATATCTGTTCACTCATTTGCAGAGAATTGTACCACTGTCTGTTATTGGATTTGAGGAGGTCATCCGATCATAATGAAGTTCAATGAAACCTGAAGACTGGTTAGAAAAGTCTTAACCATAACTGCTTGCTATATATTGGGAAGCACAGATTATATCATCATGAAATTTTCACACATGGTGGAACTCCATTTGTTAACAGGCACAGAGGGTGATGCTTGGCATTTTAAACTGCACCACAATATTAAACTCATTATCATATGAACTGATAAGATCTAGTACAGGATTAAAAAAATGGGTCAATGTTGGTTGTGACTTTTATTAAAGTCATCCAATTTTGATTTGTCAATTTAATAGTCCATTTCCTCTTTTTAGGTGTGTGTTCTATGGAATCACAAATAATGGTTTTAATCAATACTATTTCTGAGATGAGGTCTTGTGATACCCATATGTCTCAAGTTGTCTTCTTACAGGGTCATAGTTTGTAGCCAGGAAGGGCTCAAATGAAGCTAACAGGATAGAGAGACTTTTCAGGCAGGGGTGATCTAATAGGCCTAAGGGGTTTGGAATTGGCTTCAAAATCAGAAAGACCTGAGTGAAAATCCCTATTCTACTACTTCTGAGCTAAATATATTTGGGAATAGTAATTCTTTATTCATTCATTCAGTTGGTCAGTCAATAACATTCACATGGTGACAACTTTGGGCCCAGCACTGGTCTAGGCACTAGGGAAATAGCAATGAACTAAGAAGTGCCTTTGTTCAGAGAGGCCACAGACAACTGGAGGAAATATACAGGGACACATGACAAATATCAAGTACAGTGAGTCTCCAAAGGAGGACCTAATCATGTGGGGCGAGATGAGGTATGTCTACTGGAACCAATGTCAAAGCTGAAGCCAGAGAATAAATAGCCATGTTAGGGAGTAGGGGAATTCAGGAGACCAAGTCTGACAGAGCACAAAGACCATGTGTGGATTCCCACAGACGGGCTTGCTTGTTTGAGGAAATGAAAAGAAGTATACTTGGTCTAGATGGTGAGGGGTGATGCTGGAAGGTCCTCAAAGGCATGTCAGAATTTTGGAATTTTTTACCCTACAAACATTGCTTAGCTTTCTAAGTGCCAATTCATTCAGCTATAAATTAAGATAATATTGTCTATCTCATAATGTTTTTTAAAAGATTATATGAGATATATGTATATAATTCACTTAGAAACAAGGCCTGGCACATTATAACCACTTTATAAAAATAGCTATTATTCATTTTGTTGATTCTGTTATTGCTAGCATTCTTATTAAATAAGCAGGTTTGAGGATAAGAGTGAGGAGGGCATAAGGACTGGAGGAGCAGAGCTCCTTGTGAGCCTATTTGCTAGCAAAGAGTAGCACAACTTGATAATTTCCAGGAGATCTTATCAACTTCAGGAAGAAAGTGAAAAGCAAGCAGGTGTCTTTGCTCTAAACACGGAGGGCCTAGAGCAGTGGTCTTGAACCAGGGGCAATTTTGCTTCCACAGGAGGCATTATGGCTTGTCACAGCGGGAGGAAGGAGTAGTCTGTAGAGACCAAGGATGCTGCTAACATCCTACATCGCATAGGACAATCACCCACCATAAAGAATTTTCAGTAGTACTGATTTGGGGAACCCCTCACCCTGAGCATGCTGGCCAAAGTTGGAAAGGGCCATAGCCAGCATGAGGTGCCAACAGTAATCTTATGTCTTTCAAGCTCTCTCTTGGTTGTCTCTACCTTTTTTCTCCTCTGTTATATTTTCTCTGTACGTATTTCTCCTCTCTTATACCAGAATACAAAGTAAATATCATATGGTGAATTACACATATAGTTTTCTCTGTCTCAAAGCTGCTGAAACATGTATACGTTCTCTAGCTAAGCAAACCTCTGCAGTAGGTGGTAATTGTAGCTGACAGTAGCAATCATGTGTTTCTAAAGTGGCAGTGGAGAAACATGAAGATTATGTGGGAGTGTCAAATCTGTGATTTAGGTGGGGCAGTGTCAAATATCTGCAAACAATATTGTTAGAACATCCAGATTAAACAAAACCATTTTTAAAAAGAATGTAAAGTTAGCATAATAGTAGAATTTGGAAAAAATAAACATAACAAATTATCTCTTGTCTAGAATAAATTAAGGGCTTGTGTAGTCAATGCACATTACTGATTGTGCCATGAGGTTTTGTATAGAATCTCTCCAATTTCCTTAGGGATTTCTATATTTCTTTTTATTGCACCATTGCTTTAACTGGATGTCAAGTAATAGAAGTGGCTGGAAGTACCTGTGTTTCATAATTTCTAATTTTAAGATTGAATAAGAACACGTGCTTATGAAGTGTTTTATATGTAAGAATTGGCAAAGTTATCATTAAAAAAATAATTGTATAAATGTTAATTTGCCTTAAGCAGTTCACATTTATTTTAAATATAAAAAATGAAATTAGTAAATACATTCTAATGTGTGCAAGAATCAGACATGTGTATATTAACTTTTGTGTGTACACAATTTAATCTTGTATGAGACACTTCCTTAAATGATGGTTATTAGACTTTGTTAAATCCAAACTTTATTTTTCACAATGCATAGGTGACAGGAACCTCTCCCAGACTAAAAGTATCTAAGAAATTTTACAACTGAAGTGAAAGTTAGGAAAACTAAAACAATTATAACTTTTAAAGGGTTGCAAACATTTATTTCATTTTTAACCTTACAATTCAGAAGTAATCAAAACTATAAAATATTAGGGTGGGGTCTGGGCTAACTGCGTAAAAGCCACAAGATCCAGAGTGGTGTTTCAAAATAGCAATCTGATTATGTCATTCCTTTTCATGGTTTCCCATTACTCTTGGAATAAAATCCAAACTCTCTAACATAGCCTTGTGCTGTATAACTTCCGCCTACCTCTCCAGCACCCCCACACCAGATACCTGCTGCCACAGGGCAGTTACACATGCTATTCCTTTTGCTTGAAAGCCTCATCCCAGTTGTTCCTTTGAGCTGCTCTCATGCTTAATCACTCAAAGTCAGATCTCTATATATAATAATACACATTCAGAATACTTCAACCTGTCCTTTATATTCTTATCACATTGGTCATTTTTCCTTGTATTTATGTGCTGATTTCACATAGGAAGCAGCAAAGAATTGCAACCATTTTTGTAATCAATTTGCCACAGATATGCAGGGTTTACCAGTTTTATTTTGCAGTCATTCCTTGCGATGATACATTTGTGGAAAAGATAAGCCCACAAGAGAAGAGATTAATAATTATAAATATGACTCATATTTGCATAGAGATTTATATTTTACTAAGTCTATTCTAAGTCTTATTTTCATTTGATCCTTGCAATAATTGTATGGAGAACGTAGGAAAGTTATCTATTTAACAAACATATTTTAAGCATCTACTATGATGTTGAGTACTAGGGATACAAATATAAAAATAAGCAGCAATTTTACTCTCCTACCTTCAGGGAGGTCCTTTTTGATGGGGAGGGAGGGAGTGGAGATACAAAAATGACTAGCATGGAAGGTAATTAGGACTATGTTCAATATAAGAAAAAGCTAGTGCATGAATGAGAACAGGAAATGGTTAATTCCACCTGCAGAAGGCAAAGGAGTGGGAAGAACATTCTGGGGAGAGGAAACAACATGAATAAATGGACATGTAACAACACATGGTTTGTGTTGCACAGAACTCAGCATGCAGAAGATACTGGTAAAAGATGGCATAGGTCTACTCACCTTGGTAGTCTTTGCATTTCTCTGTGTTGGCTCCACTCCCAAAGCATTTGTCATTACTAGGCTCACCTAGTAATGACAAAAAAATACAATCTCACATGTTTTCCTCTCAACATTTCCAATAAGATTCTCAAAATTGTTTCTCACGAACTCCACTTGGGTGAATCAGCCATGTTTTTTAGGTATAGGCAATGTTCTGATTGGCCACATTTGCTTAAAAAGCCCACTTCAAAAGTCAGATCCAGATTAAATGTATCCAAACCACGTGTTTTACAGCAATGGCTCTCAAACTTAAGCACGTATTAGACTTCCCTCAAGAGCTTATTAACATGCCAATTGCTGGGCTGAGCCCCCCAGAATGATTCAGCAGGTCAGCGTTGTGGCCTAATAATTTGCATTTATAACAAGTTAGTGGGTGATGCTGATATGCTGCTGATCTGGGGACCACACTTTGAGAACCTTTGAGAATTAGAAGGGTGGTTTTTCACGTAAAATCTGAGTGCTGTTACCTGCAGATGTGGACTGGATTCCAGGTTGGCTGCCACCACAGAATCAAACTAAGAATGTGCAAATTTGTAAAATCTATGGCAAGTGCATTTCAGCCCTTTTCCTTTCTCGGTGCTCTTTTCTATTCTAGCTATTCAGTAGCCTCATTACACTTCTCTGTCTCCACAAGGTTGCACATCTTCAAGCACTAGATTATCTATGCTTTGCTCAGAAGAACCTGACCCAAAGATCTGATGGTTGCACAGCCATTAAAAGCTTGAAAGAGATCCAGAGTTCCTTGGTTAAGGGTCCAGCTTTGCCATTTATGTGACCCTGGACGTGTTACCTAACATCTGTGTGCCTTGGTTTCCTCGTATGTAAGATATTGGTAATAATAGTATCTAATAATATAATAGGTTGTTGTGAGGATTCAACGCATTTAGAATAGATCCTGATACATACACAAGGACTATATAAGCCTTAGCTCCTCTTAAAAAGTGTCCATTGTCAGTGGTTGGTTTTAAATAACCAGACTTGATAGATTTTAGAAAAGAAGGGGTCCTGAAAAGCTGTCAAAATTTAATCCCTTCCTTTAACAGTTGATGTAACTACACATAGACAACCAAATGATCTGGCCAAGGGTAAAGAGATAACTATGTGCTCAGAACTCAAGTTTCCTGTGCTCATGCTACTACATCACAGAAGTCGTATGTTCTTTCCAACAAAGCATGAGTCTTCATGGAAAGACCATGGATTTTGGGATCACACAAAACTAGGTCGGAATTCCATTTTTTTCCATGTTCTAACCAAACAACTATGAACAAATTAAGTGCTCTTTTGGAGCTTCTGTTTACCTGTTTTTGAAATGAGATTAAAAACAGAAATGATTATACAGGTGTATTGTGAGGCCTAAATGCGGAAATATGTGTAAAGTGCCTAGAACAGTGCCTGGAGGAAAATCAGTTTGTTAGTCAATGTTTAGTTCCTTTCATCTTTTCTATTTCCTTAAATGAGCCTACTACATCTAAGCAAGAACCTTTGCCTGGTATGCCAGCAGAATGACTAATGGTAGGAATTACAGATTGTATGTAGATTTTATGGCAATGTGATGGACAAATATTCTCCTACAAGAGGGCTATCTATCCCTGCCAAGCACTTTTGTCAGTGACTATCCCTTTCAGTTATCTCCGGAACTAATGAGTACAATTGTTAGCAGTAATTGATCTTGTAGTTTGTGGAAGTTTTCACATGCCTGGTGTTTTTCTCAGTACTCAGCCTGCTGTGTCCTATGCGTTTTCCATCACAGCACCAGGACAAAGGCACTAATGTTAGGCCAGTTTGGGAAGAGACAAGATTTTATATTTACATATGAGTGACTTCAAAGCCCTTGTGTGACATGACTCCTATCTAACTTATTAAGACCTTGGTGCCATGCAAGGAGTGAAAAAGGAGCAGTGTACATGGTAGACCTTGACTGAAGTGACCGACATGCTGTTTCGAAAATGAATTGAACCTTAGTTTTTAGTCGTAGCTTTACATATTTCCAGACTTCTCTATGGAAAAGGCTGTATATACTCCTCCTGAAAACTATGAGTTAGGGACAACTCTCCCATTATGGCCCCTTCTTTTTTATACACTGGCCTTTATCTGGTGTAGAAAATTGGCCTGTGCTTATCTTCAGAACGTACTCCAAAGCATGGCTCTGACTTTGCCAGAAAGGTTTTCTCCTGTCTCTAAATGTCTTTATCCACCTTCTCCATTTACCTAAATCTGATAGAATCTTTAGACTAGTTCAACTGCCTTTTTTCATGAAGTCCTGCTAAGGTTACACTGCATCAATTGCTGATCTTGGAGTTTTGATTTACTAAATGTCTTTAAAAATATTTATTGTACAATTAGTACATGTACAAATTTGAACAAAAATAGAGATAAACAAAAAAAAATCAAAAAAATCATCTGCAATTTCACTAGCCAGAGGAAGTATGCTCACATTTTTCATGCATGAATATGTGTATACATAAAGAAATATTTGTATACATATATGTGTATATACACATATATATATAATTATATAGCATCTGTTTTCCTATGTCTTGCTTATTTACTTAACGTTATACTGTAAGATAAAATGTTTAAAAATATGACTAGTTTATTTTCACCTGTACATTTACATGAATCTTATTAGTCAGGTGTAAGTCCTTCGTAAGAAACTCTAAAATAATGAGTAAGTAGCACAACATGACTAGTCTCCTGTCTATTTATTTATTATAGGATCTTGAGCAAATTACTTATTCTGTTATTTTTTGTGAAAAAATATTTAATTTATGGGGTTGTTTTGAGGATTAGATGAAATAATGTGAATAGGATATGTAATATAATGTCTGGCACATAATAAACACTTGAAAACATTTCATGAGTATTATTCACATTACCAGTATTTATTTATTAATCCAACATATGTCAACTATGTGTCCAGAAATATGCTAGTGCTAACTTACCTTCTAGGAGCTTAAAATCTATTTGAGGAATTTTCACTAGATAACAGTATTTCCACAATTGACAGTGGGATATGATGGATAAGCTTGTAGCAAATTAGAACAGCCAAGACTTTGCTTTTAAATATGAGGTAGTGATACAAAAAATTGCACAGAGAACAAGATTTTCTATATCTCGATGGGGATTTTATAATGAGCTATCCAAACTTGTAACCTGCAACCTCAGTAATTTCCTTTTATCTTTTAGACTCTATAGTACAAATACAAAACCAAAATAGCCCTGTCATGTCCAGCCACTGTCAATTAATGCCTGGAACTGGATTAACTATGAGAAAACCAATTCAAATAGCGCGAGACTCACCAGCTGTCAGGCACAGTTAGTCTCCTTGGAGGGACCACATACATATCCTGTTGCCAAGGAAAACAGCCTATAACATCATCTTTTTTCAGGGCACGGGTAAATTCCTGTCTCATCCGTACAAAACCTTCAGACCTCCAGGAGACGAGAGGGTATAGATTAAAATTCATGCCTGGCAGAAATAGCTTCTGTACTCCTCACTACACTCTTGTACACGGTATTCAAAAGAGTGTCCCTAGGACTTAGCTATGTCTCAACTCTGAATTTGAACTCCATTCATGTACATGTATAGAGCAGCTAGTGTTTTACAAAGGGCAGAGGTGGTTACATTTAAAGTACGAGGCATTATCATAAATCCTTATGTTTGTCTTCTTTTTATGGGTGCCGCAAAATGTGTCTATTGTATTCTTTATTACTTCATGCCTTTATTTTCAGGGTGGGAACGTTACTGAATTGCATTCAACAATGGGAAGGAATTGGTTTTGTACAAACAACTCTGTGCATGTGTGTGTGTGTGTGTGTGTGTGTGTGTTTCCCAAAGACCAGAAAAACAGAGGAGACTATTGAAAGAAAATCTTAAAGCAAATCTGTGGGTTACTAGGCCCATCTGGGTCTTTACTGACTGTGCTCCACTGGATTATTTGACTAGAAACACCTGTTGTTTTCTCTGCAGCGCCGTTGGGAAGAGAAGGTGTGCAGGCCGATTAGAACACGTGGCTGGTGCATGAACCTTGGTAAGTCATAGTAAAGCAAGAATGTAAATACTGGAGTATGTATTCTCTGTCAATTCCATGCTACTTTTGGAGAATTTTTGGCATTTGCTCCCTTGCATTTGGCACTATAGACTATTTTAATAATGTTTACACTCTTGTTCTGCTCCCTAGCTCAACAAGCTGTTAAGAGAAACCACATTTAAACAAGCATCCCTGCATCTTTTGCTGCTACATGAAGAGGGTAGCAGGCTGTTCCCCAGAATAGTCTGCAAAGAATCTTTTCCAAATAAACTACTTTAATGCTAAGCAAAATGCCACGTATGTAAAATAGGTAATGCCGGATTATGTAAAAAGCTTTTTTTAAAAGATGAGGGAAAAGGACTTAGCATCAAATAAATCTGTTAGCATGGGGAGTTCCAGAAATAGTTGTAAAGGTGGTTTTAATTGCTTAATATTGCAATTACTATTTACTTCTTCAAATTAGCCTCCATTATCTTATGAAAGTATCTTAGAATAATTTATTTGACTCTCCAGGGGCTTGTGGCCATATCACAAATACATGTTTAAAGAGCCTTCTGAGCATGTTCTAAGATCTAAATTAATCTTTGTATCAAACACTTTTACTTATTACTTTTCCCCTTCCAAACACCCCTACAATCCATATTTCTCAAGGAACTCTTTTACTTCATCAGTGTTAATGCACTGACATGCAGTAGGGAAATTAGCCTTGAGTTATATGTATCAAGAGAAACAACAAAGCAAATGTGCTTTGTTCCTGGCAAGCTTACTTAATCTCTCAGATATGTAAAGATGAATCAGAAAACAATATGAACCAGCTCATCTTCTTAACTGGAATCATAGAATGAAGGTTGTAGGAAAAAAGTACTTTAGAGAGTACCCAATCTAGATCCTTCCTTTTCTGTTTGAGAAAAAGGAGGCTCAGAATACTGAAACAACTGACTCAAGGCCCACAGGAAGGTATCTGGCAGAATCCAAACAATACCAACAAGAAATCAGTGCTTAATATTTCCAATTGCATTTTACCATTTTACCACTCCAGCACTTATTGCTTGATCAATAAGAAGCAACTGAAAGAATTTTTAAAAATACAGATTCCTAGGATTCTCCCTTAGAAGATCTGTGTTAATAGTTCTGGAGTACAGTCTGAGAATCTGCTTTTTGACAAATGCCCTGGGAAATTCTTAGGATACTGAAATTATAGAAATCCCACACTCTTTTTGTCTTCAAAGATCAAAGCCACCACTTATCACATAAACCTCTATAAAAATTTCTAAAATGTATCATTATGACCTCATTTTTAAATTTTCTATAGTGATATGTGAGACTTCGGAGAAGCCTTACATTTAGACCTGTGTGATGGATCCATTTATAAGTCAATTTTCTTGGAATCTGCTTTTATATTCATGGTATTTATATGTCTGTCATTTGTAGTATTGGTATTTTTAAGAGTCCATCTAGAGCTTTGACCATTCAATCAACATTCTATTTAGTAAGATATTAAATCCAAAGATGCACTGAAACAATCCCAACTGCGATATACTATAGGAACTAATGTCAGGCAGAAGCAGCTAAAATACTTGGCAACTGAACTGCTGTGCTTGCCATGTATGAGTTTCCTAGAGATAAAGCAAATTGTACTTTGGCAAGAAATTACTTCTTGATTTTTTTTTTTAATTACTTCCTCACAAAAACATAGGTTAGAATGTGCCCGACTGCTGTCCATGGTCCTAATTGTTGTCTTTCCTAGGAAATGGTACCTTTTACAGAGCCAGCTTGTGAAATCCTTTAGCAGATTCTGCTTGTAATCCCTATAATTCTGGCAGTGCCAAGTATATTTGGGTAGTAGATTCTACATCCAGATAGTTCTCCCCCAAGTCAAATGAGCTAAGGGTACCTGCATTTAGATACAAATGATTGACTTCCAGGTAATTTTTAGAGAAAAATAATGACGAATGGACAAAACTTCAAAGTTATACTTTAAAAAGATAAAATTAACCTCTAAAGCTCACATGGCTTATTTTAGCAATTTCAGAGACAGTATACTCAACTTCTTGTGTTAATTGTGCTTTTAAACCATCCCATTTGACAATTAAAACGGAAAAATGTGGAAAAATCCAGTTTGTTTTTTCTATAATGCCATCAGTGTGCACTGCACTGAACAATAGTCAGGGCATGACAAACAAAGGTTCTACCCTGTGGAGCTTACAATCGAGCAGCATGATACAAGGCAGAACAATACAACTCAGAACAAGCATGTGGTGATTAACAACCTTTCTAAGTGGCATTCTTTGCAGAATAGGAGGGTTTTTTTTTAAATATAAATCAGTGGGTTGAGGGGGGCGGACATACAGTTTCATCTGTAGGGACTTTGACAGAAGACACAAATCAGCCTTGGGTGAATAGACCAAGGAGGAAAGAAAATTAGAAGGATGGTATGATCAGTAATTAAAGATTTCAGGGCAGGCTATCTATGCACTGAATAGAGAACTGGAGTACTCCTGAAAATAACTAGTACAACCACATTATGAAAGAAAGGAAGAACTAAGGTGTTTAATAAAGAACAGTCCCTTTCTTACTAGTATTTCAGAAAAGGGGATTGGTTTAACAGCATCCATGGAGACCAGATGGAATGAAAGTGTGTAGTGTGTGCTTCAAAACTTGAAATTTCACTCGAGCCATGCAGAAATTTTGGCAGGCTTTTGATAAATAAATCGTAAGTTGGTTATGGAAGGAGAAATAGTGCAGTTTTGCTAGAATTGTATGTTAAGGGGTCATTAATCCAGAGCAGTAGCTGTGTGGATTCAAACATATTTTGGAACATAAACCCGGTGTTGTGTTTGTGTGTGTGTATATGTGTGTGTACAACATTTCAGTTAGGTAAGGCAGCCACCGGAAGCAAGAAGTCATTCATTTTCACTCCAGTAACAATAGCTAATATTTGTTAAGTGCCTACTATGCAACGTACTCTTCTCAACAGTACTTATATTATTTTATTCATTCTTCGTAGCAGCCCTGGGAGGTAGGTGTTATTACTATTATAAATCCCATTGCACAGATGAGTAATTTGAGACACAGAGACTAAGTAACTCCTAAACCCCAGTTGTCTGGCTTCAAAGCCAGTATTCTAATCACTATGTTATAAATTCCTCTCGAAATTCCAGGTTCCCATTCTCAATAAAAACCTCCTTGATGGGTTCCTCCTGTGTTAGGGAATATTAATTTATTTTGTGCTTGTGTAATCCCGTATATTATTCTCTTTATAGGGCTAGCATTCTGCTCAAATCCACTATGTAAATTGGTGAATTAGGATGAATAAGATGATATTGTTTGTGTTAAGTACAATAGATTCAGTATGTAAAAGACTAGGTAAAATAATAAAGAGATGGAGAAGAACACCATGTAAATCCTCTCAGTCCCCCAAAGAATAGTGTAGAACTAGAAAACACATGTAATAGATTAAAATATGAGCTCTTGAAAAATACTAGCAAATGGCTATTTGCTACATTTGCTTCATTACAGAAGGCCCCAGGGTGGTTTATGGCAGTCTGGGTTCAACAGTATCACATTCAAATAGATTACAGATAAATGTGGAACTTAAATATTTTTCATGTTGTTTACCTCAGATATAACAATATCAAAGGTGTTTCTTGCTGTGCAGGGATCCCCAACCTTGCTTTCCATTTTTTTGTTTCTCTTTTTGTTATACCCAAGCTATCTCTTTATCCCAAGAACTTTAATAAAATTCTTGAATGTGAATTATTTTAGTTAATATTTTATTTTAAAATACAGTAGGTTCTAGAACACCTTTTGCTTCAGATAGGGGGGCAGGAAACCAAGTGCCATGGGAAACCTTTGCTAGCAGAATTATTATGATAATTTTAAATGAGTTGAGACCACTAGTTTAAGAATGTGAGAGTGAAATGCCAAGGGCATTTAAGTAGCTTCTTTTCTTGTTAAGTTTAAGCTTGCATGATATCTGTGTTCCTAAAGCTTGAATAACAATTTTTCCTTAAGTCTTCTCAATACTTAACAAGTGGTTCACTAAATAAATAAAAAAGCAGAACATAATAAATTTTGTTAAATGACATATTTGTATAAGAATTTCTAAAACTCTTAAAATGATTTTAAGCATATACATATTAATAATGTAGGCTGGAATTATCATCGGCAGACAACAACAACAAAACCTATAAACAGAAGTTAAGGGTCCAAAGCATTTTTTGCTTCAACCGATTCAAATGTGGATTCAAATGTGCACAGCCTAGGACTGATCTTAACTCATTCACAAGCACTACTACCAATTTTTAGGTCTTTCTTGATATAACTCTTCTTATTTCATCCTCCCCTTTACTAATTATTATGCTAAAATTTTGTCAGAGCCTTCCTAAATTAAATAACAGCGACCAAACTACCATGTTTCATTTCAAAGAACTATGGAGTCTTACTCCCTTCCGGAATAAAATTCTCAAAAGTATGGTCTATATTTTCTATTTTGCAAGATAATTCTCTTAATCCCTGAAATAAGGATCTGCTCCACCATCCCACTGAAATATCTCTTTTAAATATAATTAATGACTCTTTTTTTGCTTTTCACCTTTTCTTAAATTTAGATATAATTTATATACAGTGAAACAGCACAGATCTTAAGTAGTTATGAAAATGTATACTTGTAAACCATATACCTATGTAGATACAATACATTTGCATCATTCTAGAATATTCCCTTATCCCATCTTCTAGGTGTGATAAAAGAAATCAGAACTGTCATTACTGCTGGGGAGATAGATAGGGATTCTGGTTTCTTTCATCGTAGATTATTTTCTCCTATTGTAGAACTTCAAATAAATGTAATCATTCAGTGTGTACTCTTCTGTCTGGCTTATCTCACTAAGTATAACATTTTTGAGTTTCATCTAAGTTGTTATGTGTAGCAGTAGTTCATTCTTTTTTACTTTTCATGTTATGAACATACTGCAATTTATTAATCCCTCCTCTTGTTTATGTATATTCAGATTGTTTATAGCTTGGGACCATTATGATTAAAGCTACTATGAGCATTCTTGCACAAGTCTCCCTGTGAACATGTTTCCTTTTCTCTTGGGTAAATACCTAGGGATGGGATTGCTGAATCATAGAGTAGATGTTATGTTTATAAGAAGTTTCCAAACCATTTTCCTAAGTGGATGTGCCATTATGTATTCTCATCAGCAATGTATAAAGTTCTGGTTACTCTATATCCCTGCCAGTATTTTCTGAAGTCTTTTTAAATTTTGACCATTCTAGCACATAGGTAACAGTATCTCAGTGTGGTTTTAATCTGTATGTTCCTAAAGACTAAGGATATTGAGCACTTTTTCTTGATTTTATTGTCCCTTTGTGAAGTGTCTGTTCAAGTATTTTGCCCATTTTTATTGAGTTTTAAAAATTATTCTTATTTAGTTTTAGAAAACCCCTACCTCATGTAATATACAGAAATTAATTCAAAATGGAGTATGGACTGAAACTTAAAAGATACCAAAACTGTTATGTTTTTAGAAGAAAATATTTTTTAAAGTATTCACAACATTGCAGTAGGCAGCAATTTCTTAGATGGGACTAAGGAAGCATTATCCATATAATGAAATATCGATACAAAAATTAAAAACCTCTGTTCGAAAATAGTCACCATTAAGAAAATGAATAGGCAAGCCACAAACTGGGAAAAAAATAATCACAATATGTATATCTGACAAGGACTTGTAGGCAGAATATATAAACAACTAATGATTTTTAATTATTAAATATATGGGCTTTTCATTTCTTCCTTCTACGGTTTGGTTTTTCACATCAGTTGGCCCTGTTTGACCACCCACTTCTTCTTGAAAATTGCTTCTCTTTTAGCTGTTGTTATTTTTCTTATTTGCACATTTTTAATTCTCTCTAATTTGTCCATTTTAAGCTATTTTACTGCTGCTCTTTGAATTATTTTCTGATGTGTTGTCCAAGATAATCTCCCTAGTTATCTACTTGTTTTAGTCTACACTTTTTTGCTGGATGATCTAAATTCTTGCCACCTACAGTGTGATCTGCCATCCAGCAGCATCTACATCACCTGCGAGCTCTTTAGCATTGCAGAACTTCTATACCAGACTCACTGCCTCAAATCTGCCTTTTAACAAGATCCCCAGGTGACTCCTATATATACACATTAAAGCCTGAGAAGCATTGTTGTAATTTATATATATGGTTTCAACTATTTTCTCTGGTGATAGTTTTTACATATTTAGTCCATGCTATTCTCCTGTGGTCCAGATTTATATCTCAGTGTTCTGAGCATCTCCAGATGGCTGATGTTTAAGTAGGTATGTAAAACACAATATGTTCAAAACAAACTTATTATCTTTCTCTTCTTTTATTTCTATATCTGAGTTAATGGAGAGGCAAAGCCAAATAATTTTTTCTCTTACAAAATAAATGATTAAAATATCTTTACATAAAAAGATCTTATATGAAATAAAATGATATTACAATACTCAATTTTTAATTCTTATAAGGCTTAGAGGGCACAGACTGAGTTGGTATGAAAAGAAAAGCAAAGAAAAGAAAAAAATTAAGGAAAAAGTTTTATGGTGAATAATAAATTGGGATAGCATACATTAACTCCATAAAAGAAACATGATAAGCTTATGATCTTTCATCCTACATGATCTTAAAGTTCAAAATTCAGACACATTTTCCTGCATGCAACCAGTTCAGCAACTCACAGGGAGAGGAACATAAAATGCCATAGATTTTGCATATAGCTGTTATATGTTGTCAGAATATCATCAAGTTTTTATCCCATCAACAAATATCTATCAAAAAATCTATTAATAAAAGTAAAAGCAGTATTTCCACTCAGTTATTCCAAGTCACAAAAAAGTGATTCATTCCACTGGAATGAGAAAAGAAAATGCAAGAGATTTGATTTCTATTATATAAAGACTGAAAATTACTATTGAATTGCTAGGATTGAATTACACATATCCCATAGGTACTGAGTCCAATGACAGTTAAATTTTTAGTGAAAATATTTCATTCTCATCCCAAATGTCAGAATGTCTTCATAGTCATGTCACGGAAAGGACTTTTCCTCACCATTTCTCTAAGGTGAAGATCCAAATTTATACATCCCACTTTTACTGGGAAAGAAATTTCAGGTGAACTTATATATCACTTCTGGCTTCTTTTTCTTAAAAAAAAAAAATGGGCATTTTACTTGTCATTCTTCAGCCTGATCTGCTAATTTCATAGGATAAAATAAATAAGCATGACTGAATGATGGTGGTGGTGTTCCCATTGTGTTTACAGTAATAATAATGCCATCCATGAACATTTGTAAGAAGGTGGGGCTTTTTGTACCTCACTTTATGGTTATTATTTCATTAAATCCATACAATAGCCTTATGATGATTAGAGAGTTATTAGTGACTTTCTTAAGTCCTCACAGCTGGAGCAACCCTACTCAGTATTCTCTAATTCCAAAGTCAATTTTACTAACCACTTTAAGATAGGGATGAGGAAATTTGTCTTCACATTTTTCTTCCAAGTCTCCTATTTGGAGAAATAATAAAAAAGAGGAAAATCTATCCCCTCTGTACCTCTGGAGGCTAAATTTTCTGCTCTGTGGAGTCAGAAGGAGTGAATCAGTCAGAGAAATAATAAAAATGATGACAACTGTGTCTGTTCTATGGAAGAGAGGAAAATGAATTACTTCATGGCATCAGGGTGCATTTGGAAAGTAAGGGCTGTAAGAATCCTAGGAAGAAATTTTATTTCTGAGCAACGTGTGGATCCTCCACCATGCCCTAGGATTAGGCCAGGAAGTACCTACTGTCTCCTAATAGGGGCAGACATTCACACATCTCTCTATTTCTCTCTCTCTCTAAGCTTCAACATTAGTATGGACCTCCAACTTACTGTTTGTACAACTAGACACATGAGTGTTTCCAGCTGAGAAAATGAATTTTTCACACATTGCTGGAGTCCTAACCCTGGGCAGACACAACATCCTCCCAGTGTACAGGCTTTCTGAGTGAAATCAGTGCTGCTGACAGGATCCACATTTTCAATCTATATTCATCCACACAGCATCATATCTTCTTGGGGAGGGCATTGTCATACGGTTGAAGCGAATATTCTGGCAGGCTTTTATCTTGCTAGTCTATCATTACAATCCCAACTGAACCAGAAGGCCTTGGGGGTTTTCTGTTGCTCTCAGTCAATCAGAATGGCAGTTACCGACTTTCCATAACATGCTGATCCAAAGGAGGCAAGCACTGCATGGGGTTTCCACATTCGGACTCTTTTCCTCTTTGTACATGGGAAGTCTGGAATAATTAATTGTAAAAAATTGAGAAGCATTAGGTTTGCAGTATTTGAGCAGGCTATGAGTTTCAATTAATGATTCTAAATTTCCAGTTTTCTCTCTAGCTGCTATCTAAAGAGCTGCTGCTAAAATTTAAAGTTCAAGGAGAGCTTTCCCAGCTCTACAGCTGTTAACCGCATCTTCTCAAGGCGTCAATATTTAGATTTCAAGGTGAAAAAAGTGGCTCTAATAATGCAAAATGTACATGGAACTAGTTAGGTATATGAGATGTTTTATAATTTGTACATTTTTCCCATAACTGAGGCCTTCTCCTTAAGCACTATTTCAAAATTTTTTATGGAAATTATTATTCTAGATACTTTCTATATTGCCTTCCTTCCTAAACAGAATGTGTTGAGTATAATTTATGTTTTAGTGGTCATCACATCATTATGAATATCCATTATTATGTTACAGTATAGTGATACTGTGCTGGAATCTACGTAATTTACTAAGTCAGATCTTCCTGTAAACTAATGAATTTCATTCATTCATTTACTCTTTCATTCCTTCTCTATATACTTTTGAGTTCCAAGTATGTGTCAAACACTTCTCAATAACCATCAATGAACCAAAGTAGACAATGTCCTTGTCTTCTTGCATTTAGTCTAGTCTGAGAGGAGGGTGTAGATAGAATAAATACACACAAAAATACATAATGTAAATCTAATAAATGCCAGGAAGATAAAGAACAGGATGTCATCAGAGAAAAGAGCAGAGTTATCTAATTTAGATTAAAGGGGCAGGGAAAGATTCTGAGGAGTGAATTTTTTTCCAATGAGATTTTTAAAATTAGGAATTAGCTAGAGGAATGGAGTAGCATATGCCAAGGACTAAAGTGGAAGAGACATCAAAACACTTAAGGACTGGATAAATGGCCAGTGTTGCTGAAGCATAATAAAAGAGAAGGATTTCATAAGAATATTCATACTTTCTAAGAGTTTCAAGAGAAAAAAATGCTAACTACTTCCTCCTGAGTGATTTAAAAATTTCAGGAAAATAGTCATAAGAGTAAAGAAAAATGATACAAAAAGAACTTGACGTTCTTGAGATTTAATGAGGATTTAGGTCAAATGCAAACACATTTCAAAAGTTACCTTTATATTCCATGGAAGTAAAGAGGAAGGAAAAAAAAACCAGTTATCTTTATGTTTGTTATTTATTGTCAAATTTTTCTTTAAGGTATTTGAGTATTTCCTGTGGAAATTAAAATAAGTTTGACAAGGGAAAAAACAAACAGACAAAATGATTTATGCCAATTGAAATCCCTAAGTCATTGTTTCACGGATTCCCACCTCATTAGACCCTAGGAGTTTCTATAAAACGGATTATAAAACAAATAAAATATTATTTTAGTTACTACAGCACGTTGCTGGTGTGAGAACAGTTTGTATGTGAAGCAAATTAAATTATGGTTAATTAGCATAAAGTTAGGTCCTATGAATAGCGAACAAACCTCAAAATAGTGGAAGTATATATTTGGGTTGAAATCAAGAATAAAGAATTGCGTTTGTAGCCAGCACCGCCTGCAGCTTCAGGAGCTCCGGCCCAAGCAGCAACGGGCTAAGTCAGGTGATCGCTATGCCATGGCTCCTACAAAGCAGACTGCCTGCAGTCGACCGGCGGTAAAGCACCCGGGAAGCAACTGGCTACAAAAGCCGCTCGCGTGAGTGCGCCCTCTACCGGAGGGGTGAAGAAATCTCAGTGCTACAAGCCTGGTGCCGTGGCACTCCGTGAAACTGGAGATTATCAGAAGTCCGCTGAATTTATAATTCGCAAACTTCATTTCTAGCGTCTGGTGTGAGAAATTGCTTCAAAACAGACCTGCCCTTCCAGAGCACAGCTATTGGTGCTTTGCAGGAGGCAAGTTGGGCCTATCTGGGTGGCCTTTTTGAAGACACCAACCTGTGTGCTATCCATGCCAAACATATAATAATTATGCCAAAAGACATCCAGCTAGCACGCCACATACGTGGAGAACGTGCTTAAGAATCCACTATTATGGAAAACATTTCATTATAAAAAAAAAATTCTCCTCTTCTTGTTATTAGTAGTTCTGAATTTAGATGTTTTTTCCCACAGAGTCAAAAGGTACCTAAACATATGATTGCAAGTAGAAAGTAGGGGACAGAAATCAGGTATTGCCGGTTTTTCCATTTTAATTTGTGTGTGAATTTTTAATATAAATGCGGGTCCATAAAGCATTGATGCAAGTCCAATGTTTCAGTGAACAAGTTTCAGCAGTTCAACTTCATAACAATTATAAATAGATCTATTAAATTTTTCTGGACAATGCTGGCATTTGGATTTGGATTTTTAAAAAGCAAGTAAATTTCTTATTAACAGCAAAAAAAAAAAAGAGTAAAATGATTTTTCTCAAAGAACCTCCTTGCTCTATTTTATTGTACCATAGAAACAATTTTCTGTTGAAAAAAATCAAAATTAAAATATCCTTAAATTATACTGATAATTCACTTAAATTATTGATTACTTAAATCAGCATGTAGAAAATATTTTACTTCCCTGAAATTGATTTTCTGTTGATTAAAAAAAAAAGATGCATGAGATAGGTGGATTGCTGCTTAAATTCATAGTAAGCATTGAAATTCATTAGCCAATTAATGACACTCAGTATGTGTTATTCATAATATACCCGTAAAATTGATCATTAAAACCCACAGCAACAGATTTTCATACTAGAATGTATGTGTACTCAAGACAAAACTAATTCTAGTGCCTGCTAACACCGGCATTATTAGAAAACCTTTTCCTTGTTTTATTTTTTGAATGTAATTAGAAATTTGCTTAAAAATCCCCACTGACATGAAATGTTAATATTAGTGCAATTAATGAAATGCTAATATTTATGAATTAATTTGTGAAAATCTTGATGAAAGAAAGCTAACTGAAATCATTTGTGCAGAATCTACCAGAGGACACGGCTTGTCCTTGGTGACTTGCTCATTTTGCTTTCAGAATGTTATTTAGTAAAATAGTCAGTGATATTTCAGTAAATTTTTGGTTGAAAGAGTTCTCTAAGACAGTTAACAAGCTAGCTTCAAATATAGATATATTAATTGGAGATATTAAAGACAATATTTCTCTGGCACTAACTCAGATGTGAAGGGATAATTTTTCTTTTCCACAATTTGACTTTGTCTCTATCTTGAGCTTCCATTCTTCTTCGTGGCCAAATATATAGTCTTAGTCCACCCCACGTGGACTCTTTTTTTTAGGATTAAATGCAATTAATCCAGTATTTATTTTTCCCACCCCTACCAGCATCTCCCAGGTGCATCTGATTTCTTGAACATTCTGTCTGCATTTGTTCAAGCTTCCTTGTTCAGACCCATTCTCCATCCACAATGACACACTGTTTTCCTCTCTGGAATCTTTGCATCATGTCTAAGATTCCTCTGTGTCTTCCAGCTCTTAATATCACAACTTCACCATCTTTTGATCTACAATAAAAACAAATAGCATCTCCCTGTGACATGTGACATGGCATGGCCTCCACTAATATGTTTAGGCATGTTCTGTTCTTCCCAAGATGTTGTTTCTAGAAACTCTTAGCAGGGTTTGGTGCCTACTAGGGCATATAGGCAGGGCTCAGGTCCTGTCTAATTTCAGCCATCCTGCTGTCTTAGAGGGGTCATAGCTAAGTTGACTGACTTGGCAAATATCCTTCACAATTTTTTCATAATTTTGTCTGGATTTTGGCTTTTTTACACTTATAAGCTATAAATGTGATATCTTTTCTTTCTCGTCCTGCCACAGCAATGTCTCTTAGGGGCAATAGTGGCCTCATGAGGGTTCAGGCAATGAGTGAAGAAATTTGCTGATGCTAAAAGAGCAAATAGCTCCTTGATCAATGGTTCACATTGTGCCATTATTAGGGACCCACTTTATCTTTCTAAAACTTGGACAATGAACAATACTTGGAAATTAAGAAATTAAGAATTTACAAAAGAAAGAATGAAAGAAAAGAAAGTGGGAAGGAAATTATACAAATTAGCGTGTGACTTAGAAACCATGTCTTTGCAAAGCCTTTAACATAAGCCCACAAATATCATGATATCTAAGGACAGCCAAGGCAAATTATTAAATTGAGAAATATGTCTGCTATTTCCTCTTTACTCCTTTCTTGATACCACTCTTCTCTTTTTACACAGTCCTCCCATGTACCCAGGACCCAGCTCTAAGGAGTACCTGCAGATCTTTTAGGTGTTATTTTAACATTTTCTTGTTTAAAACCTTTCCTCCATTGACAGACAAATGGATAAAAAATTGTGTGTATGTCTGTATGCATGTATACACACACACACACACACACACACACACACCATGAAAAATCATTCAGCCATAAAAAAGAAGGAAATCCTGCCATGTGCAACAACACGGATGGACCTAAAGGGCATTATGCCAAGTAAAATTAGTCAGACAAAGACAAATACTGCGTGATCTCACTTACATGTGGAATCTAAATCAGTTAGAGTCATAAAAACACAGAGTAGAATGGGGATTGCCCAGGTCTGGGAGGTGGGGGAAACGGAGATGTTAGTCAAAGCGTTCAAACTTTCAGTTATAAGATGAATAAGTTCTGGGGCACTAATGCACAGCATGGACTATAGTTAATAATACTGTATTGTATACTTGAAATTTGCTAAGAGAGTAGATCTTAAAAGTTCTCAACACACACACATGAAAGATAATTATGAGAGGTGATGGATTTATTAACTAACTTAATTGTGGTAATCATTTCACAAATATATACATATATCATACCATCATGTTGTACACTTTAAATTTATGTAGTTTTGTCAGTTAAACCTCACTAAAGCTAGGAAAAATTTTTAAAATAAACTTTTTTCTTTAGAAACCCTCTCTGTGGAGCCAATCAATATGTGATCATGAGGCAAATATGGATTTTAACAAGGGCCTTCTAGAAATAAACTCTTATCACAAATGTACCTGAATTATTTTGTGGTACAAAGTAAGATAATAGTGAAAACAGTTTTTATCAAGCTAGCTACTTTGTGGTCATCCCACGCAGGTAAGTTGGACTGCCTCCCAAGTAATGGTTAGGAGGTAGTGAATTTTAGGGAATTTGAAAGAAGGTTTATTATTCACACAAGGGATTCCTGGGAAGAGGAGAGTGGGCCCAAACAGGTCCAGACTGGCTGGCTTGATCGAGGCAGAGGAAAGGGACTGAGCCTTCACGGAACTTAGGGGATGAGGCTGGGGAAAGCACCCCAGCATGGGCGGGGGATTTGTTACAGGAGGCAAAAAAGGGGGCATGTGTGGGCTCCCTTATCAGCCTGTCCCGATGTGGGGCTAACAGGGAAAGGAAAAGTGAGGCTTCAAAGAAGTCTGTGGTCAAACATTAAAAACTGAGGTCAGGCTATTTGTCACACTGACCTTTCCCTGCTCTGTGGCCATTGCCCAGGGGCTCCTTACTCCAGAGACTAAGGGCAGCTTCCCCACAGAATAAAGGAAAATAAATCGAGGGGTGCTAAGACCAGGCTGATTAAACAAAATTTGGGAACAAATATGAAGAATGCCAGGTTCTGGTTTCTTCTTTCCTTTTGTACATATTTTCTGAGGTGGATCCGGGATCACACGCAGAGCCTCATGACCCACAGCTACATCTCTCTAAGGGGCTGAAAATAGTAGAGAGATACATAAAAAATACTTTCATTCTTCAAAAACTATGTGCTAATAGAGTAACAGTATCTGTAGGGCAGGAGTAAATATGTAACATTCACAATAGATTTTAAAATCAGGCCTCAAACTATATTCATTCAGTTATTCATTCATTCATTCATTTTTTAATGTGTAAAAACATATCTTATTACTGAGCCAGGCACTTGTCCAGGTGTTGGAATATATTATAAAATAAGATAAATGACCTGACCTTATAGAGTTTGGCGGGATTTTTTTTTTGTTTTTTATTTTGTTGTTGTTGTTTGTTTTTGTGGGAGATGGCAATTAAAAAAAAGGAAAAGCACAATTTCAGTTCTGTGAAGTGCTATAAAGGAGGGCCTGACCTAGTCTGGGGTACAAGGAAGGCAGCTCTTGGGATTGATGGTCAGCTTGAAACCTGAAGCATCAACCCAGGAAGTCCTTGAAGAAGTTAATTCTGGGCATAGGATTTCCCATTTTCTAATTTTAGTGTTTAGCCAGCACTATATTTAATTGGCCAGATAGAAATAGGGCAAAAATTGAAATGGGCCTCTCTGCCTCTGTAATGAATTAAATAGTTTTCCATAGCATTAGCTGTAAATGACACTACTGAACTGACAATTTCTTTCTTGTTTGGGCTTCATTTAAACTTCTGAATGGTATTAAGAGGTTATTAGAGATTAATCTCCAATTAGGTATTCTGATAGCCTAAGAAATTGTCCAAGTATCCCTATGTCCATACTTTTTTAGCATTAAAGAGATATTGAATTAATAATATTTTGCCATCTCTTCAGACCTTTAAACTTCTGTGACTGATGTCCAATCATTTAGCCCACTTAAACAGAATGTCACACTGTGAGCTTTCCATTCTGAATAGGTCACTGTAGGCTGGTGCTCATTAGTGCTGAGTGTCCATTTCAGAAGCTGCAGCAGTCACTCAGCCCCCATGTTTTAAGGAAATAAGTAGAAAATTGTTTTCCTCCCAAATGGAAGGGTTATGAAGACAGTGCCATATGTCATTATTATTGTGACTAAAAAATGTCATCTAAGCTCTATAGTGCTGTATAATGCTTCACCATAAGGCCATAAAATCATGTTGGGATAGTGAGTGAGGCTCATGGCATGGTTCCCAGACCCATCTGGAGTGCTGAGGACTGCACAGGATAGAGTCCAAAAGCCCAGCATCGAAAGCAGGAGGGGCTGGGCAAGACAGCTGTGATTTATGTGGGATTTTCATCCACCAAAGCAAGATGTGAATGAATTAACGAAGTATTTGCAGTGAAAATTTAAAGGAGAAGGTCAGGAAGGCATTATCTGAAAAGAATCTCCCTTACTTTGTTACATTGAAAAGTTAAGGCTTTCTTTTCCTTCTCTTTTACCTTTTTTTTTTTTTTGTAAAAAGCTTACATCTTTACTAGACTATGAGAAGATATGTTATTACTTTGGAATTTATTTTTTAATTAATTTTTTCTTTTCCTTACCTGGTTTCTCTAACTACATTGCATGCACAGGCTATGTGTATTTTAATAACAATAAGACTACTAAAGGTGTAAGCTATGGGGCTTAACTAGTTGTAATTTCCGAATTGGGAATTTCTAAGGAAGAGGGATGTGGTGGAAGGACTCATTCTCTGGTTTGGATTAGATGGACTTCTGTGGCCATCTCTTATTTTTGCCTCTCAACATTCCTTTCCATTCTGGCAGGAGCTCCTCGATTTTATTTTCCTTTAGGGAACTACTTTCTTCCCTCACTCCCATTTTTCTGTAGTTTTAATGGGACTTTCTATGAAGATAACTCACCTTCCTGAGCCAAGGGAGGGTGGACATAGGACCCAAATTACACCAATAAGTCTCCTTTTATTCTATATTTGAATTCTAAGCAGAGAGACACAAAGAGGGAAAATGGTTGGCCCTGACTCATCCCTGTGTGGGAGATTGGAGAGAATGCCTCTTAACTTTTCTGACTTAGATTGCCAGAGCTGCCCTGAATCCTGTTCTTACCAAGGTCTGCTTATAAAAGAGTCCCTATATTTTGGAAGCTATTCATGTCCTTCCAGTATATTTGATTGTAGGCAAAATCAGTTCTTTGGGCTATAGTCTAAGAACATTAACTGATACTGTGATATCAAAACCTTCATCAACCTGATAAACTAAAGAAATAACTGCTTTACCAAAGACATTAGGAATATAGCCTATTAGTAATATAGACACATTTGATTGTATTGTTAAGGAATAGTAAGTATTGGGGGAGGGGCCATTGGAAAAAATCAGTGGGGGCATTTGAATTTGGAAGGTCATAAACTATGGACTACGAAATTTGTTGTTTGATATAGCACAAAGGACTAGAAAAATTTTTAAAAAGGCAACCCAATTTTTAGTCTGCTCCCATGACACCTGTGGTCTTGCCCCATGACATCTGTGGTGGGTTTCAGTTACCTTATATATAAAGTAATGGAGGTGAGGTGGATGATCTGAAGGTCTTGTTTAGTTCCATGAACTTGTAGTAAGCCATAGTGAAATGTTGAAAGTTTTCAAACAAAGGGATGACAGAATAAAAGCCCATTTTATGATAGATTTTAAAAAGAGACATTTCTGTCTATTTCCCACAAGAACTGAGTTAATACATCACTATGATCCCATAGCATATGTCAATTAAAATAGATTCCAGTCATATATTTGCTTTCCAAATTGTTGGTCACATGTTTTTCTTCCTGGAGACAGAGATTTCTCTTATTTAGCCCCAGATTTAAAACAATAATTATTTCATACAATATGTGGCAATTAATATATAATTGATAAAAGAATAAATACATAAATGAATGTGTAAATGCATATAATGTGTCTCCATTTCACTAGTTATGATATAGTTTTCTACAAATGGATGCAGAAATTCAGTTTATATGATGGACCCAAAGTTCAGGTCATCACATTTTTATTTTTTATGATAGTAGGGGAAAAAATGGCAAAAATTAATCAAAGCCAGGCACCATTCCAAAAGCTCATTTAGCCATTATTTTTTCTGGCTTCCACCAAAGTGTGACTAACAAATAGAAGGATACTTTATTCTGTCTATTTGGGTTTTGCTTGTTAACCTACAGTGGAGGTTTTATTGAGCTGTGAAATTATTGAAAGCACTCATCTCCAAACATTAATGGACATAAGAATCAACTGGGAAAATTGTTAATATTGTAGATTTATGGCCCTAAGTATCTGGTTCATTAGGCAGTTTTAGAGCCCAGGAATATGCATTTAAAGTCTCTTAAGAAATTCTACTTCAAGAGATCCTGCTACTACCATTACAAATAATCCAGTTTCCATGTAATTATTGGCCTGGAAATAAAGCAAACTATTGGGTACAAAAGTGAAGTCTAAATAAGCAGATTCTGAGTACCAGAGAACTGAATAGAAACTATCTTAGATATACAATTGACCCTTGAACAACACGGGTTTAAACTGTGCGGGTCCACTCATACATAGATTTTTTCAACCAAATGCAGATTGAAAATACAGTATTTGAGGAATGCAAAACCCACCTATACAGAGAGCTAACTTTTCTAATACATGGGCTCCGGATCACCGGCTGTAGGTTTGTGCAGATTTTGGTATAAGCAGAAATTCTGGACCCAGTGCCCCACGTATACCGAGGGAAGACTGTACACATTTGACATGGTGAGAGGGCAACATGAAACTATATTTCAATGTCTAATAGTAACCAAAAGGGCATAAATACCAGGCAACAGTGGCAATGGGAGAGAATTTGTCAATTGCCTTAGAAATCAATTGAATACTGTTTAAGAAAAACAGCAAGTCACAGGAAGAAACAAACTGAAATTAAGAGCATGTGTTATCCTGAAAGGTATTTCTGTGGGCTAAAATCTACCTCAATCCACACAAATAATTTACTTCCAATATTTCTTCTCCCTCTCTCCCTTTTGTCTGCTTGCCATTCTTCTAAAAGGATGATAGTTAACTAAGACTATAATCTGGCAACTAGGCTTTGACATACATGAATTTCAATTATATGTGGAATAGGTTAATGAAATATAGAACAGAGAGATTTTGATGGACTCATATGAGTTATTTATTTATTTGGATAGACAAATAAATAAATAACTTCACTAAGTGCTTTGGAAAGTCTTTCGATTCATTTGCAATGGGGTGTGTCAACACTTTTTAATAGACAGCCTCTCAAATTCATGAGCTTGAGGACTCATTTGGCCAGAACAAAAACCACACATGTGGGCTGACCTTTACAACTTTCCCACTTGAAAAGAATTGTGTGTCATGTTTTTACAATTACAAGCATTAATATATAATAGCATTTTTGTTATCTTTTTTTTTCTCTTTTTATAATGTTACTTTCTAACTATACCTGTTATTTTAGATTAGGAACATGTGCCAGTATTTGGAAAGAGTAGCATGTTAAAGTATGGGCCTGACTCTCATGCTGTATATGAGAAGTTGTTAGAATATTCTGGCTTTCTGAATCCACCAAGTGAGTCAGCCAAGATGGAAACATTAATTGGAATATGTGAGTGCATTCAGATTTTTATGGTATATCCTTTGAGATGACATGATTGGCCAAAAAAGCATATTTAGGATTCATATGTTTTAATTATGAAATATGATTCTCCATGGATCTCATATTTGGCTCAGTTTATTATTTGAGTTATTTAAAACTCTAATAATTTGCATACATAGATATTAAGTATTTTAATCTGGGGCATTTATTATTGACTTTTAGTGGCTCATCATACATTAAATGCAAAGGGACCAAGAAAATAAAAAGGATTTGTGGTCATGTTATTACTTGTCATTATAAATCACAAACTCCTAATTTTTAATGAGAAAAATGCTGTGTTTATTTTATCTTCACCATGAATTATTTAACCAGTAAGAGACACAGAGACTGTTTGAATTGTCATTCTCTTTCCTCCAAAATCCACGTAAATATACTTCTAGAAATGAATGCTAGGGCATAGTTTTTATTTTTTTATCTTTTAAGGTTTTATTTTGGGACTAAATTTATTTTCACCAACAGCAATGGAAAACAAAGTGCTAAGAGGGCAAAAGAGAGAGAAAATTTCAATGCAGAACTGGTGATCTAATAGAAATACTCACTGGAGAATTTTAGATGAGCATGAAAATCTGTGGAAACTTCTTAGAATGATTTTGGTTTAAATGGGTTCACCTTTCAACTGGCAAACATATGTATATTTTAAATCAAAGGCCCTGTTAAAAGCCAAATTTGCACTGGTCTTAGCTTAGTTATCATGTCTGATTTAGCACAAAAAGAATGTTTATTGTTCCCTACCATGTATCATGAAAAATTGTCTTTATAATTATGACAAGAAGCACAATCACATTTTGCACAGGACACTCTGGCATGTCCATGGTCTTTACCTTGAGGTGTAATGCTCAATTTTTTCCTTTCTTAAAGTGATATATATTCAGAAGGATAAGAGTTATTTTTGTATTGTGTCTGTCAACTCGTTTCTGCACACAAATGCTCTTTCTCTTTCCCTTTATGTGTCTGCCCTACTACATAAAAGGATTGATATAGGGGATAAACCTGACCTACTTCCTAGATTTAACGCTGCATCTGTCAGTAACTTGCTAAAGAGTTTGATCTCTGATGAGCTAATCAAGGCTTACACTGTCACCCCAATAGAGCATGCATGGAGTCGTAAAATGGTTTCACCCTATTATGTGCAAATTGGAATAAAAAAGTACTAGCACACTGTCAGCACAAATTCTTCTAGAGCTCTTTTTTTTTTTAAGAAACTGATCTCTTCCTAAGACACAAGACCAAAGTGAGGAATGGGGACACCGAAAATTTATCAAGTACCATTAACCGTCTACTTTTTTTGTAGAAAAATATACTCAGACATTTACCAGCCCCAGTGGGGAAGAATAATAGGAAAGCATATATGAGTTCTTTTTTAAAAAACAGGCATATGTTAATATACAGTCAGCAGCTTTAAGAAAGAAAAGAAATGCCTTAATTGGCCTTTTTAGATGCATGACATACATCCCTTCTTAAACAGAATGCAGCTTGGCATGCAAGTGTTTTTTTTTAATTTTTTTTTTATTACTTATTTGATGAAATACCAGTGGACTAACTGGGAAGCTGGCTAGGCTGGATCCTGAACCATGATCAAAATTAATCACACTGCCTGAAATTTAGTAACAAGCAATTGAATGCCACATTGAAAATGGCAGCATCTGCTTAATAGCATGTGCCCATTCAACATTGATGTATAAGAGCACTGAGATAGGAAATGTTTTTGCCTGGAAACAAAATAAGTATCTCTGTGATTAAATTCTGGGATAAAAGAATGAGCTTTAAATCTCAAGTAGTTTGGAAATTGTTAAATTGTATTTTTAAAAATAAATTGTGAAAATATTATTGTTTGAGAGAAATACCATTGTTAACTACGAGTTTACTGGTTATAAATACTTACCGATATTTGACTCGACTTCTTAAACATCCACAGAGATGTTTAGATAGCAAGCTACTGTTGATGTTAGGCAAGATTCAGCCAATTATTAAAAATGAGGTGTCAAGCTATTAACAGGAAAATAATCAACACTAACCTTCTATTCTCCCCTTCTATCCTCTAATCGTGAATAAAAGTACATGTTATATACTGGACAATAAATTGAATGCTTATACTACAGACAAACTAAATTTCAGAACCAAAAAGAGATTAATAATTTGTAACTTATCAACATAGTTCATGAATAGGAAATTTGTATAATATCTTCACTATACAGGGAGTTCTGCTGTAATGCAACATATTTGTTTCTAAAAATCACTTCTCTATGCGAGATCATATAATTGAAAACCAGGAGTTTACAGGAAAAATTAGGTTAAGGGTCCAACACTCAAAAATTTTATTATTGACATTATTATTATCAGTGACATTGATTATTTACATTTATTATAACATTAAAAACAACAAAAACTAATAAAAATGGTGGCACAGTTTTACATATGTTAAATGGTTAAGAAATACATAAATATGGTAATAAACATGGCACTTTTTCTCAAAAAAACCCTGAAGTTTGCTTGTGGAAGGGAGTTTCCTAAGAGTTGCAGCTTACTATCCTGAATTGGTGGATGGAGGGTTATCTGATATCAGAAGGAAATCTGTAACACCAAATGAGAATAGGTATGGCTCATAGCAGAGGTGGTGAACTTTGGTAGCTGGTAGATGTTTAAGGTATGTGAGTTTTGTGTATTCCTATAAAGTGTGGGTCAGCTGGGGTGTAGTTTTCTGTGTTCACCTAGCATTTTACTCAGATAAAATTGTGTATAAGTATAATAAATATGATCCACATTACACCCAAATTATTCCCTAGTATACCAACTGCATTGGACCAAATTTGCATTTTCACAACAAGCATTATAGCAGAACTGACTCAACTGGAATCTGTGAAAATTTTTGTTATAAAAGTGTATGTCCCTTATGTCATAAATCTATCATGTCAACATTATAATATTCCCAGAATAGACTTGTATTTAACACACTTTTCCTTATGCTGAAAAATTTCACTAGGCTAAGGTTTATTGGAATTTTGCATTTTGGGTTTTCTCAAGTCCACTTACAGGCTATCCAATTTGAAAAATAAAAGCATTTGTCAAAATCTTTACAAAATTACTCTCTAAAGATATATTTTAATATTTGAATGTGTATATAGTAATCAAGTAATATTTATAAGAAGAATAGTTAATGTTAATTAAGTAGATGCTCTATGCCAGGAACTATGCTATGTACTCTAAATGCATCATGTCGTTTGCAGGTCCCTTTAAGCCTCCATGGTTATTCTATTAATATACCCATTTTATGGAACTGGGAACTACAGGTTGAAGTGGGTAAGTAATTTTTCCAAGGTCAAGTAGCTAAAAACTGGACAGCTGATTATTGTAGTATTTTGACTCAGGCTGTTACCGCTACTCACTTCCAGGTGATTTTCAATTCTCGACAGAGAGATTGGAGAGAGAGAGCACATAAAATCTCCTCCCCTGACTCATAACTTCTATACAGAGAACATTATGCCTATTATCAAATTTCTTGTCCTCTATATCTCTTTGTGACATTTTAGTTAGTTTTATCAGAAAACTTAAGAGACCACATAGAGATACTTAATCTTTACCTTTCCTTTAATTCAGACAAAAAGATGCCCCATGAGTTAAGAATCTAATGTGGATAGGAGTAGGGGGAGAAGAAGACTGCAAAATATATAACCTAGCCCAGATTGGTAAAGTTTTGGTGAATAGGAGATCTTTACTTACTACTCATCTATTTAAGAAGCTGATAAAAACTATAAACTCTTTTGTGATATGTGCAGTAGAGTCCCGATTAAAGTCACTTTATGTACTGGACCACCCATTTTCCTCCTTCCTTCAGCAGCATCATTCTCAAGTGCTGTCTACTTAGGTGTTGAGGGGCAGCAGGAGGGAGAAAAGAAAACGTAGATTTGGACTGAGGAGAGGTTGTTCCCCTGCCCAGGGAACGTACCTGGCTACCACTTAGAAGGCTAACTCCAAGCCATCAGGCCTTACTTTGCTTTTTATGAGGCTTCCTTCTGCTATTATTCTAACCTTTATTCTTCCCCATCAAGTATCACTTAGAAAAACACAGCAGGTGCTCTGAAGCCTAGATGTCAGAAAGTACCGGTATACTTCATTTTATTGTGCTTGACTTTATTGCATCTCACAGATATTATGTTTTTTAGAAATGGAAGTTTTGCGGCAACCCTGCCTCGAGCAAATCTATCAGTGTCATTTTTCCAGGAGCATATGCCCACATTGTGTCTCTTTGTCACATTTTGCTAATTCTTGCAATATTTAAAACTTTTTCATTATTATTGTATCTATTATAGTGATTTCTGATCAATGATCTTTGATTTTATTATTGTAATTGTTTTGGGACATCACAAACTGTGTGCACGTAAGACGGCGAACTTAATTGGTAAATGTGTGTGTTCTGACTGCTCCACCAACCAGCTGTTCCCATGTCTCTCTCCCTGTCCTTGGACCTCCCTATTCCATGAGACACAACAATATTGAAATTAGGCCAATTAATAACCCTACAATGGCCTGTAAGTGTTCAAGTGAAAGAAAGTCATACATCTCTCACTTTAAATCAAAACCTAGAAATGATTAAGCTTAGTGCAGAAAGCATGTAGAAAGCTGAGATAGGCTGAAAGCGAGGCCTCTTGCCCCAAACAGCGAAGTTATGAATGCAAAGGAAAAGTTCTTCAAAGAAATTAAAGTGCCACTCCAGTGAACACATCAATGATAAGAAAGCAAAACAGCCTTATTGCTGATATGAAAAAAGTTTTAGTGATCTGAATAGAAGACCAAACCAGATACAACATTCTCTTAAGCCAAAGCCTAATCTAGAGAAAAGCCCTAATTTTCTCCAGTTCTCTGAAGGCTGAAAGAGGTGGAGAAAGCTGTAAAAGAAAAGTTTGAAGCTAGCAGAGTCCAGTCCATGAGGTTTAAGGAAAGAGGCTGTCTCTGTAACATTAAAGTGCAAAGTGAAGTAGCAAACACTGGTAGAAGCTGCAGCCAGTTATACAGAATATCTAGTTAAGATCATTGATGGCGGTGGCTACACTAAACAACAGATTTTCAATGTAAACAAAATCGTCTTCTATTGGAAGTAGATGCCAAATAGGACATTCATAGCTAGAGAAAAGTCAATGTCTGTGTTCAAAGTTTGAAAGGACAGGCTGATTCTCTTGTTAGGGGCTAATGCAGCTGGTAACTTTAAGTTAAAGCCAATTCTCATTTACCATTCTAAAAACTCTAGGGCTCTTAGGAATTGCACTAAATCTATTATACCTGTGCTCTAGAAATGGAACACTAAAGCCTGGATGACAGCACATCTGTTTTTAGAATGGTTTACTGAATATTGTAAGCCCAATGCTGAAAACTACTGCTCAGAAGAAAGATTCCTTTCAAAATATTACTGCTCTTTGACAATGCACCTTGTCACCCAAGAGCTCTGATGATGATGTACAAGGAGATTAATGTTTTTTTAATGCCTGCTAACACAACATCCGTTCTAGAGCCCATGCATCAAGTAGGAATTTTGATTTTCAAGTCTTATTATTTAAGAAATACATTTTGTAAGGCTGTACCTATCATAGACAGTGAGTCCTCTGATGGATCTGGACAAAGAAAATTGAAAACCTTCTGGAAAGGTTTTAGCATTCTAAATACTGTTAAGAATATCCATGATTCATGGGAGGAGGCCAAAATATCAATATTAACGGGAGTTTGGAAGAAGTTGATTCCAACCCTCATGGATGACTTTGAGGGGTTTAAGACCTCAGCAGAGGAAGGAACTACAAATGTGATAGAAATAGCGAGAGAACTAGAATTCAAAGTGGAGCCTGAAGATGTGACTGAATTGCTGCAATCTCATCATAAAACTTTAATGGATGAGGAGTTACTTCTCATTGATGAGCAAAGAAAATGCTTTCTTGAGATAGAATCTACTGGTGAAGATGCTGTGAACATTGTTGAAATGACACAAAGAATTTAGAATATTCCATAAACTTAGTTGATAAAACAGTGTCAGGGTTTGAGAGGATTGACTCCAATTTTGAAAGAAGTTCTACTGTGGGTAAAATGCTATCAAACAGCATGGCATGCTACAGAGAAATTCTTCATGAGAAGAAGAGTTAATCAATGTGGCAAACTTCATTGCTGTCTTATTTTAAGAAATTGCCTCAACTACCCCAACCTTCAGCAACCACAACCTTGATCAGTCAGCAGCAATCAACACGGGGATAAGAACCTTCACCAGCAAAATGACAACAACTCTCTGAAGGCTCAGATGACTGTTAGCATTTTTTAGCAATAAAGTATTTTAGCAATAAAGTATTTTAAATTAAAGTATGTACTTTTTTTAGACATAATTGTATTGTACTCTTAATAGACTATAGGGTAAACATAACTTTTATATTCCCTGGGAAACCAAAAAATTCACATGATTTTCTTTATTGTGATATTTATTTTATGAGGTTCTAGAACTGAACCCGAGATATCTCCATGGTACAGCTGTATAGATGTTTATATAGAGTTGGCAAATTTAGCAACCACAAATTAATTAAGTATGAATTTTAGATAAACAATAATTTTAATCTGAAATTTAAATTTAATTGGGTGTCCTATACATTTTATGGCATCCCTACCTTTATAATTAATGTATTCCTGGAGGCAGATGTCATCAGTGGCGTCCACTGTTGTCCTTGCTTTAAGAATTGCTTTTTGTGACAAGCCATTGCCATCTTTTTAAATTAATTGACAAAAATAATTAATAAAATCTTCTGCCTCGGCTTTAGTCCAGGGAGAGAATAATGTCCTGTCTGTATCCTGAATTATTGCCTAGCTTCCATAGAGTAGATAAAGGCAAGGTTTCACATACTTTTATTTCCTCTTCTCAAATTGAAGATAGATTCAAAGATTCTTTATACGTACATTTATGAATGCCTATTTATGTATGAAAAATAACATTCCATATTGCTTGATTCTTCTCTGTTTCTATCTTGTGAACAGCACAGTCTTGCTGATATTTTCCTGGACAAACAAAGAACAAAGTCTTAACGTGTGGCAACCAAGACAAATGAAAATTTTCAAATCAGCTCACACTTAGCTAAGCCTGTTGCAACAAAATGTCTCTTTTTGAGACTTTTCAAACTTGGCCTTCCAAGAATATGCATTGCATAATGAACTTCAGAGAACCAATTCTTCCTCTATCGGATTTATTCATGTGATAAAGCTCACAAAGCTATCTTTAATTATTACTCTATAGGATATCCCGTTATCTTTAATTATCACTACCGAATGGTTACAAAATCAAATACTGCTGGCAATCAAGAGTCATTATACAATAGCATGATTGCATCTGTTCATATTAACAGATAAGCACAGAAAATCAAAACAGTGTCTGATTTAGCTACTAAAACTGTCTGAACAAAATATTGTATCTAGCGCTCTTAGTATCTTGCAGTGTCTTTGATCTGATTAAAGTCCAAAGAAACATAACCACAGATGCAAATGTTCTGGTGTTTCTGAAATTAATATTACTGAATTTCACTGGACTGAATTGCTGGAATCCTAGTGAAGCAGAAGTGATTATAGGCACAGTACAAACTTATGATAGGAGGATATCTAAATCTCTGAGGCCGCAGGTGCAGGATTATAGTAAAACCCCACTGAAACATTCAGTGTTCTGTCTAAATACCCCAGTACAAAATTAATTAGGCAGTTGATCACATAATAAAGCTATGATGGATGGTCTAATGGAAACTAGCATCTCAGAGTCAATAACAAACTTGATTCTCTTATTAGATGCAGCTGATTTTCAGTTCTGCCATTTACAAGATTGTGTGCATAATAAAAGATGAAAAAAAGAGGGGGGTTCTATTTTGAAAATGAGAACTCAGTTACAGTATTTATCTCTGTTGGAAACCATAATATGTAAGCAATGTAGAATTTGCAGATAGACATATCTGCAAGTAATTCTCTAAGAAAAGCACATCAAAGAACAGGGAAATAATGAGACAGGCTCCAGCTGTTGGATTCCTACAGCTTTTGATTTGTGCTCCACTAGAAACTCCAGGTTTTGATCCTGTGTTGATTATTTCCTTGGTACTGAAGTCGATTTGTGCATTATTTAAAAACAGACAGTAGGCAGGAAACAAGGAAGAGTTTGCAAACTACATCTTAAAGGACATTTTGTTTCTGTCTTGTCCTTTCTTGCTTTCCATTTTGGGGGCTTTGTTGATATACATGGTTATCTGCGGGGGAGCACAGATTAAGACTCGAGAAGGGGCAGGACAGAGCTAATCAAAGGTTTTAAAAAGAAATCAGGATGCGATTGCAAGTAAAGTGACCGTGGGATTCTAGGACTAGATGATACAAGAACGCCACACACACTATGTTGATTTTCAATTTTGTGGAACTGTGGAAATGATTATAAGCGGGTGAGGACAGATGCCCACTTTGAAATAAGGACTACTTTCTCAAGATAGAAACTTTGTAGTTAAAAATTACTGAAAACTCAATCAGCCCTGCATAGCCTTTTCCCTGACCCAGGACTTCAGGTAGTCCTTGCTTAAAAGGCAACCAATTTTTTAGAGCTTATTATTAAATGTTTTCTTAAAACATGTTTTATTTTCTAATTGTGAAACAATAGGAAATTTTGAAAATTCAATAATATGGTTTTCTGAAGAACTTTGTCCCGAACTTTTTTGTGTTCTGATAATAATAGGGTAATACAGGTAAAGCAAGGGCCCATAGTTTCTGACACTATTTGAATTTTTAATGAAGTATTATTATTCCTCAATTTACCATAAGCCAAATAATGCTCAAAGACCAATGGTTTTTTGTTTTATTTTGTTTTTTTAATGTCGTGCTTCTCTTGATTTAGTCTAGGATTATATAATATGGCTGTAGTTTGGTGTCACTGATCGTGAGAAAAGAAATCCAGCTGGCAAATGGACTTCTTGATCTGGTTATTTGTAAACTACTTTCATCCTTTCTTCATATCTTCCTTCATTTCTTCCTTCTTGCCTTCCTAACCTTCTCACCGTCTATGTGCACAGATACATAAGCACAAACACACATATGCACACCCATAAATGCAAAAAAACCAAAAACAATTGAAACAGCTGCTTACTGGATCAATGAGAGAAATTATTTAAGAGTTATTTATAGGAAAGTACTCACAACTGATCAGCTTATTGACTCAGAGAGATATCAATAATCAATACACAGTTCTTAGAGTCACTTGGAGGCCACTGTTTGATTATAATATTGACCCAACCTTCTCCTTATCAATAATCCCTTCCTCCCTCCTCATTTGACCCCTCATTCTTAGGCTATCAATATCTAGTACTTGGATGATACTTTAATAAAATATAATGTGAGAATTATAATGAAGATTTCCATGTTCATGTGCACAAGTCCTTATTATTGGACATTGAAATTCCAGATTTTTTAGGTTGAATGTAGCTAATGTAGGTTGGTGGCTAAGATTGTGGCTTTTCTTCCAGAAAGATCAGCGTTTAAATCTTTGATCCCTTTCCTTACCAGTTAAATGACTGTGGGGAAATTCCTTAATCAATTTGCACCTAGATTTAATTACCTATGAAACGGAGACAACAATGCCCAGCTCTTTTACTACCTTGAGAAGTAAACAAGATTATAGGAAGTACTTAGTGTACAGCTTGCTATTAAGGGTGTAAGCCCAGGATAAATGACAGTACTGGTAGTATTTATTGGGGTAGTGGCGGTGGTCTATTTTGTTGTTGTTCTTTATGCCCCATTCTCCTCAGTCTGAAAGTCCCTGTTACTGCATGGGGCCCCTGCACAAACACAAGCATAGAAGTTGAGGCTGAGAACTTATCTCCTAGTACAACCAGTGTAAGGCTTACATGAAATTTTGCCACAGATTTAATCCTGAACAGAAGGACCATCTATATTGCCAATGCAGCCCAAGTAGTTTTTTGGACTAGCTCATATTTGGAAGCAACCTGAGTGGTTTTTAAAGTATGGAAAAGTACCATGATTTTATATTGTGTTCACACTGTGCTGTTCCTCCATAGCTAGCCACTGTGAGTGAAGAAAGTGTACTACCAGCTGGTGCTTTAAAACAAACAGATAAACCAGCCATGAATTGCAAAGGCTTATCTATAAGGATGTTCTTTATTTTAATAACAAAGACATAGATATATTGTAAACAATCAGCATTGATATTAAATAAATTAAATTATAGAAGATAGCATTAAATAGAATGTGATACAGACATTTAAAAGGAAAAGGATGGCTTTGATTTAGAAAAAGTCCATGGATTTTGAAAGATTTCCACAATACAGTGTATTGTTTTCTGTATGTCTCATGTGTTTTGGTTCCTCTGTTCTTTCTTTACTGCCTTCTTTTACATTAAGTAAATATTTTCTAGTGCACATCCTTACCTGCACATCCTTACCAACACTTGGTATGGTAAGACCTTGTTCATTTTAGCTATTCTAAAAGGTAAGTAGTGGTTTCTCACTGTTGTTGGAATTTGCGTTTCCCTAGTGAATAATTACATAAGTATATTTTCATATGTCTATCAGTCACTTATATATCTTCCTTAGTGAGGTGTCCAAATCTTTTTTTCTTTGTTTGTATTATGCTGTTTGTTTTTGATTATTGGGTTTTGAAAGTTTTTTATATATTTTAGGATATAAGTCATTTTTCAAATATACAATTTGTAAATATTTTCTCCCAGGATGAAATTTGTTTGCATTCTCCTAATAGTGTCTTTTGAGAAAGAGTTTTTGTTTGTTTTGAAGTATAATTTATTTATGTATCATTTTATGAATCACACATTTGATATTATAGCTAAGAGATACTTGCCATACCTGAGGATATAACATTTTCTTTTTTTTTTTTTTTGCTAGAACATTATAGTTTTAGGTGTTACATTTATGCCTACAATCCTTTTTGAGTTAATTTTTCAATATTGTGTGAGGCATGAATTGAAGCTCATTTTTTTGCATATAGGTTGTCCAAATGACCCAGTACCATTTGTTGAAGACTATCCTTTCTCCACTAAATTGTCTTTGCATCTTTGTCAGAAAGCAGTTGTCCATATTTGTGTTGATCTATTTCTGAAGACTCTAGTCTGTTCCATTTATTTATTTGTCTGTCTTTGTACTAATAGCACACTATCTTAGTTCTCTAGCTTTATAGTAAATCTTGAAATCAGAGATTTTTAGCCTTACATTTTTTTTCTTCTTTTAAAAAGTTGTTTTGGTTATTGAGGTCCTTTGCCTTTCCCCATGAATCTTAGACTACATTTGTGAATTTCTATTTTAAAAAGCCTGATGATATTTTGTTTGTGGTTGTATTGAATTTATAGATCGATTTGGGAAAATTGACATTTTAACAATATTGAGTCTTTCAAACCATGAACACAGTGTATCACTTTAATTATTTAGTGCTTCTTTAATTCCTTTCAGCAATATTTCTTTTCAGTTTTCTCTGTACAGATCTTTTACATCTTTTTTTAAGATTTATCCCTAGGAATTTCATATTTTGATATTAACGCAAATGGTGTTTTTGTTTCGATATTTAATGGTTTGTTGCTAGTACATAGCAATGCAATTAACTTTTGAATATTGATCTTGTGTCCTGCAATCTTGCCAAACTCACTAACAAATTCTATAACTTTTTTGTATAATTCAACATGTTTTCAATATAGACAGTCATATTATCTGAAAATAAGGACAATTTTTACTTTTTTTCTTTCTGGCTATATTACACTGGCTAGAACCTCAAGTAAAAAATAAATAATATATATATATATATATATATATATATATATATATATTGTTTTTTGAGACAGGGTTTTGCTCTGTCACCGAGGCTGGGGTGCAGTGGCGTGATCATAGTTCATTGCAGCCTTGAACTCTGGGGCTCAAGCGATCCTCCTGCCTCAGCCTCCCAACTAGCTAGGACTACAGGCATGCGCCACCAAGCCTAGCTATTTTTTTTTTAATTTTTTGTAGAGTCTCCCTATGTTGCTCAGGCTGGTCTCAAACTCCCAGCCTCAAGCGATCCTCCTGATTTGGCCTCCCAAAGTACTGGGATTATAGGTTTGAATGACTGTACCCAGCCCTCAAGTAAAATGTTGAATAAAAGTTGTGAAGGCTGACATTCTTATTTTTTTCCTTATCTTGGGTAGGAAGCATTCAGTCTTTCATCATTCTTATCATATTAACTATAGGTTCTTCATAGATGTACTTTTCAGGTTAAGCCAATATCCTACTGTTCCTAGTTTGCTAAGAATTGTTATCAGGAATGGATATTGGATTTTGTCAAATACTTTTTCTGCATCAAATAAGATATTCCTATGTTTTTGCCTCTTTGGTTTGTTAATATTCTGAATTGCATTGATTAATACTTAATGTTAAACCAAACTTTTATTCATGGGATAAACCCTATTTGGTCATAACATACCTGTTTTTAAGTTTCTGGATTTGATTTTCTAAAATTTTATTTAGAATTTATCTATAATTATTAATGATATTGGTCTGTAGTTTCTTATAATGTCTTTGTCTAATTTTGGTATCAAAATAATGATGGCCATAAAAATAAATTGGGAAATATTCCCTCCTTTACAGTTTTCTGGAAGAGTTTGTATAGAATTTGTTATTATTTTTTTCCATAAATCTTTTGTAGAATTAACCAGTGAAGCTATCTAAGGCGAGGACAATAAGTTCGTTTCCTGTAGTGAATATAATACTATTGAGATTATCCATTCCTTCTCGAATAAGTTTTGATACTTTGTTTCTTTCAAGAAATTTGTTCTATTCATCAAAGTTTTCAAATTTATTGGCATATTCCTTTATTGTTATTTTAATATCAGGAATTTGTATAGATGTCACCTCTTTCATTATATTGGTATTTTGAGTCATCTCTCTTTTTATTCTGATAAGTCTGTGTAGAGTTTTATCAACTTTATTGATCATGTAAAAGAACTAGCTTTTGGTTTCATTAATTTTCTCTTCTTTTTCTAATTTCTTAAAGTAAAATTTAGGTCATTTACTTAAGACCATTCATCTTTTTAAATGTGGGCATTTATTGTTGTAACTTGGCAACCCCAAATTCCTTAATACGGTTGGTTTTCATTTTTATTCAGTTCAAAACATTTCCTAATTTCCTCTTTTATATATGTTTTGACCTATAGTTTATTTAAAAGTGTGTTATTTGGTTTCCAAATATTTGAATATTATCTGAAATATTATATTTTTGTTATTTTTATTTAGTTTATATTGGAATATTACTTATATGATTTGAATATTTTTAAATTAACTGGTTCCCATTTTTATGGTCCAGAATATAGTCTATCTTTACAAATGTTCCATGGGCACTTGAAAAAATGTGTATTCTGCTGTTGTTGTATGGAGTGTTCTATAAATGTCACATGAGTTCCTAGGGGTGTTCAATTTTTTACATCCTTACTGATTTTCTCTCTACATATTCTATCAATTATTGAGAGAGTAGTATTAAAATTATTTGACTCTAAGTGTGGATTTCTTTATTTGTCCTTGCTCTTCTATTCATTTTTGCTTCGCTTATTTTGAAATTCAGTTATTAGGTGCATAAAAATTTGTAATAATTATGACTTGATGAATTGACACTTTGTCATTACCAGAAACAAAAAATTTATTGCTGCTAATATTCTTTGCTCTCAACTATAATTTGTCTGATATTTAACAGCCACTTCAGCTTTCTTTTGACTGGTGTTAGCATCCATTTACTTTTATACTTGTATCTTTTTATAGTTGTATTTTTATATTTGAAGATACAGTATTGGATATTAGTGTACTTATTGAAATGATTAGGTTTGAGTCTATCATCAGTATACTTACTATTTGTACCATCTTTTCTTTGTCCTTTGATTTGTCTTTTCTTTACTGCCTACTACTAAATTAAGTACATTTTATCATTCAAATTTATCTCCTTTGTCAGCCTATTAGCTAAAACTCTGTTTTGTTATTTTAGGTACATAGTTACATTTTAGGTACATAGGTACATTTTACCTTATCATAGTCTATCAATATCATTTACTTTGTGCCTGAAAGACTGCCTTTAATACTTTTTGTAGTGTATATCTACTAATAATGAATTCTTTCAGCTTTGGTGTTCTGAAAATAACTTCATTTTACCTTTGTATTTTCATAATATTTTCACTGGATATAAAATTATAGATGATTGCAGTTTGAGGGGGTTGGCAATACTTTAAAAAATATTGCTGTACTCTCTTCTTGGACGCATTTTTTTCTAACAAGAAATCTGCTATTATCCTTATCTTTGTTCCTCTGTACATAAGATTGTCTTTAAGGTTTTTTCTTTTATTTCTGGTTTTCAGCAATTTGATTATGATGTACCTTGGTATTGTTTCTTAATTTCTCTTGTGTTTAGGGGTTTATTTTGCTTCTTCGATCTGGACATTCATAGTTTTTAATCAAATCTGGAAAATTTGGGTCATTATATTTCAAATATGTTTTCTCTACTATCTACTTTCACATATATTAGACCACTTGCAGTCATCTCACAGGATGCTGATGTTCTTTCTCTTTAAAGAAGGAAATTTCCCTTTTTTTTGGTTTCATCTTACTTTTTATTGCTGTGCCTTCAAGTTCTTCTGCATTTCTTTTGTAATATCTAATCTGTTGTTAAACTTATCCAGTGTATTTTTTATCTTATACTTTGTAGTTTTCACTTCTAGGATTTAAGTTGGCCTTTTTTTTAATCTTCCGTGCCTTTACTTAACTTTTTAAACATATGGAAAACAAGTTTAATAACTGTTTTAATGTCTTCGTCTGCAAATTATAACATCTGTGTCAATTTGAGGTTAGTACTTGGGCTATATTTAAGAGATTTTTTAAAATATTTATTTTATTTTGGGGGGACTTTTTTAAAAAATAATTTTTATTTGAATGAAAGTCATTGTGACCTTTACCTTGTCAAATGCTGGCTCATTTTGTATCCCTATAAATATTATTAGGCTTTGTTTTGGAATGCAATTAAGTTACTTGGAAATACTTTGATCCTTAAGGGTTTTGGTTTTAAAATTTGTTAAGTAGACCAAAGCAGTGCTTAGTCTTGGGGTGATTATTCCACATTACTATGACAAGACCCTTCTGTTTGCTCTAGTCAATGCCCTGTGAATCATGGAAATGTTACAGCCCAACCAGCTTCATTACCTATTGCTCAAGAGGAAGCTAATACACTGAGATAGCAGGGGTTACAGCAGAGAAAGAGTTTAATATTGCAGGCATCATGTCAGGAGACTGTAGGAATTTCTCATAATCCATTTCCCTGAAAACTTAGGAGAAAGGGTTTTTAAAGATAGCTTGCTGCTGGTGGGACTGCAAACTAGTACAACCTCTATGGAAAATAGTATGGAGATACCTCAAAGAACTAAAAGTAGAACTACCATTTGATACAGCAAAACCACTGCTGGGTGTTTGCCCAAACGAAAAAAAGACATCCTATAAAAAAGACACCTGTACTCGAATGTTTATAGCAGCACAATTCACAATTGCAAATATGTAGAAACAACCCAAGTTCCCATCAATCCGTGAGTGGATTGATAAATGTGGTATATGTATACCATGGAGTACTACTCAGCCACACACAAAAAAATGGTGAATTAATACCTCTTGTGTTATCCTGGATGGAGCTGGAGCCCATTCTTCTAAGTGAAGTATCACAGGAATGGAAAAACAAACACCACATTTACTCACCATTAAATTGGTACTAATGATCAACACTTATGTGCACATATGAAAGCAATATTAATTGGGGATTTAGCAAGTGGGATGGGGGAGAAGAGGATGGGTAAACTCACACCTAATGGGTGCAGTGGGCGCTGTCTGGGGATGGGCACACTTGTAGGTTTGATTCGGGCGGCACAAAGGCAATTTATGTGACAAAAGCATTTGTACCCCCATAATATTCTGAAAAAAAAAAGATGAAGAAAAAAATCTACCTTACCCACCTCACAAGGCTTTTTGAGTAGTAAACCAGATAAAGTATATGAAAGCCCTTGGCTTATCAAAAAGTGATATATAAATGCCAATTGTTTTCGCCATCTTTGCTACTTTTATAGATATTTAAGTTATTTCCATTGCCCTTAAAAACATTTTAACATAGTTGCAAAGGTTAAAAAAAAGATAGTTTAGTGGGCAAAGTGCTAGGCTAGGCAATTGGGTCTGCTTATTGGTGGGGGATGAACTTATAAGGCTGGGATGCAAACATTATCTTCTCAGTTGGGAGATTTCCTGTGTAGGGGGTCTCGAGGATGTTGGATCCGATCCCACACCTATCCACAGGTCTAGTTGGTGTCAGTGGGTTGCCCCTGGAATGCAGAGTCTGAAAAATACTTAAAAGATTAGTCTTAGGCTTTATAATAGCAATGTTAACTATAGAATCACAAGTCTTTGGGCTTTACAATAGCAGTGTTATCTATAGAAGTAGTGGGGAAAGTCACAAATCTTGCACCTATAAGGGAAGATAATGCCATTAAGCAGTAACCAGTTACAGCAGTAAGGAAGTTAGGGAACAATGGCTGGTTAATTTATGACTATATCCATACTTTTATAAAAATCAGACTTTGATTACTATTTATGCTTTATGGCTCTACATTGTTTTAATATGGATGGTTTCAGAAACAGCACTACTCCCAGCCTTGTGTAACGACTCCTTTCAGGTGGTTCTTTCTCCAGCCTCAGGTAGTTCCCTTACATGCATTTACTGATCAGTACTCAGCTGAACACTTGAGAGGAACTCTTTGCAGACCTCTGAAGTTGTCTTTGCGGACAACTCTTCCCTCTCTGATACTCTGTCCTGCAAATTCTAGTCACTAGTCACCACTGTGACTCTTCTGGAATCTCAACTCTGTTTCTCCAACTAAGGGAGTCCTCTGGGCTTTGCCTGTGTTCCCCCTTCTTGTGTAACAGCCTAGAAACCCTCCCAAGGTGGTCAGCTTGGGTAGTCATAACCCTCCCCGGGGTTCAGGCACACATACACTTTAGGCTATATATTATCTTTTGGTTACTTTTATCCTTCATATTAAACTTTACTAAAAAGCTTAGTCTGGGTCTTTTTGCATATATATTTTGGATGGAAATTAGATACTATGGCTAATTTTATTAATCTAGTAACTTAGATTCATATAAGGGATGTTTTAGGCACTTAGTCTGGGTTTTAAATTTGGTAAGTGAGGCAAGCTCTATAAACCTAATTCAATTTTATATTTTTAATTTACAAATGGCAGAGGTATGGCTATAGACCAGTATATACAACTTGAATAGAATTATACAGAAATTATTTGTCTGAGACTGTGCTTCTAAGGATATAGGTTAGACCAGGTCAATCTGTCAAGGAGGAAATACAAATTCTTTTATTCTAATTTTAATTATAACTACCAAGAGTGAGTTTACATAGTGTTGTCCTCAGCAAGATTGAGACAGATGTCACTATACAGGTGAAAACCCTTAACTGGTCATGTCTAGGTGGTTATGTGGACATGAAATAATTTTGTTTTAATTTGTTTGAATTGACAAGGTATATATTATATGATTTTTTTCAGTTACCATTCTTTTCATTCTTTATAATTACTGACCTTTTCATGTGAATGTTTCTGGTAAGCTCCTTGAGAATGGAGTCTTGCTTCATTTCTTTTCTAATCTCTCTTAGCATTTCGCACAGTGCTTTCAATGTCTCTAAACATACCATAGTCAAGGAAATGTTGGCTACTTCATATTTAATAATGCTGCTGCTGATATTAATAATAATAATAGTGATGATAATAGCTAACATTGATTGATGTTATATGTAAGGCACTGTCTTAAGCACTAATTCTCCAGCTTCTATAGATGAAGGAACTAAGGCAAATAAAAGTAAAGGAAGTGGTTGAGCCTGGATTCTCATGCAAGCACTCTGACATTATATGCTAGGCTCCAGATCACTGTGCCATGTATAATTCAAATACAGTCGCAATATGGGAATTTTATAAAGTCATATTTTGTTCACAAGCCTGTCTTCTCCTCCTAGGCTTCACGCTCATTGAAGTCAGGCCTGTGCCTTGTTTATCTTTGTTCATCCATGCTGTTGCACAGGGTCTGACATAGAGTAAACTCTCAACAAGTGTTATTAAAATAATTAATTTGATGAATGGCATGACCTTCCATCAGAATATTCCAGAGCAGCATTCAAAACTTCTGTATATCTTTTATGGTTTCTCAGTGTACACACAATGAGTACACTGTGAATGTTAGTTGATGATGTGACTGAAGTTAAAAGTATATTTTTTTACTCATAATCGTAAAAGTTGGTGGTTATATGAGTTAGTCAGCTATTGTTGCACAATAAATAGTCCCAAAGCTGAGTGATTTAAAACAACCAATTATTCTCTCTCACTTGTGTGTGAGTGGACAGGGAATTGGCTTTCTAGTCTATAGTGGGTGCCAGGGTGTGAGTCGAGTCCAAATATGCTTCTGTATCTATCATCTTCCTTGGGCCAACATCTTAATAAAATGGGTTCTTTTTACAAAGATGGCACAGGTGCAAGAGGACAAGCCCAAACATGCAAGTATATGTCAAGTCTTATTGGTCAAAGTCAGTCACATGACTGAGTGCGATGTCAAGATGGAAGTATACACTTGGTCTCCAGTGGGAGAAACTGCAAAGGTCCAGGAAAAAGGGTGTGGATTTGTGCAGTGGTAAATAATGGTCAATAATTCAGTCTACCACACTTGTTCTGAGCAAGCAGATGATAGAAAAAACATTTAAAAATACCAACAGCAAAATTTTGATTAAGTCCTTAAAGTAATGTAGTAGAAGTTTGAAGCTAAAACCAAGCCAATTTTTATTTAATCACAGTCTTCTCCTACTCTTCCAACAAATGGTGGATAATGAGTATTACATTCATTTCAACGGTAATCAACTATGGTATCCCAAACAGAAGATTATAACTTCAGCTGGAAATTGAGCAGCAGGACAGTTGAAGGCTTAAAAACAAATGACAACAAAAAATTCTCATTTTGTCTCAAGTGATACTTTGCAATAAAGAGAGGGGGTAGCAGCAGGAAAATTAAGAAATTAGTAACATGAGCAGAATTGTGTCCCAACAGAAGACTGGACTTGTCATTAGAGGAAGCACCCGAGAGAATCTGAATATCTGAAAATGATATATGAGGTAAATGTGACTGGCCTGGACTAGTTAACACTGAAAAATATGTATAACAAAATGAAAAGGTAGGAAATCTGGGAAATTAAAATCAACAGAATAAAGATTTCATTTTGCTTCACACTAGGAGAGTTATATCTTGCTTGTTTTTCTTTAAGCTTCTTAAGCCTGTGGCATGAGTGACATAGAACTATGTAAGAGTAATTAGTGTTTCAGTGTTTGAGAATCGGAAATAGGCTGTTCACCTATAGGTTCTGAATTCCTCTGCAGGTACACAATTGAGCACACCTCATCTTGTCTTGACACTGTCCAAGACCCTCTGGAGGCAATGTCAATTTCTTGGTCTAAATGAGGATCAGGGCGCAAAGCTGAGGCATAAAGTCATGCATAAACAGAACACTGAATGTTCTACTTAAAGATGACAAGTAATAAGGAACAATGCCTCATGAAGTAGCAATCCTTCTGCAATTGCCGGACATTTCCCCACAACTTTTCTGTGTTTTTTCAAGCAATTTTCTTTATTTTCCCTCCCATGAAATGACACAGACCTGCAATTTCTCACTCCTTTCGTTCAAATTGTGTGTCATTTTCCATGGGCTCAGGCATTTACTGTTTTATAGCTGTATAAATTTGTGAATACATATGGGCCAAAAATGTAAGCATTTTCTTGACAAAATACTCTTTCTACTGTCTTTAACAAAAGAGACAATAGTATGATCTTAAAAATACATTTTGAAAGTATAAATATAGCAAGATACAACAACTGTTTTACAAGAGAAAGTGCTCCTCAGTTTCCCGCCCTTATCCAAAGGTGAAATAGAATTAAATTTATCAAAAGTAATGAATGTGAATAGGTCCACAATCTTAAATTACTCTACCTACTTCTTGGGCCAGGAATACATGAGATATGCTATTGCATTTCCTATTGGAAAACCAGACGCATATATAACTACTAGAAACCATAAGATCATGGTAAACAAATAAGCTATGGTAACTTTCCTAAAAAATCTGATTATGATTATTGAAACTCATGGAAGAGTGATATCGAGGAATAGAATGAATCCTCTGACTTGACTGCTTTGACAACAACACGTGGATATAATTCATGCATTTCCTTTCTCTGCCTGTTTTTGAATATATCAACCATGAAAATTTCAATGTGTCAGTATATACCTCGATCTTGTAGACTGACGCACGAATTACTAAACTCAATTGTAGTTTGCTACATCCTGACTAAATCATTTGCATATGACAAAGGGGAGACTTTGGCCTTGGACAAATGAAATGCTTCTCGCCTTCCATGCCATACTTTCTTTCATTCATCCACTCGCATCTGTGCTTGGTTAGTAAACATTTTGCAGTTACTCTGATAAATGCTGGGGACTAGATGAGGTAGACAAGGGCACTGCTGTTGAGAAACTCATGATCTAAAGTAGAGGATAGCCATGGAAACCGTTGTAAAATAATAAAAGGATGAGAAAAGTATCAAAGCAGAGATATGAACACAGTGCTATGGAAGCAGAAAGACAACAGTTAGTTCTGCCTACACTAGTCCAGAAAGACTCCACAGAGAAGGTGTCATTTTTGATAGATCTTGAAGGATAAGGAGAAATCTGCCAAGTACAGGTAAAAATGGCAGATGTGCCAAGAGCAGAGAGCTTTTGCAAATGCACAGGGGTGCTCCACCCTGCTGCCCACTGCGGGGTTACCTGCATCCCTGATAGGACTTAAAACTCAGCCATGGGGAGTTATTGTTTTTCATTTAGAAACTGTCCCCCTGCTCTGTGTCCTAAATAAGATTATCAAATAAGTAGCATAAAACAGAACCTGAACTAGAATTTTTAAGACTTATTTTTGTCATGCTAGCAAAGGACATTTTAAAAAAAACAGCCATTTTTACCTTGGTTCAGGTCAGTTTGTAATCATGTGAAAAATTGTTATAATTCATACAGGTAATGACATTCTGAAGTAGGTAATATTTGCAAATTTGCAAATTTGGCCTTGAACTGAATCCTGTGTTACTGTGTAACTCAAGGGGAAGGTGGCAGGAAAAAGCAACTTCTTTTTTGGGTATTAGCCAAGGCATTTATTTTGGAGGAAATAGTGTCAATGGGGGCTTCCATAGACACATTTCCAGGGCATGAGTTCTCAATTACAGTGGGAGATCCTTTAAAAATTCTTCATATTGCCTATTTTCCATATCTGGTTTTGTTTCCACTGAAAATAATAGAAATAAAGAGTATAGCCATAATTATTTTCTATCATCTTGGTTGATCCCAAAGAGAGATGAAAGTCATCCATGTGCCTCTATTCACCTTCTGGCAATTGTCATCTTCTGTGACCCAAAAACAGTTCAAAGTTATTATGCAGTACATTTTTAAAGGGCAGAAGAAAAAATGACCCTAGATTTTATTGTGCCATTTTTACTAGTTAATTTTTCCTTCCTGATCAAATACTATCTCCTTACCTGTACATAGAATAAGCACCTCTTTCTTTTTTATCTTATCTTCTTACACCACATATATTGTATTTTTCTATGTTATTTTAATAGACAATATTTTGCTTCTCTGAACATTTTGAGACCTCTCTTTTAACTACACATCCATTCCTGGCCTTACCTGGTCACCTCTGTCCCTTTGACACTTGGGGCCCAGTAGGTGAATTTAAAAACATTGCAAATTCAGATTTCTTCCTTTTTTTTTTTTTTTTGGAGTCTTTATTGGATATCTTAATTGGTAGCAATATGTGTGATTCTACTGTTGATCATCTATATGACCTTGATGAAGACCATCATGACAGAGGTTCATTATGGAAGTCTACCAATCTACCTTGCCATCTAATCAACCTTTCCTACAACAATACTCACCTTTCCCCACAAAGATATTACTTTCTTTATGTGGACCTCAAAACATAGCCAAAGTTCACAGTCTGACAGTCTTCTCACCGTTTAGCCCACAAGTCTCTCAGTCTCAATGTCTCTCTCTTGTCCTCTCTCTCCAATTTTATTTTATTTTTTACACATATATGATTTTTTGACTATAGTGTTTGTTTATATTTAATAATTAAGAGATTATACACACACACACAAATTCAAGGCTCTGTTTTTTCTTGAAATTTTTTCTAGAAAGGCTTAGTTGTTTCCAGTTTGTTGAAGATCCTACTACTCACCTCTGTCATTTGTCAGCTCACTTAGGCTATTTCCTTCTCTTATGCATGGCCATTCTTATTCATTGATGTTGCCTGCTTGATACCTGTAATCATTTGAGTCTGTGACTCTGCACATAGATTTATTTATAGCAACAAGCAAAGATAAGAATCATTTCTTTAAAAACAAGCCAAATATGTAAGAAATTTTCCCAAGCTCTCGTAACCCAATGCCCAGTCTTTTAATTCAGTCCAATATCTTTCTTTGATACCAGTGTTTCTCAAACTTGAGTGTGCATCAGAATCACCTGGAAGTCTTGGTAAGCAGATTGTTGGGCCCCATTGTAGAGTTTCCAGTTTACTGGGTCTGGCTTGGAGCCAGAGAATTTGCATTTCTAATAAGTTTCCAGCTGATGCTGGTTGCAGACCACACTTTGAGAACCATTGTGCTAGGCCATTATGCAAATTCGTGTCAATATACCTTTAAAAATGAGATTGAGTATTTACTTTGCCTTCCTCTCAAGGTTGCTGTGAGTTCCAAATGATTGTAAGCTTCAAAGAATGCTACAAAATAAATATAAAGTGTGTCTCCTTCACTAGAACATAAGCGCTATGAAAGACAGAACGTGATTGTCTTCTTCACTTTAATGTTTCTAGCCCTTGATATATGGTAAGCACCTTCTAAATTTTTCTGAATAAATTAATGAATAAAAGGTAAAATGCAAGACTTGGTAAAATTAAATAAAAATAGAGAAGACAGGATATAGACCTGGTCCCTAATAATCAATTTTAATTCAAGGAAAATAATTCCGAAGGAATGTATATGCTTCTCTGATTTATTTGACAGCTTAGTTATGCTTGTGTTAAGAATGCAAAAGGAAGCAGCGCATCATTCCCTGATAGTGCTCCTTGTACTAGCTCCTCATCTGGGTAGAAAGAGTTTTCACATAAACATTCAGAGCAGTGTAATCACTATCCAGAGACTGAATCCTCTGCCCTGACAGTTGGAAAATGACTGTGTGTGCTGACAACCCCACAGGATGGGTAATGCAATAGCTCTACTGCTACTGTGTAATGTTGTTAAGCTTAATTGACTGCACCCATCAATAGTCAGAGAAAGTGAGGGTCTGTAATCCATACTACTCTTAAATTATGGGGGACCAACTTTCAGGCCTCCCAGAGAATCTCCGTGGTATAAACCATTGCTTGTTTGAATTTTTGGTTTTCTTGTTGCCCACACCAACCTCAACTCAGTTGCATTCACTTACTTTTTCCTTTTTTTTTAAACCTTAGTGTTCTTACTTTCACATACTTCCTTTTTCTTTTACTTTCCTTTGTACCTTTATAGAGAGACACTCTTATTCCTCCATCCTCATCTCTTTTCTTACAGTATTCTCCAATCAGCATTCAAACATTGACAATTGCTACTCTTGCCTTTTCATTTTTCTCCAGATCTTCCATTATCTACTCTAATTCACCCGGAAGCTGTTCAAAAGTGTTGTTTATAAATGCTGCACTTCCTTGTTGTCATGATACCCTACCACTCGCATCTTGTTTCTGTACCCATGACTTTGAAACTGCTTTGGTTAAGGACACCAATGACCTCCATGTTGGAAATCCAAAGAACGCTTCTCCATCCTCATCTTACTTGACTTCGCACCACATTTCACACAGCTGTGCGTGCATCCTTTTTGAAGACTCTCTTTTATTGGCCTCTATAATACCATTAATATATTTCCTGGCTTTCCTTTTTCTTCTGTAACCACTACATTTCAGTCTCCTTTACTAGTTACTTTCTCTGCCACACTCCTAAATATGAAAGTTGTTCTCTTCTCTCTCTGCAGTATTTCCCTAAGTGATCTTCCCCACCTGTGACTTAATGCTATGCACATGCTAATAGTTACTATTTCCTATCACTCAAGTGTACCTCTCTTTTGAGAGACAGCCTTATGTATCCACTGCCTCTTTGACATCTCTACTTCAGTGTCTCTCAGGTATCTCAAACTTAAAGTGTTCAAAATCTTACTCTTGAATTCTCACCTCCTCACTCTACCAACACTTAATATTTTCTCTTTCATCTATTATATCTAATCCACAAATTCATACCTACATCTATCTCCAAAACATCCATTCATCACCTGCTGTCCCATTCACTCCCTAATCTTATTCATGATCATCTTTCTGATGGATTATTACAACATCCTCTTAACCCATCTCCCCTTATGCCTCCCTCTTAGCTATTTCATGACTTCTGCCTCCAATGCTGCCAGCTTTCTTTTATTTTTGTAATATGAACCAAATTTTTTTTCCATAGCTTAAAATATTTCAATACCTGCCCATCAAACTTGGGATACAATATGGAAAAAAAAAACCCTCTGAAATACTTAATATGATTAATAAATCCTGCTGGATTATTCTACCTTGCCGTTGTCATTTTGTACCACTCTTCTCCCACTCTGGTCAGTATAACATTCTGTCATTTTTAAAAGTTCTTCTAGAATATCAAACTCTTTCCTATCTCTAGACCTTTACTCCTGTTAGTCCTCTGTGTGAAATGTGATTCTCCCTACTCTTCATGGAGAGATAATTCCTATTTATCTGCAACTCTCAATTTAAATATCCTTTTCTCAAAGAATCCTTACCAGACCCCTAAATCCAAATTAAATTCCTCTGGTACACTCTCAGAACATTTATCCATTTCTTTGTGGCATTTATTAATACCATGATTTGTAATCCTACTTTTATACAATGCTTGTTTTATATTGTCCCCTTAATATATTGTAAGCCTATGAATGAAACAGTCTTCATTGTTTTTCTTTGTTTTTTTAATCAATTTATCACCAGGGTGTGGCTCAGAGCTTAATAGATTTTAAACTCTTGGTAAATACCTGTTGAATAAAAGATCATCCTTATAATTTTCTTCTCACCAGACTCACCCTAGCTCCCATCTCTTGTTTTCTACTTCTCCCATATTTTTCCTTCCTTCCTTACTACCTTCCTTCCTTCTTTCCTTCCTTTCTTCCTTCTTTTGCTCCTGCATTCTTTCATGACAAACGTGGACAGTTAAGTCTAAAAATTTCTACCTACTTATCTAAAGTTCAGTCTTATTTAAGGTAAGGTGATGTCTTAGTTTGTTTTCTGTTCCTATAACAGAATATTATGGACTAGGTAATTTATAAGGAGTATAGGTGTAGCTCATGGTTCTGGATGCTGGGAAGTCCAAGAGCATGGTGCCAGCAGTCATGTCATGGCAGAAGGGCAGAAGGTGGAGGTTAGTGCGCAAGACAGAGAGAGACACCAGGGGCTGGACTCACTGTATAACAAGCCACTCTTGTGCTGTATAACTCACCTACTCCCAAGATAATGACATTAATCTGTTCATGAGGGCTCTGCCCTTATGACCCCATCACCTTTTATTAGGCCTCACCTCTCAACACCCTTGCATGGGGGATTAAGTTTCCAACACATGAACTTTTGAAGGACACCATAGCAGACAACTAGTTTAGTTAATTCAAATACAGAAATATATGCTCAATAGCAGATTAGTATTTTCCTTCATTTAATTTGCCACTCCTTTTCTTTTCTTTTTTTTTTTAATTTGCCTCTGGCTATGTAAACCAAGACGATTTAGAAGACAGATATCTCCTAAATGACGAAGATATGTGTATCTGTCTTAAAATACTCAAGGCTAACTTTCTGTACTGATTCATTCAATCATTCATTTATTCATTTGTTTAATCAATTATTTATTGAGATCCTACTGTGTACTATGTACTTTTATAATTTGAATCCTGGATCCCCCACTTACCTGCTGGATTATCTTGACAAATTGATTACTCATTTCTCAGTTCCCTTATCTCCTAAACTGGGTAAAAATAACTAACTTACAAGGGTATTGTGAGAAGTAAAAGTGACTAGAATATAATAAACTATAAATAAGTATTGGCTAGCATTATTTTTAACATCTTCAATAATTAATCATTACTTTTTCAGGCATTGGGTTTTATATATATTTTTAAATTTTTTTTTGTATAAATTTAAGGGTACAAGTACAAATTTGTTACATGGATATATTAGGTTATTAAGTATGGAATATCTGATTTCCTTAAGTACTAAGTTTGACAGTTGATATCTCTGACATTTCACTTTGATACTTCTTGTTGTTTTTTTAAATTTTTTTTTATGGTGAAGGTACATCCTCATTATTTCAAACACATGTTTTGGCTTGTGATTATCTTTCAAATTTTTTTGTTAGAGTAATTTTTGTGAAACCATGGATAAGTCAAAAATTCATGTTATTTTTCAATATGAATTCTGTGTGGAACCAATGCAGTGCAGACAGCCCAAGATATCAACAAGTGCTTGGGAAGGATGTGGCTAATGAACACAGAGTACATGGATGGTTTGAGAAGTTCCATTCTGGTGATTTTAAACTTGAAAATGAGCCATGTGGATGACCTGAGACCAAGGTGGATAATGATGAGCTGAAAGCTGTACTGGAAGCAAATGGAATCCATCTCAACCTATACGGGAATTAGCAGCAAGGTTTGATGTTACTATTCCAACAATATTGGACCATTTGAAACAAATTGGCAAGGTAAAGAAGCTGGATAGATGGTTACCCCATGAGTTAAAGGAACATCAGAACAGAAATCATCTCGAAGCTTGTCTTTCTTTGTTGTCGTGACATAAAGGCAAACCATTTCTACACTGTATTGTTACATGTGATGAAAAATGGATTCTTTTTGACAATCACAAGCATTTAGCACAATGGTTGGATAAAGATGAAGTGCCGAAACACAGTCCAAAACTGAATATTCATCAAAAAAAAGTTAATGGTGTCTGTTTGGTGGTCCAGCACTAGTATTATCCACTATAGCTTCATGAAACTTAGTCAATCAATTACAGCAGATGTCTACTACAACCAGTTGGATGAAATGATGAGGATGCTTGTGATTAAGCAGCCAAGATTGGTCAGCAGAGACAGGCCAAACCTCTTGCAAGACCACATGTCACAAAAAACAAAGCTGCTCAAACTACAGCAGCTCTCTGTTATCCACTGTATTCACCAGACCTTGCACGAACTGACTATCACTTCTTCCAGGCTTTGGACCACTTCTTGCAAGGAATAATATTCAATTCTCAAACAGCTGTGGAAAACACCTTTCACAATTTAATTGCCACTTGCTGTCCAGGCTTCTTTGCTGCTGGCATAATCAAGCTACCCTTAAGATGGCAAAACTGTGTCAATAGTTTAGGCACATACTTTGATGAATTGTACTGCCTCTTGTTTGAGATATAATAAACCACACTTTTGATTCAAAATTAGACATTTCATATTTAATGACCTAATTTTACAGTGGTAAAGTCTGGGCTTGTAGTGTATCCATCACCTGGATAATGTACATTGTACCCATTAAGTAATTTCTCATCATCCACCCTCTCCCACACTCCCCACCCCTCTAAGCCTCCAATGTCTATCTTTCCACACTCTAGGCCCATGTGTACATATTATTTAGCTCTCATTTATAAGTGAGAACATTTGACTTTCTGTTTCTGAGTTGTTTCACTTAAGATAATGACCTCCAGTTCCATCCATGTTGCTGCAAAAGCAATGATTTTGTTCTTTTTTATGGCTGAATAATATTTTATTGTGTGTATATACCACATTTTCCTTATCCAATCCTCTGTTGATGAACATTTAGGTTGATTCCATATCTTTGCTATTGTGAATAGTGCTGCAATAAACATATGCGTGCAGGTATCTTTTGTATAATATTGAGCAAATAAAGTTTATGCCTTTACATAGCTTATACTTTTGTACAAAGCAAACCATGGCCCTTTGACCAAATCTGACCTGCTGCCTGTTTTTGTAAATAAAGTTTTATTAGAACACAGCTAGCCCATTCTTTACATTTTATCCATAGCTGCTTTTGTGCTGCAAAGGCAAAATTGAGTGGTTGCTACAGAGACTATATGCCCTGCAAAGCAGAAAATATTTACTATTTTTCTCTTTACAGAAAAAGTTTGCTGACCCCTGTTCTAGTGCAGATAGATACACTTTTTTTTTGGAGATAGCCAAGGTAGTGGAACTTCTACTTCTACTTCTACCCAGGGAGATCTGGGTTAATACTCTAACTTTTCTGTTAAACTATTTTCTTTTTACATGGTTTTAAATATGTCACTTATCTTCCCTAAACATCAGTTTCCTTGATTCCAAAATGGGCTCAATGTCTATCTTAATGTCTTCTTATAGGATTAAATAATAAAATGTATATAAAGTGCCTGGAAATCTTGGGGCTATAAAATTTTTCTGTTTCCTTTTGGAGAATAAAAGTCTTATTTTATATTGATACTGTAAGTATTAATATTTATACAACTGTACAGCTACATGAAATCAATTTAGATCAGAAATCAAAGTAATCATGGTCTGTAATAAAATAAGATTCAGCAGAAAAATAATAGATTTTGATTGATGTAAAAGCAAAGAAAAGATATGTTAAACTTTTTCACTTTCCATTCTAAAGCTGTTTGTATTTTACCATCTTAGTCTTGATTTAAATTTGTCATAGTTAAGCTGTAGGTTTAAACCCTTTATATGCTAATGATTTGCCATTTCTAATTAGGTTTCCAAGGTTCTTTTAGTGCAAAAATCAACTGAAAATATTGTGTAAACTAAATTAGTTAGAAAGGATAATAATCTTGCTCTATAAGAGGAAAATAATTTGTTCTTTTTTTAAGGTACCTCTTTAATAATAGCTTAAAACAATAAATCTATGAAGATTTGTTTTTTCACAGTAGTTAACCAGTCAGTAATGTTGCCAACAAAATTCCAATTTAAAAAATGACCTTTTAAAGATGCCATATAAAATTAAATTTTAATGAGTGATAATAAATGGTGATACTTCTCACAGGAGGAAACACAAAGAATGCCTGGAGCCCTTGCTATATGCCATCCACTTTAACGCTATATTATTGTGTCTTCCCTTTCATTATTTTCAAGGGAAGATGATGGGAATGCTGCAACTTTGAAGAACCCAAAACAGTTTTAATATTGTGCTTACTAAAGGCAATCTTCATGGCTGGATAATTAGGCAGATGGACCTCCATTGTTTTAAAGTGATGATTCTTTTGTAGAATGCTGCTCTGTCCCCCACAATGCCAGTTTAAGATATTTAAGCATTCCTTTGATTATGTGGCTGATTGAAAAATAAATCTTCATGATTGGGCTCAGAAAAAAAGTATTTGCACCATATGAGAACTGTACTACAGTTGTGTGGCAAGAGCAGAGAGGTCTTTACACAGGTCAGCTTTCAGGTGGGAAACATTTGGCAAACAGTTAAATTGATTCTAGGAAGAAAAAGGCATAAGGGGTAAAAAAATTGTGTTGTACCAGGACACCTTCAAATGGCTTCCTTAACAAAATAGGAATGGTCACCCATGCTTCTTAGGCCAATGTTACTGGTCCTTTATTAATCTTCGGGGTCACTCAAGTTCATTATCCCATTCACTAAATGAGAACAATTTATCATAAATGTGCAATAATCATGACAAACCTAATTATTAATTTATTTTTTCTAGTTTAAATTTCAAAAAATCGTGAAGCTTTCTGCTTTTTATGATGACTCGTTCTCTACCCTTTTTGCCCTGAGGATCCTATTAGCAGAGAGTTGAGCAATTCAGTTTCATCAGAAATAAATTATGCCTCCGTTTTTAAAACATAAGTACTGAAGGACTGTAAAGATTAGAAATTCGTTTGAACCCCAACCACTTGATGTTTTTCCTTGATGTATAGAGCTTCTGGTGTTAACGTAAGACAACACATCCTTCTAAAAGTTCAGAGCTAGGTCTCCTTAAAAGAATGCCAGCTAGGATTGTGAGGGATGTACAAAATGAAACACATTACCATGGTGGCGGGGAGGTGGTGAGGTGTGGAGGGGATGTTCGGTTCCTCAGAAGCTGTTTCCAAGATGAGCTATTTGTGTAATACAGAGTAGGGAGATGTCTAAGCTAGTTGCCCTCTGTTTCATAATGATTAGAAAACTGCAATTCCCAAGAAACAGGAGGTAAATTTTCACTTTCTTCACCAAGGGTCTGGGGATAAATGACACCTTTAATTACTGAGGACTGTTGGTACCACTCTGTTAACAAGCTGCTGTAAATTAAAACCCTAATTGCTTCAGAATCAAGTATTTCATATAAATGCATTTTTGTTTTAAGTACAGTGGTCGGTGCAGCTTTCATTATTTTCCTTGTCAGCATATGATAGAAAGTAGTGGTTGTACCAAATTGTTACTTTACTGTTGTTTTATTGTCTGTTTTGCCCAATGGCTAAAGAGCCAGTGTGTCTTGGCCAGCCATAACTTGCATTCTAGTAATAGCAGTGGGGCCCACCAACGTGCTTAACTTTGACGTCAATAAAATTGCAATCAGAAAAAAAGGGGGCTCTCCAGTTGTTAAAAAACCTCAATCTTTACTTATTTCTCAGAATATTATCAAATTGCATTAAATATCAAACTATTTTTTCCTGACATTACTTTTTAAAAGTATTTCAAATAAATAGAATCTATTTCTCAGATGTATATGCTTAGATTCCTAAAATTAACTCTTTGGGGCTGGGCATGATGGCACATGCCTGTAATGCCAGCACTTTGGGAGGCTGAGGTGAGAAGTTTACTTGAGGCCAGGAGTTCAGGTCCAGCATGGACAACATAGCAAGACCCCATCTCTGAAAAAGAAAAAAATTAGTGGGGCACGGTGGTGTACGCCTATAGTCCCAGCTACTCTGGAGGCTAAGGCAGGAGCATCACTGGACCCTGGAGTTTGAGGTTGCAGTGAGTTATGATCATGCCATTGTACTCCTGCCTGAGCAATGGATGTAGACACTGTCTCTAAAAAAATTTTTTAAAAACTAACTCTTTGGGATCTTAGAATTTAAGTCTACTATTTTTCCTTCACACCCACCCTCCCCTTCCCTTCATTTTGCAAGATGAGAATATAAGCTTAATGTGTGAAATTCCCAGTATCCATTTTGCTTTGTACATATTGAATTTGGCTGCCTGATTGTTTCTCTTAAATTAATCTAGATGTATTTAGAGATGAGACAATTAAAGAAATAAGAGTAAATGGGGGAGGGAGTTGACATAATTAAACAAGAGGAAAGGGAAAATTTGTTCATGTGTTCTCTTTCCCAATGTATTTAAAGAAATTTTTTTAAATTCCAAAATGAAATATAGATCCAAATACTGTATTTAACTCAAAATCTAAAGACAGATGGATTCTGAAGAAAAAGGGAGCAGTCTAGGTTTCCTGAACAGATGTGTCCTGATCTACTTTGGTCTACAACTGGTAAAGTGGATGGTTAATGATAGCAAACATTAAAACAATTTTCAACAACTTGTCAAAGATTTAAGAAAAAAAAAAAGAAAATCTGCCATTCAGCAGCTAATTTGAATTATATTCTGGATTAAATTATATAGCTCATAGGTACACTAACAATAAGTGCTTCTTGCTTTTTCTTTCTTTAGAAACGATGAGTGAATGAAGGCAGGAGTTGCTGGAAGAGAGGTCAGAGTAAGTCATATCATATTTATTCCTTATTTTTGAAGTGTGTGGAATACATTGTGTAAAACTTGTTCAGGAACTCTCAGGGGCTTGTGTCTCAGATAAATTAAACAAATTTAGTCTTTCAGGAGGAAATGAAAGGCCTACTTTAGCTGTGCTACACGAAAATGTATCACTTGTCCCTGACATTTTGAGACCTGTGTTTTCTGTGTGCCGACCATAATACTGTTCAATATCATTTAAGTAGATCACGGCCAAAGTGGCAAGAGAAACTCTGGGTGAATTTCTGTTTCAGAGTCTCTCTATGTAATTATTATTACTATATTTTAAATCTAGTATGGCAAAGGTAGTGCTTAAAATCACAGAGCAGTATCAAGGTAGGCATCTGAGTGTGACCCATATTTAAGTTCAGGCACAAAAGATCACAGACTAGAGTTAATTATAATATAATTGTGGTTTTGCATGTTAGCATCAGTTATTGCTTTTCTATGAAGTTTAAATGTATTTGACTGTATGAAAGGATAAAACATTTGTTATGTCATAACCAATCATGGAAAATTTAAAAAAACAAAATAGTATCCTGGCTGATGACTTTAAACTTTATGGGACAGTTCACTTCTGAGTGCATGATAGACATTCAGATTCATCTTCTTCAGTAGAAAGGATCAGCCCAAAGAGTTTTCAGAAATTTTTTGAAGTCACACCAAATGTAAACAAATAACAAAGTCAGAACAGGAAGGAAGGAAAAGAGGAAGGGAGAGAGGAAGGAAGGATGGAAGGGAAAGTGTGATTGTACTATAGACTTATTTTTCCTACTTGTGTAGAATTTAAATGTATGAAGTGTCTTTCCAGGCTACTATAACAAAAATACCATAGACTAGGTGGCTTTAAGAACAAACATTTATTTCTTACAGTTCTGGAGTCTGGGAAGTCCAATATTAAGGCACTAACTGATTTGGTGTGTGGTGAGAGCCCATTTCCTGGCTCACAGATAGCCATCTTCTTGCTGTGTCCTCACATGGCTGAAGGGACAAAGGAGCTCTCTGGAGTCTCTCTTATAAGGGCACTGTTTTCATTCATGAGGGCTTTGCTCTTATGACCAAATCATCTCTCAGAGGCCCCACCTTCAAAGACCATCACCTTAGATATTAGGTTTCAACAAATGAATTTGGAGAGGATATAAGCATTCAATCTATAGCACGAAGTTTCAATTCTAATAAACTTAAGAATAGTATTTATTTATTTTTGATTGTCAATGCCTTATTTAATCTTGTCAGTTTACTACTCAGTGGAACACTGATGGTTTGGGGGCAAACGGAATTGTCCAAAGGGTAAAATTCTGAGCCTTCCTCTTCGAGCAATTCAGCTGCACATGGGGTTTTGCATATTGGGTTTTTATCTAAAAATTTGTTTCAAGAAAGAGAGAACTAATATGGCAATATGTTAACATTTCTTAAATCTAGCTGGTGGGTATATGGGTATCTGTAATATCTATTATTCTGCTTTTCTCTATTTTAAAAATATTTCTTAAAAATTAATGTTTCAAAAATTATTTTTTGAAATAACTCCGCATGTTTAAAAAATGGTTTTGAACTTCATTGCTGTTTCATGTCACCCATAGATTAATTAAGAATGAGTGAAATTAACAATGCTTTGTGTAGTGGATTGTTTTGTTTATATTGAGGACTTTGGATGGATGTGAGAATGGTGGGAAAGTGTCCCTGTTATAGCCACGCTCTAGTACCAGCCATACAGAGAGGCCCATTTGTGTGGGTCCTCCCTGATTTCTGCTCTACTCTTCTTCCAAAATAATAGAATTTTTAGACAAGCAAGTGGTCAATCAGAAAAGGTCTATGTTTTCAAGGCTTGTTTTTATAGCCAGTTTTACACCACAGACCAAGACCATGTGACTGAATTTAGCCCAGAGGTATGTATATGGAATATCACGTGGTAGCTTATTGGAACCTACCCTAGGAGATGGCTGCTTCATACCTTTGCCTTTTGGGGGAGAAGAAAGCTCTATTGACAATGCAGAGAACACTCCAATGTCTCTCATATTGTCAATTTCCTCCATAGGCAAATATAGATGTGATATCTGGAACTCAGTCTTAGACGATTAAATGAGAGCCATACCTTAAGGAGGAGAAAACAGGGTATTTTGGATTTGTGTTATTTATAAGCTGAAAAATAACTGATTTATGTACCATTTTAATTAGTTTTACAAAGCAATGAAATTCCAGCTAATATGTGCAGCAGAGTTTTCAAACTGGTAGCCCCCATATCTATCTGGCCCATAGACTTTTTTTTTTAACGAAGAGATTTTACCTAAATACTTAGATTTAGAGCTTCTCTTGGAAAAAATAGTAACTCCAGCAACACTGAGTGCACATTCTCATATGGCCCAACTATGGTGAAACTGAGGGACAGCAGACCCATCTGGAAACGGCAGGAGACTTGAGGTTCCCACAGTCCAGACCATCCCCAATGTCTCCTGCTTGCCGCATTCCACTCGCTTACCTACCTGAACCCTCGGTAAAGACTTGCGCACACAGCACAGATGCCAGCAGGACTCTTTCAAATGCAAGCTTCCCCTTGCATTCCAGAACAAAAATTGTTACGATCCCAACCGCAATTCTACATTCTGTGAAATACTAAGGTTTTCAATGAGATTTCTGAAAATCCCGAATGGGATCTAAGTTTTTATGAGGTATCTTCAGTTAGTCTCTGTTTCTTACTATGTTGACAAGACATAGTCTGTGAATACCCACAGTCAGCCCATACAAGACATAATAACATATTATATCCTACATCTCAAAAAGCTTGTTTTTTATTAGTCTTTAAAATTCTCCAAAAGGTTTCCTGATACCCTAAAAAGAATTTCTCTTGGCACCTCTGCCACAGAAATACCGCATTCTCCCGTCCTCTCCCTCTGCAATTCCTTTCTCGCCCTCTTGTCTTCTCATCTGCCTCCTCCCTCTTCCATAGACACACACACACACACACACACACAAACACATACAAACATACACACACATACACACACACATGCAAACACACACACACACACAAACACATACAAACATACACACACGCAAACACATGCAAACATACACACACACACACACATGCAAACACACACACACACACAAACACATACAAACATACACACATGCAAACACATGCAAACATACACACACATACATACACAAACACATGCAAACACACACACACTTTTTTCTTTGGGCTCTTTGCCCATATAGACCAGGTCTTCCCTTCTCTTGCTGTCAGCCCCAGAGCTCTCAGAATCTCCCCACCTATTCCCAACTATTGGGAATACTATTGTTATTTTGTATGCTTGTTTATTTTTCTCAAGCAATATAAGCCTATTCTATAATGAATGCTAGAAGCAATTTTCAAGAAGGTATATGTATTTTTCCTGCTTACCTCATGAAATACAAAACCCATAGCCTACCTTCCCTGTAATACCAGTTACACATGTGGATTATGTATGTGAGTAACCACTGCAAAGTGTGATGAAATTTTTTTTTATTTCAAAATATTAATAGGAAGGTACAAGTGTTTTCATTACATGGATATCTTGTATAATGCTTAAGTCAGGGCTTTTGGTGTGACCATCACCAGACTAGTGTTCATTGTACCCAATAGGTAAGTTTTCATCCCACATCCACCCTCCCGCCTTCTTGCTTTCTCATGTCCTTTATATCCCTTTGTGCCCATGTGTACCTATCTATTAGTTCCCACTTATTAGTGAGAACATATGGTGTTTGGTTTTCCATTCCTGAGATACTTCACTTAGGATAATGGTCTCCAGTTCCATCCAAGTTGCTGCAAACAACATTATTTCATTCTCTTTTTCTGGATGAGTGGTACTCCATGTGTGATGCAATTTGAAGAAGGTTTGAATCCCTGCTAAAGGGACCCTTAGAGGGAAGACCTAAGTGTATGCAGTGTCAGACAGGCCACATAACACGGCAGGACCACATGTAGGAAGCCACTAGCAGTTCTCTTCTGCCTGAGCTGTTAGTTAACAGGAGAATCACAGGATATCTAAGGAAGATATAGATCCTATAAAAATGATATGTAAGAAAAAGTTTGAAACCTGAGGAATTTCAGAAATGAATGTTAGACCTAAATATCTTAACTTGTGACATTTTGAAGATAGAATTTCTTATTCTGACTTTGCAGCAATGATTGAATTTTCTTAATCTCCTGTCTTTAAAAATGTCCATTTTTGCCAGCAATGAAGGCAGCCTTTGTATATGATGATATTCATGTGTAGCCAAGGAATTTTATACTGGTGAATTTTGGCAAGATATTTTGTCTGATTTAGCTAAAAGTGCCTGGACTCTGTCTTTTTGAAACCTAGAATGATATAAAGCATGCCAATTTAAACCCATTTCAATCTCCATAGTGTTCTTCTAGGAGCTAAGATAATGAAATACGTTCCATTTCAGTCCCCCTACACAACAAAACATTCTAGCCAGATTGTAAATTAAGTAGTATATTATAAATTATGTAGCATGGAATGCCAATGTGAGACTTGGCCATCACACATAATCAACCACGAATAAATACTAAGAGTGTCTAAAGTCTCAATTCAGATATTTTAGGAAGCAGAGAGGAGAGGAAGAGTTTTTATAAGAATATACTTATGGTTGAAATTAATATGTCAAACCTGAAAATGTACATCCTATAGTCTAAAGACATTTAAGTAATATTTTGCTGAAATATCAATTTCCTAATGATTTAACCCAAATTCTGAATTTAATATCAGTTTTATAAAACACCTAAATAGTATATATCATAGCTAATTTTTATGTGCCCCCAAAAATTAGCAAGTGAAGAAAGAGACCATCCCATAAATCTACAAATATCCCAGAAAATTTGAGAGGGTAACAATTATAAAACCTTAGGATTTTGTAATATAGTTTATGTGGATATTTTCTTTTCTTTCTTCTCTCCTACCTTTCTTTGTACTGCCTTATTCCTTCATTACAAAATTCCATAATTAATGTTCACTCAGTTTTAAAAAAAACAAACAACAAAAAAAACTTGATACGTACTGGTATTTTTCTGTTCTTTGATTCTAAGGTAATTTTCCATCTATAGGCACATTTGCCTTATGATAACAGCTTTTGTTAGGATGTGGGCACAAGTAGTGTGCTGTTGTTTTACAATTAAATGGAATGAATACTTGTTGACTTCTATAATAATAAAATTAGAAGTTATTTCCAAATATTATAGTGTCTGGTACTGTACCTTGCATGAAACACTTGTCAATAACTTTTTGTCCTGTTCTTATTATCTTCTAACAGAATATATGTAAATTTAGGCCAGGTGTGTTGGCTCATACCTATAACCCCAGCACTTTGGGAGGCCGAGGTGGGAGGATTACTTGGGGCCAGGAGTTCAAGACTAGCCTAGGCAACATAGTGAGAACCCATCTCTACAAAAAAGTTTTTAAAAAATTAGTCAGGTATGATGGCATGAACCTGTAGTCCCAGCTACTTGGGAGACTGAGGAAAGATGATCACTTGAGCCCAAGAGTTCAAGGTTATAGTGAGCTATGATTGTGCCACTACACTCCAGCCTAGGTGACAGAGCAAGACCCTGTCTCAAAAAAGAAATAAATAAATAAATAAAAACGTTTAAAAATCTCTCTGGACACATGGACAAAGGCAAAAAAATTTAGATTATGAGGGGTTTTGTAATACTTGATGCTATGGCTTGATTAGTTCACCTGGATTCATTGCCCTACCTTTTAAATTACTATTAGCATAGGAATAACTCTCAAGTGCTGTATTTAAAAAAAAAACAAAATACACATCATGTTGGCCCCAAATTCTAAAAATTCTATGCACAACGACAACTATCTGGTTTGATCCCTTTACATTTCCTTTGTATTAGTCTTGAAGTAATTCAGTAGACTCCCCACCCACACCATTGTTGACTTTCAGATTATTCTTGTACTTGTTTTATATACATTGAATAAATATTAGTAAGAGTGACAGATTCTAATTTCTACTCAAACTGTTTTAAAGCTCTACCTCTGGTATTTAATAATTTTTAAAGAAATGGAAATAAATATTTAATTCCAAACTAATATTTAACTTTGCTAAGTGTATTTCTTTGCACTACATTTTTCTTTTCTCCTTAACTTTTTGAATACGTGGGAAATAATTCCCAAAACTTTATTATACCCAAAACCTTCTTTTCAGGAGTTTGGACAAGAGTAAGAGGAGGAATTTATTGAAATTCTGTCTTACAATTATTGTGGTAATACACTATCAAGAGGCATATATAATTCATATGCCAGAGTCTTGCTAATCCACTATGCTCAAGATACACACTACAAGGCTGAAACACATTCATAGCAAGCTCCTTCCAGTATCGTGGATAATAGACCCTGTAGACATAGTCCAACAGAGACTCTCCTTCTGCTGAATTTTCTATTTTAAAAGATTTTGTAATGCTGGAGCTCCAATGTAGTTTGAACATATTTTTCCTATTAATAAAATATTTCTGCCTTCTCCCAGACAACTACTAGTCATTGTTAAGGAAAGCTAGTACAGTAGTTATAGAAAACACATTTTGGTATGCTCTACCCAATTAGAATTTATTAATTAGCAGAAAGTTTTAATCCAATCATGATTATATAAGAACTTTGACCATTTACCAGTGTCTTTAAGCCACATCATAGACACCAACTTGTGAATACTCTGATGTAGAAAAGAGTTCAGAATTATGACATATAAAACAATAGGTACCTTGTATTTCTTCCTAAGCCAGGGAATGAAAAACAACCCTCAAATTCAACACCCCTCTGAGTTAAGGTTATTTAGGAGGCTTTTTAAAGTTTGCAGTTATAAATCTGATCTATAAAAAAAAATTGAGGGTTGCACCCTTTTTCAGGAAAGTGTTATATTATTAAATAGGTTTATGAAATATCCCTTCCAAGGAGTTAAGGATTTCACTAATAACAGTGAACATATCCTGAAAAAGATTACAGTGAACCTCCAGTGCAATTATAAATCACAATAATAGTTGCATTAAAAAATTAAGAGAACATTGTCTGGAAACGGCACACTCTACAGGAATGCCTTCCCCACTCAATTTCCGAGAAGAGAATCTCCGTTAGTTACGGTAGAGTTAAAAGACATTAAAGACTAACAAATACAATGTTGCCTCATGCTATTGTAGAATGTGAATAACATGGTTACCTATGCCTTGATTTGGTAAATAATGTGCAACATTGTTGGATTCAGGTCAAAATGGGATAAGATACTATTTTCCAGTAGTTCTGTCATCTTACTAACAGTTGTTGGTTGTTCAAGAGAAGTCAGCATCAAAAAATAAACTAGAACAATTACAAAAATTAATACATCAATGTCTATTTGGAATATCAGTAAAAATTGAAATGTGTTGGATGACCATAAAATTTTTAACATAAATTCAACACTTGATCCTGGGTTTTTAAATAAAGGAGTTTCATAACGAGGGTACCATATGTGGTTGCTAAATTTGGAATGTTTGTATTTTTTCTCCATTTTTGCCATACATGGAAAATGGAACATAGAAGACAGTGTTAAGCCTAGAAATAACTAAGAATATGTTAAAAGTTATATAGTGCTATAATACTTTATTTCTTTAGCTATTGAATGGTCATCAGCACAATTGTCCATTGTAGTTTATTGCCTTTTCATGTGATACTTTTTAGTTTTGAAATAAGATTTAAAATGCATAGAAAAGAAGCAACACATCTACCACCAAATTGTGCGGGCATGACAATCAAAAACATCTCAGAATAGTTGGGATCAATAAACCATTTTACTTTTGAACTCACAAAAACACGGCCATCTTTCAAGGTTCCAAAATTATAAATGTAAGACAGAATGTCACTTTTCTTCTGAGTTCATATCAAATTCACAGTAGATGGCAAATAATCATCAATTTATAAATATCAGAGTAAAAAGAGTCAAATCCAGGCAATTTTTTAAATGTTTAATTTGTGAGGCTCACTATAATATTAACCTTGTTTTATCAAACCTGGCTTAAATGTGTGTATAAAACCAAGGCTACTTAAACTTGTTTCACTTTCATCTTTTTTATAAGTACTGAACTGGGATATATTTTAAAGCATTAGTGAAGTGATGCCCTGAATAAAAATTCTCATTTTTTAAAATTTATAAAATAATCATCTATGGATGAAATATATAATACTAAAGTTTATGATTACAATGGATGACACTTCAGCAAAGAAGAAACCAATTTCAGAAGAAAATGCAGAAGCAAGAAAGAATGGTCTTAGTAAAGTAGAAACCAAATTGACCTCCTCAAGAACATTTTGAAATTATAGATAGAACATAAGAAATGAGAGTATCAATCAACATCTTGGTGGGATTTCATTAATTTTGTCAGTCAACAAATTCAAGTTCAGTACCAATTATGTGCCTAGATCTGTGTAGAGGCTTAAGTGAGCAAGGTCCTTTCCCTCAAAGGTGACGAGAAAGTGATAAATCCATTTGTACAAATAGGAAGCAATTCTGAATATATCCTTGTCTCCTTACTCATTATGATCCCATTTAAGCAGGAAGAGAAGCTAAGCATTGATGGGTTAGAATATGAATGCCTGCAGGGAGTTAAGTAACAGAAAGAACAATGCTCATAAATTAATCAGAAGTCAAGATGAATAGAGAACTATAATGTGGCCTTGAGGAACATGGTGTGGAATGTCTTTAGGATGAAAACAATAAAGGATTTGAAGAAAGGGAATAGCATAGATAGCATGTTATCCAACCATCTGGTAAAATATCACTCCCTCTTTCCCATATTGGGATTGAGCTAATCTGATTTTAATTGAATTTAAAACTCCATTGGTATCTCAATATATTGCTCAATTATTATGTATAGACAGGCCATATTGGTCTTTAAAACTACACTATATTGATTCTGATAAATTTTAAATTCTAAAGGACATTTTTGGTGGTGAGGAAGCAATTTCAATTAGCTGTCCAAAATCAAGCTACAAATTTTAAATTAGACATGGCAAGCCTAATATAGGGGACATGTACTTCCCCTTGAACTTGAATATGTATTCAAAGCCATCTGTGCAGACAATGGCAACAGTATTTGTTTTAAAAATGAAAAAGAGGGAGCTCAAATATGTTGAAATAATCAATGGCTGTACAATAATATAAAGAAATTGAATAGATTTGTCAGCATGTCAGTCAGAAATGAATTACAATTGTGGTAAAGAAATAAAGGTAAAAGGATTTTCTCTGAGGAAAAGAACCATGCAAAATAAAAGCATTAGTGTGACATACAGTTTACAGAAACTCTCCTTGTGGAGATTAAAGTTTATATTTGTTGACAGTACTACAGGAATATGTCACACAATGTAAAAATGATCATGCCATAACTACTTCTTTGCTGATGGCTCGATTTTACAGGCAGTGATCTCCATTAGATGGAATTCAACATGCATTTCTATATACTGACATTAGCCAGAGTATGTGTCTGCATGAATGGATGTTATTATTTGAGACCAAACCTTCTGCTATGAGATATTTTATGTCATGATACCGCAAGAACCAGTCCTGTTGCTTATTCATTAGAATGACTTTAGGAAAAATGAACAGAAGTTAAATTATTTATATTTTGTTTTACAGATGTCATTTATATCAAGCTATGGAGACTGACATAGGCTTCCTGGATTCTCAGAAAATTGTGGCCTACTCGAAAAACTAATAATTATGTTAGTAATAGCTGAATTCATGGGAGCAATAGCTTGCATTTACTGGGCACTTATGTGAAGAGCACTTTCTTTGTTTTACTTCCATTAATTCTCTAATACTTATAGTGCAGAGTTACATTGATAATCTTTATTTTACAGATGAAAAAATGAAGCTTAGGCTAAATATACAAATAAATCAATACCCACTAAAAAGCAAATGAGAAACAAAAACCAGCTTCAAAGCCTGCCTGGCCCTAATGAAGGCAGCAAGACAGGTCCAAGCCATCAGGTACCAAATATGTCACAAATTCAGGTGTAACTTGAGTGGTCATTGCAACTTCAAATCACTTCCTCAGGTAGATGTTGGGTTTGACATAAATTTACAGAACAAGCTCACAAACAATCTAATACATGTTTGAAGTTTAATCATCAAAGCAATGCAGATTTATTTGTGTGGATTTCTCTTGGGCTGTAATTTCCTAGTCATATATGTTAATGCTGGTGGAACTTGTCTATGAGGGGTACAGTTCTAACCAGTCTTAAGAAATAGCAAAAGTTTTTGCTACTCTACTCTAATATATGTACTGCCATTTGCAGGAATATTCGCCAATCTTCAGTGTTTGGACAGAGATGTGCTGGCAAAGTTTAACAAATGACTCTCAAAAAAAGTATGCATATATATATATATGTGCGTACATGAGTTTAGTACAAATGTTATATAGGACACAAGTTACAAATAATAATAAAATACGTGATATGCTTTATTGTAAATTTCACATAGCCAATCAATTCTTAAAGAATGTTCCCTTGATTTTTGTCACACTCTGGTATCTGTTGCCAACTTACTGGTTGCAATTGATCAATTACTGTAGTGGTTCTTCAATAAATATTGGTTTTTATTTTTATTTACATTAGTGAGTAAGACAAAAAATACATATGTTGGAACTTCACTAATTCATCAATATCTTGAGCAACTTCTTTGCTGAATTAAATAATTGTTTTCAAATACTAAAATAATATTCCTCAATTTTATCTGTACTATTAATCATGTAACAGCTACAGACATGACACACTTTGAAATTTATCTGCATTATTAATATTTTCTCCATTGCTTTCTTAAGCCTAGACTAAAGGTCAGCCACTACAGCCCATGAGGTAAATCTGGCCTGCTGCCTGTTTTTGTAAATAAAGTTTGATTAGAATACTGTAAGCCTATTTGTTTTCATATTGTCTATGTCTGCTTTCATGTTGGAACTACAGAGTTGAGTAGTTGCTGCAGAAAACATACAGTGCACAAAACCTAAAATATTTACTCTCTGGCCCTGTGCAGGAAATGTTTGTAGTCAACAAATAATAAATCAAGGCCTGATATATAGTGTTTGCTGATTTCCATAGTGTCAATAGTTCCACTCTAACTGTTTTCAAGCTACCAATATAACATCACTGAGTGCAGAGTTGGGGAGAAATGCTCCGTAGCACACCATTGTAGAGAATTTATGCCAAACCCATGCAAGTGGTGTAAATAAGCCCAAGAACATGATAGTAAAATGTGGTAAAGTAGTTATGAAGTTGTCGTGGATTAAATTGTATCTCCCCAAAAAGATATATTGAAATTTTTAGAATTCGTACCTCTGAATGTGACTTTATTTAGAAATAGGGTGTTTGCAGATGGAATCAAGTTAAGATGAGTCATACTGGATTGGGTGGGGGCCCTAAATCCGATGGCTGGTGTCCTGCCTTATAAGGAGAGAAAGATTTGTTGACACAGAGGAGACACAGGGAAGAAGACCACATGAAAACAGTGACAGAGAATGGAGTTATGCTGCCACAAAGCAAGGAATGCCAAGGATTACTGGCAATTGCCAGAAATTGGAAAAAGCAAAAAAGCATTTTCCCCCTGAGTGTTCAGAAGGAACAGGGGAATAACTTGACGTCAGACTTCCAGACTCCAGAACATATGGTAACTTTGTGGTAATTTGTACCAGCTGACCTTGAAACAAATACAAAAGTACTGAGTTTTGAGTATTTATTACCTTTGTTTTTCACATAATCAATTTCATTGCACATATATAATTTAATTTTTAACAATGGCCATGTTTTAACAAGTTTGCAGAATTCTTGAAAATTTAACAAACTTATGAGCCACTTTGGGCTGGTTCTAGCACACCCCTCTTAAAACAATCAGTAATGACAAGGCTACTTCCTCTGGGGGAGAGAAGAGAGTCAGAGACCACAATTTCTTCTAGCCTTCCATGCCTCCAGAAAACCAGGTTTGTAAAAGTGGAATGTAGCAATAAGAGATTTCAGGGAGCAAGTAAGGGCCAGGCCTTGCTGCGGGAGGTTTAACTGTTGGATCTGATTGGTCTGAAAGGAACAAGGAGTCAGAGTCCAAGTCTTGGGCTTGAGGGATGAGATTTGATTTAGAAACCCACCTGATAATGTTGCCTGTTTCAGTCAAGACTGGCTCAGGTATTGCATGGGACTGAGCCCCAAATATGAAATGTATTGGCCCAATCTTGGACTACAAAATGAAGAACCAAAAGAAATGAGCCTTAATTTAGCAATAAAAAGGTTTAGAAATTTCTAATATAAATTAGGGGGTGCCTAATTTTCTTGTGTATTTCCAAAGAGTATTTTTCCCAAACTGTGGATATATAGTGAACCATAGTAACATATTTCTCTTAAATGCATATGTAAGCATTTAGTTTTAGTAGCACTTTGTGTTGTATCTGCCCCCTCCTCTGTCAAAGGAATGCACATTCTATGCCTCATTATATTAAGCTTGAGGAGTGAACTGCTAAACCTTTAGTAATGGAAAGACATGTTTACTAATGGAATCATGTTAACCATAAATATGCATTAGATATGAAGGTCAGTTGAGTATAAGTTAAGTTCTTTGTTATTAATTAAGTGGAAGATGCAAGTCCTTTCTCTCACATTTGTATCCTTTTCTAGTCAATGGTGAGAGATGTTGATATTTACTGACACTGTACAATCACCTGAAAGTTAGATGGACAGGCCAGCTCCTCCAGGACAAGAGTACCATTTTATATTTTACCAGTAACTATGGGGGATTCTGATCTATAGGTTATCTCCTTATAGAAAAGCCTTTTGGTATACTAAGTATTTGGATTCTTGTCTTCTCTCCTCACTCCTGTATTTAACCAATAATATGATGAGTTCATTATCATCATCTCCCAGGTGGTTTTCCTGGCTTAGTTTGGACATTTATTGAAACACTCCTTGGGTTACATAAACGTTGCCTGTCACAGAGAGGCTGCAATGACTTTATAATGAGGAAATCCTGTCTTGCATTGCATATTATATGCTGCTTTTCTACTTGTTCACTAATAACAATACTGTAGCTTTAGATACTAAGCTCAAGTTAGTCAGAAAATTAAAAGGTAAAATCATATCACCAGTAAATATCTTGATGCATAGAATGATACTGCTTCATCTCATGGAAAAAAGTATATAACTAAAATTTTGATATTTGACATTCTAAAGTTAACTTATAGTTTAACAGGAAAAGTGCTGATTGGGTAAATTAAAATAATATACTCTGCCTCAGAGTTATGTAGTCAAATCCCTGACATGGAAAGCAAAGCTGAGAAAGGGATTCTTTCTCAGAATTGTTAACTAGTCTTAACATAGCCTATTTGAAATGTTTCTGAATAAAACGATGAAGGAAAAAGTCTGTTTGATTCTTTTTTAATTTTTTAACCAAAATAGGATTAAGAGTTATGGTACTGTTTTTATCATGGAAGATTTGTGACATTGCATTTTTATAGACTGAAATTTAATAGTGGTATTCATGTAAGAGCACCAAAGCAGTTTTCATACTTTAATTTCCATTATTCCATTAAATTTCAGGACCATTAGGAATAAATAAAGAGGAAATTATGCACAGACAAACAAATACACATGTATTTCCACCCTTGCCCCAAAGACACATTTTAATCAATTCTAGTTTCTCCTCATGTTTGGAGTATATTATATGTTCTAGGCATGATTTCCGGGTACTTTCCTATTGTTTTTAGCCATGTGGAGGGAGCTCAGAAGAAGGAAAGCTACACCTTGATAAAGATTATGCTGATGTTCTTTGGCAGGATATGTCCTCTTTTAGCAAAAAAGACCCTCTTCAGTATGGGGTGCCAATTCTTAGAAAATAATATGTGAGTTTCTCTAGGGTGAATACTGAAATAGCCATGACCCTTGAGGAAACCACTCTTAGAGTTTATGCTCAAATTAGATTCTTGTAAAGTGGCATGACACTCTGAGATGTTCATCTAAGAGAAATGAAAACACATGTCCACAAAAGCCTTGTACAAGGATATTCATAACAGGTTTACTCATAACAGTTACAACTTGGTTTTCTGTTGCTTATCTAACAATAAAAAGATATATATATATATATAAATTATGGTATATTTATTTATATAATGGAATACTACAGGAGTACTACATGGGAGTAAAAAGGAAAAAAAAAAACTCCACGTAAGTTAATCTCAAAGACGTTATATTGAGGGAAAAATCCAGACTCAATAAGCTATATACTCTATGCTTCTAGTTTTACAAAGTTCTAGAACAGGAAAAGTAAATTAATGGTGATGAAAATCAGAAGAGTGCTGGCTTTGAGTGAGGGGAGTGGACTGGCTATGTAGGGGCATGAGAGATCTTTCTGGGGTAATGGAAACGCTGTATATCTTAATAGGCATGTAGGTTACTGAGTGCATATATTTGTTAAAATTGATTGAATGTGTTCTTAAGATATATGCATTCACTCTGTGTAAATTATACCTCAGTAAAAAGCCACCAGATGCTTTGGAGAAAATAATGATTTATTAACAGTTACTTTTTTATACATAATAATTTGCTTTCCTCCAATTCTCTTAATTTTTCAAAACATAATCCCATCTACTGTATCATTTTATCCTGTGGTTAAGAACATGACTGGAAGGACTGTGGGAAGATGGGAGTAGGAAGCACTAGAAATATGTCTCCCCACCTACACAGCAATTGCACTGGCAGATTCTGTCTGATGTAACTGTTTTAGAACTCTGGAGTCTATTGAAGGCTTGCAACTTCTAGGGGAAGGCTTAGATGGTAAATTTTAGTTAATTTCAGTCAATTTCAGCTCTTAGTACAGTAACACCTACCCATCCCCCATTCCCAGCAGCTTACACACAGATAGCAGGGCCAGGGTAAAAAAGATTGTGTTTTCCAAATATCAGGGATCTGTACTCTGATTATTGATTGCTGCCTCTGATCACAGAGGTGCAGACAAAGAGGCAGTGGCCACTGTTGTTAAACCTCCCTTTCCCCATTCATTGCAAGCTAAACTTTCCCTCTGGCTGAAGTGATTTCCAGGGAATTTAAAGGATCAGTAACTTTTTTCCCCTTCATTGTTCTCCTTTTTCCTCCTTTTGGGAGCCAGACATTAAAGACTAGGATATTCAAAAGCAACTTTATATATGTGAGAAATTAGGAAGTCACTGTGCATGCACAGGGAAGGTACAGGCTCAAAAAACACTAGAAAAAAACCTGAAGTTTACACCTCAAACTGATCCTCTATACAGCTACAGCCTACAACAATAAACAAACAAACAACAAAGTCCAGCAAACCTGGCAGAAGGGGAAGAATATAATTCCCAGAGTTATTACATTATTAGAATCAAATGTCCAGCTTACCACAAAAAAAAATCACTAGGCATACAAAAAGACAGGAAAGTTATGGACCATTCAAAGGAGAGAAAGAAACCAAGAGAAACTGTCCCTGAAAAAGACTTGATGGTGGATCTACTAGGCAAAGACTATAAAACTACTGTCTTAAAGTTGCTCAAAAAAAAAAAAACCAAAAATAAAAATAAAAAACTAAAGTAAGACATGGAGAAAGTCAAGAGAATGATATATGAACAAAATGGGAATATTGCTAAAAAGATAGAAAATAAAAAGAAACCAAAAGGAAATTCTGGAGCTGAAACATAAAATAACCAAAATGAAAAATTTACTGGAGTGATTCAGACAGAATTAAGCAGGCAGAAGAAAGAATTAGTGAACTTGAAGATAGGACAATGAAAATTATCAAGTCTGAGGAACAAAAAGAAAACAAAAGATTAAAGAAAAGTGAGCAGAGACTAAGGGACCTATGGGACACCATCAAGTGACCAACATACACATTGTGGAAATCCCAGAAGGAGAAGAAATAGAAAGGGAGAAAATATTTGAAAGAATAATGGCTGAACTCTTCTCATATTTAATGAAGGACATGAATATTAGCACCCAAAAAGCTCAATGAACTTCAAGCAGGATAAACTCAAAGGGACATACCCACACCAAAATACATTATAATCAAACTGTGGAAAGCCAAAGATAAAGAAAGAATTTTGAAAGCAGCAAGAGAAAAGCAACTTGTCCTGTACAAGGAATTCTCAATAAGGTTATCAGCAGATTTCTCATCAGATGTATTCAAAGAAAATAGTCAACCAAGAATCCTATATCCTTGAAATTGTCCTTCAAAACTGAAAAAGAAATTGAGATATTTCCAAATTAAAAAAAAAAAGGAACCTGATAAATATTTTATCACTAGACCTGCCCTGAAAGAAATTCAAAAGGTAGTCCTGCAGGTTGGACACCAGACAGTAACTTGAAGCCATATAAAGAAATAAAGATCTCAGTAAAAGTAAATACATGGGAAATTATGAAATCTAGTATTATTGTAACAATAATGTATAACTGCACTTTTTGTTTTCTACATGATTTAAGAGACTAATATATTTTTAAAAACAATTACTAGACAAAAAGCTAGTAATATTATAACTTTGTAACTCTGTGTTTTGATTTCTACATAATTTAAGAGAACAAGGCATTTAAAAAATTAGTTTGTGTTTTTGGACACAATGTATAAATATGTAATTTTGTGACATCAACAACTGAAAGGGGTGGGGTCTGAGCTGTTAAAGGAGCAGTTTTGTATGTTGTTCAAATTAAGCTGTTATAAATTCAAATTAGAGTGTTCTAACTTTAGGATATTAAATGAAATCCCCATGGTAACCACAGGGCAATAGCTAAAAAATATACCTAAAAGAAAATAAGAAATACTGCAAAGAAAAATCACCTAAACACAAAAGAAGATAGTAATGAAGGAACTGAGGGACAAAAAAGCCATGAGGTGTATGGAAAACAAATAGCAAAATGACCAAAGTAAGTCACTCTTTTTCAGTAATTACTTTAAATATAAACTGATTAAACTATTCAATAAAAAGATAGAGTTAGAAGAACAGATTTTAAAAAGTGATCCCTTTATATGCTGTCTATAAAAGACTGACTTTAAATCCATATACAAATAGGTTGAAAGTGAAAGAATGGAAAAGAATATTCTATGCAAATAGTAACCAAAAGAGAGAAGGAGTGGCTTATACTAGTATCTGATAAAATAAACTTTAAATAAAAAATGTTTCCAAGAGACAAAGAAAGACATATATTAAATATATTAATAAAAGGTTGAATACACAAGAAAATCTAACAGTTATGAACATTTGTGCACCTAATAACAGAGCATCAAAATAAATGAAACAAAAATTGACAAAAATGATGGAATAGACAATTCTACAATAATAGTTGGAGACTTCAATACTCCACTCTCTATATTGACTATAACAGCCAGACAGAAGGTAAGTAAGGAAATAGAGGACTTGAACAATACAGGAAACCAACTAGATCTAACAGACATATACAGAACACTCTACCTAACAACAACAGAATACACATTCTTCTCAAATGTACATGAAACATTTTCTAGGATACACCATATGTTAAGCCACAAATTAAGTCTCAGTAGATTTAAAATGATAAATATCATGCAAAGTATCTTCTCTTACCACAATGGGATGAAGTTTATTCATAACAGAAGGAAACTGAAAAATTCACAAATTTGTGGAAATTAACACAATCTTGGATCAAAGAAGGAATCAAAAGGGAAATGAGAAAATATTTAGCGACAGATGAAAATAAAAACACACATACAAAAACTATGAGACATAGCAAAAACAGCGTTAAGTGGGAAATTTATAGCTATACAAACTTACATTTAAAAAATAAGGAAGAGCTTAAATCAACAACCTAACTTTAAAACCTAAGGAACTGAAAAAAAAAAGAAAAAAGAGGAAAAAACAACTAAACCCAAGACTAGTGGCAGGAAGGAAATAATAAAGATGAGAAGAGAGACAAACAAAATAGAGAAATGAGAAATAGTAGAGAAAACCAATGAAACCAAAAATTGGGACTTTGAAAAGAAAAATAAAATTGACAAATGTTTCTTTCACTAGATGGACTAATTTAGAAAGAGAAGTGTGTCAAATTACTAAAATTACAAACAAAAATAGGAACATTACTAACAATTCTACAGAATAAAGATTATAAGAGAGAACTATGACCAATTGTATGCCAACAAATTGGATAACCTAAAAGAAATGGACAAATTCCTATAAATATAAAAGCTGCCAAGACTTGACCATTAAGAAATAGAAAACATCTGAATAGATCTATAACTACTGAGGACATTGACTCAGGATTCAAAAGTCTCTCAACAAAGAAAAACCCTGGAACTCATGGCTTCACCAGTAAATTCTAGCAAACATTTAAAGAAGAATGCCAATACTTCTCAAACTTTTCCAAAACAATTGAACAGGAGAGAATATTCTAAACTCATTCTATAAAACCAACATTACCCTAATCCCAAAGCCAGACAAAGCAACTATGAGGAAACTACAAACCAGTATCTTTTATAAATGCTGATACAAAACTCTTTAACAAAATACTAGCAAATCAAATTCCACAGTACATTAAATAGGTTATGTACCATGACTAAGTGGGATTTATTCCTGGAAAGCAAGGATGGCTCAAAATGCAAAAATCAATGAATTTGAATATCCCACATTAACAAAATAAAGGAAAAAACCCACAGGATAATTTTAAGTGATGCAGAAAAAGCATTTGACAGGATTCCACACTCTTTTGTAATAAAAACACTCAAACTAGAAATAGAAAGAAACTATTGTAAGAGAATAAAAGCCATATATGAAAAAACCCACAGTAAAAATTATACTTAATGATAAAAGACTGAAAACTTTTCCTCCAAGGTCAGGAACAAGGCAAGGATGCCTGCTTTCACCACTTCTATTCAACATAGTACTAGAAGTTCTAGCCAGAAATGTTATGCAAAAATAAACAAATAAATAAAAGGCATCCAAATTAAAAAAAAAGATGTAAAATTATCTCTCCACAGATAGACATGTAGACCAATGGAATAGAATAGAGAACCAGAAATAAACCATCAGGTATGTGTCAAATGATTTTCAACAAGTGCACAAAGATGATACAATGGGGAAAAGAGTGTCTTTTCAACAAATGGTGCTATGAAAACTGGATATTCACATGCAAAAAAATAAAGTTGCTTCCTTACTTAATACCATATACAAAAGTTAAGTCAAAGTCAATTCATGACCTAAATATAACACCTAAAACTCTAAAGCTCTTAGAAGAAAACATAGGGTGAGTTCTTCACAACAGTAGATTTTCAATGATTTCTTAGATAAGACACTTAAGGCACAGGCAACAAAAGAAAAACAAACAAATTGAGTTTCATTAAAAAATTTAAAATGTGTGCATCAAAAGACATGATCAACAAAGTAAAAATCAACCTACAGAATGGAAGCAAATATAAATCATACACCTGATAATGGATTAATACCCAGAATATAAAGAAAACTCCTAAAACTCAACAATAAAGATATAAACAACCAGTTCAAAAATGGTCAAAGGACTTGAATTGACAATTTCTCCAAAGAAGATGTACAAATGGCCAATAAAGACATAAAAGACACCCAATATCATTAATCATTTGGAAAATGAAAACTAAAACTAGCATGAAATACCACCTCACACCCATTAAGATGGCTACTATAAAAAAAAAAGCAGAAAATAAGTATTGGGAAGGATGTAGAGTATTTGAATTTGTGCATTGTTGATGGGAATGTAAAATGGTATAGACTGTGGAAAACAGTATGGAAGTTCCTCAAAAAGATTAAAGATAGAATTACCATGTGATCCAGCAATTACAGTTCTGAGTATATACCCAAAAGAATTGAAAGCAGAGTCTTGAGAAGATATTTACACATCCATGTTCATAGCGGCATTATTCATAATAGCTAAGTGTGGAAGCAACCAAGTTTCCACTAACATATGAGTAGATAAGCAAAATGTCTTATATACACACAATGGAACAGTATTCAGCCTTCAAAGGGAAGGAAATTCCGACATTTGCTACAACATGAATGAAGCTTGAGGACATTATGTTAAGTGAAATAAATCAGTGACAAAAAGACAATTATTGCATGATTCAGTACTTAGAATAATCAAAATCATATAGATGGAAAGTAATGTGTTTTGTAGGGCCTATGAGGAGGAGGGATTGGGGAGTTATTGTTTAATGGGTATAGACATAGAGTTTCAGTTTTGCAAGATGAAAAGAGTTCTGCAGATGGATGGTCGTGATGGTTACACATCACTATGAATGTGCTTTTTGCCATTGAACTGTACACTTAAAAATGGTAATAGTTTGCTCCTGTGCCATTGGCATTTAAAAAAATGGTTGATAGTAAATTTTACATTGTGTATATTTTACCACAATTTTTAAAATTAGGGAAAAAAGAAAACACTGATGTAATCTCTTTTTATAAAAGAAACTAAGTCTTTAAGGACCCAGGGGAATTGCTTACATTATACAGTTCTAGCAGAACTGGAGCTCAAATTATAATTCCTAGATTTCTAACTTTCACTTTAATCTAGACTGAATCTGCTAAAGTAAATATACCCTAGTTACAAGTGAAAGGTAGGAACACACGGTGGTGCTCATTCTGTCTGACTCAACTCACACTTTTTCTTAGTTAAAACCTTGAGAACAAATATACCAGTGTTAAAAAAAAGTTAATTTTTATTTATATTCTGTTCAAGGTGTGTACATTAATTTAATAACTGAAAAGGTTTTGTTGAGTGAAAGTATGCAAAAAATCCCTGAGCTAAGCTATTGAATGATTCCAGCAGCAAAGTTCGGAGGAGTAGAGGTGACTACCAATTTATTTCCTGCCTTTTGGGTAGAATACCATTCTTTTAAATTACTCAAGTCAAAATCCCAAAAATGTGCAATTTTTATCTTTTTCTTTTTTAGTTAGAGTTATCTATTTAAAGTCCAAATGGAGAGTTTTCCCTAAATTGGAATGTAACCCCATGGGAAATGCATACAGGAGCTGTCCAAAGTATCCATCCCCAAACAAAATTTCTAAATAAATATTTTAATGCATTACAGAGGATGCTTATAAATGTCTCTTCTTGCAACATAAACAATATAATACCCCTATGCAAGGATAAGGATATATAAGTGCAATTTTTTTTTATGTAGAAAGTTAACTTCAGGAATGTTGATCAAAGATGTTAGGTTGAAAAAAAACCCTTGATAATGAAAAATATACACCTGCATTTAACTATATATTTGTTCTATATACCATCATTTAAAAAGCATCCTAAACAGCTATTTCCTAGTCGAGATGTATTGACTCCAAACCATTAAAATAATTATCTTATTTTTAACATGTTATTTTTCATTTTTTAAAACTAGTAAGTGTTGAGTATTCCATGTAAATTCAGGTGTCTACTAAGGACTTTATATATTATCTCATTTTCTTCTTACAACTGCCCAATAAGTTTGGTAAAGTTATTATCCTAATATTTCAGATAAGAATATTGAAGCTTTAAAAATGTGTCACTTACAGCAAGTTAAGCAGATGGCAAGCTAACAGACCAGGATTTATACCTAAGTGATTGGATCTCAGAACCCTCACCTTGAAGTATTATTTTATACTATCCCCTGGGCAGAAACCTTATCCATAAATAGAAAAGAAGGAGGCATTTCCTGAGAGAGTTCCCACTGTCAATCCTTTTTTTAACAGCAGTGGGAGTCACCAGTTTTCATATTTCACTCTGACTCCTAAAACTCCATGAAGCCTCATATTTTCCTCGTCTGAATCTATTTCAGTCTATATCTATAATAAAAGACATAAACTCAAATGCTAAAAGGAATAAAGAAGGGCAGGGCACATGTATGAAGGGATGCTGTGGAGATGAGTGTGTGGGGTATCCTTGCTTAGTCTCTTTTGTTCATTCAAGCATAGGCAACAGCCACCTGATTAAAAATGGATGAAATGAAGGAACTACTGGCTTGTATAATAGTTGAGTCCAGAGGTAACATGGGATTTTGAATTTATTTACTCTAATGACTCTTTGTCTCCCTGAAATTTCCCTCACTCTGTCCTCCTTCATACAGGGTTTTATCTTCCAGAGGGTAGCAAAATAGGTTCAGCAGTTTCAAGCCTCATAATCATGATTAATCATCTCTAGAAGAAAGGAGAGGGACAGCTTGGGAAATTTCTCCAAAGATGTAGGAGGAAGGAACTTTTCCAGAAGCCCCAGAAAATATCTTCTAACATCTCATCAGCTCATATTTAGTCATATATCTTAGAAGGAATACATTTCTGGCAAAAAGGAAAATTCAGAAACTAAGGGGGTCACTTTTCCTGGAGTCCTAAAGGCTATGTGAAGTTGTATATCTAAACTGACATAGTTCTGCCAGGAAGAAGAGCAAAAGAATGGATGCTGGTCACCAGTGTCTTCTACACCCCTGCTTAGCTCCACCTGATCATTTTTCTTAGGTACTCTGAGGTGAGATCTTTTGGGTTTCTTTTCCAAGAAAAACTGGAAATTTTATGGGAGTCACTTCTTGCTTCAGAAGTGCACAGCCAAAGAAAATGCATCTTTAGATTAAGTATAGTCTATGGGCCACAGCAACATCTGCTCTCGGTTGTGGTGGAATATAAAATTGGGTGAAATTAAACCTGGAATTATTGAGAACCAGAAAACTATAAAGAGGCATAGAGTTTGGTGTTTGATCCATGGGATTGTCAAGGAAGGGATTCTAGGCAATGCTAGAAATGGAGCTGAAATCAGTACTTGGGAAAAGCAACCAGAAGGACTACAAGAAATGACATAAACTGAGGCAACTTGACTATGTCACCAACAATGTTTTTTTCCAAGATCCTTTTAAATAGGAGGCTTTTGCCCCACTAAAAGTATCACTCTAAACCTAACATACAATCCATAAATGTTCTGCACAAACCAAAATCAATTCATATGCCATTAGGCATTATCCCAAGTCAGTTTAACAACCCACTGTTCCAATGACCCATATGATTGCCACTATTCTTACTACCTTCCTTCTATCATGTATTGAGCTCTTATTATCTGCCAGACACTGTTCTAAATTTGACATGTATTAACTTGTTAATCTTATGAGATTGTTTTTCTCATTTTACAGATGACAGCACATAACTTCAGAAAAGTTAAATGAGTTGCCTAAGGTCAGAGGCCTTAGGAAGTGATAGGGCCAGGATTTAGTTTCAAATCTGCCAGATTTCAAAACATGGATATTTTATTACAAAGCTATTTTGCCTTCATGGCCCTTTTTCCCATAACCACCACCATGCTGGAAATGAGCATGATCCCACCACACTATTTGAGAAGAACTAATGTTATTGACACAGTCATGGAGTAGACCTTCTGGGGAAAAAATGTACTTTTTAAATTTTTTACAGCTAAATGAATTACATTGTTTTATTACAACTCAGACACATATACCTACCATGCATATACATCTGCCTTGTACCTTTCCTGTCTTTTTCTCCAATACTTATCTTTGCCTTGATTCTCTATTCCAGGGTTAACATGTTAACTGAGTAGTTGAACAGACACTTATTGAGGGCCCAGTACTCCGTAGGACTCAATTATAATTTCCCAATCATCATTTATATATTTCAGGTATCCCTGCTTCTTATTGCCCAGAAATATTGGACATCTTCCTACCTGATTCTTTTCTTCCTACTTTCAATGAAACTATAAATGGAAAATATTTTTTAAAAAAAATATATCAAGAGTTTAGAACATTCTCTTAGTTCCACAGGATTTGGGACTAATGATGAATATAGATAAAATGCCTGGATTTGTTTTTGTTTGTTTTTTGCTTTTGTATTAATTCTCATTTGGTATTTGGTTAATATTTTAGTTAGTTATTTAGAGTGAAGAAACAGTCTTCCTTCTTTTTTACTTGCTGTATATCGTGTGTATGTGTGGTGTGGGAATCCATTCTGGTGAGTCCCCCTTGAAATTAGAACGTGTCGCCCTCATCTTTAGCACTTTCCAGCACTCAGCACAGTGTCTTGCCCTTTGTAGATTCTGAACATACATTTGTAAGATGTTTGGATTTGTTGTATTTCAAAATGTGTGAGTTGATTAGTAAAAATTAAAAATATGAGCAGTGTGATATCATTCTTAACCACACATTGTTTTTTGAAATCTATTCTTAAAATGTACAAATTTCCTTTTTTTCCTTCAGTGTTTTTTGGGGTGAAATAGTACAATGGAAACTATGAGTCATTTTTGATGTGGAAAGGAAAGCCTCGCCCTGCAAGAAAGCTGTCTAGAGAATTTGTAATGAGAACAAAATAAACCACCTCATCCTGTGCTCTCAGCATCATGGCTCTTGATGACTTAGGATTCCTTCACAATCAAGTACAAATGAGTCTGTATCTTTAAAAAATAAAGCTCATTTTTTATATGAGACAATTCATAGTTTATCAAAAACCTGCATTAAGGTGTTTAATAAATCATGCTGCATACAACCCAGGGACAAGAAAGCACAATTGTCTGAAATAAAATATGCTAGGAATACAAGAAAAACATAGATTCTTAGTATGATACACAGTGTCCTTATGAATTAATCAGAAAATATTTATCAGTGGTCTACCATGTTTAAAGTAATGAAGAAAGAAAAAGACACAGTCTTTTCTCTGAGTAAATGTAAAAAGGCCTGGCTGTTAGAAGATTTAGTGGAAATGTTAATATTTGACTAATTTTAATTTTTTTATGGTTTAGTAAGAAATGAATTAACACTCCCCACTACAAAAGCTAATTTATTTGTCTTAAGGCAAAGGGTATTCCTTGTAGCAGAAATATTATAAAATCAGCAGAGATGAATCCCAGCTTGTGGCTTCTGCAGCAGATGGTCGGTGTCTCACCTCACACCACTTTGGTTGTGCCATTTCCTGAACCATCTTGATGGGACTTCTAGAAGGCAGGTCTCAAAAGTATTTCAGAGGCTAGAGTTCTGATAGTGAGGTGACAAGGAAATTCATACTCCTGACCTAATAACTCTAAATAATTTATTGATTAGGTCAGACATATAGTTTCTACAGAACCAGAAACCTTACTCAAATAACCCTTTGCCCCTTACTTGGTGTAGATGAATCCAAGCATGTTTTGTAATTGCTCACCCAATCACAAGCCAGGAGAAGATGAAGAAGTCATCACCTGGGACTTCAATCATCAGGGAAAGAAAAATCTGGTAGTGGCTGCTTCATTTAGGACACTATTGGTGTCACAAGAGGGCAGGGGAAACAAGGAGTAAGGGTTATCAGAGTATAGGGGAAGTTAGCGAAAAATACATTCTTGTTTTTTTATCTTTTGCAAAAAGAATATCTCATCAATTTCTCTTCATACTAATAAACAGGGCCACTTCTTTGATTTAGGAGGTATTTTCAGTGTCGTCTGCCAGGCACTTGTATGTGTAGGGGGAGGGGGTTAAGCATTTTGAAGTAGGCCTTGTGGACTACTCTAGGGAACAAGCACAGGATGGCAGGATCTGTTTTGGCTTTGAAATTAAGCAGAACAGACCCAGCTGATCCACCTATTAGCTCTGTGATTTGGGACAACTTACTGCTAAGAATTCTAATTTTTCAAGTGGATAAAATGGGAATAATAAATTCTATGTCTCAGTATTGTTACCTGTTGCTACAGTACCTGGTGTGGAAAGAGAAGTTCAGTAAATAGTGGTTCCCTTTCCTCCCCTGAACAAACTTCTATTCATGCAATGCCTTGCTTACAGTTCTGCATTTCTCTGGCCCTATAGAGGTATGAGTTATGCCTATGGATTTATCTATCTGCAGACTTTAGGACTCAACCTGTTCCTAAACAGATAGAAGAAGGCATGAGCAAGAATTTATCAGCTTACTACCAAATCAACAGCACTACTGCTTCCACTCTGCGTTTCTAACTAATAGCCAGGTTTTGTCTTCTTCCCTGTGATCATGACACTGCCTTGTACTTTTCCAGTTTTCTTTCTCCATTCCTATCTTTCTCTTGATTCTTTACTCCAGGGCTAATATTTTAACTAAGTAGTTTAACAGACATTTGTGGGGATCAAGAGTGGGATAAGAGAAGGTACCCAAATCCTCCTGTATATATTTCCCATGTCCTTCTTTCTTGTTACCTAGAAGTCTTGGATATTTTCTTATCCGCTTCTTTCCTACTGTTGTGAGCTGTTTCACTGTTCCATCGTCATCCCCCTTTGTCAGTTACCGAGGTCCTGACCATCTGTGATTTGATCCACTTTAAATTTAAACAAGAAACTTTTTAATATAAAGTATTTGAGAAGGCAGATCATCTACACATTACAAATGTTATAATACAAGACAATTCATGACAAGAATACATAGGCAAACTTTGGAATAGCCTCTAATTCTGCCCAATCTCCCACCACGTACATCCTTTTCTATACTAAGTCATGCTGTTTCTACATAGAATTCTTTTAAATCCACTGTCCTCTTACCATTTTATTTGCTACTTCATTTCTGGCTCTTTTTCCCTCACACCTGGACTATCACAAAACCTACTCCCTAGGCTGTCTGCTGGCAATCAGTCCTCTTGATTTCTGCTAGATTTATCTTTCTAAAAGCCAGATATGATCATATTATTCTTCTGGTCATCTCTTATAGAACAAAAGAGTTCCTATGTGTGGAATCGTAGGTCTTTTTAAATCTACCCTCATCAACCTTTTTAGTCTCAGTCCCTGCCTTTACCATTTGTATTACTCATTTTTCCTTAAACACATCATGTGATGTCATTCTCTTGTGCCTTCTCCCTGCTCTGTCTGGAATGCCTTTCTCCACCATGGTGCTTTAGAAAAATTCTACCCATTCTCTGCACTCCTGCCCTATTTAAAAATCACACATCTGGTTATTTTATCCTCCTGGATTAATTACTCAGTGGCTTCACATACCATATAGGATAAAATTATACAGTCCTTAGTAGGAAGGACAATAAAGGATATGTTATACTTCACACCCAAGGACTACTTTGACCTTGCCCTGCCTGACTAGACCCAAGAAGCTCACCCCACTTCCACTAAAGCCCCAGTTTCAACATGCTTATATATGCAATGATATTTCAACCCTCCATGCCTTTCCACATGCTGAGTCACAAATGAACTTCTCTATGGCCATCTGGCAATTCCATCTTATTCTTCAAGTCTCAGTAGGACTTGTCTTTTCCTTGTGAAGCCATTCCTCACCCACCCAAGCAGGTGCCTGACTCCCCGTTGCCCTCATTCCATATGTTTCTATTACTGCCCTTATCTCTCTGTCAATTATTTTTAAGAGGCAGTCTTCTCTGCTAGACTGTGAACTCTTGAAGAGGAGACACTATGTCTTATTTGTGTGTGTTCTTATAGCATCTAGCATAGCACCTGGCTCATAATAGGTACTTAATATATATTGTAAAATAAATACGAAAATATCCTTTCTATGAAATCTTTATAATCCTCTCATGTGTAATTAATTGATCCTTTACCTGAGTCTCATAGCATCCAAGTCCTATGCTCCAATGATTTAGAGTCAGCTTTCTTGGGTTCAAATTACTGACCTTCCCTTACTAATGAATCACTTTCCAAGTTGCTAACCTTCGGTTTCCTCATCTCTAAATAACCTGTATCTGTGGAATGAACAGATAATGCCACATAGTAATCAGTTCATAGAAAAATGAACAGGATAATGCCATGTAGCAATCAGTTAGCAAGTCTTAGATGGTGTGAATTTTGATATTGGTAGTGGCAAAAGTAGTGGTTTTTGTGTTATTAACTTATAATTAATTCCATGTACCTTTTTCTTCCATGTCATGATTACTTGAGGGTGCTACCGTATTCATCTTTGTATTAACAGACTCTAGAACATTGCCTGTTAATAGGTTACTTATGTATATTTGAAAGGAATTGAAACATTGGTATAAAGTGTAAGAATATAATTAATTCTAAGTACATTTGAAACACAAAGAATGCTGTCTACATTCTGAAGACCATTTGAAGACCTAACCAGATCTAGCAGACAAGACAATTTGACTGTTACGGAAATAATAACACTTTCTATGAAGATATATAGGACAGAAATATAGTGAGGGCATATGCAAGGTATATAAAGAGAGATCAAACTCCTTAGAAGTTCAGATACTTAAACTACGCTAACCAAGGGAAAGATTTCATCATGTGCCAATTGTGATCAAGTAGACAGTCATAAAAATATGTCTACTAGTTTTCAAACTGTGGAAAATATCACTTACTTGAAACTGAGCTCTTGTATCAAAATGCAAAATTTATTGGTGTATAGCTTTGACTGTGACAGTGAATCAAAAAGAGCCTTCATAGCTCTGCCCCTTGGCTCAGAAGCACTCTTCTAAGACCTCAGGGATGAATTTGTACATCTTTAGTCAGGAGACCTATATCATCTGCCAAAACAAGATTTCCTAGGTTTACTTCTAAATATAGCCTTAGTTTGGGTAATTTGCTATAATCAATTTTGAAGAACATTTAAACCCAATTTAATGTTTATTTTCTTTGCCAATTCTTGGAGCCTGCATATATGATGACTCTCATTCAAACTAGAAGATTACACACCTATTAAATATGTACATGTAAGTAAAATCACTGTACATCATATAAGCACAAATTTAACTCTAGAAGATGTATTGCTTTCACTGATGCATTTATTCATTTGCTGAGGGTTTTTTTTAGAGTATGCATGTATTAAATATAACACTTGGAGAGATTCACTTTGAAAATTTCTTAATTTCCTAACAAAATAGTGCAATTATGAAAATTTCACTAATCTTATATTTACCATTGCTGGTACTTTTTATACTCAGCTTTGAGATTTGTGGTAGCTTTATGAGGGCCATATTTATTTATGAAATTGTGCACCAGTTGTGTGTTTACTGATATAGGACTGCAATTATTTTATGTTTGCCAATAGTCTTATATTTAGTAAATTTGACAAAGGTAACTTTCTGCCAAAGAATAGAAACACCAGTTGTAAAGAACTTCTTTTCAAAACACCTGTCAATGACACTGAGAAGTGAGGACCAAGATTGCAAAGGTGAAGCTGAAGATGCCTCATTTAGAATGGCACAGGCCCAGAAGTGGATGGCCACAGTGGAACTGGGATATGGTGGGAGCAAGTTGAGTCTCCAAAGATCAGGTTTAAAGATTGGGATGGGTAGAAGTCATGTTTACACACACTAGAGTCAAATTAGGGCACCTGTAACAAATAAGGGATGAAGGTAACAATCTTTCAGAAACACATACTGAGAGAAAGAACAAGATATAAATAAAGTCAAGCATTAAGGTTGCAAACTAGAGGACAGAAGGCAGGATCTGGCTGACAGATATGTTTGGGTGGTGGGTTTGCTTGTACATTTGTGATTTTTTGTTTGTTTGTTTCAAATCGGGATTAAAGATTAAATTAGAAACAAATGTTTAAAAATTAGAAGGTATACCATTAAATGCACATTTCTGGCTTCTCTTTGAAGATACCATGTGATGAGCAGTTGCTGAGCCTGAGAGGTCATTACCTCTTCAAATGACCATACATTCAAGTTTGCCCAGGACACTCCCTTTTTATACCTATTAGTCTGGCATAATTATTAAGAGCACTCTTTTTCATTTTCAAAGTGTTCTGGCTTTAAAGATAAACATATCACTCTCCTGTAAGGGGAGGTACACACCATTGCACAGCCCCACAGTCTCTACTTCTCCCTAGTCTTTTACATCCAGACAACTTGAAATATTAACTTTAAATGCCTGGCTTCTGGAAGTATTTGAGTTTGTCACTCCTATTGCCAGCCAACAATTAGGAGTCATAAATTGGAAAGTTATGGAAAGACACAATCATTTTGATGATAAAAAAATTGCAGGTCAAAATGAACAGGTTGAGCTTTAGGTTCAAAAGAACATGACAAGCCACAGCATGAACTTCAAAGTACATGCCACAGAGAAGAACCTAGGTAAAACAGATCTGAATCCTACTATTGTACAGTTCCCAAAGGACAAATGGAGGGAACTGGGATCCCACAAGCCATATCTGGCCTATATACCATCATTATTGGAATTACACAGTCTATTTTCTTTTCCAACTATTTAAGTAAGGACATTTCACATTGAAAAATGATTTCTAGCTTGTCTTGAAAAACTAGAAGACCTGGCAATTCTGGGTCCACATTCTCAAAATGGCAACTGAGGACAGGGCTTGTTAGAGCCTGTTTGCCTTTACATGGGCACATATTCTCCCAATTACCACAGTGTAAACAAGATGATTCATTCATTTACTCTACCTGCCTGGCTACTAGAAGTCTGAGTTTTCATCCCCTGAGAGGAGGCAGGCATCAACCCCAAGTATCACACTCAGACCCAAAAGTATTGTTTATTACCTGATTGAGATGGAGAGGTAGGGCTGGAAGCAAACAAGGAGCTTTTGAGGCCCACCCTTTCACATCACCATGGACCCTATACTACTTCTAATAATGTAAATGACATACTAGCTGATGGAAGATGGTGGAACAAAGGCACCACCAACCAGAGCGTCTCTGTAAGGAGAAATTTTAGATGAAAGAGAAAAAAACCAGACAAACATAAATCAGATGAGGGTATGAAGGAAGGGTGCCTGAACCTACAGGGAACTCCATGGGAAGAGGATGCAGAGCAGAATGGGATGAAGAAGGGCATTGGTGGGGATTAAGCCCAGACAGGCTTGGAGACCAGCAAGAAGGGTAGGTGGATTGGCTAACACCACCCCCCCCACACACACATCTTGGACTGTTGGTGGGCTCCTGAGCTGCTGGAGAGACATTTTGCCCACACGAGTCCAGAGACTGCTGCTGCCAGTGAGCAGAGAGCTTCTTGTGGACAGGGCACCAGGTTCTAACCCCCCCACACACCTGGGTGCTTCCTGCCCCACAGACCAGAGCTGTATGTCAGGCACCATATAGCTTCTCTACCCTCAGGGCACCTTTGTCCTCCCCAGGGGACCTCAACCCCTCAGGATCTGTCTTGCTCATCCCTACACAGACATTTCCCAACTCCAGCCCAGACTGCAGAAGCCACAGGAGTCCATTGGATCCTGGGTGATCTGTGTGACTCCAGAGCCCCATCATTCTGGGTGGACTGCCTCCCAGAGAGAGAGATGGAGGTACAAGAAGCTCAAAGGACTCCTGGGAGGTTCATTGTAAAGAGGAAAACACCACGACACATAGTCATCTGACTGGTCAAAACAAACATGAAGGAGGCCCTCCTATGAGCTGTAAGGCAAAAGCTGCAAGTAACTTACAAAGGAAAACCCATCAGACTAGCTGCAGACTTCTCAACTGAGACCTTACAAGCTAGAAGGGACTGGGGCCCCATTCTCAGTCTTCTCAAACAGAATAATGCCCAGCCCAGAATTTTGTATCCTGTAAAACTAAGTTTCACATATGAGGGCAAAATAAAGTCTTTCTCAGACAAGCAAACACAGGGAATTTGTCAAAAGAAGACCTGCCCTACAGGAAGTACTCAGAACTACATTACACATGGATCAGCACAGTAGACACTGACCAGTATAAAATCATCCAAAAGCTAAAGGTCAAAAGCCAGATACCACAATGGCTCAAGACATAAGACAAACCAACAAAATTCTAGTCAACAGGATGAACAGAAGTCCACCCCACTTGTCAGTTCTTTCAATAAATGTGAATGGCTTGAGCTGCCCACTGAAGAGACATAGGCTGGCCAAATGGATAAATATACACAAGGCAAGTATCTGCTGTCTTTAGGAAACACATCTAACCCACAAGGACTCATTCAGACTCAAGGTAAAGGCATGGAAAATAATATTCCATGCAAATGGAAACCAAAAGAAACTGGGGTAGCAGTTCTCATATCAGATAACTTAGTCTTCAAATCAACAAAAGTAATGAGAGACAAAGATGGTCATTATAAAATGGTAAAGGGAACAATTCAACAAAAAGACATAACAATTCTAAGTATATATGCACCCAACACAGGTGCACCCAGATTCATAAAGCAAATCCTGCTTGATCTAAACAAAATGATAAACAGCAGTACTGTCATAGCCAGGGACTTCAACACCCCACTGACAGCATAGAACAGATCATCCAAACAGAAAATAAACAAAGAAACAATGGACTTAAACAGAACTCTAGAACAAATGGGCCTAACAGACATTTACAGAACTTTCTACCCCAAAACCAATGAGTATACATTCTTCTCATCAGCTCATGGGACATTCCCTAAGATTGACAATGTCCTAAGCCACAAAACGTGTCTCAAAAAATTTTTAAAAATAGAAATTATACCATGCATCTTCTCAGACCACAGTGGAATAAAATTAGAAATCAACTCCAACAGAAACACTCATCTCTACACAAAGTCATGGAAACTAAACAACCTACTGCTGAACGGTTATTGGGTAAAGGAGGAAATTAACATGGAAATCAAAAGATTCTTTGAACTAAATGATAAAGGGGACACAAGTTATCAAAAATCTGTGGGACACAGCTAAAGCAGTCCTGAGAGGAAAATTCATAGCCTTAAGTGCCTACATCCAAAAGATAGAAAGATCACAAATAAACAGTCTAATGAATCAACTCAAAGAACTAGAAAAAGAAGAGCAAACTAATCCCAAACCCAGAAGAAGAAAACGATAACCAAGATTAGAGAAGAACTAAATGAAATCAATAAAAAAAGAACTATACAAAAGATTAATGAAACAAAAAGCTGGTTCTTTGAAAAGATAAACAAAATGGGCACGCATCTCACTAGATTAACTAGAAGCAGAAAAGAAAGGTCTCTAATAAACTCAATCAGGAATGAAAAAGGAGAAATTACAACTGATACCACAGAAATACAAAATATCATCTCTGAATACTATGAAAATCTCTATGCACATAAACTTGAAAATGTGGAGGAAATGGACAAATTCTTAGAAACACACGGCCTCCCTAGGCTCAATCAGGAAGAAATAGAACTCCTGAACAGACCAATATCAAAAACCAAAATTGAAGCAACAATAAAAATCCTCCCTAAAAAAACAAGTCCTGGACCTGTTGGATTCACACCTGAACTGTACCAAACCTACAAAGAAGAATTGGTGCCTATCCTGCAGAAATTCTTCCACAACATCAAGAAGAAAGGAATCCTCCCCAACACATTTTATGAAGCCAACATCACCCTGATACCAAAACCAGGAAAGGACTCAACAAAAAAAGAAAACTACAGGCCAATATCCCTTACAAATATAGACACAAAAATTCTCAATAAAATCCTAGCAAATCAAATTCAGCTGCTCATCAAAAAAATACTACATCACAACCAAGTGGGCTTCATCCCAGAGATACAGGTATGGTTCAACATATGCAAATCTATAAATGTAATTCACCACATAAACAGAAGTAACAACAAAGACCATATGATCCTCTCAATAGATGCAGAAGAAGCATTCAACAAAATTCAGCCATATTTATGATAAGAACACTTAACAAAGTAGGCATAGATGGGATTCACCTAAAAATGATAAAAGCCATATATGACAAATCCACAGCCAACATTATATTGAACAGGGAAAAATTGAAAGCATTTCCGTTTAGAACTGGAACCACACAAGGTTGCCCTCTATCACCACTCCTATTCAACATAGTGCTGGAAGTCCTACCCAGAGCAATCAGACAAGAGAAGGAAATTAAGGGAATTCAAATGGAGGCAGACAAGGTCAAACTATCGCTCTTTGCTGATGATATGATCTTATATCTAGAAAACCCCAAAGATTCTGCCAAGAGACTCCTGGAATTGACAAACAAGTTCAGCAAAGTCTCAGGTTACAAAATCAACGTACACAAATCAGTAGCATTTATATACACCAACAACAGTCAAACTGAGAACCAAATCAGAGACACAATACCTTTCACAATAGCAACAAAGAAAATAAAATACCTAGGAATATATTTAAGCAAGGAGGTGAAAGACCTCTACAGGGAGAACTATGAAACAGTAAGGAAGGAAATAGCAGAGGACGTAAACAGATGGAAAACTGTACCATGCTCATGGATCGACAGAATCAACATTGTTAAAATGTCTATACTACCGAAAGTGATCTACAGAGTCAATGCAATCCCTGTTAAAATACCAATATCATTTTTACAGATCTAGAAAAAATAAGTCTATGCTTCGTATGGAACCAGAAAAGACCATGTATAGCTAAAGCAATCTTAAGCAAAAATAACAAATTGGGAAACATCAATTTACCAGACTTCAAGCTATACTACAAGGCTGTAGAAACCAAAACAGCATGGTACTGGCCCAAGAACAAAGACATAGACCAATGGAACAGGACTGAGAACCCCGATATAAAACTACCCTCATGTAGCCATCTGATCTTTGACAAAGCAGACAAAAACATACAGTGGGGAAAAGAAACCCTATTCAGTCAATGGTGCTGGGAAAATTGGATAGCCACATGTAGAAGACCGAAACAGGATCCGCACCTCTCACCTCTCACAAAAACCAACTCACGATGGATAACAGACTTAAACCTAAGGCATGAAACCATAAGAATTCTAGAACAAAACATTGGAAAAACTCTTATAGACATCAACCTAGGCAAAGAATTTATGAAGAAGACCGCAGAAGCAATCACAGCTTCAACAAAATAAATAAATGTGACCTGATCAAATTAAAAAGCTTCTGCATAGCCAAAGAAACTATCATTACAGCAAACAGACAATCTACAGAATGGAAGAAAATATTTGCATGCTATACATCTAATAAAGGGCTGATAACTAGAATCTGTATAGAACTCAGGAAAATCAGCAAGAAAAAATCAAACAACCCCATTAAAAAGTGGGCAAAGGACATGAACAGAAACTTTTCAAAAGCAGATAGACTAATGGCCAAGAAACATGAAAAAATGCTCAACACCTCTAATCATCAGGGAAATGCAAATCAAAACTGCAATGAGGTATCACTTAACTCCAGTGAGAATGGCTTTTATCAAAAAGTCCCAAAACAACAAATGTTGGCATGAATGCAGGGAGATAAGAACACTCATACACTGCTGGTGAAACTGCAAACTAGTACAAACTCTATGGAAAGTAATATGGTGATACCTCAAAGAACTAAAAGTTGAACTACCATTTGATCCAGCAATCCCACTACTGGGCATATACCCAAAGGAAAAGAAGACGTTCTATAATGACATCTGCACTCGAATATTTATAGCAGCACAATTCACAATTGCAAAGATGTGGAAACAACCCTAGCGCTTGTAAATACATGAGTGGATTAATAAAATGTGGTATATGTATACCATGGAGTACTACTCAGCCACAAAAAACAATGGTGAACTAACACCTCTTGTATTATCCTGAATAGAGCGGGAGCCCATCCTCCTAAGTGAAGTATCACAAGAATGGAAAAACAAGCACCACATATATTCACCATCAAATTGGTACTAATTGATCAACACTTATGTGCACATATGAAAGTAACATTCATCGGGTGTTGGGCAGATGGGAGGGGGGAGGAGGGGATGGGTAAATTCACACCTAATGGGTATGGTGCGCACTGTCTGGGGGAGGGGCACACTTGTAGCTCTGACTCAGGCAGTGAAAAGTCAATATATGTAACCTAAATGTTTGTACCCCCATAAAATTTGAAATAAAAAAATAAATAAATTAGCTATTAAAGAGGGAGTGACAATCATAAAATTTACTTTAAAAATAATTATTGCTTTTCTATATTTGATCTGATGACGTGCTTCTACATGAGCATTACCTCATTAGTCTTTCACAGCAATGCTCAGGGGTAAATTCTATCATTACTCCCATTATATAGATAAGGTGTTCAGCTGTTCATGCTGGAACCAACTCCAAACCTAATCCCTTAACCATCATACTTAGAGAAGTTTCTGCCTTATATAAAACACTGGAGTGATTCACACAGCCTTGAATTTCTTCCTTTTGGATTTTTTCTTTCTTTTTCTTAAGTAGAACATAGGTACAATATTTCCTCCAGTCCTCTGGGCAGTTTCACTGTTACTGTAGTACTGTGTGGTAGTATTGATGGCCACAACAAAGTTAAACAGTGGGTTTGCCTCCACAATGCCACCTAAAACACTCCAGAGACTTCTCATTTTTCTTTCTTTGGCAGAAGCCAAAGACAATGAACTTGAAATTGACTGATTGTTCCTGCCACATTGCTCTTTAACTTAAAATGACTCACCTCTGTGCAGTTAGTCATCAAACCACCCCCAGCTTGGATCTTGCCATCATTTCCTTTGACTTAGCATCACATCCTTTGTTACTATGTGGTCCACATCTAGCTAAACTCTTTTCTATGCCCCTCATGCTGACTTATGCAAAATTAATAACCTTTTACCTACACTCTGGGTTATAAGACAAGTAGACTGTGATCATGTATGTGCTCTAGAGGTAAACATAGCAGCATTTGCTACCTACCTGCCCTGCCACTTTATGGAACCCACAATTAAATTCAATGACCCCCAGCTTCTATAATGCAGAAGAATTGGAATATCTATTTGTATTTCTGTGTTAATGATAATTTTTTTCTTGATTCATACAGTTTGAGGAAAAATTATGCCAGAGAAAGAATGGCAACATCTTGGCAAGGGTTAGAGTTTATACTGTATTCCAGCTCAAGGAAATGATTTAAATTTCTATCTCACACAATTTTCTTCCATATTGAATATTTGGATTTTCTCCCCAGACTGTATTCTACCACTGGTCTATCCTGTAGCAGCATGAGTTTGGGGTGTGCTGGACCTTGACTCTGGCTTCAGGGAGGCCATGATTGGTATAATTTCAGCAGTATAGCCCCATATCCCTCGCTCAAACAGGGTTCTTCAAGGGGTACATCACCTAAGCTGATCTGATCAGAGTAAAGTACAGAAATTTGAGTCAATTCTGAGAATAAAAGAAGCCTCATTTTTTTCTGCATAGTGTGGTTTAAGAATACAGCATATGATACCGCCATTGCTGACGGTATTAAGAGAGACATTCTGAACATGAATTTGACACATGGAAACAGGAAGAGTTAGTGTAAACCTCTAGACTGGACCATAGCTGAAGCCCATATTATCATAATATTACTTCTGGGGTATATGAGCTCATAAATCCTTTTATAAAAACCTCACTGATACACTTTCTAAAAGCTTAATGATCATTAGTGTTAATAAAAATATTGAGTGCCAATAAGAGATTATAATAAGTACAAAATCAATTATAGTCCCAACAATAAACTTATACTCAAATATTTTCTGTCATCCTCTATCAATCCACTAATTTACATATTAAACTTAATGTTTGTAGAATACATTGACCTTCTTAATATTTCTGATTTTTTTTTTTTAAAAAGAAGAAGAACAAGAAGAAACAAGATTAAGAATTGCATTTTGGACTAGTACTTCTCAAACTTTGTTTTAATTAAGGATTACATGGAGGGCTTGCTGAAAATAGAGATGCCCAGGATATGCTCCAGATCTACATAATCAGAAACTCTGGTGGAGAGGACCTGGCGCAGCAGGAGATTCTGAGATGCATAAAAGTTTGAGCATCTCTATTCTAAACTTACTATAATAACATCAAGATTTTATATGAGGGATTAAATTGTATTTTATTAGAAGTTTGGAATACTGATTGCTATTTGTGATACATTACTACAACTTTACACTTATTTTTCTCTATTGTATTCATATAGAGAGTAGAAAAGTAGGTGTTCAGTAAAACTAAAACATGAGTGATTTCCTCAACTAAAGGAGTTTAGATTTAATGATGAAAAGGACAGAAAGGAAAAACTGATTTATAATCCTAACCACAGAAATGTATTGCCACTGTTCAGCTGTGAGCTAAGCACAATGTTCTCCACATTTCACACATATTTAAACTATTTGATAATAGAGTTTCTCTGTACACATTTATTCAGAAGGGAGAAATTAGAAAATTTAAGTATTTTTCAAATATATATATTATTCCATAGGTAAATCCTTCTCACACATGCAAGGAAGGAATGAGGACTATTAACTCACCGATGTCCCTCTCTTTAAAAATCAGAAACATTCGAACATATTCTTACACTACAGATACATTTGAATAATTTAAACTTTTCAGAAATGATTACATTAGAACGTCTGAAAATAATCTTTCTTAGTACATTTAACATATAGCTCAATATCAGTAAGTTTGAATCATGTATATATACATATAAGATACATACACATATATGATGTGTGTGTATATTTATTTATATATACACATTTATATATACACATTTACATGTACATATACAAACATACATATATTTATAATTTCATATAAAACAAGAGAGTTGAACCTGTTTGGGTACCTAAGGAAATGTCTAAAACCTGACACCGCCACAGGTACAACCGCAAAGTTAGGAACCTTTTATCTTCTGTAGGAATTTTGGCACTGCATCTGGAGGACCTCTTTGTAAACATTGTCCAGGATAAGTTAGGGATAACAGATGAGACTTGATACTTCTAGCAGGACCACATGAGAGAAGGTGGTAATTTGTCTATCCTTCTTTATCCTACATAGATAAAGAACTTAAATCAATCAACCCAAGCCTATGAGGGGGAAAAAATTTAGTTTTGCAAGTAAAGTAGTCAGATTATTGTACTGTCTTGTACTGCTATACCACAGAAAAGAAATTTCTGTTTTCGTTTTTAAACTGAAATATTGCAAAAATAAAATCCTCCCCGTCCCGCAGACACACGTATAATGATTGCCCATGAAAGTTCTATTGCGATTACTATACAGATTCCGTTTCCAGTGGAATTTTGAAAGCAAGTGGACCCAGACAATTGTCAGAAGCTTGAATCTGACTCATAGCCGTGTTTCACATTTAAGAAGCCCAAGACTCCAAAACTTCTGCCTTGCATTTATGGTGATCTTGAATTACAACTGAGTTGAAACAGTATTTTCCTAGGCATCTTGTAATATATATTCTGAGTGGGAAAGATGGAATAGGTCATTATTCAGAACAATTTACTCCTAGGTGATGGATCAAAAGAATCACTGCTGAGCAATCACTCATTCCCAGCCAAGATGGGCAGCATTTGGAATATAGGTTGACAAGAAAGTCTGAAGTGACATTTGTGCCCTGCCAATGCCACCATCATCATGCAGTGCTCCTTTCTCATTTTCTTATGGCAGTCATGGAGACTGAGCACAAAGAATAAATGACTTGAGAGAAACGAAAAAATATGTTGTCACAGTACCAAATCTGGAGCAGTATGCCTAAGACAAATATTAATGTATTCATCTTGTTGGGACGATGAAAAAGGGGCTGATTCCAAAAATTTGGGATATCATCATCATATTAGATTAAAACAAGATCAAAACCAAAATTGCTGAGAAAGCCAATATGAAAAAGTAGGTAATTTTGTAAAAGAAATGGCCTATCCAAGTTAACTTTCAGGCCCTGTGCTATGTGAAGAACAACTTTTTGATAAGCAATCAGCTAGAACCAAGGGTTCAAATCCCGACTGGGTAGATGCAGCACTCCCTTTCTGCCAAGTTAGATAAATTCGGTTTGGCATGGTATATGGCCCTTTTGGGAAATACCTTAAAACCCCATCTGTTCTATTTATTTTAAAGATCTTACTGCAGTTTTTAAATGAGCAGGCATTTATTCTGAGGCAAATGTGAGACATCATGTGAGAACTCAAGGCTGATGGCCATGGCCTTAGTGACACTCACATTAAAACAATGTCTGATATTCACCACCACCACTGCTGCCACTACCACCTTAGCACGCTTAAAAATTAAGAAAAAAGGAAATCATCAAGCAGAAACAAGTAGAAAAGAAGAGATAAAGCCTTCTTGGATATTATAACACATGACCAAAAATAAAATCAAACCTAAAACTGTTCATATTGCTTTTGTATCTCATTTTATTATATTTATAAAACTCAACCTATTAACCAGGCTGCACTTAAGGTGGGGGGAGTACTTTAAAAGACTAAGTGTTACTGCTTCTTTTGTGGTTTACATCTTCCTTCACTTCCTCTGCTGAGGTAGATCATGGTGAATACATGTTTTAACCCAAACGGAGCTTTGAGGTACAATGGCACTTATAGGACACAGCTAATAACGGCTATGGCTTTTCATGACATCTCTTTGGTACGCTTCAGCATGACCTTGTCAAAGTTAAAAGCTCATAAAATTCCTATTTACTTTTTATGGCATTACAATTCTGCATAACAGTGCTTAAAACAAAAACACAGTGTAATTATACTGTCAATCAAGCAGCTAAGAAAGGCATTTTCCACCAGCCTCGTACCTAGCAAACTGTAAATAATTTATAAAACCAGAAGTCATGACTAAGTGGCAGTGTTTGGGGGCTAGTTAAGCACTTGTCATAGCACCATGGTTTAAGAGAGCTGGGCAAAAAGCATTGCTTGTTTACTTTTATCCTGTGAGTGTAAAAAATTGCCGCTTGTGCTTGTCGTCTTTCCATTTGGGCTCTAATAAAAGTATCAAATTGTCAATAGAAATTTGAACAGGTGTACAGTGAGAGGAATAATGATGTTTTATTCATATGCATTTCCAGCCCATTTAACTTCATCCAACAAACAACAAAAAATATTTTCTTCATTACCTCCAATTAATGTAAATGTCAAATGTGTTGAATATATTATCACACTGATAATTTGTTGTGTTGATTGATTTGTAGAATGTTTTGGATTAAAGTAACAATTTTTCTTACTTGACTCACAATTGCATGTTGTTATCTGTCACCTCTGGATTATGTAAATAACAAATTTGTTTCTATTCGATCTAGCACTAATTCTGGTAAACAAGGTTTTCAAAGTGTCAGTGATTTTTGAGATTTCCAACTACTTCGTTATTTTCAGTTATTTTATTAAATGTTAACTAGAATTTATTAGCCTTGGGAAAAAATATACATCTCCTTCATGCTGATGACCAGATAACTCACTGTAGGATCCTACAATTTAAAAAACGGTAGCACAATAAAATCCAAATAATTAAATTCTAGGTTTCAGATCTCTCTTTTGTGTTTTAAATTCTATTTGCAACCCAGAGCCCAGCATTTGTCTCTCATAATACATTACAAAATAATCAATATATATTATGAACCATTTCTGTAATGTTTTATGTTAACTCTTTTTTTAAACTTCTCTGTCCATTATTTAATCCTCTATTAAATACATTTAGAATCAAAAACTTGTGGTCAGTTTTTAAAGGCAAGATTTAATGATATGTTTAATAGATTTCTTAGTATGGTAATGGAGAAACTTTTTAAAATTTAGATATTAATATCTTTTATGTCCACATTTAAAGCTAAAGGGAAGTGGGAAACCTAGGCAATTTTCTTCATGATTCAGGAGAAAAATCCAGTGTTTTTTTTTTTTTAATATCCTTCCATTATCTGGCTATTTCAATTAACTTGTCTTTGTTAAGTGGGAAATAAAAAGAGCCGAGGGTCTCTGAATATAGATGAGCATGGCACTAAATCCTAACTCTATCACTACTTAATCATTCTGAAATGGTTTGGCCTCCCTATGCCTTGGTTCTCTATTCTCTGAAATGGGGATAATATTATTTATCATGCAGGGTTCATGAGAATACTAAATATTTGCTGGACACCTTGCATACTGTATTACTCAAGGCAGATAGCCAACTTATTTTTATAGGTTTTTCTTCCCTTCTCTATTTCATTTTCCCATGTGTAAATATCTAAATGAGAATACTCTGTACATTCTACAGAAACATGATTTTTTAAAAATTCATTCTTATATGTGTAGCTGATATGGATTGCAACCTAACTCCTTGGATGAGTAGCCAATATAACATTATTTTTCAAGAGCCTAGCTTAATTTCTTATCTAAGGTCTTATGTAAATTTAAACTCAGTTTACTCCTGGTTTTCCTCCACCTTCCTCCATGAACTAGGTATAAATTCCTTGAAGCTTATGTAGACCCTTTGGGGTGACAAGTATGTGTGATGGCAGTAGCATTTCCAGTGCTATGAGCAAGGACTTTCCACTCCAAGTATTGTTGTATGTCTGTCACGCATACAGTTTGCATAGCCGTTGTCCATTCTGAGTCAGCTTTCAGTTCCATCTTCAAGGATTCCTCTGCATCAGGTCCTTCTTAGCGATATGAATGTTGCTCTCTTACCACCTTGGACAGGGGAAGGCAGTGAGACTCTTTCAACACTCTGTACCATCACATTATTTCTGGTATCTCCTCGACTCTTCTGGGGCTCTAGCCAGGAAGCAAAGCACGGATTCCCTCTAGTATGAAATCCCACAAACTTCTCAGGGACACTCATCTCTCCTCAACTTGGGGCTCAGTCCACAGATCAAGGCACAAGGCTCCCTTTCTCGGGGACCCATATCCATTCACTATTAGCATCCTCTACTTCCTTTTCTCCCTATCTCTAGGAAGTGTAAGTCACTGTTTCATATCAGGTAGTATCCTGAATGGGTTACTTCTGGCCTGCATTTCATCTTAGTCTCCTAAGGCCTAGGCTTTTGAAACTCAAAGGCCAGGAATTTCCTCTTAGCTCTCTTCCACTTCCTGAGGTGTTGTTCTGTCTGTTGAAGCTATGATGTAAAATACCTAACTGACGAAATGGGGAAATGGTCCCACAATGTGAGGAGATAGAAGGGAAAACATACATCTCAAACATTATCTTGCTACTTAAAGTTTCAAAAGTATTCCAGCAACTGCATAAGTATAAAGGAAAATTTCAAGAGTGAATAACGGAGTGAGGACAGTCATTCTTTAGGAGTCATTCAGGCTGGCCTCCATTCCTCTTCCCACTTTGCTTCAATCTGAGAATTATGAGGCCGTAACACGATTGGGGCTGAGATTGAGAGTTATAAGAAGTGGGGAAGGAAAGAGATCAAGAAGAGAAAGGAACTGGAAAAGGCTGAGCAAATGAAGGGTCGGGGATTGAAAGAGGAACCTCTAAGCAGCAGTACAAAAGAGAGCTCACTAAGGAAGCAGACCCTGGTTTTCTTGCCCAGGATGTCCTGGAGTCATGACATTGCACCATGTGCATCGCACCATGTTACCATGTGGCAACAGTCACCACTTATTTTCCATAAGTACCACCCAATTTGAATAATGGACTCTAAAATTGTACGAAAGCTTCTAGGTTACATCAGATAAAAATAAACATATTTAGAAGCATTTAAGTCCCCACTAGCATTCCCATTTAATATTGACATGCACATCCCAAGGCATATCTACTGTATTCTCTTTCCTTGAAGATACATCATGCCCATTAGGCTTCAGTTTCAGAAAAGGGCTGCTTTTTTAAAAAAAGCAAAAAGCCACAGCTGAGCTAGCAGGAAACTTTCACAGTGTGGGCAGCGGTTGGGTTGCTAAAATGAATAGCAGCTTTCATGACAGGACAGCAGCATCAAGATTTCAGTCTAAATGCCTTTTGTCATCAGTGTAACTATAGAAGTCTGGTCACATTTTGTGTGTCACTGACTTAGTCAATCAGGAAAGCATTCTGAACACTTAGGACCCTTAGGAACAGCATTCTCAAGGCAATATTCCTCCAAGGCATTCTAGAAACAGGCCAAAGTCATACCCCTAGTAAGCAGTGTAACACAAGAGCGTCAAATAATAAGGTTTGTTCTCGTCCATATCATGAGATAGAGGATGAACTAAGAAATTCAACTGAATGTTAAAAAATCCTTTACAGACATATACATACGTGCATGCATACACATACACAAATAAACACACTTAATTGTGGGCACACAATCGAGGCTTACTTCCTATTTTGTGCTTCTTAAAATAGCACCTTAACACTACTTAATAATCGTTTATATTTTTACCACATTGAACACCATCACCTGTTGTTCTTTAATCCAGCCCAGCATGTGGATACATCTGAGTAAATGTATTGGCTGTCATACATCATGTCTGTCATTTCTATTCAGGAAATCTTTTTGACTACAAGAACTTGCTTACCATAAGAAATCTTGACATAGTCAGAGATTCTGGAAAAATGATTCTTTCTGAACCTAAAATGGAAGTAGTGTGAATGTTTGATATAGGTTAAAAACAACAACCAAAAGCAATTCGTCATTGAAAATAAACAGGACAAAAGGTCTCTTATAAATGAACGAGCAACAAATGCCTCCTAGTTATTGCCCAGGTTTGGGGAGAAACCAGAGGCTAATCTGGAAATTGACTATTAGTGTAAGTTTTCTATTATTGCCAATCAAATGGAAATATGCAAATGCTGAAGCTATGATTTCAGTAAGCTAGCCTACAGTTGACACTTAGCATTATATAGTATTAGAGTTGAAGTGCAGTTAGAAGATACTCTGTGGTAATAAATATTATGTTCAAAGCTTTAAGCCAGCACTTCAATAGGCTCTTGAGACCCACTATAAGATTGGCAGGCCCTGGTGGCTCCTCACTGGAGAGCCATTCTGCCAACTCCAGAAATATTTTAGACCAAATCAGGAACTTCCCTTTGTTTAACTTTCTATCTCCAGATTAAAAATAGCCTTAGAGATTTGCAATAAAACAAAATGGTCTTTAGAAGCTGGTACTAGGTTACAACTTATTCATTAGGCCTGGGGTTAAATATTCTCTGTGTGTTTATTATGATCTTTATAGTAGTCAAAATTTCCACTGAAGGAAATCAGACTAATTAGGAAATTTTCCAACAGGACAACTAAAATAAAATGAATTTAAAAGTGATCAGAATGTGGATCTAATAAGAAATATGATGATAATCACCGAAGCCAGCTCCATGCAAATTATATTTACTCATGGAGAGATTTAGGAATTATTTTTCCTGACTTGCATACCATGCTAAATATTTTAATAAAAGAAATTACATGTCTGAAAAGTCAACCATGTATTGAAGAGTTTCTGTAGCCTTTTAGTACCATAGTACTTTGCTTAATAAAGATGATAATACTTAACTGCATATTGATTTTGGATTTTTTATATTCTTCAATCTACCCATCAATAAAAAGACATTAATCACATACCCTGTGCTTAGCACTCTGCTGGAGCACGTGGTGAAACTCATGTAAAATAAAAGTGTCACTTCTTTTGAGTTAGTCGCAATAAAATTTAAAAGGCAAGAAGTTAATTCATGGGAGAAATAAACATTAATATGTAACATACAACAAAATGCTAGATTACGTTGTATTTCATATGAGAAAATAATTTAGAGAAGTAAAGATAATACTGGGCTAAATGTGATCAATAAAATCCTCTGAAAGATTTGTGTTGAAGTAAATTAGAAAATTAAATCTTAAGAGAGGTAGGTAGGAACTGTTTAATAAAAGAAGAACACAGGTAAAACACTTGTTAAAAATCATATTATGGTAAATATGATGAAGAGACCCTAAGTGCTAGTTATGCTATCAATATGTTTCTCCACAATTTTTGCCACTAGAGGAGAGGAGACCAATATGGAATGGTGAAAATCTGCAGTTTCATATGGTTCAACATATGAGAGGAGAAGAAACGAAAATGAAGAAAAAAGTTAAAGAAATGTTTTCTAACAGAGCTATCAATAAGATTTGGTATTGATTTGTTATAAAGCAAAACAAATACAAAAATCATTGCAGGGTTTCAAGTTTTGGGAACCGGGTGAAACAAAGTCCCATGGACAGAAAGGCGATAATGGCAAGTCAGTGCTGGACGTGACTCATTGTGAGAAACATTTCCAAGAAGCTGGGATGGATGCAGTTGAGTACCTAAGCCTTCCTAAGCTACATGAGTATGATTAATATCCTTATTTTTTAAATATTTTGCATCTAAAATATGCTATAGTAATAAGAAGTTCACAATTCTTCGGTGCTTATTCCGTGTTTAACCCTGAGCTAAATCTTCTATCCACAGTGTCCCACTTAATCTAATCATACTGTCCTGAGGGGAGAGGTAGTAGAAATAATTTTCTGGTTAAGCCTGATCTTAGTTTTAGAATAGTCAGCAGTCCCCTAGACCTAAGTGTACATGATTTGATTTGCATTTAATGCAGATTGGGAGGGCAAGACAGGGAGCTCATGAGTAGAAATTTTTAATTCCAGGTATCTAGAGACTTTGATTGAAAAAGAAAGGGAAATGAAGAGAATGGTATGAAGTTTGTTCCCGAGCTTAAGCCCTAAGAGCTAATTTTGAATCACATTAAAGAGAGGCTTTAGGTAGAAACAGAAGGAACTATTTATACAATGGTGTTAAAGTAGCACAGGGCAAAGGCAATTCCCCTTAAGTCTTGTTATGATAACCTGTGACCCAGAATAGGAGAGAGGAGAATGTCACTCATTTCAGCTGGGCACATAGAGTGCCCTGGCACCATGGTAGTTCAGAACACCTCTGCCATTACTGGACTTATGGAGGAATCAGCAGAGCACTGGTGGGGATCAGATGCTACTATGAGATGATAAGTACATGGGGCACAGTGTCCATTTGGTGCCCAGTAGTAGTAAACTTGTTTGTGTGTACATGAGAAATACCCCATTAGGACTCTCAGAAGTACCCGAATAGGGACAAAGGGAAGAAGACTTTGCAAGAGGCTAGAAGTTATGTTATTCAGGTGAGGGCAAGAGCAGGTAAGATTTTACTTCTTCATTTACTAAGCAATTAATTATTGAATACCTGCAATATTTCTGACAATGTTCTGGGAAACAGAGCAAACACAATGAGCAAGAAAGACACTGTTAATGGTCAACATCATAGGGATACAAACCAATTAATAAAAGGTGAAAAATCAGTGTAATCATTGTTGAAATAAGAAGCCCAAAAGCGAGCCAAAAATCCCAGCTAAGGACTGCCAGTGATGAATTCCTGAGGGAAATACCATTTAAACTGAGACCTAAAATATGAGTAGGAGTAAGCTAGGTGCAGCTGGGAAGAGGAGAGTTCTATACCATGGGAAAAGCTTGTACAGAGTCTTGTGGCTAGAGCTGATGCTGTGAAGCAATCAAAAGCTGGATGAAATGGCTGGAGCGTATGTGGTCAGTAAAGGAAGACATGCAGCTGGAGAATAGTGCAGAGTATTGATTGTGAAGGGCCTTGAGTTTAGACTTGATTTTGACGGCAATGGGAAGTAATTGAAGGACTTCCTATTTGTTAGACTTACCTTTTAGAAAGACCACTCTAATGATCATATGGAGGATAGATTTAAGGAATGAAAAACTAGAGGCATGTGGGTACTGGTAAGACTGGGAGGCTTTTTCATTATCTTAGACCTAGATGATGGTATCCTGAACTAAGATAATGAAGAAAAGGGAACAGAGTTGAGAAATACTTAAGCAGATAAATAGAAAGGACAAGATGATTGATTGAATGTGGACAATTGGGAAGAGTTAAAAAATAGCACCCATACTATTGGCTTGGGCTACTAGAGAGGCTCAGCCCCATGGGGACTGGGGGGCAGGTGAGGGTTGAGTCAGAAATGCAAATGAAACCTAGAAGGCTATCTTTTTATGGATTCCAGTGTACCACACTTGCCTGGTTTTTCTTTTAACATTTCTCATAACTCCTTGTCAGTTACACTGTAAGTGTTTTCGCATCTCTCTGACTTCTACATTTTGAAGTGCTCCAGGGCTCAGTCCTTGGACCTCTATTCTTTTCTGTCTACATTCATTCCCAAGATAATCCACCAACTCTAGTGGCTTCAAATACCATCTATAAACTGATCTTTCCCAACATATTACTTCCATCCAAATATCTGCACTAAACTCCAAATACATATATCCAGTTGTCAACTTGCATCTCCACTTGGATGTCTGATGGGTGTGGAAGATACTTATCTGAGCTGTATCCAAAGCTGAGCTATTTATTCCATCCCCACCTGTTCCTTATAATTTCATCAAGCTACTTCCCCTATATTCTAGTTCCCAACTGGTCTCTGTACTTCCTCCTTTGCCCTCCAGTAGCTAAGGTGATCTCAGCATTGAGTAAATAGAGAGACCAGGTAGGACGCTTTGCAGTCATTGGGGAGAGTGATGTCAGGTAGTAGAAAAATAGATGGTGAGATGAGGTTGTATTATGGATGTACTTGAATTTATTATTCACATTTCTGCTTCAGAGCCTTTGCATGGTCTCTTTCATCTAATGCTTTCCCTCCAGATACTCCCAGGGCTAACTCCCTCATCTTCTTGGTAAGGCCTGCCCAGGCCTCCCTATGTAAAGTTTCATCTTACTCTAACATTTTATATTCCCTTTCCCTAATTTATGTCTTTCTCTTATCATTAGTCAATGTTTAACATTATATATATTTTGCCTACCTATACCATGTTGGTTGAACTCCCATTGGAGTGTAATCTCAATGAGGCAGAGATTTCATTTTCTCCTTTGTTTCTTACTCCATCCCCATGTGTATAATAGTGCCTGGTACATAACATAGCCCATGTTCAATACATATTTGTGGAATGATTGCATGAATTAATTAATTCCAAAGCATGTGAGTGAAGGAATAGCATATAGAAATAATATACATACTATCATTGCTAGGAGATCCTTTTCCAGGCCTTGCTGGACCGTTTTGAGAAATGTACTAAGACGTTTTCATACCAAGAATCTCTAGAGTGGTTCCATGAAACCCAGCAACCAGTAGTAGATTTACCACATTAAAAGGAATCTGGAATAAAAACAGAATAAAAATTAAGATGGAGCTTTCTATAATAGAAAATAGAATTAATTTTTCCCCAAACACAAGAGAATTGTTTGTGTAGTTTTAGAAATGAAGTACCAAAACTCTTGATCCCAAAGCAGAGTGATTGCTAAGAGAAATAAAATATTTCCAAACATCCATGAAATGATGCTATCATCTTACATCCTTGAAACTCCATTTCTCTCTCTCTCTAGCAATTCAATAGAGAGTGTCTTGACAGCAGTACGGCCCTCGACCTATGGTATACAGATATTTTGTATTCCAGGGACTTTGTTTAATGAAGCAGAGGTTTTACTACTTACAAATGTTAAGAACTTAGATCTGGCCTAGAGAAAATGAAACCATTGGTGTGAAACTTCAATGAAAACACTTCAAGGAAAAATTGAGATTTTGGCATTGACTTCTTTTCTTTTAATCAGGGTTTCCTTTGCTTAAAAAAAATATATATATTTGTGAAAAGAGCAGAATATGTAGAAAAACTTTTTTCTAATTATAAATTCATAAAACATATGATTACCATGGGGAAAAAACCCTAATTGCAAATTAGGTATATTGGGCTCATAATGAAAATATACTTGAGTGCTAGTCTGGTACTTTTTATTTTCTATATAGTACACAGATAATGAGTCTCAGTTGTTTTCTGTTATACTCTATCATTTTCCAGGGGCTTATAAATTATACAATACTCTGCTTAATCTTCCACACCTTCTTTTGCTTTCTCTCCTCTGTTTACACATTCTGAGTATATGTCAGCCAATATCAGCATTTTGATTATAAATATAGTGAAACTTCTTCAAAAGCCTGTTAGCATATAGAACAACATATTTTGTGATATTTTCTTGTTTTTCTGTTTTGTTTTATTTTGTTTTTTGCTCTCCACAAATCCATAAGCAGTATAACATTTCTTTTTGCCATCGCATGAACTTGGCATTTTTAACTAGCTGGGGATTAGCTTTCTGTGTGTTCATGAAGCATTAAAGCTTTGCTGAACAAAACAGCTCCTTCTGACCTCTGCTAGAAAAATGGAATATTTTTAAGCATGCTCTTTTATTAATGGATTTTTCCATTTGTAATTCTTTCCCCAAATCTCTTCCCTGTGGCTCATGCTGTTAGCCCTGCTTGTGTGACAGTGTCTAGAAAAAGCATTATTTGTGTCCTGAAACAGTTCAATGAAATTTGAGGTCACAACTAAGTTATACTATATTTGGATAATTAGTAAATAGTTTAGTTTATAGAATGCAAAGTCATCAGGGCCTGACCAACTTAGAGGTAAGATCCAGACGTGTATTTCACACTTCTCTCCAAGAGCAAGGAACTAGTAAGATTCTCATCTTCAATATCTGAAGAATTCTAAGTAAAGCCAATAAAATAGTTGTTTAAATATTATGAATTAAATGAAATTAAAAAAATAGCGTAGCTGCTTAGATTGGTAAATAATTAATAAATATGGTATATCTATACCATAAAAATGAACAAAATACAAATACCTGATACAAAATGGATGAACCTCAAAAACATTTTGCTGAGTAAAAGAAGCCAGACACAAAAGACCACATATTGTATGTGTCCATCTCTATGAAATGTCTAGAAAAGGCAAATCTATAGACACAGAAAGTAGATTAGTGGTTGCCTGGGCTGGACATGGGAATGGGCATTACCTATCAAGGCTTGAGTCTCTTATTGGGATGATGAAAATATTCTAAAATTGGATATAGAAGGAGACAAGATGGCTGACCAGAGACACCAGCCGCCAAATCGTCTCAGAAAGAAGGAAAAGTTTTAGATGAAAAAGAAAAACAAATAAACATAGATCAGGTATAATTCCAAGGGTAAAGGGCCAGAACTTACCAGAGATTCCATGGGAAGAAGTGGTGGAGCAGAACAAGAAGAAGTAAGGTATCAGCAGAGATCAACCTCCGAGAGGCTTGGAGTCCAGTGAAAAGGGTAGGTGGAGCAGTTTGTTTCTCCCTCCATCACATCTCTGGAAGTCAGCAGGTTCCCACCCTGCTGGAGAGCCTTTCTGCCCTCGCAAATCCAAAAGCTGCTGCCGCCAGTGAACTGGGAGCTTCGTGAGGACAAAGCACTAGGCTGCCAGCCCCCTTGAGGTTGCTTCCCATCACCAGAGACCTGGGCTGAGACGGCAGGCACCATATTGCTTCTCCACCCACCGTGTGCCTTTGTCCTCTCCAGGGGGCTGCAACCCCTCAGTTTTCATCTCACTCATTACCACACAAACATTTCCCAACTCCGGCCTAGAGTGCAGAAGCCACAGAGGGCCGGTGGGTCCTGAAGGATCTGCACGACCCCAGAGCCTGGACTTTCCAGGAGGGCTGCCTTCTGGAGACAGGGACAGAGACAACCAGCATGCCAGCTTTCCTCCATTCAGACTCTTTTCCTCCCCTTCCCCTCCCTGACCCAAGGCTGCTGAGAGACACTATTGAGCCGGTGCTCCCAAGAGCGGCTGCTTGCACTCTGTTGGGACATCTACCACACCAAGGCTTCCACAGAGAGTAGGACTCAAATTTTTTTCTTACAGAAAGGCAGTGGACTAAGGGATGCTAGGACTATGAGGTCCCTGCTAACTAGCCCTCCCTGGTGCTGCCTGCCTGGCTGCTCCTTTAGATCTGGGCACACCCCAAAGCAGAGGGACATCAAACCTGATTGAGCACCCCATAGGAAAGTTGGGACCAACACGCTTCTTGCTGGCACAGTCAGGGATTGATCATGGGGGACCCAGCTGCAGGCCAGATCCGGTACCCCAGAAATTGATCATGTTGCTTGTGGGCATGGAGGGGAGATTTGTGAACTAATCTTGGGGGGCAAGGGAGCCCACGTGGGCAGAACTGAAAAGAGAGTGAAGCATGGGTCCCAGCCGCAGTGCACTCAGGGAGCAAGCCCCACCCATAGGAAGGCTGTGCTCTCAGCCCAGGGCTGGATCCTGGACAGGGAAGCTCCCAACCCATAGCACCATCATGGGAGAGCTCAGCTACTTAGAACTCCTGCCTGCTGGCAGATGCCTGAGGGAAACTGCAGAGCAGGAGAGGGAGGAGAAGAGTGAAACCTGCTCCTGACAGCCAGATTGTGAATCAATCTCAGACAACCCCTCTCCAACAAGCAGATTGGGTGGAGCCCCTTGAGTGCCTCCCTGGTGGCTTTCTCCAGAAGCCTGGGAATGGACCTTGGGTCCCTGCTGAAACAGCTACCTTACTACTTTTTGTGAAGCCTGAGAGCAGGCTCACACAACCCAGCACTGCCTAGCCTTACTCCCCCACCTGTCTCTACTGTGGTGGAGAATAAGGACTCACCTCGAAGTCTCAGGGCCCCACCCACCACCTGGGGCATTCGAGTGCTTCTCCTGAGGGACTGGAGCTGGTCACAGGTCCCAAATACAATACTGCAGCTTGTTCCTTCTGGCAAGCACCACCTAGTGACAAGGAGGTCAATTTACACAGCCCTTAACAATAATTATTGACTGGGTATGGTTGATTTTTACCCACAATACAACCTAGTGTCTCAGATATCAAACTGGGTGCACCAATACAATTCACACTGTTAAGAAGACCACAGGGCTGGGGAAAGAGAAAGGATATCAAAGAGCTCCATCTTCCCTGATCAATGAGAGAGGGAATCTGCCCACACACATAGTTAACCACTGCTACAGCCTACAAACAACTGATACTGGGAAAACCACCATACTAAAGACATTCAAAACCAAGGCATCTGTCCACAGTCTAGATCACCATCAAAGCACCCACAAGCAAAGCTAAAGTTTCTTACCCAACATATGCTACAGAAACTCCCTCATGAGTGGGTGGGGCAAGCCCCATCTAAACAAAAGGAAATAGAAAAATAAGAAGCAAAAGCTGAGAAGGAATCAGTGAAAGAACTCTGGAATTATGGAAAATCAAAGAGAAAGGATACCCCCAAAGGGGAACACCAGCTCTCTAGCACTGGATACCAAACAAATTGAAAATATTAAAATGACAGATAAAAAATTCCAAATATGGATTATAAAGAAGCTCAATGAAATCCAAGAGAAAATGGAAAATCAACTCAAAGAAACCAGAAAAACAATTCAGGAAATGAATGAAAAATTCACTTAAGAGATCAACATATTGAAAAACAAACAAACAAACAAAACAAGGAGAACTTCTGGAAGTGAAAAATTCATTTAAGAAAATACAAAACGAAGTGGAAAGTGTTAAATATAGACTAGACCAGGCAGAAGAAAGAATCTCAGAGCTTGAAGACAACTCTTTAGAATTAATGCAGTCAAAAATAAAGAACAAAGAATTAAGAGTCCTAAACAAAACCTACAAGAAATATGGAATTTTATAAAATGGCCAAATAAAAGAATCATTGGCATCCCTGGGGGTGAAGAAGAAAACACACAGGACTGGAAAACCTATTTGAGGGAATAATTCAGGAGAACTTCCCTAGTCTTGCTAGAGATTTAGACACCCAGGTACAAGAAGCTCAAAGAACACCTGGGAGATTCATTGCAAAGAGGCAATAACCAAGACACATAGTCATCAGACTGGCCAAAGTCAACATGAAGGAGGAACACCTGTGAGCCATGAAGGGAAAACATCAAGTGACCTACAAAGGAAAACTCATCAAGCTAACTGCAGACATCTCAATAGAGACCATACTAGCCCCACCTTCAGTCTTCTTAAACAGAACAACTGCCAGCCTAGAATTTTGTATCCTGCAAAACTAAGTTTCATATATGAAGAAGAAATAAAGACTTTTCCAGACAAGCAAATACTGAGGGAACTTGTAAAGACCAGACCTGTCCTGCAGGAAATATTCAGAAGTGCATTATACATGGATCAGTACAATAGAAACCCACCACTGTAAAACCAACCAAAAGCTAAAGCTCAGAGCTCATATAAAATGATAGCACAAGAGGTAAAACAAAGCAATAAGATACTACTCAACAGGATGAACAGAACAGCATCCCATATATCAAGTCTATCAATCAACATGAATGGTCTGAATGCCCCACTCAAGAGACATAGGCTGGCTGAATGGATGAAAAAGTACAACCCAGGTATCTTCTGTCTCCAGGAAACACATCTAACCCACAATAACTCATACAGACTGAAGTTGAAGGGATGCAAAAAAATATTCTATGCAAACAGAAACCAAAAGAAAACAGCTGTAGCCATTCTCATATCAGATAAAATTGACTTTAAATCAACAATAGTAAAGAAAGACAAAGATGGTCATTCTATAATGAAGGGAGCAATTTAGTAAGAAGAGATAACAATCCCAAATATTTATGCATCTAACACAGGAGCACCCAGATTCATAAAGCAAACACTACTAGAGCTAAGCAACAAGATAAACATCAGCATCATAATTGCAGGGGACTTCAACACCCCACTGACAGAACTGGACAGTTCATCCAAGCAGAAAATAAAGAAACACTGGACTTAAATGGGACTCTAGAACAAATGGGCCTAACAGACACTTATAGGACATTTTACCCAAAAACTACTGAATATACATTCTTCTTATCACTACAAGGAGCCTTCTCCAAGATTGATCATACTGTAGGCCCCAAACCATGTGTCAACAAATTCAAAAAAAATAGAAATCATACCATATATCTTCTCAGACCATAGTGGAATAAAACTAGAAATCAACTCCAAGAGAAACACTCAATTCTACACAAAGTCATGGAAATTAAACAACCTGCTGCTGAAAGACTATAGCTTGAATAGTGAAATTACAATGGAAATCAAAAGATTCCTTGAACTGAACAACAAAGGAGACACAGTCTACCAAAATCTATGGGATTCAGAAAAAGCAGTCGTAGGGGGAAAATTCATAACCTTGAATGTCTACATCAAAAAGACAGAAAAGTCACAAATTAACAATCTGGCGACATATCTCAAGGAACTAGAAAAGGAAGAACAAACCAAACACAAAGCCAGCAGAAGAAAAGAAATAACTAAGGTCAGAGCAGAACTAAATGAAATGGAAAACAACAAAACAATACAAAGGATCAATGAAACAAAAATTTGGTTCTTTAAAGAGGTAAACATAATTGATAGACTTCTTGCCAGATTAACCAGGAATAGAAGAGAAAGGACCCAAATTAGGTAAGTCAGAAATGAAAAAGGAGATATTACAACTGATACCACGGAAATACAAAATATCATCTGTGAATACTATGAAAATCTCTATGCACATAAACTCAAAAATGTAGAGGAAATGGAAAAATTCCTGGAAACACACAACCTCCCAACACTCAATCAGGAAGCTATAGAACCCCATGAGCAGACCAATAATGAGCAGCAAGATTGAAGCAGTAATAAAAAATTTTTCAACAAAAAAAGCTGTGGACCAGATGGATTCACAGCCAAATTTTGCCAGACCTATAAAGAAGAGCTGGTATCCATACTACAGAAATTATTCCATAACATTGAGGAGGGAATCCTCCCCAACTCATTCTACAAAGCCAGTATAACCTTGATATCAAAGCCAGGAAAGGACACAGCCAAAACAAAAAACAAACAAAAAAAAACTGCAGACCAATATCTCTTATGAATATGGCTGCAAAAATCCTCAATAAAATACTAGCAAACTGAATTCAACAGCACATCAAAAAATAATCCACTATCACTAAGTGGGCTTCATCCCAGGGATACAAGGATGGTTCAACATATGTAAATCAATAAATGTGATTCACCACATAAACAGAAGCAAAAACAAAGACCATGTGATCATCTCAATTGATGCAGAGAAAACATTCAACAAAATTCAGCACCCCTTCATGATAAAAACCCTCAGCAAACTAGGCATAGAAGGAACATACCTCAAAATCATAAACGCCATATATGACAAACCCATAGCCAACATCATACTGAATGGGGAAAAGTTGAAAGCATTCCCACTAAGAACTGGAACAATGCAAGAGTGCCCACTGTCAACCCTTCTATTCAACATAGTGCTGGAAGTCCTAGCCAAAGCAATCAGGCAAAAGAAAGGAATAAAGGGCATCCAAATTGGGAAAGAGGAGGTCAAACTATCACTTTTTGCTGAAGATGTGATCTTGTATCTAGAAAACACCAAAGACTCCACCAAGAGACTCCTGGAATTGATAAATATATTCAGCAAAGTCTCAGGTTACAAAATCAATGTACATAAATCAATAGCATTCCTATACACCAATAACAGTCAAGCTGAGAGTCAAATCAAAGACTCAATGCCATTCACAATAGCCAAAGAAAATAAAATACCTAGGAATATACTTAACCAAGGAGGTGAAAAATCTCTACAAAGAGAACTATGGAACACTAGGAAAGAAATCATAGATGACACAAACAAATGGAAGAACATATCATGCTCATGGATCGGTAAAATCAACATTGTTAAAATGCCCATACTACCGAAAGTGATTTACAGATTCAATGCAATCGCCATCAAAATACCAATGTCATATTTCATAGATCGAGAAAAAATAGTCCTATGCATTGTTGGAACCAGAAAAGAGCCTGAATAGCCAAAACAACCTTAAGCAAAAAGAACAAAGCTGGAGGCATCACATTACCAGACTCCAAACTATACTACAAGGCTATAGTAATCGAAACAGCATGGTATTGACACAAAAATAGAGACATAGACCAATGGAACAGAACCCCATATAAAACAATCCACATACAACCAACTGATCTTTGACAAAGAAGACAACAATGTACACTGGGGAAAAGAAGTCCTATTCAATAAATGGTGCTGGGACAATTGAGTAGCCACATGCAAAAGAATGAAACAGGATCCATATCTCTCACCACTCACAAAAATTAATTCAAGATGGATAAAACACTTAAATGTAAGGCAGAAAACTGTAAGAATTATAGAAGAAAACTTAGGAACAACTCTTCTAGATACTGGCCTAGGCAAAGAATTTATGAAGAAGACCCCAAGGGCAATCGCAGCAACAACAAAAATAAATAAATGATACCTAATTAAATTAAAAAGCTTCTGCACAGCCAAGGAAACAATCAACAGAGCAAATAGATAACCTACAAAATGGGAGAAAATATTTGCATGCCACACATCCGATAAAGAGTTAATAACCAGAATCTACAAAGAACTCAAGCAAATCAGCAGGAAAAAAACAAACAGCCCCATCAAAAAGTGGGCAAAAGACCTGAACAGAAGCTTCAAAAGAAGATAGACAAATGGCCAATAAACATATGAAAAATGTTCAACGTCACTAATCATCAGGGAAATGCAAATTAAAACCACAATGAGATATCACTTTATCCATGTTAGAATGGCTTCTATTAAAAAATCTGAAAACAATAGATGCTGACACGGATGCAGAGAGAAAGAAATGCTTATACACTGTCGGGGGGGCTACAAATTAGTACAACCTCTATGGAAAACAGCATGGAGATTTCTCAAAGAACTAAAAGTAGACCTACCATTCAATTCAGCAATCCCAATATTAGGTATTTACCCAAAGGAAAAGAAGTCATTTTATCAAAAAGACACCTGCACTTGAATGTTTATTGCAGTACTATTCACAATTGCAAGTGCCTATCAATTCATGAGTAGATTAACAAAATGTGGTATATGTATACCATGGAATACTACTCAGCCATTAAAAAGGATGAATTAATGCCTTTTGCAACAATTTGGATGGGTCTGGAGATTATTATCCTAAGTGAAGTATCTAAAGAATGGAAAAACAAACACCACATGTACTCGCTATTAAATTGGAACTAACTGATGAGCAAACATGTGCACAGAGGTAAGTAAAACTCAGTGGAAATCAAGCAGGGGAATGGGGGAGGAAGGGATGGGTGCAAACCTACCTAACGGGTACAAGGGACACTATCTGGGTGATGGGCACAGTTATAGCCCTGACTCAAGCATTACAAAAGCGATCCATGTAACCAAAAACATTTGTACCCCCATAATATTTTGAAATAAAAGAAATTTTAAAAAAGAATCAGAAAAAAATACCACAAAGATGACATAGATAAATAAACTATGGTATATCCATACAATGGAATATTCTTTAGCAATAAAAAGGAGTGAGCCCTTAAGCCATGAAAAGTCATAGAGGAATATTAATAGCATATTATTAAGTGAAAGAAGTCAATCTGAAAAGGCTACATACTATATAATTCAAGCTATATGACATTCTGGAAAAGGCAAAACTATGGAGACAGTAAAAAGATCAGTGGCTTCCAGGGGTTAGGATGGAGGGATTATGAATAGGTGACACTGGGGACTTTTAGGGTAGTGAAACTTTTCTGTATGGTACTATAATGGTAGACACATGATATTATGCACTTGTCAAAACCTATAGAATGTACAACACAAAGAGTGAACTTTAATGTAAACTATGCATTTTGGTTAATAATAATACATCAAGATTGGCTCATCAATTGTAACAAATGTACCACTCTAATGCAAGATGGAAATCATAGGGGAAATTGTGCTCAGGGGAGAAGGGTGTGTGGGAACTCTCTATCCTTTCTGGTCAATTCTTCTGTAAATTTAAAACTTCTCTAAAAAAAGTCTACTAATTAAAGCAAAAAAGCCTAGAAGATTCAAAAATAAATAAATAACATTGGATCATGGTGATGGTTGCAAAACTCAGTAAGTTTGCTAAAAATCTTTTCTTTGTACATTTAAAATGCATAGTTTTATGCTGTGTAAATTATGCCTCAATAAAGTTGTAAAAATATAGATACTTAGGTCTATAATACTACATATACTGCTTCTTAAGGTCATCATTCTTTTCCATGGCAATAACAATCTCAAATGTCAACCAAAAACTACCACCAAAAAGTAAAGGGCCTTTAAAATACATGTAACTAATAGAAAGTAGTAGATAATTTATTCATCCTAAAAGGAGCAAAAAAAAAAAAACCAAATAAGCAAAAAGAATATCAACAGTTCTCCATGACCACTTAGTTTCAGAAACCTGTTACTCTGTCGTCTAAAAGCATAAATATTATCCTCATTTATTCTATGCTAACAAATACTATAAATAATCTCATTAACACTTTTTAATAGTATTTCTCCAAAACCTGAGTTGAATAAATATGTATTATACTTTCAGAAAGCACACAAGTAGTTGCATCTCTTCTAAAATACCGAATGAATAAAAAAATACATTTTGTACATTCAAATAAATAACACCGGTAAAATTTCCCTTCTGGTTTCAAATATCTTAGTGGAATTTGACAATTTCATAAAAATGAACTCATTGGAGGACTTGTATTCAAGATTATGGGCAGTCATATAAATATTTGAAAGACTTTTTTTCCATCTTGCAAATATGTTTCAGCCTTTAGTATATGGAACTACCTATTTTTAGCACTATCTTTGTCATATCTATGCACATTTGGAGCTCCTCTCTATGCCGACTTTTTTTTGAGAGAGAGTCTCACTCTGTCACCCCAGCTAGAGTGCAGTGGTGTCATCATAGCTCACTGCAACCTCAAACTCCTGGGCTCAAGTGATCCTCCTGCCTCAGGCTCCTGAGTAGCTGGGACTACAGGTGCATGCCACCACAGCCGGTTAATTTCTTCTATTTTTAGTAGAGACGGGTTCTTGCTCTTGCTCAGGCTGGTCTAGAACTCCTGAGCTCAAAGGATCCTCCTGCCTCAGCCTCCCAGAGTGCTAGGATTACAGGGGTGAGCCACCGTGCCTGGCCTCCATGCCAATTTTTAAGGAGTTTCATTCAGTGGTTATCTTTATATTTTGTTTGCTTTCTTTTTATTCATGTTGAGATTTGAATTTTTAATGTAGATAATAAACAACTGACTTACTTTGAATACTTTGAAATTTATTTTTTATTATGGATAATGGTTTAATGGTAATTCTTCATTTGTACTTATAGCCATTGATCAAAGAAGCTAACTGATGTCTAAGGAGATTCAGCTTATGACTTTGGCCTCTGAGGGAGTAGTCAATAATCAGCAGAAGTCCTCATATCCAAAATGCACCTTTTTGGTTTCAATAATTGACTTACCCAATAGAGGAAGTATTTGGAAAATCTGTCACCTTGGTATACCATCCACTGGCCAAGATGCTCAATGCTGTTCAATGTTGAAAATAGACAAGTTCTAACATATGAACTGCCTGGTCATAAATCTCAAAGGCCTAAAAGAGTCAGGTGTACATCAATATGAATTTGAGCCTGGAAAACAGATAAGTCATTTAAAAGGGGCAACCATCACCTAGTTCTAATTAAGCTTTGCTGCATGGAACAGCATACCCAGTGTGATATGATCTTCTGAATTTTCAAGGGAAGCCAAAAAGCTGGATACTCATATGAAATGTCCCAATTGTTAAATGTTGACAACTTATTCAAAAAATTTTAAAACATTATACATGGGAAACAAAACTTACTAGAGGACTGGGTCTCCTAGTGGCCAACTGAGTACTTCTGCCTTACAATGCAATTTCGTCCATTTTTCGCTGTGCTGGTCTTTTTGCCTAAAACATCTTCCTCTTCCGTACTTACCAAGCAAACTACTAATTTTCTATTTTTCTATGAAATCTTCCATTGTATTCCTGGTTCTCCTCCAATATAGCACTTTTTCCTGTGTTAAAGTATTTTTTGTGTATAATTATTTAAATGACTATAGTGGAAAATTATTCCTGGGTGTTCCTTAAACACAGGGTGTCTTCTGTTCTCGCTTTGTGTTCACAGCATAGTAACTGACAGACAGTTGACACTCAAATGTTTGATGAATAAGTTAGTGAATTAATTACTTAAATTGAAAAAGATCAGCTTTACATTTTAATTCTGCTACTGATTTTTTATATGATCTTGGAAAAGTCACTTACACTTCTGGGTCTTCAATTTCCTCACTTGTTTGATGAACACACTGGATTGGATTCCCCCTGTGGTCTTTAATATTCTATTTTGATGATGGTGAGATCATGATAATAACATTACTAGTAATATCAGTAGGAAATGAATGATGTCTATTCAACCCTTACTATGTGAAGGAACTGTGATTAGTGCCTTCAATACAGTATCTTATTAATCTTCACATGATATTATAACATAGGTATTATGTCTGTCCCCATTATATGGATAATAAAAGTAAACTTGGAGAAATACATCTTGTTTTAAAACTTTTTCATACTAGAAATGCAAAAAGTGTATTGTCCAATTCACTGTCCCTTCTTTTTTTTGCTCTAGTTTGTAAATCACAATAACTGAAATTTCCTTTGTTTCTCACTTTAATTACAATAAGTAACAAGGCTAGTAATCTTCTGTCTGACTCTATATAATACTGCATTTCTCCCACACCAAGTCACACAGAGCCATGCTATTCAAAGTGTGGTCCATGAACAAACAGCATCAGCATGGGAGCTAACAACTATGGGAGCTTGTTAGAAGTGTGGAATCATTATCCCCAGCCCAGACCTGAGAACCAGAATCAGCATTTTAACAAGATCCCCAGGTGATTCCCGTGCATTTTAAAGTTTCAGAAGTGCTGGCATAGAGGAAATTTATTCCTGGTTTATCACCATAATCCTATCAATAAGAAGATAGAAGCAGTGCCTTCAAAAAAAACAAAAGGAGAGAAGTGTAGAGTCAAATCCACATTTAAGAAAATACTGGAATATCCATTTGTGTCTCTCTTAGTTTGTTCAGAATGCTATAACAAAATACCAGAAACTAGGTAGCATGTAGTCAACAGACATTTATTTCTCACAGTTCTGGAGGCTGGGAAGTCCAAGATCAAGGCACCAGCAGATTTGGTGTCTGGTAAGGGTGATCTTCCTCATAGATGGCACCATCTTGCTGTGCCTTCACATGGTGGAAGGGGCAAAGCAGCTTTCTGGGGCCTCTGTGACAAAGGCACTCATCCCATTCATGAGAACTCTGCCCTCATCATCTAATCACTTCCTAAAGGCCCCACCTTTTAATAACATTACCTTGGGGGGGGTGAGGGACAAACGTTCAGACCATAACAGTGCCCATTTCTACTTTACATGGTAATGTCTCTTGATAAAACAGTTTATTTACCAAGTTTAGTGTCCAATTGTTGATCATTATTTCCTTTTAGACTTGGCATTTCTGTTTTAGTGAAAGTTTCACTTACTACATTTTCATCCTATGGAGAGTTGTGAATCATAATAACTGAATTTATATTCTTTTCAGAGACTTTAATTTCAGATATTATAAAGAAATCAGACTGTTTTGAAATGAAATCTTTTGTAATTTGGGGTTTTTTTTCCTTCTGTAGACACTCATGCATCCTACATCAATTCTAAGCCACAATAACAAAAGGTCTTCAGTTGAAATCATTACTAATAATTGCCATTGTTGAGCACAAACAGATACTTTCTTGAGTGATAAGAGGACAAGAAAAGGTTAGGTGCCTCGCTGTTGTTCAGTAAGTCAGAACAACTGCTACAATGTGAGCCCAAAAAAATTCTTTCTTTTCAGTGAGCACAATCTTCTATTTCTTGTTTTGAAAAAAAAAAATGGTGTCTAGGTAGCTGAAATGGATAGAACAATGGAATATGCATCACCTTGGTTCTGTGCTGTTTTGAGAGGAAGTGATTCTTCCTTTTTTCTTCGTCTCTTCTTGGCTAACTGGGTATACGGGGAAGAAACCTCTCCTCTGTAACTGCACAGGCTTTAAAAGTGTTCTTATTGTTATATAAGAATCTGTTTCTCCTGGGGATCATATCTGATGTTTCTCATTGAATTCTTCTTGGCAACCATGGGAAGGAAGATATTCATTCAAGCAAAGTCACAGTTTTGGACAGAGTAAAGTTGATCTGTTTATCAGTATACGTTTCTTTTCATTTTGCCTTATCAATGAGAAATATGACAGGATAAACCAAAACTATGTTACAATGAAATTGGTAAAAGACATCAAGATCAGCTGAACAAAATTAGGAATAAGTTTCTGTAATTTTCGTGGATTCTAATCAATAAAAGTGACCGATAGGAATTTGCCTGGAGCTGACCATTAGAAGAAGACTAGTTATTTCCTGAGTAGAGTAACTAATGTGTGGTTAGAGATGGGGGGAGGTTATTAATAAGGCATGTAACAAATAGGCAAACAGAGTCTGGGGCAGGACACCCAACTAAGACACCAGCAAAGAGTCAAAGCTGAGCTCGTTCATCCCAAACATTGCTTCTTTCATTAAATTTGCCTATTTCTAAGAGTCTTTGTATTGTACATGCTGGGATAGTAAGTTTTCCATCCTGACTCCTATTTTCTTCAATGATCCCCTGTTCTTCCAACCCAATAATAGCCCTTATTGGTGAGCTCTACTTGAGACTCTAATAATTTCTTTGCGGTATAGCAAGGGTCTTATTTTTCTTCCTTAGCATTGTAGCTGCTTAAGAGTCATGCATTTTCAAAAATGGCATTTTAAAATAAGCACTTTTTACATGCAAAAGCCTTCTTGCTCAGCAAGTTCAGCTGACTTTTCTGGAAAATTCTTTAGCAATTTTTGATAGTTGCACATGCACCATGAGCCCTGTCTTATGGTGATTATACTAAGCTGATTCTTCCTGAATGTTTTATTCTTATTTCTGTTGCTTATAACAATACCTGAAACTGGGTAATATAAATAATAATTTATATAAAAAATAAATTAAAAATGGATTTATTTCTTATAGTTATGGAAGCTCAGAAGTCCAAGGTCAAGGGGCCACATCTGGTGAGAGCCTTCTTGCTGGTGAGGACTCTACAGCATCCCAAGGTGGCACAGGACATTACATGGCAAGTGGGCTGAGCATGATAACATGCTAGTTCAGGTCTCTGTCTCTTATAAAGCCACCAGTTCCCTTAATGATAACCCATTAATACATTGACCCATTAATCCCTTAATTTATGAATGAATCGATTCAGTGGGGCAGAGCCCTCATGATCCAATCACCTCTTAAAGGCCCCACCTCTCAATACTACCACCTTGGGGTTTAAGTGTTAATGTACATTTTGGAGGGGACATTCACACCATAGCACTGAAAAATATTATCATCTTTGTTTATGTCAAAAAAGTTATTTTTACCCTTGATACATTTCTTAAGTTTTTGAAAAGCTAATGCCTTTACCAACATTATCCCTTGGCTCACAAGAATATAGGTATGTGGAATCTAAGTGTATATCACGCAATTAAAAGTTTTCCTTCCTCACCATTAATCCCTTATATACATACATACATACATATGTAGATATGTGTACATACATACCTCAATAGACTGAGTGTTTATGCTCCCCCCAATTCATATTTTAAAAACTTAACCCCCAAGATGATGGTATTAGGATGTGGGACCCTTGGGAGGTGACTAAGTAATGAGGGTGGAGCCCTCATGAATGGGATTAGTGCCCTTATAAAACAGTCCCTAAAAGATCCCTCTTCCTGTGAGGACACAGGGAAAAGCCAGCAGTCTACATTGTATAAGAGGGCCCTCATGAGAACCCAACCATGCTGGTACCCTGATCTTGGACTTCCCAGCCTCCAAAACTGTGAAAAATAAATTTGTGTTGTTTATAAGCCACCCAGTTTATGGTATTTTGTTATAGCAGCCTGAACATACTGAGTCACATACGTCCATACATATCATCACTGCTGATTGTGTCCATCTGGCACTTTCTACTTTCTCCGTATACTTTACCTTGCCCTTCAAAATTGTGCTTATAGTGGAAACTAAACATTTAAATTTGGAGGCTCTCATTCCCGAGCCCTTTTGCCTTAAAATATAAGGATGTTTTTATCCAAAATTTTCTACTTTCATGACATTTCTGTTGTTTGACATTCTGTGCAATGCATTTTTTCCCCACACAGTGTAGAGTACAAAATAATTCCAAATTTTAAGAAAATTTATACAAATCCAGTGACTATTTTAAGAGTAGCTGCATCCAATCAACCAAATCAACTCAGCCATCACAGTTTTGTCAATAAAAGCCTATCATTCATGAATTTACAGTTATATGTGTGCTTGTATTGTTGATGTCAATAAGTCTTATTTAAAATAAGAAAGATTATAAAATCAGGAGGAAATATAATTGCAGCTCTATTCATTATAAGTTAGAAGTTCCCTGTGACAATAGTAGTACTGCTACGTCTCAAATAAGACATACATATCCATGGATACATATCTGTGGAGGAGGTCAAGGCATAGAGTTTCCCTTCTTCTCCCTTTTTTTACTTATCCCAAGAAACAGAGTTATTCATTCATCCATTCATTAATATTTTTGGTTTCCTCTATGTATAAGCCACTTTGCTGGCTTTGTGAGGAAATACTTGAAGACTAAACTTAAGCATAATAATGAAATTTGTTTCAATTCGATACATCAAATAGTAGGTACACTTTCTGGTTACTGAACTATGTGCTAGCTCTGAGGTAAAAGAGATTAAAAATGTACAGGATTTTGTCACAAAGATCACCGTCTCTTATAGAAAATAATACAGGAATCAAATGCCAACAGCAGACTATAATGCACTGCTAGTGATATAAATTAAAAGCATTAAAAATGAAGCCATTAATTCTTTCTAGAAGTGGAAGATAGGTAAGGAGCAAAGTGAGTAGGGATTTTATCAAGATGATGAGAATTTAGATGGGACTTAACGGTAGAAGATCAAGGCAATTTTGGGTGGTGACATTTCAGATGTGGCAGTTTGTACAAAAGCATAAGGCTGTAAGAATTTAGGGCATTCTCAGATTATTTACAATAGTCCATTAAGGCTCAATAAAATGTTATGTAATGGGGACAGTGGTAGGAGTTGAATTTGCAAAAGGAGATTGGGCTGTTAGTGAATGGTCCCAAATACCTTGCTAAAGAATCTGTCAGGTATTCTGTAGAAACCGAGGACTGTTTTGTCAAGTTGCCTTGTGATCTAACATTAACATGCAATTACAAGCAACAGTGGTCAGTTCCATTTAGATAGCTCTAGAAAGTAATTAGAAGAAACTCTAAGTGCCCTCAGTATAGAAAAGACCAAAAGTAAGTTTTTGCCACTTATAGTAACTGTGAGATATGACTACTGAAATCATCAAATCTGTGGTCATATATCTATAATCAAATCTATCACTAGTGTGATGTACAATTGAAAATTTACCCTGGCAATCATGCACTTTGTCTTCAGAGGACAAAACAGAACACTATGTTAAATCTAGACATGTTTATTTTTTTCCTAAGATATTGAAAAGCTAGATGTAAGTGTAAAGATACCTAACACTATTGTTTATTTTTTTCTCATATTTCTTTGAATATTCACCCTGTACCAAACAATGCTGGATTTATGCATTTTTCTTATAAGTTTTAAATATTAGAAAAGCATTTGTGATTTATAGCTTATGTTTCACAGAAGTTGTTTCAAATGTTCTCTCCTTATTGTTCATGGGTAACAATGAATGGCCATTCTTCAACATACTAATATAATTCTCACTTTACTTATTATTGAGATAGATAGATATGATATAAACAATCTTCTCTTCCTTCCCCATATTTTGGGAATGGTAATAGACAATAATAATAAGGTAATGATAACAATTCCTGTGAATTCTCTAGCTGATATTATTGAGCTTTTATTTTGTAATGGGCCTTGTGCTAAGTACTGACCTTTATATGGAGAACTCATTTAATTCTCACATCAATCTAGCAGAAGACTCTGCCATTTCCTTCATTTTACAGATAGTAGCTCAGGGATGTTTAGTAATTTGTTGAAATCATGTAACAGATAAGGCGTCGAGCAAGATTAAGAATCCAAGTCTGCCTGACCCCACCAGGGATTTAATTTTCTTGTTAGGAAAAGCATCTTAGCCCTATCCTACATAGTTTGCCTTATCATTATCAACCATTCCTTATCTCACATAAAATACATCCAAGAATTAAAGACTACTTAAGTATTTTTGGCATATTTTTGAAAAGGATATCATCATGTTCATACATGGTTTGTTTTTGCCATTTGAGTCTTTCTTCAATTCAACTGCTATAAAAACTATAGATTACTTTGGCATTAGCTGAGGATATTGTCCATAAATGGAATATGATAGTCTCACTTTATAATGTTATATTTCAAAAAGTCTTAGAAGATGAAAATTTTTCATATTAACACCACTACTTAATTCTTAGATTCACAAATCTGTAACTCTAACTCACTTAGAAGTTATTGATGTTTCTTTATATATCAAAATTTAACACTTAGTGATTTTGATAAACTATCATCTAAATGATGACAGGAAATTTTATAGACATCTATGTCTTATATTATAATCAGTAATACTATTTTATGAGGAACCTAAAGTTGGAGAAGACATGAGATATTTCAGAAACACTGAAAGAGCTTCTTCTCTCCTTTGTTTCTTGAATCTAAGATAGCCTTGGTATCTACTAAATACAATCCGCCCCCATAAATCTTAAATAGGCACAAAATCATCTAAGAACAATTGAACAAGAACAATCTAGGAACAAACTTGAAACAGATGTTTAAATGAAGTTCCTTACATATCTATGAGATGTCTATTTTATCCTGTATTTGTCCTTAGTAATTTATTTTTTTATTATTTTTTTGAAGGTGGGGGTAGTGAGAAGGAGCGTTCAGTTTCCTTTTTATTTTTTGAGACAGAGTCTCACTCTGTCGCCCTGAGTAGAGTGCAGAGGCATCATCTTAGCTCACTGCAACCTCAAACTCCTAGGCTCAAGCAATCCTCCTGCCTTAGCCTCCCGAATAGCTGGGACTACAGGTGCTCACCATGACAGCCAGCTAATTTTTTTATTTTTAGTAGAGATGGGGTCTTGTTCTTGCTCAGGCTGGTCTTGAACTTCTGAGCTCAATCAATCCTCATGCCTCGGCCTCCCAGAGTGCTAGGATTACAGGCATGAGCCACCACACTCAGCCCTTCCACAGTAATTTAAAAACCCAAATATGCTACTAATACTAATAATCATAAAATACTTATCAATTTTTTAAAAACTGAACTATTCTGGAATAAATATACTTTTTTATTTTGCAAGGTATTGTGGAGTTTCAATTTGATCAATTCAAGTTTTAGATGAATTGCACCCATTCTTAATAATCCATTTAATATGTATTACTGAGCTCTTACTAAGCACTAGGTACTGTGAAAGACACTGTGAACAAGAGAAGCATAGGACGTCCCTCAAATTTAAATTTTATCACAAACAAACAAAAAACTATCCCACTTGGTAATTTAATAAAGAAATCTTTAAATAGTGAATAAAAGGTGGAGAAGGCATCTAGTCTACTTCATCTGGGGTGATTGATGAAAGCCTCTCGGAGGTGACTTTGAAACTGACAAATAAAGAAAGGGAAAAAGCCTGAAATGCAAAGACCAAGAGAAGAATAGTTTTAGGTGGCTTTTTAGTTATCCATTGCTCCATGACAAATTACTTTGAAATATATTGGCTTAAAACAACACACATTCATTATAGTTTCTGTAGGTCACAAATCCAGGCACAGCTTTGCTGGGTGCTTCTGGCTCAAGATCTCTCAGGAGGTTGCAGTTGTGCTGTTTGTCTGAGCTGTGTTCTCTGAAGGCTCGACTGGGGCCCTCAATGATCCCCACTTCATGTCCTTTTGTTTAGTCTTCTCTCTTTGAATGTAGACTGAACCCAGTGATTCACTTCTAATGAATATAGCAAAGTGATGGACGGAATGTCACTTCTGTGATGAGGTTACAAAAAGACTGAGTGCTCTTTCTTGTTTGCTGTAAGAGAAGCCAGCTGCCAGTTGCCTCTCTGCCCTACAGAGAGGACCTCCTGGCAAGGCCCTGAAGGAGGTCTTTGGCCAAAAGACATCAAAGAACTGAGGCCACCAGGCATCTTAGTCTGCCTACCACAGTTGGAAAGAACAGTATGGTCCAAAAAGTCTTGAGTCACAAAATAGCTTGGAGTGTTCTAGGAATTGTCGGGAGGCCAATGTAGCTGAAAGGTGGAGGAGAGAGACAGGAATATACAATGAGGCTGAAACAGTACATACAGACCAAATAATTTGGGGCTATGTAGGTCATGGTAGGAAGCTGGGAGTGTTAAAGTAAGACTGCTTTCCAGGAGATCTTCCTTTTGATGAAAGGTATGGTATTTTTTAAAAACATGAGTAAAAGAATATAGAATATATCCAAATCCATACTTTCAATGAACTAGGGTAGCAATGTAACCCTGAATCCTCACACACACACACATCCAGTGATGAGGGAACTATGAATTATGCATGTAACATTTCTCAGCTTCTCACAGTTTTCACTAGAGCCTGCATTTCAACACTGATTGCAAACTGTCCATGAATCCATCCAAAGCCAGAAATGCTGAACAAAAGCTGCTGTTGCCTGGGACAACCCTAGCCTTTAAGCATGTTAGGACATAAATTGTGTTTCTAGGAAATTTTACAGGGGATTTTTTAAAAACTTGTCTTTGCAAACCAAATGCTTCACATAATTTGAAGTGTCTTGTAATTTTTCCAAGAATGTTGTTTGTAGCACCACTATAGAGATGAATTTTAATGTATGATTGAAGCATGTGTTCACTAAGATATTTGATCCTGTAATTTATGTTATTGTTCTTTGTATAGTCAACTCTTTCTGCCATGGAGGCAGTTTTATAGGAAATTGTCCTACTTCCATAAAGTTGATGATGGAACCTAAATATTTGCCATATAGATAAAAAACTAAGTCTAGAGACTTGTTAGATATGGAAATGAACTCGAGAAAAAATATCAAAGAAATTGAAACAATATTCATCTGTGGGGAAACAAAGTGAAAAAGAGGAATACCCCCATAATAAATATTTTAGAAATCATCCTACTTAGTTTCATTCTTTTGGGGAAGCTATTCTTTTATTTTATCATCTAAGTTATAATAATATTTTTATTAAGCAAACCAATTGATGATAGGATTTTTCTTAACTATCCGTCTATCTATCCCTCCATCCATCCATGAAGAAAATGAGGGTGAAATTATAACATTATCATGTGCACAAATAAAGTTATAACATAGTTATAACTGAGAATATTATTTCACTTTAGATTATGGATCTCTATTTTGCTAAACATTAGTGTTTTAGACATTGGTTTTATGTGTCTTAGCAACCCATTAACAAAGAGCTAATTGAAGAACAAAAAATATGTATCAAGTTATTCCCCTAAACCCCCCTTTTCAGTAATTGTTTCTTCTTTAAAGGGAACATTATTGTTCTCACAGATGGTCGAAGTGATGTATTGTGGGAAATTAAAGATACTTGGCTTTCTTCCTGAATTTTCTACTTAGCAACTAAGGCTGCTCACCCCACAAGTATTATTTTAACTCTTCCCCAGATATCCTCTTAATCAACAGCAGTAGGATCCACAGTTGGAAAACTCTTTTTTTTATGGTCCCCAAACACTATTTTACTTTCTTTTTATTACTGTTTTAAATATTTGTAACATTATAGGAAGACAGGCCATAAAGAATATTTGTTTTGGAACCAAGGGTAGAATTTAGACCAGAGCCACTTGTAGTCATCTAAACATTTAATGTTGTTAAAGGTGTTGAGAAATAGCCCTAGACATGGATTTATGAATTGATACAACCTTTCAGGAGCACCATCTAGCAAGATGTCTAAACATTTTAAATGTGTAGACCTTTTGATCTATTAACTCAACTTGTAGAAATTAATCCTAAAGGAGAGGGGAAAAAGATTCAAGTGCAAAGATAAATATAAGAATATCTATTGTAGTGGTGTTTATATTGATGAAAAATTAAACTATATGTCCATGTGGAATTGATAATAATAATACAAATAATACTAATGACCTTACTGAGTTTTTACTGTGTGACAGCAATATACTAAGCACTCTACACTTGTCATCCCACTTAGTTTTCTCCACAACCTAATGATACAGGTACTGTAATTATCCCTACTTTTCAGACGAAGAAGCTAACCAAGCTATAGAGGTGTTAAATACTAGCTCAAGGTTGTATAGCCAGTGAGTGGCAGATTTGAACACATATTATAAATTCATATTATGATGTCATTAAGATAAAGACAAGCTTGACATTTATGTACTAGCATGAATGATAGTTAAGGATTAAAAGCAGATAATAGAGCAATATGTTTACTATCATCACATTGATGTAATAATTTTCACTGCATCTGGGTTATAAACATAGGGATATTCCGTCAATCTTGTGTAAGTTGTGAGTGTTTATCTGTTTGTGTACTCTATCACATATCTTTAGTGACAGCAATCAATCACAGTGCACAGCTGGCTCCCGTATTGTCCAAAGAGAGATACAATTTCACATCCAGAAAGAAGCAGAGGTGGGGCAGAGTAAGAGGCAGTATTGGCAGTATTGGATTCCTAGCCACACTTCTACCTTTTCCAATTATTTCAAGCTGTAAAGCTTGCCTTCTGCCTAAGCCACTTTGATCCGGAACTCTTTCATTCAAAATAGTAGTGCTTTTTGTTGCTCAAAAGTCATTGTGGACCACGGGACTTTTCAGGTTACTTCATTGTGGGTTTTTCTTTTAAAGTATATGGGCAGGGATTTTGTTTCCATTTTTTATTTTTTAATCTATGCTTTCATTTCATGTATGTGAATCTTAAACACTTTTATTGCAGATGGACTAATAAAGACATGCAAAATATAATTCTTATTTAAATTTTATTTCTGCCTCACTTATCAAAGTTAGCTGGCAAAAAGTAAAAATGGGCCTATAAAAGGGCATGGTGGTGCTTGGGAACGGTTTATGATGTTTATTTGGTTCATTATTAGTGTGTTGACTGGTGACTGCCAATCAAAGACAAAACTGGAAGCTTCAACATTATTTCAGTCACAATCCTTACTGGCCAAGAATATTTTTGTTAGATTTTATTTATTAGTAATTTCTAATGAGAAAATAAGAGGTCTTTTAATAATGTTTTAATACAAAATTGTCTCAATACTGAATACACTTTCTCAGACTGTGTGTACACACGCACACTTATACACACATAGTGTATACGCTATATGTGTATCCTTGCATGTGCACACATACGTTCCTTTGCCTCCTATACCCCAAGTCATTTTCCTCCTACACTAAACATCGGTTGAGTGTCATACCGGACAGATTATGGGTTTGCCAGCACTGGCTCAAAACCATTAGCTCTTATTTGAATATGTCACAGCTTCAATTCCTAGTAAATAACACAAGTAGTCCATACTAATCATATTCCTAGAATACTTTTGGGAGCTCAGAACTTCATTATTTCTATTTTATAAGATAACTATTTTAGGGGAGATATATAAGCAATAAATTATTGACTAGTTTACTAAAACAAAAATGAAAGAGGCAGCAATAGTTAGAAAAAAGAATACTGTTCCACACATTTCAAAATCAATACCCAACACAGTGGACAAACAGAAGATAGTTGTGTTCCAGTCTTCTGGAGCATTTTTCTCTACCACTTTGGGTATAAATTGCCTTGTTATCAAGAAGAAAAAAGTCAGCAATGTTCAGGAAAGAAAGAAAGATGCATCACATTCCCCTAGTAAATTATTAACAAGGAAGATAAATTATCATGTTTTTCAGGCCCTACTATAACATTTATAAACTGCTCTCAGTCCTAAAGAAGAACTGGACAATAACCCAATCCTTGTATTTTAAAAATTATATTAAATATACTCCTCAAGATTTCAGGACAGATTTATTTTTGCCTTTCAGGTGGTACATAATAATTATTGCCAAAATCCCATTTGTTTTGGTTATTTCCTTGGACGATTTACCATTATATTACCAATTTACCATGTACTTACTCTCTAAAATTTCTGTTTTTAATTTGCTTTAAAAACATTCTTATTAAATGCTCTTTCTTAAAATCTTATTGGAAAAAAAGAAGTTCCCTTTGATATTTACTCATTTGGCATTATAAGATAAGATAGACTATCATAAGTTTCCTGGATTCATTTGCATATTCAATTGTCCAGGTATTTATTTACAGCCTGTCTATGCTACACATTGTGCTATGTGCTCCTGAGTGAGCAACTGAGAAGTGCAGCTCTTTACTTCAAGTTGAGTTTATTTTATTATGGTCAGTTGGATAAAAGTAAAACTTAAAATAATAATTACACCAGAAGTTGGTAAGGGCTATAATACCATAACCTTAATGCTTTGAGAGAAGAAGTAGAACAAATGTATTTGCCTGGGCAGCTTGGGGAAATGGACAAAGAGGTGTCATCTAATGTGAATCTTGATGAACAGGAACTTTCTAAGGAGAGAAGTTATGCCACTCTTGCTCCCACCACAGGGCCTTTGTACATGCTTTTTCCTCTGCCTGGAAGGCTATTCCCTTTTATTCCACCCTCCTTAGTCCTTTATCATATGAGGTATGACTCATCCTTCATGTATCAGCACTACCATTACTTTCGCAGGAAGGCCTTCTCTGGCTCTGCAAATTGGGTTGATTTACTGCTGAAAGAAAAGTTTTTATAGTGGTACTTTCCTTTTCTTGTAACTCTTTTCAGTTTGCAATTATATGGACATTTGTGTAGTTATTTCATTAATGTCTGTTTCACACTGCCCTGTAAGCTCCATGAAGGCACAGCCTCACTTATGTATCTCCAGCTTCTGGCAAATAGTAGACGTTCAATAAATATTAGTAAAATGAGTGACTGAATGAAATTTGCTAAGGCTCAGTATCCTCATTCTTCAAATGGTTTCATATCTATCCTGTCTCTGATGAGTTATGAAATGTGAGATGTTTAACAATATGACTGCATTTTTAGACATAATGCACTGTTGTCATTACTGTCTAATATTAGCTCAATATCTAATCCTATTTTACCCATCTTTTAAAATTCGTTATGTGAAGAATCTATTTATTTTATGTTCATATCTCTTTAGAATTGGTAAATTAAGATCACTTGCCCTCCTTAGTTGTGGTTTATATCCTTAGGATTTCTTTATGATATTTTTAATAATCCTACTTCTTTATGATCATCAGAGTGCACAGAGGTAAATTATAGCTCAGGGAAATTGTACTAGGATTTCTTATAAAAATCCACAGTATTATCAGTACTATTTCTCCATTTTTCTCTCAAACCTCAAAAAATATCATCTAATTTGTTCTCATGCATTCATTGGAAATATGTTAACACTATCTTTTATTATTTCTGGTCATTTTCAAATTTGTTTTAATAACCCTACATTTCTTCAGTAAATAGTTATTGAGTGTCTACCACACGCAAGACAATGCTTAATGCATGTAGTTATATTGTACTTTATATAATCACAGGTTAAAATATCTTACAACTCCTTAAGCAGGAACTTCCATTCTTTTTACACAACACAGGCAGACAGTCTTTTTCCCTTGTGAATATATAATCAACCCAGTTTATGCCATTGTTAGGACTTTATCTCCCTTCCAAAGTTACTACAAATTCAGAACCCAGTATATATACACTTACTTTTTCTCCCCTTTGAATCTTTTTTTCCTTTTTCTTGCAATAAGAAAACCAGTTTTCAGTTCAGACATTTCTAAGTATCCTCATTTACATTTCAGAACTAGAATGTTCTCCTGCCTTCACACATTCAGGGATTTTTTTACCAGTCTGACAGTTTTTAATTTGATCTTGTTTTTCAGGTCATGAATTCAATTTCTAAATGCTTTACTGTTTTTCGTTTTCTCAAATAGAATAATGCTCCATCCATCAATTGTTATCTCCTCATCTTCAGGGTTTTTTTTCATTTGCCCTGAACCAAGGTCAATGTTTATAAAATCTGCTTTTTACTAATTAAATCTGACATCATTTGATAATATCTATGGTACTTAAATAGCATATAAATTCATCATCAAGTGAATCCACCCTGGTGAGTTGGAAGATATTAGAAATTACCCTTACAATAATAAACAAATCATGTGCATTATTTTTAATAAATTTTTTAAAAGAAATTATTCAAACACTATAATTGGTCTGTGAACTGGTCAAATATGTTCTCTCTGGCACTCACCAGAAAGAATAGCTCTGATCACCTTTTAAAATGGTGTGTGCAAATTTTATTAATTATATGTCTCTATAGACGAGAATGTGCTGAATACAGCTTCTTTGGAACAATCTCTGCTTTGTTACTCAGAAACCTGAATTTTAAAGGGACATGAAGAGTAGCTTAAAAGCATGTAGATCAAACTAGCATAAATTTGACTGGAAGACCTCACCTCACTTTACAAAATAAAAATCAATCAATAGTGAGGAAAATAGGTATAATGAGTAAATGTTATCATATAGTGAGAAAAACCTAGGAGTCCTCCCCAAGGAATCCAGGGAAGCTCATCAGAGATTGAGGCCCATTTTCTGCTGGGCTTTTATGTGCTAAGAAAATTAAAAACGCAAATGGCAAGGAGATGTCCTTGACTGTGTAAGAGTTCTATCAGACATAATGAATTTGAAGATACCAAAGAACAATTATTATATTAATAATAAAGCAATATGTCTCCATTTTTATATTTAAATGGGAGAGTCCAGTACTAGTTATTAGAACTGATAACCAAATCTAGTAGATATTAAGTAGTACTTAATATGCATTGTCTTGTGCTGGCTTCTTTCTTTCAGATAAATCCCAAATTTACATTCAAAAGGGCATGTAATCATATGCCAACATTACTGTTTGTTGAAGCCGCATAATTTACTTAAAATTAAAGCCACAATTGTGCTCTGTTTGTTAGTGTACTTGGTAATGGGTACACTAGCCTCCCATTGAAATTTTGAAATTGATTTTTAAGCAGAAATTCTCAAAAAATCATACTAGCACATGACTGACCCTCTTGCAAGTCTGGCTCAGGGTAAACAGATGGATACGAGGGCTGTAAGCAGCTGAAGGGAAGGGAAGCTCAGAAATAAGGAAGAATGCTGTGGACTAGGGGTTGTCTACCAGCCACAAAAACACCCAGGATGCCTCTCTAAAAAGGATTCCAAAACTCAATGTGTGAAAGTCTAACAATAGTTTGAGAAGTTAAAAGGAGAGTTCTTTATTCTGAGATCTAAATGAAACCTGATAATGCTTAATCACACCTCACTCTTTAGACACACTCCATGATGATATATATTCAGTATTTCATAAGTGAGCTTTTATTTTTCTTTATTATTTGCTGTCACAAATGCACAGAGTTGACTAGCTGAAGATTTTCTACTCTTGGCATAAACTAATAATTGTCATCATTCTCTCAATTGTACTAAATTTATGAGACCTATCATTTTTATCGCTTCTAAGGTCCAAATGCAATAAAGCATTCAAATGGTTACGCAAATATTTTTACACAAGCACAAACAGTGATAATGTTGAAACTGAACCACCGGCTTGCATGCAGCGCTTTTATGAGATTGCTCGAAAAGTCCATTGTCAATTGATGTGTGAAAGAATTAACTCATTGTACAAAATTATTAAGAGTTGCTAATGTGTAATAAGTGAGTGTTTATTTTGAGAATTAAAGCACATTTTTAAAATTTAGGGGGCAACTGTACAAGAATTTTATTTGTTTGTTTTCATGTATTTGGAGGAATGTTAAATGCAAGCTAATAAGAGATAATGAATAATCACCCTTAACAATGCAGTTGTTATATTCAGGCTACATAGTGAATGTTTTATTCCATTTTATTTTGCTATAACTGAATATCTGAGACTGGGTAATTTATTTTAAAAAAGAAATGTATGTCTTACAGTTCTGGGGGCTGGGAAGTCCAAGATCATGGCACTGGCATCTGGGGGCTTCTAATGAGGGTCTTGTGCTGCATCATAACATGACAGGGAAGTGGGTGCATGCAAAAGGGGTAAAACACTAGGGGAGGGCTTGTGTTATAACAACCCACTCTCACGGTAACTGATCCAGTCCTTTAAGAGTGAGAACTCACGAGAATTAACCCAGTCCCTCTAAAGTGTCATTAACGGAAATCCAAATAGGGATTCCTATTAATGACTTAATCACTTTTTAAAGGCCCCACCTCCCAACACTGCCATACCAGAGACCAAATTTCCTACGCACAAATTCTGGGGGACACACTCAAACCATCTACTGGGAAGGTCTTAGTTAGCTGTGGACAGAGAGAGAAGAGTGGGCTTTGGGGGAATATATCTTTGAAGCCATCTAATCTAATTTTCATGGTTCTTCAGAGTCTTTCTACCTCGAGGCTTTTTCCTCCAGGACAGTGAGCCAATGAAATTGTTAGGCTTACATTTCTCTTTGCTTTTCTGAAATTGATTTATTTAACTGCAGATTCTATTTTTCTGATGTTTTGTTTTGAAGGTCATGCCTAATTGTTTCCATCTCTAATAACATATTAATTTTGAAATACCTGTTGTTTTTGAAGCTTCTTATTTCTGTGACACTGGGCAGGGGATATATTGACTAAATTTGCACAATCTTCTCACTAGATTGATGGTTTACATCAGGGATTGTCACAAATGCTGGTTTCAAGTTTACCCTTTGAGCTTATTAAGGTCTTAGGAAAAGTTTTGGAGATCAAAGAGGGGAACATAGTTTTTTTCAAGTCTTGTCCATCTATTATCACTAGATAATATGCAATAGAAGACAAGAGAGGAATGCCAGCAGTCCAATCTGCAGGAACAATTGTGGAATGACTCTCTTTCTTCCCACCTCCAGAATCAAAGAGCACCATGGGATCATCTCTGAACAGCAGTCTGGGCTGGCATCCAATACTGTCAATGCCCAGTTAGACACAGCTGCAGAATCTCCTAAAAAAAAAAAAACTTCATGCCAGTGTACTTATTTAAGAAAATAAAACAAATATGATAACATTTGTTAAAGACTATGCTTGCTTTTTGAGCCAATTTCGTGAGAAATTCTAGCTGTGAAAGCCTGAGGCAGGTTCACTCTAATAAGACATATGAGTGGACCAAGCCTTCTGCGATATGCAGAAACAAGTCTGACTCTTAAAATGTTCGTTACACCCATGGTCACTAGGAATCATTAGCCAGGCTGAGACTGCATAGAGAAAGAAGAGAAAGGGCTAATTATGAATTGAGTTTAATTAAATCTCTGGAGCCAAAGTGAGTAAGAAATGGAAGAAAGATTTTTTTCAGAGAGGTTAACTTAAATTTGACCTTTCTCCTAGACTCATTGTTGCAGGCACAATTGCCCCCATTTTATCAGATAGATAAAACCTTGGGAGCAGAGAGTCCAAGGGGCTGGTCCCACATTAAACAATCAGAAAGAGGCAAAGTCAGATTCGGGAGCCGACTGCGCAGAGACCATATGGTAAGAGAGGAAGCAAGAAAGAGGGGGGGAAGGTGCCAGGGTCTTTTTTTTAAACAACCATCTCTCACAGGAACTAATCCAGCAGGAACTCTTTCACCCCTGAGAGAGGGCATTAATCTATTCATGAGGGATACACCCCCATGACCCAAGCTCCTCCCACGAGGCCCCACCTCCCAACATTGCCAGATTGGGGTTCAAATTTCAACATGAAGTTTGGTAGGAAGAAACATCCAAACCATAGGAGTCGCTAAAGACAACTAGACTCTCCTGGTGCTGAGGTATAAGAGAAGGTAACTTGGGAGCCCAGTTGCTTGGATTTAAATCTCATCTTTTTCCATATACGCTAGAGACTTTAGGCAATTTACTTAGCCTCACTGTACCTCAATTTCCTCATCTATGAAATGGAGAAGAAGATAAATAACAGTTTTGTTAGGATTGCATTAGTTGGTGTATAGAAATCTACTCGTGTATGCTGTCACCATTATACTACTATGCTATTTCCTCCCAAGTTCTAACCCCCATTTCTAAGAAAGAAAAAATGTAAAAGGAAAATAATTGTGTGCATGAATTCCTGAATAATCAAAATGTTCAGACGTCACTTGGCTTATGGAGATAGTAAGATAAACTCACACACGCATGCTCATATTTATAAATACATGTGTTTATATCAATTTTTAAAATCAAGAAATAATTTTAGAAATAGTAACTCCACTTAGACTGTGCTCTATTTTCTTTCCCCTAATTAATGCAAAATCTACATTACAATGGCTTTAAATGTTTGAAGAAATGAAACTATTCAGAAGTTTACATAAGGAAGCAATTTGCTTGGATTGAATAAGGTAATGCATAAGTATGTAAAACCCTTTCTCTGTAAATGCTGTTTTTAATTAGGAATGGAGCTCTGAAAGAAATCCTAGTTATTATATCCATGAACCAAACTCAGGCAACCATTTTAATTGGAACAGAAAGAACCAAAATCCAGAAGATTTATCAAGGAAAGTTAAAAAAAAAGAACCCTAGTTCATAGGAAACAACATTTTGTGTTCTTTTTCTTTACCCCAGCACAATGACTGGAATAATCCCCTTGTCAGAGGAGATGGATGGCACACATTTGGGATTCTGCAGGGCATTAAATAGTTGTTGCCATGTCAAACAACTCTCTTCTGTTATTAATACTGAATAAAATCAACATTCTTCTTATTTCCTTAGTTGGAATATATATAAATTTATATATATATTTTTTCAATCCTGCTTTCTTTCCTTTCGGTTCTTAGCATTTGTTGTAGTTTCTTGCTCTATCAAGGCTTTACTCTTCTTTTCAGCAACTTCTCTCGTGTTTTACACATTAGCCAAAGAAATCTTGACTTTTTTTCATCTTTTTCCTTCCTTTAGCCATTTTCTTGAGGGAAATGACATGTTCTGTCATTCTCCCCAGAGTGGATTTATCCAATAGAAGTAATCCGTGTTTTTGTAATAGTCAACATCTGGATGAATGGGCAAAGGAGCAGTGGATTTGGTGAATGCTAGCCTGTAGAGGGCTGAACTTCATTTTCAATGGATTGAGCCTGCCACCCTCAACCTGATAAGACTGCCCAGCTGATTGCATCAGCTTTCCTCTTGATCAGGCACCTCTAGTGTATGGGGCCCAATTAGCGTATGGCAGGTATTGAGTAATAATCTTTCTACAAGTTAAAGAATATGGTCTAATAAGCATTAAGTCAACTGCCCAGTCCTATGTCACTTGGTAATATCTAGGGCCATTAAAGCCACACCCTCCTTAATTAACCCCTAAGGAATTAAGTCAATATCTGCTAAAATACTCCTAGCTGGTTTTGAGGTAAATTTGGCTTAGAATAGTAGCAGCAGCTGCCGCCATGGTGGGGATAATTATAGCAGTAGTAGTGACTGTAGTAGTAGTAACAGTAGTGAATTATTTTTGAGTGCTTACTATATGCCAGGCACTGTTTTAAATGCCTTATATGCATTCTCTCATTGAATCCTTGTAACTAACTGATAGAAAGGAATTATTATTATTTATACCTTTTTGCAGAGAAAAAGCTGAGGCCAAGGAAATTAAATAATTTGCCTAAGATCACATAGCTAGTATGTATTAGGGCAGGGATTTAAATATACAAGTCTCTCTTCCTCCAGAAGTGAAGCTGTTTTCCCGGATTCATACTGTCTTGCATGATGTTATATAAATTTTTCCAGAGTGTGGTGAAAACTCTTGGGAATTGAGATTCCTGTCACTAGATCTGTCTGACTCCAGAGTACACATATTTAACCAACATATAATGCAGTCCTCCTTAAAACTGAATATTTTGGATCGTTGCATAGGGAAAAGATATATTGGAGAGGCCGGTGGCAGGATCTGTGTCTATGCAGTGTTACACATTGAAAGGGCATATCCTTCCAGGATTGCTTAGAAGGAAAACGCCCAGTTCAGCTAACCCTACCATTGTTAGCCTACCTAGGTTTAGCTTCACAGTTCTTGGCTTTTTCTCACTTTACATATTCACTAAGCAAATTTCTGATCTTTATTTAAGGAGGCTTCTCTCTTGGGAAAGAATGTGCTGACCAGCTCTTCTGAATACTGGTCCCCAAGGCCATTATATTTTCCATTATCCATTATTTAATTGACTTGCTGGTATGAATTAATTATAGGTTTGAGGTAGCTTGAGACAGTTTTTTTCTTCTTCTCCAGGAATTAATCATCTCTGGATATATTGATGATTAAAAACACAGATCTGTAGAAGCAACATAGACATTGCAAATGTTTTTAATATCACGTTTGTGGGATTACAGTTATCACCTTGCAGTTTATTAAATACTCATACATTTATTTGGGTGGTCTTTTAATTAATGTCTGCCTTACACTAGGCTGTTAGCAGCACAAGAGTATGGACTATGTCTTTCTTTATTCACCAGTGCCCAACAACTGGCATAGAGCCTGGTATATGATAGGTTCTTGATAAATATTTATTGAATGATTGATGATTGAAAGCTCTTGTCTGATCCTCATCAGAAATCTTTGCTATAGGTAGAGAAGGTAACATTATTCTCGTTTTACAGATGAGCAAACTAGAGCAGATGGAACTTGATTGTGATATAGAATAACCAGTCAATTACTAATTCCATGATATTTCAGTTGTCATTTATTTATTTAGGTGCGCTATAATAATCAGTGAGGAATATTTTGTGGGTTCTCATGCTTAAACAATTTCATGGGTTTTCTTTACAAAAAATAAAAATACCTTAACCTTAATGACTGACTGTCTGGACTTTAGACAATAGGCTCTAGGAAGTAATAGATCTGTGAATTAGATGATGATATGATAAGAAGTACATATCAAGAAAACAAACTTCAAAGCATCACTAAGATACAATACGTTAGTTCTACATTTCAATCATGGAACCAAAGAAAGAGAGTAACTTGGAAAATCAAAAATACAATCTCCATTGTACTACTGAGGGTAACCACACTGAAATCCTCAGCCACAATCTTGTCCCTTCTCCTGGCACAGATGTTAATGCACTGCTTCCCTTCTACCTCACCTGCAGCTCTTTCCCAGCTTCCTGGACTTTCCTCTGCCTGACCTCTGTGAGTCCCTTAAAGCTCTGTCCTGTGTCACCATCTTCTCTGTCTGTACTCTCATGTAGTCTCATTACTTTAAATATCACCAGTGTGTTCATGACTTCCCAAATCCTTATCCTTTCCTTAAACTTTAGACTCATTTAATCAAGAACTCTACCTACATGTCTAACAGGACTTTCAAACTCAACATATCTACATAAGAACATAAGAACATTCCTGCACCTCTCCCAGCCTTCCCTGACAGAGGAAATACATCTATATTCACTCAGCTATTCTGGCCAGGAACATAATAGTCAACCTGGATTCTTTTATTTTCCCCCACACCTCACATTCAATTCATTACCAATTCTCTGTTTACAAAATAAACCTTGAAAAAAAAATTATCCTCCAAGAATTCTGGAAACATAGTGGCAGCAGAAGTAGTGGAGGTTTTGAATTTTATGAGCCACCACATAGAAACAGATAAAGTAAATAGAGAGTAAAACTCAAATTCTATGGACAGCACAGACAATTATATTAGGTGATGGTTTTCAATGCAATCCTTGCATTGAAAATAATATTTTTCCAATCGATTAGTCCCACTCCTTTCTTGCCCAAAAGAAGAGGAAACAGCAAAGAATACTCTCTCTTTACATAAACTGCTCTCCCCAAAGCTAATTATTGCTCCCCCAATGTTGTCTTTTTTTTAACTTCTATGTTTATTTATCGTAAGCTTATATAGAGTAAAAATCACTTTTTTAGTATCCAGTTCTGTGGATTTTGACAAATGCATAGAGTCATGTAAGCATCATCATAATCAAGATACAGAACAGTTCCATCAACCCAAAATATTTGCTTGTGATTCTCCTCCTTGCCTCTACTCCTGGCAACCACTGTCTGTTCTCCAGCCCTATAATTTTATCTCTTGTAGAATGTTATGTAAATGGAATCACCAAGTATGTAGCCTTTTGGGTCTGGATTCTTTAACATGGCATAATTCATTTGAGAGTGATCCATATTGTGTGTATTAAGAGTTTGTTCCTTATTGTTGTTAAGTAGTATTACATTTTGTTGATGTAACACAGTCTGCTTATCTGTTCACCAGTTATAGGCCATTTGGGTTGTTTCTAGTTTGAGTGATACCACTGTAAGCATTCATTTACAGGTTTTAGTGTGAACAAAAGTTTTCATTTCTCTTGGGTAAATACCTAGGAGTGAGATTACTAGGTTACATTATAAATGTATGCTTAACTTTATAAGAAATTCCAAACTGTTTTTCAAAGTAATTAAAAATCATAATATTTTAAAAAGAAAAAAATCTAATTTTTTGTCTTTGGAAAATGATAGGGAAAAAGCTCAATGTCATAAAAACTGGTCTATTAATGGTAAAAAAAAATCAAGCATTCATCCCAGCTTTCCTATATGAATTATACCATTAGATAACCAATTAGTAGATGAGAGAAAGTGTCTCTTTATAAAAGCATTTTTTGACACCGGGCACAGTGGTTGATACCTGAAATCGTAGCACTTTAGTAGGCTGAAGTGGGAGGACTGCTTGAGGCCAGGAGTTCAAGACCAGACTGAGCAACACTGTGAGACCCCCAGCTGGCCAAGTTCTATTTTTTATAGTAACTGACTATGCTATATAGTTATTTTGTCTGGTTTTCTGTATCTATGCTTTATTTTATAATAAGGATAATTTTTTTATTAAAAACTCTCACTGGCTCCACTCAAGCCACCTTCGTCCAAGTCTTCATCTTTTTAGAAACCCTCCCCAGCTTCCTGATTGGTCTCCCTGTTTTTTCTCTTGCCCCTGTAGTCCATTCTCCATACTGCAGTCAGAGCCATCTCTTAAGATGTACAGTTGACCCTTGAACAATGTGAGGATTAGGGACACCAACCCCTGTGCAGTTGAAAATCCACGTATAACTTTTGACTCCCCAAAACTTAACTACTAATAGCCTACTGTGGAGGGAAGTTGTACCAATAACATAAACACTCTATTAACACATATTTGGTAAGTTATATGTATTATATACTGTATTCTTACAATAAAGTAGGCTAGAGAAAAGGAAATGTTATTAAGAAAATCATAAGGAAGAGAAAATATATTTACTCTTCATTAAGTGGGAGTGGATCATGTTAGAGGTCTTCATCTTCATTATCTTCATGAGTTGAGTAGGCTGAGGGGGAGGAGGAATAAGAGGGTTGGTGTTGCTGTCTCAGGGGTGGCAGAGGCAGAAGAGGTGGAGGAGGTAGAAGGGGAGGCAGGAGAGGCAGGCACACTCCTGGGTTAACTTTTATTGGAAAAAAAATCTGCATGCAAGTGGACCCACGCAGTTCAAACCCATGTTGTTCAAAGGTCAACCGTAGATGAGATGGTATTACTCTGCTTTTTAAAACCCTCCAGTGGCTTCCTACTGCAATGAGAGGACAGTCTAAACCTCTTCCTCGGCCCTCACCCATACCTACGTCCTGAGCCCCATCTTCTCCCACACGTTCCTCCTTTGCTCAGTCCACCCTATCGTCAGGGCTCGGCACTTGCTCTTCCTCTCCCTCCAGATCTTGCCACTGCAGCTTTTACACCATCATTTCAAATCTCCAGAGAGGCTTTCCTAAGGACCTAGTTATCCTCTGTCCTGCCCCTGTATCTCTCTCTCCCATCACCCATTTTTTGCTGTTCATGGCACTCATATTCTCTTTGAAATTTTTTGATGGATTGATAATCAATATGTTTTTACGTGCTACTTCCTGTCTTTTCCCACCAGAATACTGTATAAACTTCCCAAACACAAAGAATGTCTTCTTAATTGCCGTATCTCTATAAAAAATTTTAAAAAGCCCAGCATTTTGAAGGCACTCACCTTTTAAAACTGTTTAAGTGAATAAAAAAATCAGTGAATGACTAAATAAATGAATAAATATGCTGTCTTAGCTCCACCTATGATGTCCTCATGGTACAACAGAACTGACTGTACCAGACAACTTTGCCTGGACATCACAACTATCCCTTCTCAGTACACCCCATTAGAATGACAGTCGTACTTTTCTAAGGTTGAGATACACATTGCCACAACCTTCCCTACATTGCTGAAGACTAAACTGGTGTCATCTATTTTTATCAAACCATACCTATGCTTCCTTTTGTTTGTAAACCTATAGTTCCCTATTTTGAATTAAAACCAGAGATGACAGGATTAAGATGCCAACATGGCTTCAGCTTGGAAAAGAGAAGGATGGAATCCACATGTTGGAGATAGACATCAAGACGCAGAAAGTAAGAGCATGAAGAGAGTGAGAAAGAGGGAGGCCAACACATAATGGGTGAAAAAAGTGAGCCGAGAGCAGAGCCTTCTGCAATATCACTCTGTATGAGGTAGGAGAACAAAGCAGAGCTAGAGAAGGAATATTTAGAGACACAGAGAAAGAATCATACATGGTCAGTGCTGAGGTTGTTCAGCCAGGAAATATTTTCAAGAACGAGCAAGTTAAAGTGAATTCTGCACAGAACTCCAGTATGATAAAGCCTAAAAAGGAAATTTTGGCTTTGGAATTTGGGAAGACCTGGGTGACCTAAAAAGAGAGTTTCCAGGGCAGGGAAGGGGAGACAAAATGAGAATGAAGATAAAGCATTATCTCATTTTGCTCATAATGTATTCCAAGATTTCCTTCAACATGCCATTAAAAAAAAAACCAAGATGGGACGTGTGTTAGATGTCAAACCAGATATACCAGGATCTTAGTTATTTGTGGAATGAATGAATGAAAAAGATTAAAGAAATTTTGGAAGAAATTGAAGAAAAGACCCCAGGAATAATAATACTGGCTAGAGTATGAATAGATTCCTGTTACACAGAATTTTGTTGTGAGCCATGTAAGTCTTCTTCCTAATAGTAAAAAACAATATAAATTTGGGGGAAGGCAGAAGCATTAGCTGATGCCCACATTAAAACGAATACTTTCTCACAATTAGTTCAGAATCTACTTTGTGCATGCATATCTAGCTCCAGCAGTTAGTTGTTTTATTTGCAAATAAAGCACTTCCTACAAAGCACATTACCATCTATATAACAAAGCTCAATAAAGTGTTTTATTCCCTGCTGGCCACTATTACAGTTCTATTTTTTAATCAGCAGATGTTCACTTATTTCTAACTAGGTATAAACATGGCATTGAATGATATCGTTGTGGTTCATAGATGTGTGCCTTGCTTATCTGAGGTTTAACACCCTTCTCTTCTTCTCTTCTGAGAAGTAAACAGCATGCAAAGTACTAAAGTACAGAACATTTGGTTTAAGGTGAAAACATTATTTTGCATAATGGATTAAAACTTAGAAAAATAAAAATGAAGCTTACAGCTCCACCATGAGAAATCTGCTCTTAGTTGTTGAGATGCCTACAAGGGTCTTGCCAATTCCTATAACTCTTTTCTTCTCTGAAAATATGAATATGGTATAGTGAATTGAAAAGAAAACTTTCCATTATGCTTATAGGAAAATCAAATACAAAATTTAGGATAAAAACATCAAAGAAAATAGATGTCTCCTTTTATCTCTTGTTACAAGAAAACACTTCAAAGAAAATTGAAACACTCTCTTTTTGTTGCATTGCATCAGGTTTCCATGGATGACTTTTATACACATCGAGTCAGCCATGTTTTACATGATACTACACACTCAATGGACATTTCATTCATAAAACCTACTCTTTAATACACACTCTAGAGCTAACTCTTTTGGATATTGGGATATTTATTTCATCCTGCTGGTTTCTTCATGTTTTCATAAATTACCTATACTGAGTAAAATTTTTGCAAATGTTTCTCCTAAGTCAATACATTCTTGGATAAATTGATTTCTAGACAAAGGAACTGCAAAACCAGGATCATATCCCTATCTCAAGTCTGTACTCTTCTCCTTTTCTAATGCATACACAAATGCAGCACCTCTACATAGTCATGTATGTTTAAGAAAATTTATAGGAGGCCATTGGCTAGGACTGAGCTCCTGTACTAGGCCCAACAGACCAAAGCAAAATGGAATCACTGGTGCTAAAGTACCATATCACCAAGCTGAAACTAAGTCATTTATATGACCTTCCCAGAAATCAGGAGAGAGATAATAGCCAAATCCCCAAGTAAGCCAATTTTAGCCAGCATTTTATGGAATTCCCCTCTGCTTTAATTATTACAACTTTGAAACCACCACTCCACTTTTTATTTTGTTTCTGTTTTCCTCAGCCCTTTTCTGCCTGTAAAACCAACCGTCTCTGTTCAGCTCATTCCCACTTCTAGAATTGTAAATAAAAGCCAATTAAGATCTTTAAGCTAAATTTGTTATAATTTTGTCTTTTGACATATATAATTTTATATTTATATAAAAATTAAAAATAATGTGTTCATGCCATTAACATGACATGCTTACTGTAAGGGGAAAAACAAAATGTTTTTTTCCTACTATACTCTAATATTCAACACAGGACACTTCTGTAACCAGATGTGTGGGGGAGTTTTCCATACACCAAACATTTCTCCAGCACACACTAACTGGGTGTTCTATAATTCAATTCAATTCTGATGTTATCTACCTGGAGATAGTGTCAGATCCCACAGGTTGAGGGTTCAGTCCCACAAGACTGCTCCCACTTCAGAGTCTGATATCAAGCAGTAGGTTGTCACCTATACTTCTAATCGACCAGATAATACAAACCAGGGTTCTCACAACTCCCTCCTTGGGTTTGATTATTTTGCTAGAGTGGTCCACAGAGCTTAGGAAAACACTTACGTTTGCCGGTTTATTTTAAATAAGGACATTTTAAAGGATATTACAAAGGGTACAGAAGAACGGCCAAGTGAAGACACGCCTTGGGCAAGGTATGGGGCAGGGGTACAGAGCTTCTATGACCTTTCTGGGAGACACCCTCCTAGAACCTCCACATGTTCAGCAACTTGGAAGCTTATCAAATCTTGTTGTTCAACAGTTGTTATAGAGCTTAATCTCCAGCCTCCCCCAACCCCTTCTCAGAGATCTTTTGGTGAGACTGAAAGTTCCAACCTTCTAATCATCTAATCACTTGCTCTTTCTGGTGACTGGCTCCATCCTAAGGCTATCTAGGGGCCCCACCCTAAGTTACCTTATTAGCATAAGCTAGAGAGTTAGGAGAGGGTTTCATTATGAATAACAAAAGATACCCTATCACTTAGAAAATTCCAAGGGCTTTAGGAGCTCTGTGACAGGGACTAGGGACAGAAACCTAAGGCATTTCATATTAAACCACACCAACATCATCTTTTAGACTGGTTATCTGAAATTGTGGCAATTATTTTAAAGGCATTACCCTGAGATCTGTGTTTCTCAAAGTTTAGTGTACTTAGTTATTATTTAGCAAACACCCATATAGTGCCAGGCTCTATTCTAAGTGCTTTACAATAGTTAACTCATTTAACCTTCATAGTGATCCAATGAGGGAGGTTCCATTATCATCCCCATTCCTTTACAGTAAGGAAACTAAAGCACAGAACTCCTAAATAATATGCCCATATTAAATGGTTGAGCTGAGTATAGGAACACAGGGCAGATTGACTCCATAACCACTCTGCTAGCCATAAGAATACCTGGGAGTGTTGTCTAAGTGCAGATTCTGGAGCCTTACCACCAGGGATTCTATTCTCTTAATATTTGGTTAAGGCCCAAGAATTTGTATGACTTTCTGTATTTGTTTGCTGGACAAGCATCTTCAGTGTTGCTAACCTGATAGAGCAATTTCATATACTGCATTTTAAAAGGTAAACATCAGGTTAGATAAGTCCTCCAGTCCTAGCTCCCCGACTCTAAATTTCATTGAACACCTGCATTTATTTTACCCATAAGAAAAGTAAGGGACTTATTACACTTTATGAATTTTTGGGGTGCCAAGAAGATCTCATATGCTTCCCAAGCCCTTTGGTTTAATATGAAATTCCAATAGTTTTCTTCACCTGGACTGGTTCCTTACGAAAATGCACCTTCTCCTCATAGAAGTGTAGTTACACTTACATCGTTAATCTACCATTTGTGAATTTAGTGTAAATGAAGAATTAGAAAACAAGCTTCTAGAACAGGCTGAGCAGAAGGGAGTCCAAGTGTAGAAGTACCTAAGAAGGGAGTAGGAGAAAAGGAGCTGGCAGATGCCACCATAAAACATGGAGCAAACCCCAGGAGGGTGCAAGAGATTACTCTGGCTTTTTGGTCTTGCCTAGAGCTGGCTGTGTTACTGATGATGCAGGCTTGCGGTGTTAAAACCTTATCAGTCAGCTTCAGGTATTACTCCTCCTTAGAATCAGCATCTCTGGGTGACAGTGTCTGTTTGTCAGTAACTCATTCACAGATTTTGCCTCTTGTGAATTTCACTCTTTAGGCAAATGGGATGTAAAGTAGCCCAGATTGAAGATGCACTTCAGTATCGATCAGGCTGGGGATATGTATAGTAAGGAAGTTAAAAATCTTCACATCAGATCAAATGCTATTGAATCAGCCAGGAGCAGGGATTGAACACAAAGATTCTGACTTCAGGTTCTTTGCATTTAGCACCTCTACGAAATGGCAAGTGAAAGAAATGGAATCTAAGCACTCTAAAACATTTCTATTTTAGCTGGTTCAAAGCCAGAGTTGATGGTAAAGTTTGACATCTATAGTGTTTCTCACCTAAAGTAATTAGCAGTAACAGTACCTAAGAGCTACAGCTCTTCAAAAAGGAGCCACCATGCTGCTCTTGTGTAGCTGCCCTTCAGCCAGTTCTAAACTAGTTCCATTTCAGCCCCGGTTAAATTTTTTGTGCACTGCTACAGAAGAAAGAGTCTAATTATTCCAGTCACTATAATTTGAAATGATTGACCCCAGTGTTACATCATAGTTCTTGCAATGCCAACAAGGAAGAAGGACTTTTGTAGCATTACAGTAAATAAGGTATTCCACTACCAAATTGAAAGAGTTCAGCCCCCCCCCAGGAGTATTAATGTCTGGCTATGGTTTTGAAAAGAAATGTACCTCCACTCCAGCATGTTTTCAAGTCTTTTTCACTGTAGTGAATAAAGGGAAGGAATTAAATAGCATTTAGTCATCCCAGAGGTCAAAAGGAATATTATAATTCCAGAAAACTTCACTTTGCGGCTAAAACCTTTCATTGTTTCGGCTTGGCAGCTTTACCGGGGAGGACAATTTCCGAGACTGAATTATAGCACTGAACGTACATTAAACACAATGGGCTTGCTATTGTCAGATTATTTATGCCACTTATGAATTTTAGCAGTTGGACCATAAAGAGCAAATATCCACGATTTTTATTAAAAAATAAGATTCAGAAATACTTGAAACTATTCATTGGCTTCTTATAACTCAAATCCAAATTTTTTATTGAATCAGAAAGGATATATTAATGATGGAGAATCAGAAAGACACATCATACCTTGGACATTTTTATAAGGCCTTGTTTAAATCCTATGGCATAATGCAAAGCAGTGTGATATAGTGGGAAGACCACTATCTTTTTGAATGACATGGACCTATGCTTGAAACCAGAGTATCCTAACTGTAGGACTGTGATCAAAATCCATTAAATGGGGATAAAAATATTACCCATCTCATGTTCTATTGTATCATTCACAGTAGAAAAGGGCCATAAAGAGTTTATCATAGCATAGTATTAGATAATGATTTAGAATATAATAAATAGAATCTATTATTGTTACTATCATCATTGTCATAATTATTGCCACAGTTTTTCACTGTAATTCAAAGAATTTAGTTTTTCTGGATAAATATGATAAATTGAGCACTATGGCAAAGAATAGAATAGAGGTGACATTTCTTTTTGAAAGTCATAGCCAGGGGTATGTGTTCAATATGATGGAATATTACTTAATTTACTATAATGCAACTATGATGTTATCCTATAGCCAATTATGTCAAATAATGGTGACTGCAACAATTAGACTTTTCTTCAGTAGCAATACACTGGCTACAGAAGTTTCTATTTATGCCTGGGCACACAACTAGACTATAATTGTTAGCTTCTCTTGATATTAGTTGTGGTCATTTGACTGAGTCCTGACAAATGAAATGTGGTTGGAAGTGACATATGCCACTTAGGCTTGACACACAAAAACCTCCTTCACCATACTAAGCTCTGTCTCTTTCCCTATCTGTTAGTTGGAAATTAACACCCATTCACGTACTAAAGACATCTCCTAGGTCCCGGATGCTACATGAGCAGAGCTTCCCTACACAAGCAAACCACAAAGACATCACCAGTTGGAATTAATGTTAGAGAGAAACTCATATTGTGTTATGCCACCAAGTTTTGAGGGTTTATCTATTAGAGCAGCTATTATTGGCTTATGTGATAGACACATACTTGTTTACCTTTGCCTCCCATCTGAACACCATATTAAAAATCACAATATAGGGGATTTTAATTGTATTATTGAAGAGTAGGAAGCTGAAGATGATTTATTTAGTAGATCAGAGAATGCACAAAACCAAGGGAAAATTATTTTCAATGTAAAATTCCTCACCTATCCAAAGCATCATACAAGACTGAAAAGTAAAATATACACATTTTCAAACATGCAATGGTCTTAGGACAACATTCCTCAAACTTCTGAAGAATATGATCTGTGAAGACAGGAAAATAATGAAGAAACAGGAGCAGAGAATCCACTATAGGAGAAAGGCAATGGGAATTCCAAGGATGGTGTTGAAGGGAGATACCCTTGAATTCTCCCAGAAAGATAACTGTGCAACAATCTTAGAAATCAATTAGGCTACAGCAAAGCAAGAAAGAAATAAGAGTATTGGTCACTCTAATATTGATGTATGAAACAGTAATAGGTACATAGGAAACTGGGCACATGAAAAATGAGTCAATTATTAATTTCAGGGAAGATAAAATACTATATAAAAAAAGAAATGAATTTGTATTATATAGCATGGCTCTATTGTGATTAGTATTTAATATTTGCATGACAAGTGGGATGTAAAAAAATTTAAAAATTAATCTAAGCAAAAATTATGACACAGTGATATTGAACAGTTGAGAGGAAGATGTGTATGCATGTGTGTGTATGTATGTTGAGAGGGTATTTTAAAAGGTGCATCCTTATTTCCAAAGTAAGGAGCGATTAGAAAATATTTAAAACTGAAAAATCATGGCTACAACCACAATATGAATATGTTATATAGAAATGGGAAGGTATACCACCCCATCCTCCAAAAAAATTGGTTAAAGTTGTTTTTTTTTGGAAGCAAGAATCAAGGACTAGATGGGCTGGAAGGGAAAAGGCTTATAGGACTAGTAAATTTTTAACATTATGTACATATAAATATGACATAAGAATATGAATAAGAATGAAATGTGTTTACAGATGTCATATCTTACAACAGTGCCTGGCATACATCATTCTTACTCCCTACCTTACCCCAAGTGCCAATAAAGATTAAGTCTAAGCTTGCAATGTTTAATCCATACTACCCATTAGACTATCCAATATCCAAATGACCTGTTACCTATTACTGCACAACCCATTAGCAATCTCTACTGTTTCTACCTCTACCGGACATCTGGAACACCATTCACTCTTTTGTATCTCTTTGGATACCAGCTTTATCTGTCCCATCAACAGCATCTCCAACCAGAAGCATAGCTACAGCCCACCCACCAGTCTTCTTGCCTCTCCTATTGTTCCTTCAAATCTATTATTCACATATAAGCCTGGAGTAATTTTCTTAAAATATAATCACAAGTCAAGTCTGTTTCATAATTAAAATGTTTATTGGTTTACTTCTCCAACCTCATCTGGGACAACCCACCATACCCTACTTCCACTTACCTCCAACCACACAGATTTCCTTTTAGTTCCTCTCACTCACCTTTTTTCTTAGGGGAGCCTTTTCTTCAGGGATCAGCTTAAAAGCTGCTGTCTGTATCATCCTTAAGCAACCTCCAGAGCTTCAATCACAACCTGCAAGCTTTCGATCATTGTTTTATCTGCTTCATCATCAAAACGTAAGTTCAATATCTGCCGTGTTCACCTTAGGCTGGTAGTGCCTAGCACTGAGCTGGCACTTAATAAGTAGGCAGTCAGTAAATACTTGGGAGAATGAATGAATGAACAGGCATTATTATGTGCAGAGAAATCTAGTCAGGAAAACAAATTTACCAGCATTAAATTGAGAAAGGGAATAATGAAATAATAAAATAATTTACATTTAAATTGATTCTGCACATGATAATATTTAAAACTGAGAAAAGCACTTTATAAAATCTGAATTTAAAATATTATATTTGAAACACTCGTTTGTTGTCTTTAACCAAACATTGACCCCAAATGTCTGTTCCTGTTCCATACTTGGACTTGACCTTTTTACTCTGCTTAAGGTCAGTTATTTAGAAGCCAAGGACTATGTCCCTTAAGTAGATCATCCTAAATGTCCCAGCCTCTTGTTGGTGTCCTTTTCCTAACACAGGCCCCATTTTTCTTTACCTTGGTCAGTGGAAGTGCTCTGGCTCTCCTTTCACTTCCCTGGCTGTATGTAGGAATCACCTGCAGTCTTTTACAATACAGATTCTCGGGTCTACACAGACACACTGAATTTCTTGATCATGGACTAGGATATTAGTAATTTGTAAAAACACTATAGGACATTCTGACATTTGGCCAGGTTAGGAACTACTCAGCTAAACTATGAAGAAGAGTGTTAATATAACTAATACTAGATAATTTATTGAGAATTTGACATGTATCGGGAACTGTTCCAAGTACTTTACATCTATTTGTTCCTCACTAAAATATTATAAGGTGTGTACTATTATTCCAATTTATAGGTGAGGCTCAGAGAGGTTAAGTAAATTGTTCAAAGTCACAGAGCTCAACAGTGGTCTAAGCATGATGCAAATCCAACTATCTGATTATGGAGTTGAGCAATGTATAATCATCACTCTGTGCTATTATTCCACTATACTAGTCTAACAAAACTCTTCTCACACCTGTTTCTTCCTTCCTAGTCTAGTCAGGGCCTGGTTCAACTAGACCAGGGTTGGGGAACATTTTCGTGTTGGAAGGCTGCATTAATTTAGCTATAATTAATGAAGGCCACATTCAAGAAACTTCAATTAGATATACTTAAAAATATACATCATTTTGTAAAAATCTAACTACTATATACTTAATCATTTCAAAAAATGAAAACTCCTTGTTAATTTTAAAGTTAACTAACCTTTTAATGACTTCATTGTGTCTGCTTTTTTTGGAAAGCATTTGAATATTTGGTTGCAGCATGGAGCGCCACAGTTTCAGTTGATCCTCTAGATGGATATCAGTCATTTGTGACCTTAAGGGTGTCTTGATTTGGGTTAGATAGAAGAATATAGATTCACAGCAATAAGTGGTTGAAAAGCAAGAAAGCATTTTTCAGGCATGTTGCCAAAGGCATGGGTATTCTACTGCATTTTTTCATATTTTGATTGGATCTTTCTTAGCATCAAACAACAACTTTAAAATGTCATCTATTGAGAGCTCAATCAATTCCATCTGTAGTTCTTTAGGTGACTTGGTGACATCAACTAGGTGAGGCTGAAATGCTAATTTGAGTGTGATGTCATGATTCTCAAAGTCAGTGAACCCTTCATTGTATTCTCCAATTAATAGGTCTGTAACAGCTGTGTGTTCTTCAAATGATTCACATATATCATCCTGCTCATCAATTAATATTATATTATTATAATATTAATAATTAATATATAGTAATAATAATTAATCAATTAATATTGCTAACTGCAGAAAATGTTCATCTGAAATTTCCTTTTGAAGAAGAAGTGTTTTGAAAAAAGATAGCTTTTTTCAAAATGCTTGGAATTTTTGGCACATATCATATATAGACTTAGTTTTACCTTGCAAAGATATGTTCAAGTCGTTTTGATTTGACATGATATCACACAGAAATGCTGCATTCCTATAGAAATCTTTCAATAATTCACATTGCTGATTCTCTTCTTCATAAAATTTAACTATCTGTTCTTGCAGAGATAAAATTTTGGCTAACACCTGTCCTTGCAATAGCCAACACACTTTAGAATGATATGGCAAATCCACACTGAATACTTCATCATTCAACTTTAGTGTGTTATGAAACTGACAGTGCCATGTTGCATTTGCACGAATATAGTTAACAATGCTTATAACTTGTTGCAAAGTGTCTCTTAAGATAGTAGCTTTAGCACAGAGATTTTGCTGATGCAAGATACAAGGAAAAGAAATGAGAGCATTTGGATCTGTTAATACTTTTTTAATCTGTGCAATAAACCCTTCATGTTTTCCTGTCATGGAATGTGCACTGTCTATACATACACTCACTAAATTTACCAAATTCAGTCCAACTTCACAACATTTATTTTGAAAGTTGTTGAAGATATCTATTCTATGTTTTGTTTGCGAGAGTGCTCAAAGCAAGTAACTTCATAGCAAAGAAAATCTTCTGTTATGACCCCAATGAAGTATAAAACCTGCGCCAAGTTAGTAGTATCAGTTGATTCATCCAAAGAGATTGAATAATATATATTTTCCTTTTGAAGTATTGCATGAAGCTGCTCTGTTAAATTGAAGGCTAATTCATGCTGCCGATCAGTTACAGTTCTCCCTGAAAGAGGCAGTTGTTTGTACTTTAAAACATTATCAGGGTCTAAGCATCCTACAACTTCAACAATGCATTCTTTCACGATTTCTACATCACTGAATGGCTTCCCTTTTTTCCTGAGTATATGAGCTACTTTATAAGTTGCTTCAGTAGCATTATTTCCAGGTTTTATTTCTGCTTGAAAGAATTGTCTTTGCTTTTGCTTTTCATCTTGTAATTTCTGCAGTACAACCTTTTGTGCCTCTCCCTCTAATTTAAAATATTTGTGGTCCTTATGAGTATTATAATGCTGATGAGAATTGAATTTCTTTAGTGTTGATATTGCAGTATCAGAAAGCAAGCAAATCATCTTATCTTTAGCAGAAACAAGATAATATTGCAATTCCCAGTCCTCATTAAAAAATCTGTTTTCTTCCTTCAGCATCCTCTTGGTTTTCTTTGACATGGTGGGCTGTTAAGCATACAGAATTAAAAAATACTTTCTAGCTGTGCAACTATTCACAAATTACACTTGAAACAGAAACACAGTGCACCATTATCAAAAGCTGATAACAGACTGACATACTCAACCCCCATAAACTCTCACCAACCAGCCTTGTGCGGTAGTGGCGCCGGTCAGGCGGGGGAACTTAGAACTAAATCATGAGCACAGCAGCTGTCAATTTAGACCTATGGCTTACTGATGTTCTAATTGTGCCGGTCAATCTGGGAGGATTATTTCATTAAAACTTATTTTATTCTTTGGTATTTTATTAATAATTACATTCATTTTAAAAATAAAATAAAAATACAAAGACAAACAAAAATATATTAATAAAAATAAAAGGATTTGTTCTGTGAAACTTGGATTCAGTCAAAAGGCCACACTTAAGGACCTAGAAGGCCACATGTTAGTTACTAGACCTTGATAAATGTTGTCAATGATCATCATGAATTATGTTAATCAATGTCTCTTGTTCTAATAGCATTTGCATTTCTGACTATAGAACGAAAGGTTATAATTTTCTGTTAATAGAATTCCATATTTGGTGAGTGGGTTAATAAAGCTATGTCAAACATAAAGAAGACCTTCAAAAGTCCTGCATTTATAATGTGTAAGTCATCAGCTGTATCGAGGATTTCTAAACCTTGCTGATTGGAATTCCCTTGGGGTACTATAAAAAAAAATAGAGACCTACTAAATCAAAATCACTGAGAGTGTAACTTGGCAACTATAGTGTTAGAATGCATCCCTAGATAGTCTGATGATCATCCAGACTGAGAATCACGTCACCTATTCAGACCAATCTTTCATGTTCCTTTCTCATGTTTCACATCCTTAGTGGGAATAGCATTTATGTGCTTAGAACAAAGAATTCTAATTACAAATCATCCATATACACTACTAAAAGCTCCCAGTACTAAATGTGGAATTACTAAAGTAGAAAGGACATATTCCTGCTTTGAAAGAAACAAACATTATTTGAGTAAAAATTTTGTAGAGAGGTGTGGCTTTCTTAGAAGGATTTCTCAACACTTTTACAGTTATCTTAGAAATTGTTTAAGTCTTGATGGTACTTAACAATGAGAGAGCACATTGAAATTTATTTCTATTTTTGTCTCGTCATATATTGGCTGCCAAGTTAAGAACTACAACCTGGAAATTTAGAATGTCAATCTGCCTTGTTTTCTTCTTTTGGGGTCTGACCTTTGCTGTATCCAAATATCATTTTGTCTGTAAATATTAAAATGAGTTGCTGGCCACTCAGTGTTGCAAAATATGTGAAACACTTTAAAGGATTTCCAGGTTGGCTGGCACAGGAGCTTATTGTACAAAGTTAATCTCTTGAAAATGTTTTACTATTGACAGCACTGCTAGCCATAATTAGGCAAGTAAGAGAGTCACTCATGAAGCTGTAACAATTGGGTGTTATGCTTTCATCTCACATAATTTCAAATAGTAAACATTCCTAGAGTAGGATTTAAAAAAGATCTCTGCGTCTTAAAAGCCATTTAGGCTATAGAGGAATTGCCTAATCCCAGCATGTGCCAAAATGTTTTTGCATACTTAGGTAATAAAATTGTGAACTCCTGTGGCTACAAGGGAATTTGAGACATTATCCTGTCCCAAAGTCCCCAGTATGGTTTTTGGTGAGAGGGTCATTTACCCCATCCCAGACGTTTAGGCATTATTACCTGCCTACTGTGGTGTTTAATAACCTCTCTATCAGGAAATGCCTTTCCATACCTAAAATCTACTGGGGTTTTTTGTTTTGTTTTGTTTTGTTTTCCTGGAATTCTAGTGGGGAAAAAAAGGCTGTTTTAAGGTTGAGGGTTTAGGCCACATAGTAAGTCTTCAGATACATTCTCTAGTTTGGAGCACAGTAGATAAATATTGTGGTCCTTAGCAGAATACCCAGAGCCATCACACACAGTTATGCAGTTTATGCTCTGCACAAAAGTAGCAAGCAGAATGGTGGCAGTGGGGCTGAATTCACATGCATTCACATCTCTAAACTGAACACTTACTAGCATGGTTATGTCTACCCTCAAGAGGCATGTTTTTCTAATCCTCTATGCCTGCAGTCCCCAACCCCTTGGGCCCCAGACCAATACCTGTCCACGTCCTGTTAGGAACGGGACCACACAGCAGGAGGTGAGCAGTGGGCGAGCCAGTGAGCAAAGCTTCATCTGTATTTACAGCCTCCACTCCCTTTGGCTCACCATCCCCCCTTCTCCCCACCATCCGTGGAAAAATTGTCTTCCATGAAACCGGTCCCTGGAGCCAAAAGGTTGGGGACCACTGCTCTACACCAAGGAGAAGCCCCTCAGGGGAATAGTTTGTTTTGTTTTCTTTTGTTTTTCTAACTTGCTCAAAGATGCCTTAACATCTCCCTTGAAGACAGTGGCTTGAATAGTGAGCACCAATCCTAATAGGGCCTAACACTCCCTTTGGGCATTTTGTTTGTTTGTTCCACAAAAGAATTCTGATTTAGCAGGTCTGGAGCCCAAGAATCTCCTTTTTTAACAAATACTCCAGATTACTTTGATGCAGGTGATCCAAAATCCTACTTACAGAAAACTGTACATAGTTTAGCTTCCTCAGACTGGCACCTGGTTGTCTCATTAGGCTACTTCCATTGAGATCTTGGAGGGTTTTGGCTGTCTGTTTGAACATCATTTGCCTTGCAGGCAGAAGCCAGTGAAAGTTTTCAGGTCATCCACAAAGTTGACCAGCATCCAGCAACATTCATATAATTCTTGTCACTACAGAGATACATATACACTATGTATATTTTTAATTCTCATATTAGGTACTTTTTCTGTGTTTTTTTCTTTTATTCAAAAACATATTTATTAAGTGCCTACTCTTCATAATGCATGGTATATGGGAGACATCATGATGATCCATTCATAATTTAGTAGGGTGTTTAAGATATGCACATACATGACTCCAAATTAAGGTGTAAAATAATACATTTCATAAAATTTGCAATGCTTTAGGGTTTAAAGAAGAGAAGATAATACCATTAATGCTATTGTGACATGAGACAGGATTTCATACTATCTACAGAAGCAAAGGCAGAATTCAGAAACACTAATAATTAGATTAAAAATGAAATTCGTTGGTTCATATATTTTGTCATTGCTTTACTGTGGGTTGTTATAATAGTACTGATAGTTTACATCTATTGACCATTGCATTTTATGTGTGCTCTATATAATTATGAATTTTAGCATTTCCAGTTGAGAATTGTGTCAGATATAAATATGTAGCATAGATTAAAATGAAGATTCCTTACAGAGTGTGTACACGCAGGAGCCTCTAACTTTCAATTTAGATGTTTGTTCCAATATTGATTTTGTATTGCAACTCTAGAATTAATTCTGATTTAGAGTTGACAGCATAATGCTTTAAATATATTAGATTGTTTTAGCTCTGGCAGTTTATTTTTTAGTTGTTTAGGTATGTAATAATATTACTTAGTGTGTGATCTCTTTAGACAATGTACCAGTGTTTAAATGGGAAATGAAAAACAGTCTGACGGTTGACCCTCAGGCACCAAAGTAACAAATGTTATCATCAGATTACATTCTAGTTTGTAACCAGGTAAGAGGATACCTGTGTCTCTTACCTAAACAATTGCTCTTATATTTCATGTGAGATAATATGAGTAAATTAACGATCTTTTTGAAATTGTATGTAGTAAATTGGGATATTTTCTTACCTGATCACAAAGTTAGACAAATAGAAGGTGGAATGGGTGAGGGTAGGAAAGGTGAGTTTGGAAGATTTTAGGAGTACTTTTTTTAGTCTATCTGAGCCTAATCCGAGTTTCTCATTCATAAAATAGAAATAAGAGTAGGAGTTTGCTGGTGGATTTTTATAAGATCAATGAGATGATGTGTTGCTTAGTCCAGTGCCTGCTTGGCACACGATACGTGTTTTAATTTAATCCAACAGATATTTATTGAGCATACACTGTGTGGCACAAGCACTGCTCTAGGTCATAAGAAAACAGAGATAAACAAAGTCCTTGATCTCGTGGACCTTATACTATTGCAGGGGACGTGAAGCTGAAGGCAACTCTAAATTCAGAAGACAGTCTGAAAGAGTAACTACTATTGTCTTGTTTATTTCAATGGGCTAATTGACACCTTTCAAACATGCTTCTTTATTCTTAGTCACCCCAGATTTAGTAGCTCCATTTTTTTTTAACAGATACGGTTTTCCTATGTTGCCCAGGCTGGAGTGCACTGGCAATTTACAGGCATAATAATAGCTCACTATAGCCTCAAGCCAGGTGAAAAGAGGACCACGGAATTAGACTAGATATGTTTTTCTTGACCATTTTCTTACAGAAAGGAACTTCTTGGCAATATGAATGATGCTATAGGTCTTTCCTGGGGGAAAAAACACGTATTTCTATACATGAAAAGTCATGTCTAGGCATAGTGTTTCAAAATTTGTATACTTTTTGGACCCATTCTTAGTAATTCTTTTTAACTATAATAGATCTTTTGGAGGAAAATACAGTCATGCTGCACTTAACGACAGGGACATGTCCTGAGATAATGTGCTGTTAGGCGATTTTGTTATTGTGCAAACATCATAGAGTGTACCTACACAAACCTTGGTAGTATAGCCTAGTATACATCTAGGCTATGGCATATTGCTCCAAGACTACAAACCTGTACACCATGTTACAGGTACAAATCTGTACCAAATACCATAGGCAGCTGTAACACAATAGTAAGTATTTGTGTATCTAAAGATATCTAAATATAGAAAAGATACAGTAAAAATACAATATTATAGTCTTATGGGACTACCATAGTATGCAGCCCATGGTTGACCAGGTCATTATGCTCTACTTGACTGTACTTGAATGAGGCCACTAATGTTTTAGATCATTTGGAAAGCTGAGAGAAAAGAAAAACTGATAATCATTTTAAAGAAGAGAGTCAACCTGGCATTGCAATATAAATAGAGACCAATTTAGGCAAGAGACATAAGGAGAAATCTGGAAATCTCTTTCAAAATGTGATAATTTATCCATGTGTGAATATCATTGCATGTAAAAAACTGCATTAAGTCTTCACTGAATAGAAGACTTAATGCAGTTTGCCCAGGGTTAGAAACTATGGAATCATATAAAGTTCCTAATAGAAATATACAGAAATTATAAATACAAATATTATTGGTAAGGACTTTAGGTATTTTGACATTTAACTTTTGATTACAAAACAATGTGATATATTTATGTTGCTTTAAGACTTCAGAATTTTTAGTAATATTATTGTTATTCTCATAGAGATATGAAGACTAGCCAGCAGTTACATTGTTCTGAAAATTGCACTGTGTCTTTAAAAGGATTGGCATACATTGTGAATTGTGAAGCTCTGCTTTGTTTTCAAAAACAAATGGACACATTTCCCATTTAAATAGTGGTTTTCACTGTCTGCCCTTTGAATAAATGCTGGGAAAGTGTCTGATGTGCGTGTATTTATCTTACAGCTTGACAAATGGAATTAATGCCAAAGTGTTAAGCCATTACTGTGTAGGGGAATAGAGGTCTTACAAGTACATTTGCTATTTCGCTTTCTCTGCATGTTCAGTGCATCGAAGCCTGGGTTAATGATATCCTCGGAAATTGTATGGTCTCTTGAATGGTAGTGGTGATGAAATATGGTTGGCCAAAGCATGCAAAGAGTAGCTTCATTTGATAATAAATCGACAGTGTTGGAGGGGTGAGGAGAGAAGTCAAGGGTGGGTATGAGGAAAGATCCAACAGAAAGATCCAGTTCATACCCCTGACCTCTGGAAGCAGGTGCTGTGGCCCTGGAGTTTCTCCAGGAGACTAAGAACCAGTCACCAGTGGCAGCAACTACCTTCTCAAGGGAGTTTCTCTTCATGAATGCAAATGCATGGGAACCTCATGGTTCACATCACCCAGGGTGACATCTGAAGCTATAACTTAATTCCATCCTCGATAAGCATTAGAACCACCAGAGACAGAGCAGAGGGACACCTCGCCCTGACTTATGAGAATTCAAACTGCACACTCTTGGAAAAAGAAAAGAGAAAGAGTAACACATTCCTTTAGCCCCTCCCTTCTCCATTCCATATGCCCTCCTGCTCCTCTTCCCGCATCTAATCTCTCCTCTCCTTCCCATTTCAACGTAGACCCAGGCCTCTCCCACCCTCAGGGACAGGACAGCCTCAGGGCACAGTGAAATCAAAGCATTGTAGTTAATTCTTAGCTTTTTGCCCAGAGCCCAGGGCCTCCAAATTTAAAGAAGTTTCAAAGATAATTTTGATAATCAGTAATAATTTGCCTTGTTGAATTGAAAACTTAGCTCTTATATTTTAAGATACAATTTCCCTGTATCCGCAGTCTGCTTCCAAATTAGCTGGGGTTGTTTGTTTGTTTGTCTGTTTTTCATTTTTCTTTTGGTATCAAAATATTCTGTTTACAAAGAGCAGAGACTGTTCTACTCATTTCTACAACTTCGCAATGCCTAGATCAATGCTTTGGTCAAAGTAGATGCATATTAAATGCTTTGGTTGAATTATATCAGGCAGGATCTCCTGCTATCCTTTAAGGGAATGTTAGTCAGCTATGCATCTCATGCACAGCCTAGCCAATATAAGACTATAGATGAAAGGTTTCCTGTATGCTTTGTATTTAAAATTACTGTTTTTACTTGATGAGCAGAATAGAGTTATTCCAGAACTTGTTTTTAAATTGAAATACTAGAATGATTAAAGTTTGGTATTATTTACCTATCAAAAGTTATTTTCCACTGAATATCCTTCTTTAAAAATATTCAAATTTTTCTGAAGCCACTGTGCCAGATAATCTAAATCCATAGGACACAAAGTAGCAATTTTATTTGATGCTGACATATTCTCTTTAGGTTTTCCTCTAAAGAAAGTCTATGAGAAATCCACTGAGCATAAAAAAAAAAGAACTTCTATTTCTAGTATCCACTGATGCCTTTTTGAGCTTCACTTGGTTGGGAATTTAGCATTAACAAAGGAATTTGTGATGTCTTGTATGCTCTGTGCTCTAATCTAATATTCGTCTGTGATATCATTCATAATTACTATATATTTAAATCTCAGTTTGGAATTCAGGTGTCAAAGGAGAAATAGTACTGGGAAAGTCTTCATTATCAGTTATGAGCTGCTGTAAAACTTAGTGTTAAAACATCCCTTGAAATAGACATTAGAGACCTGAAAAGGGATAATATAAAATTGATCAAAACCTATATTTCAAAAGCAGCTTTCTCTGCCATCCAAAAACAAAAAAAGAAGCTTTAGAAGTGGTTTAGGGTTATTTTATACATGAACACTTGAAAGCAGGCAGACAGTTCTGTCCTTCATTGGAAAATGTACATAGATAGATAAATAGATGCACGTAATATATGGATAGATGGATATACCAGATCAGTAATAAACTCCAGAAATAAACCTCATCTCTCTGGGGGGAAAAATCATAGAGGCTCACTGACTGCAAGGTTAATCAAGATTCTGGGGGGACATCTCCTGTGCAACAGCTGACAAGCATTTCATTAGGGAAGGAGACTGAAGCTTCAATGAGATTCTGGAGAACAAACCCACCAGGAGCCAGATTGCAGGAAGGAGGAGAGATCAGAGCCAGTTGAGGTGGATGGACTTGAATATTGACAGAGGTCTGCAGCTCTTCCTGAAATGGTCCCAGTTTCACTCCCCCCAGAAACCTTTCTGCCCAGAACCACACAGCACTTAGCAGCAGCATTACCTATCATTATAATTGTGGATTCCCGTACTTGAGAACTTAATAGATCATTAGTTTTCCCATCATAAAGTCCACACTTTAAAATTCTATTTTGCCCCTTTGCATATGTTATATGTCTATACCCAAATTGTGAATAATGTATTCCAGTTACTATTCCGACTTCTGGTATCAAACATTTACTCTGGTAATACAGTGTTTTATCATTCCTGGTTTTCATCCATTCCACTTGTTTAGGAAGAAAAGAAAAAATTTAGAATATTTATCTTTAAGGTTTTTTTGTTGTTTGATTTTTATTTGTTTGGTTGTTTGTTTTGACTTATCAGACCCAATCACTATGTTGAAACAGATGAGTTTTCTCCTTCATATTATTGGAAAATGAAGACCAAACTTACTTGTTTCAGATAAAAGACTGAAAATACTGTGATTATTTTGGAAAACATGGAGATATAAAAGCAACATCCAAATCACAGCAGAATGAAATCACTACTCAGTAACAAGTTCTCATAGCAAGAATGGTTTATAATAATTAAGGCCAGATTATTAATTGGAGAGAGAAATAGAAGAGAAGAGAATTTTCAAAGCACCTATTATGGAGCGAGATCCAGAATTATTTTTAAAATTTATTTTTGGACCATCAGTGAGTCCTTGTGCTTCTCTGTGAAACCCAAGAACAATAGAGTCTGATGATTTTTAAGTCGCTGCTGGTGTCTTGGGTAGGCCTATTATGCTTTCTTCATTAGGTAGGGGAGTGTTAACAGTAGTTTCCAGTTATTTTTCTTTTCATTGCGTTTTTTCCCCAGACTTCTTTTAGAAGGTAAATGCCTAACACACCTCACAGCCATGTAGCAAACATCATATGATCTGCAAAGCCAGTCTCCAAAGTAAATAAAACACCACCCAAATCCATATTGTCACCAGCTTATCAAAAAGCTTTTTTTTTTTTTTTTTGGTTTTGTTTTCTTTTACACTTTGTTTGGAAGGAAAGTTTTCTATTTGAAAGAGTAAATGAACACTTGGATGGCAATTAATTGTCTCTATCACATCCCTGCTGGATATGCATCCCCCTCATTTTCCAATAGGGCAGCGAGAGCTCAGAATTCTCAGTCTTAGTATAGATCCCGAAGGATTGAGTATGGCAAAAAGCTGACAAACCTTTGTTACACAGAGCTCTAGCCATCAAAAGCAGGGCCAGCAGTGGGGCAGAATCTGCCTCTCTTGCTCTTTCCCTGATCCTCTGGATAAATTGATTACTTTGATCCTTAAAGCAGTAAATCTGACACTTCTCAGCAATACTAAATTCACTTTCTCTCCATTTTGAACACAGGGATGTTTATAGCAGTTGTCTGCTCCTCAGAATAACAAATTCAAGATGGACAGTGGGACTGTCACCCCTGGCTGTCCTGCAGGTGTCAGGGGCCCAATGTGGAGACATGTGCGTATTTAAGAGGAGACCTTTTAGTGGTGAAAGCAGCACATCACAGCCGAATACATTTATTATAACAATAAATGACTAAAACTGTTTATTCTGTGAACATAATGGTTTTCTGTGTCTTCAGTTCATCTTAATCTGTTTTAGTGCCCAGCTTCTCTCAAAAACCTCTTTTGAATGCAGAGTTATTCATTTCAGAGAATAGCTGTAAGAGGAAGAAGAATAAAACAAAATTAGCAGTTGATCAAGAGTACTTTAGGCTGCCACCCTTTCCATTAACGATTTGATTTGATGTGAGTGCAATGCGTTTCCTGATACATTATGATAGAATAACCCTGACAGAAAGTAAAACCAAAGAAAACTAAAACTTGATCTAAGATACAGCAGCCTGCCACCCTCTTTATTAGCATTTTAATTTGATGGGAACTGTGTGGTGTCTTACTCTCAGTTCCCAGGAAAGGCTTTCTCATTTAAGAGCGCCTTATCCTTATCAAGTCATCCTGAGCTTTTTTAGAATTTATTTATTTATTTATTAAAGATTACTTCTGCTTCCCTGTTGGCAATGGAAGGTGTTTATCAGACACTGCTCTACAGGAGAAATCTAAGGCTGCCTCTTGATGACAAATTGTAAGTTTCCATCAGGACTAAATATGCAGTTACTGAAAAGAAAAATATATTCCTCTGATAGTACCTTTGTTGGAGTGGCTTCCCGCAAAAAGAAATGAGTTAATAGTCAAATTTTCATTTTTTTGCTTTAAATTACCTATTGTGTTTAAAAGAAATAGAATAGAAAAAAAATTTAAGTCTTAGGGAGATCAATTTATTTATCATTGTTACCACATAAGCTCAATGATATTGGGTTAAAAAAAAAAATGGATCTCCAAATGGACTTTTGCTCTGCACGCATGGGAATGAAACAGATGTCATTTAATCCTAGCTCACACAATGTGGCATGGCTTCCTATGTCAGACGTTGGGGTTGTAAGAACCAGTGGGTTAGATCTATCAAAGAGAAATGTTCTTTGTTTGTTTAATTTTTTTTTTAGAGATAGGGGTCTCACTATGTTGTCCAGGCTGGACTCGAACTCCTGGGCTCAAGTGATGCTCCTGCTTCAGCTTCTCGAGTAGCTGAGACTACAGACTCGTGCCATGGCACCCAGCAGGAATGTTTTTCTTCTTCTGAAATCTTAACTTAAAACATGTTATTCCCATATCTGATTGATCAGTTATCAACTGAATGCAAACTACATGAGTCTAATTCGAACTCCTTAAGGATGACAGTGTCTTCCACAATGATTGTTTCCGCTTCTTTCCTTTATTTGCATTTTTCAGCATCCACAAATACTCAAAACATTTTCTGTACTTTGATGTTTGGAAACAATAAGGATCTGAAATTTTGAGGACAAAAAATAAAGGTATATTTTTATTCCTATCATTTTTATTCAAAGGAGGAAATCTTTCTTTGAATTCCTTAAATTGCCACCCAATAAAGGTGGGGTTCTGGCTCACTGTATTTTCTGTTTTCCTAAGACTTTGTGTTAAAGCTTGCCTTTTCAAAATCGTTTCTCATATGCATATTCCCTAAGACTCTTTTCACATCAAAGTTACACTTTGAAGCTTTCTAGCAAAGTAGCAGCTAGGCAATCTATGACAACAACAATAATTTAGTTGTGTTGCTTTATCGGAGAAAAAAGTTTCATCCTTTATTTAAATAGCAGTTTTAAAGCCTAATTAACTAAATTGATAGCTTTATGCATGTAAATTGCCATAACAGAAGAAGGGAGTATGCAAGATGGGGTGGGGAGGAGGGGGGCAGTCTGCCCTTGTAGAATAATGACTCTTTATTAAGAGATCTGTATGCTCCCAGTATATTTTCAGGCCTGTCGGTGGGATTAAAATTTTTAACAGGGAGATCTGTATGGAATAGAGGTCTTTAAACGATTAGATGCTAATCTAGCCACAGTCTTAGAAGGAAGAGACCTGCTCATTATTTGGAGATTTATTACTTTGATGCCTTTATATATAAGGTACACTATGCCCTCTAAAATTAAGATTCTGGAAAAGAAAAAAATTCTCACCCAGTCAGCCCAGAATACCAATGGCTGAGTACGTAATGCCTCCAAAGTGTTTTTATTACCCTGTAAATGCCTGTGTATCTGGTATACATATTATAAAGCTCTAATAACTGCTTGTGTCTATATAAAGCACAGGCATATACAAATGTTTTTAACATAAATATACTTATATATATTGAAGTATTGTACTATTAAATATACTGGTTGCCCAAGTTATGTTGAAATGTTATTTTCATTTATAAAAAACTTATTTAATACATACTTGTTTGTACGTTTATATTAAGTGTTTATTTATTAGGTTGAAACAACTGAAATTTCTGGTACTCAGCTGTGTTTGACCTATAAAAATGGTCATTCTATGTGATTCAATATACTAGCTATAAAAGGAAATACAATTACAGTTGATATATACTTATTACAATAGAATTTGGAATAGTTTTTCTAGCGGTTCTTTACTTTGATCTTGAATCCAATCAACGCTGCGGATCTCTCCTTGGAAAAATTCACAATGATGCAAAATTTTGCATCCTATCTTAGGGTGTTCACAGCTTTCTGAGCAGCAACATGTAATTCATCCACTGTCTTTTTAGAGCCTTTGACCATTGCATGAAGAAAACAGGCACGGGAGGAACAAACAGTGTGTGGGGGATGTGCAGGCCTAAGGGAAGATCGATATGAGGACTGACTACAGGCCTGGCACCCACAAGGGTTTCTAAATGACCATTGTTGGGAGAAAAACTACAGGCTCAGGACATTAGAGTTTATTCTCTGGATAATGAATGGCTCCCCTTTGGCATCTCCTGGCTTCCTTCTCTGAGGCTTGGGTTTTCTGCTGGTGAGGAAGGCAAGAGCAATTGCTCTTTCAGACCCCTAAACTGTAGACCTTCAACGCAATTTCATCTCTGTCCTAATCCTCCAATTTTTCCCAGTGTGTTGTTTGGTCTCTGAGACCATTTCCTTGGCAATCAGAGTAAACTGTGGGCATGAACCTAAATAAAGGACCCTAGGAAAAGCCTAGGAGAGAGTGCTGAATACCCAAGATAAACATCTTTGTTTTGAGTGTTAGTTTACTTTGGAAGAATAAATAGTGTAATGGGTTCTTTCAGCTTAGGAAGCTCTTCCCACCGCCCATCTTCATTCACCTCTTTGAAATGCATGGTGACAACACATTGATATTGCTGAGGTTAATGACTGACTGATTAACAACAGAGAGCACATTTGCAGGCAAATGAGCTGTAATAATTGTTGCGGGAACTCTTTTGAAGAAAATGTTTTAAATAGGCTTATAAGGGCTCTTGAAATGGCTTTTTCACTCTGTTGGGACTAGCTGCTCCCTATTTGTTTTTTCAGTGCTCTCTTTCAAGAGGGTGGAAGAGAAAACTCCACCAAAGTTATTGCAAATAATCTAAAAAGTGTCTGATGTTGGGTCATCAGCATGAAGTATTTCAGGCACCAGTCTCCTTAATTGGGTGAAATTTACACTTTTACCTGCTTTGATCTATAGTCTAGGTTTGCTAATTTAGAAAACATGAGTTAGAATTTAAAATTCAGGAAGTCTCAATGTGCTTATTTTCCTGTGCTTTAGAAAGAGAGTTTGGCATTTATTCAAAATGGTGAAGGTGGGGTTATTGTGTTGTTTTTATCTGCAGATATCAAATGCATAGAGTTACAAAAAGGGTTGTCTCTCAACTTTTTAAAAACCCTTGGACCATTTTGATCACTAGAAGTACTTAATCCCTACTGTCTCCACATTCCATCAAATCTAGATTGATTCTCCTCCTCCTTTTAGAAATCACAACTTTGATTATGTGCAATTGCCAACGAGACAGTGGCCCTCAAAATTTAGTGCATCAAAATTACCTAGAGGGCTCTAAAAATAAAGTCTTTGGGGCCCCACCTCTAGAGTTCCTGCTTCATTGGATCTGAGGTGGAGTTCAAGAATTTGTATTTATAACAAGTAAAAGTTAATGCAGATGCTGCTTGTCATGGGATCATGGTTTGAGAATGATTGTTCCAGATATATGATCAAAATTGGGTGCGACCTGGGGGAGAAAGACGCCCACTGATGGTCCCTTAACTCACCCATGCTAACCCTTCCACAGACACAAGCAGACACAAGCACATGCTAGCAAACACAGCTAGAGTCAAGCACTGAGAGGGAAACAACCAGCCACCAGCCAGTCACCTTGCTATTTTTACTAGGTTCTATAGTTTTTCTTTTATTTTTGCTTTTATTGATTCACTTAGTCAACATACATTTATTGACAACTATCTGGGCCTGGCACTAAGCTATTGTCCTGGGGTTACAAATGTGATCCTGCCATCCTGGGAAGGGAAATACATTAAGGTGTTTCAGAAGAATCAAATCATTACAGCATCAAGAAGATGGGATATAGTAATCAAGCAATCAAACTTCAGCCATCTACGTACTATTTCCTTAGTACTTTTAATTACTTCACTTAAAAAAATGTACTCAACATATTTTAAAGGTGATCTCTGTATCAGTACCACAAAAGTTGATATCAGTACAATTTATCACGAATAGGAGGTAACAAAAAAATCAATGAATAAAGATATCTGCAACAAAACAAATCTGTGGAAGGCTGGCTAGCCACTACTACCTACAGGAGGGTCTATGCCTGACGCCTCATTGTTTACAAAAAACGGGGGGAGGGAATGAGCAAATATTAGAGAGATATTAAAGACATTGTAGCAACAAATGGAGATGTTCTCTTTGATATTATCAGAATTATTGAAAAGAATATTTTAAATTTTCTTTTTAAATGTTCCCCTTTTAAGGGGAGAGTTTCACTGTTATGTATTGCTATGCCAAATGTGCTATCTATAATTATATTTCTGTCAGCAGTATGATTTGTCTCCCCTTTTCAGAAAATAAATAAATAAAACAGCTGAAAAAAGCAGGAAAGTTTAAGAACAATAGGGTTGACGGAATAGAGTGATAGTGTTAGCCACCAAGAGAACCTGCGACAGCCAGGTTGAAGAGAGTGTCTGATGTGGTGCGTAGGACTGGCAGGTGGACTTGTAGCATGAGCTATACCTTCTTCAGGGAATCAGCTCAGATCATCCTTATTGCCCCAGCTTGGAATGGTAAATTTGAATCTAATGTTCTTAATGCAGTAATGGCCCATGTCTCAGGAAAATTTAACAAGTATTTCATAAGGTGTTTTCATTGTCTGGAATTTCTGTCTTACTAGGACATGAAAATGCAGTTAGAGTGGCAACATTAAGGGCCACATTTTATCATGAGACTGTTTATGTGATCCATGCTTCTGATGTAGGAATTGGAGAATATTGTTTCATGTCACAGAGTACCATGGATTTCAACTATCACCTTTGCTGGGCAGAAAAGTAAAGAAATCAACTTTTTTTCTGGGCCACTGAGCTTATAAGCATCTGTGGACTTCTCTGTTATCAGTGGGGTGAAAATCATGAGTCTGACATAGAATGAGATTTGACCTAAATGTGGGAAGAGTAATAATAACTGACAAATAATACTATATCACTCCACCTCTAACACCATTGCATACAGCTTAAATCCCTACTTATTGGACTAAAGTAATAATAACATTTTTAAAACCCTCTTATTTTTACACTAAGTTTTTCTAACTTTAACATACATGACCTCAATTTATTCTTCAATTCATTTAACAAATAATGAAACTTTGACCCAGAGAGTAACTTAATTTACATAGGTCATCCTTTCAATTGACGGCATAGTCACTCTTAGAAGCCAATTCTGATTTTCAGTTCCTACTCAATGATAACTAGTTGTAATAATAATAGTATTGGTAATAAAAATAACAATAATTATGGATAACATTTATTGAGTGCTGATTATCACATAAGCCACTTTTTACATGCATTGTCTTCTTAATCCTCACAGTAATCTATGAACCAAGTATTATTATTAGTGTCCCAATTGTACAGATGAGAAAATTTAGGCTCAGAGAATTTAAATAACTTGGCACAGTTAAATAGCTAGTAAATGACAGAGTTGGGAAAATACACCAGACTCATTTTAATTCAGTGGACTTTGGGGTTCTGATGTGTCTGTCCTCAAACCATCTCAAATGTATTTCAGAAGGATATCTAATTCCTGGACCGACATTGTTACAGAACAAGTATCAGCATTTAATGTTCGTCTGCACCCCAAGAACTAAAACTCTGAAATTCTCTGTAAATCGTCTGGGACACTATCCTCTGTCCTCACCTCCCCTACCATATACCCAGAGAGGCGTTAACTCTCTCATTAAATAAATTCCTGCTAGGGGATTAATAATGATGCTGTAATGGCTTTGTACCATCATTTGCAGGCAATGTTTGTATATAGGACTTTTCCTATCCTGATTTCAAGGCGAACAGCTTTAGGGACTCCTAGCCTGCTGGTGGGGAACAGGGTCTTTTATTCCCCAAGTTCCTTCCTAGGAAGTTTCTCCAAAAATGTAGATAGATTTTCAGCCTTCTGTCTACTGTATGATGCCCCAAACACTTAAGAATCCTACAAAACCTGGCTTCTCCTTGGTTCCAACTTACATTGCTTTCTCTTTTTAATATTATTTAAAATAACCAAGTACTAAATGAGAATATTATCTTTGGACAAAAAAAATTAAAAATAGGGATGAGGTTGACATCACCACAATCCCTTTCTTTCAGAGGTTATCACTGCTTTTACTCTGGGGTGTGTGCATGTGCATGAGTGTATGTGTACCTGTGGGTGTACTTGTGTACCTCTGTGTGTTGTATTTTCCCCAGACCATTTGCAACTTATTTGCATGATTCTACTCCATAGGAAAGATATAGTATTGTTTTCTGTTATCTTAACATAAACTATATCATAGGATATACTATACATTACCCTTTCATATTTTTCTATTCTAAGTGATTTAAGGAGCTTTTCATATATGTAGTTTTTACTTCATTCTTTTAAGTACTGCCTGGCCTTCTTTAATACGGATATGCTATGGGCTGGGCGAAGTGGCTAATGCCTGTAATCCCAGCACTTGGGAGGCCAAGAAGGGAGGATCTCTTGAACCCAGAGTTCAAGACCAGTCTGAGCAGCATAGCAAGACCCTGTCTGTACAAAAATTTAAAAATTAGCCAGGCATGTTAGTGTGCGACTATAGTCCCAGATACTGGGGATGCTGAAGCAGAAGTATTGCTGGAGCCCAGATGTTGGAGATTGCAGTGAGCTAGGATGACGCCACTGCACTCTAGCCTGGGCAACATAGCGAGACTCCATCTCCAAAAGGAAAAAAAAAAATGTATATGCTATAATCTAGCCATTCTCCTACTGTTAAATATTTGGGCTTATTGGAGTTTTTTGCTGTTATATACAAGGTTGCAGTAGGCATCCTGGCCCATCACATTCTTGCCATTTTTGCAAAGTTTTTTTTTCTAGAAACAATACAGAGGAGTTGAATTCTGTATCACAGGACATGCAGGTTTGAAATTTCAATACCTAGTGTCTAATTGCTTCTTGAATTAGTTGTTCCAATTTATACTCCTCCTAGCCACATAAAAGATGGCCTATTTTCACCACCCTCGGCAGCATGCAATATTTTTAAACATCCTCTACTTTTTTTTTAAATATTCTGAAGGAGGGAGGGAGGGTTAGCACAAGATTAAATATACTAGTGTTGCCCTAATTGCCTGTATAAGAGCTGTGATTCAGAAAGGGTGAGGCTCAGTTGGCCTGAAATGTAACCCTTTTAACTTCATCGTTTAGCATATTCCAGGCTCTCCACCCCAGTCACCACTTCAGAGCCTATCTCATTTTCTCTCTGCTCTCTCTGCCACTGGTACCCATGGTAAGAAAGGACTCCAAGAGATGGGAGACCTGACAACACAATGTGGTTGAAATGCTGGAGACAACATTCTGTATTGTCAAGGGAGATGTACCGTGCCTCTGCATATTTAAAAGTTGACTTTTTTCTTTTCCTGGAAATACAATCAAATGAATTGTACCCACCACCTTCCCCACCCTCCCCAACCCCAGGCAGCTCCTCAGGAATTAATGACCAGCTGAGGTTAATGAGTACCCATTCGCTCCAGGCCATCAACTCTCCCAGCTGGCCATTAATCCCCTAGGAATAACCCACGCCTTGATAGTTACTCCTTAATTATGGAAGGCATTAAGGATCAAGAGAGAATCCTAAGCAAAATGAAAAGGCCATTTTTCATTGATGCTTAGCATGGGACACTTCAAGTCCAGGTGGCACCAGGAAGCACAGCTACACTGCGATTAAAACAGCTGCTTCCAAGGAGGGGTCATCAATCTCTATTTTCTCCTTTGATCATCCAAATTCAAGGAGGCTATTCAAGGCTACCCCAGGTCTGAGACCAAGCAAATAACTTGTGTCCTATGAATTCTTGATTAAACTGTCTAAGGACCAATACCTTGGACTCATTCAGGCCAGATATAACTTTATCTTCATGTCTGGGGGGAGTAAGCACTTGTCTATGAGGTTTGATTTTTAAGGGAGTCTAAGATTTCTCCCATGCATCCATCTATTCATCCTGACTCACCAGTGTCTAAAGCTAATATGTTAATCATTTCCTTGGGTCAGAACAGTAGATTTTTGAATGGATTACTCAGACAACTAGAATTATTTTGTCCATGTACTTTATTAATTTTTTTTAGCAGATAGGATTGGAGGTACCAGCCACTACCATTCTCTTAACCAAAACAGCAATATTTTCATCTATTTTTAATATGAGGGTTTCAGTGCTTAAAAATATTGAAACTTATTAGATGAAAGTATTGAAGGTTAATGTAGGTTTATGAGAAGGCTGATTAACAAGCATTAACAGTTGAGTCTGAATTAAGTTAGCCCCTAACCTAGTCCAAAAGGGGAGTGTTTTGAAAGAATAGACCCAGAAGCTTGGTCTTCATTTAGGACTACAGTTGTCATGGAACTTTTATGGCTTACATTTGATGTGAGCACACGGGAGTATTTAGAGTGTGAGGTGCTTGGGTGAGCAGCCAGAGTGATCCTGAGGCAGTATTAGGTAAGAGTGAGAGTTGGGAGAGTTGCCCAAATAAAGCCTCAAGCAAACTTCACCTACTTGAAATTTTTTTTCTAGGGCAAATCTGATTGAAGCATGTCCCATTATTATTTTTTTCTAGCATTAAGGTAGCATTAGATTAACACAAGGTTAATATTATATCACAAAATATAACAACTGCTATTGGAGGTGAAGCACAGTTTACTGAGCCAAGTATAGAGCTGTGAAGAGAGACAGCCTGGGTCTGAGTCCGGACTCAGCCATTACTTAATGATAGGACTCTGGGCAGTTGCCTCCGTTATCGGGGGAAAAATGATGTTGCCTTCATGTTGCTGTGAGGCTAAAGCAAAATGATGCTTATAAATAATTGTTCACAATTTTTCACAGTTAATGTTCAATATATCAGGTTTATATAAATATATATTCCAGTATATTTAATGAAAAAACAACAATCATATTTAAGTGAAATCTTAGAGTCTTAGAGATCTTATTTTTATTTTATTTTCCCCCTAAATCGAAGCTGTCATCAAACCCCCTCTGTGTGTATGTGCACGAGTGTGATTGCTGCCCCGGCTTCTGTCAAGGGCACCTCTCAAATCAATTACTCTTCCATCTCCTCCACTTGGACCCCTCAGCAGCCTGGCCCAGGCACTTAACACTCACTCCCATCAGACTGTCGCCCACCCTTACATGACCTTCTGGCTTCCTGTATCTCTCTCCTTCAAAGCTTCCTTCCAAAGGTTTGGGCGGAGTTCTGTAACATACGAGGAAGAATACAGATTTTAGTTTTTCCTTGTCACTTATCCAAATCCTCAAGATCTTACGAAACCGTCCTCTAATCCTATCTCTTTCTCAAAGTTGTCCCGCAGCAGGCTGCTGCCTTCGGCTGCTCTATTACCTACAGCACTCGTCAATTCATCCTTCTCTTGTTCAGTGGATTCCTTGCTTTTTCTTTTTTTTTTTTTTTGATATGTTTTCAAGCCTTGATTCCCAATTACATTGTACATTCAATGGCAATTTTTTACATATTTAATTCGTTGACTATTCTACAAGGATTCTTCTTCACATGACTTTCATTTTTCAGGCAACACACTTGGACCCAGAAATAAAATACTTTCAAAAGAAAGGTGTGGTCCTTCTTTCATGAAGCTTATGGGTAGAGAGGGAGAGACACAGATGTCAATGAAACAATCACTCTAATGTCTATGTTATACTTTGCAAAAAGAGCATACGACAAAGGAATCTGATCCAGACTTGAGGATCAAAGAAAGCTTCCTTGAAGAAAAGATGTGTAAGGAGTTATCTGGTTAGGAGTTAGCCACGGGGGGTGGCGAGCCCTGGCTGGTAAGAATATTCCATATAAAGGGAATAGAGATATCAAGGGCCAATGGCAAGAGGAAATTCAAATCGTAGGTCGTGGATTGGAAGAACTGAAAAGGCCAGTGGGGCTTGAGCCAGGGAACAAGGGAGAAAATGCAAGAAATAAGACTGGAGAGAATGGTAGCCTTATTAAGGTGTCTGCTCTTTCTCATAGAAGAGAAACGATATACATTCATTGCCTCCTGGGGGCTCCACACCTTCCACGTACCTAGTGTGTATGTTGAATGAATGTCTGAAGGAAACTTTGATGTTTGTATAAATGTTATTTGTTCCTCATGGATAGTGGGAGCATAAATAGGGAACCTGTAATGATTTATTGGCAGGATTCCCAAGGGCTTAAATTTCTGACCTAGCTTCTAGACTGATGAAAATTCTATTTGAATTATGTTGAAAAGTAATGAAGAAAGAAGGATAAAACCAAGTGAATGTATTCTACTAGAGAAGAATTATTGAATGTTTAGTTCCAGAAATAAGTGATTTAAAAGGGGAGATTTTCTTTTCTCTTATTTTTTTTAAGCTGTGCCAAATAAAACATCTCAAAATATAAATAGATTCCTGCTTCAACTTTTGAAATGACTTTATGCAGTGTCTCTATAATGGGTCAGCATAAATCTTCATGACTTTATTGCATTTTATACTTGAAAACTTAGCTTCTTTAGTAATGAGAACAAAGTTTAATAAGACTTGACAAGAGGTCCTGACTTTACTGAAGACTAGTATTGTTTGCGATGAGAACAAAGATAATGAAGTGAATAAGTCTATCATCTCCATACGGGCTGGTGAAGAAAAAAAATCTCAAGAATAATTTAAATTTGTGCTTCAAGGTTTAACATGATTTTTGGTTAAGTCAAAGAATGTCTGTATTCCCGACTTCTTACCTCCATCCCAAGGTGCTTTATGAATCAAATTACACAGAATAGACACTTTTCCCTTCCCTTTCTCCTCAAATGTTATCTGGTCTCTGTCAAAGATTAAACTTGGTTCTTTAGTCAGTCCAGGGCGACACATCTATTTAAAGCATTAATGGATAATCAGACTCCTCAGGGAAATTTAATGTGGTTAAATAGTAATAAGGGAACTTTCCAATAGAACATAAACAATACCATAATGAAGAATATTAAATCATATGTTTTGTCACTGAGCCCATTATAGAGCCAATTTAAAATTATAATAAATTTGCATTTGGCACTTGCTAGTGATTGGCAAATTTATTCATGTGAAAAATAGAGAATATAGATTAAATGTCTTTGGATTTTCCTGTTAGGGAGAACTAAAAAATAATCACCCCTCTATAAAGATATATATACACACACATATTTTATATATAAAAATATATAACACACACGTGTTCTTAATTTATTAAATGCATTCTACTTACTCAAATGATACATTTTCATTGGGGTATTTTAAACACTTAAAAATTAATGACAAGCAACAGAAAAATTAGTAATTTAGTTTTAAATGCCTCTCTCTTCTGAGAAACTGTCTAGCATTTTGTGCCAGCACATGACGTATGATGTATGAAGGGGACTGGACAGAAAGGGAAGCCGCATGAGCCAGGGAGAATGATTCGAATTTGGCTAGTGTGAAAGCCAAAATGAACCCAGACTGCGTCCCCAGTGGAAAACAAGAGGCAATCTGGTCACCTTTTAAATGACTGGCAACAGCATCCTGCAACCAGTTGCATTAGTAGAGTTGGTTTTTATATCTTTCCCTCCATTTCCTTAAAGTTCTCCTGATTTTTTTTCCCAACACAACCAGCCCTGATCCTAGATGCCACCTCCACTTTGTGACTTACAGTTTCTTTTGCCTTTAAGGAATACATTACTAAAAGTTCATTTACCAGTCACTTAGTGATGATACACTAATAGCTCCAGGAGTGTAATACGAATTGGGATTTTTGTGTCAACAATAGTTTTACCCAGGAATTTTGCCCCCAAGAATTTATCCTGACACATACTAGGACTTTTTTTGTTGGGGCCCATTACATCAAAAATTAGAAGCAATTTAAACATTGAACAATAGGAAATTGGTATGTAGTCAGTACAAATGATACAGAAGTATGTTTACTGAAATGAAGGAAACTCTAAACATATCATTAATGATGAAAGCAGAATATAAAACAGTGTAAACATACACACAAACACATGCACATACATGTAAAAAATATTCTTATGCATTTGTAATGGAATAATATATACAAATTGTGTGTATATATACACATAAATATATATACACACATACACATATGCATACATACAGAGAGAGAAAAAGTAGTTATTTTATTTGATTGTCAAGATTAGGAGCACTTTTTAAGACTTTTCTGCTTTTTATTTCTTTTGCTTTATTTTTACAATAACCACACTTGTATAAACCCGGATGAGAGTGGCAATAGTTTTTTTTTTTTCCTTTAAGTAGATGTGCCTAATAGTAATAGAATTTTCAATGATCATAGAACATATTTTTTCTTACACAGTATATTAGCCAGTGTTATTCAGAGAAACAGAATCAATAGGATATATATATATATGTTATGTATGTACACACACATATGTATCCTATAGGTATATAAAGAGATTTTTTAGAAGAAATTGGCTCATGCAGTTATGGAAGCTGACAAGTCCCAAGATCTGCAGTCAACAAGCTGGAGACTCAGAAAAGCCAATGTTTCAGTTGGGATCTGAAAGAAGCAAAAAACTGATGTCTCAATTTGAAGGCAGTCAGGCAGGAGAAATTTCTCTTTATTTGGGGGAGGGCCAGTCTTTTATTCTATTCAGGCCTTCAACTGATTAATGAGCCCCACCCATTTTAGGAAGTGCAATTTAAGTGTTAAACAAGTCCAAAAATCACCTTCACAGAAACACCCAGAATAACGTTTGACCAAATATCTGAGAATTCCATGACCCAGTAAAGTTGACACATAAAATTAACTATCACACACAGAATTTGTCACATCATACCTGTAGATATTTTTCTGGACCTGGACTTGTGAAACATTGTAGATTACAGAATGGTTCTAATCCAACAACAGAAAATGAAGAAAAGTTCCAATACAAGGCAATCTTTATGTCATCTCTGTTCACTCTGTGCAAAATAAGGTTTTGACTGGTTTAGTTCTGAGAAAAGTTGAAGAATTGAGAAACTCTGTGAAATAATTCAGACATGTCTTTTTACTGAGTTCTTTTCTTTAAGATGATGGGTGAGTGTCCATTATTGTGATTGACTTTTTACATTAATCCTGTGGGTGATAAATTTTTTGTTTCATCTTTATATTAATAGTTTCTGAGTAGAAGAATAGTGCGAGCTAAAAAGCATAATACAAAATCAGAAGTTTTATTTTATGTGTTTGGTTTTGTTTTCTTTATTTTTGTGGAATGTGTACATTATAGACGCGTAGGTATTTGGGTTTTAATTTTGATTTTGGTCTTTTAGCTGTCAAACATTTATTACATATTTTAATGATCTTTTTTCTTGTAGGTAATTGTATGAATTTTCTTTTGCTGGTTTAACAAATTACTGCAAACTTAGTGGATTAAATAATACAAATTTATTATCTTTCAGTTCTGGAGGTCCAAAACAAGTCTCACTGAGCTATCATCAAGGTTTTGGCCAGACAGCATTACCTTCTGAGGCTCTAGGGAAAGAATCTGTTTCTTTGCCTTTTCCAGCTTCTAGAAGCCACCTCCATTCCTTGGTTCATGGCTCCCTTTTTCCATATTCCAATATTGCATCTCTCCATCTTTCTTTTATGGTCATATCTTCCTCTGACTGCCTCTCCCCTTCTGTCACTTTCTTCCACTTTTAAGGATTCTCCTCATTATACTGGGTCCATGGAGATAATCTAGGATAATCCCTCTATTTTAAGGTCAGTTAATTTTCAAACTTAATTCCATCTATAATCTTAATTCGCTTTGGCCAATAACCTGATACATTCACAGTTTCTAGGGGTTAGGGCACTGACATCTTTGAAGGACCATTATTATACTGGCCACCATAATTAAATCTCTTCTACTGAATACAGCCTTGTAGGAAGTTTAATCAAGATGTCTTGTCCTCTCTAGGCTAAGAGCTGTTACATAACCCAGGCAAGACCAGTTATACTTTATCCTACAAATTTATAGCTGAGAAAAATGATTCAAACATGGAAGAAGTTTGAGCACATTCATTTCAGTGGTAGAAACTGAAAGAGACTATTATAGAGTTCCTGTAACAAAGAGTCTCGAAAGCTACTGACCCCTGTTTTTCCTTAGTTTCCTTGCCTTATTCTTTATTCATCTCTTATTTCGTCTTTTGAATGAATTCTGTTTTTCCTTAACTTAGCCAGGTTGAATTTCCTTGGCTGACAACAAAATAATCCTAATGATGTAAGAAATAACAGAATACAAGGGAGACTGGGGGTGATTAGAACCACTTTCCAAGTAAATAAATATGATTTATTCTACATCATTATGGTAAAATATCATAAATACCCTTGAAAGTGAATAGAATTTCTTACTTTTTTAACAGCAAGCAGATGAAATCACAAAACTGCATTGCCATTCTATGGGATTAATCATAGAGATGAATTAGGAGCAATGTGGTTATTTAAGTATGATTTCTATTTGTTGAAGTGAACTAATTGCCCCAAGGCCTATGGGCATGTGTACAAAAAATTAATAAACACAAGACTAAGTTTTCACAGCAGTCTCTGGAAACCTTCCTAGTTTTTGAGATTCTCCATTGAGTATAAATAAGAAAACAACTATAGAATACTAAGATGCCTAGAGGGCTTGAAATCCATGCAAAATATATTTTATTAAAAAATGAAACTAAACAGGTTTTTTTTCCTTTTACATGTAGTTTTACTGAAGTAAACTATAACAAAATTTCTTTAAATGCTACACAAAGGATTCAAAAAAGATCAATGGCTAAAAGGGTAATTTTACAATGAGTTTGAGTTTGAGGAGAAGAAAGAAGAGATAAAAGAAAAAAGTCAAATGAAAGGTTGAGAAGAGTGGGAGAATCCTTCAACTCAGAGTTTTCAATGACTATCAGTGTTTATAAACATGTAATGGTAGGGCCAACTTCAGTTTGGAGATGTTGGCCCAGCTACCACAGTGATGTCCAGCCAGGCAAGGGGTTGCCCCCCACCACCATCAGTTGTTTGGTGATGTATGACTTTGGTGTCACAACTGGAGTTGGGGTGCTACTGGCATCCAGTGGGTCCAGGGCAGGGATGCTGCTGTCAATGTCTTGTAGCCAAAGACCACCAACACATCTGTTATTAAACAAGTTGTGTTTATCGCTTGTTGCAACAAGAAAGAACACATACCATGGAGAACAAGTGTGTCTCAGTAAGATGGTGTTAGAAAGAACTGATTATAGGATTTGGGTCTTGGTTAGGTGATTTGCAGAAGGTATAAAGAAGTTTAGGATTTGCTATAGATTGGATGCTGTCAGAAAGTGAGGACAATTCTGTGATTTGGTATCTCAGTAAATCTTATCTAGAGGGAAGGGAGTTTAGCAGGAGGATAAATCTGCAATTGGTACAGAAGTAGCAGTCATTCATTTTGGCCAAGAGAGGGCATATTTGGTATTTTGTAGATGGCAGAGTGACCTTTTGTCTTGTCTGTGCTTATGAATGGCTTTGCTTAGTCTCACATTATCATGGTCACAGAGTAACATGGTTTGAGGTTGTTATTCTATGAGAATTTTTTCTCTAATAAGAGAATAACACAGTCTAGCTCTGAGTGTCAGGAGAGTCTGCCACAAAAAAAAATTATCCACACAATGAGATATCACCTCACACCTATTAGGATGGCTATTACTTAAAAAAAAAAAAAAAAGGAAAGAAAAGATAATAAGCTGTTGTCGAGGGTGTGGAGAAATTGGAATGCTCATACACTGTTGGCGGGAATGTCAAATGGTGCAGCCACTATGGAAAACAGTACGGATTTAATTTAATTTTTTTTCTGCAAAAAGTTATAAATAGAACTACCATATGATCCAGCAATCCCACTTCTGGGTATGTATCCAAAAGAATTGAAATCAGGATCTTGAAGAGATACCTGCACTCCTATGTTCACTGCAGCATTATTCACAATAGTCAAGATGTGAGAACAACCAATGTCTGTCAATGGTTGAACAGGTAAAGAAAATATGGTATATACACACAATGGTATATTATTCAACCTCAAAAAAAGAAGGAAATTCCACCATATGTGACAATGTGGATGAACTTTATGATAAGTGAAATAAGCCAGATACAGAAAGACGAATACTATATTTCATGATTCCATTTATATGAGTTATCTAAAATAGTCAAACTCATAAAAGCAGAGAGTAGAATGGTGGTTGCTGTGGGCTGAGGGGAGGGCAAAATGGGGACTTGCTATTTAACGGGTATGAAGTTTCAGTTATGTAAAATGAATACATTCTATAGATCTGCTGTATAATATTGTGCCTATAGTTAACAATATTGTATTGTGCATTGAAAATTTGTTAAAAGGGTAGATCTCATGTTAGGTATTCTTACCACAATAAAAATAAACAAACAAACAAACAAAACAAGGGAGAGAGGACACTTTTGGAGGTGATGGATATGTTTATTCCCTTGATTATGGTGATGGTTCCATGGTTGTAAACATGTCAAAACTCATCAAATGTTTTCTTCAAATATGTGCGGTTTCTTGTATATATCAGTTATATCTCAATAAAGCTGTTAAGGAAACAAAACAAGGTGGTAGCCCACATGTCAAAAAGGAAGAGAATTATCTAACCCATGATGTCAATAGGGCTGAGTTTTAGAAACACTGTGCTTACTGAAAGAGATTAAAAAAAAAAAAAAGAGTTTGAAAAAGCCCGCACTACCTAATCCAACTTATCCAGAGATATTCCGCTCAAGATAAGTCTTTAGATTATGCTTTGCAAGGTAATTTTTCTGAGTTTACAAGAAGAAAAAGTGAAAGAAAGCACTAAATTCCCCAAACTATTCTTTCTGTTGGTTTCTTCCTGCTCTAAATGAAGATGAATAAACAGTCCCCTCTGGGTATTGCAAACAGGTTTCCAGATGTGTGTGCTTGAGACCTGGGGCACCCAGAAGAAGCAGTGAGGTGGAGGGGACCCAGGGAGGATATTCTGAAATGGCTGCAAGGATGAGGAATGTTTCATTCCTATAATGACATAGGTAATCTTTGAGTTGGACTCTTGATCTACACACCCCACCACCATCACACTCCTAATATTTTACTCTGTCCTAGTGATTTCATAGGGGATTATAACCAAGCGAAATTATCTCCTTTATTTATTCCATGTGATAGCCTATGTCTCCCCCTAGAAAATAAGCTATGGGAGAATAGCAGCCTTGTCCATTTCACAGCCATATCTCACAGTGTCTGGCACATCCCAGGAAGTGCTCACTGATGATTGTTGAATGAATGAATGTTAGTGAATGAATGAATGAATGAAGTTTTAGCTCCATCCCTGTGCTGGTAGAGTAATATGGTCAGAATTTTCACCAAATAGCTATGCTGGGAGAAAGAGTAGCATGTTGAGACTGTTTGTTCTTCAGTAGGAGAAAGTGAGAATCTTCACACATGACAGTGGGAAAAAAAAAGGAAAAGAGATCATGGAAAAGGGCTTCTCAAGTCTATAAAGCAAAATAGAATCAAGAAAAATGTCAATTGCTGATATAGGAAGGGAGTGAAATCTGATGACAGGCAAATGGGGAAAACATCAGAACCAAAAAACTCAGATGTTTCATTGTTTTTTTTTTCACTTCTGTCCGTAAGAAAAAATTTATCTGGGACAGCTAATCAGAAGAATTCCTGCCCAGAGAGTCAAGATGGGAGGAAAAAGAAGAAACCAAGAGGATGGAAAGACAAAAAAACAGTTGAAGATACTTTACAAAGCATTGCATGTTAACATCAGCAGGGTCTTTACGACATGAATTCTACGTGCTCAGAGATGGGTCAATAGTTTTGCAGAACACCCTACTATTCATTGCTAGAACTTTTAAAAACTAAAGGAAGGCTTCAAAAGAAAAGAGTACATTTAGACTTTGTCTTTAAAAATAAGTATTTGGAAAGGCAAGCATCCAGCTAATTACAGTTTGGTCAGCTTAGCAGTAACAATCAAGCAGATACTAAAATAAATGATATATTTTTAAAAACCATATTGCAATCCCCTAGAAAGGAACAGAGTTCTGAGTAGCAAACAAGGTTTTGTGAAGAGTGAATCATGCCAGACCAACTTAATTTCCTTCTATGATAGAGTGGCAGGCTCTGAGATAAAGAGGAAGCAATAGATGTAATCTACCTCGATTTCACCCAGGCTTCTGATTCTCTCTTACATAACATTCTCATCTGTAGGCTAGGAAGACTGGTCTATGCTGTACTTTTATTAGGAAGAGCATAAATGCCAAGAGACTGCCCTAGAAGGATGGTTATCTGCGTCTCAGGATAGGAGCATGTTTTAAGGGATTGTAGGGCATTGTAGCTTACAGAATGTTATAGAAAGATCAATCAATGGCTCAGCAATTGGGACAGACAGGTGTCTTGTCCAACTCCATAGTTCATCATTGTACCTTTAAATAATTTAATTCCTCTCTCTGAGGTTCACTTTCACTATCTGTAAAATGGGTGAATTTAGAATAGATATTTCCTAGGTCCCTTCTAGCTTTAAACATGTGTGACCCTTTCTAATATTATTTTAGGGACTTCCTCATGGCACAGGTAATACAGTTAAGGGTTCTCATAAATATTCTTTGATGTTACACTTATTTACAACCTCCATTTAACGAACAAAAATTATACAGAAGAGGTTGCCCCTTTTTTCCCCATTCAGGTAATTCTCATATATATGCGTGTGTATATAGATAGATAGATTCATTTTCATAGTAGTTCATTTGAAAGTTTTTCAGTGTCTAGTGTGTGCACAATGAGAAGAACTGAAGGATGAATTTGTTAAAAGCAAAACTGTCACCTTTTATATAATAGATCATATACAATATCTATATCAAAATTTTCTGAAAAGGAATAATTACAGAGAAATGTTAAAATGGAATACTTGCTAATAGGTTAAGAACAAAGACTAATATAAAACTCTAAGTTTAAAAAGCTATGTTTGGAGTACTGCAAATTATGTCTGCTATTAAAATTATAGCAAAAAGGTTGATTATATTGCAATAAATAAAAACTCAAATACATAAAATCTAGACTTCACTTTCATTGACTTAAAAGCAACTTGTTTATTAAACGTTTATTAGATTTTCTTTTTCAGCCGGGAGTGATGGCTTATACCTATAATCCCAGCACTGTGGGAGGCCTAGGCAGGAGGATTGCTTGAGGGCAGGAGTTTGGGACCAGCCTGGACAATTTAGTAAGACTTTGTCTCTACAAAAAAAAATTAGCCAGGTGTGGTGGCTACTGCCTGTAGTCCTACCTACTAGGGAGGCTGAAGTGGGAGGATCACTTGAGCCCAAGAGTCTGAGGTTGCAGTGAGCTACGATCACTGCACTCCAGCCTGGGGGACAGGTTGAGACCCTGTCTCTGGAAAAAAAAAAAAAAAGATTTTCTTTTTCATTAAATGGTTTATTCAGAAAACTAACCATCCTTAGCCAACTCCAAACTATTCTAAATCCTTGAGAGCTGATGGATTTCTCACAATTTTAGCTAGTTTATATAGAAACGTATCTTTAAACTTGTAAAACGCACCCAGATGGAATAACATCCTAAGGTGGTAATATGCTTATTGTTCATTACTTCACTTTTTAAGTTGGCATTTCAGATTAATTAAGCATTTGATAAAGCTCATGTTTATGCAAGTGTTTACAAATTAGAAAAGCTGTTAGCAGCGTTTAATTTGTTTGAATATATATATTTAATTTACTGCTTCTAATGGATAGAAGCTTAAGGGAATTTAAGAGTCATAGCTTTATTGATAGACATTAAGCATATGCAAAGTGTAATTATTATTGCTAATATTTCACATTTGCTGCATGCCAACAGTTAGGAGCAGTAAAGAACCCTGTGTAATTCCACAGACAGAAATGTGGGCTGTACGTGCTGGGCTTTTGTATCACTGTACGTATTCATGTCTTTGTGAGTTTTTTCCCCTCCCTCTAAATGAAATGTGCTTTCTGCCCACTAATTTCCTCACACTAGTGTTATAATGAGAGTGGAATGCTCTTCTGATCCTTTGGCGTGAGATTTGTCCAATCACACAGAAATTCTGGACACAGCTCAGATCCTGTCATGACAAATATCATTCCAATCCTCTGCCACTGGTCAGTTTATCTCCAGGACTATGAGATTAAAATGAATCATTTAGAATAAGATATCATCCAGCTATCTTTCTGAAACCCACGCACAGGGTTTATGTTGTTGGGATTCCTGCTGATCTGTCTATAGACACACTGCTTCTGCCTATAGATCTATGATGAATGATGACTTCATGTCTATTACTTTTGGAAAAGATTTGATTTCAACCTGAAAAAAACCACTTCTTCAGACATGACTTAAGCACCTACTTTGCGCCAGGCTGTGGGCTGAGGGCCGGGAGTGTAAAGATGAAAAAGATGAAGGTTCTTCTTATCATTTCTCAACTGAGCTATCAGAGCGTTCTTTTATCTAACTTCCCTGACCCTGATCTTGCTCAGCCTTTCCAGCCTATGCCCTATCCAGTCATTAAAAGTGATCCATCTCAAGAATAAAGCTGGCCACGTTGGACCTCACACTGAAACCTTCCGATGACTGTCCTGTCCACCACAAGACAGAATCTGGCCTTCCAAACACAGCATCAAAGGTCCTTCATGATTTGGCCCCTCTCCAGCCCCGCTTGTCACCTGCTCTGCTTACACTTTTTGCTCTTAATAACACTGAACTGCTTGTAGTTCCTCTATACACTGTTTTTTTGCCTTGCCTATTTCATCTCTGGCAGAAATTCTCTACCATCTAACTTCTATTCTTCCTTCAAGACTCAGTTCAAACTCCTCTCCTTTTCTTTTTTTTTTTTTTCTTTTGAGACAGAGTCGCCTTGGGTATAGTGTAGTGGCATCATCTCAGCTCACTGCAACCTCAAACTCCTGGGCTCAAGTGATCCTCCTGCTTCAGCTTCCCGAGTAGCTGGAACTACAGGCGTGCACCACCATGCCCAGCTAATTTTTCTATTTTTAGTAGAGACAGGATCTTGCTCTTGCTCAGGCTGGTCTCCAACTCCTGAGCTCAAGCGATCCTCCCACCTTGGCCTTCCAAAGTGCTAGGATTACAGGTGTGAGCCACCGCGCCTAGCCCTCCTCTCCTTTTCTGGTCCTCTTTTCCTGAAACAACCGGGCTAGATCAAGACCATCTGTGCTAAGGCATTCCTCATGCCATCTGCTTATCCCCATAAGTGCATTCACCACATAGTTGCACAATTACCTGTTTATTGTTCAACTCCCCCACTAGATTGATGTTTTTGTTTCTGTTTTTAAATCAATGTCTATGCTTTTCACTTCAATAATACTAATTGGTTCTTTTTAAAATTCCCACCTGTTTTTGTTTCATCTTTGCATAAATTTTTTTAATAATTTCTGTTTTATTTTAGGGACATCATTTCTTCATTTATCTTTGGATTATCCTAAACATATTCAGTTTAAAGTCACTTTTTTGCAGATTGTTTCACCATTTTCATTTATATTGGAGTGAATTAATCACTTCATTGTCAATTTTTTGATCTTGCATGTTATTATTTTTCCCAACCAGTTTTGAGTTTTAAGTTTTATCTTCAATGGAAATGTCCCTTCAACCCTACAACATTCAGCCCTGTAACAGGCTTCTTGAGCTCCCTGATCCAAATTTACAGTCTCATAGCTATAGCTTGAGACTCCTGTCCTGTGGTGTTCACATCCAGTCACCAAACCAGTGGGCAACCTGGCCTACTTTTGGCTTGGAGATTGTGCCCATTCTAACCTTTTTAATTTAGTTCTATATAAGCTTTAATTGAAGGCATCATTCAGTCAAATTTTATTTCCCAGGCAAAGAACGGGTGCCCCAATCTGTAGCTTCAAAAAAATGAATGGTGGCTCAGTCTCCATGAGGTATGGGACAATTTTAACCCCTAATACCCCACCATATGCATACCCATTGCCTCTTCTTCTTGTTCTGAGACCTAAAGCCCAGCAAGTATTGGGAGAGGTCAATCCCAGTTAGCACTTTGAGATTTTGTTCCTTTTCTAGTGTTCAAATTGTTCATCTTTGGGAACATGGTTATGTCTTTTTGCTTTTCTCTTTTTGTATTTTGTTTCATCATCTTATGCATTTGATGAAAGGAGGAAGAGTGAAGGAGTAAACTAATATATTCTCCTGTCTTCTTCATTTCCCTCTGCGGATATAAGTAGGAGAAGTGAGAAGCAGGGATGGGAGGGAGTTGAAGGGTTGGGATAACTCAACTCAGCAAATAAAAATGAGAATATATTCATTTTAGAAGCATTTTCTAAACCCAAGAGGATGAAAATGCTAGTAAGATAAAGGTCTTGATCATAAGGTGTTTGAGTAATATATACTTAGTCTCCTTCAGTAATAGAATAAATACTTATTGAGTGCCTAGTTTATGGCAGACATTGGTTAGATGCTGGGAATACAGTGGGAACAAAACAGGTAGGATCACCGAGCGATCAACAACTGCTAGAGAAGATGGACAGAGAAAATAAAATAATTTTAGTAAGGTAGAAATGTGGGCTGCTTTGAAGAATCGAACCTGTCTGGAATACCTATCTTATGATTAAGTTGACACCAAATGATGAGTTGGAATAAGCCATTCAACAAGCAGCGGTGTTCTCAGAAAAGGTAACAGCATGTAGGAGGCCCTAGAGGTAAAAGGGTAAGGCACTTTGGATGTATGAAACTAATTTAGTGCAGCCAGAACAGAGACAGCAGAGCTCAGGTCATCCAACCACGCTGCTGTCTTCAATTCCCTCAAGAAAGAGATCCAGTGACAGTGACAGAAAATGCTTTAGCTCCTTAGACAATGCAAGTCTATCTTTGCCCATCAAAGTGTTTCCTAGGTATTCACAATGGTTTCTAGGTACCTCCCACTTTTCATTTTCCTTTAGATAATTCAGCATTACACAGCTAAAACTTAATCTTTAAGAGCTGATATAATTTTCCTTCCAAAGATCTTGCTACTTTGAAATTGAATAAATTATAATATATGTGATGATCTTTTTCCTCCCACCCCCTCATGAACTCTGAAATGATATGATGTCTTACTCCTAAACTACTTAACACTGTTGAAATGTCAACTAATTCTTCCTGGTTGGCCAAAAATGAGTACAGGATGGCAATTCCCCTAGGAAATTTTTTCCTCTGGGAGATGAAGCTATTAGCAAAAGCAAGTCAAGGTCCTGTTAGACATTCTGCTGTTATCCAAATGAGACTTCCGGCAGATGTCTGGAGAGTTGAAATCCCCATCACTACTCTGTCTTTTCTCTGCACTGATTTTACAATCTGTGTCTAGTAACACACCATGCATTTCCTCCATGTGTCCCAGTGTACTCTCATAATGATGGCACTTCTGTGTTCTCCGTTTGTCCTAACCCATATGCTTTCCAGCATGTTTCTGCCCTCAGGTCTGGGCATTTCCATATGAATGTAGATCTTCCTGACATTCACCCCTGCTCTGCCTCCTGTCTAAGCAGTCTGTTTCTTTAGGGTTGGGCATACCTTTCCATTACAATGTTGTAACACCCTTCCCTTGAATTACGACACAAACAACAAAAATCTGGCCCATAAAGTCCAGGTAATAGTTACAAAATCTCCTTACTGTTGCTGGGCTGTCTCCAGTGTGCTGTGTCCCAGGATTCTTTCTCAGCTGCTGTCTAGTGAGAATTACCAAGAATTCAATGTTAAACCTTCCTGTGTTTCTTGCTACTCTAGACTAGCAGCAAGTATCTCCCCTGGGAGCTTGCTAGAAATGCAGAATCTTGGGTTTCATTCCAGACTTACTGAATCAAAATCTACATATTAACAAGATCCCCCAGGAGATTCATATGCGTGTCAAATTTAGAAAGCACTGCTCTATAGTTCCTGATTTCCCTAGTTTATCTAAACTTTCTCATCTCTACACGCCATAAAACCTTTGGATGGGCTTCAGTTGGCCTCTCTGCAAGCTCACATAAGGCAATCAATCTCTGTCCAAATTCATCATTACAATATATGGAAGACAATTGATTCATTTGGCATTTTAAATGGTTGACTCTATTTGCACCATGTTCTCTTCAAATGGCAGGCATTAATGTACCACTTTCTTGACTTTGAGCATATCTGGGTTCCACTACATACAACCTCCAGAAAGGTGCCATATTGCACACACTATGGCCTGTTCTATTATGTTTAAATGGTATTCTTAAATTGTCTCATTATTTTTAATATTTATCACAAAAAGAAACTCAATTTTTTTCTAAATTATATCAGTTGCTATGAATGGAAGATAATGTTAAGTATATCCCCAACCAAAAAACACAGCAAAGCAAAACAGTTTTATTAAATTCTATTATAGTTAGATACTGTTATTGGCTCCCAAAAATCTCTGGGCCTAAGTAAGGCCTTTTCTGTGTTAAACAGAGAGATTGGAAGTATTAAAAAGGTGTTAAAGACAGATAGCTCAAAACAGAGTTTTTCTCTTTGATATACTAAGAAGCATTGAACGACTAGAAAAGGGAACTTTTCGCATGCTCTGTGTTTCAAATGTTACTACCAATGAAGAAAATTCATCTTGCAGTGTAGCGTTTGGAAAACACTGTGTTATCTAACTGAAACTAAGTCCTGCATTAAATTTCTGAAAGAGATAGGGTCTTAAGTCTGAGGACAGGATGTCTAATTAATTGTGTCAGAGAGAAATTTTTAGTAACTTCTTGAAGATGATGCTTTTTCAACACAAATGCGGTTTTCATAAGGAGCAAGTGGTCATGAGCGGCAAATAACTCCTACTGGTGTATTTTGCTACCATAAAATAGGGATCCTCCTTATCAAGAGTGAGACCTTATAGTTTCCAATTCAGTGTGAAATTTTTCTTTGTGCGAGGCACATATTTGGAAACAACCTCTCTATTCTGCTATGATCTCAGTGTTTATACTGGTACATTTTCCACATTGACAAGTAACATACAAGGGCAGAACAGACATCACCATAGCCTTGCAAAAGCTTTATAATAACATTGTATTGCTTTGAACCATTCAATCAATTGTAGACATGGTTTAAATGTACAGAAAAACTAAATGCAATACCATGGGGAAAAATGAAAAGTATTTTGCAGCCTAACTTCAGCATAAAGAGTTTGGGAGATCATATTTTGAGAGAAGAAAATTTCACCTAGACTGTCTGGATTATTGTATTTCTAGTATGGCTATAATAATTTCCTTATAAAAATTCAGAGATGAGTATTTCACACAACAAAGCACATTTTATGCTAATTAAAAGTGACCAAGAAGTCATGAATTCCCTATGATCTTTATGGAGAGAAATCAATACCTGTATCTATTTCTATAAAACTCCAGGGTTTTACTGGTGGATATTAGAATCCACAAAGGTAGGCTTTTATGTTGTGTTTCTTATAATAATGAGCAATCTAGGGTCAAATAGAAGTCTCATGCAGAGTACAGAATAAAAGAGTAACTATGAACAATTGAAAAATAAATGCAGAATCAGATATTTGTAATACTGCTTAAAGCAAGACTAATCTTTATTCAACAGTTTTTACTCACATATAAGACTCCCATTGTGTCGTGTCTTAGCAATGGATATATTACCGAGGTTCTAAAACCTCAGTATTAATGCAGAGAATTATGGTTTTATGACTCAGTGGGGGAATGCATGTACGCACACAGACATACACACACATACCACAATAATTGCTATTTCTAGCAGCATTTACTGTAATAGGAGCCCTTAAGGAATCTTGGTTTTACTGCAATTCAAAATTGTTGAAATGTGTTGTTGAGGAGTACTGGCTGGTACATATATCCTCTCCCAATAGTAAATGACAGGGATAGCTTTAAACTGTGCTGAGATTTCTTACTACATAACTCTAGTGGATATCATTTAGATTGGACCCAGTCATAATCTTAATTGTCATTACAAAAAAAACCAAAAGTATATCTAATCATATTAGATTTTGTGTCCAATAAAATTACAACATAATAGTCTATCAGTAGCACTGACTGATACCAGAAAGGAATAAGTTTTATTGCTACAGATTCCTAATGTGTTTTCAGCAGATTTTTCTGAGGAGTGGGAAGAGGCAAGATTCAATGAGTAAATGTGTTTCAGGAGTGCTTCCCATTTCATATTTATTTGAATATTAAGTTCAGTGCTATAACTGCTATTCTTCCTCAAATAATACTTTTTCCCAAAAATGCAAGTGTTTCAACAAAACAATAATGGAATTATTTCATAATTCCACTTGTGATCACTTATACATTGCCAGTTGGCTGATTAAACTAGTAGTCCTGAGGGAAGACATGAAGGCATATGAAACATACACATCTAAGCAACATCAAAAACAGAGTGAATTGGTAAAAATTTCATACTGCTTTCAGAAAATTTAAAGAAACTCATTAAGAGTTGTGTAATTTAAGGTTGTATTCTCTCCCAGGTAGTTGTCTTTATTTGCATTGCTAATAAACTAACAGTAACTCATATTAATCATAGATGAAAGTAGGATACAGGATTTTTTTTTTTTCTGATCGCTGTCCTAAGTTTATCCCACAGAGACTATTGTGAGCACCTCAGTGCCTTAGAATTTATTCACAGTGCTGGGATGTGTTCCAAAGTCCTTTAGGAAAAAGGGCTTCAAAATATACTTTCTCTGTCCCTCTTGTTGAGAGTTCTTTTCTTGTAAGCCAGTAGGAAGTAGCATCAACAAATCTGTGCTCTTTGATAATTGGCACATAGAGGATCCCTGTGCATTCTAGTCCCTGCTGACTCAGGAGAAAGGAGATGACAGGAGATGGTGTCTTGGGCGGACCATTCCTGCTCAGGCTGCATGCTGAACACAACTCCTGGGAAGCCATCATTTATAGGCTATCTTTTTATTGGAAAGTAGGCCTTCACCTTTGGCAGGTGGCTCTATTATGCTAAGCAGCTCACAAATCTGGTGGAGAAGCACCTCAAACTTTCTTTGAATAGTTGTGTTCCACATTCAGAGGTGGTGTTCAGAAAACCTGCATGAGAGCAGTAACCATGCTCTATTTAGAGGGAGTGGTGTGTCCTGAAAAGCTCACGTGGATAGGCCATGCGTGGCCCCGAAAGCTATCCAACACAGATGTAACAAAACGCACCAGGAGTCATAATAATGAAATGCTTGGTGGATTTCTCTCCCAGCTTCCTAATTATGAAGTTCTATTTTACAACTATGTGAAGTCTTTTTTTGAAGAATCGTTATTCCTCTCAGCATGAAGGTATGCAACGCGGGTAGTTTACATACTCATGGGAGGTAAGGTTTTAGTTTTATTTTCAAGTTAGATATCATTCAGGTCTAGCTTTAGAAGCAGGCATTGGGTCCAAGATGTAATAAAAGGAATGCACCGAAATACCCTGCCTCAAATACCTCTCTTAGCAGCATCTAAAATCCACAATTAGAGATTTTCTTTCAGTGCTTGAAAGCATTTACACCCTCAAAATTGATTTATTAGAATAAAAAGATGCCAGGAATTAGTAAACAATAAAGTTTTCCCTTAGCTCAGCTCAAAAAACGTGTAGTGAGCACTTCTTAGGTACCTGAGATTCTGCTGGGCCTGGAAATTCAAGGATTCGTGTATATTCACTTCTCTTCCAAGGGTCTGACATGAAGCTTACGCTGGATCTTGGGACTAAGTTGGGAACCAGGTCCATGCTTGGAAAGAAGAGGGTGAAGAAAGCACATTTTATTTCTCTCACAATTTCTGCAAGAAATACACTGGGTTACATTTGGTTAAGCTGTGCACTTGACAGCTGCTTGTCAAAATATATATTTGATTCCTAATATGCTTTGTGTACATTCAGCAATAAGTTTAGGCTTATAAAGAATAAGTAAATGAGAAATTCCCACTCTTAGAATTATATAGCAATTATATGTTTAGAGGGCTGATGGGAATGTGTAAAATAGCTAATGTTCAAGGATGACCCCACTATCAAACCATATTGCCAGATACCATAAACAGCTATAAATTGTCAGAGCAGCAAGAGTACACAGTGACCCTGTGTTCAACTAAGCACAGCATTCGCTATCATAGTTAACCTTTGACTGTAGTAGTAAATTAATGCAGATCTCCAAAAAACACTCCTATGCAAAAATCACTCTGGAAACACTGATGCATAATAATAAAAGACTAACAATAACTTGACCTCCAAAGCTTATGGCTAGGGAAGGTGTCATGTAATGTTGGACTAGGGAGGAGCATGTGTTCATTAGGAAGTATACCAAACACTAGACGTTTTATAATTTACGATTATTCTGCTACAGCCAAAGAACAGCAACTAGTGTTATAAAGACAACAATGTCAGGTGTTCCAAACTATTTTAGTAACACCCCTTTATTACTGAAAGTGCCTCTGGTAAATGCCCAAATTGCTTATTTGCACTAAATAAAATGTCACTTTGTGAATAAATTAGGCATTTTATGCTACCTTCTGTACGTCTAATGACATCCGTTGTAATATAATGTTTGCCTGTCTCCAGAGGCTGGCTCTAGAAATCAGCTTGCACCTGTGGCTTTTGGGAGATATTAAGTAGAGCTTTTTTGCACTCACTTTTCCTGGTAGAATGTCACTGATATTCAAGGAAAGACTTGAAAAATATTGCCGGAGTATTTTGCAATACACCTCCAGGGCTTAAAGCTTTGAATTTACATAGACCTTTTGACATGTTGCAGTCCCTATTCATGGGAGTTACTAGTAGCTTGTAGTTCATACTCTTCACCTTGATTTTGCCTGTGAACAACTGGAAACAGATTAATTTTGTGTGCTTGGCATAAGTGTTATTAACTTGATCATATTTTTTCAGTGTTCTGCTTTTGCATTTATCTGCTGTTGCTTGTATCCTTGAAACAACTCAAGTTCCACTTTTCTTTTCTATACACCTCGATTCCAAACAAAAACTATAAATATTAGTATGACCACCAGAGCAGGAGGATGCATCAGAAAAGTAAGTTGATCCAAATAAGCCCTCAAAGTTGCAAAACTTACCCAAATTTCATGTCACTGTGTTGATACCTAAAAAAAGTCCCTCTCCTGGCTCTCTTGCCCCTATACATACCAAAAAACAAAGTTTTGAGCTGACTTTTGTAAATATGTTCCCTTAAAGGGATTGTCCAGATAGAACTTTTGCACAGAAGAGTGAATTATAAAGTATTTGCATTTAGTATTTCTTTTTTTCCTCTTTTGTTAGATTTGACAAGAGCTAGTAAAAATGAAGACCTAGGTGAATGTTACCCTAATGACTCTTCTCATCTAAAAGAGAGAGAAATTATAAAAATATTTACAGTTTTTCTCCAGTACATTTGACTCTAAAAAAATACGAATAATAGTAAGTGTTAACATAAATTGTTTACCATGTGCCAGTGATTATTCAAGGCCTTTTACACGTATGATCTCTTTGAGTACTTACAGCAACCAAATAATAAGTATGTTATTTTTCTGATTTTGTAAAAGAAGGAAAAACGGGTACTATAACAAGCCAAACCAAAATCAGGACTGGTCCCCTTGTTAAGTCATATTCTTTGCGTTAGAAGTTCTTCTTTAAATTGGGGAGTTGTACAGGATGTTTTCTTATGAGCAAAAGCTGTGGAGTCAGCGAATCCTAGTTTGAATTCCCTTTTTGCCACTAGCTCTTTAGTTGACTTTATGTATTAGTCAGGATTTTTTCTGTTGCCAGTGAGAGAAAAACATAGGCTTAAATAAAATATACATATTGAGAGGAGAAAAATTTATTCCTCATGTAATTAAAATTCCAGAGTAATGCATGGTGAGGTCCAAGATTTAGATAATGTCATCAAGACCCAAGTTTCTGTCCATGTCTCAGCTCTCTTCTCCTGTCATTCTCAGGCTCCACTTGGTGCCATGATGGAGGCCAGCAGCTCCAATCCGAAATGGCCCCAGCTTCAAGCTCAGTGGAAAAGAGACTGTTCTCGGCCCAACAGTTTGAACAAAAGTCTTAGGTCCAATAAATGCATTCCCAGGCCAGTAAATGAAGCTGGGGGAATGGATGCATTGATTGGACAGCATGTATCTGAGTCACATGCTCTTTCCTGCAGCACCAATTTAAGCCTGTAGAGTAAGAGGCTTATTCCGGGTGGTTCACCAGTGAAAAACTGGAATGCTCTTAGTTGAGGGGGTGAGAAAGAGGGAAGGGTAAGAACAGAGGAACTGATTCCAAGCATCAGAAACAGCAGATGTCCAATTTAGCTTGTCTGTTCATCTCTCTGAACATCACTCCTCATCTGTAAAATGGGGGAATAATAACTATGCCATAGAATTGAGAAGAACAAATGAACTAATATATGTGAGGTACAAGGTGCAGCGTTTACTTACCTGGAGTCTCTCCTTGTTTCTTTTCCCCTTCTCCTTTTCTCTTCTTCCTTTGTCTCCTCTTAGCCTTCGTTTTTATTTTCATTTCCTTCTACTTTTGTCACCTTCTTTTATCATCATCATTATCATAATCATCACCCCCATCATCACATACATAAATTATGTGTCATTGATCTGGAGAGCTAAACAAATGGCAGTGATACATTGTTCCTTTCTGTAGAAGATGACCCTTCCAGAGGGAATTGAGTAGAACAATCCTTGCGTTAGCTCAGTGTGTGATTCCTGGAAGGTAAGCTCCTCAAGAGAGGCATCCCGGTTCCCAGTTGAATGTCACTTCTAACCTCATTCTCAGATTAACTAACCAACACTGCACACATTACTGCTGGATTTGGGGATCATGTGGTCCTCGATGAAATCCAAGTTCTGATGTTGATGTTTTTAATGTCTTCTTCTACTGACAAGTCTCCCATCTTTGAGCAACAACCAGATAAAAATGCTCCATTGCCCCTTATAAACTGTCTCCTAGAAAAAAGAATGAACCCCAGCTAGTAGATACAACTGTCTTAAGCTTTCATCTCACATAAGCATTTTGCAATTTATAACAAAATTATCAAAGACAATCATGTTTCCTGTCTTTATCTCTGATTGGATATATCATATAAGCCATGCTTTATGACTAATCCCCAAATGATGTGATTGGATTATAAATGCTAAAATTCAGAACTTCTTCATCACTGCAAAGTAGCAAGTTGATTAGTAAAAATATACTTAATGGTTAAACCCAGTCACCGCCTTTTCTAAACATTAAAGCTTAGCATATAGTTTAGTTCAGATTGATGAGAATACAGTGAGTGCCTAATTAACTTTTCTTCATTTCCAAAATAAAATCCTGGGATAAGGATTAACTAGTCCAGGTGGATCAGTTGCTCATCCCAGGACAAATGGATACAGTCCCAGAGGGGTGGAAAAGGTGCCAAGACAGCCACTCACTCTTCTCATAGTAGTCATGGGGATGAGTTGAAAGCACAGGTCCAAAGAAACACGGGAACTGGACAGTGAACTCGGTCTCTTACCTAGTCCCAATACAAACCTCTCAGAACAGCTAAACTATACTTTCATTGTCCTTTCAAAATACCACTGAAATTTTCATTTATTTATTCAGAGATTAAATCATTTAGAGTTACATCAGAAGATTTTTTTTAATCTTTGGGTGAAAAGTTCAATTTTAAGATTTTATGAATTTTAAATAGTTGTGAGGTGTTTTTTGTGTGTGTGTGCTTAACTACTTTCCATATGTCTAAAACCCCACCCTTGTTTTAGCAATCAGCTTAACCTTTTCTTCCTTAACCATCTCTAGCTAGTAACTTGGAACACAAATACCACATTGAATTTTTTCTATGGTTTGAATGTCTGTGTCCTACCCTCTGAACTGGATTATAAATCAAGGGAAAGTGGTGTGTTCCATTCGTCTTTCTACTTTCAGTGTTAAGCCCAGAATCTTTTGTAAAGATTTTTCTTTAGTGGCAGCAATTGTTGAAAATAATAATAGTGACCACACGTTGAGCTTCAACTAAGTGTTGTGCACTGAGATGAGCATTTTGTAGTCACTTACATATAACCCTCAAGAAACACTAATGAAGCAATTATTATTATCTCTACTTTAAGGATAGGAAAACTGAGACTTATATTTTTTCCTCAATCCTTGCTGTGGTGACTGACACATTCTAGCATCAACTAAATAAGATGATATTTGCATGCATAAGTAAAAGAATGAGTGAATCAATTCATCCATCATTAAATGCATCCATGAATGAAGAAGAGGTTTGATAATGCTATAGAAATTTGCCTACAGAGCATTATCTAACCTGGCTGGGGTAAATAATAGCAAAATGGTGCCTTTTCTAGAATCTTACTGCTTTGGGCCTTTGTAAAATGCTGCACAAAATGTTCTCTAGGGCTGATTCATGATACATTGTTGCCACTTCAGTGCCAAAGTTCCTTGACTTACATTTGTTAATACCTCTTATTTTTTATTTATTCTATCTAGAATCTGCCCTAACATGAATTCATGCACCTGCAAGCTGAGTTTTGCTATTAGCAATGAACATTTTCATGTGACATAAACAAATGTGAATATTTAAATAAGCAACAGATTATCCAGCAGTGAAGTATGCCCACCACTTCTAAAGCAGGGTCGAAACAACATCTTCTGAATATTGATTTTTAGCAGGTTAAACTCAGCCAGAGTTGTCAGAGATTACACATACACTCTTTATCAACAAGCATATGGACTGCACGTGTTGCCAAAAACCCTGGGCGATATAATGAAGGAAGGCTCACGTAACACGTAGAGATCACTCAAGACTGCCAATATACTCATCTTTGCAATACAGATTGGAAAAGATCCATTGTCATCTTCTTTCAAACTCTTTAAAGTAGTTCCCCTCAAATATTTATAAGTTCTTATTACTTACTCAAGCCTTAAAAATCTGAAATATATTAACTGAAAATATCATTATCTTTTTAGTAAATTTTTGGTCTCTAACCACTGTTTTTCTCAGTGGGGTAATTTTGATGTGTCTGAAAAAGCATAGGGTAGGTCACTTTGTCTTATCATACTAGATAGAAGATCCATTTGTTTTTATTTGTGTGTTTGTTTGTTTTCTTTTTGCTTAATATGCAGTTCTCATAGCCTGACCCAAAGCCTGAAATGTTTTAAATTGTTCAAAGAAATTGTTTGAATAACTACATGAGTTAGTAAATGTGGCCCAATGTTCTCCATAAAATAAGGACACTTAAATTATTCTTACCATTATATATGTGTATATGTGTGTGTAAATACTTATTTATAAAATAATTGTTGCCTGATTATGCATGATGCAAAATTTACATCATTCTGTAATTTATCTTTACATATCTGATCTCCAAATGGATAGAATAAAATAATATTGAATGATAGTAAAATATAAACGAACAATATATATTTTTGTATTTTCATTATTAGATAATAAAATTTATATTTGCCCTTATCACTCAACCTAGATTGGCACGTATTTACCAACAAATAAATACAATGTGACCAATATATTTCTTGCTTCCTGCCTTTTCTCTCTCTCTCTCATAGCTTGCTTATATAAGGTTATTTTGTAGCTGGTTCCAACCTAAGGGAAAGTTTTTATAAATCAATATCTTAATGAAATTAAAAATGTTTGAACACTTAACCAGAAAGAAGTATTGGGGGGGGGAAAGCTATTGGATATACTTGTATGACTTTGTTGCTATCATCTTATAATCACAGCCAGACCTTCATTAGGGCATTAGCTAAATGTTCACTTGGCAGTGAATTCCTGTTTGACGAGTATAGCAGTAAGACTTTCAGGATGTTGTGAATTCTATCCTTTCGCTGATAGATATACTTACTGTCCTTGTAATTGGTTTATCCCAACAGATACTGTCCTCAGAGACCATGCAGTCACGGAAAATATCACCCAGTTTCCTTCCGAGAATTGTTGGAAGGTTTAATCAAGAAATATTTGTGAGGTGCATTGAGGAGGGAAGTACTCTACAGTGGCAGAGAGAAATGATTATTACCGGAATTAGACTTTACAATTTCCAAATATATTTTCCTTTAAATTAGAGAACAAATGTTTTCCCTTCCTTTTAATATTAGTTGCCACTAAGGGTCTAATATTTTAAATGAATTTTTAGGACAAAAAGAGAGAACATTAAAATTAAGGATTTTGATTTCATTCATTCTATGCTTCTACAATTCTAAATTGCCTCTAATTTCCTTCTTTACACATGCAGTGTAGGAATGGTTGTTTTTCACAGATCTTGCTCTTCCACTAATTAGTTGCCAGAATTAAGTTTGCAATTACCCAATTGAAATATTTTAAGAAAATGTGTCATGTATCAGGAAAATAATTGAAATGCATAATTTGAAGAGAAACATTGACCCTGTCTCGTTTATTGTAATAGTTTGGATCCTTATTAGAAGTGATAGAGATCTGACTCATACTGACTTAAGCAAAAGTATAAATTTATTATAAGGAGACTTAGGTCATTCATGAAACCCAAGAATAAGAATACTCGAATACTCTTCAGGCTGATCCTGAAGAAGTACTGAAACAACAAATTCAAACATATTTAGCACTTTCTTTTCGTATCTTGTTTCTTTCCTCCACTGGTCAAGGTCAGTATTTGCTTTCTATCTGTAAAAAGATTTTCTATGCTTCACTGGTCCAACCAGGAAGGAAACCTGGTTGCCAATATTCTCCAAGAATTACATCTCATAGTTTAGGCTTCCAAAAAGGGACCAAAAAGCCTTTTCTGTTTGGATTTTCCCAGAATTCCCAGGGAGGGAGTCATCCTTCCAGCTCAAGTTAGGTGACCATATTTAATAGTCAACTGTAGTTAGAAGATAGACTACCATTGTAACCAACCTAACAGTTCCCAAAATAACCATGTGGTTGGAGTGAAGGTCAAGGGATAATGTCCAGAAAAAAGGACTTGGTAAACAATCCTATAAAGATCTACCATGTACATTTAAAAGCTAATTATTTCTAAAACATTCCTCAAGTTGTTTATTTAAATATATATGTATAATTATATAATTTTATATTTAACCTCATAAAAATAATTAACTGAATACCAAAAATGTAAGGCTGAAAGTTAGTAAATAATCAACTGGATAAGACGTTATCACCACGCAAGGGTAATTTGCCTAAAATAAAAACTCAAACCTATGTATGCATAATGTCTTTCTTAGCTCAAGTATATACTGAGTATCAAATGCATGGAAACCCTTGTGTTAGGAACAGAGGATAGAACGACCAGCAAGACAGTCTAGTGGAACACCTGACACATTAACAGATAATATACAGTGATGCAGAAAAAGCAATAATGGAAATATCTGCAGGTTATTATGGGAATACTAGGGAGGACCAAAGCCCTGCTGGAAGTGAGGAGCAGTCATAAATGGCTTCCCAGAGGAGTCAAACCCTGAACCACATCTACAAAGAGAGGTAACAGTTCATCAGGTAAAGAAATGGACAATGAGCTGGCAGAGGTCAGCAGGGGCCAGGTGATGGAGGAGCTTGCAGACCCAGCTATGGAGCTTGGGCTTTTCTGAAGGTCCCTAAGAAGAGAGTATGGGTGTGGCATGATCTGACTTTCTCAGAACTAGGTCTAGGTTACAGTTCCTATTATTAACACAGGCCCAGAGAGTTGGTTTCCAAATGGCTTCTCAAGTAATCAAGCAAGATAGGCTACTTTTGTGAAAAAGGTAGTCCAACATTCTGTAATGTCCTAATTAGACAACATCCCTGTCCCACGCCTACATGCTTCCACAGGTGGAAACAAAGTGATGGTTGCAAGAAACAGTTGTGTTCAACCAAAGAAATCAACAGAATTAGCTATGTGGATACATTTTCCTCCTTGCTCCAAGAACACAGAGCACTTTACCTTGCCTTCCCCCTAATCACTCGCCCCTACCAGACCCAGGCTTTCAATTATAGTCAGACTAGATTGCCTGCCTTACTTTGGCTTTACTTATCATAAAGTCATTTGAATTTGCTCATGGCAATTTTTATGCCTGGGACTGACTCTTTCTTCTTATCTGCCAGAATCTATGGTTCTCATTATTAAAAACTCAGTTTGAGGCCTTTCCTCCTGGGGCTGCTCATTACATTAGATAGGGATAGGACTCTCCTTCTGTCAGTCCCAGCCGTCTCTTCCACAGCATTCATGATAGGTGGATGCATTTTTGTTCCTAACATTTTTGTGTGTGCATTCTTCCTAAAATACCCAAAGCTAAATTTCATAGCACTATCATATGTCCCCTTGAAAATGTTTATTAAATTGAACGATACTAACTTTAATCACAGGAACAGCAGATGGACATGGTCTGCTTTCCTATGTGCATGTTTTATGTGAGTTTCAGAAACATTTTGCACAACAAAAATACCATTTTTATCACTACCTTGTAAAATGTGATTGTGTCCTGAAACAATATTAAAAATCACAATCCCAGGAAACTCATCATTTTCCAATAATAAAATGTATTGGTGTTAAACTGTAGCAAGTCATGAGGAATTGGTCCATGAAATCAAAGCATAATAATTTAATGAAAATCTATCTAAGGGTTTAAAAATATATGTAAGAACTAATTATCTGTTGCTTGTCCTCAATGGTTGATTTGCTTTAGCTAGCACCTGGGCTTATTATTTGGCAAGGAGAGAAATAAAATGCCAATTAAAAAAAGTTTTTTGTTTTTGAAATTCGACTCTTCCATACTCTAGAAAGTGTTCCTGTTCATACACGCTGTGTTTATGCTGGGCCTTTCCCAATATAATGATGAGGGACATCCAATTACTAAAAATTGCAACTGTTATTTAACAAAAATTACTTGCTGTTAAATTATAAGTTTGGCACCATTTGATTTTTTTTCTTATACTCTAGTTACAAGGTAGGTCCCAAGCTATTTCTATTTATTTCTTTGTGATAAGGATGTCTTCCAGACCCCTACCCCAGTATGTGTGTGTGTGTGTGTGTGAGAGAGAGCGCACATGTGTGCAAGCTCCATCCCCCTGGGATCTTGTGTGCTCCCAGTCCTCTAAACTCCTTCCTGAACCTGTTACATCCTCTCCAGACATAACTGTTCCCACTACTATTCTCATAACCTTCATCCATGCTTTGTTCTGTTCGCCCCTTATCAATTCTACACATGCTCATGTTTACCAAACAAGTAATGCTTTATGTCATATAACAAACTTGCAACTTAATTAGAACCTCCTAAAAGGTCAGTTTCAATCTTAAACTTTGACTGCTTGAGTAGCCATGAGGTGCGATGAAAAAAAACACCAGACCAAGAAGGAGGAGCCTCATTTCCTGCCTGCATGTTTTATGTGAGATGTAGAAACATTTCACACAATAAAGAGATCATTTCAATTGCCATCTCGGACAAGGTGATTGTGTCTTGAAACGATATTAAAATCACAATCCCAGGAAACTCATCAGTTATGACACTTACGAGCTAGGTGACCTAAGGCAAGACATTCATCCTCTCTGGGATCATTTCCTCCTTTAGTCTAGAGCAACGGTTTTACAAATGTGTTGTTGTTGTTTTTTCTTTCTTTCTCTTAATACACATTATTTTTTAGAGAGCTTTTAGGTTCACAAACAAAAGTTGAGCAGAAAATATCATAGTCTGCTCTTATTTGTGGGGGATGGTTTCTGAGACCTCCAGTGGATGCCTGATACCCTGGATAGTACGGAAATTCATATATACTATATTTTTTCCTATAATATATACATATCTATGATACAGTTTAATTTATAAATTAGGCAGTTAGAGATTAGCAACAATAGCTAATAATAAAATAGAACAATTATAACAGTGTATCAAAATAAAAGTTATGTGAATGTGTTCTCTCTCCTTCTCTCTCAAAATGCTTTGTACTATACCACAGATAACTGAAACCACAGAAAGTGAAACTGTGGATAAGGGAGCCCTACTGTATAGACAGTTCCCAAATACCCTTGCCTCTACACATGCAAAGCTTCCTTCATTATCAACAGTCCCTACCAGAGTGGTACATTTGTAGCAACTCATGGACCTATATTGACATTCATTTACCCACCATTGTATCAGATAGAGTAGTTTCACTGTCCTAAAAATCCTGTTACAAATGTGTTTCTTGTCTGTGTTTCTTTTTCTTCTTTTTGAGCAAGAGTATCACCTACCCTTTGGTGTCTTCTGTTTGTTTGTTTGTTTTAGTGAAATCTTGTAATCAATCTGAATGTTTAAAGCAGAAAATAAAAGAATGACTGGCTAACAAAGAAACTTAATGTTTGAAATCCTGCCTCCTGGGGTCTAGCTCACCATATCACCCCAAACCCTTTCATGCTGGTCAAAGAGACCACTGAACTCAAAGGAAAGGAGTCTGAGAACCACTGCTGAACTACTCTTTGGGTGGCTTCCCTTCCTGAAGCATAACTGGGATGGAGCTGGAAAACTGATCACTTGTTCAATATGGAGCTTCTTCAATACGGACCTTCTTCAATACATTCTCATGTGAGCTAGTACGATGATGATGATGATGATGGAAACGGTGTGAAAGGCAATACCAGGCTGCTCAAAAGTCCATAAGAACCATATAGAATGTACTCAAATGTTCACACTATTTTGTGTGCTAATTCCTCCCACTGTCAACCAACAAGGGCCACAATTCTCCCAACCTAAACTCTGTACCACCAGAGTGTTAGAACCTTTCCTACCATCTATTCTAGTCCAACCCTTCTTGGTTCTAAACCTGGAGGTTTTAAGTGAGATGTATATGCTATTAGGGGACCTGATTCTACCTATGTCATCTAGACCTGTGGTCCCCAACCCCCAGGCCACAGACCAGTATCAGTCCATAACCTGTTAGGAACCAGGCTACATAGCAGGAGGTGAGCCGTGGGTGAGCTAGCGAAGCTTCATCTGTATTTACAGCTGCTCCCCATCACTTGCATCACCACATAAACTCCCCTTCTTGTCAGATCAGTGGCGGCATTAGATTCTCATAGGAGCACGAACCCTACTGTAAACTGCACATGTGAGGGATCTAGGTTGCATGCTCCTTATGAGAATTTAATGCCTGATGATCTGAGGTGGAGCCGAGGCAGTGATGCTAGCGCTGGGGAGCGGCTGCAAATACAGATTATCATTAGCAGAGAGGTTTGACCAAACAATAAATGTAATGCACTTGAATCATCCCGACACCATCCCGCCACTCTCCCCCATCTGTAGAAATGTTGTCTTCCATGAAACCGGTCCCTGGTGCCAAAAAGGTTGGGGACTGTTGATCTAGACTTTCAAATAACAAAAAATTTGTCTTTCCCTTTATAAAAAAGAAAGCACTCATACAAGAATGGCAAAAAAAGTAAATCATGTATTAATAATCAGGAGTTATTAAGTGACATTCAACAGCTAAAAGTCCATATAGATTTTACTATTCTTATTAAATATTATCTGTGATTCATTCTTAAATATATAATATATATAATATATAACCTGCAGTTATGCTTAGACACCATGGCTTTTGGAAAGTTCAAACTCAATGGCAGATGCTGAGTATTTATGTATTCCTTTCACAGATTTACTAAGGAATTTGTCCTTATGATATCATGCATTTTGACAAAGTAATTCACCACACAAAAACACACACACAGAATTCATGAACAGTTAATACAGATGTGTGGAATGGATAATGGTTTCATTATAACACGTGCAATAATTTCCATTTTGAGTAAACTAACTGACTGTCACTATATATAGCATTTGAGGTTGACATGGTTGTGGCAGACATCCAAAATTTTATTGAGTGTACCAGCACAGACAGGTATTGAAATTAGGAAATCCAGAGGGAAAAGTTTTACTCTGATGCCCCAGTGCATATTTTAATACTATTTCAACCTTGCCCATAAACATTCATTGTCCCCCAAAGGTTTATACTTAGATCTAGACTCTTTAGTCTGCCTTTCAGGACATCACTGATAGGGCCACAAAGATCTCTCTATTTTCTTCACTTCTGTCACTCCAGTTATCTCACGATGCTTCTTCCCCTCCAAAAATGCTACATTAATACTAATGGTTGGTATTATACAATTCAGCATCAAATATCAGATTATCTTTTGAAATTTACTAAATATTTAATATCTTATACTTTTCTCATAGCCTGTGAAAATTATGTATTTTTTCCTTGCCCACTCTTGGAAAGATTGTGGACAAGGTCATTAGGAGACAAACACTCAAAGGGCCCTTCACAACTAAGCAAGGATAATTTATTGGGAGGAAATGGAAATGAAATGGTGATACAGTCTAAGAGAACGAAATAGGGAAGATGACAGAAAAAAAAATCAATGGACGCCATTCTCAGAGAAGTATCTCTTTTTAGAGTATTTGTTTCCATTCTGGTGCTGGGAATCTTATAGGGCTGACTGTAAGACTTGTACCTCCTGCACAGACGTCTAATAAGAGTTCTGCTAATGGGAGTTGCTATTAATGCTATTGCTGTTATTGGTGTCCTTGTTATATTTGTTACAGAATTGGTAACTATTGCTATTATTAGTGTTGCTATTATTATTGAATTATTGACTACAGAACACAAATCTAGAGTGATTGAAGTCTTTACCTCCCATCCAGTGTCTTTTTGCCAGAGGGTAGAATGACAGTTACAATTTTGGTCAATGTAGAGTTTCTAAATTGACTTTCCCCTCTTAGCAACTCTGAGTGTTAAGTATTTTGGTTCATTAATAAATGTATTTGGGATATCTGAATCGATAAAATATTTTGTTGAGTGATATTTATAGTACCTCCACCTTAGATACACTATTTTCAGGTAGCTCTACTTGTAAGTCTACATATATGTGTATGCTTATATATATATGTGTGTGTGTGTATATATATATTTCTTTTTTTTAAGAATTAGAGCCTACTATGAATTCATATGGTGGGCTTCACTTGACTTGTGATCCAAAAAGCATACTTACTGCTTTATAAACAAAATGATTGGTCTTGTATTTGTGCTGTTTCCCCCATTGAAATGAGCAGCAAGTGTGATAATTACTGAATGTCCATGTTTATATAAAGCATTCCAAATATAGACATTTGCTACTATCAACATATATGCCAGCTTTTATAAATGCACTTGGCATGTTTAGCAATTATCACTGAAAGTATTTCCATAAACTTGAATGTGGATTTTGCAAATTCTATTTAACAAAATAAAAGTAACATCTTGTCATTATTAACATCTCAGAAATGTGTTTGTAATTCAATGAATTCAAAGTAAAGGTAGTTTTTACCTAGAACACTTTGTTCATTTTATCTTTAATTTTTATCTTGTTTAAATTCTGCCTTAGCCTATTTTGATCACAAAATATACTGGATTTTATTTCGTTGTGTCAACTTCTTAACTATTAAGCTGAAAATACCACTGTTTATCTGTCACATGATCGGCAAATGCTTCGTCTCTTAGCTGGGCAAGGTGCTTTGCTTTATGCTGACTGACGCTTAAAAGGGTGAAACTCAAAAGACTGATTCTCCGCTCCAAGTGGTCCCCAGTGAAAATAGATGTGACATTTATGATGGCTTTCTTAACGAGCCAGAAGAGTTGATTATTATTGCTGTTTGATTGTCCATCGTATCAAATATGAGCTCCTTTTCTTCACTCTGGCACCCCTGGTATCTGCCACAAAGCCACGTCTTAAATATCTGTTGAATGAGTGAGCCTGGTATTTTATTAACTTTGTCTTGGGCCAAAATGGGCTTTCTGACATAATAAAATTGTACTATTCTTCACATCATGATCGACTTTTTAAAAATTGTGCCACATGTTTATTTTTTGCTCAGTGGTATCCAATTTGCCAACACAGCGGCCAAGTTTCATTTCTCCACTTACCAGAGTCACCTCTGAGGTACTCATTGTTAATTGATATTTATTGAGCGTTTGCTAGTGTGTGGCTTTGCACTAGTCCCTCTGTTTAAAATATTCCTCCTGATATGTAAGAGTCTATCATTCACATTACATGCAATCCTCCATCAGATACATAAAAGTTTTAAAAACTGCATTGCCAGGCACCTAATTAATCAATACTGTGCACTGGTGCTTGTGGGTTTGGGATGGGCACCCTCTCCGCCCTGACCAAAAGGCCCCTGGAGGAGTGTTGATTCTAAGATGTTCTGATTCCAACTTAGCCTGCTTAATAGCCATCATGAGAAATTTACAGTATCCTATAGCACACTTTGCCAGTTCACTTTGTTTGCAGTCATGAAAGCCCTGGAGGCATCAGCATTTAACTGTGATTTGAAATTGCTGAAGTGGGCCTGTTCCACCAGGCTGGGTGGCCTACACAGCAAGTCGAACAGCAGAAGGCATCTGTTTGGGGGGAAATGGCCAGACAAGCTGTATTCAGATTGTCCTCAGGGCGAAGGCATTAATGCCTGAAGAAACAAACCGCTCTTCTCCCTCACCCCCACCCTATCCCCTTTTTCTTTTCTTTTGTTTCTTTTCTTTTCTTTTTTTTTGTTTGAAGATGAGGCATAAATGTAACCTGTGTTGACCTTGGGCTCAATGTTTTTATTCATGGTTTGTTGAACCCTTGGTCAAGTTTCTGTCACTGTTATTAATCATTCAGATTCCAATTGCCAAACAGACAATTGGAACCCTTCTGCACAAAAGCTGAGTAAACAGAGTTCAGTTGGGTGGAAAGAGAAAAAGAATGAAAACAGAGGATTAAGGCAAATAAAATGGATTCATCCTTGACATGATAATTTATACCAGGACTAGGACTCCAACAGAAGAGCTGTTGTAGATTACGTATGTGATTAATCGCTGCTATAGTTTTATCACTGACAAAATGATTAATAAAGTTAAGGACAAAAACAAATTCTTTTGCATCTATACCTAAGTCTGCAAAATCTAGCAAGGGCTTGTCATCCAGACGTTGGTTTCCTTGCAAACTTCTAATTCATATTTCTGGAGTCCTGGTTAAGATGAGAGCACCATCTTTATAATAGATCCGCCCTCTCTCACTTGCAAAATAAGAAGGGGTAAGGAACAGGAACTCATTTCTAAAAAGACTTCCCAGCATGAGGTTTATTTGTGCTCAACCACTAAGGAGCACAAATGCTGCTAGCCAGGAAATCAAGCAGTATTCCCTCTAGTCCTTCTTTTCCCAAGCTAGTAACTGTGCATTTCAATACAAAATAGAACATCAGAGAAGGGATAGAAGAATGGATAGAAGTAAGAAGGTTTTATGGAATGTAGCATTTTATTTCTGGTTTTCTAATCGTAGTCTGTTTCAATAGGGTGTATATCAGTTTGTAATCTACTTTCACATACTTCATACCCTTCAACTTTTTAGGACTCAGGATAACTGTGTCAACAGAAAAGAAGCTGTCAAATAATTTTAAAGAGGTTTATTCTGAGCCAAATTTGAGGACCATGACCTGGAGCCACACCCAAGAAGCCTTGAGCAAGTGGACTCTCTGTGGTTGGGTTACAGTTTGGTTTTATACATTTTAGGGAGCTAGCAATTACAGGTAAACTCATAAATCAGTACATGGAAGGCATACATTGGTTTGGCCCAAAAAGAGCATCTCTAAGCGGGGGCTTACAGGTTATAGGTGGGTTTAAAGACTCCTTGACTTGTAATTGGTTAAAAATGAAGCTTTGTCTAAAGGCCTGGAATGTTTTTAGATAAGGAAGAGACAAGTCACCCGAAATGTATTTTTTGTGTAAATTGAGGACCTGCAGGTTTGTCTTGCATAGCCTTAGGCCTGTTAAAGATATCTCTAAGGATACCTCTAAGAAGGGAGGGGGCTTGGTGAGGCAAGTCTGACCTCCCTCCTCATGGCAGACAATTTAGTTTTAGGATATCCCCTTGACCAGGAGGGGGGCATTCAGTCAGTTGGTGGGGGGCAAGCCTTTTGTTTTATTTTAATTCACAACTTAAACTTTACTGTGTATAAAAATCATTTGGGGCACTTGGTAAATATGTATATTCTTGAGTTCCTCCCCCAAAGATTCAGTGTCAGTAGATGAGGAGGGGAGAGGGGGATGAGTACTCCATATCTTAACAAATTTCTGCAAGTGAATGTGAAGCAGGCAAATCTCAAAGAGGCTTTAAGACATGCTGTTCTAAGGCAAAGGTAAATTATGTTTGTTTTATTGGTGAAGAAACTGATGACTGAAGAAATTAACTAGCTTAAGATCATAAAGCCAGAAAACTTTGAAGTTTTCTACTGTTTCTTTTTGCACTGATCATTTTGGGTGGGAAGAGTCCCAGTAGTCACAATAGACAGCACAGAGGGCCAGGGCCCTGGTTTAAATAATGCAAAACAGTGCTTTCCAAATTGGGCTGCATATTGAAATCCTCTGGGGAGGCTTCAAAAGTATGGATGCCTGTGTCTCCCTCCCATTTATTATGATTTTGTTGAGCTGAGGAGTGGCTTGGAATTGAACATTTTTCAAAGATCCCCAGGTGATCAAAAATGCAGATAAGTTTGGGAACCACTAGTATGAATTTTTGAATTTAGATAGTATTTCCCAAATTGATTCGTGCATGTCGTGTGATATGTGAGATAGCGTCTGTGATAGAGGAACAGTTTAAGTTTTAATATATATTTGTTTTAATGTGTATTTTTAAAAATGTAATAATAAACCAAACCCATTATCCGACACACATTCTTTAAGACAAAGCTAATGTAGGTATTTACATTTTTTTAAAAAGTGAATTAATTAAATAATTATTAAGCAGTTAATTGTATAATTGTATATGGAAGTGGCAAAAAATATGAAAGTGATATATAAATAACTGAAATTTAAAGAAAACTAGATTAAATTATTATATTTGTAGAAGGTGCCTATTTCATAGGTGCAAGTAAGTTATTGAGATATGTCTGTTCCCTCAATTATTTGGTTACTGTATCAGCACACTAATAAATCAGCATTATGTCATCAGCTACCTAGAGAGGTCAGATCCCAGGAAGACAACACCATGAGACATCTAGGGTGACAGAAGGTGACAGAGGCATAAATGACAAGGAATGACTAGAACCGATTTTATCTTCTTTACAAAGGTGGGTCAGCTGGTCCTGGGTTTAGCATACAGGGGTGAAGGAGAGATGCAAAGGAGGCAGGAGGCAAGATATTTCCCCAAATAATTAGGACTCAGTTTAAGAATTAAACTGAGATGATATTATTGAAAATAATTCTGGAAATTATCTGGTCTCTAAATATGAGATGTTAGCAAAGAAAGTCTTAAAGTGACTAATGGATGAGAAGTTGGTTAGCCAGATGTTATAAAATCACAACCATTACCACAATAATAGTAACTTCAATAATAATGTGATATAGTACTGCCAAAGTAATATCTGAGAAAAATCAATGGCACACAGTATAATATCCCAAACCCTATCCCAATATACTAGTATTTAATATACGATAATGATAAGGAAAAAATGGAGCCTCAGCAAATGGCACTGGGACAATTAGTTCATAACTGCAAAAAATAATACATTTGTATCCCAACCTTGTGACTTATATCAAAATAATTTCCAGCTAAAATAAAGATGTACATATTTTAAGATGTAAAAGTATTTGAAAAATATAGTCAAATATAAATATGTATATAACATTTAAATGGAGAAACTTTGCTTTTATGAAATCAAAAACAGAAACATAAAGGGATACGGTGAGAGATATAACCATACAATAATTTAATTCTCATATGACAAAATCAATGGCGAGTCAAAAACGGTAAAAATATTTGCAATTATGTTGTAAAATGTTAATATCCTTGAGATGTAAATAAGACTTATAAATCAGTAAGCAAAAGAAATATGCCAGTAGAATGGTCAATAGACATAAATATAAAATTCTCAAAGAAAAATATATATAAATATTTATTAAACATTAAAAATACAAGTAATGTAAATTTTAGCAATAATGAAATACACTTTTATCAACTTGGCAAAAAATAAATTACAACATAAATAGATTTTAAATAGGTACGATCATTTCAGATGGTTATCTGACAATAAGTAGCAAAAGCATAATTTTGCAAGCCCCTTGACCCAGCAGTTCCACTTTTAATAATGTATCAGAGGAAAAAACAAATATTGACATGAACAAAAATTTAGCTGTAATATTATTTATTTCCTCATTATTTAAAAGATTGGAAGTCAAGAATATTCTACATGTCCAAAAATACTGTAGTGGTTACATAATTTGTCCATCCAAAAAATGGAATAGAAACCATTATTACAATTGACGTGCTAAAAAATATAAATATGGGGAACTCAATAAAACAAGAATGGAAAAATATTGGTATTGTGCAACTTGGGCATTGTATTATATTTTATATTATATGTTCTCTACTTTTGGAATGTTTAAAATTTTCATAGCAAAAGTATTTTTTTTAATCAATGAGATAAGATAATATGTAATGACATAGAAAAAATTTCCCAATGTAGACAGCTAAAAAAGCAGGCTTAAGAAATTCATATGCAATATGATCTAAAATTTTGGAGTGAAAAATGATACATGTCTTTGTGTCCTACACACGTCGAAAAAAACTCAAGAAATAAAATAACAGAAGGTTTAAAAATTATTGCAGCAGTGTTGGGATTGCCTATAATTTTTCTGTTTAATAATCTATGCCATCATCAATGAGCATGTGTTGCATTTTTAATAAGAAAAGATATTATAAAACAATGTTTGGTATTAATTTTTAACCTTGACATTTAAAAAATATAAATTCTCTTCAAGTAGTCAATTATCTTATTTGACATTTATTGAGCACCTAACTTGTGTCAGGCCCAGTGATTGGTACTGTAGATAAAAAGATGAATATGACATAGCTCTTTATCCTCATCATACTCACAGGGAAATTAGGTATACAAATGGGCAGTTACCTAACTTCATGGGAATGCTAGCATACCAGCATACGTAGAGAGGTATGGGAACCCACAGAGAAAAAGAACATTATTTTGTTTTCACTTCGGGTTTGATAAAAGCAAACAACTTAGTTTTCAACTACTACTATTGAACTAAAAGCTTTCTTGTCATGAAGGGGTTTTAGTTGCAGTTGCCAGTTTTTGTTTTTTAGCTACTCCCCGTGAACTGACACTTTTCCTGGACCCATTCTAGCTCTGGAAAACTCCATTTCTTCAGCACTATTTCATGATTCCTGAACATGTTCCAGCAAGCCTGGAGATCAGCCAACAGTTTTGGGCAAGTGGGGATACTTCCAAGTGTACAGGGATTGGTTTTGGCCTTGATTAAGCCCTCACATTGTTAGAATATCTATAGTGACCCTAGTTTTCCTTATAGTTATTTTTTGAGAGAAATTAAATGAATTGAGTTTTAATATACCTTACCTATGTGCAGAGTACTCACTCAAGGCTTAGAGTTCCACTGTTCAGTACAGTAGCCACTGGCTATTAAGCACTTGAAATATGCCTAAGTCCAAACTGCAATGTGCTAGAAGTGTAAAATACACACCAGATTTCAAAAACTTAGTCAAAAATATATATATAACCTAAATAATTTTTATGTTGAGTACATGTTAAAAATGATAACATTTTTGAATTTGGGCTAAATAAAATATATTATTAAAATCAATTTCACCTTTTTCAACTTTTTTAATGGGGTCCTAGAAATTTTAAAATTATATGTGTGGCTCACATGTGTGACTTCACATTATAAGTTCTATTGGATTAGCACTGGATTAAAAGCTTCAAGTAGGCAGATGAGCACAAAGATACCTCCAAATGCTGAAATTTTATAAATGTTTTATTCCATCTTCATAATAACTTTATTTGGTGAGGATGACATCTAACAGATGAAAAAAACATAACAAATGGCCCATCGGCTCACTTCCCAAGTCCACTGAAAAGTATTGGATAAGTTGTTTTGTTTGGTTGGTTAAGTACTTGTTTTAATACTTCCATAAGTACGGTGGGGAAATGGGCAACACACAGCATTCACTCACTTGGCATGCTACTTTGCGCTTCATATTTCCCATGTGATAAGGAACATGCACATAAACAAGGAAACTCATCAGTTCAAATTCTCAATCTTTCTCTTTTTCCCTCTCATGCACGTGGGCACATACACACCTCTAAAGAATTTTCTATCATTTAAAATAGTCTCTTAAAAATATAGAGTGTGCACTAATGATCCCTGATTGGATCATTATACAACATAGATATATATCAAAACATCAGACTGTACCCCACAAATATGTATAATTATAATGTGTTAATTAAGAAAATAAATAAATTTTTAAAAATACAGAGTATGAATTATGTAGCTACAGGGAAATTTGAAGTCTTCTAGTCCAGGAGCTTCTCCTACCTCTCCCCACCATTTACCCCCACCCCTGTCTTCCCCCAGCTATGGGTCCCTTTCTTCAAGCTAGCTCTTGGATAGAATGCCAGTACTGTTTACAGATAAAAATCTGCTGCTCTGGTGGATGCATGGGAGATCTCCTAGAACCCCACTCCCTCTACTTCCCCCTTCAACTCCTCAAGAATTTGAAGAAACCTTTGTGTTTCTTCAGAACCCAGTTTGAAAAGGAAAGTGAGGCCCAGAGAAGTGAATTTCAGAAACACTACTTAGTTTTACAGCATTGAAGTTCATACTTCCTATATCAGCAGGTACATTCCAGAACTCACCCAAGACTTGATTCAAAATAGCAAGAATACCGCTTCTTAATTCTGAAAAAGGAACCAAGTAAGAATTTCTCTTAGATTTGTAAGCTGAGGAGATAGGGTAGACACAACACCTTAGAAAGAAACCAACCAAAACAAATTAAACTAACAGTGCCTTTATCCACTTACTTCTATATTTCACAATAATACAGCCATGATTTCCAGAATTAACTTTTACATTGTCAGTAAAGGCCCAGCGTTTTTTTTGTTTCAAGTTTGAGTCACACTTTCCTTTAGGAGCTAAGTGGACACTGGGCCTCTTTCCTGATCATTATGACAGTTTCTTAAGAAAAAAACAGCATCATCACCCTGCCTTCACTCTTCGAGTTTAGCAGCTCACATCTGGTAAGCACAGATGGCTATCACTGAAGGCATAAAGAAAGTGGAGACCTCCTTAGGTTTCTGGCTACTCCATGTGGACGGGCTGAGTCAGTGTTTGTGGTTTTTATCCTATTAATAAGTTTTCTTCTTTGAGTACAAATCAAGCTCAGCCACCTACCCTTTTCAGAGAACTTTCATTCCTCAGAAATCAATGATCACGGGGGCATAAGGATGTGGTTTTGAATGAGTATATGTCACTCTACTCAGAAGAAAACTCAATGTTTACATTTTTATCTGTTGATATTTTAATTAACAATTTAAGTGCAATGTTTGCCCTGTGAGTTCAATGGGAAAAACTCTGCAAATAAACAGCAGTTCCCTCTTGGACAATCACTCTGTAAATTAGCTTACTTTGTCAATAAAGTGCATGCCTATCAGACTCTTCAAAGCAGCAGGGGTGAGGATGTTCATTTACTTAAGCAGTAGGTTCTACCATTAGCATTTGTGATTGGTGTTAATTAGAACTGTGTGTGCATGTCTCGCTGCCACAGAGCCCACGTTTTCAAAATCCTAGTAACAATCAAGCTATTAATAAATTAAGTACCCATATTTGTTTGTGTTTCCTTTATAATCTAATTGAAGCTTTTTGAGCAATACCATCTTGATAAACAGTCGAGGACTGGTTTCTCGGTACTAGCATGGTTTAAGTCATGCTTGATGACTTTTTAAAGGAGCTTCCTATACATATTTAACATATCCCTTGAACTTTTTACAGTGGGTACAGTTGGAAAACCTAAGCATTTTAGCTATTTAGGGCAATTTTTTACCTGCATTTTTTTTTCCCATTAAATGGGCTTTGATAAAGTAAATGTTTTATTTTCCCAGAACCAAGCATTGAAAGCATGTAGATTGAATTTGGTGGCATACAAGAGAATTTGGAGAGTATTATGGGGTAGGTATCTAAGTGCATATTAAGGTTATGTTAACAAAGTTGGATAATTAGAGCAATTATGTACATAACTGAGATGAGATGATTCAGGTGGAGACGTGGGAGCCCTGGTGTTAGAGAGCTCAGCCACTCAGTGTAGAAAGTATTTCCCTTTGACCTAAAATATCCAGACTGGATAGATTATTTTTAGGTCTCTGTCTCACTTTGCCTTGGGAGATATAACCTAAATGTTTCTCCATTACCCTGAAATTGGACATCACGCAAGCCAATATAACTCAAAGCTATTTTTAATAGTGCAAGCATTTAGAATGAGGAAAAGAATGAACCATGATTTATATATTATACTGTTGGAGTATTTAATATTAATATTTAAATGTTACTTTTTATCAGCAAGCACATGCTTCTCTGGAAGAATTGAGGAACATCTCAATCCAACGTGGTGCTTTGTATTTATCTGCACCTTACAGAAAGCTTTTAAAACTTAAAATGTGTTATATCCCTTGAAAAATTTCCTGTAGATCAAGTAGGGAACTCACCATTGTGGTTTTCTGTGGCCTATTTTCTGCTTCAGTGTCACCACTCACCCCGTGAACTATATATTTCTTAGTTTCCTGTCTTAATCCTGGTGATTTGATTCCAGGATCACCTGTGGTTGTGTTTGTGGGTTCTTACACCTTTATGGGTACCTAGAGCTAAGGATGTCTTTTTTAATGATTAGAAAAGCTAGAAGAAATCTTACAGAAATACTTAGAAACAATTATACTTCAGTATCTGATTTTCTTAAAAATACTTATTACATTTGGCTTTAGACAATGGAATTTGTCATTTTAAGGGATTTTTAGCTTCTTTAGCTCCTTATTCTTATGTACTCCTGAATTTGTGCTCCTACACTGATAGCATCCCTGTACAGTAACCATGTAGCAGGCCACAAAAGATTATTATGGTAGGTGGAAGAATCATCACAATATGAAGGCACTTTCAATAAAATGAAAGTGAAACTAGAAATGTCCAATATGCATGGAAATCAAATTTATTTCTCAACTGTGTACTCTGGCTGGAAGGAGGAAGGATTTTTTTTAAACAAATTAATAGATACCTTTGTATTTATGTATTTCTTGTATGTGGTAATTCTTTATTTAAGTGTAGTCTGTTTTATTCCCCTTAATTATATTGCAGTCTGTTTATAGACACTTGGGGAAAAAGAAACAGCATGTTGCCTATCCCACACTACATTTCCTCCTTTTAAAATAATATCTTACTGCAAGAAATTTCTCATACAGACACAACAAAATCTTCTTAAGCAGTAGAGAAATCAAGACGTTCAGTGAATTAAACTCCTAATGAAAGTGTTTTGTGTTATGAGGACACAGCCAGATTATTTTTGTCTGCTGTTAGATGCTTAAAATTTGCAGACTCTATCTGTATTCTTCTTTAAAAAAAAAAGAAATTAAAAGGCATATTTTAAAAATACTAGCTATTTTCAAATATATGTATATAATTTTATATGAGTAATTTTCATCACCCAAGAAAATTCTCACAATCTATGTCTGTACCTACACATGCAACAATTATTACTTCCATCAGTAATGGTTGTATTTGCTCACATGATTTATTTGCTTGTTGCTTTAAAAAAAAATACAATTCATAATGTGAAGCTTTATAACTTTGGTTAATAGGAGATCTTTCTTCATTTAACAACAGTGCTCCAAAAATTAAAAGAAAAATACTTGGACTATATCTGGAGTGGAAAAAAAATGGACCAGGCAAATGTACTATTATTGGTTATTCATTTTAAATGCCTCATTCTAAATAGGATTATAGGTCATGCTTTCACCACTGATAAGAATTAATCTGCTGCTGCATGCATTTTGGCTTTTTTTTTTTAAGGACCATCAAGTCCAGACTCTCAAAATTATGATTTCCTTTTCTTAAAAAGATCAATCTTTTTCAAAACTGTAAGCAATTTTGTGGGTGGTGTACTTCTGATGACATTAAAGGAGAAGCAATAAATTTATTTATTTTTTCTTTAAAGAGTTTTTGGAGAGAAGGGGGATTGGGGGGGAAGGAGGGAGAGAGAGAAAAACAAGAGACAGAGAGAAAAGGATGCTTATGTCCATTGAGAATAGGTGTATTTCTATATAATAACAGAGATTTGTGGGTTTTTCTTGGCCTGAGGCATAGAAAAGATAAAGCATTGATTTGGTTTTAAAGGATTTTGTAAACAAATGTATACAAAGTGTTTATAAAGGCCCTTGGAGTATGTTGGGAGAAAATACTGAATGCTGCTGAATTTATAAATGTAGCCGTGAATGGTAGCCAAGATTACAAGTGTTCTTATTTATAGTGCAATGATTAATTCTATTTTTATACTGTAAAAAATACGTAAGTTTAGCCCTAATGATACTGTATGGATCTAAGGGTTGCTAATGTTTGGAAATATCAGTGCATGTTCTTTCGCAGTAAGGCTACATCTGACTGTGTGACCTTTGGAATAAGGAAGAATCGGACTTCATTTTTAACTTGGTACTATGCAAATATTTACTTTCTTAATTTAAAACAATTATTTAATTGAAGCTGATATTGTCAGTGCCTTTCTCATATCCCCCCAAAACAAACCATTTTGGAGTATGACTCCTGGACTTGCAGCTGCCACTACTGGAGATTGTTAGCCTGAGAGATCTCTGTACTCTACAGTCCAACTCTGCCTGTGCATGAAGCAGCTGGAGCCCCCCAGGAGATTATCCTCCAGTTGCTTATGACGCTGTTTGTTAATGTGCACTTTATTGGCTTCCTTCCCATTCCTGTTTTCCTACTTCTGTACCAATGTTTCTGTAGATCACATCCCATTAAACTACGTCAAAATACTTCTTGTGTTAGGGTCTGCTTCTAGAAAAATCCAACATAAGTCATGTGTATTTTTTTAATTGATTATATATTCATGTGGTTAAGAAATCAGTAGGATGGAGTACATCCTGAAAAGTAATTCTCATTCTAGCCTTGTCCCCCAGCAGTAAAACACTTAGGTAAGAAGTAAGTGTGAGGTGTCCTTGCCTTGTTCCACATGTTTTGGAAGGTCCTGCATGTTTCAGACACACAAAGAAGCAAGTTTATTACAGAGACAAAATGCTTCTACTCTGAGGTCTGGCATTTGATGCTGGCACAGGGCTGCTCATCACCCTTAATATTACAGTCCAGGCTTTGGGGAGGTACTTCCTCAAGTCTCTTGAAATAAAAGGTGACTGTGTTCACTCGCTCTGAAGGTTCATGGGCTGTGTCACAGCTGACATTGAAGATGGACACTACTTCAGAGTACAGAGAGATTTTGAGCGGGGAAGCACTTAAATAAGAGAAAAGACAAATTAATTAACTTGTCAAGTCTTTTCCCTCAGATAGAATAATGGTAATAGATTCCTGAATAATCCATCTTTTATTCTCTTCCTGCTCCAGTTTGCAGTCTTGAGGTATTTATGAATTAGCATGGTGCTCACCAGAGTTGCACATGGAAACTAAAGGACTTTTGCAATATAACACAAATTAGATTTTACTTAAATTCGTATATATTGCACAAATCTTTACAAATAAATTTGAAGTGTGATGAAGTGTGATGTAGATTTTTTACATTAGCCACTAGAGAGACAATGAGTGCTAGAATTATATTTTCTTTTTATAAAACTATTTTAAAATAGTGAATTAAATTTCAAAAAAGTAAATAAAGCATTTCAGTTTCTTAGAATAATTTGGTTTCAAATTGTGGTATTTTACAATTATAATTTGTATTTGGTGTTTTAATTTTAATAAATAATTTAATTACTTTAGAATAAAACAATTACAAAACATGAAAAATGCTTCTGTTTTTGTATACATTATTTAATTTATATTTCTGACAAAAATGATATGCAAATTTTATAAATGTTGAATTCAATTACTTTCTATATAATTGAGACTGTGTACAAGTCAAGATTTTAATAGAAATAAAGAATATGAGGCAAGCTGAGAAAGGAAGAAAAGTAGAAAATAAAAAAGAAACAGCAAATCTTCAAAGAGGTGGTTTAGTTAAATTTTTAAAAGCATGAAACAGTGAAAGCAAGTAGACTTCTATCAAACATGACCCAAGAATTCATGAAAAGGATATTTTACATTCTTTAAAAATGAATATTAAATGCGGATCAAAACAAGGAAGATGAGCAAGAAAATTATTCTTATCAATTCAGCAACTTGAACTGGTCAGATAAATATCTGTGTCTTCATATGCTTTAGTAAGCAAAGATTTAAATACTTATAAATACAGTAAGAATGAAAAAGCAATATTCACATCAAATTTACCATTCAAAAGCAACAATAGCATCTCCATTTTGTCCATTAAAAACTAAAGAAAATTATATTCACAAAATCATCAAATTTAACAAGTATGAAATAACTGGAGTTATATTACACTTGTTGAATGATGGTTCTAGAATACAGCCACTGTTTCTGACAGTTCAGGAATGTTTTCTAGTAAAAGCAATCTGATTCAAATTTATAATTACAATTTCCATTGGTTAAATGTGGCATAAAAGTTAAGTATTTCATTTTACACCAAAATTATTTTCTAATGAATAAAGAAACTTTAGAAATTAGCTTTTGTGTTCTAATTGCACAGACAAAATATGTAGGCATTACTGTTATATGCACCAATCTTCAAGATCAACTTTGCCCAAAAATCATATTTGTGACTAGAAACGTTTAGGTTCTCAATCAAAAGAATACAAAATATCACTTGCACACATATAAACATATATCCCATAAAATTATTAGAACTGAAAAAAAGAGGCTCAATAAGCAGTGATGAGTAGTATTTTAAAAAGACAAGTAAAACCTTGTCTGATACGAAACACTGGCGTGGTTTTCTAAAAGAATATTATGTGTCCAATATTTAGCTAAACATAAGGATGCTTTATACAAAAAAGACAACAGTGGAAATGATATGAAATTCTTGGCTTAATAGAAATATTTTTAAAATGTCATGCAAGAATGGCCAAACATATAAGACAGATGAAATATGAAACAAATTATTATCTAGAACAGTAAATTCAAAATAATATTAATTTAATGGATAATAAAATGAGATCAATCATGAAAAATTTTAAAAATCAAAAGTAAATATTACTCATGGAGATTTTATTGTCATGGAGAAAAATCATGTTTAACATCTAGTATTCATTGTAGATATATATTATCTATCAAAAGAAGAAAACCAAAGAATAGAAATAAATGAGCATTTTGCCGGGTTTACACCTGTTCTTTTAAAGAAGTTTAAATTTTGACTTAAGTGAAGATTTGAAAAGGATGCCTTTTAATTTTGGGCATTGATTTAAAATATTGACTAATGCATTCCTTTGATAAGGGAAATAACATTGTTGGTAAAGAAAAGGTTATATAAGCCAGAATTTTGACTGAAAATCCAAAATTATTCTTTGTGTTTATGCATGGTATGTAGTTTGTGTTGGTTACTAAGAATCATGGCCTAAACTGTGAATAGTCTCTGAAGCAGGTCATATAGCAAATCTGGTATTTTCTGGGACTGCTGTAGGATAAACTATCCTGATGAGACACCTATCAAAATTTAACCTTACTAAAACTCCTGAACAACTGATGAAGTGAGGACTAAATTCTGTCAATACAATAAGAATTAATTTATACAGGATATGAAATGCACTAAAAGAGTTAGATGAAGCAATAGAATATCCTCAAATAAGGAGTGTCTCAGGATTGTTGGTAAAAATGAAATTATTTTGTAATTAGAACTTCCACTCTTTTCAGTGATTATGAATAATGCTAGAAAAAGCTTTACAGGAAAGACTAAATAGATGTAAGTTTGGCTATGTCAAGTTTTTAAACAGTTTTATTTAAAAAAATTTTTTAAAAATGTTTTTATGAATCAAAACAAACTGTGAAATATGCAACATAAGTGACATTTCAATAAAACATAAGAACATTTTAAGAAGAAAGTAAAAATAGTTGCATAACTTTGAAGAAAAAGATTCGAATAATTTCTATGGAAACAATTTCATTGCCATTATTGATTAACGTATGATCTCCACTGAGAAGATTTGCAAAAATCGGGTAATGTATACAGTTTTTCGTTTTCTTTATAATATACCAGCACTAAAGATTTTTAAAGAAAATGTAACAAATACTGTATAGGTCTAGATCGGAGGTCAGCAAAATATGGCTCTGGGGCTACAGCGAGTGGGCTGCCTATTTTTGTAAATAAAGTTGTATTATAGTACAGCTATGGTCAAACATTTAAGTATTGCCCATGGCTGCTTTTGCATTTCTTTTTTTTTTTTTTTTTTGAATTTTTTTTTGAATTTTAGAGTTTTATGGAGGTACAAATGTTTTGGTTACATAAATTGCCTTTGCACTGCCCAAGTCAGAGCTACAAGCATGCCCATCCCCTAGACAGTGCACACTGCATCCATTAGGTGTGAATTTAACCATCCCCTCCTCCCCCCTCCCACCTGCCTGACACCCTGCTGAATGTTACTTCCATATGTTCACCTAAGTGTTGATTGATTAGCACCAATTTAATGGTAAGTACATGTGGTGGTCACTTTTCCATTCTTGTGATACTTCACTTAGAAGAATGGTCTCCAGCTCCATCCAGGATAATACAATAGGTAGTTAACCTTTTTTTTTATGGCTGAGTAGTACTCCATGGTAAAATACCAACATCATTTTTCACAGATCTAGAAAAAATAATTCTATGTTTCATATGGAATCAGAGAAGACCCTGTATAGCCAAAGCAACCTTAAGCAAAAAGAACAAATTGGGAGGCATCAATTTTCCAGACTTCAAGCTATACTACAAGGCTATAGTAAGCAAAACAGCATGGTACAGGCACAAGAACAGAGACATAGACCAATGGAACAGGACCAGATATAAAACCATCCTCATATAGCCAAACGATCATTGACAAAGCAGACAAAAACATACACTGGGGAAAAGAATCCCTATCCAATAAATGGTGCTGGGAAAATTGGATAGCCACATGTAGAAGACTGAAACAGGATCCACACCTCTCACCTCTCACAAAAATCAACTCACGATGGATAGCAGACTTAAACCTAAGGCATGAAACCACAAAAATTCTAGAAGAAAAAGTTGGAAAAACTCTTATAGACATCAGCCTAGGCAAAGAATTTATGAAGAAGAACCCAAGGGGAATCACAGCAACAACAAAAATAAATAAATGGGACCTGATCAAATTAAAAAGTTGCTTTTGCATTTCAGTCACAAATTTGAATAGTTGCTACAGAGACCAAATACCCTGCAAAGCCTGAAGTATTTACTATTTGGTTTTTTACAGAAAGAGTGCCTTTAAGTGCCTAGATAGTGCTTTAAGAAACAGTGAAAATTGCTATTAAAAAACAATGATTTAAATAATAAAAGAAAATTTGTGTCAATAGAGCACAGATGATGAAAATATCTTGACCATAACAATATAATTAGAGAATTTGGTAAATGAAGATATGAAAAGAAGTATAGAATAAATATATATAATTATGTCATTATGTTTTGATCATTATTGTCTTTTATTAAAATAAATTTATGAATAAATAGTGTCTATTTTATTACTACATTTTATTTGCCTTATCATTTAAATTATTTTATTTTCTGTAATAAATACACAATGATCTATGTCTCTGTTACTCATCTGGACATTGCTGACCCATAAACAAAACACCAAGAAATGCATCGTTAGTAAAATTCAGTCATCTTTGTTATTTTGTCCGCTTATAGTCATAAAGCCATACCTTTGTACATATTTTTCAATTTTGTTGTCATAGAGATATATTTGTCACAGCAGAGGATAGACTATTCTAACAGTTTTACTAGTTTGATTTATAACTTTTAAACATTTAAACAGGTGATATATGGCCTCCATTTTTACTCTTAACCCAGGTCCTGCAAATATTAGGGCTGGGCTTGTCCTTCTGTCTCCCAGATCACCTCCCCAAAGCCTACTACTGCCACCATTTTCTGGGATATCCTTGAAAATATATGTATGCATACACAGGCATATGAAGGTGCATTTACTCTCTTCTAGGTTGTTATAAATACCATCTCACCTTCTTTCCTACTAAGGGTGCCAGAACCTCAAAGATAATAATGCCAATGGGGGCTGCAAATGTTACTGACACAGGTTCCCAAGTTGTGTTCAAAGGTACCCTACGAAGTAAATTAAATTCTTTCTCTTCTGGCCCTGATAGTGTTTTATCTATATCTATATTGTAAGATATTTTGTCTTTATTTTTATCAGAACTATTTCTGTACCTTTCCCTTGGTTTTTATAAATCATGTGGCTTTATGGGGTGGTGGGTATTTCTCTTGAGCACAATAAAGAGCGTGAGTGCATAAAGCTGCATGTAGATGCCGTGAGAGGGATGAGTGGATTCGCACAATTATTGAAGAATTTCGAGAGATGTGGGAACCGGTGAGAGTAGAAAGTTGAGAGGAAACCAGAGGCAAAGGGCCTTACGCCTGGAGCAATGGCAGAGAAGACCCTACTGGCCCCACCTTCAGTGTGTTCCCACTTTGTTAGAAAGAGGAAGTTAGAATAACATGATACCTGATTGAGATCTTTGTGTCTTGGGAAGTAAGATGTGGGTGTAAACCCCTCCTCCATTTCCAGCACCTCATTTTAAGCAAAAACTACAAACTTCACTTATGCTTTTGGTGTGAGCGGTTCTCTCTGGCTAATAAATAGCAAGAGAGTTTTAGTACTGCATGGAATTTGAAACAGGTTAAAATTGAACACAGCATGTGAGGACAGCTGACATCTGGTTTGCATATTTTATATGCCTGTTTTTATTCCCAAATCTGTGAGTTTCGGACCACAAGGGAATATGTCTTATTCTTCCCTATATCTCCAGTTCTAGAAAGGTTTGGATGCAATTATTAATTATTTGGAAATCTTGTTGAATGCATCAGCTTCGCACCAGAAAGTTTGACTAGTCAAGTTGACTTTCCATACATACTAAAGATACAGTGAAGAAGTCTGTAGTTTTAGTTTGGATAGTACTCAAGTACTATCTCTCCTTTGTTAAAATAGAGACACAAGTATCAGCTATTTTCTAGTTCAGTGCAATGCTGAGGTTAAAAACTCCATTGTGATAAGATGGTGTCCCTAAGCATCTAATTCCCAGGAAGTAACTTACATCTTGAAAAGAGGCTCCCTCATTTTTGAAATTCCTATTTTTTTTTTTTACAATATACTAATAAGTACCACTTTGGAGGAATCACACACAATTTATTTTAGTCTTTGCAATGAATTGAAACTGAGGCATTATGGAGTGCTTGCAAGGATTCCTCATTTTTGAATTTGATGCTGTCAGCGTTTAAATGGCACCTCTTGAGAAGATTCATACCTTTTTCTTTTTTTAAAAAAAAGACCAATTTCAGATCTGTAAAGACAGTATGGAAAAATTAATGCCTCTGAAAGAAATCTTGAAACGCAAGATTGGTTTATAGAAACAGATAGTGTAGTATGATCTTATTTCTATTCCACTAACCTTTTTTCTGTATCTCAGATTGTTTTTGATAGAACACTCTACTGATGGAAATGCAAACATGCAAGAGAAAATAGATTTTTAAAAATATCAGATGGAACAGATTTCCCATAAGAAATGGGGTTCTCTGATTTCTAGGCACACAGAATTTTTTATTACGTGTGAATTTTTTATGAACCAACAATAAGAAAAGAGGTTCGATGGGGCTAAAGGAAATATAATCGGTCAGATTACATTGAATGAGTGAGAGATAATAATGATAACAATAATAGCTGAAATTTATCCTGGGTTTTTCTTCTAAAGAGCTCAAGGCATTTCACATATATGGAGATTTCTTTTTCACCCTGTAGGAAGAGTATTTTCAGAAGGATGCTGACCCATCAGGAGGCCATAGGGAAATAGTTTCATTATCCCTTGGTGCCAGGCTGTGTAAGAAGAATATTTTTCTTTCCAGAGCCTGAGATGAAGTGAAACATACGTAGTCATTCTGATCATACAACCTTAGAGTCCCTGGGGCCCCATTTCAGAGTCTGCAAGGGATTTAAGTAAAAACATTGAGAGTATATAAATATGAAAATTTTGCTAAGACATTTCCTTCTTCTTGTAGAGTTCTCAAGGTTCACTTCTCTTAGCCCTAATAATCTATCCTCATAATGGCCCTTTTTGGGGTGATACTGAAATAAGAACACATGTGCTAGTCATTTTCCAAGATGGGCATCAATCTGGACAATAACAAGAAGACAGGTTTAGAGCCAAAGAATCACAGTATTTAAAATGGATAGCACAATATGTCTCAAACAATCAGCTAATGAGAGGAGAAAACAGACTAATCAAAGGGAAATGATTTGTTTAACATTATTCAAATCTTTAGTGCACAAATGAGAATGAATACTGGTGTTCTTCTTCTTCCCTTCACAGTTAGAGAGGGCAGGGCTTTGAAGGAAAATCACTAACCTTATTAGCTCATATTATATTTGAGCCAAACCACTGATAAGGCATGTATTAAAGTCCTTTCCATTTTACAGAGTAAAGTACGAAAGGGTTATGAGATTTGACCTTACTCCTCCAGTCCTTTCCAAGTTCTGCCTGCCATGTGCTTATTGACACATCATTCTAAAAGGGCCAATCCTTTCTTCCCTACAGGGAGAAGTTATTAACTACATCAATTTATTTGCCATGGTCACTTTCAACTCTAAATGAGTAAATGAAGACTTTCCTTTAATAAAGAGGTACTTTGTTCAAATTTAGTACTGGGATCTTCTCTAGAATATCCCTGACATCTATTCCCCTTGCCTCTGAATGGATACCTCCAGGGATTAGCATTCTCTCTGCTACAAGGACATTATATTAATTACTATACTATTCTTAATGTTAATGTTTAAACATTCTTCATTATAATGAACTGCTACTGCCTGATTTCCTCTCGAGTGTAACCACTGGCCCCAGTTTTGCCCTCTAGGGCAACACAAATTAAAATGAATCCTTCCTTGTGATAGTCGTTTTCATATCTGAGGACAGTAACCTCATCATTCTTCTAATTCTTCTCTTCTCCAAACTAATGTATTCCAAAAGAACAAAAATAATGTGGCTCCCTTTAATTCTGAATTAAAGTTAGGAAAAATAACCAAGTCTCACATACATATCAATGACCTTTAAGAGAAGTGGTAGGCAGCCTAAGTGTCTTCCAGCATGAGTCATGGAAAACATATCCAATATCCAGCCACTGCTTGTCGCCATGAACACATGTTCTTGCCTTATGAATTATTTCTTGCGTAGTATTTGTAAACTCAGAAGATTGGATTAGATGACTATTATGTCTCCCAGTTCTACATGTCATGTTTTTACCCTTTATTTAGGAAAAACAGTCCCAGGCTTACCGCCCCCTTGAAATTCCATTTTGTTTGTAGGTAGTAGCTTTAATAATCCATGCATACCAAGTAAATTCCAAAGCATCCTGAAGATGAATGCCTTGAACAAACTATAATAGGATCTTACAGTAGCCACAGTCCAAAAACGAATAACAGAAAACACCCCAGCTGTTGTACATTTCCTGGAATTTAATGAAATCTGTGACAAAACAGATTAAACAGATTTTTGGACCTGTGAAGGCTCTATGATCCTACTCTGGTTTGTCCAAGATAACATACTTTATTATGTTAATGAAAATAGTCTATATTTTTGTTTGCTTCGAAAGGTAGTACAAATTAATTTTCTAATATTATCTTATGTAAGGATAATGGTTCAGTGTAGTCTGTAGGAGCACGATAGTTTAAGTGAAGCCAGGTCTGAACAACACCTCTCCTTATATAGATGAAATGTTGAATAAGATACAATGGTCATGGACTTACTCTAAATTTAGTAAAATTTAATAAAATATATAACAATTAAAATGCTTTATTTTAAAGTAGTCAGTTTTAGTAGTACATCTAGGAACAGAACTCAAATCTTCTAATGCTAATTTAGCTTTTTCTATTACAGTAAAAGGCAGCTGCCTGGAATCTACATATAATTAATCATGAGATTATTTGAATCATTTGAGATAAAATGCTGGCATTTTGAGACATATACCATTTGGACTAAGAAGACGAAATTGCAGTTGTGAATATTTTCTATTCAGGAATACAATCTGAAGGAAAAAAATAGCTCTTCTGTTCCTTCTAAGGAAACACTGAGTAACAAGGTTAAACGAGAATAAAGTAGTATTCTGGTCTCCGACTAGATGCTCCAGTATCTCTTGTTGAGATTCATTTCCTGGTTTTGGGGTGTGAGTGTGTGTGTATGTGCACATGTGCATGTGTTTCCCTCTCTCTGCTACTTTCCTACGGTACAACTAATAATCTCTTGAACATTGCACAGATGTTTTCCTCATTCTGTGGCATACTTATTTTTCAAGTGGCTTCTGAGAGCAGATGTTCCCATGTGTCTTTGTAACTTCTTTTCAGTTGTTGCTTTTGCAGCATGAAAAACAAAAAAGTTTAGGAGTGGAGAGGGAGAATGCTAAAGAAGACCAATTACATAGCTGATGTTCTGTCGGAACAGAAGGAAAATAAAGACCAGTGTATGTTCTACTTTTTAAATACGAGTTTGTGAAAGAACTCGTATTTATTGAAAGCCTATGTATAAAGCCCTTGGCTCAGTTCTGGGAGTGTTCAAAGTAGACAAATATCACATAGGTTGGAGGAAGGATATTTGCAAAACAAGAAAACATATATGCGAGTTGGTATCTCAAGCAGAAGGCAAGAATAAAGTATGAAAGTTTAGAACATATGCAAAGAAAAGTAAATTATCAGCAGAGTCTGGGTGTTGCTTCACATGGTAAAATAATTGGGATCTTAGATTCAGAAGGTGGTTTAAGGCTAGAGTATAAAGAACCATGAATGAGCGACTGAAGAGTTCATGACTGGTTAGATTTGTAGTGGTGAGTGTTTTGAATAGAGGAGCAACAAAATCAGAGCCACGTATTTTGCAAGATTATTGCAGCACTCATGTGCAGGAAGAACTGAGGAAAACAAAGACAATAGAGAGAGGGAACCACACCTATCCATGCTAATGGTGATGAAATCATCAGGTAAGGTGTAATCTGCAAAAACGGGAGGGATATAAATGTGAAGAGATTGAGGTCGGAGAATCATTGTTTGGAGAGTGTTTCTTTTGTTTCTTTTCCTCCCTAAAGGTGTGAATTAGAAAGACAAGAGTAACAGTGCTTCCATTAATAGAAATTGGGGTGTCTAAAGAAAATATTAACGTAGGGGTAGAGATTATGAGCTTGATTTGCTGGGAACATATCCAGTGGCCGATGTCCAATAAGCAAAGCACGTCTGGTGCCAGGAAGATGGTTTTGTGCTAGAGACAAATACATTATGAGGCTCACTGTGTAGAAATGAGAGGTTTATCAAGAAAAATACTGAGAAAGACCGTGGAAGAGGGTGAAGAGCAAGACCTCTGCCACAGTGTGGTACTGATAAGGGCCCAGTGGAAGAAGAGTCTACTAAAGTGACTGATGGTAGAAGTTCAGTGAGGTAGCAAGATCCTTAAGGTTGAAGAATAGTTCCACAAACAGGGAAGAATCTACCTAATTCCATATAGCAGGAAGTTTGCGGAATAAGGAAAGATTAAGGGGTTTGACTATTATAAGCTTTTGATGACTAATACTGGGTTAAATTTTGGTTGGTGGTTGAAGTTAGAAATGAGAACCACAATTTAGGCTTCAATTATCTAATGTTTTTATAGATAAAGAAGTTTTATGTCTGTTTTACATAAAAAGACTGGACTTTAAGTTAGCTTAGGGTCCAAAATACTGAAAATGTAAACAAAATTGAACAGAATTCACATTCTTCTACTGGATGAGTTTCTGATTTCTCACTAATCATGCCAGTGGGAGGCTGAGCCTGCAAGAGAGAGCTCAACTCCTAAACTCGGTGCCAGAAATTGCATAATCTCCCGGTTTCCTCCCTGCAAGATGCCCTCGTTGCAAACATCAACTAAACTTTCTTCTCTGTGGAGCTACCTGCCACTTGCCTAAACCTGTTGCCTACTTTCCTAGTTTTGCTTAATTATAATAATATCACAACATGGCAGGGACAGCTTTCTAGGGTTGTCTCCTTGTGAGGGTTTCCCTGTCTTCTGCAATTCTTTTCTGGTTTTGTTGTTTTAGAAGCTTTGGAAAGCATAACTTTGTCTCTCAGCAAGCAAAGTTCTCTCTGATCTCAGTTCTAGTTGGTTCTAATTTTTGAAGATCATCATGATATATTCCCATAGAAAAATGGAGAAGGATATCATGGTTAAGTCCATTGTTGTACATTTTCTAATACTTAGAAGTACATTCTTCACAATCAATGCAAATCTTGCTCCCAATAACTTGGAATTTTGGAAGTTCTTTTCCTCTGGAGGAAGAATAGGAAGACCTGGGCAAGTTATTTAATATATATGATTGCTCCATTTTCTCCTAAGATTGATACAATTCTATGTGAAAATGAATTTGGAAGTGCTTCATGAAACTATACAGCATTAACAAGTTTAAACTGTTTAATTGTTAGTGTTATGTAAGTAGGAAAACAGGCAGTTAGAGTAAACAAACATGGGATGTGATAGCTGACAGTACAAAAGACAAAAGACATATACAATTATCAGAATATAAAAGCTTGTGATATAAAACAAAAAATATTTTTTAAAAGTTTGTGGTACCATATAGTGAAGGGACAATACACAGTTGTCCATGTTAACACTTACCAGTACCTCAGAGCACCTCAGTCGGGCAGGAATTGATTAGTTAGTATACCAATGTAATACAATACTAATTGTAATACAAGTATAACATTTATAATATTGATCCAAATTCATCAATAAAATGTTCCATTATATTCAATCTATTCTATAAGAAAGCATGGAAGAGTGGAATATATTCAGAAACATTTTCAGCCCAAGTACTTGAAATCTTTAAAGGGTCTCATGCTAGAAATTTCAGCCTCAGTTTTTTGTAAAACTTTTTCTGCAGGACACCGATTTTCTTGGTAATGCTGGATAAACCCAACGATTCAGTACATTTGTTGCACCTGGCCATGCCCAAGCTCTGCTACTCGGAGTCGAGGCAGGCACAGCCCTCTTCAACAGAAGGCCTTCCTTCCAACATTCTTCATTTTTCTCTCTATGGGCTTTTTTATCCTTGCATTTCTATTGTCATGATCCCTTAAATCTCCTACCTCTTAAATATTTGACCCTTATTGAATGGACAATTTCAACAAACAAAAATAAAAACCCACCATTTTACTCTCCTTGTGAAAGGACAAACAACAGTATTGCAGCAAACAGCTACACAATTCTTACTTGACTTTCTATATTTTAAATGGTTAAAAATAATCAGAACATACCTGGAGTTCCCCTTCATTGACCAAATGAGTACATAAAAGTCATGCCTTCAAGGAATAAGAAAATGTCTTCAGTGGAATAAGAAATATGTGCTATAGAAAAAGCAAATACTTCTTTGTTCCTATGATAGTGCCTACTCCAAGTTTTATGACCATGGGTGCTTGATGAATAATATGGAGTTACCTTTTAACTAGTTCTTGCTCAACATTGTTATCAAGTAAAAAATTTGAATGTCTTCCTTGTCTACCTTGGAAAAAGTTTACTTAAGAGTTGTTTCTAAGCAAGAAGTTGTAGCAGGAGACAGTTATGTTTTGTTTTTAACTATGTCTGCCTTAACAGGGAGATGTGGTGCATTTAAAGACATAATATTAAGCTTGTAAATCATCTAGAAGCCACTTTCATTCTTTCCAAGGGAATTGACAAAAACTGCTTTATGCCCAGGAAGGGAGATTGGTGGGTGATGGACAATCTTCCTATGGTTAGAAAAGAGTTGAACAAGAGGCTATCCTGGAGGGGAAAACTAAAATAAGGCCTGCACATCTGGCTCATTATTTTATTACTTCTGGGTAAAAAGAGGAGTCCATAATCTACACAAAGAGTAAATGTCAGCCACAAAAAATTCACTCTATGATGGAGGACATAGCCTTGAAAATTCAGAAGAATTGAGATTCAAATATTCAACTTTTCTTCTTTTAATTTAGATCACGTGTTTATAATATTCCTTCCCCCTTTACTATTTCTTCATTACACAAGATTCTGATAGTTGGACACATGAGTAGATTTCTCAGTAGAGTGTTGTTGTCACTGAAGAATAATAAAGTTCTTTCTGCTCTTCATTAATTTTAGAAACATAGTCAACCCTGTTAATTCTGTCTATGACAGACTTCTAATCAGTTTTAACACCCGCTATGTTAAGGCTGTGCTGAGGAAATGAAGACTGGAACCAGGACCAGTAAAATACATAAACAGAAAGGAAAACCCATCACCCTTAGAAGACATAGACTGTGTTCCAAAGCCATATAGGATGTAGTTGTTTATGATTTGTTTTGGACCTATACATGATTCTGAGGTCTATCTGACGCGTACATCTGAGACCTGGCTGTATTATTCCTGCTTATTCTAGAGCCTTGGAAAGGCGACTTTCCTAAGAGGCTGTGAATGAGATTATTTGCTTTCCCCTAGCAAGGCAGTGATATCCATCCATCCATCCGTCCATCTATCCAGTCATTCATTCAAAGCTTCCTGTGTACTAGACATGAAGTTCTCCAGTTCCCACAAAGCAAAACATTTCTATAGATATGTCTAAATATGTTACAATTACTATATGTAATTTTCATAATTAAAGAAATGAATAACAGTCAAAAAATAAAGGTTTTTGTAGTAGATTGCCTGTTCTTTCCTCAACCCTGCTGGATAATTCCACAGGACCAGTTGAAGATGAGTAATTTGGCATTCATGCTGGTTGTTTTATTATATTATCACTATTATTATTATTATGATACAGTGCATTTTCCCCTCCCTGGACATTATGATCTGTCTTGCCCTGTTCTATGCCAAATAATTTAGTTTTTTTAATATATGTTTATTGTCAGTCTAACCTAAGTTAGAGGGTAAGATCAACAAGAGAAGGAATTATTTCCTGTTTTATTCTCTGACGTGTCCCAAGCCCTTGGAAGTGTGCTTGGCAAAAAGTAGGCACTTAATAGATATGTGTTTAATGAGCCAATCATATCCTATTATGAACAAGAACTCCTACTATGCTCTGGCTTTGACTCAGGAGTGCTTCTTATGAAAAAGTGCAAGCCTGCACATCTTCATCATGTAGAGAGATCCTGGATGATCTCAGTTTGCAAAGTAGAATGAGGACAGTCATTGCTGACAGAATCAGCATATAAAGAACATAATATCCCTACTGTGTTTCAGATACTATGCTAAGTGCTTTGCAAATATCTCATTTAGCTCACAAAAATCTCTAGCGGCACTGTTACGTTTTATAATATTTTATCATTCTACATTTTTACTGAAGAAGGGCATCCCTTGCCCAAAGTCACACAGTTAGTAAGCTTAGCTGAAACTAAACACCTTATAGCCCATACTATGACCCTACTCTGACATATTATTCTTATGTAATATATAATATTAATATACTAAGAAGAGCTCATGTAATAAGAAGAGCTTCTCAACTCTGAAACAAAAGGAATGTAAAATTTTAGGGCATCACACATTTCTAAGAGCCAAGTACATATTTTCTTTTTCAGGAAAAGGAGAGAGAGAGAGAGAGAGAGAGAGAGAGAGAGAGGGACAGCTGTGTTCATCCATCCCTGGCAAAGCCTTTGTAATACCCCACATAAGTCAGTAATTCCTTCACTTACTGTAGCAGTTAACAACCTCAAAAAATAAAACCAGTCAATGCCCTCAATGACCCTTTCCCTTTATTCACATGAGGTTTTTGCCATAAACTGTCTGTCTTTTAAAAATAATCTCTAAGGTTCAGGTGACACTGCCTCCCCTTGGATTGTTTGTGTCTTGGACCATGGGAAAACTGCTGCTGATTACATTGCCTGCCAAAAATGGATTTCCAGATAAGAGAAAACCTTCAAAATGAGCAAGAAAGTGGTTTCTTTTATAGTCTACCTATTTTTCCTAACAGATAATCTAAGTATCAAAGAGAAACTTCACCACTGCTCCCACCCAGGAACAAAATAAATGCCATTATATCTGGGATGTGGTGCAGCTTTAAGCATATTGATGAAACTTAAAAAAAATGATTACAGTATAGGATGAACTTGCTTACGTGACTCACAACTAAACATGATTGGAACCACCTAAACAATGACATACGCAGGGTCAAAGAAAGAAAACATGAGATTTATAATGGATAAGTACTCAGTAATACATGCACATGACAAAAAGCCATCAGATAGTCAGTGCATAGAGAAAAGCTGGTGAATTTGTATATCCAGGGGGACTAAGCATAGTCATTGCTACTGGGGTTTGGTTTAAAGAGACATTGAGTAACAGAGAATGCAAGATCTGACCCAGGTTATTTAGGAAGCATGGTCTGTGACAGAAAGACGTGAACGTGGCATGATTAAACACAGATTCTGGTCACAGTTGTGCTTCCAACTTGCTGTGTGGCTTTAGGTAAATGTCTCTTCACTGTGGTTCCTATAGCTCTAAAATAAGTGAGGGGTGAAGTATTTTCCCTGATTACCTTATGTAATTGTCATTGGTATAAAATAAGATCACATTATCTATTGACATAGAAAGAAGTCCATCATTAAAATTATTTAAAAGTAGGATACAACCAAAAGAAATAAAAATACTATAATCCCAAATGTTACACACACATACACACACACACACACACACACACACACAGGGCAATAATCATATATAAAAGAATAATTTTTTATTTCTCCTTTTACTTTTTTTGTTCTTTGATTTCTTTTTGCAATAAACATCTTTTTTTTCTTTTTCAATTATCTCCAGTTTTATAAGAGACAGAAAGAAAGAAATAGAGAGAGAAACATTAAGTATGTAAGTGTCTTAGTTAGTTCAGGCTGCTGTAACAAAATACTATAGACTGAGTGGCTTATAAACAACAGAAATTTATTTCTCACAGTTCTAGAGGCTGGGAAATCCAAAATCAAGGCACTGGCAGATTCTGTGTCTGGTGAGGGTGTGCTTCCTGGTTCATAGGTGGATACCTTTTCACTGTGAAAGGGAGGGAGATAGCTCTCTGAGGTCTCTTTTACAAGGGCAGTAATCCCAGTCATAAGGGCTTTGCCCCATGACTTAATCACCCCCCAAAGGCCCACTTGTTAATACTATCACATTGTGGGTTAAATTTAACAAATGAATTTTGAGGGGACACAAACATTCAGACCATTGCAATAAGCAATAAGCATTTTAAAGGCTATAAAAAAGTAAGCTATGAAGATATTCCAAGATTAGCTTTTTTTGGTCTTCTTATTCTGAAGTTAGAATCTTAAGAAAGAATAGAAGGAAGAATTTCCCACATTGTAAAGAAAGCACAAATATTGAGTATGGGGTAAATGTTGATTAAATGAATACATCACATGGCTTTAAGCCCTATTGACTTTAGTATTAATAGAACAGGGGAAAAGCCATTTTAGACTCAGTAGCTAATGGAGTTGACTTGAGTGAACCCATGCAAGGTCACTTTAAAAAAGTTTCTAGGCTCACTTCAAGAGTGAAAGAGAGGAGTTGGAAATTTTGAGGATTCACCTTGTATCCCTGCTCTGATGTTTGTCATTTTCAAAGATGCAAAGAGCAATATTTTGGATCTCTAAATATCAGCAAATAGTAAACCATTGTTACCTTTGAAAATAATGTAACACAACTGTCCTCAGACCCAGGTGCATTCTCTCCTAAAACTCCCCTCACAGTGGAAAATACACCCCACCCACCCCAGGGTGCTAGTCAGAGCTTAAGTCTCTCAGAGCAACCCTTGCTTCTTCTGGGTGGGGGCTGGGGGTGGGGTGGGGAAGTCTTTGGAAGTTAAGGAGAATTTTCCTTCTCCAGTTTTAGTAAACCTCTGCATAAATAGTAAAATCCTGTTGTTCTTACAACTTGTAAGTGTATGCCTCTCACTTTTCCACAGAAAGCCAAGTAAAAGCTTGAGTTCAACCTCAGTCTTTGTGATTTTCTCAGCCTTGCAGAAAATTTAAATAGTGGGAATCATTCTAATTGTTCAATACCCACGAAAATACAAGCATACTTCTCTCATTTTTTCTTTGTTGTTGTTGTTGTTATTTAAATAGCTAGCTCCCCTGGTGCCTTTAAAATTTTATTACAGATCCTTAACTACTTTCCAGGAAGGCAGGAAGGGAGGGGACACAGGATCTGGAGGAAAAAGACAGGAGATCTTGCCAGTAGCTGTTCAAGCATAATTGAAAATAAATCATCTCAGAGACAGTAATGTGAGTCAACCATCGGATGGGATTCTATTTACCAAAACAATAATTTAAAACAACCAAAACAAAATGGCTGTACAACTTTTAAGGAAAAATAAAGATAGTGTGGTGAGTTTTGCCAGTTCTGATGTCCCCTTAGATTCAAATTATCTGACTGAAAAAGGGTCAACCCTGCAAAAAAGAAAATGATGTGGAAAACAAAGTGATTACTGAATATTTCATATCCCAGAGGTGTTACTGGGACAAAACACATGCACACAAGCACATCCACACACCCAGAAGTGTTAGGTGTAGTGTTTCATGTTGCTACTCTGTTTTTCTCCTTTTATTTTGTTCATATGGATGTAGTCCTAGCCTGCTCTTTGCCCTCCTGTAAGAAAGAAGAAGAGAGTAAGGCAAATGAAGAAATGAAATCATTGTCGGTAACTGATACATTTTATGGCTGCCTCATTAGAACAACTCAAAAAGTGGGGCAGAGGAATTGTTAGATATGTGTCTAGCATTACGGAAAAGATATTTTACATGCTTATACGAGAATTCTTCTTACAGAGCAAACTGTGTTTAAGAAGATACCTTGAGAAGCCATTTAAAGTAGGAGGTAAAACTATTCCAGGTACTAGTTAATGGGAGACAAATTAATGAAGTGGTAGGTAAACTGCTCTGTGTTATAAAGGACCTAAGAAACGCAAGGAGGGAAAGGGGGTGGCTAAGAAATATATCCAAAGACATGTTTAAAGACTGATATTCTATATATGATTTCCAGGGTTTTTTTTGTTGCTATGATATAACCTCTTTACCCTCCTTCTTAATCCCTCAGTACAGCTGCCATATAAAGAAGTTTTGTGTAAAGATTGTTGTTTTGATGGCAGCTCAGCAGACATGGGCATGGCATTGTGTGACTCACAAACCGAACTCAGAGGAAGGAGCAACTGGCACCAAAGAAGCTGAGGAAAATGTCAGCCCTGTAGGAATATGCAAGAAATCCTGGGAAATTATCTGTACACGTGATTGGGAGGATATAAGACCAACCAACATCTGGGTTACACAGAGAATCATAGGTTTTTGCAGAAACAGCTTTTCTCACAAAAGTTATTTACTTTGATGTTTATATGAAAATGTGGCTATTGGTACAAAACAGGGGGTTGCATCTCTCAGAATCATGGAATTCCATCACTTGATCTTTGAGAATATCTCACCCATGTGACTCATTGTACAAGTGAGGACAAGGGCCATGCACTAGTTAATGGCAGAATCAAAGGTAGAACTGAATTCTTTTGATTGCTTGAATTCTCAAATGATAATGACTGTTTTTTTCCTTAAGAATTTATTAATCACGGTTACTAAGTTTTATGTGTTTGAACACTTAAATATATATTAATTTATATTACTGGGACCCTAAGAATCTATTATTATAGATAAATATGATAGATAAATGTAGAAAGATCAAGTGCATTTTGAATCAAAGAGCTTGGAGAGTAGAAAAGAATAATTCCAAAATTAAAAAAAAACAAGTTATGTGTCCAATTCTACTCTCTTAAGGGTGATACATTGCTCCCCAAACAAAGAATTGCATTTGAATATCTGAGGACAGTCACAGATTTTCACGCTCTGCAGAGATGTGAATTTGAGATGAAAATATGAGAAATGGAAACAGATAGATGCTCTGACTCAAAACTGAAGTTAGTGGCTTGAGTTCAGGAACGTTTCATAAGACTCAACATCTCCTCATTGCTCTAGACTAGAAGTAGTGAAAAAAGTATTTTCCTTGAACACACACAAAAATAAATTTCTAATAATAAATCTCCTTTTTTGTCCTCCTGGAAAATCATACGAGGACCTCCAGATGCAGGAAAAGTCGAATAATATAGAATACCCCTTAGTTGTGGCAAAAAGTAGCTATATTCTGCTAAGTCAATAATTACTAGGTATTAGCATTTCACATGTGATCTCTCACTTAATAATTATGTCTCTTGAGGGATACTGGATACTTAGTGAGGACAGAAAGTTCACCCAAAGCCAAGAAGATGATGTAATGGTATAGTAGGCCATATGTCAGAATTGTGCTCACTAGTCAATTTCTCCATTTTAATACATTTTTCTTTCTTCAAAGATTCTGAACAGCACCGACAGAAATGGACATTTGGTGGAAAAAGTGTTTATGGCCCTAATTCCTTCTCATGTCCTCTGAATTGGAGGACATTAGAACATTATAGGTCACTGTGACAAGGCAAAATGCAATCGGAACTGGATTTGGGGTGATTTCTCATGGTAGCGTTATGACTTTAGCAACTTAGGGGTGCTAATGGTCAGTAATTTGGGAGAACTCAAAGTTGTAAAATCAAATCAGTACTTAGCTGCTGGGAACACTTAGAACAGTGTAAATAAGGGAGCAGAAACACTTTTCTTGGGCTTTTAATCCTGTCTATTCTCTAAATCAAGAGTTTATATTTTAATATATTCAATATTTTAATATATTCCTTGAAGACTGCAAGCTTTGATCTTTGGCTTCCTCTTCCCTCTGTAGCTTGTGTACAAAGCAAGAACAGACAGTAGAATTTGGCACCATTTTTTGCTAGTCTTAGGGAAACCAAGTTCAAAGCCAGAGATAAACATTTTTCTACTGTAAAATTGTGAAAGCAATAGTGCTTATCTCTCTCTGTTTGAAAAGCAATGCAAATTCAAGTGGCTCTCATTTTATCCACACTTTCTTCAATTTAGACAGTTCTCAGTATTGTATGTATGAGAACTTTACTGTATATATAGGAGAGCACGATATTTAAAAATTGACATTCAAAAAATCCATTATCATCATTATAATTTTTACTTTGGAATATTAAGAATCACTCTTATTTCCCTTTCTTTCACTGAGTTTTTCCTGGTTTTTGCACATCTTTACAATGGTAATGCAGCCCTGCTGAATAGAACCACGGCTGCACGTGACGAATAAATCTGCACTAACCTGTTTTCTGGAGTGGGCAGCGAAAACGTACTGAGCTAAGCTAGCAACACATTGTCTTTGGCGTGGCTGCACAAAACCTCACCACTGTACATACAATTTGACAGTCAGACACGAAATTTTGATGGAAAGGTAGATCAGAACAGAGCAAATCCTGACATATTGTACAGTGACCCTCCTCCCTCCCCAGCTGAGTTCTTTACTTCTGCACACATTAAAATTCTCTTTGGATATCAGGAAAATTCTCCCTGTGCTACAGTCCATCCTAAACCAGAGAAGCATGTAAGCATGTGTCATATGTTTGGAGCAAGACAACTCGATCACCAAGTGCTATTATCCCATTTAATTTACTCTATTTGCCTGGATTTCTCTGGTACTTATGCTAAATAATTGAGATGGGTTCTGGCCCAAACTCCTTGATGTAATATCCCTTTTCCACCTGTGGATTTGGCCTTTTCACTCAACTTAAAGGAAAGTATAAGCATTTACTGGGATGATGCTTTCGAGGGTATTTCTCCTTGGGGTAACTTTTATATTATAACTATACATATAATTCTTCTATGGCTTTCCTCACTAGGAAAAAAGATGGTATTAGCATTTTTAAAGGCTGTCTCTCTGCATTTTATTGTATAAATCAGTTTTCTTGCTGAGGTCAAAGGTCATTCTTCCAGCTGCATAACAATACTTTTCAGCCTAATATGAAAAGCTGGCCTCATTTTACTTTGTAATAGAACGCTTCACTTTGGCATTAATATCCTTCAAAAGCCAGCTTCCCACATAATAAGTTCCTTTTAAGCAAAATGAGAAAGCACACATTTATCAAATAATTTCAGTTGTGGAGGCTACAGTTATGATTGCATCAAAAAACGTCAGCCAATCATTCCTAAGAGATGCCAGATCCATGCGTCTGACAGGATATTGAATAGCCAATGAGTTTATTCCTGCATAACATATTTATAGAATCTTTTACAATGTGGAAATGAGGAAAGAAGTGTGGCTTTTTAAAAACTATTTTCCTAGCCAATGTTAAAGAGGCCATGCCAAAGCTGAGAAATACATTTGCAAAGAAAATAGTGTAATTTCTTGGGTGTTCTAACGTGATGAATGGCGAAGGCAAAATTGAATTTATGTCTCCATTTGTGCCACTCACTGGTGTAGATTTTGTGTCTATGACAACACTAAAAAGGGCAGCTTTCTGTTTTGCTTTTTGTTAACTAGTCTATAAAATCCATTTCACTTATACACAGCTGAGCTTAGGTCCAGCCTGTACATGAAATGTCCTGCCAGGGATGACATGAGTTTTAGCCATCGTGAGATAGATCTTTCCTGTGTATTGCATGTCACCTTGCACAAATAATGCTAGAATATAGTTTGGCTTACAAAATTATAGAAAGCTTCATTGAGTATCTGTACATATATATTTTTTCTTTTTTCTGATGTATTTCCAAAGCATAAACTACACTCTCTTCGCTTGTGATTCTTAAGAGCATTATTTTCAAATAATTTAGTAATGTAGAAAAACAATATGGTGGTCAATCCATCTACATGCCCACTTGCAATTTCTTTTTCATATTATATTTGAGGTTTAATTGCAAATACTGAGATGAAATTGACCCAGAGAAATCTTGCCAAACAAACCAACCAAAAAGAGCCATAGCCAATTCTGTATGTCATCATGATTGATAAGGAAACCAGTGCCTTAATTTCTCAGGTGATTTTTCCTCTCAACCTGATGAACCTGCCAATCAAACTCAGGAGACAGGCAAGCGAAGAAATACAATTCAAAAGAAGCAGTGGAATCAGATGAAGGTCTTTGCTGCTGCTGCTTCTACTTGTATTTTTTTCTTACTTGTTCTTTCCTCTTTCTTTTCCTCTTCTCCTTTTCCTTCTCTTCTTCTATCTTTCCTAACATGTCCATTTCTTGGAAATCTCCAAGACATGGCTGTCAAGACACCCATGTCTGTCACTTAAATCCCACAAGTGGCTAACGCCAGGTTATGAATTATAGAGCTCTCATATCTTTAGATTTCAGTGTGGCTTTTATAACTTTCTATCATCAGCCTCTGATGTACAAGCCTTGTTATGATCCTCTGGACTGAAGCTGTGACTCTCTGGAATGTCACATCACAAAACGGTGTTTAGAAACATCTGTTTTGTTAGATGGCCATGTGCGGTGCAAGCTGAAAACATGCCATGAATTTCTAGAGAGCTCCATCACCCACCTCTGGCATTTTTCCCTTAAAAAATAAAGACACAAACAGACACACACACACACAAACACACACAATTCTAAATGGAATTCAGAAGACCTAGCACTGGGAATAGCTCATTTCTCAGAAATTCCTGAAAGCTAGAACTGTATCCTCCCCCACAATCAGAGACTTAATCAGCCTCCAATGGGGGAAGAAAAAGGTGGCTGCAGTTGTAAGAGACAGCCTGATCTAATTGATCCCAGCCCCTCAGGGAGGATGTTCTTCACTTAATTAAGAGCACAGCCACCTGCTTGGCGTATTGGTGTCTACCAATTCACTTGAACAGGTCCATCGGCGGATTAGGGCACCAGCTTTTACTGCTGCGTGGTACTGAAACACCAGCGTATTAAGCTCTAAAGCTGGTTCTTAAACTGTCATAATGCTGGCCGAATTATAGCTGATTGGAATACCGAATAGGAGAATGCTGGTTGGCTGTAAGCAAATCAAATCTGAGCGAAACCAGGCTGCACTAATAGAATAATAAGGCAGAATGCTTGAAAGAAATTATTTATACATTGCTTCATAAAGGTCTGATCATTCATTTAGTTTATGTTCTCTAAGCAACTATCCCCTCTAAAACATTTAATCAAAACCAACTTTAACATTCTATTTACTGTGAAGTGGTATTGGGACACTTGTGCCCAAAAAAAAAAATGCACATTTTATGAAAGAACAACAGATTTTTTGGCCTTGTGTCACGTACCTGTTAGTACACACAGATAAAGCCATTTATGAGAACAGGTAAAGCTTGGCAGTTACAGATTTTTAAAGACCCAAAAGATGGCCAACTTCCAAACAAATTGCAAGGACTTCTTGAATGTTTGATTATCAAACCAAAGCCCAGGTGAATGCAGTTTGTTATTTTAAAATTTATTTTAAAAATTAAGGGTTCTAAGTATTGACATTATGATGAAGTTATGAATTTACTAAAGTGCTAATTAGAACCGCTTAGCATATGAAGTTAAAGAGCACCAACAACAGGCTTAAACCAAGCTTATATTTGTTTTGCATGATTTAACTGAAATTTTTTTCTGCTCCTAAATTCTGCTTTGGCTTTGTGTAGCAATGCTAATAGTTAGTAAAATGCCAATAGTCAATAGTATAGTAAAGGTAAGGTAAAAATGTATAACATTCTTTAGAAAATATTTTTTGATCAAGTGTGTGAAGTTCCTACCTTTTAAATTATAAAAGCTATTCTCTTTGTGTAAAATATTCATTACCTTTAGAAGTTTCAAGCTTTTTTACATTAAAGGTACTGTAGAAATGCAGATGATATTGTTGTTTACTCACCCATATGTTGGTAAGAATATTTCTATGGTGAACATTTAAAAAAAAAAAAAACTTCTGTCTCAATTGAGTGGTCCAATACAAAGAATGATAATGGTTATATATTTTTAGGTAGGGCTATTTTTTGTTTTTATGATTTTTAATGAAAATTAATACATGGATTTTGGTACTATATTTTAAATTTCAAAAAACACACAAAAAAGAAAAACCCCTCCTATCTTCCCAACTCAGTCTTCTCCACAGAGATGGTCACTTTTGTCAATTTTTATAAATATCTGGAGCTTTTCCTAAAATATATATGGGGAAGAGATTGTGTTTTTGTAAATAAATGTTTAACATGAATAAAATCAATTTCTAAGCATTTTTCTGTAACTCATTTTTTTTCACTGAACAATGTTTTTGGAGATTTTTTCAGATCAGTTGATATAGATTTTCCTACTTTTTAAAGGACTGTTGAGTTTTTCATGGGGTGGATGAATTATAATTTATTTAAACACTCCTATGTTGATGGAGATCTAGGTTGTTTTCAGTATTCACTCTTTCATTACTGCAATGAAACTACACCCAAGTGCAAGTATTTCCCCCATATCAGGGACCTAAAAAGTACAACAGCTGTGTCCAAGGGTAATGCATTCTATATTTCATAGAGATGTGGATCCTTTGTAGCTGAAAATGCACATTAGTTCTTCATTGTTCCCTCTGCCTGGTGAATTTTGACCCCCAAATAGTCCTGTGGTTCCTTTTTCATTTGAATAAAATTTTTGAGTCTTTTCCCACACTCACTATAATAAAAGACTACTACTCTTTCTTTCTTGATCACCGAATCTTTACTTGTTTTTTTTTTTATTTCACTTATGACCACCCAATCTATAATGTATTTACTTATTTATTGTCTGGATTTATCTGTTTTGCTCTCTACTATATTTCTGGTACTCAGATTAGTGCCTAGTGCTTAACAATATTTGTGGAATAGGTAAAAAAGCAAAAATGAACAAATTAATTATAAGTTTACCTATATCAACTACATAACTTGGTATTTGGCTATCTTAAAAGCATAAAAATATGGAACATCAAAATGTAAAAATTAAATACTTTTTAAAAAATCATACTTAAAGCTTTTAGTAAAGTTTCTGTTAAAAAATATATACCTGTTTCTGTGCTAGGGAAATTAGGGAAAACATAGCCCTTGTCCTTGTAAGAAGCAGCAGGTAATAATTTATGAACTCCACCAAATGAAAAAGTTATAGGGACAGATTTTTGTGATCATCTGAAATATTATCCACGTAAAGCACTGGATGGTTTCACATAAGGTTAAACTGCTATTGATATCAGTACAAAATGGAGTAACCTACCAGAATCTCTTGTAGCATGCTTGGTGAACACCAGGAATATTGACTGTAATTAACATTGTGGCATCAAGATCTACTTCCTGCTTTCCCCCAAGAGCTCTGCCTTGAGAAACTTCCTTCCGTTCACCACCACACTTCTTTTGTCTTTTCCTTTGTGTTGCTAAGTCTTCAAGTGGAAGGGTTATTCAGACTATGATATTATATTACATAATATTTATAATGAAATAAATAATTTAGAACATTGCTGTCAAGCTATCTTCACACTCTTAATTGAATTTATCCATTTAGCACTTCAGAAGCGAAGATTTGAAGGATTTAATTTTCAAAAGGTAATATTCCTTTTAGGATCATTTTTAATACCTTACCTCCCTAACCAGTATTTCTTGGGTTGAACAAATAATCATCCCAAAGATGCTTCAGATAAAAGTAATTCAGAAATTTCAACATATTTCTCAAAGGACACAAAATTATAGAGTAAAATCAGCTTAACAGATGTGAAAATAAATCCATAAATCCAGGGTTGATTTCTGAGGTAGGGTTTATTATCTTATATCATAAATCTGTAGAACAATTTAAATTTCCAAAAAATAATTTAAAAAAATTAAAGGTCCAATTCACTCACTCATATACTCCTCATCTAAAAGAAGCCAGATAAAAACTAATAAAAGCTGAGGCTAAAATGTGGTTTTCATTGGCCTCACTGTTTGTAACAAGTTATAAATAAAAAACTTCAGGCAATGATTGGTGTGGCTACTAGGGTTATGTAAAGCTTCAAACTCTATAGTTAGAAAACATTCTAAAAAATTAAATGAGTAATAAATTGTCATTCCTTAGAATACAGAAAAATGCTGTGAGTTCCAAATGCTTAGGTTGTCACTAGCTACTACAGAAAAAACATTTTGCCAACCTCATGCATATTAAACAGATACATGCCATGTGGCCAAAATAAAAAAAAGTTGGTTGGATGCAATGTAAAAGTAACTTTTTAAAAGGCTTCTCATGTGTGCCTTTCCTTTTAATCTCTTTGGCATTTTATAGTTGGCACTTTTCATTGGGCTTTAAAAAAAAATCAAATGCTTTCCTCTGAATAAGAATAAATCACCAACTTATTTCCATGTTTACCAAGAGTAGCTCAAAAGTTAGTGTTGTTTTTCTTGATGGCAGTAGCTTCAAAAGACTCCGTCTCTTATGAAAGTCATTATGTTATAATATGTGAATTAGTTTAGTTAGGTTTACAATCAAAGAAGTTAATTGGTTGCTCGGTCCGTTTTACAAAGAACTCTTATCTATTTTATGACGCCTTGATTTTCGGTTTTTGAGTTAGGGAAAAAAGGAAACTTCATGTCTGAGTTGGGAGAAAAAAGAAAAACACTGAATTCAAACCGTAGACTCTGGGTTTGAGCCATTTTTCTGGACTCAAATGTCCATTCTATTTTGAGAGTTACCTTTAAATTCGACCCTGAGACAAATTTGCTTGTCATTGCTTCAAGGATAACGCTAATGTGAGAACTTGCAAATTTAAATCAAACCTCTTGGAAATTAAAAAAAATAATGATTGTGAGGATGCAGTTTATTTTATTCATCTGTTCATATTCATTCATCTATTCATATATTCCACAGATATTTACTGAATGTCTACTACGTGCTTAGCCTTGTGCTAAATTCCTAGGGATGTAATGGTGAAAACAAAAGACAAAACCGCTTCCCTCATGCTTTGAGAATCATGTATAATAGTTTTCAGGCAAAGAGGGAATCATTCCACAAGAAGGATGTTTTCTCATCTGCCACCCCTGTAGGAGGTTATGAAGCAGTCTACAGACATATTGAAAACTTAGTTTCAGTAACAATTTCTTTACTTCATCCAGGTACACCCTAAAAAGTATAGAGAAAACAGTTGTATCTACAGTTATAGGATATTGCCAATCACAGAAGGAAACAGAAATTCAGGTTAAATCCTGTGATACTTTTAGGTTTAAGATTGACAAGTTTGTACCAGACAAGGGGAGACTGAGGCTTATAGTGGAAATTCTGTCCACCAGAACCTCAGTTGCACTACTAGAGGGATCTGGCCACAAAGACTGTCAGTTAATTCAAGATTTAAAATAATTAGAAAGATAAGAAAAAAATCAAAGTGTACTCAAGATTGTAATGACAATCAGGTGACCATCAGGTGAAATAAGCTAATTCTTTTTACTGTGAGAGAATGAGAAGTTGCCATGATGGTAGAAAGGGGATATTTCAGGTGAAAATAAAATTCCAACTCAAATAGGTTAGAAGAGAAATATTCTCTTTCAATAAGGAGTTTGGATATTTTAGATGGTAAATATGTAATAAACTTATTTTATGGCATGCAAGGTAATCTGAGATTAAATGTAGGAGATCTACATCCTTCTGTTTTTCTTGGTGCCCATCCTCCATGTTTAAAGCTTAACTCAATCAAAGAGTCAGAAAACCAAAATTAATCTCTAAATACACTATTATCGTCCAAGGTTGCAATTTCTCCTTTGAGGAAGACAGAAGTGGCCTAGCCAAAGAGGGGAGAAAAATCAGGGTTTATTAAAAGGTTGGATAGAAACCATTTAATTCTCACCGTACTTGGCTTTCCCAGGAATGATTATGCTCTCCTTATGAATGTGACATTGAAAATCTGTACTTTTTATAGTACGCAGTGGGAAAAAATGTAAGCTGTAAAATGTTGCTTTAAAAACGTGTTTAAAAACAGTGTTCTGACACTTTATTGCACAATGAGCTCTTACATTAAGCATTTATGGCAGCTACAAATTCACAGCATGGTTTTGATGCTGTAATAAAAAGCACCAAAATGGGTCCAACTGACATTTTACAGCCAGAACAAAGAGTTGAAAGTTTAAAGCTTATCTATAGCTACTACATGTTACATAGTAGCTACATTATCTATAACAAGATTACATGTTACCCACCCCAAAGATATTTTTAACAGTAAATTATTAGTAAATTCAGTATCTCAACCACTTTCAAGGGCAAAGAACATCAAATCATATGGTCAAACAAACTTAAGGTAATTAGGAAGGACTCTAGTGTTTCTTTGTGACCACCAAGTGCATATGCAGTTCATCCAAAATGCATTCTTGCCCAGAGGAATGGACAAATCTCATTTTTCCTCTTCTCAGGAGTTCCAATCAGTCCCTAGTCTTTTTGTACCCATTAATGGGATTGAGTCAAAAATTCTTCTCAGATATTTTGTACAAGTCCCCTTTGGGTTTCGGCAAAATATTGAGAATGTCTGAGATGCTCTCAATTAGCTAACACTATCACACACATGTAGTTGGGTCCTATCTTACCCCCACTCAGATTCCCCACTGCCACCACTACAACTGTGGCTCTTTATTAATATCAGATTAACATGTTGGCAGAGTGATATTTTGCCTAGAGATGATCCAAAATACCTGACAATCTCTGAGCTGCTGGTGTGAAATCTTAAAAGACTGGATATTTAAAAACAGGTGCTCTGTATAATACTAGCAGTGCACATGAAAGGTTTCCAAGGTATGCCCAAGTCTTAAAAGATATATAGTTAACTAGATAGCTACACAGATTGGTAACATTTTCAATCAGAGTGAACAATCTGAGCCTTTACTTAGTTCGTGAATTTGTCTATGGAAAAGAATTAGCATTATTTTCCCAAGCCAATTTTTTGTGAAATTGTCACTGCTAAGAGGCTCATGACTTGGACATAGTATAGTCCAGTTTCTCAGCATTGCAACAGAAGCCAAAATGTGTTCTTCCCCAAGGGCTGGTTACATTTGTCTGAATGCCATGTCCATCATTTTTAATGTTGGACAGACATTTTGGGATTGAGTTATATAAAGATATTTAGCAGCTAATCTATTCTCAATATTCTAGAAAAATCAAGTATATGCCATTGCTGATCAAACTATTTAAGATATATTTTAATTTAAGGAATCATAAATAATGTAAATATAATATATAAAGCCATAAATATTTTACCAAGTTTTACTCTTTTTTAGAAAATGTTAACATACAGTGTTTCATTTGATTTATGTATATTCTCTTGGATAGCACAGGTATCCTTTAGATAGATGACAACTGTTATCTATAGTTAGAAATCTTTAATTCCTGGAAAAATTATCTTACAATGACATAATGTCAGTGCAATTAAAATTCCTGCATTTAAAATCCTTAGACGATTTTAGAATTCCTTTTGTTTCTTTTTGAGCTACTTTGGATTCCTTTAATCATGATTCATAATGCTGTCTTGCATATAGAAAGTTGGTATCACCCTTGAAAATGCTATCAACAAAGTGTGTGCAGTTGACAGCATAGAATATATGACTCTCCTTCTAGTTAAAGATATCATTGGGTTCCATTATACATATCATTATTAATTTCATAATCTCATGATGGCAAGGCAAGCTGTTCATTCTAACATACAAACATGGGAAATGTATTGAAAATTAAAAAATATATTTGAAAATCTTTTATTACTTTGTAAAAATGAACAAAAGAAGTCATGATAAAGAAACAATAATCTCTACTCTTTTGTTATTTTTACGAGCTTTTCCTAATTATAGTTGTTATTAATACTATTGTAACAAATTCAAGCAATGTAGAAATATATAGCATGCATTATAAATGTCTGCCCCAACCCATCCACACCAGCCCCCATCTCACTCCTAAGAGTTAGACATTACTATTCTTTCCTTACTTTTTTCTTATACCTCTTTAAACACATGAATATTATTTTGAGATTATGCAACTTGCTTTTCGAAATTATTAATATAATTTAGACCTCAAGTTTAGAAATGTCATCTCCCTCTCTCATCTCAAAGACCATTTAAAAAACTCATACATTTTATTTTATGGTTTTATTTTCTTCATTTAGATATTTTAATCCATCTACAATGTGGGAAAGTTGTACTGTGATAGCACAACCATCTTATTTTTATTTCAAAGTGCTTAGCCAATAGTCACAATGGCACACAATAAGTTATTATACCTTTTTAACTTTAAATATAACTTTGAAGTAAAATCAAAATGCTGTAGTGGAGAAAGGGAAAGAGGCTTTAAAAGGCATCTTAAACTTAACCTTGGCCAGCAACCAAGCTAGGTAGGTAGCTAGGTAGGTTGTTTGCTTATTTTAAACTGGAATCCAGTAGGAGTAGAAGTGCAGAAATGATTACTGAGAGTTCTTAGTAAAGTTCCCAAATTAAATTTTAAAAAGGTATCAAAATGTATATTTCATCAACCCAAGAAGTGTCCGATTTCATTAATGCTTTAAAAAGTCAGTGACGAGAAAGAGGGGGCAGGGTATCAGGGTGGGTATGGCACTAGCTTTACTATGTAGAGCTAGTAAACAGAGACGGGAAGAGAAACAATTAAAGATGTGATCTGTTTTCCTACTGACTCAAACTCTTAGGTTTTTTCCCAATAGTTACCAATAAAAAATATTTTCCAAATAGATAAGAATGAAAAATAAGGTTTGAATTATTAAATTTTTAAATCAACTAATTCAAGCCTTTAAATCAGGTTGTTTATTTAAAAATGCTTGCAGATTACAAGATGATAGGGAGAGAGGAAAAAAACGCTTGCAGATGATTTGGTGGCAGTGATGACACAAATAGAAATAAACTTCAAAACCATCAATCTTATTATCCATTTGTGAAAATTAGTATATCAATATAAAAATAAATATTGATATGAAATATTGATAATCAAATTAAACTGAGGAATTTAACTGTAGTAATTATTTTAAAAATCATAAAATGTTTATTGAAGTGAAAATAAAAAAGGAAAAGGAAATTGGTGTGCAGTCAGGTACCTGAGAAAGAATAAAAAGGAAGTTGAGTAGAAAGTTGTCATTCTGTGTTTGCTTTCCAGAAGATTCCTCTACACAATTCAAAATAATAATTTATGATATTACTATAGACATGGAGCTCTGCTCTTAGGGTTCATGGAAACCTTAGCTACTTTGGGAGCTCCACAAGTCCCCTGAAATTATATGCAAAATTCTGTGGCTCCTTGTGTTGGTGATACATACATGTGTGTAATATATACCACATCATTTTGATAAGTATGCACTTTTTGTTTTTTATTATTTATTTTATTATAACTTTTATTATTTCATTCTTCTGATATAAATAATCCATGGTTTTCATCACAGTCACGAAGGAATTCATGCCTCCCCGAAGGTTAACAATCAGTGATATAGGCCTCAGAATATACAAGGTGCTCTCCCAGTTATTAACTAGTTCAGTCTTTACAGTACAGGAGCAGACCTGGCACCAAGCCCAGGGCACTTATGTTTCCATGTCTCTGTGGTTCAGAGAAAAGTGGCCTGGAGAAACTATACTCATTAAAGAACAGTAACTAAATGTGTAGACCTTTCCTGCAGTATTTACACTTGACACTGAAGGAAAAAGACGTGAAGATGGTATAGATCTTTGGATGAGGACGAATATTATCTGTGGGGAGAGAAGGTGGGAGCCATCATGGTTTTCCTTACCTTGTACCAGTTAGCCAAACCCAGTGCTGGTTAATGAAGAATGTGTGTCTCAGACATGGTAAACATTCATTTTAAGGAGTCACTTGAGAGAAAACAAAAGCTTCCTTTATATGGTGGAAGCTGCATAGATTTCTTTGAACCCCAACACTTGAATGCCAAGGTGTTTGAGTCCAGAAAGTTGTTACCCTGAAACTCTAGTTCAAGTGCTTTTCCTTCAAATTAGTTACTAAGTCACACAAGCGGGAGAAAGACCCACCATTTTTTTAAAAGAACTTAGAAAATCGCATCTCTATAACTATCCATTCTTTCTTAGAAGTGTGATTTTATTCACGTTAGCATCCTGAAACATATGACATCCCATCATCTGAACTTTGGTCAAGCTACAGCAAAATGAACAGAAGCTAAAATATTTTTAAAATGTCTACATTCCAGCTATTCAGAATCTAGATAGACCCTCTGCCTATCCAAGTCCGACTCATTGCTAGTGGCCTAGTTAAAGGACCTTTTCTTTATCATGCCACTTGTAAAAGTTCTAGCCCTTATTGATCTTCTTAAGATTGTGTAATATATACCAAATCATTTTGATAAGGATGGACTCTTTGTTTTTTATTATTTATTTTATTATATTTTTATTATTTCATATTTATTTGCTTTTATATTTATGTCATTATTAAAGTTTCTTTAGGAAAAAAATGTTTTCGTACAGCATTGTGACTAAGAGTTCATACCTAGGAGCCAGACAGCCTGACTTTGATTTTCATCTCTACCACTTCTTAGAATATAATTTTGAGCAAGTTACCTAAACTTTCTGAGGCACAGTTTTCTCATCTGTAAAATGGGGATAATAGTACTGACACCATGGGATAGCTGTGATATTAAAGGAGTTAATACATGTTAAAACTTAGGCCAGTGAATGGCACATGCTAAACTACAAATGTATTAGCTATTTTCATTATCATTATTACTTTTCTTATTGTTGTCATCATTATTATTATATACCACATACGCTTGGTGGCAACTCAAGAGGTATTGGTACATGAATGAATCTCAGATTCTATATCCTACAATAATTCCTAAAGCAAAGAAGACCTTGAACTTATTGATTCTTGTGGTTTTGAACTTCTTGTTGTAATTGTTGTATTAAGAACACAATTTCCCAAACAGAAACAAGCACAAACTTGTCAGGGATCTGAACTCCTTACCATAAAGTATTGAAAACCACAGATGAGGTATAGATGAGGAGATTTAGTCTTGCAGAGATTTCCTTATAAATAGCAAAGATCACATAAAAACTTGGGTCTTCTTATTTCCAGTACAGTTCTTTTTCTTCAAAACTTAATGCTTTACTCTCCACGTAAACTATATTATTTGCTGCTGCTTGTTATACATTGACTGTAAGCCAAGTGAGATAGTAAATTGCTAGCTCAGTATTGCCTAAGCTGGATGTGTTATAAGGAAGTTATGGGGAGGGTCTAAAAATTGTAAGGGCGATGAGACAGTCCTACTCTCACTGCTGGTTACCAAACAAACATTAGTATGGGTGTATTGAAGAGAACACAAACTTCTGAATTAGGTGAACAGACCTAGGTCTAAATCTCCCATCCACCATGACTAGGCAGTTCTAAGATCTCTTTTAAATTCTTGTATCTCTTTGAAATTTAAGAGTGGCAGGTCCTCACAAATTCTCACATATCCTGATAATCCCCTGGTGTCTTTCCATATATTAGACCAAGGTACACTGACAGAACCTTAAGTTTCAAAAAAATGGGAAAGAGCGTATTTCCTTATAGAAATCGTTTACTCTCTTAACGCAAAATATACACCATAGTGCCTGATACTATACACACCAAAGAAATATTATTTATTTCCTCTTTCCTCTTCTTTTTGTCTACAATCCTAGACTAGAAAAAAAAATACAGCTGGTGGCATAATACACCTGGGTGTGTGATTGACTGATAGATAAATAGATTTTTTTTCATAATTAACTTCACTACTTTAAGTTCCCTTTTGACAAAGCCAAGTTTTACAAACACCTCAGTGTGTAGCTTACATTGTTATACGACCTTTCCATTTTTTAGGTGAGCTATATCTTAAATTTATTGGATGCTTTTAAATAACAAATTTATTTTTTAATGGATATAGAACTACTACTATTTTCTGCTTCTTGTGCCAGTTATGGTAAGTTGTGTTTTTAAAGAAATTTGTCCATTTATTAAGTTATCGATTTAATTAACATAAATAAATTATTTTTTTGCCGTCTCTAGGACCTGAGTGATATCCTCCTTTTTCATTCCTGATATTGATAGTTTTTGTTTTCCCCTCTTTTTCTTGATTAATCTTACTAGGGCTTATCAATTTTATTAAACATTTCAAAGAACTAAATTTTATCTTTGTTGATATTCTTTATTATTTATCTATCTCAGAAATTTGCCTGTAAGGACTGCTTTAGCTACCTCCTACAGCTTTTGTTATGTTGTATTTTTATTGTCAGTCAGCTCAGGTGTTTTTTTTTTTTTTAGTATTATCCTTTGTGATTTCTTCTTTGACCCATGGAAGTCTGTGGTTTAATTTCCAAATTATTGCTGAATATTTTAAACAACTTACTATCATAGGTTTATAATTTACTACCATTATTGTCAGCAAATAGACAATTTGGTTTGTTCTATATGTTTGTGCTTCTTTGTTATGCACTAAGACTTTTTTATGGTTCAGTATATAGTCTATCTTAGTAAATGTTCTGTGTGCAATTGAGAAAGAGGTATATTCTATTAATGATAAGTAGATCATTGATGAGTTGATAGTATTGTTCAAGTTTTCTGTATTCTTACTGATATTTGTAGCTTCTGATTCTATCAATTCCAGAAAAAGCAGCATTAAGTTCTGGAACTCAGAGCAGATTTTTCTGTGTCCTTCAATTCTATCAATTTTTGCTTAATGTGTTTGGAAGCTGCGGTATTAAGTGCACACACATTTAAGATTATTGGTTGTTATTGTTTAAGATTGTTATATCCTCTTGATAATTGACTCTTATAATTTGCAATGCTACTCTTTATTTCTGGTAATACTCTTCACCCTGAAATTGAAATATAGCCACACAGTTTTTTAAAAATGATTTTTGTATAACATAACTTTTCTCTTCCTTTTAGTTTCAACATGTCCCTATCTTTATGTTTAAATTGTGTTTCCTCTAACACATGCAGTTGGGACTTGCTTCTTCATTCAGTCTGACAAAATCTGTCATTTAATTTGGGTTTTAGTCCATTTACATTAATGTAATCGTTGATATATTTGAATTTAAGTTTACCATCTTGGTGTTTGATATCTTTTTGTTCTGACTGCTTTTTATCCCCCTATTCCTCCTTTCTGGTCTTATTTGATTGAATAGAATAGAGTATTCCATTTTTTTCTCCTCTATTGATTTTTTAATCACACATCTCCATATTATTTTTACTGGTTGCTCTAGATATTAGAATGTACATCTTGAAGTTATCTCAGTTTAACTTTAAAAATTTCAACCACTTTGCCAATAAGTAAGAACCTTACTTATACTTATCACCCTCTGCCTTTTGTACTCTTGTTTTCATACTTTAACATATGCTATAAATATGGTATCACAGTGTTATCTTTACATTTAAATAGCCATATACTTTTAAAAGACATTTAAAATATCTATCTATCTATCCTCTTAACTTTGTATATCAAGTTCCTTTATATTTACTGACACATTTATTCCTCATGTTCTTCATTCTTTTCTGCAAAATTTCTATCTGGTACCATATTCCTTCAGGCTAAATAATTTTTTTAAGAGTTCTTATAGTGTAGGTCTATTGGAGACAAATTCTCCCAGATTTGTTTGTCTGAAATGCCTTTATTTTGCTTCAGTTTTGAAGTATATTTTTTTCTGGATATGGAATATTAGATTTACCTTTTTTTCCCCCTCTTAATACATTAACTGCCCTGTGAGTTGTATTTAACTCACACTAGTTTTGAGGCTGGGGCCTCATGAAGCATGTGTAACTCACGTCTCTTCACCTTGGGAGCTGCATGAACTATTTTTCAAGTTGCATATAACTCACACACAGAAAACAATAAAAAATAACAAATTTTTTATTAAAATTGGAAAGGATTGTTTTGTTTTTAAAATTTTTGTTCTATCTTTGTAATAAAACACTGTGGCCCCAAGCAAAAATTTTTTTTTTCTAGTGTGGCAATGTGTTAAAAATGTCATTTTGTTGTTTCCACTGAGAAGTCAGCTGCCATCCTCATCATTTTGCTTGTATGTGTCTTCTTCCTCTGGCCACTTTCAAGATTTTCTATTCATTTTTAGTTTTCAGCAGTTTTACTGTGATATGCCTTGATTTGCTTTTCTTTGTAGTTATCCTGATTGTAGTTTATTGAACTTCTTCAATCTGTTGGATGATTCCTTCCAAAAATGTTAGAGAAATTCATGGCCCTTATGTCTTCAAATATTTCCTATGTGCTATTTTATTCTTCTTTTCCTGCTATCATACCAGTTACACATACGTTAGACCATTTGACATTGTCTTTCAGATCCTGTGCACTCTGTTTTACTGCTTACCTTTTTGTTTCTCTTCATCTGTCTTCACATTTATTGGTTCTATCCAATGCTATTCTCTGCTACTGTACCCATCAAAGGAATTTTGTTTTATCTTTATTATTTTTTTCTCATTTCTAGCATTGTCATTTAGGTCTTTTTTGTAGTTTCCATCTCTCCACTGAAATCCCCCATCTGTTCATGCATGTTGTGAACCTTTTCCACTATACTATTTAACATATTTATCATAGCTATTTTAAAGATGCTTCTAAATGTTCCAACATCTGGGCTATAAGTTGTCTAATTCTGTTGACCATACTATCTCTTGATCACAGATCACATTTTCTTTATTTGTTGTATATCTTATAATTTTTGATTGAATGTCTAACACAAAGAAAGACTAAAGTAAATAATATTTATACCTACAAAAAGTCATGCCTCTTCTCTCTTACCATTAATGTGTGTGTTGTGTTAGTCTAGTTCCAGTCTAGTCTATATTTGAAATGAGTCTGGGATTTTTTGGGTTGCTTTAGTTAGATTTTTTTCACCATAAGCCTAAAATTATTTGACATGGGGTCATATAAAAAACATGCCTACAGTGTTTGCCTGTTTTTGCTGGCTCTCCTTTCTGTAGGTAGCTCCTACCTTGTACTCAGTAAAACTGCCTGGACTGCCTGTGGGATTTCTCTCAGACTTCTTGCCTCCTACTTTGCCTTTAGACATGAACAGGCCCCATGCACCTCTGCTTCAGGAGTATCTCTTTCAGCTTTCCTGCCCCACCTGCAGCTATATAGCCACCGAAAGCTGCTGCTTCACATTGGTAGATAAGGTTCAGCATGTCTGTAAGGTTCTCTAATTTCTAGGTGTATATACCGTCAGACTTCAGCAGGTCCTGTGAGCCTGTTTCTTAGGTAGCTCGGCAGGTAGGGAGACACGCTAAGCTCTCCTCTCCCTCTCTCAGTGGTAGACAACATCTTCCAGGTACTTGTTGCAAAGACTGGATTATCTGTAGGTTTTCTCTAAGTTTCAAGCCCCACCCTCAGTATTAGGGAGCCACAAACTGTACCTTTACCTCTGAAAGGGTCTCTTTCTGCTGTCCTGTGCTGCCTCCAGTCTTTCTCAAAAACATTTGGTGAAGGCTTGTAGAAAAGATTGTGGGTGCAGATTTCCGTTGTTTCTGGCATAAACTGCCACACCATGTTTCTGGCATTCTAAATTGCCACACCAATATGCATTCAGACTTTCAATTTTTGACAAATTTAGCTGCTTTTTACCAGCATCTATAGAATTTCCTATCTCTTTCTGATGCTCTGTCAAGGAAGAAGGCAGAGATGGCTTCCTTTTCTCTTAGGAGGATCTTGGCATTTCTTGGATTTTTATCTTTTTAAGCTTCTTTGTTACTTTTGCTTTCTAATGGGCTGTGATAAACTGTGATTTTGTAGGATAGTCTGTTTTTATTGTTTGGATGGGAGTGACATTCTCTTGTGATTTTCTATATCCTATGTGGAAAGATGAAGCTGGAATAATGGAAATTTTTATACAACTTAACTACTAATTGTTTTCCCACCTAGTTTGCCTAATAAAATAGAAATAGTCATAGCAAACTTATGTTTAGCAATAACAATAATAACTAGCTCTTCATCTATGCCAGTCACTATCTTAAGCACTTTAAATCTATTAACTCATGTATTCTTTGTGGCAACACAATCATTTAAATCAAAATATTATCCTCATTTTAGTACCAGGAAATTGAGCTTCTAAGAAGTTTGAGTAAATGACCCAATATGTAAATAACTCAAATGATTCATAAGACAAAGACAAGCAACTAAACAGAAAAATGGGGAAAATAAATGTCTGGTAATGCACAAAAAAGGAAGCACAAATGGCCCATAAATATATGAAAAGATGTTGCACAATACTATTCACATTATATCAAAACCACAATGATATCATTTTCTCCAGATGAGCATATGGCAAAAAGTTAGTCAATGTCAAGTGTTGTCAAAGATATAGGACAATGGGTACTCTAATCTGACAATGGTGGGCAAATCTATTGATGTACCCACCTTGGAAATATAATAGCTTCAGTTAATCAAGATGAACATTTGCATAGTCTTAGCCAAACAATACTACTATTTGGTATGTCCTTTTGACAAACTCTTGTGTAAATGCAACAGAGACTTGCACATGAAGAATTTTTCAAAACCAGGATTCAGACCTAGATACTCTTACCTTCTAAATTTTTGCTCACAGCTATCATCTTATGCTGAAAGTAACCAGAAGCTCAGTTGTAAGTTTTCTCACACAAGTGAGATTCCTAAGACACACAGAGTTTGAATCAAGTCCCTGGGAAGTCTTAGAAGAAACAGAAATGTAGAGTGCAGCTGGTGCGTTCAGAGACAGTGAGGCATCTATGTCAAAACCAGTCTGTAGGAGAATGAGTCACTCTCTAATTGAGTAGAGATGTGTGAATTCCTATGACAGCAGAGCACTTCTATTAAGAAATAAATACCTATAATGAGCTCTAATGGAACTGTTTAAGGTTCTGATTGGAGCAAAATAGTCCCCTGTTTTGTGTCAAGTGTTGCTTTTGGATGTTAACAAAGTCCTTCTGCCTTGAAGACAAATGCTGCTTCTAGGAATTAGAGAAAAGCTATCAGTTCTTACCTAACTAAAATACACATTGATATAGTTTGAATTTCTTAAACATAGAAATCATTTCTGTTTGTATGTATTTCCAAACAGCAATCTTACCATCTGTAGTTAATAGATTATTCAATAAGAAAAACTCTTTTATAACCAATTAAACTCAGTGTACTTGGATATACAGCCATTCCAGCCAATGAACCATTCAAAATGTTACTTTAAACCAATTTGGTTATAACTATTAAGCCTATTAATGGGTTCCAGAAACCATGCCTTGGGACAGTATTGGCAAGTTTTCTGTCAAAAAAAAAAAAATGCCTAGCAAATTATTTTCCAATGATGTCCCAGGACACTAAAGTTTCCTTTAAGTATTGTGTTTAACTATAGGATCATATGCCCTACTGCCAAAGAATATTGTTTTCTTTTCCTAAAATTTCTATAAACTGCACCTAAATTAAGTGGCAATAAATTGAATTTGGTAACACTAAAGAAAGCATTTTGAACTTAATATTTGATAAGTAATTTGTTTTCAATAGAAAATATTCAGTCATAGCCCTATAGCATGGTGCAAGCATTTGTGGAGGAAAGTCAGTGCTTGTAGACAAGATCATCTCTAAAATAATACTTATTATTTTATTTAAGTGTGAAACATGAACTGGATGATGGAGTCATGTCAGATCCACCATCCTCAATGTTACAGTTAATCATCTAACCTTCTTTGTTAGGAACCAACTCCAGTATGGATGGGAAAACATTTAGTTGTGTTCTGCTCTGCTGGGTCCATTCAAAATGGCTTTTCTGTCTCACTTCAGTGGTTTCATGGAGATGGGGATTGATCTGTGAATCTCTTGCATGATATGTTTGAAATTTTTATTTGAGTGTGAAGTGTCAGGTGGTGTCAAACTCTCTCACTACCAGGCAGTGGAGGGAGGCCCAGTTGACAAGGAGTTATCATTTTCATAAGATATGGCTCTGTTTTGATTTTTATGGACAGCAGGTTCTGTGCTTTGTTGTACAGTGAAGTCAAAGAAGCTTGTGTGGAGTACTTGATTTACATATGGTGAATGGTAAATAAAAGCTAACTCTCTTACATGCCGATTCTGCTTAAAAGTCCTCAGTTCATTGAACCTTCCTTGATTTCTTTCCATTTCTATGTTTTTCACTCAATTTTCAGGATTCCACTTTCCTTAATAAAATGTAAAGGGAGCATCTATCCAATTGTCTGTTCAATGGGCTACATCTTCTCCTCACTGCCAGCAAAGTCAATCTGTGCTCCTCTAGCACTCAACTACACATTCCAAACAGTATTGGTCCATGAGCCACAAGTGAAAGAAATACCTCATGGGGCCACCATGCATGGGGATACATTTATAAGTCTCTTTTTCTCTTAAACTCAGTGATGCCACAAATTACTTAGCAAGAAATGAAGCACCAAGTGAAATGAGACACGTTGATTTCCTAGATTTTTCCTGTTTACCCTTTCTACTGTCACAGTCCATTTGGTGAGAGCCTACACTAACCCTGCTAAGCCCATGGATTTCCATATCTTGTTAAGCTGGAACTTGGCAGAGACATTTTTATATTATTGAATCTACTCTGCATTGTGCTTCATAAACGTTTTCATTGTCTGAAACTCACATATCTTATAGTTGCGGGAATAGGAATGTTATCTTTAGGTCAAATTACTGTGTGGTGAAGCAGGGACCAATTTTTGGTTTAATGCAAATTCTATTTTTGGGTTCTGCATGAAGTACCCATTACCTTTGAGGTGATTATTTCCATTTTATTAAAGAAATGCTGGTTGTGAGTTATGAGATGTTATTAAATTGAAACAGCTTTATTTAAAAGTGTCTCCACTTGTATAATGATATACTATGATTGGAGTTCCAATTGTGGGCTTGACAGAGGAAATATTGTTAAAGAAATATCATTCAATGACTCTAGTTAAAGCACAGTAGGACAGACTTTATTCACTACCCTTGTAATAGGTATAGGGACCACTGCAACAGGTCTTACAGTAGCAGGGAGAGATTGGGCTGTACTCCAAATACAGCATGAGCAACTGGGAATTTATAGTCAAGGAGCAGTGTGGGAGTCAGTGGATGGAAAATTACTAAGAAGAAACATCAGGAGTAAGGAGGATTCTGGCTAAGCCCACCTAACAGCGTTCTTGCTGAAGATAGGCTAGGGTGTTCAGATGTTGGATGGGGGGATGATGGGGGATGAGGAACCTGATCAGATATTGAAGATGATCAGCTATCGAGGATTGGGGGGAGGTGTTCTTGACATACTGACTTAGCAGAGTTCTTTAATAAAACTGGATTTTACAAGAAAGTGTGCAGATGGGCATAGCAGAAGATTCAGAAGCCTGACTAAAGTTTGGCCAAGCAAAGACTCTTTGTCAATACAAGCATGTTTTTCACATTGCATCTATCTTCCTGTGTATTTAAAAAGTGTTGACACTTTAAGTTGTAATTATATTTAATTTTCTATGATACAATAAAATAACCAACTATTGCATTATTAAAATGTTACTCCTAAATCATCAAAATTTGCCTCAGTAACTTCCAATTAATTCTTGCCCCCAATATGATACTAGAAATCATCTGAGGGTGAAGATGTTTGGAAGGTCTCTTTCAACTAATTCATGAATATAATTTGTCCAATTAATCAAAGAATAAGTGGTCTGTGTTCCCTCCATAACCACCAAGTTCATTTGCCATTATTATTTCATAAGATACTTTGCCAACTTTTCAAGTTACTATAGATAATAACTAGAAATCTGATTTAGAGATTTGTGGGAAGTTACTTAAATCTATTGAATAATTTCTCCCTCCAGGGTAGCAAAAAGCCATTTTGGTGTTGGGAAGGCCAGCTCATATTTTATAACCTCTCTTCATTTTACTGCGAAGATGATTTTTTTTTGAGGGAAAAAAATAGAATCCTTCTTTGGGCATTTTCTCAAAGCACAAGACCTTCCCCTCAGTTTTGTTCTCTATTAAATTATGAACATATCATTGAATGATATTTTAAGACTATACCCAAACACATTTATTTAGACGTCCACAAAACCAGAAAAAAAATTAAAAAAGACTTGAAGGAAAATTTGACTTTAAGCAGTAATCTTTTTTCTCAGTGTTAATATGAATTAAAAGTATAAACCATAAAGCAAGGAAGTACTTGAAGTAATTTTTTAAATATTCATTTTTAAGCTCCTTAAAGCACTTCAGGAGCACCTACTTACATACAAATAATTGATGTGCTAATTACAAATCTTTCTTGTCTGGTTTCTTTCCTCCCTTTTCAATCCTAAAGCCTCATTAGTGAAGTTCTGCTACAGGTTTTGATGTTATTACAGCTTCAGAAAATCCAAACCAAATGTCATGTGTCTTTTTCAAAAGAAACACAGCATGAATCATAGGGAACTGGACTCCTTCTGATTTTCTGTGATTTCTGTGATGGAATTTTTATTTATGTCAAGATCAAGGTCAGGAACAAATGATTTTGCTGCATAATCACACTTGTGTGCAAAGAAAAGTTTACCAGCCTATTTATGCTTTGATCTATCCTGTAAAAAGGGAACTTAAAATTATAGAATCTTGACATTTTGGAATTGGAAAGGTCCTTAGAGATAATCAAGCCCATCTCTTTTGTTTTAACTAGATTTGATCAGAGGAAATTGAACCCTAGAGAATTTAAGTGACCTGCTGAAGGCTACCCATATTATTAATGACAGACTTTAGAATAGTCATTGAATCTTCCACTGCAACTCCTCCCAGTCCGGGGTTCTGGCAACTGTGATTTAAATCTATTCCTTGGTTCACATCTAACTTTTCTTTGATTTTATTTCTATTAGCTAAATTTTCAAACCAATTGATTATGCTGACTAATGGGACATGGCTATATATCACTCTGTAAAATGTCTTAAGTACCGATTTTTAGATAAGGTACATGCAATGCAAAGGAAAGTAGAATGTTGTAACATATTTAGGGAATGTAGGATAAAACATGTACTTTTAACAATAAAATGCTTATATTAGAAGAGTTAAAGAAATGAATTTGAGTTATTTGGAACACCCAAATTCACTTTACTTAGATACCACACTCCTAAAGTTGCAGAGTTTCAGTTGCATGGTAAAATTGTCTGACATCTTTTATCTTATTTTTTCCTTTCTATTTTGTATTGCAAAAATACAGTTTATCATTATCATTCTTTAGACTATAAAAATGATCCCTATCTTCTGTATTAGAAAATATCTCACATTTATTTGTTGCCTACTATTTGTCAGGCATAATTGAAGTGTTTTCCCAAAACATTCTCATTTCCAACACTGTAGAAATCAACAAAGTGGGTTTTGCTATAATCATTTGTCAGAAGAGAAACTTGAGGCTTAGCAAAGTCAAATATCTTGTCCAGGGTTACAAAGCCAGTAAGAGTTAAGGTAGAGGTTCAAACCTATGCAGTCTAACAGTAGAGCCCTTGATATCATATCTAAAATATGATCTTCAACAAGATCCTCAAAGTCATTTTCCTTCCTAAGGAAAGTCGTATTATTATGACTCTATTATTTTTTTCTCCATATTTTTACCTTGTAGAAGCTACTAATAATTAGCAGGTTACTGGAGGTGTTCAAATAGAGATGGAGTCATCTTTTAAAGAGTTGTACAAATGTTAAATAGTGTGGATTTGGCTTCTAAGTATGGCTATGGATTTTAAGTTCTTTTTAAAAATGAATTTTACTAGGATACAGTGTTGAGAATAATTCTTGGAGGGTTTCTAGTTTGAATCATATCTGCATTGTGAATACAATTTTAAATTGAGGAGGTTTTGTTGTTATTGTTCAAATAGTGTTTCAAAGGCACATATTTCTCTCCCAATTTCTCCCTTTCATTTAGTTTTTATTGATTGCAGTATGGCAAAGTAGTTATAAGAATGCTATCATTTGCAAACCAGACATCAGAACTTCAGAACATTTAAATGCTTTCTAAAGAAAAAAAATATTATTAGTACTGTTTAACCTGGGTTCTCCCTGCCTCCCAAAGCAGAAAATGAGGCAAAAGTTTATGTACAGGTAGTTTATGTGAAAGAACATAGTAATGGATGGGGTAGTGAAACACAGAAAATAAAAAAAAAAAGAGTAGTAGGATGATTGTCAAGTTGGACACAGAGCTTGGTGGCAATGGAAACAGAATTTAATCTCCTCTATTACCTTCTGAATAGCTATATGAAATGCTTCTCAGAACTATCCTCCCAGGGTAAAAATGGGGAGAATTTATCCACCTACTTTTGTCTCCTGTGCATTTTCTGGTTGCACAAGTATGAATAGTGAGACAATTCCCCACAGGTTCCACACTCTGTGTTCAGAGAAGCCCCAAGGCAAGAAGCAGGAGGAATACAAGTCTGAGCTCAGGGAAAAGTCCCTTTACATTGCATCTGCCTGAAGCTGGTCAAAACCTGCTCAGAATTGGTCACTGTGAAGCAAGATGAGGTCAAGAGGATATGCAGTGGAATACAAGAGAGGTCCACGTCAAGGGCTGATTACACCTTCCAATTTTATTCCTCATCCCATACTTCCGAAAGATAGAAAAGCACATGCAACACAACAGGAGGAGAGTCTACAAGTTTAGAATAAAAGGTATCCTCAAATTTGGAGCATGACTTGCTTACTTAAATTCAGAACTAACTGGTTGTGTGGAGAAATTAGCTGGAAATGTCGTGGAGAAAGGAAGACAGCCTTATAGACTCATGGGATCATAGAAATAGAAGGGATATGAAATGTCGTTTAGTCCATATGCTGCCCTGAAGCATTCATTCACAACATGTTTTATTATCTTGACATTTAAATATAGTGAATTGGCACAATTACTTTTCAGAGCAAAGTTTTACTTGCTTTCTTGGATAGGCTATCAATGCTAATTTCTGGAGCCACGGAATGAATTCAGAAAGTTGTTCCTGTTCCTACTAAAGGTAATTTAGCAGCTCTGGGCTCATCAAACTCTTACTTATAGATAAGATTATTCCATAACTAAGAACTCAACAAATAAGAAGCAGGTGGAAGAACAGGATCATTGCATACATGTTTTCCAACAAAAAGTTTTTATCTTTTGTTTAAATATGAACTCATGGTAAAATTGGTTCTCTGACTTAAAAAAACAAAACAAAACTCTGATCTCTAGACATAAAGGAAATCATTAATGATCTCCACTTGTGCTTTTAGTGGGTTATGCACATTCCTTTTAAAATCTCCAGAAATATTTTAGTGCCTCCTCTTTGGGTCCATGTTCTTGGAATTTTTTGTTTGCAATCTATGGGTGCCAATTCAAACTGCATCAAACAAAACACATGCATACAAACAGGCATATATATATGTAGGTATACATATGAACATGCATGCATCAGCTCTCCTAACTAAAAATGTTCATAGGCTTTCTGGCTTTAGTTATGGCTATGACCAAATATTCAGGGGATATCAGTAGGTGTCTCTCCATCTCTTAACCCTGCTTTCTCCGTGGCAGCTTAATTTCCAAATGCAAGCACCAAGAATTTCAGATTTCTGTTCCATCAGCGTAGCAAACTCAGTGGATCTAGAAAAAGTCCCAGGAAGCACTGATTGATTATTGTGATCCTTGACCATTCTTGGGCCCAGGAAATGGAATGATCCAATTAGCCAGGACTGAGACACACACTGATTCTTGGAACAAGGGGGTAGAGTCAATTCCTTCCTGACTATGTAGACTGACATTAGAGGAGTCAATCAGTTTTTAAAAGTAAATCTGAGTGTTGTTACTGAAAGAAGGTATGTTGAGACTCCGTGTTTCTCTAACATTTGTAGGTATGGCAAGTCTGTTCTCCATGGGTCCAGAAGCTTCTTGAGGCTACAGACTATTTTTTATTCATGTTATTGAGGCTATTATCTATCAGAGTGTCTGGCATTCATTATTGATTAAAAATTGAACTAATCTTAAATTTTCTAATTAAAGACATTACAACAATGTCACTCAGTTTAGTTTATTTATAAGATAAACCAAACACTAAAACTGTATATGACAAAGAGCATCATCTAATTCAGATTACACCATCCAAGATCAATCAGTAATCAAGATATCAGCCCAATAGAGCAGAACAAACAAATGCCTTAAGATAAATAGTAGTAGTACCTTTGAAATCTGCTTCTATTTTTATCCTCAAAACATTTGGTTATCTGTAGTAATTCTGCTGCAGATTTTTGTGCATGCAAATAAAGTAAATGTGCAAATTAATAAAATTCTATCATGCTTCATCATAAATAATGAATGGCTACAAAGTCTTCAATGAAAAAAGTAGATATGCTGCAATATGAGCATTTCAGCAAAAACAGAAGTGGGAATCCATTAATGTGTAGTCTATGTGTTTTTTCTTTGTACTTGATCTGTTAGAGAAAACAAATTTTAATGTTGTTAAATAAAATGAATGCAATTGAATGTATACAGGTATGGACATTCTCTCATCATCGCTGCTTCTCTGTCATTCACATGGGAATAAAATGATATCTCCTGCTTTAAAAGAAAATTTCCAAAGTACTGAAACAATTTTACACAATTCATGGTGAGTGTAAAAATATCCTACAATAGGGTCTTATGCCAAATTAGGCAGCACTTTAGAGAAGCAGGGAATAAAGGCTCAAAGTGAGAGGGAACTGGGACGGGAGCATTCTCCTCCTTGTCAGAATAATTGGTTCATTAAATGGAAGGAGAGAATGCGAAGAGATAAAATGGGAGGAGAGTTCCCACTATTAAATATGTATTGCATAAGATCTCTCTCAACTTGCTTTGCAGCATCGTGGCTAATGTACACAGACCCTAATAAGCAACAAAGTGGAAAGGAAGCTGGACTCCCAATTGTTCAATTCTGTTTTCTTCCAATGATAAAGAGGAGGGTGCAGTGGTTTCCCTAATCCCAGGGATCAGGCCCTGAAGTTAAGCAAAAGGAAGAAAGGGCTGATTAAAGTCACAGCAGTCAAGACCTTTGTGCAGTTGTTATATGTGGGTGTATATAGACACATGCCCAAATAAAGAGCACACATGTGGTCAGTGGAGTGCTGTGAGTGAGCCTCTGGGATGAATAGTGCCATTATAAACATAAGTCATTATTAGTAGCCAGTATAAATAGGTTGGCCTGTCATGGGGTTAAGATCTGTGATCTGCTGGGACTTGCTACTCTTCAGAGCAGGGGGATGCAGCAGCTGTGTGACAGCAAAATCTGTCTTGAGAATACATCCAAGAGCCCATGGAAAAGTGGTTGCTCATAGACATGGTCTTTAATTAAAGTGGATGTTGTAGAGAGAAGGTCATCAATCAGAGGTGACCCTTGGATCGAGTTTTGATCTCCAACTAACTGTTCAGTTTTATTCAAGGGACAAAGAGTCAGGAGGGGACCAGAGGGAATAATATCAAGGCAGGAGACACATTTACCTCTGATGTGCAAAACCATAAAAGGTTCAAAGTTTGGGTTTCAGTTCAAATAAAACCCTAAGGGTTCAGAGGGTTTTCTAAACCCTCTGAACCTCATGAATGTAGAGAACCAGCTGAAAGAAATCTCGCAAGAGCACAACGGTCCTTGGAATGTTTGGCCACTTCACTAACAAATCTGGCCAGAAAAATACCATCGGCAATTTAGGCAAGTCCAGCCAGTTGACCAAGAAAAGTGTGCCTTAAATGGCCTGCAAGGCAGCTTTCCCAGATTTTAGCTACTATTTGCCCAAAGAAAATGAGAGTAAAAATGAAGGGTGAATGTTGTACCTAGCATTTAAAACAGATCTGATTAGGAAATGGAAAACCAGAAGGGCTCACAGAGTCATGGTTGATCGAGTTTAGAAACAAACCATAGAACCTCAGAATAACCAAGATTTCATATAGCAACTTGCCTCCCAAAGCATACTTTGTCTTCTATGTTTTCTACCTTTCCACTTCTAGTATAAAAGCTTAGAAAGAGTAACGCCGAAAAAAATCCATTCAGAGAGGAGTTAGTCTAATTCTTCATAGCAGCCCACTCTCTCTCCCTTCAACCCCATTGCTGTTCCTTCTCCTGTGTAAGTCTAGAACTGACCATGGGCAAATCTGAGTGGCCAGAGTTTCTTCTCTTCTTAGCATCCTCTTATTATCATGCATGATAAGATGCTCTTTCAGACACCTGGTGCTTTCTATACTGCGACGACTGAGAGTTTCTCAACCAAAGATTTCTCGCACCCTCTATATACTGGGTTTTCTCCTTAATTATCCATAACAAGCTTGTGCTTGTAGCTGAACTTAGCATCGTAGTTGAAATGGATATGATAAAGCAATTCATAGTCAGGTATAAATTTGAGAGACTAGCCTGATGTGTTTTTTCTTCTGAGGTAAAGGCCCTTCAGTGACAATAATTTATTAACAAACCGAAAGTAATATGCTGAACTGATGAGGGGGAATTTTCAAGGAACGGGGTCCTTAAATTCCATTGTGTATACAACTGGAGTGGATACTCTCATACTCCACCCGGATCCTCTCACCCATCCCCGGCTGTAGGACTGTACACCTGCTGAGGTCTCACAGCTGTATCTCTCACTGGAAAATGACCTTGACCTCAGAGATCCACCTTGCCCAAGAACACCCGTTCTCAGGGACAGCCGTGGAGTTGTGGCCAAAGATTGACAGACATAGGAATCCAAATCCCTGCACCCCTTTCCTCCCATTCACCTCAATTTGTGACAACTCTGAAGAGCCACCCCTCCTTTCAGACACTCAGGATTCAGTCAAACTACATTTTCAGGGTCTTCTTTCTCTGCCCAATCCTGCCTTTCTCGCCTGCTTATAGGTATGTCTACTGAAGTCACTCTCTGATAAACCTTCTGTATATAGCTCTCTGTTTCCAGAAATCTCAATGTAACACAGTACTTCTCCTTGCATTCTCATGGAGCCCTATCTGCTTCTTACAAACACTACTGTTTAGCAGAATATTGCTGCAGATAGCAGAGTAGCTCACACCTTTCCTGAGAAGAGGAGGGTGCTGTAGGGAGAGCTGAAACCCAAACTGCCGGGGGAAGAGTGAATAGAGGTCAGTGGGGGCCTTGGCAATTATGGGTGCATAATAACGGGTCTTCGCATACCAGAGGAAAATCCTCGCCTCTGTCAGACAAGCTATCATTCTGTCTTCACCTCCAACCTGCAAATTTCAAAATCGATCCTTACTTTTTATATGTGCCCTCCATGTTGCAGGTACGAAAACATTTCAGAACAAATGTGATCTGATCATTTTCCTATAAATAGAGATCTTAATTATCACATTTATCCATTTTATTTCTTTTGAAAGGTTTTTAGAGGTTGTATATCAATGACATCCCTTCCGAAGGATTTGCATTTGAAAGGCTGTTGTTCAAATTTAATTCACATTTGACACAATGTTTTCTCTTGCAGAACATTACCGAATATCTGAAAATCAGTTTTCAGCAGTCTCTACTCTACATCCCTCTGATCATCTCTGTTTTTATTAAGGGTATATTCTAAGTGAATTTCATGTGTGCTGTGGAAATGAAAAAAAAAAATCAGAAAATGTTCATACCCTTTATTCAGTCCCATTTTGATTTTTAAACTACACTTCTTGTATTGTCTTCCCCATGGGGAGTGCTGCCAACAGGAGCCTGCAGGACTGTGTCTCTGGGCTTCCCGGGGCTTCTGGGGGCCAGAACAAGCATTAACCTGAAGGGAATACAGTGCCTTGTTGATGGAGAGTCACGATTAATTTCTATCTCTGACTCTTTGCTCTTCTCCTGTGAGAGCAAGCCTGTATGAAATCACTCCACATGCCCCGATGGTTTGCTTTGCACGTCAAGCTCCAGCAGTTCTCAGTGAAAACTAAGGTTACATCCCTCAAACCCAGGCTGGAGCAGGGCCTCCCTTTATGGGTAGCAGATTGTACAGATTTGCTCCTGACTAGTCCCTTTATCTTAAGGAAAAAAAATAATGTTGGGTATTAATAGAAGAGGCCCCCTTCTTAAGGTGAGCTGTCCAGTAAAGAGATGAGAGGCAGCTGAATTAGCAGCTATTTGTTTTGTACATTGTTCTCATATTAGGAAATATTTTGTCCCCATGGTTGGATTTTTCACACTTAGTAGAGAAATACCAAAATCAGATGCAAATGCAGGGTACAAAGTAAACTGCAGCATGGTATGCTGTCTTCGTATCATTGCTCATTTTATAGGTTTTGTCAGTTTCTGAAAAACGGTGGAAGATAATTGGCCTGAGATGTAAAGCCACACTCGGCTGTTCCAAGGAACAAAGAAAGACAGCTTTAGCCCACAAGGCCATATTTTGTGAAACATACTCTTCCTTTTTAGTAATGAGCTGATACGCAGTGCTTCTTCTCAGCTCTGAAAAATCTGTAGCTTTCCCCCTGCAATGTTGTACAAGGCATTTAATCTGGTGCCATTTGTAATGCTGTGGTCGGTCTCATTGAACAAGGAGAGCCTACACTTGTTATCTTAACGAAAGGCGAATGACTGTAGCACTCTGGCGTGGCTGTGTGAGAGCAGCAATATCCTTCCAACATATTTGGCCTTAGGATGATAGCATCAGAAACAGCGATAGCTAATAATCAGGACCCAGAAGCTGCCATCCCAGCCACTATCATGATCTTTTGGGTGTATTCAATGTTTCCTGTTTAGAAGTGGGCAAATATTTGTCAAGAAATATAAATATGAAAATCTTACTGGGGAATTCAGGTCATGCCTAGAAGACAGAACAAGTAGCCAATATTTCCCAAGGGAATTGTAAACATATTGCCATAAAGAAAATACATCCCCCATTCAAACTAGGTCATCCTGCCACACTGTTGACACCATGGTATTGCCAGAGGTGACTATAGTAACACCTCTATCCTTTATTCTTGCTTTCTTATTTGAACTCTATCACCATTTTAACTTTTTTTAAAATCTCACCACTACTACGTGTCATTTTTCCTGTAATTTCCCTGGCTCCCCCCAGTCTACTCTGGATACAACAGTCAGAGTGATCTTAAAAGTAAATTTGATTATGTTACCCCTGTTAAAAATTTCCGATGGCTCCCATAAGTACTTAAAATAAAATCAAAACTCTTCAGCATAGCCTCAAGACTTGGCATGATCGTGCTTGCCTTTCTACTGCTGATCTTTCCCTTGCTGATTATATTCTGGAAACATAGGCTTTCGTTCTTCTCCTGGGACACACCAATGTCTTTCTCCTCCTGGGCCTTTCCCAAGTTACCCTTTCCCTCCTCTTACCTTAAGCTAATTATTTATTGGGCTTTTTCTCACCACTCAGGTCTCAGCTTAAATGTTACCACCCAGTTGAAGTCTCACTTAACCAATTTACCCACAGTAGATGTCTCTCAATCTCCGTTATTCTATATCTAAGCTTCGAGATTGTCTGTTACATGGCAGGTACAATCATTCATAATTCCTTTATGTATTTGTTTTTCCTGCTTCCTCTAAACGATGAACTTCTTGGAGTCAAGGATAAGGCCTTTTCTCCCCCACCTGCTTTCTCCCTCTTATCTCCAGAGCCTACCGCAGTACCTGGCACACATCAAGTATTTAGTAAGTGTTTTTTGAATGAATAAATGAGTTTCCATGTAGCCGGTTGTATTTTAGACCTTATTTTTTTTTTCCTCATTTGGCCCCCTAAAGAGTGGAACTTGCTCAGGATCACACCCTATCCTCATCCTCAACACTTCTGTGGGCTCATGGAACCCCTTCCCTTCCCTTCTCATTATCTTGTGTATTTCAGTAGGGAAGAGCAAAGCCAAAGTAATGTCATTGAGCATAGGAGAGGGCATCGCAGATGGGAAGGAGACATAACATATGATAGAGGGCATCAGCATGGTTCCGTGTCTTCTCAAAAGGCTCCTGGCAAAATGAGAGCAGAAACAAGCTCAGCAGATGGTGGGAGTCATTTGCTTTTGCAATTCACTTGTTTATGTTTTTCCTGCCTTCTTGTCAGTTTCAGCTCTTGGGCTCTTATTGGCAAGGTCTTGTCCATTATTGAGGTGTCACCTAACGAATGTTTGGTATTTTATAAACATTGGCTGCTTAGTAGTAAATTTTATTCAGCAATGCAGGGACCTTCAGGAATTACATATGATAGACTTGACTTGAACCAATGATGTTTCAATTAGTTAGATGACCTTGAATAGAATTGGCCAGAGTTTCCTATGTACATTTTCTCAAACAGCTTTTACAGTAATAATTACTCTAGCGATATCAGGTGGACTTACCATCTGAATGTGAAAAACCAAGCCATTTTTTACTAGTTGAATAGTCCTAAAGCATGGTAGCAGTAGGAGTTTGGTTTTTTTAAAATATGCAAAGCCCATTCATTCAGTTAACATTTATTATAATGACCACTATTTGTTGGTGTTACAGAACACAAGGAGAAATAATCCTTGTCTTTTCACTTTACCCTAATTAAACTAGAAAGATAAACAAAAAGAAAAAAATAAATATATACAACTAGTCACTACCATAGCACAATCAAATTTACTTATGAAAAAGTATGTCTGATACTATCCCACCATAGTCAGTGGTTTTATTAAGACTGGAATAGGGTGGGGAACCTGTGGCCTTCTGATTTCAAGATTATTCTTTTTTAAGCACTAAAGGAGGCAAGAAAAGCTTTATCTTTCTCTGCTGCACCCCTTTTAATAAAAGCATTTGTTTTGTAAAATTTGGATTAAGTCAAAAGGCCTCACCTAAGGACCTAGAAGGTTACATGTGGCCTTAAGGCTGCAGGTTCCCCACCCCTCTAGGTTTTTAGCCAACAGAAAAGCTTTGAATTTGACAGCTCTAGGGAGGCCAATGAATCTGACAGGAAACCATTCGTGAAGCATTTATACCCATGATGTTGTATTTGAGTTTTTGTTTGCTTATTTTTTCTGTGATAAACTCTGAGAGTACATATTTAAACTGCACTTTTTAATATGCTGAAACTAAACTTTTTTTTAAAGAAATAAGAAGCATGTAAGAAAACTCCTTGATTTATAAATGAATGTATAAAATGGCAGCTGTGACCAGGGCAGACATTAGATTATAATGGTCTATTACAATCATTATCATACGAGTTAGGTATGTTGATTTGGTAATGTATTTTTATCAATATTTGCATATTACGTTAAGTATCCACATTGTGTGCGTCTATGTTTAGAAGCCTATATTTGTCAAGAACTGTGAAGGGTCTGAGATTTTACCCTACTTTCAAACTAACAAGTTAGCTTGCCACAGTTTCATAAATGCTGGCAGAGACATAAGATTTCTGGGTCACAGACACATGACTTTATTCCTCACCACACCACAGGCAGTGTAACTTCATGTTTGCATTAGTTCCTCTTGATCCCCAAGTCCCACTGGGGTGATAGAGATATGGTCCCAGGTGGAAGCTACGGCACACAGTGGGTCTGTGTCATTCTGAGGAACACTGACCTTAGGAATCACTAATCCATCAAAGGAATTGCTAGTAAACCTACTCCATCTTTGTTCCAGAGGTAGGCATTATATTTTCTATATTGTTCAGGGAAAAAAAAAATCTGTTCTTTGCCCTAGAGGGAGACACTATCTCTGTCTTCCAAAGTTGTTCTGCTATATAAACATTCTTGAAAAGATAGTCTGGGACAAAACTGTCACAAGACATATACAAATGCCATGAAAAATTGCCTTGCAACAATATCAATCACTACTAATAGTTGGGCTAAAATGATTCTCAATTTTGACTACACCACTGTAAACAATGATTAAAAGACATAATAAGGATAGTTTATATTTATAATTTAAAACAAGATTTTTATATGAAAAAATAATATTATTTCAACTTCAAAGTTAAGAAATCACATTCTGACATTTTTTAAAAGAACATAATCTCAGCTTTTGTATACAGAGATCACTGTTCTCACGTGTAGAGACAAAAAGTGATCAGAACGTTTATTCTAGAAATTCTGAAATAAAATATTTAATTTCCGAGAAAGATAAAAATTGCTTCTTTTAGAATATGTTAAAATTTCAGAATATCAGAACTTGACAATCTTTGAGAAATTCTGTTATGTCAGAAATTTTGTTATGTTTATTAGCATGATTTAATGCAGTACATTCCCCATGTACTGCAGAGTTATGATTGATTATGGCATACATTTTCCACCTTGAAGAAGATTCACAAACACAAGTCCACATGTTGCAATGGCCTATGGTTTGTTGGAAAGTTCTGCTTAAAGTGATGACAATAGAGAAAATAGAGATTTGCAGCAAACTTCAGCAAATGAAAATTACTCATTGTGATATTTTCAGGTTTAATTCATTCCTCATACCTCTATCAAATACCTACTTTTACAATGTCACTTACAGGGAGTTGGGAAATGAACAATATATAAGATATTGTTCATGTCCTCCAGAAACTCACAGTCTAAAAGAGAAGTATAAGAAAATTACATTGATCCAGCCATGATGCACTGTCCATTTCCTATCAGGCACAAAGTCAACATTCAAGAAGTGTTAGATATCATGGTTGTGGTTGTTAATTTGAAAGGTAGCATCATAGCATAGTTTTCAAAAGCGCTGTGCCTGATGACATTAGTGCAATTTATACATTGAAGTTAATTTACATTATGTCTACAGCAAACAAATAATTCTGGCTAAATTTCTTCAACTTTATTTTTCTTTTTATCAGCTTTATTGAAACATAATTCATAAATCATAAATTCACCCACATAGTGTATGAATTTTAATTTAAAAATTGTGTAAAAACAGTTTGATGGGTTTTAGAGTACTGACAGAGTTGTGTAATCATAACCACAATGAATTTTAGAACATCATATGGCCCCCAGAAGAAGCCCTATCCTATCCCACTGCCAATTACTCCTCGTTTTCCCCAACTCTGCTTCATCCAGCTCTAGGCAGCCACTCACCTGCTTTTTGTCTCTATAGGTTTGCCTATTCTGGACATTTCATATAAATGGAATTATATAATATGTGGTTCTTCCTGACTGGCTTTTTAAACTTAGCTAATATTTTCAAAGTTTATCTCAATAATAGCATTGATACTATATTTCCTTTTATTGCCAAATAATATTCTATTGTATAAATATTTTATGTTATGTTTATCCATTCATCAGTTGGTAGACATTTAGGCTGCTTCCATTTCTGGGCTACAATAAATGATGCTAATGTGCACATCTGTGTACAAGTGTTTGTGTAGACATATTCTCAGTCCACTTGGTTATATACACCTGGGAGTAGAATTGCTGGGTCATATTATTTGTTACTTTATGTTTAACCTTTTGAAGAACTGCCAGACTGTTTTCCAAAGTGACTACACTTTCTGACCCACAATGTATGAAGATATCAGTTTCTCCACATCCTCAATGACACTTTATTCTCTGTCTTTTTGATTATAGCCATTCTAGTGGGTGTGAAGTTGTACCTCAGTGTGGTTTTGATTTGCATTTCCCTAAGGGCTAATGATGTTGAACAACTTCTTATGTGTTTATTGGTCATTTGTATATTTTTTTGATAAATGTCTGTTCAGATCCTTTGCCCATTTTAAGTTGAATTGTTTATCTTTATATTATTAAGGTATGAGAGTTTTTTATGTATTCTGTAATCAAGTCTTTTACCACGTACGTGATTTGAAACTATTTTCTTCAATTCTGTAGGTTGTCTTCAATTTCCTTATGGTATCCTTTGAAGCACAGAGATTTTAATTTTTATGAAATATACTTTATCTCTTTTTTTCTTTTGTTGTTTTTGTTTTGGTGTCATATCTAAGAAGTCTTTTCCTAGTGCAAGATAATGCAACTTTACTCCTATATTTTCCTTTAAGAGAGTTTTAGGACTTGCATTCAGGTTTTTGATTCATTTTGAGTTAATTCTTTGTTTATGGTATGAGGAAACAGTCCAAATTAATGAATTTTTGCATGTGGATATCCAGTTGTCACGATACCGTTTACTGAAAAGAGTATCCTTTCCCCATTGGGTTTTCTTGGTGAAATCAACTAACCATAAATGTAACGGTTTGTTCCTGGACTCTCAATTTTATTCTCTTGATCTGTATGTCTATTCTTATTCAAATATCACATTGTCTTGACTTCTGTAACTTTGTAGTAAGTTTTAAAGTTGGGAAGTGTGTCTTTCAACTTCTTTCAGTATCATTTTGGCTGTTCTGGGTCCCATATATTTCCATAAGAATTTTGTTTTTTTTGGAAATGGGGTCTTGCTCTGTCACCCAGGCTAAAGTGCAGTGGCACAATCATAGTTCACTGCAGCCTCAAACTCCTGGGCTCAAGTGATCCTCCTAGCTCAGCCTCTCAAGTTGCTGGGATTAATTACAGGCATGCATGACTATGCCCGGCTAATTTTTCTTATTTTTTGTGGAGACCGGGTCTTTCTATGTTGTCCCGGCTGTTCTCAAACTCCTGGCCTCAAGTATTTGTCCCGCCTCGGCATCCCAAATTGCTTGGATTACAGGCATGAGCCACTGCGTTTGGCCAAGAATTTTAAGATCATCCTCACAACTTCAGCAAAAGATACCAGCTGGGATTTTCACATGGATTGTGCAGAATCTGTAGATCATTTTGGGGAGTACTGCCGTCTTAACAATATTAAGTTTTCCCATCCACAAATATGAAATGTCTTTCAATTTATTTATATCTCTTTTAATTTATTTCCATACTGTTTTGTACTTTTCACTTCTTTTGTTAAATTTATTTCTAGTTACTTCATTATTATTAATATTTTTGAAGCTATTGTAAATGGAATTATTGTATTACAGTCATGTCCAAGCTGTTCATTGCTGGAGTATATGAAAATAAAACAAATTTTTATAAATTCGTCCTATATACTGCACCCTTGCCAAACTCATTTATCAGTTTTAGTAGTTTTTTAGAGGATTAGTTAGGACTTTCTATATTCAAGATCATATCATTTGCAAACATATAGTTTTAATTCTCCAATCCTAATCTGGATGCTGTTTATTTCATTTTCTTGCCTAATTACCCTGGCTAGAACTAACTGTACAATGTGCATAGAAGTGATACAAGTGGACATCCTTGTCTTATTCCTAATCTTAGGGTAGAGCATTCAGTCTTTCACTATTAAGTATGATGTTGGCTATGGAGTTTTTTTTTAATAGATGCCTTTTATCATGTTGATGAATCTCCCTTCTATTTCTAGCTGTTGTTTTTATCATGAAATTGTATTGGATTTTGTCAAATGCTTTTCCTGCATCTATTGATATTATCAGGTGGTTTTTGTCATTTATTCCATTGATATGGTATGTGACAATAACTGATTTTCAGAAGTCAGACCAGCCTTGAGTTTGTAGAATAAATCTCATCTGGTTATTTTGTATAAGTAGATTAAGTTTGCTAATGTTTTGTTGAGAGTTTTGCAACTATATTCATAAGCGATATTAGTCTGTGGTTTTCTTTCTTTGTGATGTTTTTGTCTGGTTTTGGTATTACAATAGTACTGGCCTTATAGAATAAGCTGGGGCATGTTACTTCTGTTTTTTGGAAGAGTTCATGAAGATTAGAAGTAAGTCTTTTTTAAATGAATTCAACTCACCAGTGAAGCAATCTGGGTGTTGGCTTTATATTTTTTTGTGGGAATTTTTAAATTACTAATTTAATCTCTTTACTTTTTATAGGTTTATTCAGACTTTCTATTCCCACTGCAGTTCGGTTCTAGTAGTTTTCATCTTTCTTGGAAGGTGTCCATTTCTTCTAAATTATCTAATTTGCTGGCATAGGGTTGTTCCCTCACAATCCTTTGTATTTCTGGAAGCCCAGTAGTGATGACTCCCCCACCTTTTATTCCTAACTTTATTGATTTGAAACTTCTCCTTCTCTATTCTTCTCTCTCTCTCTCTCTCTCTTTCTGTCTTCCATGTAGTTAAAAGTTCTTTCAACTTTATTGACCTTTTGAAGGAATCTACTTTTGGGTTTCTTGATTATTTTTGTTTGTTTTTCTATTCTCTGTTGCATTGATCCCACTATAATCTTTATTATTTCCTCTGTCTGCTTGCTTTAGATTTAGAATGCTCTTCTTTTTCTAGTGTCTTAAGGTAGAAGATAAGGTCTTGCCTTGAGATCTTTCTTCTTTTTTTAAATATACGTGTTTACAACTGTAAATTTCTCTGCAAACACTGCTTTAGCTACATGCATAAGCTTTGGGATGTTGTGTCTTCATTTGCATTTATCTCAATGTATTTTCTAACTTCCTTTGTTATTTCTTCTTTGACCCGTTGCTTATGTTGGGGGTAAATTATTTAATTTCAATATATTTGTGAATTTCCCACATTTATTAATATTTCTTTTATTGATTTCTAATTGTATTCCATATGGTTGGAAACACTTTGCATGCTTCAAATAATTTTAAATATATTGAGGCCTTAGTTTATAGTATAGTATATGGTCTATCCTAGAGAGTTTTCTGTGTGTACTTGAGAAAATGTATACTGGGCTGTAGTTGGATAGACTGTTCTATAGATGTCTGTTAGATCTACTTGGTTTATAGTGTTCCTCAAGTCTTCTATGTCCTTGTTAATTTTCTGCCTAGTCTTTCTAACCATTATTGAAATGGGATATCAAAATGTCCCACTATAATTCCTGAATTCCCTATTTCTCCCTTCAATTCTGTCACTTTTTGCTTCACGTAATTTTGGGGTCTGTTTGCTTCTATATTTAGGGAGGTATATATTTGTAACTGTTATATCATCCTGATGAATTTAAACACTTACCATTATAAAATTTCCTTCTTTTTTAACTTTTTTCACTATTATTGTATTATATAATATTATAGTCACTCCAGCATGCGTACTGTTGCTGTTTGAATGACATATCTTTTTCAGTTTCATTTCAAACTACTTTTATCTTTGAATGGAAAGTATATTTCCTGTGGACAGCATATACTTAGATACATGTTAACTTATAAGAATGTAGTTCAGATTTATACTAAATTAATTCTAGTGAGATATAGAAATGTTACTTCTATATAACTCTATTTATCCTCCATTTTTTTCTGTCATTGCATGCATATTACATCTATACATGTTACAGCAGCAATAGTACGTTGTAATTATTACTTTATATATATATCTTATAGATGCTGAGAGAAGAAAAGAGATTAATTATATATTTACGGAGTTTGTATGTTAATTTTATTATTTATAACATCTAGTTCTCTTCTCCGGTTAATTAAAGTTCCCATCAGGTGTCATTTCCTTACTTCAATACAGCTTTGCTCCCACCTGCCTCCTACTGTTACAGACAAATGTATTACATATCTATGTGTTAAAGTCCAATAATAAATACAATTATATGCATATTGTTTTATATAATTGCTTTTTAAATTGGTTAAGAAAAGCAATGAGAAGAAACATAAACTAAAACTGTCTTTTATAATTACATAATTACCTTTAAACATGCTTCATTTTTTCATGTGGACTGGAATTACTGGTTTCACTTGCTTTCAGTCTGAAGAAATTCCTTTAGTATTTCTTGTAAGTCAGGTCTACTATCAACAAATTCTCTCAGTTTTTCTTCATCTGAGAATGTCTTTATTTCACTTTTATTTTTGAAAGATAGTTTTGCTGTGCATATAACATTCTTGGTTGACATTTTTTTCTCTTTCAGCACTGTCTATATATCAGCCCACTGTCTTTGGCCTTCACTGTCTGATGTCCACTGTTAATCTTATGAACATTTTTGTGTACATGAGTGATTTTTCTCTTGCAGATTTAAGATTTTCTCTTTGGCTTTCAACATTTTTACTATGATATGTCTGTGTCTAGATATTTTTGAATTTACTATTTGGAATATTTGGGGCTTCTTGGATATGTGGATAGCTGTTTTTCATCAAATTTGGCAAGTTCATGGTCATTACTTTTTCAAAAAAATTTTGCTCCTGTCTCTGTCTCGTGTCCTTTTGGTACTCTCATTACACCTATGTTGATGTGTTTAACAGTGTCTTACAATTCTCTGAGACTGTTCATTTTTCTTCAGGCCTTTTTTTTCTTTGTTCTTCAGATTGCATAATTACTATCTATCATCCAGTTCACAGATTCTCTTTTCTGACAACTCAAATCTAGCTTTGAGCCTCTCTAGCGATATAATTATTTCAGTTTTTGTAATTTTAAACTCCAGAAATTCCACTTAGCTTCTTTGTAGAATTCTATAATTTGATTGATTTTCTTTAATGAGTTATTGTCATCATATCTTTTACTTCTTTAAGCATGGCTTACTTTAGTTCTTCAGTTCATGGGCTTTTTTTAGTTCTAAGTCAAGCCCCATTATTGGCAGTTTTTCTTGTCTGTTTTTTATCTCCTTGTGCATAACTTTCCTTACATACCCAATATTTATTTTTTGAAAACTGTACATCTTAGAAGATATATTGTAGAAACTCTGGATACTGATTTCCCCTTTTGAGTCTTGTTTTCGTTGTTGTTTGCTTATATATTTGTCTAGCAACTTGGCTGGACATTTATTGAAGTTTATTTCCACTACAGTACATAGCCTCTCATGTCATTCCTCAGATGGTACAGCCTTGGTATGAACACTATCTCCCTGGGATGACAGTGGTTTTAACAGGACCCTCTTTGATTGTCTCTTTCCCTGATTTCTCTATTAAGCTGTTGGGTCATGTTGATATCGTAACCAGCTGTTAACCTCCATTAATTGCCGACTGATTTCTCTAATGTTTTCAACAATGCCACAGTGCATACATTGTTCTAGTATCTGATCTAATTAAATGCAGTCCTCGTGCAGGGGTATTCTTTGTGACAGTCTTTGAGGCTTGCTCCAATGCTAGGAGAACTCTTCTTAGCTGCCTCTTTTCCTGGTTCTTCCTGGTAAACTTCTAGTTCATCAATAATTTAGCTTGTTGCTCTCTAGCCTCCTCTTAATTGCTTACAACCAAACTCTCCATTGTTCTTAAGGGAACCCTTAGGTTTGAACTTCCCCAGATAGTTTTTGTTTGTTTTTTTGCTTGTTTTTTAGAGATGGGGTCTCACTCTGTGGCCCAGGCTACAGTGGCACAATGATAGTTCCTGCAACCTCAAACTGCTGACCTCAAGTGATCCTCTGTCCTCAGCCTCCAGAGTAGCTAGGACTACCTGCATGCACCACTAAACTTGGCTAATTTTTATTCTTATTATTTTTTGTAGAGACAGGGTCTTGCTATGTTGCCCAGGCTTGTCTCAAACTCCTGGCCTCAAGCAATCCTCCTGCCACAGCCTCCCAAAGTGCTAGGATTACATTGTGCCTGGCCAGACACTGTTTCAAACAAAGTCAGCTTTCTTGGAGAGAGCTTTGAAACTCTCTGTTATTATGGCCTACCTCTCCCCCTAGGCAAAATCTCTGTACCACTTCTCTGTAGCAGTTTTAGAAATAGGGCATTGAATGGGCAGTGGTAGCCACTGGCCTTCTCAGCTTGCTTCTCCTGGCATAGAATCTTCACTCTACTAGGGAGTTGTGGTGAGGGTGATTTGTGTCCTAGTATTCTCAAACTGCCACTCTTAGAATAGAGTTTATGCCCTAAAACTAGGGGCTAAGTGCCGGAAGAGAGCCCCAGACTTCTCAATTTCTATTGCTTGGAATAGAGCTTCTGCAGCCCACAGCTGGGGAGGATGAAAAATGCTGGCGACGTGACACTCCCACAGAACAACCACAGTCCTAGACTGGGAGCTGAGAGGAAAGGATGCCTTGTTTTTTTGGCTACACCTCTCTTGGGTAGGGCTTCCATCGGGCTGAGCTGGGGGGGATAATAATTGGCTCAAATGCCACAGACTTGCTATTCTTAACAAGATTTAGTAGATTTTTGCAAATAAATATATTATAATTTGAGTATACCTTTAACAATTTTCACAGACAATATGGTGGTAGTTGTTGTTTATAAAAGTTTTCACTAGTTATGCTTATTTTGCTGGGAAGAGGATCCCTAGAGCTCCTTGCTCTGACATGCTTAAAGTCATTTTATGCTTGGTACAAAATAATTATACAAAATAATCTTAGTGCTATACATTTTGGAAGAAATTGACTAGTTATTAACCAATCTGCCTCACTCATTAAAGCAAGAAATAATATTTTTGTTATGTATTCTACAAATAAGAGCAGTGATATATTATTACTGGTGTTTGAAGTTTCAAGTAAAACAATAAGTATGTACCTAGAAGAACCATGGAACTTTTATGAAAGGAACAGTAAGACTTGGGTAGCTTTATAAGGTCATTTTTTATGAAGGACACTTGACTTTTCCCATACATATTTCCTTAATATCACTCCTAGGAAAAGCTCTTTAGAATATGGGCTCTCTTTCTGTCCCATCATGCAATTTCATCTTTACTTCAGTTCAAGAGTAAAGTTGATGAGCAGGTGTATTTTCCAATCAAAAAAGTCCAAATTTTTAGACGGCTTAGACTGTAGGCATTCAATTTTTGAAGGCTAGTCTAACATAAAATTTTGTTTTCATTTTTATCTAAATGAGGTTTCTGCCCTGTGTCTTCAGTTAAATTAGAGAATTATTTTTTCATGACCAGCACTGACTTTTGAGCATGTTGGTTCATTATAAGATTTCATCAAAGCCAGATTTTTATTTTAAAATATTTTTTGCAAAGCCTTAACCAAAAGTGAAAAAAACTCAGGCCAAAAATGTTCAGAGTAGTGGTTATTGACCAAGGATGATTTTACTGTCCTCCTGACCCCACCCTTGTCCTCCCTGACAAGGGAACATTTTTGGTGATGTTAGGGTCATATTTGCTTGTCACAATGGAAAGGAGGTGCTAAATGGCATCTAAAGAATAGAGGCAAGGGATGCTGTTAAACATTCTGCAATACACAGGAGAGTCCTTCAATAACAAAAAATCCAAAAAATTATGCAGCCCACAATGTCAGTAGTGCCAAGTTTAAGAAACCTTGGTTTAGAGAAATTCAGCAGTTTTCACATTATCCAACTGTACACTTTGTTTTCTAGTGCTGGGGACTACTAACCAATTTTCAATTCCTATCCTTTTGATATACCTTAGAAATACACACATTCTAGTTTCATTAATTTGTTGAAATAGTTAGTTTTATAATAGTCCTTAGGATACTTTTCCTTACCTTTACCCAGGAGATGATAACAAATTAACTACCTCACTGTGACCTAACAAATCACACCAGTGACTCTCCCTAGAGAAATAATAGTTGTCATATATACGTGTTAACAAATACTCAGCAGGAAAGGGCAAATTCAAAACACTTCTAAACAAAAGCAATAATACTGTCAAAAGCTAAGACTCCTGAGTTTCATACCTGATTTATCCATTCTTTCTCATACCCAAATTACCAATAAACAAATATTTTCACTTTTTCCTCTATTGTAGCCAGCCTCCAAGATGGCTCCCAATGATTTTTGCCTCCTGGTATTCACACCTCTCTGCAGTTTCCTCTCACATTGAATAGGGTAGCCTCAGTGACCCATAGAATATTGCAGAAATGATGGTTTGTAACTTCCATAGCTGGTTTCCCTTTGCTGTCTTGGATTACTTGCTCTGGAGTAAGCCAACTACACTATAATGAAGACAGTCCAGTAACCTTATAGAGGGGTGCACTTGGTGAGGAACTGAAGCCTCCTGCCAACAACCAACACTAAATTGCAAGGTATGTGGATGAGCCACTGTGGAAATAAATTCTCCAGCCCTATTCAAGCCTTCAGATTGACTGAATTTCTGGTCAACATCTTGATTGCAACCTCTTAAGAGACCCTAAACCAGACCACTCAGCTAAATTGCTCTCAGATTTCTGACCAACAGAACTTGGTGAGATAAGAAATGTTTGTTGATTTGAGCTAAGTTTTGGGGTAATTTGTTATGCAAGAATAGATAACTAATACAACCCCCTTAACATCTCTGAAAGGTATGCATTTCCTCCATCTTCATTGCCAATGCCCTTCAGATCACAATTATATGCAGTTAAAAACCTTTGAAAGTAATCAATGTTGCTGGTCAGACTGTCTGTCCACTTGGGTCTCAGCACAGGCCTCTGCAAATCTCCCAGGTAAAAGTATCCTTGTGCAGTAAATTTCTCTCAGCAAACTTACCTGGGCTCCAAGAGTGTTACATCTCTTAGTGGTACAGTTCTTTTAGTAAACACACACACACACACACACACGCACACACACACACACAGTCACACAGTCATTTTCTCCGTGGTAAGAAAAGAACCAATAAGATAAGGCTCAGGTACACTCAGGTGTCTCTACATTGTGCCAAGAGTCACCACTGATCCGTGAGTCCTTGGTGCTCAAGTGCAAGAAAATATCCATATTCTATATTCCTTTATATTCTGTTCCCCTTTACATACCCCTTTTCAGTCATGTTTTGGACCTTCATTTTTCCTTATTCTTCCCTATTTTTATTGATTAACTTACATAAGGGATTAATCTTCTCCTATGTATTTTAATCAATGAACATAGTTATGAGTAAAAGTAACTTCTACTCCCAGCAGAATCTTAGCTCTAACTGCAATGGTGTTAATTAAAATTGGTATTATCCAGTTCCTATCACCAGCAGAATTGAACCCCATCTCCTGCCCAACTAAAAATGTCCTTAACTGGCATGTGTATCACTAAATTGTAATCATATGTTTCATTGTATATCTTTCCCACTCCACTTTAAATTTCTTGAGGGCAGGAACTGTATCCTGCCAACCATTATATCCATGTTGCCAAACTCAAATTTTTGTCAAACACTAGATGATCAGTACTTGTAATAGTGTATGAATAAATAAATGAACTGATTAATTAATTAATCACATGGCTAAGATCAGTATGGCTGCTCTTGTTAAAATCTCCTATCTTCTTCAAGATATTTTTTCTTCCTTTTTTTTCTGTAGGTCTCAGATTGTAGAGTAATGCCTGAAAAAGAATCATGCAATTTTCATTTAATTTTCAAGTTGTTGCTCAGTGTCTTGTCTATAGACATTTACATACATCAGAGCCTTCTAATGATACTTACTGAGCTTCCACCAGAATCCTAGTATAGCTTAGGTTGCCTAAGAAAGTGAAGTCGGAACACAATTGTTATAGAACTAGCCCCATCTGTAGAATGTCTGGAAATACAGATTCATTCTAGCTTGGAACCACAGAGTAAATAGCAAAAACATTTTCTCCAGGATCAGGCTGCTTTTTGAAGGATAAAAGGAATATAGGTGTTAGAGTATCTCCAACTCAAAGTAATTCTGTTCTAGGTGCCTTGTTTATGACCATACTAAGGTGGTAACTTCCGTTCGACAGCATCCCCCGTTTGGGCTCTCCTTCATGTTCCTGGCAGGGGGAAGGCATCATATTCTGTTCCAGGATATTATATGTTGGCTAGAAGCTCTCAGAATAGGATGTCTATGAATTTTTTTTTTTTTAAGTTCAACTAGTGATTGACTTTTAGAAGTGACTTATCTGTGAGTTCCTCTGTGCTAATGATCCTGTCCTTCCTGTATTTCAAGCTGAGTACCACGGTTACAGTTAAAAATATTGCTTATCAATTAACCTTCTCCTATCAATCTAACAAAGAGTTAATGGGCTAATTGTCCATTTCCCCTCCATATAAAATTGAGTTTTTCTGTTTTATTCAGTATTGGGGCCCACTTAGTAATTTGAATATTTTCAGATTGTCACAATACCCATAATTCATTTCAGGTAAAGAAAAACAGAGTTAATTTTGCAATGAATATATCTTATTTTGGTGGAGGGAAAAATAAAATGTCTGTGTTACCACTTAGAAAACACCTGCTTAAGTAACCCAGTGATTTACAGTGTTGGGTACATTTTTTAAATAAATGGATAAATGAATAAGCATTGAAATAATTGGCTTTTTCCTTTAGATCTTTTACTACTTGGCTTCATGGTTATTTGGTATGATTATTATGTTTTAAAAATAAAAGGTGATAGTTGGATCACCAGAAAAACATGGTTTAACTTTCAGAAGTTAGATCCCTAAATTACTCCAGGAATTATATGTATTTCAAAAAGTATTAATATGGGTCTCTGCTCTTTTCTTCTATTATATACATACTCATCGATTTTGAAGAAAGGCTTTGTTATTAGACCAACTGAGTTTGTGTCTGGAATTACCAACTATGGGAACCTGGACATGTCACTGTATTCCTTGACCTTGAGTTTCACTTGTTAAATGGAGATAATTATACCTAATTTAGAGAGTGTGAGAGTTAAGTATAATTAAATTAAATAACATGTCCATGTAAGTAGTATAAAGCCTACCTCAGGACATTCACTTAGTAACTAATATTTATTATTATTGTCATCAACTTTCAAATTTAAGTAATTTTACTTAAAAATAGGTTAATTAAAGATAATTAGGTTTCTTATTGTTAGGTCGGAGCTGAAAGGAAGACACTCAAGCCTGGGACGTGGTAAAATGCCGTTTATTTTGAGCACCTGGGTGCAGGTGGATGGAGGCCGAAAAAGGCGTCCACACAGAGGAGGGTAAGGTGGTGAGTTTTATAGAAAGTTTGGGGAGGGGGCGTTCCACCAGTTTCTGCGGCCCCATCCCAGCCTTTGTAATTCAGAGTTATCTTTACAACCTCTGGAGGCTCTGGAGCCTGCAGCCTGCAGCCTGCAGCCTGCAGCGTGTCCTTATCTGACTTATCCACCGCATGCAGACCCAACACTTATAATCTCTATAGTTCTTTAATAGAGAACAGAATCTTTCCAAATGTTCTTTCTTCTCTAAATAGACGACCTCAATTATAATAGATTTGTGGATTTGCCAGTGTGTGCAGCTTTCATGGCACAACTTGGCTTTGCTGATTTGCTCCATCCTGGGTTAGTGTCTTTTCTTTTGACCAGAGCAATTAGTGAAATGGATATGGTACCTACTGGGTGGTGGTTCATCCTGTGCCCATCAATACTGTGTTAGGGACTTTATGTATGTTTTCCATAAAGAATGATTTCAGCTGGTAATTCACCCAATAGTCCTTTCCACTCTGATAGTTTCTGTTTGTGACTTAAGTTTACCCCCGTCCACTTCAGATACTGTGCCCATCTCAAATTCATCGTTTAGTCCAATCTTCCAACAGTAAAGGAGAAACCCAATGTAAGTTTTTTCTGTTCACACTTCCTGAGTCTGTCTGTCCCTACTGAAATGATAACATTAACCACTGCACCTATTTTTTATGGTGCAAGTTAAAAATTTTTTCCACATCTGAGGTGTAATTTCAAAGGCTTGAGTGAAGTTGGTGAGCAAAGTGGATTTAAAAGGTGGTTTACCAAATCTGTGAATGAGAAGGCAGGTTCATATTCAGAAGAGTCTTCTAAAAGGACAAACAAGATACCAATATTTTTAGCTAAGGGTCCAATTAATAGTACTGTAGGGAAGACCCAAAGGGCCAATGTATCCAAGAACAGAGTTGTTGGACTCAACAGTCTGAGAGCAGGCAGCAGGAACTGAATCCTTCATCTATAAATGGGGAGAATAATGTCCATATCATAATACTTTCATAAGCAGAAAAATTATACAATTATATGATCACATCCTTCCATAATGCCATAATATCCTTATATGTACATGCACATAAAGACATACAAATATGTATGCAATTGATACATGGGTATGTTTTGTATGTTTCCTGTGTCCAAATAACTTAAACTTTAGCTGGGACGGCAATATGCATACCTTGCTCCTGTCCTTGAGAGGAGAGGTCCTTCTACATATTAGTACCTTCTTTCTCTAACTCTAGATCTCCAGATTGAAAATAGGATGACAAATGCTTCTGCCTCAGGGTGAATTAAACAGAGGGTGATGTACCTTGGAACAAAGACTTCTTTGCTTTTTAAAGCATCATTTAGTGAGGGAATAGCCTTGTTAGAAAGGCACTACTGAGCTTCATTTTTATCCCTTCTTTTTATCCCTCATGTTATCCCTTCTTCTCTGACAAGACTTTCCGAGGGGATCCGTTTCAGTTACTAAACTGGGGCACCACACTGTTTCTCTATGAATAACTCAATCCCCAATTTTTCCATATTTAATAGATGTGGACTCACCTATTCCACTCTTAGCTCCTAGAAACCCAGATGGTATTTTCAAGGGATAATCACTGAAAATCTAAGGAAGGGTTAAAAAAAACCCTACCATTTGATAGAAAATAAACAGTTTTATGAAATTCAGATTTCTGTCTCTAATTTCTCAAAAGTCTCATCACAGAGCACTATGCTTGGTACCATTTATGTAATTTCTAGCTTTTAGTTACTTATCATTTCAACCTCATGTAAAATGATTTGCTAAAGGAAGGCAGTTGCTGTTTTAGCCTGAAGTAAATTTAAGTTTTATCAACTTTCAGAACTGGTGGGCTATTTTTTTTCCAGAACCTACTTTTATGAATTGTTAATTTTTAGGTATGATAATGGTATATATGCTTATGCTACCAAAAAACGGTTTTATATCTTACAGTTACATACTGAAATTATTAATTATTAAATTATATCATGCCTGCTGTCATTCAACTTAACCCCAAAGGGCATGTGGATGAAGAAGTAGGTGCGGTGGACTTGGTCATGGGGAAATGGTTTTGGCACGAGGTAACGGGCATAGATGGATTCATTATAGTAGTCTGCCTACTGTTTTGTATGTTTGCAATTCTCCATAAGTTCAAATTAAGATAAAAAAGAGATTCTAGTGTATAAAATGTAAGCTTACATAAAACAACCTGGGCACCCCACTAAAGAACTTCCTTTGAACAAATGCTTGACAGGCGAGCTGAAAGGTAAGGGTTTTGAGAAAGTGGACAAATGTCCATCAAGAATTGATATGACAGTGCCAGTTTTAGGAATGATGTCTGGGAATTGGAAGCCAGGATAGCTTCTCTGGCCTGAGTTAGTCCACACTTCCAACTTCTTGGTGAAGAATCAGATCATTCTTCAGAACAGCATTTTGGATAGGTTCTGGGCAACTGAGGGGTCCAACTTTTTAGCCCCTGATGTTAGCACTGTGCCACCAGTTTCCAGATTCCGCAGGGTGGTGAATCATCTCTCTGGTGCCCCCACGAAAGGGATGGCACTCTTTACTAGATTCCTTTAATTACTTCCTTTAATATGTGACACTTCCAGCCCCACAACTGTATAACGAGTGATGTCTAACACAATTCTTAGTCTTCCAAAGCAAGTCCTTTATCACATTTCTTAATAAAAACCTTTTCACCTTGAATTCAGTTTTCCCTATGGAAAAAAAAAATTCTTTTTCAAAGCTTTCCTTGTCTCTACCACCCCAATAGCAATTTATTTGGTCAGGTGTGTTGGGTTGGGTTGCTTCTTTCTCTTTATTCCCTGTGGGTTTGCTTTCATCTAATCAGGAAAAACCTTGAAGGCACAGTTTGTCCCCAAGTGTTCCTATAAGAAAACTAGCTGAAGTCTTTGCAAAAGGGTTGATTATTCCCAACTAATGAAGATTTTTTTCTTTTGTTCTTTCTGTTTGTTTGTTTGTTTTGGTTCTTTGTGCATGTAGGTGTGTAGGTATTTTTTTTAAATGTTTGTTACTTGAGGGATTACAGAAGAAAAAAACTCTAATAGTTTCAAAGTGCTTACCTCCCTGAAGATCTTGAGAGATGTATGCAGAAATGAGAGTATCTATGTAGAACTTTTAAAAGGGATACACTTCAATTGAACTTATTAATTCCTTAAGTTGTCACAGGAAAAAAAAAATCTGTCAAATTATTTTTGACATTCTATACAGTTTACTTTTATAATTAGTGCTGCTATATTCAGGTTGCCAAATTAGGTCCATTTCTGAATATTTTATTCTTACTGAACATGAGTGACTGAACATGCATGGAAACCAGCTAGGAAGAAGAATTATAATTGAATAAAAATTTTAAAAAGTGAATTAATTATTGGAAACTATAATTAATTAGGGTTATTCTTCTCAAGGATAGCACTTTAAAATGTATTTTACAGGTAATATAAAATGCCTCACTTAGTTAAAATCTTTTATAATGATGATAATACACCTTATCACAAAAGCAGAGAGAAATCCCTTTTACATGAAATCCCTGTTTTGTTTAATTTTGTTACCTTTGCTCTATCATCAATCCAGTGGTCAGCCAGCAGAATATAAGGCAGGATAATTGGGTTTGGAGTATTACCACTCGCTTCTGGAAACTTGGAGAGCTGCAGTCACAAGTGACACTGGTTTCAGCACTGTCATATCAATTCCTAATGGACATTTGTCCACTTTCTCAAAGGCTTTACTTTACTTCTCAGCCTGCTTATTGAGCATTTGTTCAAAAGAGACTCTGTAGTGAGGTGCCTAGGTTGTTTTAAACAGGCTTACATTTCATAAAATAAAATCTTTTATATTTTAATTTGAAGTTATAGAGAATTGGAAACATACATGAAAGTAGATAGACTCTTACCATGAATCCACTTATATCCAGTGCCAAAATTATCTATCCATGGCCAATTCCATTACATCTGCTTCTTCACCTACGTCACTTTTTGGATTGATTTGAATGATAGCAAACATGATATTATTTAATGATTAATTACAGTATGTAACTCTAAGACATAAAAACCCTTTTTCTTGACGTAATCATATATATCATTATCACATCTAAAAAGGAATAATTCTTTAATATCATTAAATATATTCAGTGTATTCAAAATGGAAATAGAATCTCTGGTTAAAAAAACATTTTTTCTAAATGTCAACAATTTGTTTTGAATTTTATTTCAATTTCACTTTCTTATTTTTATAATCCAGTAAACTTATATGTAATGCTTTCTGTGACATTAATTTGAAAAATTACTTTATTTGGTATATCTATCTTTCCATTTGTATATATGTATAAGGAGATTCCTGGAATTGCATTTACAGAAAGGTAGTGAAAGCTATTTCTGGGTAGTTGGATCCAAGTTGATTTTTTATAAATGTGCATGTGTATGCATGTGGACACACACATGCTTTTGGATATTGCCTGGGATGCTCACAATGAAAAATATATATGCATACTTCTTTCAAAAATAAATTCATTTTACAATAATATAATGGGATCACATGTCAATACTGAGTTCAAGGTATATATAATTTGGAAGTTTAAAAATGTATCTTTTTAAAATTTTTTAAATTTGTGGCTAAATATATTTCATATAATTACAATAGTCTAAGTTATCCTACAGTGGCAAACGACACCAAAATCTCAGTGGCTTCACACAACAAAGATTGGTTTCTTGATCATACTATACATTTATTGACGATCAGGAAAGAAGTGGTTCTCTGTAAACTATAGTCATTTAGGAATTTAAGATGACTAAGCGATCAACAATTTGAAAGTTGTTGTTACCATCCAAAAGAGGGAAGGAAGAGAGAGAGAGAAAGAGAGAGCACGTGTGAGTGACAGTGCTTTGGATGATCTTGCACAGGTAACTAAATGCTCAGCCAAATCATTTCTGCTCATAACTTATTGGCTAGTTTTAATCACATGGCCCTACCCAGCAATAAAGGGCCCAGGAAGTGCTCTCCCATCATGCATCCAGAAGTGGGTAAGAACTGAAAATATTTGTCAAACTGCCTACCACAATAGTTCAATAATTTCCCACGCAGGTGGGTTGCCTAGTTCGGATATATGATTTTTCTCTATGTATTATCTTTTCTTTTTCAAATTTCTTCTACCAAAGTGGCTGTAGAGTGAACCAAGAACAAGAATATTTTCCTTAAAAGGACATACCAAAGAAAGACCCTAACAACATCCTGGGACCAAAAGGTGGACACAATTGCATATACAATACAAAGACCACACTGTGCCAGACACTGGGGATAAAGATGGGATGAGACACAGATTATTTTCTAAAGGGTTTCATAAGCAAGTTGGTACATGATAATTTGCAATAAGAGCATGTCTACTACTGCTACATACTGTTGCCGGAACGGTAAGTTAGTGGAGCAGCCCTGTATGAAACCCAGCCAAAAGGAAGTCAAAGAAATTTGTCTTCATTCCATTAGAAAACTTTTTCAGACTTCTCCTTCTAAGTTATAGGGAAAAAAACTGAGACAGCATCATATATTTTTAGGAATCTTTAGAATAATCATAGTGACTTCAATTCTCTAACCTACCTATTATATTTCTAGTCATGTTTCAATATCAGTAACACCAAACTCTCCAATATGTTTTTTCCAACATAGTTTTCCCTTAATATATAAGGGATATATATTTATTACAATGTTTTTAAAAGTTAGGCACAAATATAAATTACTTAGAACAGAAATGCTCAGAGATAACTACTGTCAGCTTTTGGGCATATGTCCATGCAGATAATTTTCTATGCATATGTGTGATATTTTTATGGATTAGCATGGTCAATATCATAATGTGCATCCTAGTACATTTAATGTACATTAATTAAATGCATGATGTCACTTTAAAATATTTCACAAGTCATAAATATTCTTTCATGACACAATATTACACAAATCATTTTTAGTGGCTGAATTGTGTACAATTTACTATAATGTGTTTAATCATTTCTATATTTTTGAGCATTTGGGTTGGTTCAAATATTCCAATATTTGTAGGCAATATTAAGTTGAACATCACCATAAGTACATAGTAGATTTAACTTTAGTTATTTCCTTTGGAAAAATTACTAGATGTGAAAATGCTGACTCAAAATTTATGTACATTTTTAGACTTTTGATGTTTCATGCTGACTCATCTTCAAAACTGTATAGCAGTGTATACTCCCACCAGGAATACATAAGAGCACCCCTTATCCTAGAAACTTTGTGTGTTAATTAGGAAATTGAATGTAGCTACTAGTGAAAGACTGAAATTACAGTGGCTTCTCTTATAGCAAAAATAAAATTCAAAGGCAGTTCATGGATGATGGATGGCAGCTCGTTGACATTATCAGTGACCTATGATCCTTCTGTATTCTCAGTTTGTTTTTTTTAGAATATGGCCTCTTTCCTTAAATTTGCTTTACAGTCATGAGATGGCTACTATAGCACCAGCCATTGTATCTACATCCATATCAATGAGTCAGAATAAAAGAAGGAGGAAAACAGATTTGTAAAATTATAAAAACCAGCCATCTGTGTCCTGAGTAAAGTCTCCTGAAACAGCTCATTTTAGGAAACTCCATCAAATAATTGCTATTATGTCACATCACTGGCCACTGCTATCTGTGCAAGAGGGCTTGAAATACAACTTTTACCCAGATATATTGCTGCTTCCAGCAATATAGGCACTCCCTAATAAGGGAGCAGCAGGAAATTGATACTTAATAGGAATTTAGCAGCTTCTGTCAAAACATTGTGTGTGGATATACACAAAAATATATACATTTAAGTCTTATCAATAGGTCAAAGTTTACTTTTTGGTTAAAATTTGCTAATAGTTTATAATTATTTTTTGGCAAGTTAAAAAAGAACAAGAGAAAATTAAAGTAAATTCAGACAATAGGAACGGATTTCTAAAGTAAGAAGAATTAAGTATCCAATAATTTTACACAAAGATAAATTGTAAGGATGTTAATACAAAGGGTACATATATAACTAAATTAATTATCAAATGTACCTTTCTTTTCTCTATATAAAGAACCACAATTTATCTATTTAGCAATCAAAAAAAGAGAAATTTTAGAGTATTTTGAAAAATCACCCAGAAAAATGAACTGAAAGTCATGATTGAAAATGATAAATGGTCTTTCAAATTACTAAGTCACTTGTGGCAGGTTCCCTAATAGTTTAATATACTCTCATAGTACCTCTCATTATACCTTTTAATAATAAAATATCCCTGGAGGTAATTATCCCTTCCATTTGGTTTCTAAGAGTCCTATCTCTGATAAACTTTCTCTTAAATATAGTTTTAAAAATAAGCTACATAGAAAGTGTGGTAATGTTCTTTCAACATTGTTAATTTTGGGGTTTTCAACATAGTTGGGCTGTCATGAGATTCCTATGTTTGACAACATGTGTTCTATAGAAGAGTCAAGTTAACAAGTAATGGAGCAAAACAAAGTAACAACTGGACGGAAATTTCTGAGATTTAAGTATAATGTCAGATTACACCTCTTAATTTAGAGCCTTGGGTAAATTCTTGAATCTTTCTGAGTCTTAAATTCTCTAAAGGAAAATGGAGGAAATAACTGATTTATAGGTTTATGGTATGAATTATGGATGATAATAGATACAAAAGTACTTTGTACATAATAAACTCCATTCAAACATAAAGTGATATTATAAGTATCATATTAGCATGACATTTGTAAAAGGAGAAGCATTAGCCAGACAATACTTGCTTTCTTGGAGACAAAGGGCAAAACACATTGTTTTAGCTGTTATAGACTTTATAAGTAAATTTCCAGAGACCCTCAAATATTATTAGTCCTCCATGGGATGCAGAAATATGAAGAAATAGTTTACCCCGAATTTCTATCTTAGTAGTTACTAAAACTCAATTATAGAAATCCATAGACACATTATAAAGTTTTTGCATAAAATTTTATATATTTCAAGAATAGGTAATTATTATGTAATAAACAATAGCATGATATTATCTTTTAAGAACATTCTTTTTCTTAAGAACATCCTTAAAGTACAGAGGTATATAGTAAATTGAGATATAAATAGCAAAAATATATATTTTTTTATTATATATATATATATAGAGAGAGAGAGAAACATATAGTAAATTTACTTAATAATGTAAACTACCTTCATCTGATCTCAGGATTGGGTGACTCTGTTTCCAACAGTAATTTTCAAGATTTTGCCTTGATTCCAAAGCAGCACATACAATGTTTCTCGTGTGTATACACAGTGTAAATATTTATTGGGTACTAGTCAAGTGTTCTACACTTTCAGCACCCTCTAGCCCTGTGTAAGTCCAGCTCCAGTGAGGAAATCAGAAACCACACTAGGTATCCCTACGGAGAAAATTAAACATAAGAAATTGATTTTGCAGGTGTTAGAGAACTAAATCAGCACAAAAGGACCACTGAGGCAATCCAAAAATAGTAACTGCAGGAGGTAGCTATCCCCTTTGAACTTATGGAACAAAGAAAGTGGTTGGGGGAAGGAGGGCTCTGAGAAACTGGGGCTTAGACATGTGAGGGCCCCACATGGCGCTAGTTCTTCAGGGCCCCATAGAACTGAGAGTCATACCTTTAAGGAATGAATTCTGCCCATATCTGCTGGTATCTATGAGGCAACAGAATTAGGCTGGTTCAGGGAAGTTTGGAAGAAGCTGGAGGCTGGGAACTAATTGCTGCTGCAGGAACAAGAGTAACTAATGGGGAGATTTGGTGCAGGGGAATAGGATGTATTATTGTTTCATGATTAGCTATCTTCTCCTCCCCTTTTTTCTGCCTACCCCCAACTAATGCAAAGTGTTTGCCAGCTTTGTTCCAGAAATCTTTTGTGATGCAAACTTAGGAGAAAGGTGGGGATATAGGCAAGATTTCAGAAGCGTGAGGAGAGAGAAGTAAGATGAACCTGGGGAGATTAATATTATCTACAAAAGAGTGAAAAGGACAAGAAAAAAAATGCCCACAGACTGGGGTTGAGAGAAGAGGGTTTGAGATTTCAGGGTTTGAAGGACTTTAAAGCAGGCATAGGGTGCAAAAGAATTAGAAATTAGAGGGAAAGGTTTCTAGAAGTACTGGTGTAAGACTTCAGTGTTCTTTGAGCTGCAAATAAAAGTTAGGGTTTCTTTTTAGTTCTCTATATGGTGGATGGAGTCTGCTCCATACAGAAATTGAGCCACACGGGTTTCAGCATTTATTAAGCTTGCACACAACATAAGAAGACCAGTACATTGTTAGAATTCTGTAGAAAATACCTGTATATGTTCCTCCCCAAGTAACATATTCATTATTTTTTAACATTTATATTAAGTACAGACAGAAGATTACCCAAATAAAACCTCTCCTTCTTGTTAGTGAAGAGAAGATAAAAATCATGAAATAGAAAAGGTGATATTCACTAATCACAAGTAAAACATTATTAAAGTTCTGTAATGGTTGTGTCTATGTGTGTCTATTAATTAATAAAATGTTAACACAATTAAAAAGAATAAATGATAATATCTAAATGTTAGTAGATGTCACAATGATTTTGTTGACTATGTTTTGCTCACATTTAAAAAAAAATTTTTTTTCCTACTGACATCTAAGTAAAAGAAAACACTCAACTCTATCATGTTACTTAGAAATAACAAACACCATAAAATCTTATATTAAAAAAAAAAATGGTTAACAATCAGCTTTCAAACTTTTGAAAAGGAATTGAATAGAAAATAGACATTTGGGGCTAGCTCATGTTACCACTGTAGAATCTTTTTCAAACTTCTTTTTGCTTTTGGATTGATTATCTAAGTATACCTGTGACTGACAAGGCTTTCATCTCTGCACTCTAGCACAAATGTAAATTAAAAGTAAAAGTGAGCAAGCAAACAATGGTTATGATTTACTTTCAATCAAATAGTTTGCCTGGCTTAAACCATTCTAGGTTTTTCGGCACCTCAAATAAGATCTTCTAAGAGGAAGCTTGCCATGTCTAGACAGCAAAGCCTATGACAAACTATAGTAAATTTGATTAAATGTTTAGATACAATTTTGCATAAAAACATCTCTCAGACAGGTAGAGGGATCAAGATGGCTGATTAGACACAGGTATTATGTGCTTCCTCCACACAGAAAAGGAAGAATAGCAAGTAGATACTCACATTTTGTACAGATTGTCTAGAAGATAATGCTAGGATTCACCAGAGAAGTGAAGGGAAGCACCAAAAGTAAGTACAAAGAGGGTTTAAGAAAGCTTGCCCTGCCAGGGACTGGCTGAAAGCTAGGAGAAGCTCCTGGACATGAGGAAACTGTAAGAGAGAAACCTCCAGGGCTTCACATTCTGAAATGGGCTTTTATAATCATGGCTACAGGAGAACGCTTCAACCCACACAGGCTCTGGTCCTAACAGAGGAAACTGCCTAGAGATTGCACAGAGACATTCCTCCAGAAAGGGAACCACATGGATCCCACAGGCATCCGAACCTAGAGCAGCTTTAGCTGGATACCATTCTGACAGCCTAGATACCAGGGATCTATAGACATGCCTGCTGCCACTGAGCTGCTTTGAGGAAGGAGAGCAGAGACTGAAGGTTCTCACACATCTTTGGGAAGGTGCCCACCACCCTGCTGCAGGCTGCTGTTGAGAATAAAACATGAATGGACTGCATTCCCCATAGCTTTTTGCCCAGGCTGCATACCTGAAAGGGGCTCCATCCTCTTTGACAGCAGGCCCAAGGAACCATTTTGAGAGTTTGATGCTGTGCCCCACTCTCAGGTCAAGTTCAGGCTGACATGGCTGTAGCTGCCACCTGGCCAGGAGAGACAGAGAAACCTGGCTCTCTGAAACATACCCAGGATAATACCCACTGCCCTTCAATGGGCTGCTATAAGACCAAGCAAAACATGAGTGGACCTCACTCACCAGAGCTTTTAAGTCATGCTGCTTACCTGAATGGGACCCTGCCCTCTCTAGTTGCAGGCCCACAGTCAACACCATTTTGAGAGTTTAACACTGGGCTGTGCTCCACCCCCTCTGGCAAAGTTTGAGGCAACATGGCTGTAGCTGCCACTCAGCTGGGAAGAGACAGGGATGACCAAGGTCTCCTAAGCACAATTAGGACCATACCTACTGCCCTGCTAAGAAATAAAGTATTTCCCAGACAAGCAAACACTGAGGAAATTCATCAACACTAGACTGGCCCTACAGGAAATGCTGAAAGAGGTCTTAAACATGAAAATGAAAGGTTGATATTCACCATCATGAAAACACATGAAAATATAAAACACACAGGTCTTATACATCAATCACACAAACAAGGAAGAGAAAGGAATAATATGACAGAATTTCATCAAACCACAAAGACAAAAAGACAGAGAGAAAGAAAGAAATAAAGAATTATAAAACAGCTAGAAAATAATTAACAACATGACAGGAATAGAACCTCACATATCATTATTAACTTTGAATGTAAATGGGTTAAATGCTCCACTTAAAAAATATAGATCAGCAGAATGGATTAAAAAAAAAACACGATCCAACTATATATTGCTTACAAGAAACTCACTTTACCCCTAAAGACACACACACACTGAAAGTTAAGGGATGGAAAAAGATATTTCATGCAAATGGAAACCAAAAGCAGGCAGGAATAGCTATACTTAATACCATATAAAACAGATCTTAAAACAAAACAGTAAAAAAAAAAAGACAACGAAAGTAATTATGTAGTGACAATGGTATTGTTTCAGCAAGAGGACATAACAATCCTAAATACACATGCACCCAATATTGGAGCACCCAGATTCACAAAAAAAAAAATTGCTAAATATAAAGAAAGAGACAGACAGCAACACAATAATAGTGGGAAACTTCAACACCCCACTCGCTGCACTAGACAGATCATTAAGACAGAAAATCAACAAAGAAACATTGGACTTAAATTGGCCTTTAGACAAAACAGACTCAACAAACATTTACAGAACATTATACCTAACAACTACAGAATATACACTCTTTTCATCAGCACATGGAGCATTCTCCAAGATAGACCACATATTAGGCCACAAAACAAATCATAACAAATGTAAAAAAAAAAAATCAAAATCATATCAAGTATCTTCTCAGACAACTGTGGAATAAAGCTAGAAATGAATACAAAGAGGAACTTTCAGAAACTATGCAAATACATGAAAATTAAACAACATGCTCCTGAACCATCACTGGGTCAATGAAGAAACTAAGACAGAAATTTGAAAATTTCTTGAAAAGAATCAAAATGAAAACACAACATACCAAAACCTATGTGATATAGCAAAAGCAATGCTAAGAGGGAAAATTTATAGCATTAAATGCCTACATCAAAAAGAAAAATCACAAATTAACAACCTAACATCCAACCTCAAGGAACTAGCAAAACAAGAATAAACCAAACCAAAAGTTAGAAGGGAAAAATAAATACAAAGATCAGAGCAGAACTAAATGCAATAGAGACCAAACAAACAAACAAACAAACAAAAAAACAAAATACAAAAAACAATACAAAGGATCAATGGAAAAAAAGTTGGAACAAAATGTTGGTTCTTTGAAAGGATAAACAAAGTTGTTAGACCACTAGCTAGACTAACCAAGAAAAGAAGAGGGAATATTAAATTTAAAAAATCAGAAATGAAAAAGGAGACATTACAACTTATACTACAGAAATACAAAAAAGATCATTAGAGAGTATTATGAACAACTATACACTCACAAACTAGAAAACCTAGAGGAAACAGGTAAATTCCTGGAAGTATACAACCTCCCAAACTTGAACCAGGAAGAAATGGAACTCCTGAACAGACTAATATCAAGTAGTGAGAGTGAATCAGTAATAAAAAAATCTCCCAACAAGGAAAAAGTGCAGGACCATAGGGATTCACAGCTGAATTATACCAAACACACAAAGAACTAATACTAATCCTCCTGAAACTGGCACAAAAAATTGAAGAGGAAATTCTCCCCAATTCATTCTATGAGGCTATTATAACCCTGATACCAAAACCAGACAAGGACACAATGATAAAGAAAATTACAGACCAATATTCCTGATGAACATAAATGCAACATCCTCAGCAAAATACTAGCAAATTGAATTCAACAGCACATCAAACAGGTAATACACCACGATCAAGTGGGTTTTATACCAGGAATGCAAGGATGGTTCAACATATACAAATCAATAAATGTAATACATCACATAAAAAGAATTAAGGACAAAAATCATGTGATCATCTTGATAGATGCAGAAAAAGCATTTGGTAAAATTTAGCATCCCTTCATGGTAAAAATCTTCAACAAATTAGGCTAGAAAGAACATACTTCAAAATAATAAAGGCCATTTATGACAGACCCACAGCCAACATTGTACTTAACAGGGAAAAGTTGAAAGCATTCCCCCTAAGAATTGGAACAAGACAAGGATACCCACTTTCACCATATGATGTGATCTTATATCTAGAAAACCTTGAAGACTCCACCAAAAAACTCTTAGGTTTGATAAATGAATTCAGTAAAGTTCCAGGATACAATATCAAGTTACAGGAATCAGTAGTATTTTTATACACCAGTAATGATCTAGCTGAGAAGCAAATCAAGAAGGCAATTCCATTTACAATAGCTACCAAAAAAAAAACAAACCTAGGAATATATTTAACCAAGGAGGTGAAAGATCTCTACAATGAAAACTAAAAAACACTGATGAAGGTAATTGTAGCTGACACAAACAGATGTAGTACCACCCCCTGCTCATGGATCAGAAGAACTAATATCATTAAAATGACCATACTGCCCAAAGCAATCTATAGTGCAATGCCTTTCAAAATACTAGCATCATTTTTTAAATAAAATTAAAAGAAAAAAAAACCTCTAAAGTTCACATGGAACCAAAAAAGAGCATGAATAGCCAAAGCAATCTCAAGCAAAAAGAACATAGCTGGAGGCATCATATTGCCTGACTTCAAATTATACTACAAGCCTATAGTAACCCAAACAACATGGTACTAGTATAAAAATAGACACATAAGTTAATGGAACAGAATAAAGGATGCAGAAACAAAGCCACATACTTACAGCCAACTGATCTTTGACAAAGTCAACAAGAACATACACTGGGGAAATGATACCCTTTTAAATCAATTGCACTGGGAACATCAGATTGCCACATGCATAAGAAGGAAACTGGACTCCTATCTCTCACCGTAAACAAAAATTTACCCAAGATGTATTACATACTTGAATGTAAGACCTGAAGCTATAAAAATACTAGAAGAAAACCTGAGGAAAACTCTTGTGGACATTGTTCTAGGCAAAGTATTCATAACTAAGACCTCAAAAGCACAGGCAACAAAAGAAAAAATAGATAAATGGGACTTAATTAAACTACAAAGCTTCTGCACAGCAAAAGAAATAAGCCACAGAATGAACAGACAACCTGTGGAATGGGAGAAAAGTTTTGTACACTATATATCCGACAGGGGACCAATATCTAGAATTTACAAGGAACTCAAACAACTCAACAACAACAATAAAAACCCCAAATAACCCACTTAAAAAGTGGGCCAAGGACATGAATAAAGAGTTCTCAATAGAAGACAAACAAATGGCCAACAAGCATACGAAAAAATGTTTACCATCATTAATCATCAGAAAAATGCAAATTCAGACCGCAGTGAGATATCATCTTCCACCAATCTGAATGACTACTGTTAAAAAGACAAAAAAAAAAATAACATGTTGGTGAGGATTCAGAGAAAAGGGAACTCTTACACACTGTTGGTGGGAATGTAAATTAGTGCAACCTATATGGAAAACAGCATGGAGATTTCTCAAAGAACTAAAAATAAAACTACCATACAATCCAACAGTCCCACGACTGGGTATCTACCTAAAGGAAAAGAAATCAATATATATTAAAAACTGCACTTGTATGTTTATCACAGCACTATTCATTATAGCCAAGATGTGGAATCAACCTAAGTGTTTATCAGCGGAGGATTGGATAAAGACAATGTGGTATATATACACAATGGAATACTATTTGGTCATAAAAAAGAATAAAATCATGTCTTTTTCAGCAACATGGATGCAACTGGAGGTCATTATCTTAAGTGAAACAACCCAGACACAGAAAGACAAATACCACATGTTTTCACTTATAAGTGGAAGCTAAATAATGTGTACATAAGGAAGCAGAGTGTGGAATGATGGATAATGGAGATTTGTGGGGGGAGACAGGGGTGTAGACAATGGGAGGTTGCAATGTGCATTGCTGCAGTGATGGATGTACTGAAGGCCCTGACTTTACCACAATACAATATATCAATGTAGCAAATGTGTCCTTGTATCTCATAAATATATACTAATAAAATACATTTTAAAAAATACTATGTTGAGTGAAAAAAGCCAGATGCAAAAGAGTATAATCTATATGATTACATTTACATGAAGTTCAAGAATAGGTATTATGCGCTGAATTATTTCTCACTCAAAATTCACATGTTCATGTCCTAATCCCTAGTACCTCAGAATGTGAGTATATTTGGAGATAGGGCCTTTAAGAGGTAATTAAGTTAACATGAAGCCATTAGACTGGGCCCTAATCCAAGATGATGGATGTCCTTATAAGACAAGGATGTCCTTATAAGACACAGACATACAGGGGGAAGACCATGTGAGTACACACAGAGAAGACAGCCATCTACAAGCCAAGGAGAAAGATTGGCGTCAGAAAAAATCAACACTGTGAACATTTTGATCTTAAATTTCTGTCCTCCATATTGTGAGAAAATAAATTTCTGTTGTTTAAGCTAAATAAACATACAAAAAAAGGCATCTCTCAAGTTCTCTAAGTGAACCTTACCAAACATGTGACCTTAGGAGAGCTATTGACTTTTCCTATACCTCAGTTTCTTCACCCTCTTAATGAGGAAACTAATTGTACCTATGTCATGGACTTGCTAAAGGAAGTAAGTGACATGTGCTTATATATCACTGAAACATAATTGTCAATACTTAGTAGCTTTATTATCAGCAATTATGTATGACACCTAATATCAAGATAATTACTGGGATTCCTAAAGATTTTGGAGTTATTTTATTCATTGATCATTTCTGTTCTTAAAAACTGTCTTCCCCAAAAAGATTAATTTATGGAATTTATTTCTTTTTAGCATTTTAAATGAGTTTAAACAAATCTGTTTATGTATTTGATACTTATCAAAAAATAGCTTATCTGTCCCTGAAAACACTACAGGTAGAATGTATGTATATATATATTCCAAACCAAGACTTCTTGGCCTAAATATTTTTAACATTGTTATTATTAGAAGGTGATCATGTACTCAAAATAGCATAAGTAATAGGAATAGAAAAATCTGTAGAATGTGAAAGTCTACCATCTTCCCAGTCTGCAGAAGCTCCCGCTTTTACAAGGTTCCGCCATGCTCTTTCCCTCCCATTTCCTCTCTCTCTGTGACAGTCGTCACTCTTCTACCCAACCGCCAAGCATTTTCACCTACACTGTTTTTTTTTTTTGCCTTCTGGCTTTTGCACCTTCTGCTTATAGTACTATCCTCATATTAAAAACTTTTTCTGAATTTCACCCTTCAGAAAACACACACACAAAAACACATGCCTGCATGTGTGTGCTCGCACACACACACATGCCTATGAACCCCTTCAGTTAGCCACCCATGGTTAGAAACAGAAAACACAACTGGAAGGGATCTTAGTGAATGTCAACTCCCATTTTCTAATGTAGAAGGTGAAGAAATCCAAACTCCAGGATGGTTATACAAGCCTTAGTCACACCTGAGCCAGACAGAGGCCCATTTTGCTTCTTTAAGCCTGCTTTCCAACTATTTCCAAAGTGGCATGTTCAATAACATGACTGAATAAATATTGATTGGGCACCATCTATGTGCCTGGCACTATCCCAAGCACTAGGAATAGAGCTATGAAAAAAAACTGACAAAATGTTCACCTTCACATTGCTCAGTGGTGGAGAACAGAGAAGCAAATAAATATTTAATAGAATGTCAAGGAAAGACAACTTTTATGAGGAAAAATAAAACATGTAAAATGATATAGAGGACCACTTTTGTACTGTTGAGCAAGTCGCATCTGTTGCCTATTATCAGGAGTAGAAGTCTGAGCATTTCTGCCACTGCATCTTTGTATCAGAGTCACCAAGGAAAACAACACAGTCAAGCACTGGATGGAACAATGTTTTACTCACATAGAGAAGAGACGGAGCAAGATTAGCCTTACTAGTAGCCGTCAGTCACCCATGGCCAGTGGGTCTCTCCCTGTAGCCGATGCCAGGCAATTGGATATGTGTGTCCCTCTTGTGCTGCAGCAGAAGGACCACCCCTCCCCAAATGGTACAGATATACTAATGGGGTTGGCCAGGTACCATACGATGTGCACATTTAAGCAGGACAAAGGAGTACACACTGAGTCTGAAACAGGGAAAGATATTTCCATAGAAGGTATAAGTCCAGCACAGGCTGTGAGGACTCTTTCTCTCTCAGTAAGGAAGTGTCCCAGGCCAAGATCCATCCTTGATGCAGCCAAGAAAGGGTCAAAAAATCGTGTGAATAAGGCTGCCTTTCCAAACATATACCTCACTCCATCTGCTCTGCACAATTGCATTAGGCTCCCTGCCCTATAGGCATGTCCTTCTTGTGTCTTTATAACCATGGATCATCTCATCATCAGATCACTGATCTGGCCCAGTCCTGAATTCAAACCCCTTATTTTGCTCTTCAGGTCAATTGGCCTTATTTGCTTTCCTCATTAATATGTTCCCCAATCTTTAGCAGACTGGTCTTCAAATTGGAGGCACAAAAAGATTATCCAGGTGTTACAAGGGTGGTATGGTTTCCATGTATCCCACAAAATTCGTATGTTAAAAACTTAATCCCCAATGCCACAGTGTTGGGAGGTGGGGCCTAATGGGAGGTGTTTAAGTCATGAGGGCTCCACCCTTATGCATAGATTAATGCCACAATAAAAAGAGTTTGTAGGAGTATGTTCTCTCTCTTCTACTCTTCTGCCATGTGAAGGCACACATGTGAAGACACACATGGCAGAAGAGTAGAAGAAAGAGAACATACTCCCCTCTGGAGGATGCTGTGTTCCTCCCCTCTGGAGGATGCTGTGTTCAAGGTACCATCTTGGAAGCAGAGAGACCAGGTCCTAACCTGCTGGTACCTTCATCTTGGACATCCTAACCTCCAGAACTGTGAGAAACAAATTTCTTTTCTTAACAAATTACCCAATCAGTGGTATTCTGTGATAGTAACACAAAATAAATTAAGAAAGTGGGCATGGATAGCTTTAAAGCAATTCATTTTCTTAACTGTTCTTCTTTCCAAAACTCCTGTATTGAGTATCTGTCTGTTGTCTACCTTCTTTGCACTGTGCTCATCTACTGCTATACTAAAAAGGCAAAATAAACCATTTCAAATCTCAGTATATGATGCCCCCAGTTGTAAAGATTTCCAGGGATAATTTGGGAATGTATAGATTCAGTGAGATGATAAGGCATTTTATTTTATCCTGGGTACACACTCATGGTGGAGCTCAGTGTCTAGTTTTATATCTCTGTCTATCTATCTACCTATCTATCTTTCTATCATGCATCATCTGTCATCTTCTCTTCCATCCAGTATTAACCACTTATTAAGCACCTATGTGCTTACTGTGCAGAGAATACATCTTTGAGCAGCAGACAAAAATCCCTGCCCATTCAGAGCTTACATTCTAGTGGTAAACTAATTTTCTTTCTTTGCTTTTAAAATTTAGCTTAAATAAGAATTAATAAGTGAAGAAGTTGTCTCAGGGACTCACATTATCATTTTTTTAAATTAAAAACTGAAATTAGACATTTTTTCTGATTGAAGGTACATTTGATGTGAAGTACTAGCTTGACAACTAGGGTTAGCTTTGCCAATTAGCTTATTCTGTGGACGTTTTCCATAAGTTAAATGAACTAAATTGAAGTCACAAACTTTTGATAAAAATCTATATTTAAAGTACATGTATAATATACCTGGAAAATGCATAACTTGCCATTCTTTGAACAAATGGCATTTTAAAATGTAGATATCAATTTTAAAAATGTGTGAAGATATATGTGATTTTTCAAAATTCTTTTGGAAAATATATAATCAAACATTTTGAGTATCACTGTGTTGGGATTCTTCTACTTTAAAACTGATCAGTTGGGGGACTCTCAAGACTTCCTTGAATTTACTTTCTTATTTACCAGGAGATCAGCACACACTCTGTAATGTTCTTTCCTGAAAGAATAAATCAAGGAAAGGAAGGTGGTTACATGTTTTGGTTTGAAAATTGCAGTTTTGAAAATATTTGTTACCCTTCCTTTGTAATTTATAATGTTTTTCCTCATGTAAAGTAGGGTTTCTTAACCTCAACAATATTGACATTTTATACTGGATAATTGTTCATTGGGCGGGGCTTTCCTATGCATTGTAGGATATTTAGCAACATCCCTAGTCTCTACCCACTAGTTGCCAATAGCACCCCTTCTCCCCCAGTTGTGACAATCAAAAATGTCTCCAGATATTGCCAAATGTCCCCTAGGGGGGCAAAATCGTGTCTGGTTGGGAACCACCGTGCTGTTGTAACCAGATGTATTGACGTTCTTTCTGATACAGGAGTCCCCTTGGACTTGCTTATTCCTGAAACTAAAGTCTCAACAAACTTCTCAGCTTACATCCAGTCAGCGAAAAGCAAAAGGAACCTTTTCAAGATTTATTCTCCTGGGGTTAGTGGCAGAGTGCCTCCATGCTGAGAGGCATTTATTTCATGGGAACTGTTCCTTTGGGAAATTTCCTCACATTCTACAACTGGTTAGTTCATTTATTTTTTTCAGAGCTACGTAATCCTATTCAGCATGCAAGTGGCAAACAGATTAGTTGATTGAAAATTATATCTAAACATTAAATGTATACAAGCAGGGTAAAAATAATTACTTAATTATTCCTAACTGTCAGATACATAGACAACTATAGGTCGATTTAACTATAAAAAATGATTTTTAGAAGGGAAAATGCTGTGATTTTCAGTGAAACTACTTTGAGTAGAAGAGATTCACATCAATGGGCTGTTTAATGTGACTCAAGTTTAGGCAAAGCTCTACGAAAGTATCCAAATCCAAAGGTAGATAAGCACTAGACCCTACAAACAGGACTTGAAAAGAAAGAAGTGGCTCGAAACTAATTTTACCAATCTTATAAAAAGTTTGAATTTGGAGGGGCCAAAGGTTGGAAATAAAATAATTTCTTGAAAGACTTATTTGTGATGGAGGGTGGATTGAGGGTTTTCTCTTCCCTCCAAACCTAGTTAGAAATGCTGCAAGGAGACTCCATGGAAATCCAAAAGATGTGGCTCCTGGAGGTCAGTGACATGGTGAACTGGTGTCTGATTAACTCCTGGACAAAAAGGCTACAGCTGTGGCTACCTGAGATGTCTCATGGCAGCAGAGAACAAGGCTGCATTTGGAAGCAACTACTCGCTCCCCAAAGGCAAATCAAAGGTATTCCACAGTGAGAATGCTGGCATCCCACAGTGGGAATGTTGGCGGAAGGCTGCTTTTCAGGACAGCATCTTCCCAATGGCAAGTGACCTCATCAGAAGAGGGTAGAGGCACACAGTGAGGTATAGAAATGAGGAGGAATAGCAAACAGCCAGCTGAAGGAGAGGTACCGCCAAGTAAGAGGAACATCGGGGACATCTCCCAGGAGTAAAGTGGAGCACAGATGAAAGAATAACCTTTAAATATCTGCCACCTCCTGAGAAAACCAGCACCCCATTACATAGCCAGCCTAGAAAGACCTTTGCTGTCAGCATCCTCTCCTCTCTCCTCTGTTTCAACCCTGGAGGAGCCACAGGCAGCCTAGTGAGTAAAGGAAGAGGAGCAGCAGTCAAGACAGAGAAATAAAAAAGCCAGCTACATGTCCCCTTTCTGCTACAGAAGGCAGCTGGCAGAAGCCCTGAGCAGGTGGAGGAGGGGCCCGTCGGGAGAAACTTTTAACTTCGAATATCCTTCTGAATTTTGGATCACTGCAACAGGGTGAACAAAGTAATTACTAAAAGGAGATGATTCTTATGCCTGAGATTGACTGAAAGATGGTTTACTGATATGGCTAAGGAGCTAAGCTATAAGACCTGCCCAAGACATCTTCTAGGTACAGAGGAAGAACTGGTTGCACGAATTTGAACAAGCAGTGGAGGGAGGGGGAAATAAGGTTGTTTTCTGATTGCACTCTACAAATCTTGCTTGTTCAACATACCAGTTACATACAAGTAAACATTGGACAGCTTATTCAGTGATAATCCAATTGACAGTTTTATAGTATAATGCAGTATCAGTTTTATTTTGCTATAAATTACATATTGCCTGCTCCTTCATCATTCAGACAAAAATGTTCTCAGTTCTCTTTCATCATAATGTAGTAAATTCCTGCTGCAGTAGTGTATAGGATTTATCAGTTTCTAGTTTAAAAGAACAAAAAAAGAAAAGAAAACCCCACATAGAAACAATTCAGAAATGCTTATTTTTACTTATAAATCTTCCCTAAACATAGTAAAAACAATTGATTAAGGGAGACATTGATGACTGGTGTTATAATTCAATCTCTGGGCTTTGATTATAGCATAAACCAACTGGATTTCTTCAATAGAAATATAGCACCCAAATCAATCTTGCCTCATTGGTGTCCTTTTTACTGCATATGCAATTACTCAGCTTAGAAAAAATGTCAGCTTCCACAAGCATTAATTTTTCCAGGGGATACTTAAGTGAGAAAATTCTCAAGAGAAGCAAAATAGGAATGAATGTTTGGGTTGGAAGTAGATCTCAACCAGAGGGGAAGCAGAAGTGCAATTTCCTGAGGAAGTAGCTTACCCAGTACGGAAAGTTTTATATGTTGAGTATTAGTAAAGCTAAGTTCCAGTTTCTATAGTTAAGAATTGGAAAGTTGGATGTGTATTTTACTTAGGACTTTCAACTGCAAAGCTTAGTTAAAGAAGAGGAGAGGAGAGAAGAGAGGAGAAGAGAGAGAAAGGGAGGGAAGGGGGAAGAAAGAGAGGAGGGGGGAGAAGGCCAGAGGGAAAGAGAGAGAGAGAAAAACTCTGTTTTAAATATAACTGAAAAATTTTAAGGTAGTTTCTCCAAATATAGCTGGTACTATAGTAACACAAAACTGTCTCTTTGTTCATCTTATCTTTTCTCACTTCTATGTTGACTTCAAGCTTATTCATGGTTCTGTGTAGACCGATGCAACTAGTGACTTACATTTTTTTAGCTCCAAGTTTGGGGGGAAGAGGTTGTTTCCTTCATGCTCTTTGTTCTGGGATTAGCCCTGAATAAATTGGCATGGGTCACATGCCCATTCTGAACACGTCATTGTGTCAAGTGCGTGGTCCATGGTGATTTTCCAGGCCTGCATAACATGTTTACTGTTAGGTGTGATGGGTGGAGCCAGCCTCAGACAAACTGTAGGGGCTGAAAGCTGTGTGGAGAAGGGAGTCTTCAAGCAAAATCTGAGTGCTCTTATAAGATTGAAGGAGTAAGGAAACTAGGTAGATAAAAAGAACAGATTTTACATGAGATGATTTATGTACTCTTTTAGGATTTAATCTCTGCATCTATAAAACAAGTGTTAATAATACAAACTGTATATATTTCCTGGGCTCATTATTATAAAGCTTAAATGAGATCATAGATGTAGAAGTGCATCAAAAGAAGTATTGAACTAAGAAAAATTTTTTTGTAGTAAATGAAATATTCTGCAGATCAAAACAAATTCAGGAAAACTGTCTATATGTTGAGACTAACTAAGTATTTCTTCAGTGGACAGTTTTGTGATATTTCTCACTATACACATCAGCTTTTATTGGTATTTTGTTTCCAAGGGCACAAAGACTGCGTTAAGATGACAATATATATCCAGTTGCTGTATTTATACAAATATATAATAACTATGATGTGAATAAGCAAGAATGAAATATTAGGATTAAATGAATTTCTGGGCAGTCACAAAGCAAATATCCTCTGGAGGGTGAAAAGGCTACTTCTTTTTCCTAAGGTGACAGCTTGGTGCAATTAAAAATATATGAACTTGAGATTTGAGCAGAACTGCATTTGAGGTCCTGCTTTATCATTACTTAGTTGTGAAATGGTGGACAATTGACTTAACCTCGCTGACCCTCAGTTTCTCATCAGTAGAAACGGGGATGATAACTAACATGTGGGGGTGTTAGTGAGTTCTAGAGATAATTGTGTGCCACAAGATTTTTCACATATAGGCATACCTCAAATATATTGCAGGTTCAGTTTCAGACCACTGCAATAAAGTGAATATCACAGTAAAGAGAATCATATGAATTTTTCAATTTCCCAGTGCATATAAAAGTTATGTTTATATTATACTGTAGTCTATTGAGTGTACAATAGCAGTATGTCTAAAAAATGTACATAGCTTTATTAAAAAATACTTTATTGCTAAAAATTGCTAGTGGACATCTGAGTCTTCAACTAGTTGTAATCTTTTTAATGGTTGAGGATCTTGCCTCAATTTTGATGGCTGCTGACTGAACAGAATGGTGGTTGCTGAAGGTTGGGGTGGCTGTGGCAGTTTCTTAAAATAAGACATCTTTTCATGAAAGATACGTCTGTAGAGCGTGATACTGTTTGATAGCATTTTACCCACAGTAGATCTTCTTTCAAAATTGGAGTCCATCTTCTCCAGCCCTGCTACTGCTTTATCAACCACATTTATGTAATATTCTAAATCCTTTTTTGTCACTTCAACAATGTTCACGGCATTTTCACCAGTAATAGCTTCCATCTCAAGAAACCACTTTCTTTGCTCATCCATAAGAAACAACTCTTCATTTGTTCAGGTTTGATCATGAGATTGCAGATATTCAGTCAAATCTTGGCTTCTAATTCTGGTTCTCTTGCTATTTCCACCACATCTGCATTTACTTCCTTCACTGAAGTCTTGAGACTCTCAAAGGCATCTGAGGGTTAGAATGAACTTGTTCCAAATTCTTGTTAATGCTGATATTTTGACTTCTCCCATGAATCATGAATGTTTTTAATTCATCTAGAATGGTGAATTCTTTCCAGAAGCTTTTCAATTTCTTTTGCCCAGAATCATCAGAGGAATCACTATCTATGGCAGCTATAGCCTTACAAATGTATTTCTTAAATAATAAAACTTTAAAGTTGAGATTACTCCTTAATTCATGAGCTGTAGAATTGATTTTGTGTTAGCAGGCATGAAAACAATATTAATCTCCTTGTATATCTCCATCAGAGCTCTTGAATGACTAAGTACATTGTCAATGAGCAGTAATATTTTGAAAGACATCTTTTTTTTTTTCTGAGCAGTAGGTCTCAACAGTGGGTTCAAAATATTCAGCAAACCATGCTATAAACAGATGTGCTGTCATCCAGGCTTTGTTCTTCCATTTATAAAGCAGAGGAAGATTAGCATAATTCTTAAGGGCTTTAGGATTTTTAGATGGGTGAATGAGCATTGTCTTCAACTTAAAGTCACCAGCTGCATTATCCCCTAACAAGAGAGGTAGCCTATCCTTTGAAGCTTTGAAGCCAGGCATTGACTTCTCCTCCCCAGCTGTGAAAGCCCTACATGGCATCTCTTCCACTAGAAGGCTATTTTGTCTACATTGAAAATCTGTTGTTTAGTGTAGCCACTTTCATCAGTCATCTTAGCTAGATCTGAATAACTTGCTGCAGATCATTCTACGTCAGCATTTACTCCTTTACTTTGCATTTTTATGTTATGGAGATGGCTTCTTTCCTTAAACCTCATGAACCAACCTCTGCTAGGTTCAAACTTTTCTTCTGCAGCTCTTTCACCTCTCTCAGACTTCACAGAATTGGAGAGAGTTAGGGCCTTGCTCTGGATTAGGCTTTGACTTAACAGAAGGTTGCGGTTGGTTTGATCCTCTATCCAGACCACTGAAACTTTCTCTATGTCAGCACTAAGGCTGTTTCACTTTCTTATTGTTCATATGTTCACTGTGGTAGCACTTTTAATTTCCTTTAAGAACTTTTCCTTTGCATCCACAACTTGGCTAACTGGCACATGAAGCTTCTAGCCTATCTTGACTTTTGACATGCCTTCCTCCCTTAGCTTAATCATTTCTACTTTTTGATTTAAAGTGAGAGATGTGTGACTTTTTCTTTTACTTGAACACTTAAAGGCCATTGTAGAGTTATTCGTTGGCTTAGTTTCAATATCGTTGTATCTCAGGAAAAAAGGAGGCATAATGGGGGAGAGAGAGAGAGACTAGTGAACGGCTAGTCAATGGAGAAGTCAGAATACACAAAATATTTATTGATTAAGTTTATGGTCTTATATGGGTGCAGTTCAGAGCATCCCCAAAACAATTACCATAGTAACATCAAAGATCACTGATCACTGTAACAGATATAATAATAATGAAAAAGTTTGCAGTCTTGCAAGAATTACCAAAATGTGACCCAGAGACACAAAGTGAGCACATGTTGTTAGAAAAATGGCACCTATAGACTTGCTTAATGTAGGTTTGCCACAAATCTTTAATTTGTAAAAAGCACAGTATCTGTGAGCACAGTAAAGTGAAGCACAATAAAATAAGGTGTGTCTGTGGTAGGTAAGCAACACATGGTGATTTTATTCATTTTTATTTATTATGCAGTTTTCAGTACACTCTCCTAGGAGTTCTAGATAATGAGATGATTTCAAAGGATAAGGTAACGATGTGAGACTTGAGTGGAAATGAACGGTGTTTGCTACATGACCTTTGCTGTATTTCAGGAAACCAAGGGTATGAGTCAGAGTTTGATCAAAGGAGCAGAGCCACTATAAGTGATATAGAATAAGGAATTTTTAAAATAGGGATATGGGCATGGTGGCTCACGCCTGTAATCCTAGCACTTTGGGAGGCCAAGGTGGGAGCATTGCTTGAGGTCAGGAGTTCAAGACAAGCCTGAGCAAGAGCGAGACCCCATCTCTACAAAAAATAGAAAAATTAAGGGGTGTGGTGGCCCTTGCCTGTAGTCCCTCCCAGCCATGCAGGAGGCTGAGGCAGGAGAATCGCTTGAGCCCAGGAGTTTGAGGTTGCAGTGAGCCATGATGACGCCACTGCACTCTAGCCTGGGCAACAGAGTGAGACTCTGTCTCAAAAAAATAAAAAATAAATAAATTTTTTAAATAGGGATTTTAAAATTTGCAACTCTAGGAGCTGGTGGAAACAGGCAAGGAGAAGGGCCTGAGCAAGGATCCTTGCTCTCGATGTGGGCGAGAGCAAGGATAAACGAGTCTGTGTCTGTCTCTCACTGCCCGCAACAGCTGCCATGGTGACCTGCAGTAGCAGGTGCTGGAGTGTTCACCACAAAGTTGTATACACACTGGCCAAGGACTAGGAAAGCTGAAGGAGGAGATCTGGTGGGAGCTAGAGGACCTATGGGTCTGGTTGATGTCCCACACCAACAAGGGGAGCTACCAGATCAGTGACAACATGTGAGCTGCCATAATGCCTACAGCCTGCACTGACTTTCAAGACAAAAAATATCTGCTGCTTCCCTTCTACCTTTCAAATCTTGTGTTAATTCCTCACGTCCTGGACTGACTCTGAACTATATAGGAAGGGATATCTGGGAATGATAGCTCCAGACTGGTTATGTTGATACGATACAAAGCCACAGCACCAAATAACAACTGAGAACCCAAGTATTGCACTACTAATAAAGAGGAGCTGGAGAAATGGCCATTTGTGGTTCACGTTAATGAGGCTGGAGGAGCAATTAGAAGTGCCCTCATCCTATTTTTTTAAATAAATATTTTTCTTTTAAATAATTTCAGACTTACAGAAAAGTTATGAGTTGTACAGACAACTCCATTGTGTCTTCTACCCAGATTCTGCCATTGTTACCATTTTACCAAATTTGTTTATTCTCTTTCCTTCTACATATACACACATATATGTTTACATACATATACACTACATACACATACACACATTTATTTTTTCCCTGAAACATTTGAGGCTGAATAATATACTTGGAGCACCTTTGTCCCAAAATACTTCTGCGTATGTTTCCTAAGAGCAATGACATTATCTTAAATAACCCCAATTACAACTATCAAAATCAGAAAACTAACTTTGGTACAATACTGTTATCTAATCTCCAAAACTTATTTAAATTTCACCCAAATATTGCAATAATGTCCTTTATAGCCAAAAAGTTTTTAAAAAGTCTGGTGTACATTCCAATCCAAGGCTACATGTTGAATTTAGTTGTCCCGTCTCTCTGATCTCTAATCTGGACCAGTTCTTCAGTCTGCCTTTGTCTTTCATGAACTTGGCTATTTTGAAAAGTGCAGGTGGGCAAATTTGTATATTGTCCCTCCATTTGGGTTTGTCTTATTTTTTTCTCAGAATTAGACTGAGAAATTTGTCAAGAAGAGCAAGAAGTGATGTTGTGTTCCTTTTTTTCTAATGTGGTTTTTTGGTTTTTTTATTGCTTGTTTTTTAGTGATGGGGTGTCACTATGTTGCCCAAGCTAGTCTCAAACTCCTGGGCTCAAGCAATCCTCCTACCTCAGCTTCCCAAGTAGCTGGGACTACAGGCATGTGCCACCGTGCCTGGTTAAAATGTTGTGCTCTTTCTAGTGTATTATGTGAGATGTTATCTGCCTTCCCCTCCCATTTTGAAGATGTGTATTCTTTCACCACATATGTACCAGTACTTTCATTGTTGAGGCTTTTGTTTCCTCTAGACTAGGGTTGCTAAACTTTTTCTGCAAAGAGCCAAATAGTAAATATATTTGGATTTGTAGGCCAGAAGGTCTCTGTCACAACTACTCAACCTGCTATTGTAGCATAAAAGCAACTGTAGACAATATATAACAAACATGTTTGACTGTGTTCCAATTAAACTTTATTTATGAACATTGAAATTTGAATTTCCTGTAATTTTCATGTGTCATAAAATATTATTCTTCTTTTGAGTTTTTCAATCATTTAAAAATGTAGAGGCCGGGTGCAGTGGCTCAAGCCTATAATCCTAGCAGTTTGGGAGGCTGAGGCCAGAGGATCACTTGAGCCCAGCAGTTTGAAACCAGCCTGAGCAACATAGTGCGACCCCCCACAAACACGCACACAAAAAAAATATGAAGAATTAGCCAGGCGTGGTGGCATGAGCCTGTAGTCCCAGCTACTCAGGAGGCTGAGACAGAAGGATCTCTTGAGCCCAGGAGATGGAGGTTGCAGTGAGCTATGATGATGCCACTGTACTCTAGCCTGGGCAACAAAGTTAGAACCTGTCTCAAAAAATAAAAATAAAATAAAAAATAAATAAAAATGTAGAAAAAATTATTTGCTCCTGAGTCTTACAAAAACAGGTGGCAGGGCCATACTTCGCTAACCCCTCCTCTAGACCTGGAGGTATTGTTACAAAACTGCCTTTTTCTGCCTCCCCGCTTCTATACAACATAGGTATCTCAGTTGTGAGGGCCACCTTTTCATATTTATTTGCCAGTAAATGGCCTGAAATGTGGGCAGAGAAAGCAGAGCTATTTAACTTATATTTGTAGAAACTGATTTTTCTTTATTACTCCATTTTTTTCTCCAGTTCTCTTGTATGTGAGTATAGTACTTAGAACTAATTTCATCTATTGCACATTATACAATACTATTAGTTTGATTAATTAATGCATAATACATCCTGGAGACTAATTTGTTTACTCCTAGTGGACTCATTAAGGCTTGCTCTATGAATGTGGGATTAGGTTTAAAAAGGAATCACCTTAGAATGATTGACTCACATGTCTGTTTTAAAAAGAAGAAAAATCTGACAAATGAAAATCAAGTAATCTATATCCCTCTCTTTAACCATAAAAGAGCATAAAAGGATTTCTAATGCTGTGTGCATATAAGTTGACTTCCTATGGTGATATTTTAGAGTTGCATGATTTACTTTCAAAAATTGATCATAGAAAAATCCAATTAAAGCAGTGTGCTAATATTTTCCTCCATAGGTGAATAGAGCAATGAGGACTTGCATCTCTACTTTAATTCTGCATGCCGGTGCATAATTTAAGTTTAGTATCTTGCCACCCGTGTTAACGTTATTGCCCCTCATGCTGGAATAAAGCAGCTTCTAATAAACAAGACTGCTATTAGGTGAGTCCCAGCCAGGAAGCGTTGTTAAAAGCAAAAGAACACATTTCTTAGTGACATATTTTTGTACCAGTTTCTGCCCTTTAGGAATAGTTTATGCACTCTGGTAGGATGAGATGGTGGCATAATAAACCATAATCCTCCCGATTTCAGTTTCTAATACACGTTTTTGACTGAGTACTTAGGTATTCTGACATAGCTGCCATTGGAAAATTCAGAGATGCTTAGACTTAGGCACCTCTCCCGTGCAATGTTTCTCCAAACTCTTATCTGTCACCCAATGCCTCTTCTAAGGGCTTGCCCTTCTAAAAGAGCTGAAATTCAGTTATCAGTGGGGGTTTCCGCTGCAGATGTGTGTGCCTGAGGGTTATTTCAGTAAGAACAGGTTTTTTTAATTAGAATCTTGGTGCTGCTAGTGTACTACGGAGCTGAATGTGCAGACACTTCCCCTTTCATTGAAAAATCTCTGTGGAAGGTTTGAGGCAGATCTTCACAGCTTAATTTGCAAGGGAGCAAGTGTATTGTGTTTTTATTGCTTGTGCAGCGCCTGGGTCATCTCAGAGAGTGGCAGTGGCGTAGTTTAAAAAGAGTTGTCATTATTGCCTAGCTTTGGGTATTTATGCTTTCGAAAATGTGGAGTAAACAGTTTGTGATAAATTTTCTCTGGTCCAAGGTTATTGGATCTCCTTCACTGGAGATATTTCCGTATTGAATAGGAACCCAACTGTCCTAAGCAGTTTCGATGCAATCAAGTCTGCAGGTCTGGGGTTGAAAAAGATGACCTCCATAGACAGGCTGGCCTTGGGCGAAGTTGTTAAGTAGGCAAAGTTCCCAGTTCCATTTGTCATTTCACCAGAATGCCCTCAAGCTCTTCCCTGCATCCCCAGGGTTATTCTACCCCTCACTTCATCAGGCACTTTCCAATCTTAACACTCAAAATTTACCCGGTCGGTGTTCTGTTTCCCCAGGGTCTCTGTGATTGTGTGAATTGGTTATTTAAGTGAAATCATTTTAATAACTTAATAAGTGATTATAGTTTACTCTCCTTTTCCTCCACATCCTGTTCCCTCGCCCTTCATTCACTTACCGTGTGTGCATTTTAGAAGTATCTTACCAAAACCTCAGTGCCTTTAGGTAAAGGGATAACTCCAATAGCAAGTATTTCAGGTATCATGGCAGAAGAGTGAAAGAACTATTTTGACAGGCCCTTTCTCTCTTTTAAAACCTAATTTTATAAGGAAATAGCTAATTTTCTTATTTCATAAGGAAATAGCTCCTGTGAGGAGCCCATGCTTTCTGTAATAGTATGAAAGAGCCTTCCTTTGCTGAAAAGGTTAACAAGAAATAAGGCCAACTTTCGAAATAATTGGTTGGCAGGTCTCCTTGACTCCTTGCAAATCTGTGACCAGTAAAGGGGCAGGAATGGTAAAAAGAAAAAAAAAATTAAAAAGCAGCTTATAACAAAGTTGAAAGAGAAAGAGTGGCAAGAAGCAAAAGGCAGAATAAAATAGCAACTGGATTTAGTTTGGAGAAACTGCTTTTATCAGCCCAAAAGGAAAAGATTAGCAGATTGGTTTTGTTGCTCTAATAATTGTTTTACGTGAAACACTTCCAATAAGTGGTAGACTAAAAAAGTTGTAGAACCATAGAGCTTTACTACTGGAAGGGAACAGAATCAACTTGTTCAAATCAAGTATTTCAGAGGTGAAGATTTTGAAAAACACTATATAAAACTGATTCATTCAAACGTAAGATATAGTATCTAATATAATACAGAGCATATTAGGCCCCCTAAAACGTGAAGAATAAAGTTTCAGCTTGAAATCACATGACCATAATCTTACATTGCAATGATTAGAAGCACAAAATTTGAAGTCAGATATATATTGAATCCTGTTTTACTAGTTGTGTGACCTTGGACAAGGAATGCTATTTTGCTAAACCAAGCTTTGTACTCTCGCTTATAAAATTCAGATTAAAATGTATGAGGACCAAATGATACATCTCAGTACAATGCCTGACATAATGTGGACAATCAATACAACTCTTGTTAGCACTGCTATTATTTAAAGAGCAATGTTTCCCTGGCCCCAGATAACAAGTTAGGTAGTTTTAAAGCAGAGTGAAAAGCAAAGGGAAATTATGAAAGCTCAGTCACTATATGAAAAATCTGTAATCTGCTCACATGTAGGTATACTTCAGAATTTTCTTGGTAGTGAAGTGTTTTTTTATTGTAATTATTAATTGTGACTAACTGCATTATGAAGAGGGATTACCAGTAAAGGGAAGAAAGGGGACAAATATGAGGAAGGAGGTTGCCTCTAATTAAATTAACTTTGGGTGGTTTAGGGCAGCACCCTTCAAACTAGTACATGAAGTCCTGAGTCTACACAAAGATTTTCCAATCACAGAAAGCATGGACAATTTAAAGAGATTTGATTCCCAAATCCTCAACTTTTTCTATGAATCCCTTCCTAAAACTAATCTACCCAAGATTCCTCTTGTGATCCTCCTCTATACCTAAATTTACAAAAGAAATTCAGACATCTTATCCATCCCACATTCTAAATCTTCTAATTGCATTGCTCCAAGGTGGAGAAAAAACCTTCCGGGGTGGCAAACAAAGACTCTTTCAAAATACATGTGTAATTGATGTTGAGAACCAATATGACACCCCCACCTCCATGGTCCATCTCATTGAGAGATGGACTGTCAATAAAATTTTAGTTTTTGTATCTAATAACTATTTTTCAAAACTCATGCATATTTATAAGTTTTGTTGATTATATACTAGTGCTAATTATAATGCTAAGTGAGTCCCACCAAAAGTGTTAGGCTTTAGAGCCTTAAGACCCTAAAAAAACTTTTTAAATTAATTTGAATACATATTTAATTGGGAGAGAAGTATGAAGTAAAATCTTATAATACAAGATAAATTATACAAAAGGCAAGATAATTTTCAAACAGAAATAACATTTTGAATATTTAATGCGTATATATACATATATATTCATATACGAAGATGTGTATCAAATTGCTGTGGGATTCTTATTCTTCTGGATACATTTAAAAGAACGATCTAGGCTAGGCACATTGGCTCACACCTGTAATCCCAGCACCTTGGGAAGCCAAGGTGGAAGGATTGCTTGAGGCCAGGAGTTTGAGAATAGCCTGGGCAACACAGCGAGACCCTGTCTCTACAAAAAATAATTAAAAAACAATCAGCTGGGCATAGTGGCACACACTTGTAGTCCTAGCTACTTGGGAGGCTGAGGTAGGAGGAGGTGGGAGGTTAGCTTGAGCCCAAGAATTTGAGATTATAGTAACTTATGATTGCACCACTGCACTCCAGCCTGGGCGACAGAGTGAGAACCTGTCTCAAAAAAAAAAAAAAAGAAAGAAAGATGTACAAGAATAACTAAGAATTGTCTATTTTATACCCCTTCAAATTGTAGATAACTAAAGAGCAATGTAAAATAATTCTTCTCTTTAGACATGTTAATGAATTCTACCCAGTGTATGCACACCCTTCCTTCCTCTGTAGAAGAAAGTTTGGCCTCCATTTGCATATTCATTTCAACCTTCCTAATTTACAAATATATCTGTTCTTTGGATTCTCCTTAAAACTGGTTGTAACATCATCCTGGTTTCCTCATTAACACGTTAAATGAAATCTTTATAACGTGTGTGTAAGTCTTTTACATTTTTTACAGCTGTATGAGAGTCATGCTTTTGCCTATTTTTGAAATGGCCTTTAAATAAATATAACAGTTTTATTTTTAAATGTCAATATTCATAATATCCTGGGAGTTGTATCCTTTGAAACAATTAAACTTATGATGAAAAATTTGAGATGTCAACTTAAAAATATGTATGGTCAAATTTAAATGTATATTGCTAGGTGAACGAGACCATCCAAAAAAGGTACATACTGTATGATTCAAACTATATGACATTCTGGAAAAGGTAAAAACATGGAGATAGCAAAAAGATTAGTGGTTGTCAGGGGTTAGTGAGGTGAGGAGGAAGAAGCATGGCACAGAGGATTTTCAAGGCATTGAAACTATTCTTTATTATACTATCATACAATGATGGATACATGGTAGGTACATTTGTCCAAGATGACAGCATAGAGAAGTTGCTCATACCTGTAATCCTACCTTCTTGGGAGGCAGAGGCAGGAGGATTGATTGAGGCCAGGAGTCCATGACCAGCCTGGGCAACATAGAGACCCCATCTCAAAAATAAATAAATAAATAATTTTTTTAAAAGCCCACAGCATATAAAACATCAAGAGTGAATCCTGATGTAAGCTATGGACTTTGAGCGATAACGATGGGTCAATGCAGTGCAGGGGAGAAAAAAGAAATATCTTTTCCTAACCCATCACAATATTCATGTTCAAACCCCTGTAACAAAAGGCAGACTAACAAGAGAAAACGCATACAACTTTATTTAATATAAGTTTTACATGACACAGGATCCTTCAGAAATGAAAATCCAAAGAAATGGGGAAATCTGTGTATGTTTATGGGCAGCCATGCAGAAGTATGAATGGAGGACAAAGAGTTAGGTCTAATGGTAATAAACTGGTGGGAACTTAGCAAGGCCTGTTCTTGGCATTTCTACGTGACATTCCTTCCCTCTGGGTACAGGGAAGGGTACTTGTCACACGGGGGTCTTCAGTGGAGAAAGGAGGGAGAAGTTCAGAGAGTGACCTTCCTAGTTTTCAGGCCTGCTTTGGGGAGGAAGGGAAGGTGAAAGTGGCCTTCCTGTTTCTGCCGCTTTTTTCAAATGCCATGGTGCCATTGCTTGGGACATTGTGTCCTGAACCCCCATCAGTAGGTTCATTGATTGTAACAAACGAACCATTTTGATGTGGGATGTTGATAGTAGAGGAGTCTGTGTCTGTGTGGGGACAGGCAGTATATGGGAATTCTCTGCATGTTCCACTCAATTTTGCTGTGAACCTAAAACTGCTCTAAAAAACAAAGTTTATTAACAAAACGTTAATTAAAAATGCATAGTCAAAGGTTTTTCAAAATTCTTATGGTATGCATATTACCGATGGATGACTTCTGAGATTTTACTATCCCTGAGACTTTTTCTCTCTGAAGGTGCTTTGATTTTGTTTTCCCGAGGCCTATGCCTCCCCCAGAGTCCACAGCATTGTTGTCAATCAAAAGGGATGAGCAACACAGCATGCAACCTATGCTGGGCCCAATTATCTCTGGGAATTTTAATCATGACTGGAGTGATAAAGCAGTTGGAGTCAACACATTGTAACTATGATGCAGGGTATTTCTGCTTTCCATGGTTCTTGCCCTTTCTGAGGCCTAGCTGTTCATTTCCCCCTCCCTTAAGTTAAACCAAAAAACTCCAACTGCTTCAGCTGATGCAAGACAGAAAGACAAATTGACTTCTTAGGGGACAGGTCTGAGTTTAGTTTTATCAACCTTCTGGCACTACATGCCTGGAATGTCCATGCTATTCCATGACTTAGCAGCTTAACAATGATAATTATATTTGAGTTTCTCTTGTCCTATCATGTGTTAAGAGAGAAAGTAATATCTTGAAAGGGAAGACCTGACAAAACAAAATTAAATTTAAAAAGGCTGAGTTGTGTTTTTTCTGAATTCTATTTAAAATCAGGTGGCATGGAGTATTAACCATGTTAATGGATAATTTTTACACAACCTGTCAATAGGGTAACAAGTTCTGCAGGAGATTTTTATCCTGACTTTTTATGATAAAAAATTTAAAGCATACTGAGAATTTGAAAGGATAGTACAATGAAAATGCATATCTAGTATATAAAAAGTAAACATTTGGGCATCTTTGTTTTATCTTTATTAATTTTTTTGTTGAATTATTTGAAAGCAAGTTTCAGATACCGTGACACTGTTCCTCTAAAAATTTCAACATGCATCTGCTAAGAATTAGAAGATTCTTCTCCACAACTACAATAATATTATCACAATCCTGAAATCTAATAATATTGCCTAAGAATATATAATATTTGGACCATATATGAATTTCTTTATTTGCTTCTCCCCACAATATCTTCTATAACTTTCTTCCCCCAACAATGAGTCAATCAAGATTCACACATCCTATTTGGTTGCTTTGGTTCATAATTCTTTTCAAATCTATGATATATATTTTTTTGTTTATCCTATGACATTAACTCTTTGGAAAACCCGGGCCAATTATCCTGTAGAATGTTCTATACTTTGAATTTGCCTGTTTCCTCATCAGTTATTAAACCTTCCATGTATACTTTGTATTTTCTGTAAACTGGAAGTTAGAACTAAAAGATTGTATATTCAGTTTAACATTTTAAGAATGCCAAGTAGATAATGAAGTTGTCTTCAAAACATATCACATCAGAAAGCACAGAACATCAAGTTGTCATTCCCAATTAGGGATGTGGAGATGTATCATTTGGTAAAAGTAGAGACAGCCAGATATTACCACTGCAAATTTGTGTGTGTGCGAGTGTGTGCATGTATGTGTGCCCACCCGAGCACATTGACCACAAATGCATATTTTCTCCTTGGTATTGGCAAGTAATTTTATGGAGGGATTGTCCTTATGCAAAAAGGAATACTAAAGACTCACATATTTTTACTTATTCGTGTTTTCCATCAGTTACAGTCATTTTTCTTTTTGATGGTCAAATTGTTTCAAAGTTGACTCCTGTGTCCTTTTGTTAAGTTCCCATCAGTTTGTGAGTGCTTTTTACAAATGATAGGCTATGCTCTCTTCTTCCTTTTCCTGCTTTAGACCTGATATCAGCTATTTTTTTTAAGGAACTTCAGTCCTTTGAGTGAGAAACACTTTTTTAGAAACCAGTGCTAGGTATGCTTATTGCTACCACTTTGTCATTGCTTCTAGGCTATTTCGATGAACAAAGTTGGAAAGAGATAGAGATAGATAGAGATGGAATATATATGCATATAGAGAGAGAGAGAGAAAGAGAGAGATTCTTAGCTGTATATGATATTCCTAATACAAATTTAATATTATAGGATTCTTTTCTTTAAGTTCTTTATATTTAGTTATTTTTCTCTTATGTTGAAATATTTGGTTTCTAATAATATTACCCTGTACACTTACTTGATTTATCCTACATTTCATAACTGTATCAGCAATGCTACTAAAAATAAAACCACTAACTGAAGTTTAAGACATTTTTGTAGTTCTTTTTGTCCTATATTACATAGAGTTTTATTCATTTGTTTTACTTTGTTTTTAATTTTAGGTTATTTCTCATAATTTATTTATGGTTTAATAAATAAAACCGTTTACATGGTTTGAAAGCAAAAAATATATTAAGTTCTTTTCAGAAAAATCTTGCTTTTATTCTATATCCTATGCTCTTTGTAAGGAAACATTTGTATTATTTCTTCTTTCTTTAAGCAAATGCATGCATATGTATGTTTATATTCCAGCTTCTTTAAAAATTTCATTTAATATATCCTGGAGATCATTTGCTTCAGTACATAAATACTAGTCTTCATTCTTTTTTATAGCTGTGTAATACACTCTTTGGTGGAAGTACAGTAGTTCATTAAACTAGCCCTCTAATGCTGAACATTTGGATTGATTCCAGCCTTTTGCTGTTTCAAATGATTCTGCTATGAGTAACCATTTGCCTTGGTATTTCATACCTGGATAGTTTTCTTTCTGTCCTAGATGAAATCTTTATAGTGGGAATGCTGAGTCGAGGGGTTAATGCATATGCAATTTTGTTTGATATGCCAAATTCTCCTTTATAGGAATTGTGCCATTTGCATTAATTCCAGCAATGTTATAGGGGGCCACGTTCTCCATAGCACTGCCAACAGAACATATTGTAAAACTTTTGGATTTTTGTCAATTTATTACATGAGAAATTGTATCTTTTAGTAGTTTAATTTGTATGTATCTAATTACGAATGATAGTGATAATTTTTTTCATATGCTTAAGTGTTATTTGCTTAGCTTTGTTCTGGAACTCTCTTCATATTTTCTGCCCAAATTTTTATTATAATTTTTGACCATTTTTGTCTTCATATTTAGGAGCTTTTTACATGCTAGAAGGATAAACCACTTGCCTGTAATATAATGTGCAAAGTTTTTTGTTTTTAATTAATTTGTGGTATTTTACTTTTCTTTTAAGACTTAATATATCAGTCTTGTCTTTTGATGCTACTGGATTTTGAATGCTAAAAAGCTTATCTCTAATCCTTGAAGAGTAATCCGTCTATGTTTCATCTAGTCCTTGTATTTTTAAAAATCTCTAATTAATTTCAAATTATTCTGGTGTAGAGTTTGGGATCTAGATCTGGTTTTATCCTTTTGTAAGTGACTCTCCTCCACTTGCCCCAACATTACTGATTAAAAAGCTTACTTCCCCTAGTGATTTCAGATGTCTCTGAAAACTCGTGTCACATTTCCTTATGCACTTGGGCCGATTCTTGACTTTTCTATTCTCAAATATTGCTACATGACTATTTATGGGGCATTGCCTATACGGTTTTTGAAAAAAGCATATTATAGAGGGTTCCGAATATGTTTCCATTTCTGATAAGTCTATCTTGTCCCCCCCATTACTCATCTTTTTCAGGTTTTTCTTCTAGTCATTCTTATTTGGTATATTATTTTAAACAAGGATATTACACTAAACTTGTCTAGCTCCAGATAATAAATTGCTGTATTTATTGTGATTATATTGTCTCTCTCTAACTTGGAGATAACTGACATTTTTATAATATTGATTTAACCTATCTAAAAATATGGTTTGGCCTTCCATTTGTCCATTTCTACTTTCGATCTTTTAGGAAATTTAAAAATTGTCTTTATATTTTCCTAATTTTAATCAAATTTATTCCTAGTTATTTAATCTTTAAATTTGCTACTGCACATAGGGTTTTTCTCTTCCAGTATCTCTTCTAACTGGTTATTGTTTGAAAATATATAAAGTCAACTGATAGTTTATTTTAATTATATAGCCTGCTATTTTACTGAATTCTTATTGTATTCAGTATTTTCAGGTATATTATAATCTACACAAAGATGGTTTTACATATTCTTTCCAATTTTATGCCTCTAATTGTTTTCTCTTGTCTGGCTCCACTGATAATATCTCCATCAAAATATCAAATAAGAGTGGAGATATTCAGTGTTTTTGCTATGCTCCTGTTTTGGGTGGGAAATCAGTCATTTCTTCCCTGTTAAGTAAGATGCTGCCTTTGGGCTATAGTATATATTGATTCACAGATCTATATAAATAGATGATTATTGATTGATAGATTTGCATAAATACAGTGTAATTTGAATGTTAAAGAAGCATCCATAAATTCCTCTACTAGGAAGTGATTTTGAGAATTTGTTTTTTCTGAGTATATGGAAATGATAATATGATTTTTTTCCTCAGACATCTACTGGGTTTGGGATATTTCCCCCCACTTATATGCAAGTTATAATTGGTTTGCTATGTTCATTGGCTGGGAATGCTTTTCTTTACCCTTGTTCATTGTTATGCTTTCTGAGGATTGTGAAGAATTAGAATTTAGGCAGTGATTGTTATCCTATAGTTACCTGGAATGCTTACTAGATTTCTTTTTGTTAAGTAATATGTTTATAATTTTTTTAAGAGAGACAAGTTCTTTTAGTTAATTTTCTAGATATTGAACTTATAAAGAGGTAAATCAGTTAGGTCAATTTATAAGAATATTGTGATGTTGTCTTCGTAGAAATGATGGAGTTGTGGTCTTCTTCTACCGATGAGTTCCAAAAAACTTACATTTGCCTTAGAGCTATCTCCCTCCTTCCAGTATCTCTAAAGGGTTTTCCATTCAAAGTCTCAGTATGGATAGGTTATCTCCTCCAGGAGAAAGCTTCTCTAAGCTTCCTTAGTAACTATCTCCTCAGTATTTACAGTGCCTTAGACTCTTTTCTTTCTTTTTAATTCCATTAAATACATATTCTGTCAAACAGATAGATGGAAAACTTTTAAAAAGGTCAGCATCATAAGATTAATTCTTTTTTACCTAATGTCTGTGATTTAAAACCTACATATACAGATATTTCTATATACAAGTATTAACCATATCGCTTTAAATGTAAAAGCTAACTAACACTGTCTTTTTTGAAAAGTGTTTCGCAAACAAGCCTTTGGTTAAATGTAAAATTAAAAATTTCAAGAAATTCACATACTTTATGCAAAGAATCACTGAAAATTATACACATATCTCTCTATTAAAATAATTGCTGCTTCAGTCAATTACTCCATAATTTTAAGCCAAATAATTCCATATTCCTATAAAAATCAATTTTTTACTTATACAGATAGTTCAAAAGTGTATTTAAATTTTAGAACCACTGAATTACATTCTTTATAAAAAATTTATCACTAATGAGTATTGAAAAATTGCTAAAGAACTACTCAGTATTACTGGAACATTGCTTTATTCTCTCTGACAGTCAGATTTTTTTTTTTTCTGGAAAAGGCAACATGTTTTTCATTTCTTTAAGAAGCTAACCTCTTACAACCCAGCTTCTAAACAGCCATTGGAAAATATGAGTGGCCAATTCCCATCTTCCAAAATAAACAAAACAGCTTAGAAGAGATTTTAAAAGAGTTTGAAGTTTGTGGGTTTTTTCCTTCGTAATATGAATCCAAAAATCTTCACAGAATAAATCTTGTTTTCAAGGACTAATAGAGATCATCTGTGGAAAAGAAAGAAAAGAAGCAGGAGTAAGGAGAAAGGAAAACATTTGTAGACCTGAGGCCACCCATAAACATCACTTACTATGTCTATTATTTTAGTAGATAAAAGTGGGGAAGAAGAAAGTGAACTAAAATTTATTAGCTACCTATTATGGACCTTATCACATAGTCATGTTATTTAATCTTTATAAATGCACTTTGAGAAAGACTTTCCATCTTTATGGATTAAGAAAGCAGGGGAGGCCACAGGAATTAAAGTAACTTTGTCCAAGGTGACCCAGTTGGTGACTCATCCCACTTCAAAGTCTAAATGTGCATGTTTCTTTCCTGCTTTTAAAGTTTCTTGACCTTTTAAGATGAGACCTTCCAACTTCTGTCATTTATATAGTGGCATCCCATGTTTTGCCATTACTATGTACCATTTATGTCATTATTTAGTGTTTTCCTCCCTTTTAGATCTATTCATTTTGTCAACTTTTCCTTGTCCTAAGAAGCAATAACCAAGCACAGGTATGACAGAGTAGTTGTGGTTTTTTCTTTGTGCTATAGATTATAGTAAATATATAATTTTAAATATTTGTTATATTTATTCATACATCACCTAAAACATTGTCACTGGTTTTGTGCTCACCACCTATTAGGAAACATTGTCCTGGAAAGAAATCTGCTGCTGCTACTAAGATGTTTCTCCTTAGCCTATGTTCAAGGGGACTGGTCTTTCCTTCTTATTCGGCTGCTAGCCTCCCTTGTGCTCTTCCTCTTCCAATGAAACTGTTAAGCAGGGTAAAGTAAAAGCAGGAATATTAGTAATTTAGTAGAACCCCAAGAGAGTAGAGTTGCAATGGTGAAACTTGGGAAGGTAGAATAAAGCAAGCCTTAGGCTGCAAGTAACTCAACCGTGGACAATTCTTGAGGACTTGACAGGAGGAGAATTGACCTATGACTCCTCGAAGCAAAATAAAAACATGCAGACTGTGCACTTCTCCCCCAGGTTTAAGTGAATGAGATGGCAGAGAGAATCCAGGGTTTGCTCTGGGGATCGTAAACCAGGGTCAGCCTGGTTTTGAGCATTCCACGGTATTAATGATCAGACCCTCAAAGGAGGAAAAATAAGCAAAAAATATTCACACTGAGATGGATTTAACTCTATCCACGCCATTTTAGTCTCTGACCATTGCAGTCCTGGGGAGCTGATTCAAGCCGTCCTGTCCTGTCCTTTAAGTTAAGTGACTTTTAGAGCTGGGTGCAGTGGCGTGAGCCTGTACTCCCCGCTACTCAGGAGGCTGAGGCCAGGAGTTCAAGGCTGTAGTGTGCTGTGATTGCTCCCATGAATAGCCACTGCATCTGCACGCCAGACCCTGTCTCTAAAAAAAGAAAAAAAAATTTTTTTTTAGATATTCTCTAAAATTCCCATGAAGAAAAATCCAGAAAAAGGGGATGTTAAGTTTACATCAAGCTTGTCATTGCTCCATATTTGTTACTATTCTGTTTCCCCACTCTGAGAATAGTAACAAAATCCTGAAGGGGATGGGGGAAGCACTCCTGTATTTTTCATTTATATGGCAAGGAAGTAGCCCGAGGGAATGGGGTCTTGGGAGAGTGTTGATTCAGAAACTAAGCCAGATCCAAGACTATCCTGAAAGAAAGATAGCAAAGGATATCTGGCATTAAAAGGAAAACAAATCTAGCTGAATGGCTGGGGATTGAGTGGCAAGCCAAAGGCCAAGGACTGAGAAACCCCCTGCAGGGTTTAAAATGAGGGATGTTCTAGGGTTCCTAGCAGCTTGTGTGCAAATTTGAGATTTAAATGAGTTTGAGACGGAAGGTGACATCATGGTAAAGTGCATGGGCTATGACTCCAACTGTTTGGTTTTGTATTTTAGCTCCTTCACTCACTAGGTTTGTGATCTTGGAGAGTTTAATTAATCCCCTTAACCTCAGTTTTCTCATTCTCAAAATGGGGAGATTTAAAGTCCCTAATTCCTAGGGTTCTTTTCAAGTGAGGCAATCCAGGTAAAGTGTTTGTTGGATATGTTAGCTCTTTAAAATCAGAACATTTCTATTAGATAATGTAATTCATATGGAAGTATTTTTGCCACTCTGTTTGGACTGCAGAGTCAAAAGGTCATGAATAGAAAATTGCCAGGAAGCAATAGATATTTGTGACTCTTCATAGATGGAGGAAGATTATCAAATCCCTGTTAGGATATAGACAACTTCACTCACCCATCAGTAACAGAATATGGTTGCATTAATTTTTTAGTTAGTAGTTATAGGTTTGGATTTATTCATCTCCCACTGTTTCTGAGGGCAGGCATTTTGTCTGTAGCTGCCCACAGTTCATGGTATTGTGAAAGACTGGAGCCAGTTTGAATCCTGCCAACATTGTACTTTTTAACTGCCTGGGTTAACTAGCACCAGATATTGTATTAATAATAATAGCCCTTGTTGCCTTACAGGAAAACCCTGAGACCAAATAATTAATTGTTTTTCCATCCTTATGTGTGAGTTCATAAAAAATCAAGGTACACTGTTGCTCCTTTTGCCCACCTTTAGTTGGTGAGGAGATAAAAGAGTAAGGAGAATTATTTTAGTATTGTAGCTTTGCCAACTGTAGTGGGTTAAATTTTGTCCCCCAAAATTCATATTCACCCAGAACCTCAGATTATGACCTTTTTTGGAAATAGGGTGTTTGCAGTTGTAATTAGTTAAGATGAAGTCATACTGGTTTAGGGAAGGCCCTAAATTCAATGGCTGATGTCCTTATAAGAAGAGGAGAGGATACACAGAAAGATGTACAGACAGAGAAAAGTCAGACAGAGGAGAAGGTGATGGTGCCAGATATTGGAGCAGTGCATCTACGAACCAAAGAATGCCAAGGGTTTCTAGGGGCCAGCAGAAGTTTAGAAGAGGCAAGGTCTTTCCCTAGAGCCTTCAGAGGTAGCATGAACCTGCTAACACCTTGGTACTGGACTTCCAGCCTCTAGAACTGTGAGAATAAATTTCTATTGTTATAATCTGCCAAATTTGTGGTAATTTGTTATGACAGCCCTTGGAAACTAATATAGAAATCATTACCCCTCACTCCTACATTTCACAGGTAAGGAATAAAAAATACAGCAAAGAGACATAACTTGTCAACTAACAGTTAAAACAGATTCAAAACATTCATTGTAATCTAGGTCTTGTGGCTTCCTATATAACTTACTGACTGTCAAATATCTACTAAATGCATTTAATTCCTTGAGAAATGCTGAGGTTCCATTTTTTTTTAACACATTTTGTTTTCATTGTATTGAAGTATTTCTTGTATCCAAATTATGGCTCTAATTGCTGCACCTATTATTATTTTAAAACACTTTCTACTCATTTTCCTTTATGCATATGCCATTAGAGTTAGTGAAAAGAAAACTTCAAAATATTTGTTAACACTGAAATTTTTTATATTTCCCCCAGCTATCCTCTGTCAACCCTAATACTCTGATATTTTGTCATTGTGAATCTTCCACAAGGGCAACTTCACAAGATAAGAAATAGTCTTAAAAGAGAAGTGCTTCAACCTTAAAATATAACTCTGTTGAAAAATTCTGTTTGATGACAAAGAGATTCTTAGAACATTATCCTTAGTAATCTCATTTTTAAGGGGCCAAGGTTGTTTGTTACTGCCTTTGCAAATTAGGAATAAATTGTCTTTTATTTGCTTCACAGTTTTACTTAAGGGACAGAACAATAAATCTTCAAGTAATAAAAGATAAATGTAAAAAATGCTGTCAGGGTAATTGAGTTATGCTGAGCCATAAGTATGCATTTTGACAGTAATTTAGTGGTATCCTTTCAGAAAGGCTCCAGGAATAGAAGTTCCAGGAAATAGTAACATATGTTATTTGGGTGGTAGGAGTTTGCCTTAGGTAAGCTACCATATACTCTGTGACACTAATCAGGAAAATACAAAAGCAGGCTGATTTCATGTGTAAATGTACACTGTCTTTGGGGAAAATGTGTTGTATTTCCATAATCAGCATAAGCAATGGTGCTAACATATCCAAAGGATAGCATTTATAACTCTAGTGTTTTGTGTGTATGTGTGTATGAAAAGTATATAAAGTGTCATCTTTATACTTGCATTATGTTGTTCATGAATTCTCTATAGAGTCTATCAAAATAACTCATGAATTTCCTGAAATCTTTCATTTTTATCATTTTATGTGAAATATTGTTCACAAAGAAGAATTCCTTTTGTTTCTAAGCATTCTCTCCAACATATCTTGGGAAAGGAAAGGAAGGGAATGAGTCAATGAGCAAAAAATGTGAAATAGAGGAGAGGAGGGCAAATCCATTTAGATTTAACTACTTAAACAAATACCCTATTTCCAAAAAAGGTCACAATCTAAGGTTCTGGGTGAATATGAATTTTGGGGGCCACAATTTAACCCACTACAGTTGCCAATGCTACACTACACTGGTCTTCTGAACACCAATGCAATCTGTTTTTCCTAAGCTCACAAAAAGATTCCCAGAAAATTTAAATTAATGGTAATTATCCCTGTAGTAATTTCCTAGGGCTGCCATAACAAATTACCACAAACTGAGTGACTTAAGAGAACATAAATGTATTTTTTTACAATTCTGAAAGTCAGAAGTACAAAATTATGATATAAGCAAGGTTAGTTCCTTCTGGACGCTCCAAAGGAGAATCAGTTCCATACCTCTCACCTAGCTTCCACTGGCTGCTAGCAATGTCTATCTTTTCTTGATTTGTAGGTGTATCTCCAGTCTCTGCCCCCATCTTAAAATGTCCTTCTTTGCTGTGTGTCTGTGTCTCTAACTTCCCTCTCCTTTCTTTTATAAGGACACCAATCACTGGATTTAGGGCCTCCCTAAATCCAAGGTATTCTCTTCTTGAGATCCTTAATTACATCTGTATTGACCCTATTTCTAAATAAGGTCATGTTCACAAGTACTGGGGGTTAGGACTCAGATATATATTTGGGTGGACATTACCCAATCCACTACAATCTCCTATTATTGCAAGGCAGTCATGTGCATCTATGATCAGATATGTCTTATAAAGCATCACTGGTTTATTCTAGGTTCCCACACAACCTAAATAACTTCAGGTGATATGTTCTATTCAATAGAGCATAATATTCAATAGGGCATAATAAACCAAAGAAAATTCAAGATACCTTGTTTAACTTAGGATATTATAATATTAGAAACCAGAATGCACAACTTTTAAAATATTTTATATTAAGGACAGAACACGTGTCTCCATCTCTTTGTTGCTATTTTAAATTGAGTACCTGCACTGCAATACAAGTAGGCTCAAGAGTTGATGTATTATCTAACATTCAAAGATTCATCTGGGCATCCAACTGAAAGTTCATACTCCTCTTGCCTAAATAGAGATCTCTGGACAGATAATAATATTTCCTCACATTTAGCTTGCTTTTCAGGGTTGAAGAAGGAACCTCAGCTGTCCATTCTGCTATTCATTAAAAGTAAATGGCTCTCGTAAAGAATATTAATTATAATAAACTTTTCCATTTAATAAAACTCAACCTTTCAAAATGGGACTTTGGGTGACATTGGAGAGCAGGGGTGAAGGGCATATCAGAGTGAGCAGCCTGTAACTCCAATGCTTCATTGAGAGCAGATGGCATTCAGAATCAGTCCACTTATGATCACTCCATAATAAAGATTAAAGTGGCACGTCCCCTTCCAGAGGTGTGCTTGGCAGGCTGCCAATAGTCTGAAACAAGTTCTTGGCCCACCTTGTTCCATGTTAGACTTTTTCCTCTCCATTTATCTAAATCATTTCTTATTTCTACTAATAAATCTGTCCATTAAAAAGTTAAGTTTAAAAAAACCCTCTAGTTTTATGTAGTCATATTTTTCTGTTATATGAGCCTATTAACAGTGATTGGAAATTTTTTTTATTGTTCCAGATCTTAACCTTACGATAATGTTTTGAGTCATACACATGTTTGAGCCATAGTCTGTTTCCAAGGTATATGAAATTGATAATTAGACAATGAATACAAGGCATTTTTTTCTGTGAAGCTGGCCTTGTAAGTAAAGAAATGTGGGTGTTATGATATAACAAGGTAGCAGCTGTAAGTGAAATTCTAATGCACAGCAGGGAGTCTGATACAAAGCAATTCATTCTTCTCATGAGTTGGCTGGAAGCCATTATTTCCAGGGGATAAAGTAGAACATTGTTCCAATCTATGACCACTTGTGAGTTTCCATGGACAGCCCACACAAGACCTTGGGATGATTTTACACAAAAAAATAAAATAACCAGTAGAAAATTTTTTGATGAGGTTTGTATAAGCCTAAACTCTTAAAAGCATGCAGGTGACTATCAAGTCAAAAGAATATATTTTTGAGGAATCACTTAAAACAAGTGACACAATTAACCCTAGGAGAGGCTCATTTGTTTCTCTTAGTACATGTAATGTTACACACAGATAGCTGTAATAGGCCTATCTGACAGGCCTATATGCATTTACTCAGTAACAACCCATTTCCTGTCTGTGACTATTTCTTCTCATCTTTATTAAGTATTATTTTTTAATTTTTTAAAAAATGTGATGCAGAAATATGCATCACATAAGTCATAAAGGGACAGCTGAATGGATTTTGTCAAACTGATCATACTCATGTAACCCATACACAGATCATGAAACAGTGCTACCAGAATCTCATAATTCTTTTCTGTGTCTCTTTCTGATCACCATCTCCTTCAAAAGTAACAGCTATGCTAACTTCTAACATCATAAAATTTTGTCTACTTTATATCAAATGGCATCATATATTAATAGTATACTCTTTTGTCCCTGTTTTTCTTCATTCAGAATTATGTTTGTGTGATTTACCTATATTTTTCTGTGAGGTTATAATTTCTTTATTCTCATTGATGCATAGTATTACATTGTGAGAATATGGCACATTTTATTTATTAACTCTACTGATGATAGATTTTGGATGGTTTTTATTTTGAGGAAATTATTAATAGAATTTCTAAGAACAATCTAGTGCATGTGTTTTGGTGATTATTTGTACACATTCCTGTTGAGTATATATATGTGTGTGTGTGTATATATCTCATAGAGTAGAATTTCAGAAACTTTTCCTAAATTTCTGTTTACTTTTTGTAGAAACCAGGTATAACTTTACCATGGTTTCTTTTATTGCCTGTATTTATGTGAATATATGATATTTATTCTTGTTGATCCTTACACTTACTTGGAGAGCTGATACTTTTCATGATGAAACTTAAAATTATCATCCACAAAGGTGATTGCCCCAAGAGTTATTGTGAAGATGAATTTTGATCTTTCCATTGAATATTGATTATTACAGTTATGATTGCTCATTTTATCTCCTTAATTACTCTCAAATCCTTTCCTTCTCTGTTACCCGATGGCTAAGCCTTTAGTTCAGACTCTTATATCTTATCTATACTACATATTAGCTACTTAACTCGTTCAGCTGTTTACTGCCACTAACATCCCCATCAAATCCACACTAACATCCCCACTGTGGGTCTGATGGTCAATACTAAATAAATCTGTCTCACTTCTGTAAGAGTTAGGCTTATTAAAATTGAGTCATAATATTATTGTTTCAAAATCTTCAATGTTATGTCACATACAAGACTTTTTCCCATCAAGCTCCTGCTTTCATATGTAGTCTGTATTCTATTTATCTGCTCCTGTCCCAGCCCAGTCATACTTTATGGGCTCCAACTTGCTCTTTATACCTTCTTGCCTTTAACATTGTTCTTTATCTCATAGGTTGGGTACAACAGATATTGATCATTCTATCCTCTGTGATACTGAAGAAAATTATAAGTTTATACATTTTTATATTGCTATATGTGACATCATAAAATTGATTTGTTTTTCCCTATTAGACTAAAAAAATACACTGTGGGCAAGGACTATCTTCATTTTAGACCTTGAATATCTTGCATAGTCTTTGACACATGGTATGCGCTCATGGATAAAGCTAAAAACAATATTGACTGATACTTCCCTTTTGTACTTGAGTTGATTGTTTCCTATTTTTCCTTACCATAAATGTCATGTACATTCAACTCAGCTGTTGATATTCAAAATAAAATTCTTAACCAGGATTGATTATTGATATTTCTTCATATCTTACATTAACTGTGGTGTGCTTTTACTCTTGAAACCAACTAAGCTGGAAGTACTGTCCTCACCAGGAGAGTGAGGCATTAACCAGGTTTCCAGAGGGCACAAAGTTATGTTTATATGATATTCTAGTTCTCCAAATGTCAGATTTTAGTCAGGGTAGGAAATGCCAGCTCCACATTATTGATCAAAATCTTTACAAAATGCAAGGTCTCCCTTCTACAAGCTGGTCAGTGACCTCACCTCCCTCCAGGCTGATTGCCAATGCATGGCACTTTGCTGACTCTGCAGAGAGGCATCTAGAATGTTCCTGTAACTGTAAGATAAATTATGTTTCTATTCTAGATGTGCATTTTTAAAATTCTTAGCATAGAGTCATATGCCATGTTCATTTCCCTCAGTTTTCTTTTTACTTCTTGAAAACTGAACAGCGCATGTATCAAGTGTGTTAAGTTGATGATTTCACTTGCTGTTATAAAGTACCTGTAGTGCTTATCTCATCAAGCCCCAGGGCCTGAATTTACTTCACAGGATTGTAAGCACTGGAGGTTTAACTGGTGCATGTGCAAAGTGTTTGTCTTAAACTTTAAAAATCCTGAACTCCTGTTCTTTTCTGTAGCTATCAATCCTAAATTACAACTTCAGTTTTATGACATTGAGAAAGGGCTGTTGTAAAATGCAATTGTTGTACAGGTTTTATACTTTCTACAATGAAAAGGAAAAATGTGTGTACTAACCTTCAATAAACATTTAGAAGATTATATTGAAGGCTCTCCAGATCTGGTAGATATCTGTCAGAAGTATTGCTGAGTCTACAACCTGCAAGAGAGAACTAATATGACTGGCACATTTTGTTTCTTAGTTTCAAAACCCAGGTAAAGATTTTTCCCGAAAGACAAACACACCACCACAGACGTAAAGTAAGCCTAAAGAGATTTCTGACTCATGGTACAAAGATGTAGGAATAAAATAAGAGATCATATCATCACATTATGATTCAGAAAATAAATATCATCTCTATTCAAGCATTTGAAGTTCAGAGCTTCACAAAACACATTTGACTCTTGTCTAGACTGCTAGGAAGTTTTCACTGGCCAAGACTATAACTCACATTCTTTTTGTGGTTCGCAGAGCAAGATCTTTTGTCATTTATCTGAAAGTCTTCAATTCTTCCTTAGAACTACATAAACAATCCCCATAATCAAATAAAGAAGGAATATAGTGCAGCCCAAATTGACAGATAAACTATTCATTGTGACTATGGATCCTGCAAAATCTTATTGGTAGGTTTATAGCAGTAAATTACAAAGTTGTGCCAGGTCCAAGGCAGGGCAGCTGCTGTTGCTGTCCGTGGTACTGAACTATTATCTTAAAAGTACCTGGCAATTCTTATTCTCCTAACTTTGGCCCATGAGAGCCATCTGCCCAGCATCTCCAGAATTCTGAACCAAATGAATAAAGAAGTGGTAGAGGTATGGAAAGGAGGAATTTGGAAAAGGAGACAAATGTAAGAAGCCATTGGAAATGCACAACTTCTGAGAAGAGAAAAAAGACAAAAACATTTTTCTTTTAAAGTGATATACAACCTTTTAGTCTCAGGGAAACAAACTACCTTTGACTGACTTTGTCCACCACATGAGGGATGGCTGCATAAAGGCAAGAAAAATGTGTAATAAGCAATACCATTTAAAAATTTTATCAGCAGAAAAAAAAAGTTCTAGAGTGCAAAAAAGGGACATTTCCTCTAGCATACAGATATCACTTTTTTTTTTTAATGGGGTCTCACTCTGTCATCCAGGCTGGAGTACAGTGGTGCAATCACAGCTCACTGCAGCCTCGATCGCCTGGGCTCAAGCCATCCTCCCAGCTCAGCCTCTTGAGTAGCTGAGTAGTAGAGGTACCCACCGCCACCCCCGGCTAATTTTTCTTATTTTTTGTAGAGACAGGGGGCCTTGTCCAGGCTGATCTTGAACTCCTGGCCTCAAGCAATCCTCCCGCCTCGGCCTCCCAAAGAGCTGGGATTACAGGTGTCAGGCACCGTGCCCAGCTGAGATATCACTACTGAAGTGACACTTAAATATTTTTTTTTCTTCTTTTCATATATTGAAAACACATTTTCAATTGTCATACTGTAGTAAAAAGTTGTATATGTTCCAAAATGGGCACAGTTAATTTCATGCGCCTTTTGACAGTTTTATCGTGTTTCTTACTGTTATAGGTGTTCTTCTCTCTCTGGTAATTTTAATGAGTATGCTCCCCTCCATTGACAACTGCTTATGTTTGTGGAGCATATAAACCTGACTAATATTCAGAATTATCATTACAACCCAAGGAGGGATTGGGTAAAGATATTTCTTTTTGCTTTATATCTTTAACTTTGCAAAAAAATGTAGAGAAATCAGAATAAAAATATTTATAATTGCAGATTTCTGGAGATTTTAGATGATTTGGGATCTGTTTTGGATAACCAAAGGATTGTTTGACAGGGGTTTCTTATCTATGAAGTGAGTCAATTCATCCTTTTTCTCTTTAAATCTAGTCTCTTCTAGAAGTACCTCATTGTCTGAAGCAGCTGTTTCTGAAATAGCCTTGCTTTTGTATGTTGAAAGACAACCCTAGTAATATGCCTTGGTTTGGGTTGGCACCTTGTGTTTGTAAGTTTTAACATATTGTGCATACATGATCTCACTGAATATTCCCAACTAGATTGTAAATTAATTAATTTAATTTCCTTACCATTGAACAGATAAAGAAATGGAATTTAGAAAGATCAAGTGACTTGCTCTGGGTCACTAAGCTAATTCTTGACAGATCTGAAATTAGAAATTAACTCAGGTAAGTCCAGAGTTTGCTTCACAATTCCAGAAAATGAGGCTATCTTTAGTGTTTCACATGTATGAAAGTGGAATGAACTGTCATGACTCACTTAGTTGATGGAGGCTAACAATTAAGTTATGAGATTTTCTTACATGGCAGTTTTAAAGAGCAGTCTTCTCAGTTGTTATGAGTTAGCATCCCTTTATTTATGATTTCTGGTAATGGCCCAGGAAATAAGCATATTCCTTAAAATGATCTAAACTTCTGTTCTCTGATTTTAATTTTCTTTTGTACATTGTTTTTTTTCCCCCCACAAATAAGTAATAAGATCCTCCTTTATATTGGATAGCATCTTTTTACATGTCTAAAATATTTCCACATCAATGTTTATTTTGGGGCATTCTAAAATGTTTATTTGGGGACTTTCTAATTATTACATAAAATAAAGTGGTCATAATTTTCTCAGTTTTTATAGATACAGTCTCTGAATCTCATATAAGTTCAATAATTTCTGAAGTTTACAGAGGTCAGAGATGACTGAAGCAGGATAGCAATTGGGGTGTCTTAAGTCTAGGCTGGGAACTTTACCCTTTGGCTCCTTTAGATCAGTAATTCTCAAAGCAGGTAGTGAGTATTTTGCCTTACAGGGGACATTTGGCAATGTCTGGAGACATTTGTGGTTGTTGAAACTGGGAGTGCAGTTAGTGCTACTGGCAACTAATCAGTAGAGGCCAGGGATGCTGCTAGACATCCTACAATACACAGGACAGCCCCCCACCCCAAAGAATGATCTAACCCAAAATGTCAATAGTGCCCAGTTTGAAAAGTCCTGCCTTAAAAAAAAATCTGTTGGCTGGGCATAGTGGCTCATGCCTGTAATCTCAGCACTTTGGGAGGCCAAGATGGTAGGATTGCTTGAGGCTAGGAGTTTGAAACCAGCCTGGGAAACATATCAAGACCCTATCTCTACAAAAAACAAAAAAAGAGCCAGGTGTGCTGCTGTGCTCCTGTAGTCCTAGCTGCTTGGGAGGCTGAGCCAGGAGGATTGCTGGAGCCCAGGAGTTGGAGGCTGCAGTGAAGTGTGATGACACCACTGCACTCCAGCCTGGGAGACCAAGGGAGACTCTGTCTGAAAAAAAAAAATCTGTCAATATTCCCTCTCTTTTCTTTTTTCCCCTACATATACTAATGAGTAAAATACTGATTTAAGTTTGTCAAGTTGAATATTTGAACCCAATCAACTAAAGACCAAAATTATTAGATAGCAAAATGAAAAGCACTCAGATTTTGAAGTTAGTTAAAACTAATTCTGCTAAGTAATATGTTCTACTTGGACAGGCCACTTGACCTCTCTGTGCCTTAGTTTCCTCTGGTATAAAATAAGGATAATAATTCCTACCTTACAGGATTTTTGATAGGATTAGAAATTCTTATTCTTATTCTTATTATTTTCTCTCTTTCTTTTCTAAGCCTCTATATCACTTCTATTGTCAGGTTTAGTCTTGTGCTGTGTTCTCGGTTCTTGGTGCGTTCATGGCCAAAGAATGACCAGACACACCAAAGTAAGGCAAGCATGAGGTGAAATTTATTGAGGGGGAGCAAGATAGGATTACAGAGCAAGAGCAAGACATAGGTTTACAGAGCATGATACATACGCCACAGATGACAACAGGATCCCTTGTTGCAGCAGAAAAATAGCAAGGGGAAAGGGTACAAAAAGGGCCTGGTTATGGTCTGTGTCTTGTTTTATAGTGCCCAGATTGGGACCTCTCTGATGGCTCAGATGTCACCATGGAACCACTGTGATTGGACAGTTGGGTGTTGTATCACCTGAGACTTACTATGCATGCAGATCTCACATGAGCCTCTCTGAAAGCCCATTTGGAGGGGGGAATGAATCACAGCAGCACCCACTTTTGTCCCTAGGAGACCTGGATTCCTCACTAACTACCTAATATTATCTTTTTGTCCATAAGGTGTTTCCTGTATGCACACCATACCTCATTTTGGTGATCTACAGATTTGGTCCATTCTCTGGACTTTGCTACCATTAATGTGACCTGTCCAGTAAATCACCTTTTACTGGTAGATACACACAGCAGTAAGAGCCTGCCTCTTTCAGTCAGTGCCTGGTGTGGGGAGCTTCATGAGGATTCTCTTGCATAAGGAGCATAATTGACAGAAATTATGATTTATTGATTCACTACACCCGTATTTGTCTACCTCAGAATTAGAATAAGCTTAGGGTGTATCAAGTAGTCTTCATTAAAGCCTCAAAAGGAGATTGCAAAACTATACAGGGAAGAGAAGTGTAACAATTAGTTACACTTGGGTTCAATGCCATTTGTATCTAATTCTAACTATTTATTTCTATACCTCACTTAATGTTTCTGAGCCTCAGTTATCTTTTCCATAAAACAGGGCTGTCCTCAGAATGAAAACAAATAATACATGTAACATACTCCTAGCTATATGCTTAACAAATGGTAGCTAATTATTTACTGAAATTTATAAGTGTCATGTACATGCATTATACTTCACTTGTGAATTCTAACTACGCAACATGAAATTCACTCAAGGTCAACCCCAGTACATTAAACTGACAAACAAACTTAAAAGCACGATATCCACAAATATTTTTGTACTTACCTTTGTATGTGCAACTTTTTTTTCCTGAAACCACCAAATTGTTGTAGAAACCACAAGGGAGTTTCGGCCTAGGTCCAATTGCTGGTCACACAAAGATCCAATTATTGAGACAACAAGGATTGCCAAGGAAGAAAGGAATTTTTTAATAAGAAAGATGTCTTGTCAGGAGAATGGGAGAAGCTGCCTCAAATCCATCTTTCTGACTAATGGAGATCATGGGATTTTAAAGGAGGGACCATGTGCCTTGGAGCAGATCCTAGTGTAACTAATAAGGGGCTACATGCACTGGGCAGGTTGTGGGGGTTGGTGAATCTTGGCATCAGGAAGTCTGGCCAGAGGCTTTCAGTATCTCAGCTCTTTTGTCTTGCAGAAAATCCACCATTTCTGGGAAACAACTCAAAAGGTCAAATAGTTTGTTAAGGGAGAGGATTATAAAAAAACATATAGGAGTCGTTGAAATCTGCTCACAGAGCTGGTTGCAAAATTACCATGATGTTATCATCTGACATAGTGTTTGTTCTATTTTAAGGAAATCTTAACTTACTTCTGGCTATTGCAATCTAAAATTCAGTAGTTTACTTTGGTTCTAGGGCAGCACTGTTCCTTTTAGTAGCTCAGATACTTTGGGGCTTTGAAGTGATGAGCATTGAGCAGATTGTAGTGATATGACCATTAGAAAAAAACGAGGCCCATTCCGAAAAAAGGAGACATAAGAAAAAAAATTCTTCTCTAATTTCAAAGCCTCTTCTAATGGTTTCCTCTCCTAACTTTATCAAAACTTGCTTTCTATGAGAGAATGGGGGGGAGGAATACATATTAAGTAGAAGTGAAAGAATTACGTTTGCCTCTATGACCTTGATTCTTAATTCAGCAATGTTTGTCATGAGGGACCCTGTCTTCTTCAATTTCTTAAGCATTTAGTAGAGCATCATCACAACTGAACCCAGCATGGACAGATCAGATGAATAGTGCAATTGTAACTGGCTCTATGAACAAACTTCAATGACCCATGTATGTTTTTTTTACAATCCTCTCCCTTAACTACTTGACTTTTTGAGTTCTTTCCCAGAAATGGTGAATTTTCTGCAAGAAAAAGGAGTTGAGATTCTGAAGGCCCCTGGGCAGACTTCCTGAGGCCAAGACTCACCTGCCCCAGTGCTCATTGCCCCTTGTTAATTGCACCACAACCTGCCCCAAGGCATGTGGCCCCTTCTTAAGAAGCCCATGATCTCCGTGAGTCCAGGAGACAGATTTGAGGCAGCTTCTCTGGTTCTCCTGACAAGACATCTTTTGTATTAAAAAATTCCCTTTTTCCTTGGCAATCCTTGTTGTCTCAATAATTGGATCTTTGTGTGACAAGCAACTGGGCCAGGCCGAAACCCCCCTTGTGGTTTCAACAATGCAATGACATAAATGCTACATATCCTAGAGAAAAAGAGGAGACAAAATATCTCAACACAAAGATATTCCAAAATATGTCAATATAATTCCTTAAAACATAAGGAAATAAAGGAGATTATAAGAACATGAGGAAGAAATACTAACTAGAACAGCTTAAAATTCATGCACTTACTACTTTAGTGTGGAGAAGAAGCCATTCCCAATTCTAAATCATTATTCCTTCTTTTAAACCACCTAAACACTTGTGTCATTTGGAATACTTGGGCCATCAGATCTCCAACTTAAGCTTCTGTTCACTTGTTCCTCTTTTTATTGATGTATTCATTCATTCAATAAATATTTTTTGAGCAGTTAAGGACTTGGGTAAAACAATGATTTTTTAAAAATGATCAAGTGAGTATGAAACTTAAAATTTAGTGAAGGAGTCGTAAAAAACAAGTAAATAAGTGAGATAAATTATAAATAGATGTATTGGTAAGAAGGAAAGAGTGTGAAATAGGGTAACAGGAACATAGTTTAAATAGAGAGATCAGGGAAGATTCCACTGAAGAGGTGATAATTATGCTGCGGGGTGTGTGTGTGGGTGTGTGTGTGTGTGTTGGGATGGGATGCGGGGAAAGAAAGTGGAAGAGTATTTCAAATTAAACAATAGCATTTGAAAGCTTCAGGCCTGTATTATGTCCACCATTTTCTCAAAACTTTGTTAGAAGCATTGGGGATTAATATGATAAATTAAGAGCTATCTTTTCATTACACAATGCATTCATGCAGTTAAGGTACCTACCAAAGGCCTGTTTTCTAATGCTATTACTCCATACAGTGATTCTTGGATGAACTGTAGGCCCTTTGATCACATGGTGGGAGGCATTTCTTGAATCTTGTTCTTTATATAAATTATGCCTTCCAGTTTCCTTCTAACAACCCAAAGATAGCTACCAAATTCACTTAGAGCAGCCTAAGTATTAGTATAATATCTAGCACATTTAACATTGTAGCTTAGGGAGCATCGACTTATTTTTAAAGATAAATATAAATATATGTTCTTTTTTTCATGCATTATCTTCTCTTTAAGGAAGAATAAAGAGACATCTTTGGATTTCTTTCTTGACTTGTCTGCTAATCTCTTTAGCTTTCACTCACACACCCTCTACCTGCACCCCTCCTCTCGTCAGTTACCTCTCCCACCCCTTGCTCACTTTGTACATATATCTTATAAAACTGCTTGGTAATGGCATTACTAGTAGCTTATTCGTTCGCCTCTAGACTGTGAGCTCCTTGCAAGCAGCCACTATGACGACTCTGCATCTCAAAACCTAGCGTGGTGTCCACATTAGAACAGGACTCAGTAAATATTTGCTTAATGAATGAAATGAATCAACGAGTAAGTGTTGAGCTAATAGACTTTGGCAAAGGCTTGGAAGAAACCATTCTAAATGTATGAATCTCAGAATAATTTTCTAAACTAAATCAAAGAAAATATTCATATAAAAATACATGGCAAATTTAAATTAAAAAACTTAAACATTGACCTTACTTCACTAAAAAAAAAAAAGAGTTTGGTCAAAACCCTTCGAACTTGAATTGAAAGTACTGTGCTATAACTTTTCCTAAGTTAAAAATGATTTCTCCTCTCTTTGATTTTTTTGTACTATCTCTGTGGACTTTCACCTTGTAATGGCAGAAGATCTTTTGTTTCCTCATCTGAAGATGAAAAACAGTGGAAGGATCTGAAGAAATAGGTTAGAAATATTTATCCATCTCTTTCATGAAATGCCCCTAAAAAGCAGAGCAAAATGGGAAGGAAAGATGGAATCGGGGCTCAAGATGGGAAAGGAGGGAGAGAATCGGTCTGTCACAAGTTTATACTTTATCTGGGAGTTCCTTTTTCATGAATGGAAATGTTTCTATACAACGTGTCCATTTTTCTTTTAATATTTTCTCAAATCTTCGAGTAAAACTGACTTTCTAGGAACACGCGATGTTTTTCTTCCGTGGCTTCACACACCCTCTGGCATCCTGTCTCATTCCGCTTCCTTCCCACTACTTTGAGAAGTTTGTGTATAAGACTGCAGGCACATGAGTACAATTTTGCTAGGAGGTAGGTATGTCAGAATCTAAAGAAAGTCTTTCCCAGAAAATAGAATGGACCATAAAAAAAAAAAAGAAAAAAGAAAATGAAAAAGAAAGTCTTATATGGTGAAGGCATGAACCAGCAAAAGAATGCAAATATGAGGGGCTAAAGAGCCAAAAATGACCGTCTTGTCTTTTGTCCAGAAGCTTCCAGATATTTCCAGGTGTTTTCAGGTGGATAGTATGTTTTCTCCAAGTGCTGAAGTGCAGGCATTAAGAGTATTATCAATGAAGGCTATTTTTCATTGTTTTTGATTGCTGTAGGAGAACACACAAGCCTACAGCTAAGATTCATTGAGGAGCCATTCCCTTCCTCAGGGAGCTGTTATTTCAATAAAAACAATGGAATCAGTTAGCATAGGTAATAAAATAATTATAGTAATTTATTTTGGCTATTAAATGTTGCATCCCCTTAGCTAATCATCCACTTCAAGCTATTATTCAAAGTGTTCTGCTCTTTTTGCCTTTAAGTTAAACATCCTGAATTTCTATGCACTGATAAATCCAAATCTAATAAATTCCTGATGTGTTTCCTTGTGCTGTAACTACTGACAACTCTCTCTATCTTGTTAATTCAATGTTACTCAACACCAGTAAAAGATGTTTTCTAATGCAATATAAAAGCAAGGAATTACTTGTTGCCTAACTTTGTACCAAGTTACAAGTATATTTAGCTTTCATTACTTTATGAGTACAGAGCAGTATGTGTTTATAAACAAGGAAGTATTTGAAAAGATTTTAATCATGAGCCTTTAGAGAGCTGTACTTCCTAAAACGACCCCAATCATCTCCTGCCAACATGTAGTCCATGAAAGGATACCGTTCAGGATTCAAAGAGCCTAATAACGCTTCACCATATGACAGAGTCAGGTTTCTAATTAATTTCATTTCTCTTCAGTTTCAAATCCGTTTCATTTTGATAAGGTCTAAACCAGGCATATCAAATCATCTGAAGGGTACAGAGTTGTTTTCCTGTTTTACAGGTACATTATGTGAATTGTTCAGAGGGAAACCAAACTGGCATTCCTGATTCTCATTTTCAGACTCCAGGTCATTAAACAAAAGAAACAGCAGAAATAATTTTAAATGATTCCCATGGAGATTGCATAGTCAGGGTTTAAAACGCAGTACATCTTTGTACCACTATCAGTGCACTTTAAAGGAAACATTTCATTTTTTAACTTTTTCCATCCTTCTTACTTTTCTGAATGCACCAAATAAAACAATATAAGTTTGACTTTAATTTAAAAAAAATACAATTGCTGAAAAAACTTGTTCTTTAGCATGGGTTCCAGAAATAATTCCTAACCAAAAATATAACATACCTGAGAACTTCATTAGCTATATTTGACTTTTAAACATTGTTTTTGAGTTTGTGAGTTTCAGATCATTAAAAAGTGTCTAAATAACTAATGACATTTTTGGTCCTAAAGTTTTAGAATCAGAAATTTTGAGACATTTCTTTCCAAATGGATCATTTTTCACTGACACTCTACTTACAAAAAATATTCTAAAGATATGAATTAAAAAACCTTCTTATTGAATAATATGGTTTTCTAGTTGAAATTGAAAACATGTTTATTGGTTTTGACTCCAGCAAAAGTTATATACCATCCACTTGTGAACATCTGAAACTTTGTTTAGGTAAGAGAAATAGAAACCTCCACCAGAGGTAGGATTTTTTGAAATACTGTGGCATAGTGCCCCTGACATAATGGGGCTTTTTTTTTTTTTTTTTTTTTTTTTAGAGGCAGGGTCTCACTCTTGCTCAGGCTGGTCTCGAACTCCTGAGCTCAAGTGATCCTCCTGCTTCGGCCTCCCAGAGTGCTAGGATTACAGGCATGAGCCACCGCGCCCGGCCCATAATGGGGCTTTTTAATAAACGAATACACACACACACTCCCCTTCCCCCCAAATGCCCATTGAAACAGATTGATTCTACTTCCTGAGTTGTATTGGTATTTATAGGACATTAGAATACATTGTACTTGGCATTATCTGTAATTCATTATAGCAGGAAGAAAGCGTCCTGTAAGTTTTGGATAACTGCACTTGTTAAATCAAACAAACTACAGAGTCAGTGTCCTGCCTTCCTCTGAACGCTCTGAACATCAGTTATTCATGGTGGTGAAAACCAGAACTTGGGCTGGGTGCAGTGGCTCACAAGTGTAATCCTAGCACTTTGGGAGGCCCAGGTGGGAGGGTCTCTTGAGGCCAGGAGTTCAAGACCAGTTTGAGCAACATAGCGAGACCCTGTCTCTACAAAAAGTTAAAAAAATAAAATTTGTCAGGCTTGGTGGTGCACACCTATAGTCCTAGCTGTTCAGGAGGCTGAGACAGGAGGATAACTTGAGCCTAGGAGTTTGAGGCTGCACTGAGCTATGATCACACCACTGCATTCCAGCCTGGGCCACAGAATGAGAACCTGTCTTTACAAAACAAAACCAAAAACAGAACTTATAGAACATCACTGCAAGTTTCTTCAGGGCTTTCTGAAAGTTGTGTTTATTATGCTTTTATTTTAATAAAATAAAATAAATAGTTAATACAAATTTTTTTAAAAAGATGGATTTTGTATGGTAACCAGAACGGCCTTTATTGAAATGTGATTTGAGGATAATTTTTTCTCAAGCTTAAGCTGTTGCAGATGACACAACTGAGCATCCCTCTAGAAAGGCTACTGACATGAGGGGAATGAGGAGGGAGATGGAGATTAGGAAGAAGGTCGTTATGACAGACATGGTGGAGGTGGGAGGGGCTGGACGGGGACAAGAGGTTATATGCACACATCCTCCCATTAGATATAAAAACCACTCCTCCAAGTCAGCACCAGAGTTAAGGGTGAAAACTTTCTCTAAGCACTACAAATTTCACTCCCCCCGCCCCACTCTCTTAAAAAAAAATCATTTCAATTTCCTCTGTCTGATTTCTCCTATGTCCCTCATCCCTTTATGGATAGCTTTGGTAATAGCTATTAACCACGCCAGAAAATATTATACTAAATTGATAGTGGTTTTGAATGAATGATCTTTCCCAACTCGTGAATACATTCTACTAGAAGGGAATATTTTTTTAAGGTTTTATGGACCCAGTTGCTGAATTAGAATTGGTTTATTGGAAAAACCATTTGAATTAGCTTCTTTTGTTTAAAAAGTTATGTGTGGAATAGCTGGGAGCCAGGAAATGATTTCACAAAGGAAATATAAATGCATTGTGATGAATTTAAGTAGTACAAAGAATACAAAAAGCTTTGCATGTAAATTGACTTTATAAATTAGATACCATAAGCTGGTAATAGAACATAGTAATACCCATGGACAAATTCCAGTCAACATAAAATTTGAGCTCTTTGAAGATACAGCCAAATCTGTTCTCTTAGAAGTAACAGAAATTTTCTGCCAGTGATGGACTTAACACAGTGGATAACCTTTTCATTAGACAATTATGTGTTTCAGCCCACAGGATATTCAGTGTATATTTTTGTTGTACTTTTTCAGATGTCAGTGACCCCATTTTATAAAATTTAAGTCATACTGAGGTTTTAAACATCTAAAGAAAATCAATAGATGAGACATTGAAGACTATTATATATCAACTGAAAATATTTTTTATGCTTTCTTTTAAAGAAATTATTCCTCAAAGCTCCACCTAAACATCAAAAAAAAGTCATTGAAAAACCTAGGTGATAATTACCCGTGTCTTGGATTTTTCTATAAAGCGCTTTTGTATTTTTGCAGCATTTGAAGTTTTAATCCACTTGGTACAATACCCTAGGAAAGGAGGCAAGGCGTGTAAAACCACGTTAATCCATTGAATGATGTTAAAAAAAAAAAAAAAGGAAAAAAGGTATTACTCTAAGTTGGGCTTTATTATCATCACAATCAATAGAAACAAATTTGTACTCACAGTTCACTTTAAGTGACAGTAATTAAAAAGAAAATGGTGTGTAATTAATGTGTAATTAAATTGCAATTCCTAATTAGTTTATTTGGGCTATTAGGAACTTATCATTTAAGCTTTCAAGAGAATCTAGTAGATTTTGTCTGAGTCTGACTTAAAATATGTCTAAACAGGAGAGTTCTGCGTTCTTTTAGAGAGTGGATACCAGAACACCGAGTAAAAATTATAGACATGGATTATAAATTAAATTAGAACATTAAAAAAATGGACCCACCTGAAGCTGAAATGGGCAGCCTGCCATAGATAAATGATCCTCAGCATCAGAGATAAGCAAGGAGAGGGGGGATAAGCAATACGCTGACCATTTGTAGGCGGGCTCTGGAATGCATAGGAGGAAATTTGGAGGAGACTTCAAGGCTGCTTCAGTCATAAACTGCTGCTGTTGTATGGTTCTAATAACTGTCTCCGGGATACGAGTATTGGACCGGGAGCTCCCAGGCATGTTCTGTATTACCTGAATGTGCTTCTCACGATACTCACTAAAGTTAAATGAAGATGTTTCTGTGTCTACCTCTAACATAAAGCAGCCCATGTGTTTATTCCCACTATCTTCATGAAAAGAGAAGAAAGAAAGCTGAGATGATTTTAAGGGTAACATTTGTATTTCATTTTATAAACAGGCCCATTTTAAAATCAGGCGCATTTCATAAACAGGGAAACTTCCCACAGCAGATAGGAGCAGAGGGCTGTCACATTATAAAGGGCTCTTGAGTAAACGTCTCTGACTTGGCCCTGCGTCTTAGGAACAGGGCATTCCACCTTCTCAGTATTGTACCAAAATCCTCTAATCAGAGAGCCATGCAGTGTCTTAATACATTAATATCAGAATTTTATTTCAATTAATTTACTGACGATGTCTGTACTGAAGATGCAATATGGGCACACAGTAACAGAAAAGCTTGATTATAGAGAGGCATTGGTGAGAAAATGCCAGCAAACCCCAGATCTCCTAAGGAGGAATAGCCTTGCAATCTTGGGAAGGATTAGAATAATAGGTTTAAGGGATCCCAAGTGAGGGAAGTGTATTAGGACTCTGCCTTGACTGGTAAAGCATGGCCATCACAAATTGTCACAGTCTCCAAGACCTTTCAGTTAGCTATTCTTCAAAAGTATATCTACTTTTGTTGTAAGATAATTGAGAATAAGAAGATGAGTGTTTTTTGTTGTTTTGTTTTAGTTTTAGGTTTTTGTTTTGTTTTCTTTTGTTGTTGACTATGAGGTAGAATTAAAATAGGAGCTAGAACATGCCAAGCCATAGAATGCTGGATAAAACTGAAGCAGGAAGGCTCTGATACATCCAGAAAACAGGATTTAATGGATTGTCACAACGGGTTAATAGCACATGAAGGAATTGGCTCCAACAATGTCCCCCTTTTATGTTACTCTACTCAGAATTCACATGTCCAAGAGACTCAGCGTGACGAGTCTTGGGTCTTGAGTTTATCCCCTGGCCTGGTGAGGCTGGGGCCCTTCAGTCATCATAATGCACACTGCTGCCTGCAAAGGTTCTGGGGAAGTTCCCCTAGCAAATCTTGTATACTCTTATTAAAGAGGGGAAATGAATTGTTGGATAGGAAAAACCAACAACCAGCAAATAAATAGGAAACAATATAAAAACAAAAACACTCTTCTACCAGTGGGAGCAGAAAAATAGGCTTCCAACATTCATTCCACAATTATTGATTGAGTGTCTACAGAGTGTCTCACATTCTGTCTGCATTAAAACAAGCTTTTCTTTCACACAGCTGCCTGTCAATGAGGGGTAGGTTATGAAGCGAGACCCTCAGCTTTTAATGGTCATTTCACATTAAGACTACATATCTGTATCTATGGTCACAGGGTTATTTTCCTCCACTTGAAGATGTTTCTTCTCTCATTTGGAATTTCTTTTTTAAAACAAGTTTTCACGTTTAGATGACTGTGAATCATAGGAGGGAAAAGACTTTGGTCTCAGCCTCAGTATGTTTTCTCAATGACCAATGCAGGATGCATGATATATTCGCACAAATATGTAATCATGATAACACCACAGCAGATATGAGAATATCTATAATCCCAAGTTTTCTAGTCTTGGTTATGGCTCCTTATTTCTTTGTAAGAAATAAAAGGACGGGCCTGTTTATGGTGCTAGAAGCAAAACTATTCAAATTAGTTTATGCACAAAAAGGGAAATTATAGGAAGACTACAAAAGTATCTCATGATAACTAAGATCAAAAACTCAGCTGAGTCTCATGATAGACAAATAGGGGACTGGGAATAAAAATGCAAATCACAACCATCTAACATCCATACATGCTTGTTCCCTCACCTTCTTTAGGTCTTAGATCAAATGACACCTCTGTAAGGACACCTCTGATTTCTCTATTATAAAGCAAAATACCACCCCCCTTCCACAGCAGCACTCCCTGTCTTCCCTACTTTATTTTTCTTCCAAGGCACTTAACATCTGCATCGGTCATGATAGGCTAGGTTATGCATAGTAAGGCATGAGCTCAAATATCTTAACAACTGGTAACAACAAAAGTTTGTTTCTCACTCACACCATATGTCTCATAGCCTGCCGCACCTCTGCTCCATATGGATACACACACACATATACATAAGTATGTATGTGTGGGTGTGTGTGCATGTATAAGATCAAATTAAAAATTGCAGCATTTGTAGGTGAATGTTGACTAGGATTTGGTTATTCAGCAGTTGTGGCTGAGGACAGAATCTGAATGGGAAGCCAGAGAATTGTATACTTTTTGTACTAAAAAGAGCTGCTAAGGAGCCTCCAACCTGCAGGGCCAGAAAACCCAGGGTTAATCAGCTTGTATTTTTCCTATCAAAACCCCCTTGCCAGGTCCTTTCTTACCCTCAGTGGATATAGAAGTGGAGAGGAGAAAGGAAGGTGAACACCTGGGTGATGAGCCTTGTTGGGAGTGCAGGATTGGTGGTGAGATGTTTTCCTCTCCTCTCTACTTTAAAAAGTCAGGTGGGGAATCCACCATAAAGACTGGAGGTGGCAGTGAGAAAGAGAAACTAGCAGTCCTTTGTTCCCGGGTTAGATCTCTACTTAGGCAATTTGCTTGTTGGTCTGTACCCAGAGCATTCTGAGTGGAGGAAAGAGAATTGACAAGCTAATTCAGGTGGAGTACATTTTAACAAACTGCATGCCTAGTATCCTAGCAAGGATGTGGATTTCCAGTGGGTCAAGTAGTTACCACGGAAGTAGCTGGCTTAAGCCATCGTCTTGTTTCCCCTCCCTGGAGGATCATAACAACTTGAGTTGTAGCGGGAGACAGAGGAGTGGAAGAGATGCCTTGGAACTGAAGCTCCTATGTCAAGGGATCAGGCAAATGGGGAGACTCTGTGGGGCCCTCTGAAGAATCTACATGTGCATACTTTTGAGAGTCAGGTTGGGGATGCCTGCCACATAGGAGCACCAACATTCAGTATTAGCCAATGCAATGATGGGGCTACAGCCTCAGGAATTAAGAGAAAAGAGTTGACTTTTCCTCTCCTCTTCTTCCCATCCTAGCACACTAAAAACATCTGAGCCTATGAGAAGGAGGAGGGAACATGGAGCTTTGATTCAGTTTAGAGATTAGAATTTTAAATTGGACTGCTCAAAGTTGTAATATCAAAGTTTATCCAGAATAATAATACTAATAATGTTCAGAATCTGCCCAAGATAGTGTTAAATAGCCACAAAGGGGCACTTGACAGATAAGAGTTGAAATCAATAATTGGAGAAAAAAATCATTTCATTTTACACACCAATGAGCTACAGATTTCTCAATAAGCTTGTTACACATGAAACCAAATAATTGCCATTGTTGTGCTCAAAATCCCTTAAAGCTTTTCCATTGTATATAGAAGAGTATTATTTAAACTGTTTTCCATAAATGGGCACACTATGAGAAAATGTTCCAGGTGTGTTAAAAACAAGTCATGGTATACTGCATCCCCAATTCCACTGGCTTTTTAAAGGCTTTGAAAAGTTCTATAGCTATGACATGTGTTAACTTTGTTTAAACCAGCCTTTCCCCAATTAACCACAGAGTCTGTTTTTGCAATATTGCTATTAACATCTTACTTCACAAACACCAGCTACTTTAGGAAAAGAATTCAGTATTTAGTGTCTTGTATATGGACTTCCACTATCTGGTCATTACCTACAGTTACAGCCTTACTCCCATTCCCTTGCCCTACTCAAATCAGACTATTTCATTCTTCTATGGATACATCCTTTATTTCTATGACTTTGGTTTTATTTTTTTTTCCTTTGGCATTTTCATCATTCATATTATTTATTTCTATTCAAACCCTCCTCACTTTTTTAGGTCTATTTTAAGTGCTACCTTCTAATCCATCAGGATTTTGCTAATCTAATTAAGAGTTGATCTTCTCTATATTCACAGCACTTTACATTGCCTTCATTTAGTCTACTTAACACATACCACCTTTTATTATTATTATTGGTTTATTTCTAACAATATTAGCACAAGTGCACAGAGTAATTATGATGAATCAAACTTTGTGCTCAGTTCTAGTCAAAACAACCTTATAAGATAAGTAAGTAATGTTATTATTGCCATCTTACAGATAAGGAAACTGAAACTTAAAGAGAATACGTAACTTGATCAAGGTCTCACAGCTAATGAATGCAGAGCCAGGACACTACTCCAAATCCGTCGGAATCCTAATCCATGATCTGAAGCACTATTAATAATTACTATGCCCCTTTGCGTGCCTGTCTCTCCCTTCCACTTGATTATCAACCCTCAGAGGACAAGGATCATGTTGAGTTCATCTTATACACTCTGTGCCTAATAAAATATCTTCCAGGTACCCGGTAAACATGCTTAGAATGAAATAGAAACTGTGCGGCCTCAGCATCATGTGGTAATGAGAAGGTATCTCCATGAGAATCATTTGTCTGTAATTTCAAGGCACCAAATTCTTTGCCATCCACCTGTCATTTCCTGCTTTCGAATTTTCCTTCTAGGGTATCTCATTATGATGCATCACCTAAGTTCCTCTTAGTTACAACATCTAATGCAACATGACTAGCGCAACGTGAGCACATAGGCCCGGGAGAACTGAAGAGCAGGAAGGTTGTTTTCTCCACACTGTGGATTTAAGGGAAGTTATAAAAATATATGTTAAAGGTCAGCAGTGAACCTCCGAGTTAAGAGCCCTGCTGTGCAAGGGTTCTATCCTTCTTCGTAGTGTACCAAACCACTGAATTCCCATGGAAATTGAGTTGAATAAGCCATGCAAGCAGCCCCGTTTATTTTTCTAAGAAAATTGCCTTATTAATGTGCATTATGGAAATAGTGCTCCATGTCAGACCTAACAAGAAGAATTTGGACGGCATATGCACATGGAAAATTGCCTCCTGTGCTTTTCATCCCAGTGGATCCCGGGGAAATTTCTGAAACTCATTTTCAGGCTCTGCCTGCTTCTTCAACAATCCCTCCCTCTGAAAACTATCCCCTCTGAAATTACCTCCCTCCAAAACACCACAGATGCCAGCCAGACATGGCAACGAGCTCAGCAGTTCAATGACCCCAAATAAATGTTTCATGGGGATCAGGTCTCCAAGCCAGGAAGAAATCAACCTAAAATAACAGGAAAGTTAGTAGAGTGTAGTGGTTATTTTAAATATGGGGTGGACAAAGTAGAATAATAGAATAAGAGAATAGAATGATAGTGGTAATCTATTATTCTACTTTGTCCACCCCATATTTAAAATTTAAAGTTATTCTTTAGAGGAGACAGCATACAGGAAAATTTCAAAATTCTTTATGTCATCAACTGTTGAGCTTTATTTTCTCCACTTTCCAAGCAGTTTAATGCTGAAAAGAGAAAAATGAAGGAAGAAGGATGAGACAGATCAATAGACCTAAGGATATGAAAATGATATAACAGGAAAAAAAGGACAAGAAAAAGGGAAAAGAAGCAAAAACTTAGGAGAGAAAAAGAGATAAACTAAATTGAAATGTATGGGATAGAAAAGGGAGAAAGACAGCAAGAAAAATGATGGGAAAAGATAATCATACTAAACAAATCATCATTCAAACATGGTGCCTGGTCCTAAAGAGCCTTTACACGGTCCTAGGGGCGAGTTTCTGAAGCCCCCTTTCCTCAAAGATTTTACTTGTGCTTATTCAGTGAATCTAACAAAATAAGGATGCTTTTGAGCTATTGATTGGTGCAAATGTGGCTTAATAGCAGAATCATTACTTTTTTAATCTTGGAACTGCCAGCCCCTACTATTTTCAACTGAACTCCAAGTTGTTCTATTATAGGCTGCCATTACTAATTGTTTCTAAATTTCATGGAACATATCTAGTTCAGGAAGTTTTGTTCTTCGGCAACAGATTTTTTTCTTAAAGTTCCAGTTTTTAGAACTTTATCTGCTCAGACTTAAGGGCCCCTCTTTTGAGATGTCTTAATCTTGCAATAGGAAAGTCAGAACTTGCTTGATTACATAGAATAATGTGGTCTCATTGACTCCTGAGTAAAATATAATTTGGGTCACCATCCCCATTTGCTCAGTAGCATTAAAAAGATGCATTCTTGTAGGTTTACATGGGCTAATATCCCTGTCTGTCCTATAGTTCTTTACTGGAATTGAGCAGAAAAGGTCAAATAAGGGGTAATATGTCAAAAGGCTGTAATTAAGATTTAGAAAGATTAATACTGATGGTATTTAATGAAATTGGCTTTTAGTGGAATGCTCATCTATTACTTTGATATTTAACATCTTTTTTCTTATTAAAATGTTAGTGCTGAATAGAAGCACACAATCAATGGCAGAAATATGATTTAAACAGCCATCAATGAAGGGGGTCACAACTAATAAACAATCAGAGGGGTTTTTTTGTGGTACCTGATGGTAAAATTACTTTGCTTTTCCACTTGAAAATTTTGTGGGTTTTTTTTTTTCCAGAGCTTGCAAAAATATTTTTTTTTATTGCAGTGAACAGCAAATCACTTCGTTGCACAGATGCAGTTTTCTTTTAATTAGTTGTTTCAGATGTTTATAGCAATCTCAAATACACGTAGAAAATAATCTGTCAATTTTTACAGACAGGGGTAAATTTTGCCTCTAAAGGGAATACTATGGTTAAATCCAGCATATCACATTGAAAAAATGCTCTGTAGTCTAAAGTAGAAGCTGATGCCTTTTGGTGTTTTGAAGAAGGAGCTGTTTCAAATTGTAAGGAAATTTCCATTTCAAAAATAGCTACTGAACTATCACAATGACTGCTTTGCATATATTTTTGGTCACAAAAATACCATTGTTATTTTTTACTATGGATATGCAAATGAGATGTTGATAGGATTAAGTTCTGTCACTTTCTGAGACAGTCTTATGCTTGCACTATTGAAGTTTTCCTTTTCCTCCCACTATTTCCTTTACATTTAATTAAAGCCATCAAACTCGTTTTGCTTTTCATTCTACTTGAGGTTTCCCTCTCTCTTTTCTTTTTGGCTTTTTCCCCAGTGATTTTTTTCCTGAATCTTATTCATCCTTCTTCATTTTTCCTCCAGGTTGTGACTTATTTCATCCCATGGCATTTTTTTTTTTTTAAAAAATTTTTTTCCACATTGTTTTTAAAACACAAGAAAAATTCAATAGTTTATCATCATTCTGTCTGATTATTTTTCCATTACATTTGCTAAGTGCATTGAAGTCATATAGACTGTTTGCATTTGTTTATGGATTAAAACAAAAATATGCATTTTGAGACGCTCATGGTGACATAAAATGTGTGTGTGTGTGTGTGTGTGTGTGTATTAAAAACTTGGATGGTTAGTAAGATTTAGAAACACAGAGAGAGTATAATAACTTTACAAATTAGTTGGTTTTCACATATGCACAAACACCTACCTCCCCCCAAAAAATCAGTGTTCAGATTTGAAAAGTGCTGCATACTATGTTCCATTCTTGTAAACTTCAATACATATATTCATAATAAAGGCTCAAATATCCAGTATTTAAAAAAAAAGAATTAGTCCTTCTTTTTGTTTTTTAAGAAAGCCAATTTAGGTGTCCATGGAATAAGATAAACTTATGGACAAAAAAGGAGATGACCCATGACCTGAAAATATTACCGTACTTTCTGTGCAATCGATGACATATTCTTTATAAACATGCATACATATAAATACACATGTATTACTATAGTCCAAAGTACATATATTTTCACATTAATAGCTATTTTATATCTTTTTATAACTATAGTGTAAACATCCCAAACCTTAGATTTATTTTGCTTAATCCAAATTAACATTAAAATTATCATTAACATAGTTTTTCAAATTCAAGTGTTATATGACTATGTACTTTAACTAAATCACTAACTGTTGAAGTTTCACTGCTCTTGGCAAACTGTCTTGTACACATTTATTTTTCAATATTCTTTCTTTGGAAATGGATTTGGTGAATGCCTATAAAATTAATTTGTTTTGAAACCTATATTCTGCTCCAAAAGCTAAAAATTATCTGTAGATTGTTTTAAAACATATATATGCAATATTTAGACATTAAAAATATGTGTGTCCAACTAGGAGATTGTGATCAGTGGAGACAAATGTTCTTAAACCAAAGAATGAATAAGACTTGGAAGAACTGGTCAATTCAACTAAATGTTCTGTCTGGGAATTAAGAAATTGTGAACTCTCTTTCTCAACTTTTTTTCCCAATTTTGAATATGGGTGGACTATCAAATGATCTATTTATGCAAAGTAGAGTTCAGATAGGTTGACAAACTTATTCTTAATACCCAATATTTTTAGCCTCAAGATACAGATGAAGTATTGTATTGTAAGATCTACAATCTTGGAATTTTCTCTTTGTTCGATATCCACGTCAATGTTTTTGTTGCACTTGTTGAGAAAACAAAAGGAAGTTTCTCTTTTTTGATTTAGTTCTCTTTAGAGATCAGTGAATTATGTTATAGCAAAGGTATAATTTCAAAGCATTGCTATACAATGTAAGAAAATGCTTTAAAAATTAGATTTTAGTCAAAGGAGCTATTGTGAAAATTGCTGAATTGTAGTCAAATCTTTACAATTCACATGGATGATTTTTTCTTTCCCTTCCTTCCTCTCTCCCTCCTTCCCTCCCTCCCTTCATTCCTTCCTTCTCTCAATCTTTATCTTTGGAAGTTTTTATATGTGGGTGCAGCACACAGGGCAGTGATCTACTTTAGAGCAAAGACAGTAGGAAATTTAAGCTGATGTAGGAGTGCTGTTGATTTGAAATTGAATTCATAAATTATTCACTTATATATGATTATGTGGAAAATCACGTCACAAAATAATATGTGTGGCATAATCACTTTACATTATAAAATATATATAGCATAATTATAGCTATTAGGTATATATGAGTATATGTGTCTAAAAAGACATGAATAAATAAAGAAAAAGGAGATAAAGAAGAAACATTTACATGAGTTTTCTGTGGTTGGTTGCATTATTGAAAATTTTTATCTTCTTCTCTGTTCTTTTTGATATTTTCCAAAATTTCTATAATGAATATGTACAATTTTTATATTAAGGGAACAACATACTGTTAAATGAGAAAGGAAAGGAGAGAGAGTGGGAAGGAGGTAGGCAGGGAAGGAGGAAGGGAAGGGAGGCAGGAAGGCAGGAAGGAAGCAAATCTTTGTAATCTAGCAGGAATGCTTTTGTGAAGCTGAGCAGTTCACTGTTGACTTTTCTGCTTATCAACTGTCTTCTTACTTCTGTATCTGGATTTTGTAAAGAACCAGGAATTTTCAATTATGTAATTGTGTGTGCTTAAAAAAGAGAATAATTTGCATATATCTACCAAAAGAGAGAACAATTAAATATAGGGGTATGTGTGTGAGGATATGTGTTCAGATATGGCTCCATGACATGTCTTTTTCTTAATTTGGTCTAGTTTAATATTAATTATAATTTTCTTCCTTGAATTCTCTGAGTAACTTTGACTGGCAAGGAAAAAAAACAGGTCTAAACCATAATTTGAGTGCCTGGGAAGATGACATGTGATTGACTGCTAGCCCAAGACTATCCAGGCCTCAGCAAGTAAATAGTTACCACTCAGAGAAAATGGCCTGGAAGAGATTCCCTGGTACCTTCATGGGGGCAGGGACCATGTATTACTCATTATATGTTTTGCACAGACAAAGAGTGCTTGGCACATAGGGGACTTACAGTGAATGTAAAGCTTTGTATTGTTAACAAAAACGTACAATGTTTTGTTTTGTTTTTATTTCAAAATATTAATTAAGAGGGTACAAGTGTTCTGTTACTTGGATATCTTGTATAATCCTTAAGTCAGGACTTTTGGTGTGGCCATCACCAAAATCACGTTCGTTATACCCAGTAAGTAAGTTTTTAATCCCCCACCCTCCTGCCCTCTCCCCTTCTTGGTTTCTCATGTCCTTTATATTGCTTTGTGCCCGTGTATAGCCATCTATTAGCTCCCATTTAATAGTGAGAATATATGTTTTTGGTTTACCATTCCTGAGACATTTCACTTGGAATAATGGTCTCCAGCTCACTCCACATTCTGGCAAATGACATTATTTCATTCCTTTTTATGGCTGAGTAGTGCTCCTTGGTATATGTATACCACATTTTCTTTATCCACTCATGAATTGAAGGACACTTAGGTTGATCCCACATCTTTGCAATTGTGAATTGTGTTGTGATAAAAATTCCAGTACAGGTGTCTTTTTGATAAAATGACTTCTTTTCCTTTGTGTAGATACATAGCAGTGGGATTGCTGGATCGAATGGTAGGTCTACGTTTATTTCTTTGAGGAGTCTCCATACTGTTTTCCATAGAGGTTGTACTAATTTGAGTCCCACCTACAGTGTATAAGTGTTCCTTTCTCTCTGCATCCGTGCCAGTATCTATTGTTTTTTGACTCTTCATTAATGGCCATTCTGATAGGGGTAAGCTGGTATCTCATTGTAGTTTTAATGTGCATTTCCCTGATGATTAGTGATGTTGAGCATTTTTTCATATGTTTGTTGGCCATTTGTCTATTTTCTTTGAAAAAACTTCTCTTCATGTCATTTGCCACTTTTTGATGGGGTTGTTTCTTGCTGATTCATTCAAGTTCTTTGTAGATTCTGGATATATTAGTCCTTTGTCCAATGTATAGTTTGCAATGTTTTTTATCCAAACCAATTCTTTCTAATTGATTAGAATCTTATCAGGGCCTATCACATGATTTTAGAAATATAACCAATACAAACATTACTGTCAGACACAGAGAAAGACACAGGCTCACATTTAAACAGAAGCAGCCTGTTGAAACGTAAGGTTTTGGAGATTCCAAGGAAAGACTTCCATTGTCAAAGTGTACCCTATGTCTCTGGGCCACAGTACCTGTATTGTCTACATTGAAGTTTCATTTCTTTGCTTAAAGTCAGTTTTTCTGGAAGTGTGACCTATACCTAAATTGTCTGCATCAGAAACGCCTTAAGTGTTTATAAATAAGTAGATTCTTGGAACTCTTTCCAAAGCTATTATTTACACTAAAGTTTGAGAAAATTGGGTAGTGGCATTATTCCCAAATCCAGATTCTCAAATAGAATCTTAGCAAAATTTAAAGTAAGGATTATATCAGCTCAACCCCTTTACCCATGCCCCTGCCTCTGCAACTCACAAAATCTCTGGTTTGAGTAGGTTTTTATATGTGGCAGAGAGGGATTTGCACTCTACAGTGGAAGGGTAGGTGGGCACAGTTAAGGTGAACCTACAATATATTTTAAAGTTAGATAAGTATATTGGTTGATCAGCAGAATTACATGGAAACTTTTTTTTCTTTTTCAAGCTTCTTATTGAAGTTTAACACACATACAGAAAAGTACACAGCTTGGTGGATTTTCACAAACCTAACATATTGGCACAATCCACAAAACAATACAGAACCCAAATATTCTCAGCATCCAAGAGGTCTCGTGCACACCTTCCTGTCACTACTCTCCACTCCCACCAGGCTAACCCCTATCCTGACTTCTAACATCATGGACTGTTTTTGAATTTTTTTGAACTTTATATAAATTTAATTAAACAGAATAAGCTCTTTTGCAATTGGCTTCTTTCACTCAACATTGTGTTTGATTCATCTGTGTTGACATAGTCATAGCTCTTTCATTCTCATTGAAGCATGCTATCTTTTTGGCTAAATATGCCATGGTCATTTGTCTATGGATGAGTTTGGATGGATATTTTAGTAGTTTGCTATTTTAGACTATTTCAAAGAATACCACTATGAACATTCTAGTGCATGTCTTTTAGTAAACATATGTACATATTAGGCTGACTATGTATGCTGGGGTAGAATGTACCCAGGAGTGGAATTCCTGGATCACAAGATATGTATAGGATCATCTTTTGCAGACAGTCAAAGAGTTTTCCAAGGTGTTCGTATCAAAGTTCCCTCTAGCAGTTTGTGAGTGTTATATTTCCTCCACCTCCTTGCCAATGCTTGCCCTTTTTCTATCTTTTTCATTTTAGCCATCCTAGTGAGTATGTAAGTATCATATAGTAGTTTTAAATTATATTTCACATGGGAAGTTGATGTTGTTATTTGTTTGTTCGAAATACCTATTTCCTGCACTTTAACCTCAAAGATGCTCATTTAACAGGACTAGAATGGGTCTTGGAACTGAATATACTTTAAAGCTCTCTAAAGTAATACTGATGCCCATTTAGGTATCTGAACCATTGGCCTCTGACGCTGGATTTCAAGGACAGGGAAAGGGATGGATTCCTTAATGGATTAATTCAAAACATTCTCACTGGGACGTGAACACAAGGAACTGACCTTAGTATGGAAGGATTATTTTTAAATTTGTGTCAACTATTTTAATGGTCAGATATTTTTAGATATCCTACCAAGATATCCATCAAGGCAAGTTTGTGCCCAAAATGCACATTTTAGTATTTCCAAGGTAATTTAAAATGTGGCATAGGGCTCTGAGTATAATATCAAATTTTGCAGTTGTAAGTCTGGGGATATAATCTTATAAATTATTATAGGTACCTTATATCTAGGAATTCTTGTCAGGTTTTACAAGAGCTGGCAAGATTAAGTTGACAAACAAAGGGAAATAACCACATCTATAAGCTTTTTATAGTCTGCATAATATTTTTATATTAATAACAAATTAGTTGGTTAAGGTTAGGTGATAAGACTTGTTTAAATATCAGAAACTACTGCTGAAACCCTGAATGGGCAATGGGTAATTTTAGCTTTTTGGTCTCAGAACTCAAGAGAGGAGTGTTAGTGATAGCAAATTATCCTTATGTATGTCATCAAATAACAGTGCTTTATCTAACAAAGGATCAATTTTAAATCTCATCCAAAGAGTGAATGGGAGAGGATTGAAGTTACTTTAAATTCTTCCTTTGTATCATTCTTTGATACACACTGAATGATGTTACTGGGCTTTATTGGGGATATTTACTTTAGCTTTGGCTTAAGGCATTAAATGTGTATATTTCTCCTATTAAAGCCCACCATGCTTGTATGAGTGTAATAAAACAGCAGAGTTTGGTGCCATCATTTGTTATGGATTGCTGAAATGATGTTGGAGAGTATTTATAAGTAGTGCATACTAGTACTGCCAAATATTGACTTTGCTTGCTAACGCCATCATGTAAAACTTCTGATGACAACCTAAGTAAAATTCAGTTGAAGATAAAATATAGCAAAATAAATGCCAAAAATGGAAACCATTTTTCAAAACACTAAATTAGGAAGTTAAGGAATTGGGGCAATTAATCAATATTTCAAAATGATGAATATATTTTACAAAACACCAGTTAAAAGATAAAGCTCAAAAGGGAGGTTTTTCAGTATGCTTAAAACACAATGTTTATTTTAGGCTTCTGTGGCAGATTTCAGATGAGGCTTTTGAAAAACACTTTACCTAAAATTTTTGCTACAATTATAGACTTCATCAAAATGACCTAAAAAAGTACATATAAATCAATTAGGTTTTGATGCTTATAATTATACTTGTCATTTATTGTAAACTTGTGTTCCGGGTGATTTTCCTACATTTATTCAATTCTCTTCACAAGCCTATATTATTATTATTATTCTGATTTTAGAAAATACACAAATGTTAAAACAACATTCATTCAGTTGTTCCACAAACTTTTGTTTTGTGCTAGATATTTAACAGTCAAGCCAAAGTCCGCTAAGCTCATCAGCTTACATTGTTGCATGGTGGGTAAGATGGGGAGAAGGCAATAAACAAATAAAGAAATGAATAAAGAAGAAAATGTGTTATGATGAAGAAGGAGAGGAAAGAGGGAATTCATGGTTGCCTAGCAGATGGTGGGAGGCTAAAAGGAAGGAAGTGAGGAAGGTACTATTATTTGCATACAGAGATTCAAATGCAGGCAAACTTGGCATATCTAAAATGCCAAAAGAAAATAAACAAGACAACTTTTGTGGCCAGAGATTAATAGAAAATTAAATTAAGGAGATAGATTAATACAAAATATTTATAAACTAGGTAAGAGGTTAACAGTGGCTTTAATGACCAGCTATATACTGATGGGTCCTATATTCCTATCTTTGGCCCAGATTGATCCCTAGACTTGTTGTCAAAACCTCAGGGGGATTTCAGTCTAGGTCCAGTTGCTTGTTGCACAAAGATCCAATTATTTAGACAACGAGGATTGCCAAGGAAGAAAGGAATTTTTTAATACAAAGGATGTCTTGTCGGGAGAACCAGAGAAGCTGCCTCAAATCCATCTCGGACTCACGGAGATCGTGGGCTTTTGAAGGAGGGGCCACGTGCAGGTTGCGGTGCAATTAACAGGGGGCTATGTGCTTTGCGGGCAGGTAAGTCTTGGCTTTAGGACATCTTCCCAGGGGCCTTTAGAATCTCAGCTCCTTTATCTTGAAGAAAACCCACTATTTCTGGGAAACAACTCAAAATTCAAGTAGTTAGTTAAGGGAGAGAAATTTGCTTATATAGCTGGTTACAGACTTGCACATCCAAGTGCCTGTTGAATGTTTTGACCTAGGTGCCACCTAGCATTCTCAACCTTTAACATGCTCACTTATACATAACGTATCTTGTCATTTCAGTTAATATGGGTTGCTGTCCCTCGATTCTGATTAATTATGGCCCCATCGAGAAGACCAAATTTCTGAACTTGCCAAAGGAGAGGACAGATCTTGTAATATGATAACCATAAAAAATTGCTACTAGTAACTCTTTGGAAAATTTTTAGGGAATTCCTTGATTTCCACACTAAATCAAAAAATCATTAAGCACTTGGTAGGACCACTGCTTAGACTACAGTGAGGGGAAAAGAAACAACACTCATTCCTGTCTTCAAGGAGTTTTGCATTCTAGTGTGGGGGATAGTGGAGAAAAGACAATTGACAAAAAACCCACACATGCACATCTAACATAATGTCAGCCAGTGATGGGTGCTATAAAGCACACAGCAGGATAAAGAAAGCATATAATTATTGCAGCACAGAGGAAGGTCATTGGGAGTTGTAGTCCGGAAGGACTTCATGAAGAAGAATGCTTGATAAAAATAAAAAAGAGGGGTAAAGCACTAACTTTATGGATCTGATATATAGGGAGCTAAATTACATGTTTTAAAAGACCAAAACATCACCATCTAAGTTTAACATGAACCACTATAAATTACTATCTTTCGTGCTTGATTCTGCTCTAGACAGCTGGTTTTGCCTCCTCCACCTCTGTTAGGTGGAATTCTGTGTAGCAGACTAAGGGATAGCAAAGCACCAATACATTTGCTTAAACATGTCATGTATCTCCTTAATCGGCCAGCAAGCAGTTAAGATGACCACTAATTTAGATATGAAAACTGTCAGTGTCATTTCATTCCTTCCTTTCCAGTAATCATCCCCATACTTTTTAATGATAATTAGCCCAACTTTTATTATTTAGCACTTTGTAAGTACAAAATAGCTTGCATCATTATTTAGGTATTCCTAATAGCATTCCATTAAGTTATTAGAAATCTGTGTCTTTTATGCTATCTGGGAAAATATTAAATATCTTCCAGACTATTTTTTTCATTTTCAAAGAATTTCTTTAACCGCAATTTCTTTAACTACACTTGATTTATATCAAACATCTCCTTCTTTGAATGTGCAAATCTTCTTGCTACAAAAATACCAGTTTGTAACTTAATCTCTGATTAGTGAAATAGAATTATTTTAAATATTAAAAGATTTCATTTTGGTGGCATTCAACATCTAGATACCAGTGTGATTATACATGCTTATTTTATGGCACAAGATTTGGGAAAAATAAGTAGCAGTTTCCTATTGCTTAATTTCTGTTTTCACTTTCATTTATGCCATTTTATAATACATGATTTACCATGATTTAATTGAAATCAAGAAACTGGGATACAAGTGAAATCAAGTGATGTAACTTCAAGTTTAGTGAAATAATCCTAATTAAAAATGGGACTAAAATAACTTTGAAATTAGTGGAATTATTAGACTTATTTTGTGTTACCTTGGAAGCATGTTTGAATAAGTTCTTGTGATTTGGAATCAGCTTGTTAGAATCTCACTTTTACCAGGTACCAGTTGACTGTCTGGCTGTGGCCTCTCTAAACCTCAGTGGTGTGATCTGCCTAGTGGGATTAAATAGATTGGTTAAAACCAAGCGTTGCCATGTGGATGCTCATGTCTGCTTAATAATGTTCCTTTTATTCGTTCAAGAGTAAAATTCTCCAGGAATGAAGGAAGACCTTTTCCCTAATATTAGATTACATACACAGAATATATGTTAGTAATGTATACTCATGATGAGCTTGTAACTGGGAGAAATAAGCAGATAATATATAGACACTATGAGATTAGCAGCCTGAGAAAGCCAGTGCTCCAACCTTAAACATTTCACAGAATTTCCAATTCAGTAACCTTAAAGGCCAACACACATTCTGTGTGACTATTATTGTAGAAGAAAAAGATTTTATAGCAGAATCCACCAGTTCATTGGATCAGTTAAGTCTTTATTGTATCCTTAGACCCTTAAAGCTCTCTTTGTAATCAGCCACTTCTATCATTTAACAGCCTTGTTTTGTGTTTTGGCAGCCGACCCCAAGTGAATGGGCCTATCTGGGAACGGGAAGAAAAAGAAGCCACCCAAAGGCCCTTTTTTGCCTTTGCAAACTGATGGTTTCCAAGCAGTTTCCTGGTGTTTGGAAACACTGTGTAGTGACTGGGGGAAGAGGCAGCTGTGCTTTGGCCCACATGAGGTAATTTGCAGACACATTTTAATTGCCTTTTAGGGAGCATGAAGGAGTTCCAAATAGTCTAATGAGTTCCAGCAAACACCTGTGAAATGCTTTTAGACGGCCATGTAATACCGAAATTAAGAATGTAATGCAGCAATTGGAGGCATCGTTGTTTTTGTTTTTGGTTTTTTTTCCCTCCACTGAAAAGGATAGACAAAGATGTTCTAAAGACCCCTGCTCTGCAGTATGTTTTCCATTCCCCAAATGAGACTTTATCTTCAACTTCTTGGACTAATGTAATGAATCCAATAATGTTTGATAGAATCTTCATGTCAAACTTTATATTTAAAAAAATGAACAATCTTGATCAGACAGTAAAATTAAAATGAGAGGGATGTCAGACAGATGGTTATAAATCTAAAACTGTACCCTTGTTAGTCAATAAGCAGTATTAAGTGGATCAACCTGAAATGCAAAAAATAATCATAATAATACGGTGATAGATGGAGATTGTGGAAGATACTTTATAGTTTCTCTCCCTCCCTCTAGTCCCTACCTTCTTTCCTTTTCTTCCTCCCTACTATCTCCTTCCTTCCCTCCCTCTCCCTTCCCTTCCTTCCTTCCTTCTTCCTTTTTAAAATTTCTTTGATGGTTCCTTGGCAATTTAAATGAAGATATTTTTGAGAGGTGAATGACATTTCAATCTTCCTGATATGCACCTGGAAACAAACGAACTGAAACAGAGAGATGATTAATATAATGTGGAGATTTAAGAAAAGATAAAATTCAGAAATTATATCCTCATTCTAAATTCAGACCCATATTATTATTTCATATGTGTATTTGTGTTTTTTCATTGTCTAAGTGCATTACTTTCTCTTTTCTCCTGAGAAGTAACAACTATCCTTGAAATGTGTGTTCATCATTCCAAAAGATCTCTTTACATTTTAATATATATGATATATAATATTACATACACACATAACCACACACACACACCCCCACACCCCTCAACAAAATTAAACTCTCTAAAATAAAGTCATACAGCATTCTTTTTTCTTAGCATGGTTGTGGAAGACATCTGTGATAATATTAATATAAGAAGCTATAATTCATTAATTTTTTGGCTGTATAGTTTGCCACTGTAAGAATATTCACACTTTATTCTGTTGTAGACATTTAGGTTGTTTTTATTTTTTCACTATTATAAGCAATGCTGGTATCATCTCTAGCTGCACAAATTTTTTTTAGACTACTTAGGAATGGAATTGCTAGGTGACAAAGTATGTGCACTTTCAATTTGACTAGATTTTTCTGTATTTCCCTTGAAAGTGGTTATACCAATTTATGTTCCTAACCTATCTATTGATCCACATCCTTGCTCATTTCCAGGATTGTCAGTTATTTTCAAGTTCATCCATTTGATGGGTAGCAAATTCCAATTTTGTTTATTTTGTATTTCCTGATGATTAGTGAGATTCTGCATCTTTTTATATGTATATTGATGCCTTATGTAAACTCTTTGGTGAATTGCCTGTTAATATCCTTTTTCTATTTTGTTGTTTCCTTAATTTTTCAAAAGGACTTTTAGGAGTCTTTAGCTATTTGTGACACAAAAACTTTGTTAGTTATCTGCATTACAAATACCATCTCCCTGTCTGTAGTTTATATTTTTCATTTTGCTTATGGCTGCTTCTGATACACACAAGATTTAAAATTTAATTCTTTATTGTTTATCTTTTTATGTCTCATTTTAGAAAGCCTTTCCTACCTTGGGGAAATAAAAAAGTTACTTTTTTATAATTTCTTCTAAATACAATGAAGTTTTGTTTTTCCTGTTTTTTTATGTCATGTGTGGAGTTTTGGAGTGTGTATTTTGTGAGGTAGGGATCCATATCTTTCCCTTATGGCTGACCTGTATTGCTAGCATCTATCCTGTTCATCTGCAGCTACCTTTATTATACATTAAAATTTCATTAAATATGAAATGTCTGATTTTGAATCAAAAGTGTGGTTTATTATATCTCAAACAAGAAGCAGTACAATTAATCAAAGTATGTGTCTAAACTATCAACACAGTTTTGCCATCTTAATGGTAGCTTGTTTATGCCAGCAGTGAAGAAACCTGGAGAGTGAGTGGCCATGAAATTGTGAAAGGCATTTTCCACAGCTTGTTGAGAATTGAATATTTTTTCTTGCAAGAAGTGGTCCAAAGCCTGGAAGAAGTGATAGTCCGTAGTCAGATTAACCAATCTTGGCTGCTTAATCTCAAGCATCCTCATCATTTCGTCCAATTGGTTGCAGTAGACAAATCTGCTGTAATTGACCAGATTTCATGAAGCTGTAGTGGATAATATCAGGGCTGGACCACCAAACAAACACTATTAGCTTTTTTTGATGAATATTCGGTTTTGGACTGCATTTTGGAACTTCATTTTTATCCAACCATTGTGCTGAATGCTTGTGATTGTCAAAAAGAATCCATTTTTCATCACATGTAACAATACGGTGTAGAAATGGTTCACTTTTATGTTGTGACAGCAAAGAAAGGCAAGCTTTGAGACGATTTCTCTTCTGATGCCCGTTTAATTCATGTGGTAAAGAAGTCTATCCAGCTTCTTTACCTTGCTGATTTGTTTCAAATGGTCCAATATTGTTGGAATAGTAACATCAAACCTTCCTGCTAATTCACGTGTAGGTTGAGATGGATTCACTTCCACCTTGGTCCCAGGTCGCCCATGTGGCTCATTTTTCAAGATTAAAATCACCAAAACGAAACCAACCATGTACTGTGCGTTCATTAGCCACATCCTTCCCAAACACTTCATTGATATTTCAAGCTTTCTGTGCTGCACTGGTTCCAGGACGGAACTCATGATCGAAAATAACACAAATTTTTGACTTACCCGTGGTTTGACAAAAATTGCTCTAAATAAAAACTTAAAAGATAATCACAAGCCAACCTGTGCGTTTGAAAGACTGAGAATGTACCCTCACAATAAAAATAAAACAAGAGTGTCAAAATGAAATGTCAGAGATCAACTGTCAAACTTAGTACTTAAGGAAATTGGACATTTCATACTTAATAACCTATTACATGCTTTTAGAGTTGAACTGTCCAGTGTGAGAGTCCAGTGGTCACAGTAGCTATCTACATTTAAATTTAATTAGAATTAAGCAAAATAACATTCAGTTTCTCAATTACACTAATCACACTAGCAACATTTCAAGTGCTCACTAGACGTACGTCCCTATTACTTTACTGCACAGCACAGATATAGAACATTTCCACGATGACACAAAGATCTTCTGGACAGTGCTGTCACAGAATTAGGGTCTCTATTATCATCAATTCATCTCTTTATTTACTCTCTGTCACTTCCCCAGTGCCACAGTGTCCAAATTGGTATGGTGTTTCTATAATCCTAACATCTCACAGCGCAAGTCATCCTTCCTTATTCTTATGTTTCACAGGTGTCATCTCTATTCTTGGCTTTTTGCTCTTATATATAATATTCAGTATCACCTATAGAGAATTTGATTGGAATTCCATTGAGTTTATACAGAAATATGAAGATAATTTGTATCTTTATATTATTGCATTTCCAATCCTTGGACAGTGCACCCCTCTTCATTAATTTAGGATTTTTTTTTAAACATTCTATAGTTTTCTCCATAAATATCATATACATTTTGAATAGCTTTAATAGGAGTGTGTTAAAGTTTTTGTTACCATTATAAATTGTACTTTTCTTTTATATCTTTTATTAATTGGTAGTATATAATAATATAATTAATTTTTATGTATTGACCTTATCTAGCAACTTCACTGAACTCATTAAATTTCTATCTTTTTGTAAAATCTCTTAGGTATTCAATGTAGACAATCTTAGTATTTGTAAATAAGGTCAATTTTATATCTTCTATTGCAATTTTTATAATCAGTATTCATTTTTTTTTCACTTCAGCAGTACCATATGGACTAGATTGTACAGAGAATGATGGCCCTACATTTTGATGTAGAGTTTTTTTTTTTAGTATATAACTTTTTATCAGATTCAGAATTTTTTTCTATTCCCAGTTTTCCTGAGTTTTTATTTAAGTCATGAATTGCAATTGAATTCTGTCAAATTACTTCTTTAACATTTATGTCATAATATTTTTCTCATTGTATCAATTAATATGGTGAATTAAATTAATAAAAGTTCTGACTTTTTGCATACCTGAAAAATACCCAATTTTATCATAAATTATTACTATTATTATTATTATTATTATATTGACGAATTTGGTTTTCTTTGAAATTTGTTTCTGTATCTAAAAATATGATTGGCTTATATTAATTCTTTACAAACTTCTTTATCTTGCTTTTAAAAATTATGCTAACTTGTATGCATTTACTTGATATATGACAGGCCTTGGAAACATTGTACCTTTGCTGTTCCCCGGAATAATTTGTGCTTTAGTTATTAGCTGTTCCTTGATTATAGTTAAAAATTATTATCTGGGCCTTATGTGTTTCTTCTGTGTGTATTTTTAATTTACTAATTAAATCTTTTAAATAGTTAAGGGTCTAATGATGCTTTCCATTCTGTAGTCACTTTTGGTAAGTTAGATTATTGTAGGAAAATTTTCTTGTTGTCTGTTTCCTAAAATATTATTCTCCTATTATTTTTTAAAATTTCTGCTGTGCTGACTGCCATCCCTAATATTATTTATTTTGCCTTTTTTTCTTAATCATTTGACTAGCCCTGTTAGAAATATGTCTATTCTGTTAGTCTTCATAAATAATCAGTTTTTGGTTTGGTCAACCATTTCTAATTTACCTTTCTCTTATCATTCTTTTTTTAAATTATTTTCTTTATAATTGACCCTTATTTTCCTTTGGATTTATTTTGTTATTTTTCTAATTTCTGGAGATGTATATGTGCTTAGACCATCATTTATCAGTCTTTTATTTTTCTCTTAATGTAAGTATTAAGATTCTAATTTTTTTCTGATTGATGCTTAGCTTTATCCCATAATCATTTACAACATTGTTCATTTTTAAGTATTTTATAATTCTCAGTTTTGATTTCCCACTTTACTCATGGTGCATTTAGGATAATACTCTGAAATTTTCAAATGTTTTTGAAGACTTAGTTCTTTTTTTTCCCTACCTTGATCTCATCTGATTATAGAATGTTGTCAGTGTAATTCTGATGCTGCTAAATGAGCTATGTTTCATGGCTTAGAATTTGTTTTTCTAAATATAGTATTCTATGTATGTTTAAGTGGGATGTCTCTTGTATAATTGTTGAGGACAATGTTCTACTATTAACATATGTCCAGTTGATTTAGCTGGGTAACTGGGCTGTTGAAATCTTATCAGTCTTTATTAGTTTTTGTTTTCTTTATTTTGTCATGTTTGATAATGCATTAATAATAGAAATATAGAAATGTGTTAAAATCTCCAAGTGTGATTGTGGAGTTGTCAAATTCTACACATATTTATTTATATTTTGAGGCTATTTTATAAGGTTTATACAACTTGGAATCCATTTACCTTCCTAGTATACTGAATCTTTTATCATTAGCTAGTAACACACTTTTCATAATGTTTTTAACCTTATAGCTTATTATTCTGATGTTAAAATAGTTACAGGGTTTCTTTTGGTGAATATTTATGTATTCAATTTTTACTCATTTTTCCATAATCAATCTTTCCATATCCCTATTTAGCTTATATTCGATACTACATAGAGTGTGTGTGGGGGTGTGTGTGTGTATTTATTTTAGTTCATTTTGGCAATCTCTGTATTTTAGCTGTTGATTTAAGTTCCATTTATAGTTATTGTGATTGCTTATAAGGTTGATTTATTTTTACTATCACATTTTATGTCATTTTTCCTCCTTCTTAATTCTCTTTTTCTAGTTATCATTAAATGTATTCATTCATTCCAAATGATTTAAGTGCTGAGAGAATGACAAACACTAGTTTAGTTGTGGGGAAAATAGCGGCAAGCATAACAAAGCCCCTGACTTCAGAGACCTTACAATGAGGTGGTGGTGATAGATGATAAACACATCTATAATTACAGGATATTGTTTGTCAAAGGTGATAAGCACTAAAGAGAAAAATAAAGCCAGAGGTTATCAGTGAATAAAATGATTATTGGCCATCTAATTCAAGGCCTTAAGAGCAAAAAGGCACTTTGCTATTCCTTTTAGTGGAAATAACAAAGTTTCAGGCTGGTGAATAGATACAGACTTGGCAATTTACTCTGATCTTGGGTGAGAAAAAGACCTTCTTTTATTCTTATCCACATTTGCCCTAATCTTCTTCATTTTAATAACAACGTCATAAAGCCCATCCATTTGGTCCTTCTATTGACTTGAACATTCATATGGGGTGATGATGGCTGCCCCCTCTGTCAGTGTTCTTTAAGAGTAATCATGTATGCATCCTGAACATTACTCTCTATCCTTTATTTTTTTCTAAAATTGTCCCTTATAATTTCAGAAATTATGAATTAGATTTCATAAAATATGCATTTAATCTATAGCATAGGAAAACTGTGAATGTTAATGAGATTTTACTGATAATTATGATGAATTATTTGAAATGCTGGTATTCAGTCATTTTGACTTTAAAACATGAAAATTTCATGTAGGTCAACCTTTTTCAAGGTCTCCTAGTATACTTGTGATATTTAGATCTATTGCTTATTGTGAATATTCTATATATTGGTATTGTTTAAAAAAACTTAGTTTGTTTAAAAAGTGGTTTGATTATTTCAAAAAATTAAAATTATGTTTTAATTTGTGTTTTCAGCTTTATTTGTGCAATGTGACTTTTTCCTCCATCTGGCATCAAGTAGAGTTTCTTACTGGTAGGCTAGAAAAAATAAATATGTGCATTAAATATATAATGAAGGCTATCATTTTAACAGACAGAAGTATAGGTCTGACATTTCATATTTTGTCACTTGATCTTGCCAAACTGATTTATGACAGACAATAAAGTTGTCAAAGGACTTTTGTTGTTGGCGATGTTTTAGTTTTCAAATTATGAGAACACAGAGTTTTGCTGTACGGGGAGAATAAAGTATTCTTTGACTGACATGAATGAAATGACAGTTCATCCTGAGAATGAAGCTTGGTGGTATGAAACTGGGGTGTCACTACTTCCTTAGCAATGAAAATCCCATTAAAAATCACCTGTATCACACATCTGTACATAATGTGTAGTCAGCTTGGTTAGCAGGGGCAAAGCTGTCTAGAAAACGGGAAATGAGGAAAGGATTAGTTCAATACAGGTCCCGTATAATAACATCTTTTTGTCCTTGTAAAGGGAAGATTTAAAACATCTTTTTCTCTGGTCGTAATAATCTAGGGACGTTGTTTTACTATATTTCAGGTGTTTTGAACATACTTAGAAATTTACTTACTTCATTTTCCTCCTCTGAAATTGGTTTGGTTTTGAGCAATGTAGACATTTTATCTCTGCCACATTTACGGATAAAATATAGATAAATAAAGTCCTAGAGACCAGAATATTCTAATACAAGAAATGAGGATGCCAATAGAGATATCTAGGAAAATCAGGACACAGAATGACTGAACTGTTACCAATTTATTGGAAGCTGCCTGATTGTATAGCATAATTACCATAAATGCTGAGGCATAAAAATAACATTTTGTGTATGATGAAAAAGATCCTTTGATTCTTCAGGGTGAAGAAGAGGTGGCTCAGAGGTGATCATGGTGGGGAATCTGGACACAATTAGATTTTTGTTATTACGAAGGTTAACAATATGCTAGAGTTTCTCCTGTGCTTTATTGTAATAAAATTATCGCCTCACTCCCAGGCTGGAGTCACGTTAGAAAATTCCTCCAACCCTACCCTCAAAAAAAGAGATGAGGATTAGGGAGGTGAAGAGGGAAGGTTATTTTTGTTTCTGTTTATAAGGATTACAATAAGGGGGTAGTGATGATGAAGAAAAGGAATTTAATTGTTTCATTAGCTCCAGAGTAAACTGGATCTTGACAACCTTGGAACAGTCTCATGACACTTGCTGAAATAACCAAAATTGGGGATATCAATTCTGATATCCTGGATAGGTCTTTTTCAATTATTATATTCTGCCCTTGCAAATTTCTCCTTAGGATTTTCAAAAATTATGGTGCTTTTCCACATTTAAATCAAGATTTCTCTCATGGTTTTTCATCCAGAATAGACTGAATTTTAGTAAAGTCTCATATACCATTTACTTGTTCTCACAATTGCTTTGTAAAGCACACGATATAGGATGCTGCATAGAGACAATGTCTAAACACTGCCACCATGAAAGCATTTTTTAAAAATGCTATTATCTTCTAATAGCATAGAAAATTTACCATTGCCATAAGAAGGTAATATTATCCCAAAACTCAGAACACATTAGATGGAGTTGGTAACACTTGCTCCTTGTCTGTTGGCATGCCGTGTATAAACATTTCCTACTACAGTTCAATGTAGATCTATGACGAAGGGTCTGTATCATTAACTTATTCATTCTACAAACATTTATTAGGTATATAATATACCCCAGACCAATTAGTTACATTTTGTTTTCTCCATCTGACAATCTCAGTTTTTAACTGTTATAGTTAGTTCAGTTATAGTGAGTATAATTACCGGTATATATTTGGGTTTAAATTTAATATTTTGCTGTTTGTTTTTTTCCAACTTTTCTTCATTTTTTCTTTCATCTTGTCTTATCTTGGACTACTCAGACATTTTAATTAATTCATTTTATTTTAAAATCTTTTGGTGATTATAACATGAACATGCATTCTTGAATTATTAGCATCTACCTTAAAGTGGTATATTTATAACTCCCTGTACTTTTAGAACCTTATGTTACTTTACTCCATTCACATCCCCATGTCCTTCTTTGCTATTTTTGTCATGTATTTTAATTCTACATGTATTTTAAACACAGAAGAACTTATTATTGTTTTAAGAAGTCAATATCGGTTTAGATTTAACCACATGGATACCCTTTCCAGTGTTTTTTATTTCTTCTTTAAATTACCGTGTTTCCATCTGGGATCATGTTCCTTCTGCCATTATAAATAACTTAAGAATTTTTTGAATATTATTCTGTTGGTGACAAATTCTCATTTTTGTTTGTGGAAAATTTTTGTATTTTACCATAATATTGAAGATTATTTTTTGTTTGGTATAGAACACTAACTTGGCAAATGGTTTCCTTTAGCACTTGTAAGTAGTCATTCCATTGTCATCTAGCTATTATAGTTTCTCCTGAAAACTCACCTCTAAAGCTTACTTCTTCTTTGAAAACAATAAGCCTTTTTTTCCTATGATTGCTTTAAATATTTTGTGTGTGGGTTTGTTAGATTCCAGATCTTTTCTTTTAATCTGCTTTGGGTTTGCTGAGCTTTCACAAACTATGGATTTATGTATTTCTTCAATTTTGGAAAAATTTTAGCCATATCTATGTTAGTCCAAGTCCTTCAAGAATCTAACACCAAGACAGGAATATGTGCAAGAAATCTATTAGGGGAAATGTCTGTGTGAAAAAATGATAAGGGTCCAGAAGAAGGTGGAAGAGCTGTCAGACCACAATTTATGTCCTACCCTGAGTGAAGGAGAAAGAAAAGGAAGGAAGTTTTGGTGGAAGAATTTTAGACTGCAGTGAAGTAGTAAGGAAAGTTTGCCAAGGTCACTGAGTAGTCCTTGAGTAAAAGTCACCCAGAGGAGACCCGTCTGCTCCAGAAACATGCCTGTCTTAGTATCCATCATGGACATAGTAATTGGGAGCATCCTATAGAAACTGTGGCTTTGGCACTAACACAGTGATATATTTCAGAGGAGTTGTAAGCCAGTCATGTTCCCTGAAATCATAGATATGAGAGGCATATTCCCATGTCTCCTACGGTATCTCTTCAAATACTACTTACGCATCATTCTCTCTGTGGTGGGCAACTTCTAAGGTGTTTCCCAATGATATCTTGCTCTTGGTATTCATGACCTTATGTAATTCCTTCCTTTTTAAGTGTGGGTAGGACATAGTGACTTGTTTCTAATGAATAGAATGCAGCAATAATGATGGCAGGTTACTTTATAGATTAGATTACAAATCGACTGTAGCTTTGGTCTTAGGCTCTCTCTTTCTCTCTCTCTGTCTCTTTATCTCTCCCTCCACCTCTCTTTCTTTCTTTCTTTTTCTCATGTGCTCTTTAAAGAAGCCAGCTACTATGATATGAGTCGCCCTATGGAGAGGCCCATGAGTCAAGGAACTAGGCAAGGCTTTCAGCCAATAACCAGAAAATAACTGAATGTTTTAGTTCAAAAATTCATGAGGAATGGAATCCTGCCAACAACCATGCAACTGAATTTTGGAAAGAGACCCTCTCTCGCAGTCAACAAACTTTCAGATAAGACTGTAGCCCTGGATGTCAGTGTCACCAAAACTGAATTAGAGGCCTGGAAATAAAGGCATTCAGCTAATTCTTGCCCAGACTCCTGACCCCTAGAACTTGTGATATAATAAATACTTGTTATATTAAGCCACTAAATATTATAGTAATTTGTTATACAGCAATAGATAACTAATAGATAACTTATATAATCTCTCCTCTCTTTTTGGTATTCCACTTATATATAGAATAGGCCTTTCAGAATGTCTCATGTTTCTTTCTCCCTTTTCCTTTAATCTCCTTCAATTTTACTTATATGTTTCAATATGAATGTTTTTATTGATCTATCTTTCAGTTTAAAATTCTCTCTTGTGCTATATCTAATCCAAATGCTAGACATTTCATGTTTAAGTTCTACAATTTCCATTTGACTATTTTATATCAATTCTACTCACCAAATAAAAACCTCTATCATTTCATTTAAATTTTAGACATATTAATCTTAGTGATTTTAAATTCTATGTCTGATGACTCCAATATCTGGATCTCTTGTGGTTCCCTTTCTATTGTTTGCCCCTCATCCCTATTTAATCACTCAGTTCCGTATATGATATGCTTGGCAATTTTTTACTGAATGTTGATCTCTCATGAACAAAAGGTTTTTTTCATACTGTCATTATACACATGTTTAAATATAGCATAAGAATGAGCCTCTTTAACATTGACAATACACACTATTTTGTAAAAGCTTATCTTCTTGTTTCAGATCACCAAAACCATGGTACATCTAGATTGCCATGAGCATATCAACAATCACTACTTAGGTAAATTGAATCAAGTGCCATAATCCTAATGTACAAGAGATGGAATGTAAATAAGGCTTATGTAAACTGTAATGGGCAACATATAGTTATTATTAATAGTGTATAGCATTTTATATGTTATAACTTTTTTAAAAATAAAGTTGCCCAGTGTAATAGAAAGAATGCCAGGCATCGAAAGATCTGCACTCTTGTCATACCTCTAACACTATTTGGTTTGTATCCTTAAATGTAACAGATAACTTGGTTTTTCTTCTTATTATTTAAATCTGTAACATTGCATGATCTCTTGGACATCTTTCATAAATGTCAATGTGAGAAACCGACTTTACAGCAGAAAATGAGAAAAGAACAATACATCAATAACTTGAGTCAGGCTAAGAAGATAATAAAGCAGCATGATTATAAGTACGGGTTTTGAGTTATATAGTCATTTTTGAATGCTGATTTGGCCATCTACTACATTGTGGTTGTGGCGATTATTAGATTAATGTATGCTTTAGTTTTTAAATATGTCTAATGGATATAATAATACTATCTATCTACTAGGGTTGTTTTGAATAAATGAGATAATTAGTGTAAAGTAAATAGAAAATGCTCAAAATTTCAAAGAACTCAATTTTGAATAGTGATATTGGTATTATTATTATCAACATTATTAATGTTATTAATATTATTATATGCGTAAGTATTTCTTAGGCCTAACAAACTCTGGAATATAGTTACTTATAAAAGAAAAGGATTTCTAAGTGGATCATTGTGGCATGTTAACATCTATATACTTCTGCATTGATTTCATTATCTGAAAGGAAAAAAAAAGGGCCTTGACTAGGCTGTGATGAAAAGGTAAAGCCGTGCTACATATGCTCTTCATAACATAACCAGGCTCATGTCTACATCTTAATCTTTCTATCCCAAGACATATCCTTGGTAATGGTTAACAATAACTATAGGCTTGATCCCAAGAAAAATCTTGTCTTTCTAAACTATGTTGAATAAATGGTGACTTGTCCATCATATACTCTTTCCATTTACAGGGTGAGATGCCCACAACAGCTCAGTACCTGTCATTGATTACCTAATTACACAATCATTCCATCAGTAAATTAGCGCAACATCTGTGACCCTGTATGTCACCACTACAACCCCCTCTGACCATTCCCCTGGAGCTTCACCAAGGCGATTCTACTGACATAATATATTCATTATCCATTAGATCTGGCACATGCTCTGCGGTGCTCAATTACGATACAATCGAGCGAAGGGTCTGGTGTCGGCCAATGTAATGACTTTCTGATTATCTGTCTTTAAATGATGAATGAAATGAAAATGTACTGCTCAAACCAAATATAAGATTGTTAGGATGCCAAATGAAGATTGTACATAGCCTCCTTTATGGGAGAATGGCAGACGCCTGCTTTTATTCAGCAATAGCTCTCTAAAGATAGTGGTTTCCAAATAATTCTCACCTTTCAGTTATATGATTACTATGAATCCACTGAATCTAAGTCCTAAATTGATATTTTGGAGGTCATTACAATACTCTTTGACTGAGTATTTAATTCACTAGAACTTTCAAATACTTTTACATTTGCTTAGTCTTGCAGCTCTACCTGTATAAAATGACCTCCCAGCAATAGATCTATCGCTTCTAGTTTGTCACCTGGATCAGATTATTTTTTGAGTTGTTTTTGCTCATGGAGAGCTATAAAATAATTAAACAGATTGATACATAGACAGAAATTTTTAAAAACATGCCAGGATTATAAATAAGTGGGAGACTCAAAAACATTTTGTTGTTCAAATAATTATGAAGCAGGTGTTTGATAGTACAGTCATTTCTGTTTCTGTTTACATCTTTAGTTATTATTCTGTTAATTATAATTGAAAATCCAATAAAGTTTCATATTGGAGTACTCACAAACCTGACTTAAATTACAGCTTCTCATTAATTCCCTGAAATAGAACACATTGGACTTTTGATTAAAAAATAATTTTTAAAATCCAATCCCTTTCCCAACTCTTTAAACCCCTTATAATAATTGAGTTTTTTTGAAAGACTTACAGACAAGAAAGAAACATAAATGTATTAATTTTCCATGTCACAGTAAGGCTTACAGAATGTTGTTTGGATACTTGGGAAGTTCCCCTAGTGGCCCCATCCTTAGAGACAGTAGCTATATAAGCTATGAGCAAATCCTTGCCACACTCTGTGCTTCAGGTATATAAAGAAGTTAGAAAAAATATGAGTTCTTCTGAATTAAAATTTCTTAAACAAATGTCTGAATTTTATTCTTGCTTTAGTTTCCTTATTTGAGGAACTGATCTGTAATTCAATGTCAAGATCAAAATGAAGTTTATTTGGATCTCACTTAATTGGAACAGAGAGAGTCTTTGTGCTGTGGAAGATTGATAACTCCAGGTGTAAGGGATTGATAGTCCAACAACCATCGAGGATAATTTGAGAGTTGATATCCTTCATATTTGTTTTTTATTTGCCACAGAATTAAATTGACTCTAGGGTGAAGAAATGTGCATGTAACGGTGAAATATTCCCATTCCTAGGATTATAACTGCCTTCTTATCTTTCACTGTGAAGAATGACTACACTAAGTATTGGTTAAATGTCTTGAGACCTTTTAGATAAAGTAAAAAACAAGGAAAAATTGCCTGTAAGGGGACTGTTTAAACGAGCTCACTAATTAATTAAGTACATCTCAAGATTCTTGATTTGGAGACTCTAACAAGAATCTTATGAGCTTGTAGTTTGTAAAACTAGATAGAGTAGATGAGTTTTTTTTTCTTTTGTTTCCAGCCAGAATGAAAAATATTTAAGTGGAGATATATTGTAGTCTCTAGAAAAATGTGAATTAATTTGAAGGTCATTGACTGCTTTATTTTTATTTCACATATATTTATTTAAAAATAAATACTAATTTGAAGGGTGTACTGATTTTAATTTATATAATATATGTAGTAGCAAGAGGGTTAAAATTTTCTTTTATTGCATAAAGACAAAATGTTCTTGGAGTATGTTTTTAAAAGAGTACAGGTTTAAATATAACACCCACTTTACCACATCTCATTTAATCTATTGTTGGCTAGGAAATAAATACAAAACATAACAAAATCAGAACCTGGAATATTTATTTCTTTTAATCACAAGGTTCCAATATATAGGAAGAAGATAATTTAATAATATCAATAAAATACCCAAGGTTATGTGAACTCTAGGTTTCTGTCTCTAGGCTAGACTAAACCCTAATTATTCCAGTTACCTGCCCACTGTCAAGAAATATCAATTTAGCCTTCTTGTTTTCTGGTAGAAGACATAAAACTCCTGGATCAGAGAAAAAGTTTTATTTCTAATGGCAATAGCAACAGCAAGAGTATTAACATTTCTTATGTCAGTTATTAGAGCTGCAATCCCACTGAGTGATGCCAAGGGACACTTGCATACAGAATGGGTTGTGTTACAGGAGAGGAACCCTGGTCTTAGGGAATCTAAATCTTTTATAACAGAAAGTAAGCATGTCTAACAACCAAAAGGAGCCACTATCTCTATCTTCCTAAGTTCTAAGGAATCTTACCTTTTGCTCCAGAAGAAAATATTGTTACTATATTCCAAGGCTGTTTTCTATACAAATACCCTTGAAAAGAGAGTCCAAAACAAAAGCATACTCCAAGACATATTAAAATATGACAGATCCATTCATAACTTTCTCTCAACATCTATGTCTTATATTTTGTAGAAAATAATCATATTAATGCCTTATATTGGTTTAGAAATCTATGGTGTCTAGATCACATTCACAAATGTTTTGTTTTTTTTTTTTCAAGGTCAGCTGGCCTTCTACAATTCTTTTTTTTTCTTTTATTTCAGAATATTATGGGGGTACAACACTTTGGCTATATACATTGCCCATGCACTGCCCGTGTCAGAGCTACAATCGTGGTCATCCCCCAAACTGTGCTCCCCGCATCCATTCAGTGAAAGTTTTTCCCATCCCCTCCACCTCCCTCCCGCCTGCCCGCCCCCTGATGAATATTAATTCACAAATGTTTTATGGTTTTTGACAGCACACCTCTGAGCTGGGTTTTGCTAATCCCACTTTACAGATGAACATACTGACTCTGAGAGACTAAAAGTAAGTTTTTCCAGGTTCCATAGCATTAACTGGTGAAGCAGGGACCTCAGTCTAGGCGTTTTGCCTCCAGATACATTATATTTTCCACAAGACCAGAGTAGCTCCTTAGTCCACCATACTTATTGGTAATGGCATGTAAAAGAATCAGTTAAATATGTAATATGATTTGAAAAATGTTTTGGGAGGCTCATCATAAAAGAAGCAAAAATTTTCCCTCTTTGTCCTGTTGCATGTGTCTAAAAACCCACTCTTGAAGATTTTTCCATTTGTAATATGGTCCCAAGGCTCTTCAAACATTGAACAGCCTTGGGATATTCAGAAGTTCATCCTGCGATACTCTGAGGAAAAAAAAAAAAGCGTGATGAAAAAAGTGCTGAGAGTCAGGTTTCTACCTACTCCATCCAGGAGCTGATAACAGGGATGTTTCATTCACATGAGACAACTGGGAACCCAGAGATCAAATGAAAAATGAGTTGGGGAGAGAGATAAGAGTTTACACATACTTGGCCCACCTTATAACCTTTCTCAGACTTAACTTGCAACTTAGTTTTGACCTGAGTAGTCTCTGCCAGAATCTCACCCCTCTTACAGTCAGGAAAATCTCTCTACTATCTTTCATATGTCATTTTATGCAATTTAAACTTTCCCACTTGTCCTCAAAAGTTGGAGATAAATTTGCTCTCTATTATACTAGCCATATTACATATACTTAACTAAGTATTTTCTAAATGTTAGAATGGTAATGAGTAAAACATAAAAAGGGATCCTTGATCAAGTAAATTTGGGAAATTTAAATTAAATAAAGCTATTAATGTCTTTACATGAAGACTTCTCAGTGGGTTTAATATGCTAATATGAATTGTGAATCTCCAAGAGAAGGATATACTATGTATAATTTCTTAATTTACTCCATATTGGAGCCCTGTTTTCATGGAGCATACTTGGGAAATGCTGCCTTAGAGAACATCTACAGGGACAAAACCACAAAATAGAGTCAAACCATTTTTAGTACCTTCAAATACCAAAATGCCACCTCTGTGCTAGCATAATGAAAAACAGGATGTTGCCCCCATCCTCTATCCTCTATTAGAAGGGGCTAATTTAATAATATCAATAAAATATCCAAGGTCAGATATAAAATATCTGATACTTTACTATATATAGACCACTCAAGATTTTTTTAGTGTTACTTTTGAAAAAATCTAACAGTGCTGGAGAAGTCCCCATAAAGGTTTATACTACTCAGAAATTATAAATGTAGGGCTACCTTATAATTTATTATGCAAGCTTTAAAGCAGATTTTGGAGACCTCGGCACCCCAACTTTAGGTACAATTCCTGTTTCTACACTGACTTGATCTAATTATAATACAGACTATTCATTTAAATATTTTAATGCTGTTTCTCCTTCAATCATTATAGAGTAACAGTTATTGGATTAGCCCTCATGCCACAAGCAACTATAAAAATGCACAAAGTATATAAAGCAAGTGTTTTCTAAATTTACACAACTGTAGTACAGGACTACAATCACTAGAACAGGGAAATATATGAGGTGAGTCCCACAACTGTACCAGCTTCCAGCTTGGAGTCAGTCAGTTTCCACACTTGCAACATGGGCATGTAAAGCCCATGGCAGGTCCTCCCTGAGCTGAGCAAGCAGCGATCTGAGTTCAGGACTTCTGAGGTAATAGTAAATTATGGGACATAGTACAAGAGAGAAAGAAACCATATAGAGAATGAGCCCCAAATTATCTGCATTTGGACCCCTTGGTATCTTTGATCACATTCTAAACTGTGCATGCTCAAGGGAAGACACCAAGAGGTTTGTCAGGCAAGAACAACTGAAAGCTCTGAGCTGAACAAATATTCCAGAGACTGCACAGAGTTTGGAGAGCTTGGGGTTCTGACCAACCAAAATGGAGAGAATTTGCCACCACCCTGGTCATTCCATTGACACGTTCAAATGGATCTGCCTTAGTTGTAGTGCAACTGTACATCCAGAATGGGGATTATTCTAAACCCACCCTAACAAAGCACAAAACCAAGCCTCAACAGGAACAAGCAGAATTGTCACTAAATTAACTGGAAAATTGGATAAATCTCAAAACTAAAGAAATACCACTCAATTCAGGCTCTCAACAATATAGCATTCAACTGTCCAGCATTTACTAAAAAATTCCTAGACATACAAAAAGGCAGGACAATGTGACCCATAAAAGAGAGGAGGGCAGGAGCAGAGGAGAGAGTTGAGAAGGATGGAACAGTCAACAGAAATAGAGCCAGTGATAACAGAGATGTTGGAATTACCAGACAAGAACTTTAAAATGGTCTTATAAAATAGATTCAAGAATTTAAAGAAAAAAAAATCATGGATATAATGGGACATACCAAGTGAATGGTTGAGAAACCTCAGTAGTAAAAACAATCATATAAAAAATAGATGAATAAAATAAAATATCTGAAATGAAAAATGAACTGGGTAGGCTTTTGAGGAGTTTGAACACTGCAGAGGAAAACATCAATAACTCAAGAAAGGGAAATAGAAACTATCCAATATGAACAACAGAAAGAGAAAAGGCTGGGGGAAAAATACTTCAGTGAACCTATGAGAAAATGTTAACCAATATAACGTATGTGTTATTGGAACCCCAAAAAGAAAGTAAAGAGAAACTCAGGCATGTCTCTTCCCCCCAAAAAAAAAGAAAGAAAGAGAAAAATTTAAAAATAATGAATAAAAATTGTCCCAAATCTGATGAAAATATCAACTCAAGATGCCAGAAGTACAATAAATCTCAAGCAGGAAAAATAGAAAGAAAACCACCTATGTAAACCATAGCCAAATTTCTGAAAACCAGTGATAAAGAAAATATTAAAAGTTTATTCCAATAAGGAGAAACCATAATACATACAGGGAGAAATACCAGCCCCAAGACAGTGGAATGACGTTTTTAAAGTGCTGTCAACCTTGAATTCTATGTCCAGTAAAAATACCTTTCAAAAATGGAGACAAAATAAAGACATTTTCAAATAAATAAAAGCTAACACTGTTTGTTTGTTAATACCAGACTTGTTCTATAAGAAATGTTTTTTAAAAAAAGATCATTTAGGCTGAAGAAAAAAGGATTTACATCGAAGAATAAAGAGTTGTAAAATAGTAAATATGTGAGTAAATATAAGATTTTTAGTCCTCATTTTTAAATGTACTTAAAAAATAATTGGTTATTTTAAAAGCAAAAATAATAGCAATATATTTTGTGTTATAATGTAAGTATATATAAGATGTACTACAACAATATTAAAAAGATGGGAGGGTGTAAGTCGAATTACACAATTGTAAGGTTCTTACATTATACATGAAGTGGTATAATATTAATATATGGTAAACTGTGATAAATTAAGGATGTGGATTATAATCCCTAGAACAACTACTAAAAAGTAAAATACAGGGATATGGCTAAAAAGCCAATAGAGGAGATAAAAATGTATCATGAAATTTCTTTAATGAGGTTTCCTCTTTCTTCCCCAGGGAAATAATGAATAACAAATGAGAATAGCAACATGGACATCTTAAAATGCTACTCCTGCTTTATATACAAATTTGCTATTGTTTCTTTTTTATTTCAGACTCAGAGAGTGGTTTGAGTTTATGGGGATTTTGTTTATTTTTTATCTAACCTTATTCTCTTGATTTTCTGTGGAATACATTTTTATAGAACTAGTCTTATCATAATCCTGGAACCTATCCTTAGTAATGAATGAGTCAGTCAGGTTGGGTGTAAAGGGAAGGTTTGATTTGGACAAAATTTACCACATAGATCTCTACTTCAAATCTTGATCATATATTCCAATATTTAATGGCCCATTGTGCGAAATACAACTTAAATTTTACCTTTTAATTATATTAAAACAAATAACACTGCCATATTTCCTGTCTTTAGATGAGTAATGTGATCTGATGTCTCAAATATTTGTTTACTCAATGGAAGGACTGGAACCATTCATTTTGGCCGTTGCATCACACACAAAAAAAATTGCATGAGTCACTGTGTGTAATATTTACTTTGCTGTAATTCCAGATGTGGAAATTGGCTATCTTTACCGCATTGTCTCCTGAAGCACATTTTCATTACACACTTTCTTTTTTCCACCATTCTTTCTTTGTATACAAAGTTTATTTACCTTATTAGCACCAATATATAGTGTCAGGTGGTGGTCCTGAAATATTTAATAATAAGAGCAGGAACAATGCAAAGGCCATTCCTGAGAGAAGAAAGTGGGCAAGAAGCCTATCTGCAGGGAGAACTTGTATTGACATATGACTAAGCCAACATCCTACTGTCATCATGGGTTGTTAATCTTCACAGTCTAAAGAAATAGGGTCCAAAAAAGATTTCAAGGTGACGGACTGGAGAAAAGAATGTCCATGAGACGCCGTTCACTTCTGGAAAGAAAGCTTTGTGCAGAGTTATACAGCCAGGGCCATCAGTGAAAGATTACGGAACAAACAGCTAAAACCTTGGGGTTTTCCTAATTGCATAATCACCTGATTTATGTAGAGGCTGAATTACATAATTGCACAGTGAGACTTGACATTTCAAGATAGAGCACGCCATTCAACAAGGGAAGAAGGTAGGGGGTTGGAGATGGAGTTCACAGGGAAACATCACTGCCTGGCCAAACACTGTATACCAGGGAAAGCAGGAAACTAGGTTCTTGCAGCTGAATACCAGCAGGTTTTAATCACAGCTCCTGACGTCCTCTTTTGCCAAGGGAACAGATCACCATGGCAGGATGTTGCTCTACTTAGTGAACTTCAGAAAAGTTAACTTAACTTTGGGTCTCTGGGGAGTTCTGGCAGTTACAGAAATATATATATATATTCCCTCTATAGGGAAATATATATGTATGTGAAATAAATATATATATGTGAAATATATATATGTGAAATAAATATATGTATGTGTGAACTATATATATGTGTGAACTATATATATATTCCCTCTATAGGTCTTCTTGCCACCATTAAGCCTCCTGATTGTGTTAAATATAACTGATGAGATACTTAACACTTTGCACACTTTAGAAAATAAGCTCATTTGTGTTCTCTCCTTCCTTTTCACTTAATTTCCCTCTCTACTTTTTCTTGTCTTCCAAATGGCCCTCTCTTCTGACCTTATCACACTGCCATGAGTTGAAATGAGCCACAGTATGTGAATGTTTGAGATTGCAGGGTCAGATTTATTCTTATTCAGGGTCTTTGATTTTCAAAAATTTTTTTCACCATTTTACTCCATGGATATTTTTTATAACCACGTTATATAAAATGTGTTTTAATTATTTTACTTTCTACCAGAAAGTTATTGTGAATCTTAAAGATATAGATAAATTATTAGTCCCCAAGAGAGAATCCAGTAAAAAAAAATACTACTTTTCCTTTTTAATTAATAGTGAAATACAACTCCTCTCAATTTACTCTCACTCCCAGTAGAGCTCTGAAAAAAATTTGCATCTGTTATTGCTGAATAATACCTGTATGATATATTTTTCTCCTTTACTTCTGTGTTTTATGAGAATCAGGTGTTTCAATTTTTCATAACCATGTTTTTATAATTATTTGAGCAAAGACCACATTTTTTAATGGAAACTCATAATTATTGTTCTTTAAAGAAGGAATTGTTGCAGTCAACTCTAAATCACTAACCTGAGAATCTCACCTGCTTCCAGCCAAGTTTTGTGAGTCACACACCCTCAAACATGCACAGACATACCTCTAAAGCATCACTGGTGTGTCAATTAAGATGCTTTTGCCTGCAAAAGAAAATCTCAACTCAAAATGACTTCAACAATAAAGGTGTTTATAGCATGAGTGTGTGGAAGGAATGAGGAAGTGCTGACTCTACGAATAGTTCCTCAGGCTTTAAGCTCTGCTTGACTGTGATTTTCTTGACTTTGTTCTCCTCCCTGTGACGACATCATGCTTAGGTCTTTAGTTGGATGACTGCCTCAGTACTATTTTAATCACATCCAGATATGACAATGTCCAAAGGGGAAAAGTGGCCATTTCTTCCTGTTTCTCATTTTTAGCAACAGTGAGCCTTTCTGGGATCCATTTCGACTCACACATGCCTAAATTTCATATCTCATTGGCCACAGTTATTTCACATGTCCTTTCACTAAACCCTTCACTACCAAAAAGGATGGGATTATGATATTTGGTGTAGATGTGTTAGGATTTATACCTGGGACCAAGAATAGAATCACTGTGCCCTGATTCACATGGAGGAAGGGTGAAATTTTTAACAAATTCAGGTTTCACCTAAGAGCTGGACAGAAGAAGAAGAAGAGAGTAAATTTTAGGTAAATAACTAACAATGTTCTACAAATAGGACAAGAAAAATCAATCAGTGAATTTCATTCCATACTACATATCAGTTATGAGCTTTTGGCCCAGAATATTCTAAATGAGAGTCAATCTTGGATTTGTTTAGAGGAAAATATTGGGATATGGAAGTTTTCTACCTAACCCCATTATGAATTAAGTAGAGCAGAAAATGCAAAGAGAGAGAGAGAGAAAGAGAAAAAGAGAGTCTTCCTGGTATCATTTGAGTTCTGAATACAGCCAGACCTGAAGCCAGCTGTAAATCTAGACTTCCAAATATGTTAAACAACAAATGACATTTTTGTAATTGACCTTGTTTGAGTTGGATTTCTGCCATATGTAACCCTTTCTCATCCAATTATTTCTAATACACACAAGGTTTAAAAATATGAAAAACAAAACAAAATGTATTGTCCTTGAGTGAGTCCCAGTACCTTCACTTCAGAGCCAGTCATGGGAATCATGGCAGACTTCAAGTTTCTGCTACAACATTGAGAGGCTTGTTATCATTTTCTAGAACTAGAAAAGAAACAAGGACTCTGTACCATAGTGTGTGTTACAGGAAGCGGGGAAGGGGCTGGCAACAGGGAAAATTTACCGTAAGTTTAGAAACCAGAGTTGAATTTTCAAACCCAAATGGAGAAAAATTATGATAGCTCCAGGTTAGAAAGCTAAATAAAGGTGAGACCTGACATGAACTAATGTTTAAATTTTATTGTTACATGAACAAGTGACATAATTGAGAATGAACCAAAAGAAGGCAAAGCCTGGAAGGAGTCTAAGCCAGAACTCTGATGCAGACTTGTTACGAATTCAGATGGTGACAGTTTTGGATGAGGATGTGCTAAAACCATTTAAAGCATTCTAGCCTAACTGTACAATGGAGAGTGGTCAATATGATCCAAGTTTGGCTTAAGAGAAATCATTCTACAAAATTGTTTAAGATTAATTGTAATAGGAAGAGACTACAGGTAAAAAAGTCAGCTAGGACATTTGCATTATTCCAGCCAAGCATGCTAAAGACTGACCCACATCCTAAAAAATAAGGAGAAAATATCATAAGGCTAAAATTTATAGAATTTATTGTAATGGGAAAAACATTAAAATTATTGCCAGATGATTTGGATCTTATCTCTGGTTCGAGTGATAGCTATATTATCATGATCAAATGCATACGGACAAGAAATACTTTGTAAATGTCCATTAAACTACCAAATTTAGGAATTCTTAAATTTTATTTTTCCCTGCCTATTATGGTCTTCCAATTGGAGAGTAATTGTTATATTTCCTTCACAGAAAATAGAGCAAATAACTCAGATGTTATGGCCCCATCCACTTCCATCAACAGTAGAATAGCACAGCGATTAGAGCCATTTAATGTTAGAGTGGCAAGTACAACTATTCAAAAACTTTCGGTATACTAAGAATAAATGCTGCTAAAATAGAAATACTTAAAAGAAAAATATGTCATTAAATGAGTTCATTGGTACTACCATATTAATTTACATCTGTCAAATCCACAATCAGATGTATTCCACAGAAGCCAAATGTAATGTGACTCCATGGAGACTGTTATTTTTAAAAATATTTATTGTTTTCTTTTTTGTTCACATGTGAAGTGAATAAGCTGGCAAAAAGCAACCCTGCCAAAATTAATCGAATAAAAATATAAGGAATGTGCCTTTTCTTGGCTTCTCATAAACGAAAAACTGCCATCTGATCTTTAGAAATTTAGATATAATCAAATATGTGATAGGAAGTAGGGAGGGTTCTTCAGCATTAGCTGAAAAGCCTCAAAGACAGCAAAGAACTAGAGAATAATTAAAAGTTATGAAGAAAACACAGACAAAAATATAAGCCAAGGGTCAAAGCACTCCACTGATACATGGCACATCAAATGGAGGATACTTTGTGTAAAATAATATGTTCCATCTAAATTAACTTATTATTATGTAACTATTAGCTTCAAAATAGTCACGTTTATTCTAATGAAGTTATTACTATTCACGTATATCAGTAATTCCTTTTTAAATTTTTTCCAATGCCTTCCTCACATCCTTTTGAATGTCCACAGGAACTAAATACCTCATTTAGGGGGAAAAATTATCAGAATAATAAAAAAGCAAAATCCAACTATATTCTGTCTATAACACATGCAATTTAAATACAAAGACATAGTTAGATTGAAACTAACATGATGGAAAAATTATACTATGGAAACAAAAGCATAAGAAAGCTGGCACAGATAAATTAATTCACAGCAAAATAAATTTCAAAACAAAGAATATTGCAAGAGATAAATGGGGACATTAAATAAAGAAAGAAGGAACATTTCATGAGAAAGACACAGCAAGCCTCAATATATATGTGCCTAATAAATGAGCATTAAATTTCAAGAAGCAAAACTGATAAAGCCATCAGAAGGAATAGACAAATTTGCAGAGTAAGAGGTTAAAATACCCATTGCTCAGTATTGATAAAACAAGTATAACAAAAAAAAAAAAATCAATGAGGATGTTGGAGATCAATCAACTGGGCCTAATTGACATTTACAGAGCATCAAACCATCCCTCAATGATCAGTAATCAGCATCTAACTATCAAATAACATAGAATTTACTTAGTCTTTATACTCAAGGATATCTCTATAGCATTTAGCACTCTTTGACCATTCCCATCCTTGTCAAATAGTCTAGTCTTGTGTGTGTATGTGTGTGTGTGTGTGTACATATGTGTTTTCCACTAGAATCTCTTGGTTTGCTTTCTGTATTAGTTTCCTAGGGTTGCCATAAGAAATACTGGTTTAAAATGATAGAAATTTTTCTACAGAGATTTTTTTCTACGGAAATTTTTCATACAGAGATTTCACCAAGATTGACTACGTGCTGGGTCATAAAATCAATCTCAATAAATTTCAAAAATAATTAAATTTTTACAAAGTACATTCTTTGACCAAAACACAATTAAATCAAATCAATAACATTAAGATACCAACCAAAAAAATTCCCGAATATTTGAAAATAAACTCATTTATTTTTAAATAACCTGTGCATCAAATAAAAAATTCAAATTAGAAAATATTTAACTGAAAAACAATGAAAACCTAACATTAAAATATGTGGGACTAAGGTAAAGCAGTACTTAGAGGGAAATATATAACTTTAAAGGTCTATATTAGAAAAGAAGAAAGGTGTAAAATGAATGATCTAAGTTTTCATCTTGAGAAGTTAGGAAAAGAAGAGCAAGGTACATCCAAAGTAAGTAGAATTCTGGAAATAATAAAAGATAAGGGCAGACATCAATGAAGTAAAAAACAAACAGTAGATAAAATTAATAAAGCCAAAAATTGGTTCTTTGGAACACTTTTATAAAATAAACCTCTAGCAAAAATTATCAAGAAAAAGAAGACAAAGATGAATATCAGAAACAATATCAGAAACAAAAGGAAGGACCTCACTACAGACATTAAAGGTTAATAAGGGGGTATTATAAACAACTCCATACCAATAAATTTGACAAAGCAGATGAAATAAACAAGTTTCTTGACAAACACAGTTTTAACAAAATGGATTTAAGATTCTCCTAAGTCATGGGTGAAAGTCATCTTTAAGGTAAGAGTTTTTTGTTATTCAAAGCAAGTCAGAAAAATCAGGACAATTATTATTTAATAATAATATTTTATCTCAAAATGGTATTTTGCCTATTAAATAATGATACTGTATTTCTTATGAGACACATAAAGTGATTTCTAATTTCTAATTGAACCAAGTTATTTCAAAAATATTTTAACAACAATATCATTATTAACAGAAGAACACAGCTTTTCAATGTGTTAGTTTGAGGGCCATGATATTATTTCCTATATATAAATTGTTATCAAAATTATTTATAATTTTATAGTCATAAAACATACACCATATATTTCTATTTCTGCACTGAAAGTTCAGCTTCAAACCACAGATATTCTCCACAGTATTTTTAAATTCTTTCCTTTGGTTCTGAAACCTCCTAAACTTCTCTTTCTGCTCTTCCTTATATCATCAGATTTGGGGAATTAGCAATAACACACTCATTTATTGATATAAAGAATGTGCATTCATGGACTGCACATGTGTTTTTCTTTGCCATCCTAGTAATTAAAAAAAAGATAGAATGCATTTATACAGCATGCAGTCTTCAGCTTGTCACGGTCTTTACCACTTGTTGTACAATCTAGTATTTCACATACTTAAGTTAACTGCCTTATATTTGTCAGTATTTGAATTTAAAATATGCTTCTTCCTATACCACTACACTGAAACTCATCCCTCAATGATCAGTAATCAGCATCTAACTATCAAATAACATAGAATTTACTTAGTCTTTATACTCAAGGATATCTCTATAGCATTTAGCACTCTTTGACCATTCCCATCCTTGTCAAATAGTCTAGTCTTGTGTGTGTGTGTGTGTGTACATATGTGTTTTCCACTAGAATCTCTTGGTTTGCTTTCTGTATTAGTTTCCTAGGGTTGCCATAAGAAACACTGGTTTAAAAATGATAGAAATTTTTCTCACAGTTCTGGAAGCTAGAAGTACAAAATCAAGGTGTTGGCAGAGCTGTGCTCTCTCTGATGGCTCCAGGGGTGGATCCTCCCTTGCCTCTTCTAGTTTTTGGTATTTGCTGGCAATCCTTGGAGTTCTGTAGCTTGTAGATGCTTCATGTCCAATCACATGGCCATCTTCTTCTTTATCTTCAAATTGTCTTCCCTCTGTACATACCTGTGTCTAAATTTCCCCTTTTACGAGGCTATCAGTCATGTCGGATCAAAGCCCCCCCCCTTAACCTCATCTTAATCTAGTTAGATCTGCAAAGACCCCTATTTCCAAATAAGGTCACATTGTAAAGTACTGGGGGTGAGGACTTTAACCTATCTTTTTATGGAACACAATTCAACCCACAATGCCATCTGTCTTTTTAACTCCTCCTTCCTCTCATCTCTGCTTCCTTTTGCTCTTTCTAATCTGTGTAATTATCCTCAAAGGGTTGGTCCTTGGCTCTCTGTTCTGGTTTTCTATACTCCGTCTCAGCAATAGTATGACTTCAAACATATCTTCTGTACTAACACTTTCTAAATCTCTACTTTCAGAGTGTCTTTTGAGCTTTAGTCTTACATTTCAAGTTGCCTGCTAGAATTCTTCATCTGGATACCGTGGAGGAATCAAAATATATCCTAAATATAAATATAAATGTTTTCTTCTATGACTATTATAAATTTGAAATCCTACAGATAAAAGAGGAGGAAACTCTTTCCCTTTATACTCCACATCTAGAGTGGAGGATTTCAGGATTTCAGACTTAACTTCAGCATAATTAAGAATTGCTATAAGCTTGGGTTCAGAAGTAACATTATCTGGTTTCAAATTCTGCTCAACCAATTGTTGCGTATGACCTGGGTACATTGTGTTTCTCAAGTACAAAATAATGATAATATTATATACTCCATAGGGTTGCTTTGTGGAAACAATAAAATGAGACATCAGTGCCCCTACTAAAGTGCCTGCAATAGTAAATGACTGTTGTGGCTGTAGTAATTGTTAATAGTAAGAAAAATTACTATATGTCACTTTATCTCTATTCCCACTTCCTTTAGTCTGTTTTCAGACTTCGTTGTTATTCACCTGCAATTTATAGCTAACTTGTCTCCTTACTCCAATCTCTCCACATTCTAATCCAGTCTGCAGACATCTCCCAGATTAATCTTCCTGTACCATAGCTCTGTTCGTTCCCCAGGGCACAATCCTTCACTGACTCCCCATTGTCTACCAAATAAAAGTAAAACTCCTTAGATTGAAATAAAAGGCCCTCTGGTCCCAAACCTCCTTTCCAACCTCATTTTCCAACATTCACCTTCATATATCAAATACTTCAACCGAACTGAACTATTTGACATTCTTCATACACGCTGCATATTCTGACACCTGTGTGTTCTTGTTTATGCAGCTCCCCTGCCTCAAACCCAATCTCATTCAAGTCCCAGCCAGCCTTGCAGGCCCAGGTGAAATGCTGTCTGCTACAAAAAGCTTTCCTTAATCATCTCAGCTGGAAGTCATCTGGCTGTATTTTAAAATTGAGTAGTATCTTCCATTTATTCATTCACCTCCCAAATACTTATTGAATGCAAATTATGTATCAGGCACTAAAGGACGGACTGGGAAACAGTAGTAAAGAAAAAGGACATGGCTCTTGTCTTCATGGAGCTTGTCATCAAAGAGATATATATTAATGTTAAACACATTAGTTTAGAAATGAGAATATAATTTTAAGCTGTGATAACTACTATGAAATATCATTTTTTATTATATTAATTCATTTATTTATTTCCCTATGCATGGTAGCTTAATATTAAAACCATCTTTTGGTCACCTACACCTAATAAAATCTTTTGTTTTGTCAGAATTTAAATTACTAAACCATTATTGAAATACTAACTTTTGGTGTATTTTAATGACTATAAATAGAGGTACAAAACAGAGTCAAATCAGAATTCCATAGTCAATAAGAGAATTATGTAGACAATTGTCCTGTGAGTAATTGCCAACTCATCAAATTAAAAAATATATTTTTAATATTCTGGCCCCCTTTGTGTAACCTAAGTCATATCATTTAAATTCTTTGTGTCATAATTTCATCATCTGCAGACTGATGTTCATAACAAAGTTTCAGTGGTCTTTCAAAAGTGTGATTCAATGAAGTGGTTCATCTAAAAGTACTATAAAATCTGCAATTGTGATTATTTTCTTTATTTTTGCATTGGTTTTAGAAATATTAGGTTGAGAGGTCATCTCTGGAATGGATTTGATAGTTATAACAGAGTAACTAATATATAAATATTTTGTTCCAGATACAGAAAGAAGGTTTAGTAATAATTAGGTCTTGAGACTGCAAGTAACAGAACCCAGCTCAAACTAGATTAAGCAAAAAAGCCTTCCCAAGCAAGCAAGCACGAGTGGCTAGCCTCCAGGTCATCTCCTCTTCTCTGGTTTTCTGCTCCAGATGGGCTTCATCAACACATAGGGATATTTGGCTTTTCTTCTCTTTCTTTTCTTCAGCGTATGTAAATTCCAGGGAAGGACACTCACCAACTGGTATGGGTCTTATAATTGCACTTTCAACTGAGAGATAGGATATTACAGTTATCTAGGCTGAGTTCTCATGCCTATCTCTGTGTTAACAACTCTGTCAAAATAAAATAATTGGGTTAGGTGAGGGACAGCTCCCCACATAGAAGCAGAGGATCTATTCCAGAATGAGGGACACAATGCTGTGCTGTCAAAAGCAATAGACATCTACAACAACATCCACTCATTTTCCACAATTCACCTTCATATATCAAATACTTCAACCAATCTGAGCTATTTGATATTTTCCATACATACTACATATTTTGGCACCTGTGTGCTCTTGTTTATGTTATTACCCTTCAAATATGGCTGAGTTCTGCCTCAAGCATGGTTGAATTTCTTACCTAACAATTAATAAGCAAGAGAGACTACCACTTCTAGTTAGAACGTAGAAAGTTTCAAGACATGATCAAACTCAGGCCTATAGTGATAACTATCCAAATGAGTTACAAAATCAGTTTTAGAAGCCAATCTCAGAGCAGAAGGTACAAAGAAGCTTAAATGAACTAAAATTTAAACAGTAACAAGTCATTCTTAAGAGGCAAAGACTCACAACTGAATGATTGCCCATGAGGAGCATTGGTCTTCTTGGAGTGTGAGACAGTGACTGATTGAAAATTCAGACAAGGCATGAGAGCTGAGAGAAAACTTCTTAGGATTTCTAGGTTCATATTGAGTGTGGGCCAGTGGCTTCTGAAGACTGGGGATGGGCAAATAAATTGAGAGAAATCCCACCGAGGTACTCTAGATCTTTATTAAGGGTACTGCAAAGATCCTTCAAAGGTTGGCAGCAGGAACCAGGGTAAAGAATGGTCTCCTCAGGCACAGAAAGCTGAGTGTGGGACTGGAAGAAAAAGCGTACTAACTCACCAGCAAGCCGCAGAACTTTTGAAACCAATAGTGGGCTGAAATCTATTTAAAGCTGCAACAAAGCCTAGACCCAGTTCCGCTGAAGTTTAGACTGATTCAGCCCCTATACTATGGCCTGACAGAAGAGACATGCCATGTTCTACAGTAAATATTATTTACTTCAATCTCTACTGTCTAGATACACACAATGTATAACATACAAACCAAGAATTATGAGACATGAAGCAACAAGAAATTGTGACTGATGGTCAAAAGAGGAAACAGTTAATAGAAGCAGACTGAGAAATGGCCCAGATATCTGGCGTATAACACAAGGATTTTACGGTTACTGTGATAAATATATTAAAGGATCTTGTGATGATGACTATATTAAAGGATTTCACAGAAAAGGTGAACAACATGTACAAGCAAATGAGGTCTTTCAGCAGAGAGACAAAAACTGTAATAGAGAACAAAACAGAAATATTAAAAATGAGAAATGAAATATGTAAAATGAAAAACTTTTGATAGATTTAATCAGAAGATTAGACAGAGAATTAAAAAAGATTTAGTGAACTAGTAGACAGATCAGTGTACATTTTCCAAACTGAAAAAGCATACAGACACTGTAGTAGTTTGTTAGTGCCACCATAACAAAGTATCACAGATGGGTTGATTTAAACAGAAATTAATTCGGATCAAGGTGTCAGCAGGGTTGGTTTCTCCTGAGGCCTCTTTTCTTGGGAATGGCAATCTTCTCTCTATGTCTTCACATGTCTTCCCTCTGCACATGTCTACATCCAAATTTTCTCTTCTTATAAAGACACCAGTCATATTGGATTAGGGCCCACCCTGATGACCTCATTTTAACTTAATTACCACTCTAAAGACATCTCCAAATACAGTCACATTTTGAAGTACTGGGGATTAGGACTTAAAATGAATTTTTGTGGAACACAGTTCAACTTATAACAGACACATAAGAAAAATATCAAGTGGTCTAATAGCTGTGTAATCAGAATCTTAGAAGTGGAGACAGTGGGGCACAAGAAATATGTGAGGACATTATGGGACAGAATTTTCCATAATTAATCAAAGACATCAATGTAATGATCCAACTGCAGAAAGTCCCCAAGCCAGATAAGTACACCCAGACACGACATAGTCAAACTGTTAGAAACAAAAGATCAAAAGATGATTTCAAAAGCACTTATAATGTGGGGGTGGGGGTGGAGAGATGCACTTCATAAAGGGGAATACTTAGAAATCTGACAACTGATGGCTAACTGCTTCCCACAAACAATGGGGACCAGGACACAGTGAAACAGTATTGTTAAAGAGCCGAAAGAAGGAAAAACTGTCAATTTAGAGTCCCAAATTCAGCAAAATTATCCTTCAAAAGTGACGGTGGAATAAAACATTTTCAGACAGACAAAAGATGGGAAATTTGTCTCTAGAAACCTGTACTACAAGAAATGTTAAAATAAATTCTATCGGTTGAAATGAAATAATAGCAAATGGAGACCCAGCTCTGCAGAAGTGAATGAAGAGAAACAGAGAGAATAAGGAGGTGGGTGGGTTTAAGAGACTACTGAATATTTAAAGCAAAAATGATGATGCCTTGTGGGGTGTATAGCAGAAGAAGAAATAAGTGAACAAAATACAAGTTATCTAACATCAGGGTGGTTAATGTCTTCAAGGCCTAACCATCCTCGGTTCTATAAGGATGTTTTTATTGCAAACTCTGAAGTACTACTGAGCATGTATAAAGAGAGGATTTTTTCTTCCAAATTAATCAAGAAAACAAAGGGTATTGGTCTGCCACATCTTTATTTCCTTCTTTTTAAAAATTTCTCTACTATTTTCTTAAGCTGTATATAATATATAACTATATAGATTAAATATTAGAACGAATATGTATACAGACACACATACATTCTATGAGTAGAGACCAACCAGTACTGTACAAAATTCCCTGGTCAATAGGAATTTGGCAAAAAAAGTATGGAAGCAACACCAATACCAGCCAGAGAGTGGACTTTGAGCACACACAATTTGCTATAGAAGTCTTCTTTGGGAGCACTAAATTTCTTTGAATCAATTATCTCTCTCTGAGCCATGGGCTTTGCCTTGCCTTGGTGCAACAGAAGCCTCATCATCCTTCCTCTTACACTGGGCACTGATTATCAAACATCCTCTGTTGTGCTGCTTGAACTACCATCCAATTCCCCTGCAGTCAATCTCAAGTAAAACTGAAAGGCTATGTTAAAAGAGCACCAACCTTCAAAGTTGCATGTGGAAAATATTCATTTTCACACTCTGTGATTGAAGTCAGAGATGTCTTACTGTCAGAATTCTCAAATGTCACTCCTTCTAGGAGAGCATAGAGGCCATAGGAAGTGTGTGAAACTTTCCTTTTAAAAGAACTCCAAGTGAATACTTAGTGGCAATAGAAGGTTCCAGGTTGCAAAATGAAAGCAACAGGGCCTTGTGAAAAAACAGAGCTTTAGGATCTCAGCTGGATTGGTTCTAATAATGATGATATCACTGCATAATGTGGCATTAATTTCCTGATTCCCATTTCTAAATTGGAGGTTAAAATGATGACCTGGCTCAGGGGTCAAATGTTGAAAGACTTGATCTGTTAAGCACTATGAATTAGAGATGATAACTGGCAGGAGATCTGGCTCCCTGTCTCAGTTCTTTCATGCACTGTCTCTGTGCCAGTAGGGATTTTACATCTCTGAGGTTCCATTTCCTGTCGCAAAAGAGGGGCTGGAATTGATGAGGTCCCAGATTCCTTTTAAGGCTGAAATTTTGGAGTGAATGTTCTAAATTCTCTTTGAGTAGAGTTATTTTACATGGGGAGTTTTAAATAAAGCAAAAAATGGCTTATGGCCAAAATTAACCTTGAAAATTCCAGGCTGTATACTAATTTACTATCTTTCATTTTTATGTGTGTCAACACAGCCACGTTTTTCTTCAGTGTCTATGAGAACACAAGTTGGGGTACTTGGCTCATGTTTAAGGTCCTTCTTGTGTGGAAAATACTAATCTTTATCTACTTAGTCCAAAAATGTCGATTGTATCTGGTGTCTACTCTGTGACTTTGAAATACAAAAATAATTACTCAGAGGTTTACTTTATTTAAGTTAATATTCAATGCACTAATAACAAATCCATAAATCTGGTTATTCCTAAGCTTTTCAATTCAGCATATAAAAGTTATCCATTTATAAGTGTAACAAATTTTAGTAATTATCTTTAAGGAAGCCTTTGATTACTATTTGATCACATTTACAAATTTAGTTAAGTAAACAATTTCAAACTTTTAAAGTGCTTGTATAAATGTAATATACTGCATTTGATTTCCTTTTAATTACTTCAGTTGTTGCATGGACCCTAACAAGAAGTTAAGTAATTCTTCTATGTTTTATAAATACAACTTATAAATATGATTATTTTTAAGTTCTGTTATATGTTCCAATACTACATGGTAAGATTTCAACTTAAAACACACATCTAAATTAATTACTTAGTTTTATATTTTAAGCTGGAATTGCAAGACTGTCTAGTTACTTTATTAGGTCAAAATCTTGCATATGTTATAAATATATGAAAAATCAAATACATAGTTTCCTTAACACAAAATTATTAACATTATAGTTTTAGTGTTTTAAATATTTTTTTTCTGTATTTCATTGTAAATGAATATGCCTGGGGTCAAAAATAACACCCACTAAGAAATTAATTGTGTTGTTTCATGCAATTTAGTGGCATGTCTTCTTGGTCAGTTGAAATCAAATGAATAAGAAGATACTTGGCAAGAGAGATATCTAGATGTGCAGACAGACATCCAGATGGGCAAATTTCCATGTAGTTGTACAGATATCAGCATGTTCAGGACGTCCATGATTCCAATTGCTAGGCTGAGCCCCTTGCTACAGTCATGCCACCTGCAACTCTATCACTTAGAAAATAAGATGGTCACAAACCCCACTTCCTTCAGTTTGAGACAATACTACCTAATTAACCTAATCATCTCACAGAAATCTGCTATTCCACCCAAGCTACCACATTATTTGATAGAATTTGCACCCTTATGACTCTCAAGGTTTTAAAATATTTTTCTATATGGCTCCAAAAATACAGTTGTAATGATGGAATCTTGGATTTTTAAGAAATATTCTTCTTGACTGGTGGGACCACATAACTTTGAAAGATATTTCAATAACTTCTGACTGATTCTGTAGGTCATACTTCTTGACCGTTTTGTCAAAGGGCGTTCTCATTATGAGAGTCCTGTAGGAATTAAGACTGAACAAAGGAACATCCAATTCATATCATACTTACTCTAGGGACTTGGATGAACACCCATCTCTCTTTCTCTCCCCACCTACCTTATCTAAGCACAAAAAGTTGAATCCTCATTAGAAAAAGGCAGTTGTGATGTGATCTCTTTATATTTTCTTATGCATGACGCTGTAGTTCCCACATGCTGCTCTAAGAACTGTAGGGCTTTAGAAAAAGACATATCTCCAAGGCTCTTTCCCCAGAGATTCAGCTTTCTGTGATGTCAGTTTGACCAAAGAATCTATCTATATATATATATATATATTTTTTTTTTTTTAACTATGTAAGAGCAATTCAGATATAAGTTTAGCATCTTTAGTGAGGAGACTAGAATTTTTCTCAGGAGACAAAGAATTCTTATACTTGTATTTGGCAACTATCTGGCTGTATGACCCTGAGCAACTCACTTGGTCTGTGTGGATATAACATCGTCACATTAGACTTGAGGAAACTGAGTAGAAGGTGCTATTATGACTTGAGTTCCAGGATCCCCTGCAGATACCAAAATCCTCAAATGCTCAAATCCCTGATAAAAAAATGGCATAGTATTTGCATATAACCTACACTCATCCTCCCATATACTTTAAATCATCTCTAGAGTATTTGTAATACTTAATATAATATAAATTCTATATAAATAGTTTTTATAATATTTTTTTTAATTTGTACTTTTAAATTTTTTTTTAGAGACAGAGTCTTGCTCTGTAACCCAAGCTGGAGTGCAGTGGCACAATCATAGCTCGCTGCAGCCTTGACTCGTGGACTCAAGCAATCCTTCTGCCTCAGCCTCCCAAAGTGCTGGGAGCAGTGAGCTACTGCACCCAGCCATTTATTAGTTTTTATTGTTTTTTTTCCCCAAATATTTCTGATCCACAGCTGGTTGAATCCGTGGATGTGGAAACCATGGATATGGAGGGCTGACTGTACATACCTCAATAGTTGGTTAATCATCTAATTCAGGGGGAGCAAATGCTTTTTGGTAATAGGCCAGATAGTAATTATGTTAGCCATTTCAGGCTATATGATCTCTGTTGCCACTGTAGTGTGACAACAGTCATAGAAAAAACAAATATGAAAGGGCAAGACAGTGTTCCAATAAAACTTGCTTTATAAAACGGATGGCATGCCAGATTTGGTCCTTGGGCCATAGTTTTTCAACCTCTCATCTAATTCTATCTGAAAGACCTTTGATCAATTAGCCAATACCAAAAACACCTTCTTGACAAGACATTCTAACAGCCACTCCAGCCCTGATGCCCATTAGTGTAACTGCACCCTTTTTGCCATTTGCCTTCTGCCACCTCATTATTACCACTGAAATCGAGTAGTCCCTTTCATTGATGTCATTTCCCATAATACTCTCCTCCAAAGCTCAGCCACCATGAAGCTTTTCGGGGATCCCAGTTTTGCTGTTTGCAGGCTTTCTTAATGCCATGGTGAATGAAGAATCATCTGGACCATGCCAGGGGACATGTAGCACATGATAAATATACCACAGCATTCCTATCTTCTACATCTTTGGATTTCTTCTTAAAAATTCTTCCAGGGAAGTTTTGTCATTACAAAATCATCAAATAACTATCACTACTGAATCAATGTTTCGGTCAACCAACCAAGCAAATTGTGCGAGCCACTTCCAGCTGATCAATCTAACACATTGAATTCATTGTTTTGTCCTCTTTGGCCTAACATATTATGAAACTAATTCCAGATTTATTTGTTTATAACAACCTTAGAATCCTTTCCTACACATATTACCCAGTGTTCTGCCAATATAAATTATTTGATAGTTCCTTCAGTAATAAGCTGTCTCCTTCTAGATCAAACTTTGTTCTCCTAATCCTGGACCTATAGGGATCTGACTCTACTTTTGGGCATGAAAGCAAGGAGTTGGGATGAGGGTGTATCTTAAAAGTAATTGGCATTTTTTTGCAAAATAACTGCCTCAGTTGAACTCATAGGTTCTCAAAGCAAACGAAGGTTAATTTCTGCTTCCTTGGGAAATAAGAACTGTGAAGGAGGTTCAGAGTGAATTGGAGTTCCAAAGCTTACAGATTAACCTGTATCTACTGACAGTTCTTCACTCCAATTTTCAGATTTCTATTCCTTGTTAACCAATGCCCTGATGTTTACGTAAGAGACATGCTCAAACCGTGAAGTCAACCTATGTTGTCATTCTACAACTCATGGAATCAAACCTGGGATCTGATTTGCAGTGACACATTTCTATGACCTTATAAGATACTATGTTGGGGACATCACAGAACCTCTGTCTCCATATTTGGAGCTGAGAATGTAAAGCCCAAAGATTACCGTTTTCTTTCTGTAAGCTCTCTAGTATAGTCAGAAACTACCTGACTACTTCTCAGTCCTTGTAATCATGTCTACCATGAATCAGTCATTTGGCATCCTCAAGCCTAGTCATTAAGAGGCACACCATCTCAGGCAATGACAGGAATAATTTCAGTTACTGTTTTGTCACTGCATGACGTGTACCAGTTTTCCATTTTCTGCTGGCAATGGATTAGCAACTGTATTTAGGCCCAATCAGATTACTTAACAAGTTCCAGACTTATTTGTTTCTGAGAACACTGTTGGTGTAATGCTGCTTCAGTGAGTATCTAAGAAGGAAAACAGAAACCATTCTAGATGTTTCAAGAAGAGAGAGGTTTCACATCAAGAGATGCTTTGAGTAGTGGAACTGGAGATGTTAAGTAGCAGAAAAGCAAAAGAGAGTAGAAAGAAGGGCTGGAGGAGCAAAGAAGCAGGTTGTTATGACTTAAAGTTCAAGGAGCTGCTCTGTATCTGGTTGGAGCCCAGAAGCCTGCGATTGCTGCTGACGTGCTTGGGGTCGCCACCCATAGCGCTTTTGGAGCTACACGTTCGCTGACAAGGGAGCCTGCGCTCCTTCAGGTCGCTGAACTTGCCATGTACACTGCCGCCTGTGGTCACACTCCTTTGCTCACTGTTTCCACTGTTACTGCTAGAGATACTAAAATAAGCAGAAAAGGAAAAGCAGACCTCTCTTTTGCTTTGGTCTTTTAATCTCCAAGTGGTACCTCCCATTGGCAGACCCTGACAGGAAACCTGTTGGTAAGGGAGTCTGAAAACAGAATTTTCAGGCTTCTAGCCCCAGGGATAGAAAGAATTGTACCAAACAGTAACTGTGAAGCCAAGAGACAGGAGTCAATGTCTAGAATTACAGGGAGTCTTTACAAGCTGTATGGACTATGTCTAGCTGCCTAAAATGCTAGACCAGCCTGCACTGTTTTATGTGCATAACTATTATATTCAGTTGTCCCAACATTTTTGCTTTCCACATGATATTACCAGTGATTTTTGTTTTATATGTGGGAACTAAACCTTTTGGTATTTCGTTTTTGTGGTAACTGAAGCAATGAATTCATTATACATACTCTAGTTGGCTTTGTGGAATTCATTTTCCTATTGTAACCAATCACTACAAATCTTCAAATGACAGACTCTTTCACCATTTCAATCCCCTGAGTCATTTATTATGTCTGCAAATGAATAAATTGCTTGGGGCCCAATTCTGTTGGTGATATGTGAAAGAGTTGGACTAGTGAATGTAAATCCCCTGCATATTGACTTTTAAAAAAATAGAAATGGATCCTGTTTTTCTTTAGCTCTTTGCACTGTTAATCAAAGCTAATTAAAATGCAGTAGATTAAAAAAAAAACATAGCACGAAGTTGGTCTTTTGTAATTTAGAGTATGTAGCTGCCTATACAGGATTTAAGTGTGTGTGGGCCAAAAATATAATCTTACACCAGTATGATAGTCTCTGAATTTATTGGTTGGGTTGCCTACTATGTGCAAAGAAATTTCCTATGTTAGAGAGGATTTTAAGAATTATGGAACATGTTCTCTGACCCCAGAAGCCTATAATTAATTTCAGAAGGCAAAAATGTACCAAGAGAGGTAATAATAATAAAATACAAAAGTGGTTGGTATTTCAAATAGCTTTATGAGAAATTAATGCTTTACTACCATTCTACTCTTGCTCTTCCCCCAAACCTCACTTTAGTAGTTGTGACCTCTTGAATACCTAAGATTATATTGTGCAGAGAAAACCCATGTGATGCACAAAATCTTAGGATACTTTATTGAACACATGTTGTGCTTCCTCTGGCCCTACTCAAAAAAGTAATCTTTCTCCCAAATTTATATAAGCTAGATTCTTTTTCCAAAATTCTTATGTTTTCTCTGAACCGCACCTTCAATTTAGATCCTTCCATTACCTCAATAACCCATTATATTAGTTTGCTAGGACTGCTGTAACAAAGTACCTCAAACTGGGTGGCATGAAACAACAGACATTTATTCTCTTACAGTTTTGGAGGCTAGAATCCTGAAATCAAGGTGTTGGCAGAGACATGCTCTCTTTGATGGCTCTAGAGGAGAATCCCTCCTTGCCTCTTTTTGCTTCTGGTATTTGCTGACAATACTTGTCATTTCTTCACTTGTAGATGCATCACTCCAATCACATGACCTTCTTCTCCCTTTGTGTCTTCACATGGCATTCTCCTTCTTTGTGAGAACATCCAGAATTTCTATGTTTGTGTACAAATTTCCCCTTTTTATAAGGACAGCAGTCATACTGGATTAGTCCCACTCTCATGACCTAATTTTAATTTGATTACCTCTGTAAACACTCTATTTTTAAGTAAGGTCACACCCTGAAGTACTGGGGATTAGGGTTTCAACATATGATTTTTGGGAAGAAAAATTCAACCCATGACATCCACCTTCCAAAATAAATATTCAGAGCTATAATTTTATTGTGGTCTTTGGCATATTGATTTATTGCACCAACCGTTAGGCAGAGAGCATTCTAGATTCCTGCAGGTGCTATTTTCCTGGCATTTACTATGGCACTTAAATTCAAGGTGTCCTTGCTGTAGAACCAAGATGCATTTGTAAAAATACTAAGTTACACAAATCATACATAAAAAATAAGAGAGGTTAAAAATAATATATTTATCTGTACTTTATGTCTTAATAAACACATAGTCACAAGATAGTCTTTAAAACTATCTACTAAAGTAGATAAACTAAAGACACAAGATAGTCTTTAAAACTCTAAGCAAAAACTCAAATGGCTAAAACATTCTCTTTGAGATAGTGTCCATCATAACATTATATAAATAAAAAAATAAGAGAACTGTTATAGCAAAAGCATTTTTGATCATGGAGGACTGTGGCTAGAACACAAAGAGAAGAATCATCTAGGCAGATTTAAAATATTTTTCTACTCAGCAAGCTGGATACTCAGCAAAATTTACCCAAATTCTGATCATCCCTTTTGTAAGCACCCTCATCCACCAAGTGGTTGTCATTGATATTTAGTAAGAGAGTTAAAAGAGATGGAAATGAGCCCTCTCTCCCATCTAGTCTACCTATTCCAGCTGCCTCAATTATTAGCAGCCAACTTCAACTTACGAAAGTATCCATGAGAAGAAGCTCCACCAATTTCTAGTCCACAATCTCTTCCGTAGTGCAATGACAAGTAGGAAAGGTGAAGTCAAATAGACGTGAATATAATCAGTTCATTGAACAAACTGGATTTGCAGGATACAATCATATAGCAACTTTGAGTCTCACTTTTGATTTAAATTTGCTCATTGGGTTTACTTCTTTTCTAGCCTTTCCAATGAAAACTTAGGCAGGCGCCATGACTTTTCTGCTTATTCTTGGTTAATCAAAAACCCTATGGTCACTTAAAGTTATCAAACACAGTCTTCATTGAGAAATTAGAATATATATCCCCTCACAGTAACAAAAATGTTACGTTTGATTAAAATTGAATCTTCTCTCCCCCACCCCCGGATTGAGAGAGGGTGGAGAGGGAGAAGGAGGGAAGATAGCACACAAGAAATTCCTATTTTACTGATAAATTTGGGAGGTGGCTTCATGTTCCTTGGTTCTGGCAGAAATTTAAAACTATCTTTTCTCTTATGAGGTGTTGCTATGGACGCTCACAGAAACTCTCCTTCCTCTAACCCACCACCACTGGCTTCCTTCTCCTGCAGATTCCTTGGGGCTTAAAATCTAGCCTGTCCTTGACAGTTTCTTCCTCAACCCCTGAGAATGTGTGATTCCTACACTTTCTATTGCCTGAGCAACAATATCTATTCTAAATGCCCCTTGGACAATTCTTCTGAACATACATGCTGGTTCTTTCATATGTGTGGTTCAACTCTGATATGTAGGACGAATCACACACTGTTTACTCCAACACACTGGGAGGGTGGGCTGTTCTGTGCCATCATCTCTCTTTGACTCATCACTTAGCATCAGCCATTCTCATTTCTCAACCTCTGGGGTCCTCATGTGCAATTCCGACCCCAATCCTCATAGCCTTTAAGTGGGGATGAGGGAGCACACATCAAACTCCCTGAAATGGCCTCACTGAAGCATCTCTCCACTAAACTTGGAGTGAGAGTCACTTCGCCCAGCCCTCCTCATTGGTGTAGGTGGGACTCATCAAAGAGCAACTACTCTTCAAAAACCCAAGTCACAAATACTCCTGGGATTTTCAGATCCTTTAAATGGATGAAGGCATTTAGGCTGATCTCATAGATTCACAAAAATTTATTTTAGAAAATAGGCGTCTTTATTGAGCATCTCACTTTGAAATCTGCTATCGATTTTCTTAGCTTCTTTGCTGAAATTTCCATCTTGATATCCTGCTATACTCTTAATACTATATACTATAGAGACTATACCAATGGGGTTCAGCATTTCCATTTTCCTTGTCATTCACAACTTGCCTATGTGATTTCATGCTTTGTTGCCAACTCAAACTCCTCCCAGACTCTACCTCATCCCTCCCATAAGATAGAGGTCGCAAGAGCTCATGGATCTCCATACCTGCTTACTAGAAATATTTATTTGAATGTTGACATGTGTCTTTTAATATCAATAGCATGGCAAAGGAGTAATTTAATAAAGGGCACTGAGGAGGGCCTCTTATTTCTTGGTTGAGACCTTTATCACTCTGTCCTTGACTGACTCTGTTTTCATGATCACAAGAATTCAGAGTCTTTATACCCTTTTCCTCATATATTTCTGGTGTCTTACTATGTCTTTTGACCTAGTCAAGGCAGTGAGTATCATGAGTAGGCAGTCGGTGTGATTTTCCCCAGGTGTAGGCAATACAAATGTGTCTTTTCTATAGAAAATTTTAGAACAGTAATAAGACCAATTAAAAGTTAATAAAATCTGCCTTTTGTTATTACCATGTGTCAGCAATGCTGTATGGATTGAATTGTCTCCCAAAAAGATATGTTGAAACCTTAACCCTCAGAACATGACCTTATTTGGAAATAGGATTGCAGAAGACGTAATTAGTTAAGATGAGGTCATACTAAAGTAGGGCGGGCCCCTCATCCAACATGTGTGTTGTCCCTAAAAGAAAACAGCTATGTGAAGACACAGAAAGAATACCATGTGAAGATGGAGGCAGAGATTAGAGTAATGAATCTACAAGTCAAGGAACTTCATGGATTGCCAGCTGTCGCTAAAAGCTAGGAGAGAGGCATGGAACAGATTCTCCGTTAGAGCCCTCAAAGGGAACCAACCCTGCTAACAACACCTTGATTTCAGAATTCTGGCTTTCAGAACTATGAAATAATAAATTTCTGTTGTCTTAAGCCACTCAATTTGTGGTACTTTGTTACAGCAGCCCTAGGATACTAATACAAATGTCAATGATAAATATTCCTCTCTGTCTCTTAAAATCACTAATTCAGTTACTAATGTAATAAAAATAAAATAATAAATATTAGCAACTATGTACAAATTCTCCAGCCAAATACATTTTATTTCTGAACTTAATAAAGTTCTCTAATGCAGTTATCATAGACTTCCCTTCTGATTGAAACCTCATGTTAGATAGGATGGCTAAAGATAGAAGAGGAATTTGACAAGCAGAAAACAGTGAGTAGACCAGTGGAAAGTCATGTGTGACATATACTGGTGATGCTTAAAAAAGTAGATGTGCTGACAATGCACAGCTTAGCATTTATATTATGATGTCCCATTTCCACCAACCATAAGCATAATAAGAATATCTGCAGCTTGTCTTGTTATCCAGTCTTTTCTCTGCTTTATCATCCACTTCTGCACTCTAACTTCCAACCCCAGGTCCCCACTTCATAAACTCCTGGATAAAATCAGATTTTTGCCCTAACTCCTCACCTTCCTGTCTAAGAATCTATGAATAGTCAGTCTGAAGCACCACAGAGGAATGCCAACATGACCCAAAATGTTGCATGATGTCTGATGCCAGAGAGCATGTTCTCCCATATGAGTTACTAAAATTTATAAATTGCTGGTTTGCAAAATTAAATGAACAGAACAATTTAAAAAATAAAAATAGAAGAAAGAAATGTAAATAAACAATTTTTTTTAGGTTTTCTCTTTTATTCTGGTGGCCAGTTTTGACCAGCAAACACCATTTGCCCCATGGTTTTCCCCACGTTCTAAATACCTAAGATGGATATTATACATTCCCAACCTGTCAGCTTTGGCTGAATTACAGAGTGCTCAATTATGCCCTAATCAAATAGCTGCCCAATGCAGGCCACGTAATGACTTCCTGATTATCTGCCTTTAAATGATGAATGAAATGAATATGTAACATTCTGTTCAAATATAGCATACTTAGCATGCCAAATGAAAACTGATTTTGTGCTCCTCTCTGTGAAAAACGTATATTTTATTGTAATTCAGTTCAATGGTTGTTCAGTTGCTTGTTTTCTAGTCATCAAGATAAACATTGAATGAGCTATCTAGGAGAACATTAGTCTTCATTTTTGCTTTCTAACAGATGCTAAAGGTGTTAAATATTGTTTAGATTGTTTGCATTCCTCTCTTTACATTGTCTCATTGGGAACAAAATGAGGAAGGTCATATTTTTACAAACAGTTCTTGTTGGCAAGGTTCCAATATATTGGCTAAATAAATAAATAAATAACACCACAATGAAAAAAACAAAACCGCCAATTGGCTATGATAAATGTATTGCAAAGACGACAACATTTAAATATGAATAAATTATTTGTATTGTCAAGAGTGCTTTTTATAAAAAAGCAATTTATGATATTAGTACCAAAAAAGAGTACACTTTGAAACCTGATTGTATGTGTGGTCTATAGTAATAGTATGCATGACTATAATTGTTCATTTTATTATCTTTTTACATAATTTTACTGTCAATATACTGATTTTCAAAAACCAGCTCGAGAAATTGTATAGGGGAATTCATTGTATGTGGTATTTGCTTTTAAGAATCAACCTTTCCTTCTCACTAGAGAGAGAGAAGACAGCCAGGCAAGTAAGAAGAAGGGAAAAAAATAACAAAGGAAGGAAGGAACAAAGGGAAGGAACGAAGGAAGGAAGCAAGGCAAGGAAGGAAGGAATTTTTGTTACCCATTCTGCCTAGGATATGTTTAATATTGCAAAATTAAATTAATTGATGCTTAAGTAGTGGTCTTAGAAAAGGTCTTGCATGATATGTATCCTGGATCAGCTTTTAATAAAAAGCTGTCTGAGATAAACAAGAGAGACTCATCCAACATCTTTAGAAATTTTCCATTAACTTTAGCTTTATAAGGGGAAATTCTTAATCAAAATAGACAAAAATTAAAAATTTTTACATATGATAGTTATTTCAAGATGCTATGATAATTGATTTTGCACGCTCTGCAGAATATATTTCTTTCCCCTTTCCCTTTATCTTCACTTCTTCCTGCTCTCTTCCCTCCCTTCTCCCTCCTCCTTCCTTCCCTCTCACCCTCTCTCTCCTTTCCCTCCCCTTCTTCCTCTGCCTCTTTCTTTTCTTCCTTCTTCCTCTTCCTCTTCCTCCTCCCCTTATTCCTCCTGCTCCCTCTCCTCCTCTCCTCCTGTTTCATGTTCTTTACTATTTTTCTTTCTTTTTCCTATACGTTCTTTTTTATTTCCAGCTATAAAAAATGAACTAGTGGCCCATGGATAAATCTAGCGCACGCACGCGCACACGTGCACACGCACACACGCACACACTTCGATGCAGAATCTCTGACCCTGCGTTACCTATCAGGTACAATGTACACTATTCTGGTGACGGGTACACTAAAAGCCCTGACTTCAGCGTTGTACAATTCATCCATGTAACAAAAACCACTGTACCCCTTAAATCTATTGAAATAAAAAAAGCCTTCTGACTATGAAGCTTCAGTTTAAGTTATTTGTAAAAAATTTTAAACGCACCCCTTCCTAAGAATTGCAAGTACAACAGCAAAACCTTTCACATAATTGGTGGGTTGGATTAAAAATTTTTTACTATTGAAAAATGATCCAATGTTTCTTTTGTTTGGGAATATATATAAATATGTAAAAATATATATTTGTAAAGTGTTTTTTCACTATGACAAACATGAAACCCAAAATTGGAATTAAAATAATCTTATAACTAGGCAGTTAAAATGTTGTATTATAGTTGCATAATGTTGTGTTATGAAAGTATAATTTTCAATAACAACTATATTCAATTGGATTTTTCACTAAAAAAATTACTGCATTTTATTGATTATAAAGTATGTATTTTAACATTTCTGAAATTAAAGGTGTACCTTATGATTGGTGGATGGCATGTGATAGTTAAACTGACACTGTTTTTCTCTCCTTAGTAATAGTATGCACATCTTACATTTAATAGAACATAGCACTAATAATGCTAATGATAATATCTTTAATGAGAACAAAATCGGTTTTGTACATTTAACAAATTATATAAATATAATTTCTAAAATATTTTAAATTTATCTGGAAGGAGAGGGCAAGTTGAAATTGCTCAGCAATAATGTTTCCTATTTCAAACTATGTCCTGTTTTGTTTTTTAAAAAAATTTCTCAGTGTTCTTGGCCTCTATGTATAGAAAACAGACCTCATGACTACAAGCGTTTCTTTTGAGTAGACAAATTATCACCTTTTGTTTCGCAAAGCTAAATGAAGGAGGAAAAAATGAAGGGAAAGCATTTCCAAGCAGTAGGTAGCTGTGTACACTTACAGCTGAAATCTGAAGCTCTTATAATGAAAAGGTATTACCTGAAGGCTAAGATATCTGTTTTGTACAACCATGAACAGCATTTGGGGGACTTTGTTTCTATTGGTCAACTCACAAACTCCTAAGAAATGTGTTGCTTCCAACAAAGACGGCTGTCTAGCTCAGGTGCGTTTGAGTGTCCATCTTAACTTCTGAGTCTGTTTCTCTGCTCCACCGCTGAAACCTAGATTTGCCATAGGCAGGAGTGGGTGCCTGGGCTGTGTCAGTGTGACAGCTCCACATTGAGCTTCTCAGCACTTCATATGTGTTGCTGGGAAAATCCATGGCCTCTAGTGATTTCCCCCTCTTCATCCTCTATACCTAACACCCTCATGATGTTCCATTTTTATAAGTATTAGTGAATTCACTGGGACTTCCAAAGTCCAAAATCTAGTTATGCCTTTTGGGGGAGATTGGTGATGATGCTTATTAACTCTTCTTTTGCTTATTCTTTTCACACTGACAGAATGACGAAAAAGATAACTAATAAATTAAGATAATCCAAATAAGACTTTTTTAACTTTTATTTATATTATTAATAAAATAGCATTCAGTAAATAGGTTTATAATTTACTGTAATAATAGCCATTCTTCCTTGAGCTTCCACAAGTTGATGCCTTGTTAGGTGCTTTATATGTTTAACTTAGTGCGCTGTTATCATTATGCTATTTATGTATCTATGTATGTGTGTGTTATTCTGATTTTATTCTGATGATGTTATTCTGATAGTAACACAGTTCATTAAATTATATATACAATTTAAAGCATTATGTTATTCTGATGATTATATCTATTTATATGTATATTTAATAACAATGCATTAATTATAAATGTGAATATAGTTATATTTGTCAAAATGCATATTCTTATTTAAGTTGTGATTGTGGAGAACATATAGCCCTAGAATTCTATCAAACACAGGAAAAACATTTTTTCTTTTTGTTGTTTTAATGTTTATCAATACAACTTTGAAATTAAATCCATTACCACAATAGGAACAATACATATCTCCCAGGGCTGTAGTTGTAATACTGAGACAATTCTTGCTCAAAGTGCCTAGCACATAGGTAGTACAGTGCTACTTTAATATAGCTGTTATTGCTATGATTTTGTTTTCATTGTTTTTTCTATCATTTTTACTTAATAGATGAGGAAACTAAATTTCACAGAAATTAACTTGCTTCAAAATTTCACCTAATAGGGCAGGGCTCAGATTTGAATCAAGAACTGAAATCCTAGTTTACATAACCATTTTCTTTCCACCTTATATCTAGGCATTTTGATTGTTTTGTTTTGTTTCACTGAGCCTTCTTGATTGTGTTATTCGCCTTAAGAATACTCTTGTTTCTGCTATGTTTCTTGTCATTTTTCTTTCCCCATTCCACTTGTCTCTTTCCTACCATTATTTTTACTATTTCCCAATGACTTTGCTACTCACCAGGGCACCTCCTGGGTGTGTATGTGCGGGTGTTGCGGGGTTGGGGAGTGAGGGTAAGAAATAGCCTAGGAAACTTCCCCTTTACCACACCTTACCTGATTTCTTACCTCCTCTGCCTGTCTGAGGACTTGGCATTTATTTTCTCTTATGTTTGTCAAAATGCATATTCTTATTTAAGTTGAAATCATGGAGAACACACAGTCTTAAAATTCTATAAAACATAGGAAAAACATTTTTTATTTTTGTTGTTTTAATGTTATCAATAAAACTTTGAAAGTAAAACCGCCATTACCACAAGTGCCAGAGGACTCAGGGGCAGGACCAGAGGGAAGTAAATGAGGTGCCCAGGGTATAAAATTTAAGGAGGTCCTTTTTCTCAGATTCATGAAAGTGCGGGGTCAGCACCTGAGCGAGTGTCTCCTTAAATTCTGCACCAAGGGAAGCTTCACTTGCCTCCTGGGCCCCTTGTCTGGCCCAGGCACTGAAAGGACTATCCAGGTATTTTTTCTTAGACTCAAAGTTTTGTTCCATTACTGCTGGATTCAGAAGGAGGACACTGTGTTATTTTGCCTTTTTCCTAATAATGGGCTAAACTGGTAGCCCTCTTGGAATTTGCTATGGCATGATAACAAGTTTAAAATCAGACAATGCTCTAGTAAAGGCCAGGTGTTCAAAGTATCATAAACAGCTCCCTAAAGATTAGAAAATGAATATTTAACTAGATGACTACATTTGATTTCCTTCATTCATTTTTTATTATTTCAGTGAAAACCTTCTTGATGGAAATCACATTGGCAGGATTTTAATATCTTCTGGTAAATGAAACCTGTCATTCAAATGGGCTTAAGACTTCTTTACAGTGCCATTTGGTAAACACTGGTGACCAGTAATTTTCTCCATAGTTACAACTTAGGGAATTCTATGCACATTGTTCATCAAGAGTACAAAATTTGTCCTAAGAGGTTGATAATTATGATGAAACTAGTTATATTAATTAGGTCCTATTTACAAAGAGCCTGATGATATTTTTTAAGAAGGAGAAAAAATAGCCTCATTTGTAGACACTTTAAGTGCTTAATTATTGTTATTTTCTTTTCAGAGGCAAAGGGAACTATCATGCCCATCAAAACAGAGTTCTGCAGAGGGTTTTAGGTTTTGTCTTGAAAAGCTAGGCCCAAGAAGCAAAGCTCTGTAGAGCTGATATTCATTAAAAATTAGCAGTTAGTATAGTCACCTTGGAAATAGAGGCCGAAACAGCTCCCTTTCCACTTCCAATGTGTTTATCTTGTGATTAGTTCCAGGAACTCTAATGCAGGTAGAGTGAGAAACATTTTAGAGTTCCAACATCAGATTTTGCTAAGTAGGTATTTTCCAATTATCACAATTGACAGTTTTCATCTGATTGCCTATTGGAACTCAGAAAAAAGTCCCAAAGCAATCCAGGAACCTGATAAGATCATCAGATTTCTCTACACTTGTGCATTTTCCTAAATATTGTCTTGTCACCTTCATTCTCATGCTTATGCTTGGAGAAAGCCCAAATGTAATTTTGTTGTGGTGGTTGTTTTAGCTTGTGCTACCAACATTAAAAGAAATTCACAAGTGTATTATTGTGGTATGTTGTAAATTCTCTAAGATTCTCAAGGAGGATTGAACTCAGTAGAAAGGTATACTCATGAGACAGTTGACACAGTATCAGGTGTCTTTTCTTGCAGCTTTCACAATGGTTGCCGATTGCATTCCTTTTCAATGAATTGAATTAAGACCAAACCTAAGACAAATAATGACTTTCTGATTCTCTCTCTCTAAATGGCGAAATGAAATGAATACAGCCACTCAACAGAGAGACATACAAATAGCTTGTGTGACCTTTGGGAGGAAAGCAAAACTATTAAAAGCAGAAGTTTTTTTTTTGGTTTGTTTTTTGTTTTTTTAAGCATTTTATCTTTACTTCTATATCATGTTTGTTAATGGTTATAGTGACAAGCGTTGCATTTCGGAATTTGCTCAAATCCTCGTGGAAGCAGCAACTGAGACTGAAGAAAAACTGGCTCTATCGGGTTAATCTAGGATTTCCAAACTGGGCTTAGATCAAAAAAGAAATCTGAGGTTTCCCAGTGAATCAGGATCTTGATTTTATTCATATAAAGCTCTTCCATCACCCACTCCAGCATGATGCTTCTGAAATGCAGAAACCTGTCACTTCTGAGATAAACCCACTATAATCCACCTCTGTCCTTGGCATACTCTGTGTTCGGTGGGCAGATCTTTGTGGTGTAGATATTTCCTATCACTTCTTCTCAGCGCTACCTTTGTGTCATAAGCTGATAGCTTTAACCGATGCTTTTCCTGTCTTCCAGATTCAACGAAGACATCCAGACGGCTCTGTGTGGTGTTTTGAGAGCAGCCCCCTGTCGAAGCTCTTCTGTAGGTAATCCCCAGGAATGACAGCATATGTGTCGTAAACATAAACAGTCACTACTGTGTTCACCCAATCAAAGCATCTGTGAATTCTTGTTCCTCAGTGAATATGCAAATCAACAGTAGCCTCCTTTGGTATTTCTCTTGTTCTTAGTCAGGATTCTAACCTTTCTTGCTACTCACAAACAGGAAAAAAATAATACATGTATTTATCAAAAAACAAACAGCTGCTCTTCTCTCCTCCCAGGCTAAGCTAGTTATCCAGGCCCCTCACTACACTCTCAACTATCACTTATCATAATTCTCCTTACTCACTGATGTCATCTCCAGGCCAGGAGCTGCTTGCTGATAAGACAGTCTCTTATGCTTTTATTCAGTTTTGAAACCCCGGTGCCTTACATATAGGTGTCTAAGGAAAGTTGTTTAAATGACTGAATGAACTAATGATCACAGAAGACTTAAAAAAATTAGATCGATATCCATAAATAGACCTAGATATAAAATCCGCCACCCACAGCTCCATCAAGTTTCAATTTTATGTGTTCACATTTTTTACTAGTGTGATGTTTTTCTTTGCTTTTCAATCTAAGCAACCATGCTGACTTGGCTATTCTGTTAAATGAGCACATGATGAGGTAAACTTTTCCTTTGTTGTATCTATTGCACTGGAAGAAGAATGTCTGTATTGAAGGGAGCCCTGATGTGTTGTTCTCATGAGGCTGACTGTCTCGGAGGTAGTGGCTCTCACCCCGAGAGTTCTTCCTGTCACCCAGCGTGTTTTCAGCCTAAGTGTTAGCCAGTTGGTGAATGAGATTTTGGAAAAGTTCCAAGCCACAGTTAATTATGTGCTTTTTTGAAACTCAAGTGTCTTTGCCATCTTCACGGATGTCTTTTCTCTATTTAGTAAGCAGTTTGTTTTGCTTTTTTGCACATCTAACCTTATTTACAGTTTTCGTCCATAAAATAGAAACATGACATAGTACTGAGGCAAATTACACATTGCATTAGATTTGTTCAAGTTTCAAAAAGGCAGTGAGATAACACATGTAACAGTACTCTGAAAATTCTATATAATCCTACAATTAAAAGGAGTTTATTACTTTTTATTATCATTTATGTCACTTTTTAATAAACACTTGAGAATGTCTAACTTTTGGACCTATAACATGAGACATTTCTGTATCTTTTGTGGGGTTTTGATGGGCTTTCTTGTTCTTTCTCTTTCTGTTTTCAACACAAAATAGATTGCTTATATATATGCATGCTTTCTACAGATCTATAGCTGTGTGTATGTGTGTGTGTGTTTCTTTTTGGTGTTCCAGTTCATTCCTTTCATTTTGGTTTTGCTTGTTCATGCCTACAGAGAATAAACTTTATGATAAAGCTGATATTTCAACTCTAAAAAGACAAGTCTGTGGGATTTTGGGGGGCAAGTGTGGATGGGCTGGAAAAAATAACAAGCTGAGAAAAAATTAAATAGTTCCCAAAGAGCATTTTACTTTCTGAAATATAATCCCAAAGGAAATTGGTATAATGTAAAAGACTTAGAATAAGAACTCTTGATATTAGATACATGTAAGCTATGGTCAGAGGAGCTAAGAAATTGATGAGTTGCTGATGATATTGGCTGCTGTGTCTGAAGACATTTCATGAGTGAATTCTGAAATGGAGTCCTCTGTTGGACAGATGCTTTGGCAGCCTCAGTATTATTGATCTATTGAAGACAAAGAGGAAAATGTTCTGATCAGTATGCTAAGAAGAGTTTGCTTCCTGGGGAAGGCAGTCTCATGCCCCTAACTTTTCATTGCAATTTTGAAGCCCACCAAGAAAGACAGAGGTTTGAATTATTAAAGAAACTGAGTTTTTTAGCCTTGAAGCAGAATTTTCGATATTCTGCAAATTTTACAACATCTTGTTTAGAGATACACACTTTTTTCTCCTGTTTAGAGACAGAAAAAAAGATAATTCACTCAGGAGTGAGAAAAATTATCCATGACACTAAAATTCAGTTGAATGTATTAAGGTATAACTTGGGTTTTAGACAAGTCTGAAAGGAATGATAACTTAGAATTTGAATGGCTGGCCTGCTGTTTGATATTATGTCAATCCTAAAATAATCTGTGGAGAAAATTAATGTTGTTTTTAATATTTTAAATCTTTTTGTCTAGATAAGCTGGTATAATAATAATTAAATTTTCAACTCATATATGAAGCTTTTTCACTTAAAACATTCTATTTTCTTATCATGACACGAATTTAATCTCTTTTAAACACAAGAATAAAGCATAGAATATAGCATGGAAGAATAAGTGTTTCACTTTCTTGGAAGACACTTCAGCTAGTAGCTAAGGGTGAAGGTTTTAGAACAATACAGGCCTGAGATAAATCCTAACTTTATTGGTTTTCTAACTATATAATCTTAGCAAGCTATTTAACATCTTCAAATTACAGTTTCCCAACCTGTAAAATGAGAATAAAAATAGAACCCATCCAATGAGTTTGTTATAAAGAATGAATCAGAAAACATGTGGAAAACATGCAGCAGTGTCTGAAATACAATAAATACTCTAAATGTGTTGGGTGTTCCTATTGTTTCAGTGACTCTATGTAGGACACAGTGAAAAAGATAGAAATTTGTTTGACTCAAATGCTATGGGGCCTTGCTCAGTCAGTAAGATGTATCCAAAACAGAACTTTTTATTTTTGTGATGGCAAGTCTGTAGACTTATTTTGGTCTCACTTTTCTTTGGGTTGGAAGTCAGGCCTGGCATTGCATAAGTTCCGAGAGAGAGAGGCGTGACAAGCTCTTCTTTCTTCTTTAACCAGAATGCTCAATTAGTGCCTGCTAATGAGAAACACTTAGGTCAGAAGTCAAAGAGAGTACACCCTCAGAGTGAGAAATGGGAGAAGTCAAAAGGCCAAGGTCAAAAACCAGGGATCAAGGTCAAATCATGACAATGGATGGCTCAGTGTTGAGAATCAGATGGCCGTAAGCAGAAGCTGCACCTTCATGGAGAAGAGAAACGAGCACAAATTGTCACAGCTGGAATGAATTAAAACAGTGTGTTCCTTGACATCAATCAGACTATCATTAGAAGGATTTCCTTTGCAGTTCAGGCAAAAAATTAATGTGAGGCATAAAAATTTTTGATTCTAGATAATAGAAAAAATATTGCTTTCAAAGCAGTATGCTTGTATAACGTGAAAATATTTGCCTGATGGAATGGGAAATAGAGGTAAGTTCATGTTACAAATTATGGTTCAAATCAAAACATTTTGTTCAAAGATAGGTATGCTTTGGGCTACCCATGAACGCTTGTAGGCCTCATACAAATGCCTCAGTTTGTGTTGTTTGGACTTAATTCACTCATTCATTTGTTCATTTCATTCTTTATTTTGCTTCTGTTAGATAACATGATCATGCCATAATCTTTTCCCGTCAACTGTTTCATTTTCCACCTTCATAGGCTGACATATTTGTTCTGCTTTATTTCATTTTTCCCTCATAGCCAAGACAGAGGGACATTTCCTCTATTTATGAGCCATGTGATAGTTGGTGTCGGGTGTATCTTTGGGCTGTCATGCTTTCCCTCAGCACTCCAGTTCTTCTCCATCAAACATTCAGAAAAATCTCTATAAAATTTGCATCCAGGGTTGCTAGCTACTCCCCTGCCTAACAACGTTCATTCACTTCCCCTTGGTCGCAGAAGAAAATCTAAACTCTTTACCTTGCCCTAGACAGCCCTGTGTGATTTTACTCTCGCCTGACTCCATCCCCATGACCTGCCTCTCTCCCGCTTGCTAAGCACTCTCCAGCTAGCATGAATGAGTCCCTTTCTCCTCCTGGAATATTCCAGCCCTTCCTCAAATTGAGATGTCTGTCTCTGTCTGCTCTTCACCTGTGTCTCCCAAAGTGGACTTGTTCTCATCCTTCATTCATGTCTCAGCTCAGATATCTCATTAGAGAGCACCTGTTTGACTAGCAAGTTATTCTGTCATCACTGCATTTATTGCCTTTATAACAGCATCTATCACAACCTATTATTTTTGTTTATTGATTTAATTACTTTATTATGGTCTATTTTGATCCCATTAGTATGTAAACATCATGAGATTAAAGACTTCTATCTTGATTGTGACTCTATCCCTACGAATCAAAAAAAAAAAATGCTTGGCTGTTGGTAGGTGCTCAATAATATTTTTTAACAAATGAGTGAATAAATCACACTCTCATTATCTCATCACTGTCCGAGTTTTTGATGTTCCTTCATGCTTTGTGTAATTCCATGTTTATTAAGGACCTATCACATGAAAGGAACTTGGACCCTGCGGACATACAGATTAATAATAACTTGATTCCTTCTCTTTACGATAAGGTTAACAAAGAGGTTGCTGCTTGCCTTGGTGAATTCCTGGAGTGCTATGTATGGAAGGATTCTGGGACTATGTCTTTACTCATGAAAGGATACCAGCACCATAGAAGAGGGAAGGGGAAATACTCATGTCATAGATGTGCCAGTCCTGCTTAACAATCTAACAATTTGCAAAATACATTTCTTGTAGGAAAAAAATGGCTGTTTATTAGTTCCTCTTATGTGCCATGCTACCTTTAGCTATAGAGCTTTTTTGCACAGGCAGAAATCACTCTGTTCTCTGTTCTTCACTCCCCTTTCCTCCTCCCCCTCCTCCACATGGACCCTTCACCCACTGGACTGGTCATCTTTCATGTCCCAAAGGCTTCTTCTTCAAGAACTCGTTCTCTGACTACCTCTCCACCCTCCCAAGACTAAGCTCACTCTTCTGTCCTGTGCTTTTCATGGCCCCCTGGACATCCCCTTTATAGCACTTAGCTTTATTGTCATTGTAGATGTATCTGTGTCGTTTATTGATTAATGTCTGCCTCTCCAGCTGTCAACTCCATGAGGGCAAGTCTGTCTTTGTTTCGCTCTCTATTTCCAATACCAACTATACAGGATTTTACTGTGTGTTTCCCTTGAAGACTCCCTGTTAATATAATATGCCCATCCAAATCTAATACGAGAAATTTTTTTAGCATTGCCCTTAGTGATTTTGATACATTCTCTCTGCTGTGATTTTGTGCTTTTATCTGAAGACGATGATTTTATCAAGTAAACAAATTTTTAGTCTACCATAATAAATGATTATGAGACAGTGAGAACAGTATAATGATAAATAGATATACGTACCTCACAGTAACAGGTGAGATTTGTTTAGGCCTGGAAAGTTTCTACCTGTTGCTAGAAACTGTTAGAAGTATAATCCAACTACTTTTGCTTATATTATTCACTACCATTTCCAAATTTCTTTCATATCTTATATCGTGGAGATCGGCAATGAAAACTTTTCCTTTCCAGATAGAAAACACAGTATAAACAGCAATTTTTTTCCCCTCATGCCAACTTGTGTCTGCTCTCCCCCATATATTTTAGGCATAAAAAATACTTTTGTATCAATTGAGTGATTTGCTTCATTTATCAGCTGATTTTGTTCAGCCTTTTTTTTTTTCCCTAAAGCAGGCTCCAAAAGCCCCTTCCCACTTTTTAAAAAAAAATGTGAATATGTGAATATGAACAAGCTACTTGCACTTTCAGAGCTAGCTACTTACATTTATAACCTTTAGGTTGCCTTTGATCCTAAATCAGCTTTTAATTACCATTGTAGTTACACTGGGTGAAAAAAATGATTCTATTATTTCCAGAACACAGCAAGGATATGACCAATACTATCTCATGAGTACAGTTATTTTAAGGCTTTTATTACTAATTATAGTTGGTTTATTATAATTCATTGTTCACTGGCCTTCTAAGCTATTTACTTAAGGTTCTATTCAGCATTACAGCTGCTTCTGCAGCTGCTACCCCTCTGAGATTCTACAACTCCATGAGAGTAACAGGGCTCCTATTTGGAAGAGGGTGTAATTGGGCTCGAGGGAGACACTTAACTTGGTGTCCCCTGGAATGTGCTACAAGAGGGTGCATTATTCCCACTCCAAGGAGAGGTTAAGAATGTAAGGAGAATGGTAGATGAACCTTTTAACCATTATAAACAGGCATTGAAATAATGAATTTGTTCATTTATCTATATATTATTCATTTGGCTAGCTATCCATATCCGGTTTTCCCTGTGTATTAGATTCCCACTTACAAATGAATTTTCCTGATTGCTCAATTCCTAGTCATGCCTCATTTCTTATTTTGCAAATGAGAAATAGTAGGTCTTTTAGTTTTCTTGCAATTTATTTATTCCACAAGCATTATCAAGCACCTACTAAGTGCCTGGGACAAATTCTGCAACTCATGCAAACATTTTTTAGCAAGCAGACACAAAAATAGAGCATTCAACCTCTTCTGTAAGCTCTGGGAATGCCGACTCTCTGGTTATTAGGTACTTTGACAACTGGTTGCATGAAAGTTTATAACAACGTTCTGATGGGATGATCAGCTAATTTTCTAGTTAAATCAGATAACAGAATCCTCCAGTAAGTTTGAGATAGGGTGAGGGGCAAGTCAGAGTATAGTTTGCCATGGACTAAAAATATTTCTCTAAATGTGTTAGGTTGCAAGGGCGGTCAGATTCACTATGTTTCACCCTGTTTATGCAAGGACAGACTTTTTAGTCATTCCCATATTTTAAACTCTGGCTCTTCAGAAATGAAAAATTATTGTCATATACCGTATCCTAGTTAATAAGTCCTCTAGTAAAGATTTAGACAGGGTTATTTAAAATGCTTGTCTTAGCCATCTATAGATCCCTGATTGAAATCTTCAAATGCTAGCTATCCTCCACTGGACTATGCATTTCTGATTAGACTAGATCAAATGTAAACTAACTTTTCCGAGAGAGTGAATTCAGTGCACAGGCCATTATATCCCACTGTCTATACACTGATGTATTTTAAAATAAATTATAGGCAACATTAAAGGGAGGCTGGCATTGTACTCCCTGCCTAGATACTTGCTGAGTTACAGAATTAGCAGTCTCACCACGGGCTTAAATGGGAGCTGAGCCAAGCAAGTGATGGCGATCTTGGGAGAGCATGCCACATGTGGAAACCACATACCAGCCAAGGCCACCAGCAGCAGGCAAACCAGACCAAGCCAGAATGTATCTCTTCACCAGAATGAACTGAAGTGTTTGTTCCATTAAATAAACTCTGATGTCCCTTTCATCCCTTCTTCTAGACTTTAACTCTAGAAAGCTAAAACTAGAAGAGGATAGCAAGAGACCCATATTAAAAACAAACAACTGACAACAAACTCAACCTGCCTTCTTCATCCCACCTGCCCCCAATTTAGGACCCTAAGTTTGAGATTTACTTAGTGACAAGCAGAAGGAGATCAATGTTCAATTGGATGATTCAGAAGAGTTAAACTGGTCTAAAATGAATTTGCTTGCTTGTAAGATTTTTACTTGTTTTATTATGATAAAACATAAAGAATGTGAAATTTACCATTTAAGCATTTTTAAGTATATAGTTCAATGACAATAAGTACACTCACTTACATCGTTGTGCAACCATGCACATCATTGGTGCATCATCTATCTCCAGAAATTTTTCATCTTCCCAAACTGAAACTTCTTACCCCTTAAACACTAACTTCCTATTATCCCAGTCTCTGTCAATTACCCTCCTAATTTCTATCTCTATGAATTTGACTATTCTAATTCCATTTCATATAGGTGGAATTATACATTATTTGTTATTTTGTGGCTGGCTTATTTCACTTAGCATAAAGTCTTCAAGGTTCATCCATGTTGTAGCATGTGCCAGAATTTCCTTCCTTTTTAAGGTCAGATAATATTCCATTGCATGTATATTCCACATTTCGTTTATCTACTTCATGAATACTTGGATTGTTTCTACGTTTTGGTTATTGTGAACAATGCAGCTGTAAACATGAGTGTACCAAGATCTGAGTTCTTGCTTTTACTACTTTCGGGTATTCACCTGAAGGTGGAATTGCTTCATTACATAGTAATTCTGTGATTATTTTTTTGAAGAACCACCATTCCATTTTCCACAGTGGCTGCACCATTTTACATTCCCACCAGCAATGTACAAGGAGTCCAATTTCTCCACATCCTCATCAACGTCTGCTATTTTATTTTGTTTTGTTTTGGTAGTAGTTGTCCTAATGGGTGTAAACTGGTATCTCATTGTGGTTTTGATTTGTATTTCCCTAATGATTATTGACTTTGAGCACATTTTCATGTGTTTATTGGCCATTCGTGTTTCTTCTTTGGAGAAATGTCTATATGAGGAGTTTTGCCCATTTTTAAAATTGGATTTTGCTGCTGTTGTTGAGCTATAAGAGTTCTTCATATATTCTAGATCTTAATCCCTAAATATTTTCTTTCATTCTATGTGTTGCCTTTTCACTCTGTTGATAGTGTCCTTTGATAACATGAAAGGCTTTAATTTTTATGACATCCAATGTATTTATTTTTTCTTTCATTACCTATGATTTTGGCATCATATCCAAGAAATTATTGCCAAATCCAATATCGTAAATTTTTCCCCTCATATTTTCTTCTGAAAATTTTATAGTTTTAGCTCTTACATTTAGGTCTTTGATCCATGTTGAGTTAATTTTTGCATATGGTATGAGGTAAGGGTCCAACTTCATTCTTTTGCATGTGGATATCCAGTTTCTCAATACCATTTGTTGAAAAGACCATCCTTTCCCCATCAAGTGGTATTGGCATTCTTGTTGAAAATCATTTGTCCGTATCTGTGAGAGTTTATTTCTGGGCTCTCTATCTTATTCCATTGGCCTGTATGACTGTCTTTGTGCCAGTACCACATTATTTGGTTGTTTGTTTGTTTTTAAATATATGACTAAAGAGAACAGTTATGGAATTTGCCCAAGAGGCCTGCTACATAATGGGATAATGGGAAGAAGACATAGGGCAATAAGGTTAAAGGCAGTGATTTGAAAAAATAAAAGTTATTTTTAAAAATAAAAATTATTTTTAATATACAGCAAATTAGAAGTATTTGTATTGGTTAGCATTTTTTTGCATTGAAACAGAAAAATCAAACATAAAGTTCAGTGGCAAACAACATTAAACATTTAGTTGGCACACAACTCTGCTGGTTGACTTGGCATTGGCTGTTTTAGTCTAGGCCGGCTCAGCTGTGGTGGCTCTGCTCCATGTATCTCTCATCCTTCTCCTGAGAACAGAGGGTCAGGCATTGTAGGGGCCAAGGGAAAACTTCCCTTTTGCCCTCTGAAGTTTCACTGAAATTCAACTGACAAAAGGAAGATGAATTGGGGGAAAGGCAGACAAAATTTATTTTAATGTGCATAGCATGGGAGAATCACAGGACAATGGTTACACAATAACTCAAGGGGTACAGAAGTTTAGATACCCTTATTCATGGGGGAAGAAAGATGGGGAATGTAGACAATTCTTTTGAGGGGCAGTAAATGATTATTAGGGAGAATGGACTTGGGAGACAGAAATTCACTTGTAAATGATTCTCTTTGGAATTTGGATGAACTCCTGAGGCAGACAATTTCTTGTGAAAAAGTCTATCCAGGTGTGGTTGCATTCCTTAGTCTTCTTCTCTGTGGTAGATAATGAGATTTCAAAGAGGGAAAAGAAGAAAATTTGTTCCTCTTTGAGGGTCTGGTTTCTAGGTAGATAAGGGAACTTCAGAGAACAGTCTCATCCTGTGCTTTGGGAGAGAGACAAAGGATTGAGAGACAGAATGGGGGATCATAGAGACCTTTAGGATACTTCCTTTGTTCAGCCATATTTTGGGGTGAAATATTCTGGTTTTCCTTAGCATGATCTTCTTATGTAATGTCAAACCATAAGAGGCCAAATAGATAAAAAGGAGCCTCTTAAGGCTTCAGGCTTAGAACTGCCACACTGCCATTTTTGCCTCATTCTATAGAATGAGCAAATCCCAGGGCTGGACCCATTGCTAGGGGTGAAAGAATATATTCTGTTGCTTTAACTGGAAAAGTAAAAAGTCACCTGTCAAAGGGAGTGAATTTAAATCATCTAGACCAAGGTCCTTGGCACTTTCAAAGTCAAAAATTAACTTCTTTTGTTACTTTTTCTTGACATATTTCATTTATCACTTTCCCTTATGAGATAATTGAGACTAAAGTCTGAAGTAGGGAGGGGAAGTAGTGGAGTTTTAAAAAAAAATTGCGCTTCTTTTTCCTTTCATGTATGTTTGGATTCATTTTCATTAAATGTACAAATGCTGCTACTTCACTGCACACATGCCTGGTTTCCTTACTAACTGTGAACTACTTGAGGCCACATACCATGCCTTAATATCATAAAAAGTACAATTGACCTCTTTCACTTCTGCCACCCCTGAGACGGCAAGACCAACCCCTCCTCTCCCTCCTCCTCCTCAGCCTACTCAATATGAAGATGATGGGGATGAAGACCTCTATGATGATCCACTTCCACTTAATGAATAGTAAATACATTTTCTCTTCCTTATGATTTTCTTAATAATATTTTCTTTTCTCTAGCTTACTTTATTGTAAGAATACAGTATATAATACATATAACATCCAAAATATATGTTAATCAACTGTTTGTGTTATCGATGAGGCTTTGGTCAACAGTAGGCTATTAGTCGTTAAGTTTTGGGGGAGTCAAAATTTATACACAGATTTTCAGCTTCAGGGGGTTGGCACCCCTCACTCCTCTGTTGTTCAAAGGTCAACTGTACTACCATTAATAAACAGTATTTACAAAGCACTTACTATGTGCCAGACCATGTGCTAAATGCAGTACAATTTTTTAAAATTTAATCCTTCAAACAACAATCTAAAGTAAATCATAGAATCCTCATTTCACAGATGAGAAACTAAGGCACAGAGAAATTTAATCACTGAACAAATTCACACAGCTTCCTTACCTGGGAGCCAACTCTGAGTAGCAGATCCATAACTGTACAGGGAGGGAAGGGCTGCCATGATTCAGGGGCATGAGACACTACTGCTACTAACTGTCCCAAAATAAATTTTCCAAAGTTTAAAAAATTGCATTTCTTAGAACTACTATAGAGCAAAAAAGTATCAAAGCAATCATAAAGTCAAATAAACAATTAATTCTATTTGATCCTCAACATTGAAAAAAATCCACAAATTATCTATTAGTATAAAAGTAAAATAAAGGCAGACATAGATTCTCTCTCTTGGAAACAGACCTACACTGTGGTGGGTACTACTGAGATACCCACCTCTCAGGTTTTTCTTTGGCGAGGGGAATTAGTTTTGTTTTTGGTTTTCACCTAAGCTTTGGGTGCTTAGTAAATTTTGATTGAAGGAATAAATGTGATATACAATTTAAGTGATTAAGACATAGGCTTATATTAAGGTATATAAAACATGTATTATGAGCTAAAGCCTTCACATTTTTCTTTCATTAAAACAAAGCTACAACAGCTTCACATTGAGTTATAATCAAATCTTTGAATCCAGATGCATCTTGTTTTGCCTGGGTTCATGACTTAAAGACGTGAAAAAAAAAAGAGTGGTTCTTTGTTTTTACACAGCCTACATTTATTTGGATTCAGAATAAGATATAAGAATTTTACCATTTATTATGAACATAATATTATGAAATAGAATAAGATGGTCTGAATGGTTAATTTCATATGGTCAGAACACTGTGCAAATTTAAATGATATTAATGCTTTCATTTTTTCATAGTCAATATTTGCATTTCCTAATAAAGAAAATCTGCTAAAAAATCAAATGAATCATGATCCTGAGACCACGAGCAAGGGAGGATTATTTTAAAAAAGAATTTGAGGTTTAGCTACACATTTCCTGATCGAGGTCAAAATTCTGCACATTGGGATGTTTGAGGTCTAATTCAGCTGTCCAGGCTTTCTAACATGTTTGAATGCTAGCAACATTATACTCAGAACCAATAAGCATCTAGAGCTGTTCTTTATTTAGCATTGCCTTTGGTTTGCAGAGGAGCCTCAGTTAAGCTTTTAACAGGGCTATTTTTATGATGTGAATTATTTACACAGTGATTCTTTCTGAATTGGTATTCTTCCACCTCTAGGAAAATAGTCCCCCTTTTAAAAAAAATCAATCAGCTAGAAATAGAAATTCTTCTAAAATTATTAAATCCTGAACAAAAGCCGATTAAAAATATCAAATACTATCATTTCTGGAAGTGATCATGATTACAAAATTCTCCACAAGACCCTATTTTTCTGTTGCAAAGGAGCAGAATATCACCAGCAAATCAGTGCCCTGAGCCGAATGCAGAACTACTAATATTTTTCTAAATATTGAAAATAAACCGCTTAATTCATTTCAGAAGAGACATTTATTTTTTTTTAAAGTATTTTTCCCTGGAGCACAGATAAAGCTAATTATGCCCCTCCCCCCACTTCACAGCTTCCTTATTCTTCCTTATAGAATAAAATGCAAAGCCCTTGGAAACCGACAGCAGCATTGTTTCAAAGGCACAGTGTAGTGCTCTAACCTTCCCTAGGTTAGAATAGCAAAGGACAAAGCTCATTAGAATTGTGTTTAAAACAAGGATAAATAGGCTCTAAAAGGAACCTAAGAAACAGACTCCCATAAGTGAATTGCATAAACTGATATTTATTTTGACCTTGTTTCTGTGGTTATTCTTTATTTCCCAACATTTGCCATGTCATAAATAGTGTAGCACAGGAGAAGAGTGTTGCTGTTTTAGCAATAATGGAACCATGCAGACTGGGCTCTGGAGCACGTTTTATAAAGTTGACTTCGAATACTTGATTTAAAGCAATCTTTTTGAAAAATATATAAAGCCTAGCTTGGACTCCTCCCATCCAGGTATTTATTACTATTTCATTCCATTTGATTACCAAAGGCTTTCTACTTCAGTCTTACCTTAGACAATGATCAAAACATCAGGACTAATTCTTCACATCTTCCTACCTCCACCCCTGCAGAACTTAACTGACTTGTAACTGACCTACATTCTGTTTGTGCTGGCAGTGCCAATTTCACATAGTTCAATTTGTCTTTCTGGGATATAATTTTATGCCACACTCCTGCTTTCAAAACAAAAAATCTTTACTAATTTTCATTGCCTCAAAACCCAAACTCCTTAGCAAGATAGTCTAGAGAGGGGTCACAACTTTCATAGGAAGTTCTTCCACACCTGGAGACAGTTTGCCCATCCCTTCCACCCACAGATTCCACATAAAATGTCACCTCATCTCGGAAGCCCTCCCTGTATCCCTTAGGTAGATTTCATCACTCTCTAGTATATCTTTTGCTCTGGTAATACTGTGTGCATAATTGTTGTGGAGCACATGTTTATTTACAAATTTTATTTTTTCTCACTAGATATTGTGGCCTTCAAAATATGGGCTATATGTTTATCTTAATTTCTCCCATGACTAGCCCCCAAAATAAAAACAAGTTCAATAGTTGACATAATACTTAATAAATATTTATTGAGTGAGTGCAATTAGGTGTTTGGTTTTGTTCATTTGTTTTTATGTTTGTCTCAAACCCTCAAACTTTAAGTTCTAAGGGTGAGCATCCATATGTATTTTGTTCACAACTGTGAACCATGCCCAGTACAATACCTGGTACATAGTTGGTGTGCAGGGAATGTGTAGAAAATGAGCTAACAAATTAACAATTAAAGACATCAGTGGCTGATAATGGCTTTTAATGTTTAAGAGAGTTTTTGAAGACAAAATTTTTTAACTCAAATGAATGAACTGCTATTGATAAATATTTTGGCATCATAGAAAAGATGGCTTTATGATACAGCTGTGATTTTCAAAATGTGGGTTGTGACTCATTTATTTGACATGTTATCAACTTAGTTGACTCTGACCAGAATTTTAAAAAAGAAAAACGAAATTGGATTGTGTTCGTTTTCTACTGCCCTCTAAAAAATTACTATAAAATTAGCAGCTTAAAACAACATTAATTTATTATCTCACAGTTTCCATGGGTCAGATGTTGGGGTACAGGTTAGTTGGGTCCTCTAGATGAGGTTCTCACAAGGATACAATAAAGGTGTTGGCCTGGGCTGGGTCTTATCTTAGTCTTGAGGTCCTTTTTCAAGCTCATGTGATTGGGGGCAGAATTCATTTTCTTGCAGAACTAATGATATCTTCCTTCTCCAAGCCCAACACTTTAAGAGAGCCTGCTGCTTTTTCACCTCTCAACCCTCTTTTCAATGGATCACCTGGTTAAGTCAGACTCACGCAGGATAATCTCCTTTTTGATTAGCTTAAATTCTAACTGATTAGCAAGTAGGGACTTTAATCACATCTGAAAAAATCCCTTCATTTTTTCATAATGTAACCTAATCAAAGGGTAGCTTCCCATCGTATCCACTGTTATTGCCCCCCCCCAAGGACAGGGGATTATTCAAGGTCATGACTCACTTTGAGTCATTTTAGAATTCTGCCTACAAATCAAGGATATAGTGAGGATAAGTATTGTTTCATGAGATTTTTGCTTTAATAATATTAATATATGTATGTGTGCAGGCCATGTGCTTATGTATATATGCATGTTTGTGTAAGTAATGAGTCACAATGCAAAAGATGTATTTTGCATTGTGGGTCATTCAAAAATGATTTGAAAATCACTGGGCTCAAGGATAAATTTACAATGTTCCCAAAAGTAAGGAAATGCTTACTCCAATCATAGACAATGCTAAGCAGCTTTAGACATTTATTTCCTAATGTTCATTACTGGCTATAGTAATTTTTGCATTTATTCATTCAATCAATGAATGATTATTGAACACATATTATATGCAAGGCTTTGCATTAAGCAATAAAGACTATTAATTCCTTGAGATCAACAGTCACTGTGGAAGATAGTATGTACCTAAATAGATGACCAGAGAGAGAAAGTTGGGAGAAACTTTAGGAAATTATGGGGTGTGGGGAAGGTAAGAGTTCAAATTTTGAAGAGGTTTTAGTATTACTATGTCTGAAAAAGGACCACATTTCCTTCCCAGTTTTCTAAAATGCAACCTCATAATTCAATAATAGGAGAAATAAGACAAGTAAATTAAAAAGGGAAGAATGGAAAAGACTAAAAAAGAAGAATTTGCAGAAGAGCCAGTGTCTAGACTATGCTTCTTACACAATTTTAAAAAATAAATTCACTCTACCCAGCAATTAAAAGAGAGAAATTAAAGTGCTTTTCTAGTATCTGGATTTTTAAAATAGTGTTATTACCCACCTTGGAATAGTCACGTGAAGTCTCAGAGATGGGACTATCACCCACTCAAGTTACTATCAATGTCTTACAGTTGTTGCATTTGCTGCGCTGGCAATTGCTTTGGAACAAGCTGTGAGAAACCCCCAAATGAAGCACAAATTCTGCTGTCCTCTGTCTCTGCCATCAACTGGAAGCCGGCGGCAATGAGGAGATCATACACATTGTACTTTGTTATTTGAATGTGCAGACCTCCCAAATTGACCCATAAATGAATGTCGATTTCCTTAAACCAAAGCATACTGTGATTAGCAAATTTTATTGTGATACACTACCCGTTCTTAATGCCCTGGAATACCATTGCACTTCAAAGTTTAGGTTGAAATTGTAACACCTCTCTGTCTTCTAATGTGCTCAGTATCATCTGTGGAAAAGGGCTATTCTGTCTTTAACATTGAGGTAATGAGTGCAAATAAATGTTTTCCCTTGGTACCTTGAGACTTTCTGTTTCCAAATTAGCTCAGATTCAAGGTTAATGATCAACAATAATTTCCTGGGCAGTTAGATAAGGATATGTTCAGTTTAATGGTTGTGAGAACCAATTGTCAGAGGACTGGCTGTCCACAATTGTCATAAAGTGCCCCTTATTTCTTTATTGACTTAAAATTTCTATGAAAGTCATTGTCTTCTATGATTCATTCATATTTCTCCCACCATATCAATAGTATTTTTCTTTTAAGGATCTCAACTTAATGTGTCTCAGTCTCTATTTTATTAATGTTGTTGATTAGGGTTATGGATTTATGGATTCATAATTTGGGCTCATGAAAGATTTGTTCCCATTGAGACAGAAAGCTCAAGAGATTAATCAAACCCTCTATCCTCACTCTTCCTTCATGTTGCACCTCTATTAGTAAAAACAAGCACGAATGCAAAACAAAAGAAAGAATTATAGTTGTTACTAATTGATTGTTTTTCAGCAATCATGTGCAGTGTATAATTATCCAAAATTATGTTAAAATCCATAATTTTATATAAAATGAAAAAGGGAGTAGAAGCTCCATCTAGAAGACAATGTAAATATTATAAAATCTATTAAATATAACAAAGCACCTAGGATGACAACCTTGAAATACTTGAGTCAAACCCTTTATCTCCTGCCCATGAGTTCTGTAAAGATAGCTAACAATAAATTGTTTACTCATTTTTCTGTAATAGAGATTTTAGTTCCCTATTTATACAGCTTTTCTTAGTGATATTGCAGCTATTCCCACTTCTGTATTAATGCAAAAAGAGTTCAAGGGTAGATGTCCTTCAGATAATTCAAAATACATGCTATAGTTGCAAAAGTTCAGTTTCAAATGAAAAACCTGCATTTAGTACAGAGTGACATTTAATTTAGATGTTCAATAGTATAGGTTATTGGTTCTGGGGGTTATACCTTGGCCAGTAATGAGTGCAAAAGTGACATATGACTGATGTTATTGTTTGCAAATTATTATACTGCCAGTGAAGGTAACTATTAAAGACAATCAAATATAGCCAAGCTGTATAGTGAAATCATTACTTTCTTCAAATATCTTGTGATTTATTCAAAAGCTTTTGCATTATGAAGCAACAAAGAATTTGAGAGACTACCCACCATAATCCAAGGAGGTTGTGACCTCATAGATTAAATGGAATGATGAGTTTCTGTTGTCACAATGACAGTGCCTTAAGACAAAGCCTTGGCAGTACAAGGTTAGCTTGATAGGATTAAAGCAATGAATGGATTTACATAACATTTGAAATGTTGATGTATGATCTTCTTTGTCAAATAAAATATTGACTTATCAGAGATTGATTTGCTGTTGAAAATATTCATTTCTAGTATAGAATAAAATTCTGAAAAACATTCATCTTAATAATAGCTCTTACTCTCCAAATATTTTTAAAGGGCAGTTTCTATTTGGCTGGGCTACAGTTCCATCAGTCTCTGGCTTGTAGTATATTCAAATTCCTTGCTATGATAATATTCTCTTACCACCCCCACCATCCACCCCCACTTCCTTTCTCTCCCTGACACACTACTTTCCACAGAACAACCTAGGAAGGATGGTGATTGGCAACTTTAAAAATAATCTCAGCTATGTCAGTATTTCAGATATCCATTACTAGTATAATAGAGCTCTTATCTGATGTTCATCAAGGCTGAGTAGCTTGACTCATCAAAAGAAGCCAAATAAATACATAAATAAATAAGTGCCTTTAATTCTGTAGTCCACCATTTCACCAGAAGGATTAATAGTGTATTTAAATTTTCAGTTTTCCAAAGATGCTCTTTCATTGTTCTCTATCCTACCACAGTGCTGAGTTTGTATTTAAATGTTCCATTTTGTGCATTTCAAACTGTCAGGCTGAAGAAATACCAATAAGTGTGTTAGGTTTAGATAATCGAAAATTCCCTTTACTCAGCTTCTTAGTCTATATTTATCTGTCTGGCTGTGAAATCTATTCCAAGGGTATTCATCTACCACCCAAATCTATTCACCAAGCATCAAGACTCATCAGTGAGATGGAATAATGCCATTTAATTAGTCTTTGATATACAGCTTAATTAGGTCTTAATAAGGGGTAGTGCATCCTAAAATCAATTATCTTGCTCTTTTTAATAAGAGCAACTAATTAGTAGGAAAATCACCACAGTTCTCTTTTTATCCTGAAGCTTTCCATGGTGCTAGCAAGAAGGTTATGAAGAAGAAAAAAATATCCTCCAAAATATTTGGAAGAAATGTCATATTGGACCTAAAAGAATATATTCAAAATAGTTGCAATAGGTTAGAAATATTTAGCTGAAAATGCAATGCTACCTATTCAGCATCTTTGTATATTTCATAGTTTTTTACTTTATGCAATAAAGAAAAGTCAAGTGCTTTCCTATCTGAGTGTAGGTCTTCCCTTTGCATTGTTGATAAGAGTCCTAGATGTAGTTCTGCTGTGACTATGTTTACAGTTGTCAGGGTGCCACATTTACAATGAGTCATCTTTGTTAACTGATTCCTCATTTGTTCTTGCCTTGGAAATGCCCCCATGAATGGCTGAAGACAGTTACTACGTGAGTGGTTATGTGTTCCAGGTCTTAGGGTTTTTCTGTTTGTATTTTGTTTGTGTGTTTCCCCCAACACAGTAGAGTCTACTTAGCTATACAAAAGAAAGACTGCTTTTCATGGCATTGATAAATTCATTCAACACGTTTATTCAGCTCTATGAACTAGGTCTTGCTCAAGCCACTGGGATTTGGGTATAATTAAAATAGACAAAGGCCTTGCTCTCATAGAGCTCATATTTTAATGAAATGAGATATAAAGGAAATGAACACAAAAGCAAATATATAAGGGAATTTCAGATTGTGTTGGATGCCATAAATGCAATCAGGTATGGTAGTGTGGTAGACAGTGACTGGGTGCAGAAGATGTACTTCAGACAGGAAAGGGCAAGGAAGACATTTAGGCTGAGACTAGAAGGAGGAGAAGATGGTCAAGAGAAGATCTAGTAGAAGAGCAAAAATAAAGGCCCTGGAGTCAGGGAAAAGTGTCATGTATGTGAAGAGTATGAAGAATGGCAATGTGCCTGGATACCAGTAACTGAGGAGACAAGGAGGAAGAAATGAGGTCATATAGCAGCTAGAAATCAGATCAGGCTGAGTCTGCTGGACTATTGCAAAGAATTTGGATGTTATTCAGACTACAATAAAATATGTTCACGTGGGGAGTAGTGCAATTGACCTAACTTACAGATTTTCAAAATCAATGTGAATATTAATTATAGAATCTAAGTGGTGGGTATACAGGTTTTTACTATACAATTCTTTGAACTTTTCTATTGTTTGAAAATTTTCATATTAAAATGTTTGGAGAAAAATCAATATGGCTATGGAAATGGGAGAAGTGGAAGCAGGGAGTGGTCTAAGCATTAAATGATAGTAGTTTAAATTAGGATTTTAGTGGGAGAAATGGAGAGAAACCCCCCACCTCCAAATTAAAAGATTGCATTAAAAATTGAAGGTCAAATTATGTTGTTCCTCTGGGGGGGAAAAAATCACTAATAATTACTTTATCGCACTTAAACGTAGACGCAAAATTCCTTCCCTGGTCTAGGGCCACCCGGTGGAAGAAAAATGCATTAACAGTCAGAAATACTTGCCCTGTCAACTTTGTCAAGAGTTAGAAGAGTACTTCGTGGGGGTAAAACTGAGCTTGTAGAGTGTACTCTGTATTTTGCTCCTTTACTTATGAAATGAAGCTGCACTGCATTACCTGCCCAGCTGTATATGACTCATTTTAATTCGGCATGCTTAAAAATACAATAAGGAACGTGGAAGCCAGGTTCAGGCTTAGCTTATTTCCCTTTGGGAAAGTCATTCACCTCAGCAGGTGGCCAGCTTCCAGGAAAATCCTTCAGAGAGTCGATTAATAACAGCTGCTTGACACTAACTATTTCCTGGGAGCACATACTTCATAGAAAGGACAACAAATGAGGGGCCTTTTTGAAGAGCCTAGTAATCAAGGTGGAGAAGGTATAGGTCATGGACTTTGTGGTTGGCCCCAACACAGTAATATACAATTGGTGCTTAATAAAAACAACGGTATGATGATAAGGGCACCTATACCAGGGGGAGCAAACACATTAAAAAGTTTCTGTGGTACTAAAAGCTCTAATCATCCTCTCACTCTTGCTTGTCTCTGCAGCATACAATCAAAAGATGAGCTAGTACACACACTACTTGGGTATACGTCACAACTGAGGAGTCCTTACCAGACTAAGTCATTCAATAAATTTAATGTATATTTTTACCTTGAACCATTTGAGAGAGCATAATGATTTCTCTTATAGAACTCATTTGGTCTTGCCTGGAAGATTCAAGGAAGCAAAAAGTAAAAAAACAGACATGTTACACCATGAAGGAAGTGCTAGAGTTTTAGTTTGTTACTTAGAGTTCAGGAGACTGTATGTATCATCATGAGGAACAGGTCTGTTCCTGCTTCAGTTGTCCTCACCTAATACTGCATCTTTTTGTCTTGCCTTCCCATAATAATCATTGATATCAGCACACCACTACTATTTAACAAATCTAGCATGTTCTGCACCTCTTCATTTCACTCCTTCAATGTGTTAGTCAAACTTCTTTGAGGGAAGGATTATTCTGGAAGCCAGTCTTCCACCTGAGGCCTGGTAAATACTTACCTTCCTTTGATAGCTAAACCCAATTCAAAGGTTGATCCTGACAGTTCAAGTCGTGGCTTAACACTCTTGAGAGCTGTAGCTGCTAAAAGAGTAAAGTACTAGACCTACTGTGAAATAAACTTCTTTGGAGGTGCCACAGAATAGAAGGACAGATGTTCTGGCCTCATTTAATCCAAACACGATGAGATTTTGGGAGGGGAAGTGAGGGGGTTGGGTAGGGAGGACAGGAGGATCTATTATTGAAAGTAATAGGTAAATAGCCCCCTGTCTTCCTGAGGAAAAGATTGGATTGAACATGGTGTTCACGCTTTCAGATGGAGCTAGGTATCTAACCTAAGCAAAAGCAAAGGATTCAGGGAGAATTCGTGATGCAGTTTAAAATTAGAAGATTATCAGAATGAAGTCCACAATGAGAAAATTTAGGTTTATTAGTATCCTGCCAACATATGCACACAAGCCACATTCAAGTTCAAGGCCTCAATGCAGAGCTCAGCTCCGTGAAGGATTGATTGACTCATGGATGGATGGATAAATACACTGGTAAAGGGGGACCATTATGACAGAATGAGTGAACACAATTTTTGACCCTAAAATACCATTATTGGTACATTTCAGAGAGGAAAGTCAGAATCTCACTTCATTATTGTAGCCATATGCAGGAAACAATGATTTATGCCAAAAGTCTATAACCTCATCTCTTCCCAGACAACTTGGTGAAATGTCACGTTTGTTTTGTCCAGAGTAAGCCAAATAACTGCTAATACTGGAAACTCTGGATAATCAACACATATTAACTGCCTAGAGAAACTTGGCCCCAGTCGCAAGCATGTGAAGGCTTTCAGTTGACGAAGGCCTTAATCACTGGCTCTGAGTTACTGCTGCCTCTGTTTGTAAAGTCTCAATACTCACCCTCTACTGAGGTCTCAATAATTGCCTGTTTCACACCAGTTATCACTTTATTATAAACTTTCATACTCATTGGATAATTTTGATATCTGTATGTCTTGTCTTTGATAATAGAGGGACAGAGGATGCAATTAAACATGAAGAATTAGCTGCATTGTTTCAGATTCAACCTCCTTCATTTTTCTTGCTTTGTGGCCTTGAGGGAAGAAGTTACGTTATCTGAGCCTCGGTTTCCTCATGGATTGTGGTAAGGAATGAAAAGAGGCTTATGAAACTCTTAGAATAATGCTTGGCAATAGTAAACCTTCAAATGGTTATTGTCATTATTTTAAGATTTTTAAGAATATTTTCCCTCTCTTTTGTATTACTATATTCTATAACTGAGCATAATGCTAAGGATTTAGGTACTCTGGCCCTTTTTGTATTTCCTATAGAAAGCACTTTTTTATCTTCCTATTATCTTCTTTTATAAATAGTTCTCATTTGATACAATTTTTTCAATGCCCACACATAAACCTTGAAAGTTAATACATAGCAGTGCTTTTGCTGTAACCTTTTCTTCCCACCCCCACACCATGTAGTAACAACGGAACATATTAGTATTGTGTTTTCCTACAATTCAGTGAGTTAACACACCATGATAGCACTCAAGTCCAAGGAATTTTGCCATTATCACTAGTAACTAAATAGTTTCAGGTATCCGTTTTGACCTCTGTGGATTCACAAATAATAAAACAATTTGATGCAGGAATAAAATAGGTATTGATTACAATGATGTTAGAAAGCATAAGAATGTCTCTGCCATCTGTTTACTTCCTTCTATATAGAGATCTATGAAGATCAGAAGCAAAAAGAACCTGTTTCTCAATATGGCTCACTTCTGTATAGTCCATGTAGCCATTTATGGCTTCTTTTGCTATTCCTTTTAATTGATTCCTTATTCAGCAAGTAGAACCAAGATACAATTAACCTTGTGGATAGTTCTTTAGGGGGGTACATATTCAGATTTGATTGGGTCTCATTTGGGTCACTCTCATTGACCTGAAGGTCAAAAAAGAGCATGCTGCCTGCTTTTGGGTAAGTAATATTGAATTAAATCTCTTCAGAGACTAGTTTAAAGCCTGAAAAAGTCTTCTGGCTTAAACAGTGAGAGATAATTGGAGTGTCTTGTGGTATCAAGTGTTTGAGTGCAAATTAATATTTTGGTGTGATTGCTGCTGTATGTTTTTAAAGGATTCCCATTGAAAGTCAGTTTAGTTTATACACAAGCCTCCCAGTTATCTATTGAGAACAGTTGAAAGTAGCAGTTATGGCACTAATTACTGGATGACCATTTTTTCAGAATGTGAAAATCAGGTTATGTTTTTAGGACCCTTTAAACAAGGGTCAGGGTGTTTCAAAAGTTAAATGCCTTCTGAAGATATATATTAATTGAAATTTCCTGGAGCAATATTTTCATTTTTCTCTTGCTTTGAGATAAAGATTTCTTCCTCTGTCACTGAAGAATGAGTCATGAAATGTGAGGTTCGGAGAGCAGATAAAGGAAGGGCAAGAGAGATCCTTCTGGAAATTGGGCATAAAGTTGTCTGTGAAACTACAACAAATTGGAATGACTTTCTTGAATCTTTTAGCCCCATGGAGTCACCCACCTTTTCTTTTCTGCACTCCGGATCTCCTAACTTGATGGATGGTTTCAATTTATTAAAATAGATAGTTTCTCTGGTCATTTTCTTGACCCCCTCCAACATATATTTTAACTATAAAAAAATTTCTCTTCCTCAAGGTATCACTTTAGACACAAAACATTCAAAAAGAGTCATCTCTAAGTCCGTTTATTTTCTTATATCCCATATTAAAACCAAGAGGATTTAATTTTTACATAGTCTTAGAGGTAGACTATTTGGTCCTCTATTATGTTTTATCCACTAAGTTATAGGTTGGGTGCTTAGGGACTGTGACCTGATCAAGGGACTTAAAAATGCTTGAGACATGGACAAAATGTATTGTCTCAAAACATGGGGGGAAAAAACCCAAAATTTGGAATCAATGTACTTTTAATTTAATTTGTATAACATAGCATACCATTAATTGTGTGTAGTATCATCAAAATCTCATAACATTTAAACCCAATTTGCAGATTAGGTAGTCTTCTTTTGTAAGAATTCCTGGGAATGCACAATGACTGTTGAGGAATTGCTGCCAACCGTAAGTTAGTGACATATAGCCAACTAAGTTCAAAAGCAAGGTCATAAACAATAATTCTTCACCAGCTAAAAGTTGTTTTAATGTCAAACATGGATACATGTTAATATTTTCAATATGATGTCAGGTACTGTCTCTAAAAATAAGAGCACCTAGAACGTCTAAGGAAGATTAAAAGTGGCCTTCTTAATCCTCAGCAAATAGAAATATTCTCTACTTACATCTTAGCATTAAATGTTTGTATTAAGAATTGAAAGCACTAGCTCAGAGAGATATTTGCACACTCGTGTTCATAGCAGCATTATGCCCAATTGCCCAAAGGTGGAAACAATCTAAGTGCCCATCAACAGATGAGTGGGTAAACAAGTAGATATCTATGGTATATACATACAATGGAATATTATTCAACTTTAAAAAGAAAGGAAATATTGTCACATGCTATGACATGGATGAATCCTTATGACATTATCCTAAGTGAAATAAGTAAGGCACAAAAAGACAAATACTACATTTTTCCACTTATATGAGGAATCTAAAGTAGTCTAATTCATAAAAACAGAAAGTAGGATGGTGTTTGCTAGGGACTGGGGAGACAAGGAAGTAGGGAGTTGTTTAATAGATATAGACTGAGTTTCTGTTTTGCAAGATAAAAAAGTCACGGAGATCTGTTTGACAACAATGCAAATATACATAACACTACTGAAGCGTATACTTAAAAATGGTTAAGATGATAAATTATATGTTATGTGTTTTTATCAAAATTTGAAAAAAGTTTGTATTTTAATAAGTTGTTGAGTCCTTTATTCCTGGGACTTGTGCTTTATACAAGAATACTTTGATAAATGCAATAGGTTTTCTTCTCTTATTCATGTCACTTATACCAATATAGTGGAAAAGAAACCCACAAAAAAACCAACTATAATATTATTTCTCAAACTTGAGTCTTTTAAAACACACTTTAAATTAAAAAGAAAAATAATTAAAAGGTATGGCATGAATTCATTTTGTTATATGGTTACTCAAATATGTACATAAGTAAAAATCAATAAAAAATAGTATTTAACTTTTGGACAGTTATAAAGCAAGCAAAAAATTACAAATGACACTATTTCCTATTACTTTTGTTTCCTCAAACTATGTGAAGTCCTAAAGCAAACAAAAAATTACAAATGACAATATTCTTCTATTACTTTTCTTTCTTTGAACTACATGAAGTCTTCTTTATATGCCAATGTAGAGATGTTTGTTAGACCTTCACTTGGGAGAAATGTATTATTTATACATTAAGTCTGTCCCATGTTCTTTTCTCATTAATACACAACAATAAAAATAGTATGACATCTCCAACATAATTAAAAATGTAAATACAAACCAGCATTTAAATTGTGCCATAGTACTAAGTTATAAATGCTCAACCAGATGATTTAGAATATGCTTATGTTTATTGTTTTAAATTGTTATTTAAATGAAAACATAAACTGAAAACATATTCAAAAAGAATTCCAAGACATCCTCTGAAAATACAAGTTTAGGAAAGCCTAAGGTATAACACAGTGTGAGAAGAGGTATAATAGAGATATATACAAAATGATATTGGGATACAAGGCAATTAATTCTGCTGCAGGGGAACAAGGAAGACTTCAGAGAGAGAGCATGTCGATTAACATTTAAATTGGACTTTGTTAGCTAAGTATGAAATGCCAGTGGGATAAATGTTTGTCTGTTGCCAGAGCAGGAAATTCCAACAGAGGTAGCAACTTAAGCAAAGTCCAAGCCATGAGAAAGAGTGTAGCACATCTGAGAGAGCAACATGTAGAATATTTGCAAGAATAGCTATAGATGGAATTAGGTACAGGGAAGCCAATTTATAAAGGCTTTGTTGCCATACTTAAAATTTTTGTACTTTACTTAATAACAATGTGCACCATCCAAGATTATTAAATTACAGAGAAAAGGTGGATCCCATTTGTGTTTTAGAGGTACACTGAAAATGAACTACATGAGGACAGATTTTGTAACAAATAAAACAACTGTCATCAGGAGTTACAAATAAACCTAAAAGATTTGTCACGCCTGAGGATAAATTAACTTAAAGGCAATTATTTTGTTTAATGTTGAGGAAATAATGGAAATATTTTTCTCTTAAGGAGGCACTAAAATCATAAAAAGAAACATGGATTGCTGTTATCTAGTTTTTGAAATCCAGTAAGTATCCCATACAAACCTCTTTAAATAAATAAGCTGGAGTTTCAAACTAAAAGGACTGATTGGAAGAGTCTTCTCATATTTGTAAAAACACTTCAAGGGAGAGCAGGTCACTGGAATACAGACATGGGAGAGATGAGGAACGCAACATTTTACGACTCTCAATGCTACATTTTTCCCTCTGACTATGATTCATGCTTCCTTCAAGAATAGAAGTGAGAAGATCTATCTTTCTGTGATACGCCAAGTTGAGAAAAGTGCAGGCATGGGAACTTAGGTGGGGGTCATGATAGATTGACTTTGGTTACAACTTGAATTGGAAAGAGAACAGTTGAAAGAAAGATTCTCACTCATTCTTTAGTGTGGTAAGCCATCACTTAGAGGGCAACTGAAGCATTCATTAAAAACATATTGCTAGCCTAACCTGGACAGCCACAGACAATTTCAATTCACTATTTCAAAAATTGAACGTATAAACTTCCCCCTTCAAATATTGTTTCTCTTTCTGTTTTTTCTGCATAAGTAAAAGGAATGCCTATTTTCTATCAACATTCCCTTCTCTTTGCTGAAACTATAACCCTGGGAGTCTTCCTAGAATCTTCCCTCTCCCAAATTTTCTTGCCAGTTGTTCTTGCTTCTGTATTTATAGAATCCATCCATTCTGTTCTATACTAACTGCAAACAACTCCCTCCATTTAATTCCTTATTATATTCAGCCTCTATTCCTCCAATATTTTTGTCTCCACTCTTGCCTCCTTAGTTTATTCTTCACAAATCTACCATGATTATATTTCTACCTAAAATATAATCATGCCTTTGTACTATATTGGAACAATATGGTGGTAGTCTCCTGGATTGATGTACTGAGTCTAAATATCAAGCACAATACTTGCTGACTGAGGGTTGTGAGACAATATTATTGAGATTCTCTGTCTCAGTTTCCCGCATAATAAAGTTGTGAGGATTAATTAACACAACAATGCATAATGCATAGTAAATGCTCAACAATGTTGTTACCAACTTCATTAATTTCCTTCTGGCTCCCCATTTCCATTTCAAGAAAATACAACAAGATAGTCAAGGCCTTTGTAATCTGGCCACTACTTTCCTTTCAAATCTCATCTTTCTCCTAAGATGTTAGGAACCTCAGGCTCCAGACATATGGAAGGACCTCTGTTTTTCTGGATAAATCATACTTACTTATCCCTGCAGGCCTTTGCACATGCTGTACTCTTTGAGTAAAATGCTTTTTTCCCCGGTTGAAATAATTTGATTTCTAATTTCCTTCTTTGTCCATATCAAGGGGTGCTCTCACAGAGCAGTTCCTGAGCCCCATCAGAACATCTTAGCCCTGATGTATTTTCCTGCAATGTCCCATGTATACCTCTGTCATGACAGTTATTACACTGTCATCAACCAAGCTGAACCCACTAGGGACAGGATTCTAGGCGTTATTTACTGCTAACGTTTTAGGATGTAGACCAAATATATCTTGGATGAAAGTGACATCGATTACTTAATAGCATTCCAAAATTTTAGGAGATCTGCAGAAGTGTCTCCGTGAAGAACAAACCCATTTCAGTGATACACTATTATTCATTTATACAATTCAAAATTGTAAAATTGATAAACACATATGAGTTATTGAAAATTAACCCAGTTATTTTTATATTTTGCCTGTTTCTCAACTTAAGACTCTAAATTCCTTACTGGACACAGTTGGTAGTTTGAAAGTTTGAACTCATTAAATAAAATTGACAAAGTACATAGTGTTTAAATGAGAACAGTTGATGATACATTTCAAAAGGATGGGGCCACAAAATATTTGAACACAATCAAATTGAGATCAGAGGTCTCTTGGAGGCCAGCTAAAGAAAGCAAAATGCTTTGGTAACTGGAACAATTGAGATTAGGTAAACTAATTCTACGGTTCTCCTTTCTCAAAATGGTCTATTATTGCTTTGGTTCAGTTTACAAAATAATTTTTCAGTTTCAAAGAAAGCATTGTATTGATATTGGCAGGAAAAACCCTTGGGAATTGTAATTAGATTGTGGAGAAGAAATTACTATGATGCTGCGTCTCTTCTGATCTAGTATATTAGATTTCCATTTTCCATTTTTCTTTCATTCTTTTTGGTTTGTCAATTTTTTTCCTAGCTCCTTTTTCCTATTTTTTTTAAAACTATAGGGTTCAGTGAAATCCCCAAAATAGTCTCTGCCCTGAGGAACTTATTTTCTTCTAAGAGAAAAGGTCCTAAGTTAAAATTGGGACACTGGCATTGCTCCACAGCTCCAAACTAATTCCCAAGGTAATGCTGAAATCATTCATGACCTAAAGAGAGGATATAGTATGAAAATCGGACCCAATGTTTTCTTTAGGGAAAAAGTTGGCATAGAACCCTTTACATTTATTATCCTAGGAATCTGCAGTCTCTCTGTGTCATTCTTTCTCTCTATGTATATACACACACTCACATACATATTTCTTCCATTCATCACATTTTCATTCGTCTTTTCAATGTGTCATTATTTCTACCTGGAGGGCCACCTTCTCCATCATGTCCTCCCGGTGCAAATAAATCCATCTCGCACATGACTCAGGCCTGGCCATGTAGAGTCAGAGAGCTCTTACTGAGGCATGTGTTTTGTTTTATGTTGTTTTGTTTTGTTTTGTTTTTTACCTCTCCACTTAGTATGAGAATACCAGCAATCCAGAGAAGGTGCAGCCAACTCGCCACCACAAGAGAAGAGTCTGACTGAAAAAAGAACCCATTTAATATAAGGAGACTGAGCCATAGGGAGACAGAAACCAGGATCTATTTGAGCCCTTCCATCACCTCATCCTGCAGCAAAAATAGCCCTTTGATTTTTCAATTTTATGAGCCAATAGATGTTGGATTTTCTATTGCTTACAACGGAAAAAGCCATGCTGATACATGAGTATTCGTTGCTAATGGGTTCTAAAGTCTTCAAACACGTAAAAGATACTTGAAGAGCTTGTTTAAAACATAGATTCTTAGTCTTTAACCAGAGATGCTTTGATTCGGTTGGGAAGGGGAAGAGGCAGGGAGAAAGATTCTGGGTTCTATGTTTTTAAGAGGCATCCTCAATTATTCTAATGCTGATAGTCTACAGATTACATATTGGGAGAAACTAAGGTCGTGATGGCCTACTTCCTGTTTTAGAGTTGACCAACAGCTCCTCTGAGAGAATGTTTTAGACTAATATTAAAACCAAGTAAAAAGCAACTTGAGTTTATGTCCCGTCATCATTTACTTTTTGAAATTCCACTCTTTTCTTTGAGATAGCTTCATCCTGCTTCCAAGAAGGGTTTGGGAAAATTTTAAAAAAACATAATCTTAATAGCTCTACTATAAATTATAAAAATTTCCTGCACTTATAATTCACGACTTAGGTGTTATGTTTCGGTAATTTTGAGGAGCAGCTTCTTAGTCTACCATAACAGTTGAAACTTCAATTGAACCAGCGTACACAGGTCAGCTGATGAGTACATTCCTTGTTCAACTAGCAAAGATAAAGAAAGTTCTACTGTCTGATGTTCTTCAGGGCAGGCTCAGATTGAAGAGCATATTTCTTGCATTTTCTTCACAAGAATAAAAAAAAGACAGAAAAAAAGGAAGAAAAGTAAGAGGGAAAAAAATGAATTGAGGAAGAATAAAGGAAACTATTTAGCATTCATTATATTATCTATTGAATCTCCTGAGAAAGATAGGAAACTACCTTTCTAGTAATTCCATTCCACTAATTTCATTTAAGTAATTCACCAATTTGGTTAATGAATATTTACAGAGTACTAGCTATGTTCCAGGAGTTGAACTAGGATTAAAAAGATAAATAAACATGGTGCTACCTTCAAATAGCTAACAGTCTAATAGAGAAGTCCAAAATATATTCAATGGTTAGCATATGTGTATTCAACATTGTGCTAGACATTTTGGTGTTATAAAATGGAACTTTATATTTGTAGGAGAAATGTACTTCTTCTTACAAAGACAGTTAATGATATATTAAATGAATGATTCAAATAGTTAATACTCAGGCAAACCTCAGAGAACTAAGGAAAACATCAACAAAAGAATAAATAATTACATGAATTATGAATCATCTCAAACACTGGGTTGGGCCCCCAGAAATGATTGTTTCAAAGGATAACAATACAGAAAGCAATTTCTCTACATTGGTTTCTTGAAGGAGGGCAACTTGAAACATGTTTAGCATAATGCATCGACCCACTACTATGTCTTGGAAAAGCCCTATAAGTTCTAACAAGTAGTTCTGCTGTTTACTAGTGGTATGATACTGGGCAAGTTGCTGAATCTCTCTGAACCTCAGTTCCCTCATTTATACAAGGATAATGGAGTTTATCGCATAAGGCATTTCAAATGCTCTTTATCTCTCTGTGCAGATCCATACTTCTATCTGGTGTTGTTTTCCTTCTACCTAGGGACTTCCTTTAACAAATTATTAGTATGCTTAAAAGTCCTTATTTCACCTTTATTTGTGAAAGGTATAGAATTCTAGGTTGACTCATTTTCAGTACTTTAAAGATAGTGCATAGAGGGAAGTAAAACTCAATGGAAATCAAGCAGGGGGTTGGAGCGGGGATAGGCGAAAACCGACCTAATGGGTACAATGAACACTATCTGGGTGATGGGCACACTTATAACAGTGGCTCAAACATTATCAAAGTGATCCATGTAACCAAAAATATTTGTACCCCCATAATACTTTGAAATGAAAAAAAAAAAAAAGATACTGTTGCACTGTCTTCATGCTTGCATTGTTTCCAACAAGACATAAGCTGTCCTCCTCACCTTTTTTCTTCTGCAGGTAATGTGTCTTTTTTCTTTGGTGATTTTAAAAGTTTCCTCTTATCATTGAATGTTAGGAATTTATCACTTTTTAAATAATGTGCCTTGGTGTAATTATCTTCATGATTCTTGTGTTTGGAGTTTATGGAGCTTCTTGGATCTGTGAGCATACAGTTTTCATCAAATTTAGAAATTTTTGGTATTATTTCTTCTAATGTTTTCTGCCCTTTCCCCTTTCTAGGACTCCAGTGCACTTATATTAGTCCACTTAAAGTTGTCTCATAGTTCACAGATTTTAGGTTCACCTTTAAACATTTAAAAAAAATTTTGTACAGTTTCTCATAACTTTATTGTTGTTTTCAAGTTCACTAATACTTTCTTCTGTGATATCCAATTTGCTGTCAATACAATCCAGTGAATTTTTCATCTCAGACATTGTAGTTTTCAGTCTCAAAATTTGATGTGGGTCTATCAAAAAGGTTTATCTTTCATTTCTCTACTTACCCTGTTGAACATATACTGCATAATAAATATTTTAATGTCTTTGTTAATTCTAACATTTATGTCAGTTCTGGGTCAATTTCAATTAATTGATTTTTTTTCTCATTATGGTTCACATTTTCTGCTTTTTTGCATGCCTAATAATTTTTTATTAGATGTCAAACATTTTGAATTTTACCATATTGAATGCTGGATATTTTTGTATTCCTGCAAATATTCTTGGGCTTTTGTTCTGAGATGCAGCTAAGTTATTCAGGAACAGCTTGATCCTTTCACATCTTTTTTATTCTTTAATTTGTTAAGCAAACTATCAAGGCTATAGTCTTGTTAATCTAGGGCTAATTATTCTGCACTATGGAAGCAAATTGTGAATTTTGAGCTTTTTAAAAGTCTGCCTGGTGGGAACAGGTACTTTTCCATTACTGTTTAAGCACTGGATATTGCTCACTCTAATCCTTTTGGGCAGTTCTTTTCCTGGACACAGCTAGTTTTCTTGCACACACACATTGGACACTCTGCTGAACATTTGAGGGGTATCTGCTGCAGATTCATAGGGTTTTTTTCTCTGTGCAGCTCTCTCCTCTACAGTACTCTTAACTTGTCAAATCTATCTTCCTTAATCTCCCTGCGCTCTCAGAACAACTTCTACAATTTAGGATTCTGTTGCACTTGGCCTGGGTTCCTGCTCTTTATGCTGCAGCTGGAGACTTTCTCAAAGTAGTAAGCTGGGGAAATTGTCATGTTCATCTTGCTTTCTGGTATCTAATGTCTTGAAAATTATTCTTTCATACATTTTGTTTATTTTTTGGATGTTTCTACAGAAAGGGTAAATATGGTCTCTATTACTACATCTTGGCTAGAAGCACAAGTTCCCTAAGGGTAACTTTTTAAAATACCAAAACCTGTTTACTCTCAAGGTATAATAGAATGGAATTTCATGTTTTATATTCCTAAAAGGGCAAACAGTATTTCCCCATTCACGTTCTCAGGAAAGGTGCCCTTGTGAAGGGAGAGCTAGTTATCTAGATAGACTCTGGAGAAGATAGCAATAGCACAATATTTGGTGACATATACGAGCTTGCTTCTTACCAAAAATAGCACACATTTTAGGAATCTTATTCAAAGCTTTAGTGTTGTTTTACATGGTACCCTGCTGATTGCTGGAGTTGGCTGACTTGTGCTCTAACCTCTCTTGTGATTCATTCAAGATACATATGAGGGGTGTTTGCTTTAGTTTAACATTACTATTCTAGGTACTGGCAGAGTACTGAAAGAATGGAAATATTATCTCTTGATTCCAGGAGGTGAAAATCTGGTGGGCAATAGAATACATGTCACTCAAGAATAATAGAAAATTAAGAAAATAGCTATGTTAAAATCAGCCAGAAACTTCATTTTAAAACTTTTAATAAAATACATACTTGTATTAATGTCTTACTTTGAATATATTAACTTAAACTGGTAGAATTTACGGTTAAGTTGTTCATAGTCTTAACATGTTATACCTAATATCTGATTTTGTATATATGATATTTGCTTATTGTTAAGAAGCCAAAAATATATGTGTATAAATTGGAAGTGTAAGTACCACCACACCTTTAATGCCACATTTTCACATAACATTGTATTCTAGATGGCCCCATTTATTTCACAATACCCTTATTGATGACATTCCTATGTCTCTAATTTTTCTCTTCTACGCTTAATTTTTTAACACATATTCTTGCTCATATACCTTTTAAAATTTTCTGGATATTTCTACCAAATATTTTTATGAATTAGACTTAAAAAGACATAGGATGTACACAATTTTACTCTGATTCTAACTACCAGATTGCCTTCCCCAAATAATTGTGTCTTGAATTATGGTTTATATTATAATGTTTGTAAAATGATAGTAATAATAATAATGCTTGCTGCTTTGATCTGTCAGGACTGGTATGAAAATATTTGCTTGAGATATAATGGAATTGCACAATATATCCACTATAAATTTTAGTTGTTTAATATTATCATTGAAAAATATATAAGGATAAGGTATCAATTACTACTTTAGAACTACTCGAGTAAATTGGTAGTCTAAATAATAACTATCCATTATGAATCTATAATTATATACAATTAGCTTATTATAAAATAGATATATGAATCTTTCATGTCAATGTCTTAGAAGAACAAATGAGAATATTTATCTCATATATGTGTGCCATATATTTATGTAGTAAATATTACATTACTTCCAATTTTGTGTTAAGAGCTAATATCATAAACAATTCTCTCCACTTGGAAGGAGGGGAGAGCGAAGACCTCTAAGTAGGTGGATTTCTGCATATAGCCCTTTCCATGTTTGTGTTGGGAGTTAGAGAAAATTATATTGTGAACTCTCAAGGAAGGAAGCTTGTAGGAACAGAATGAGCAGTGGTAATATAATAAAAGCAGTTTCCTGACTCGCCTTTTTGGATGTGTGAGAGGAATCCAGACCATATTTCTTTTCAGTTTAAGTATAGGAAAGCAGCCATTACTGACCATAATGTGGACAAAATACACCAAGAAGAATTCATCATATTGCTACAGATCTTTCTGGAATTCTTATCCAAGAAGCCTTTTTATTACTATTACTAAGCATCTTAACTATTGTGTGGACAACACCCTGAGGGATCATGTCTTTATTTGCATTTGTTACTCTGATTGTTAATCATAGGAATGGTAAGTGGAGGGAGATGAGAATAGACCCATTCTCTCTCTCTCTCTTTCAGGGTATTATCAACAGTAATACAGATAATAATCCGAGCAAGATAGGGTTGTTGTAATTTATTGGCCTTGTTGCAATAATGCTTTCTATGGGCACAGAATGAAATAAACCAACAGTCTATATTTTAAACATCGAATTTTCCTAGTTATGGCAAATGTGGGTAAATAGATCACATCCTCTTAATGAGGACATATTAAACTTTAGCTCTTCCTCCTGACCTACACACATTGTGAGCCCATTTTTTTTTTTTAGCATTTCTAAGTGCTACTTATGAGCTGTAAAATCATCACAAAGATCTTTTCTTTGGAAGCTGACATGAGATACATAAACCTTTGGGCTGTAGAATTAGGACAGAAAATTCGGGAAACCTATACTGCATATGTTAAAACCTATCTTTCTGGAAGAGTTTGTTACACTGGGACTGTGTTAATAGAGGGTTGCCTAAAATGTTCAAGTTACTGTTTTTCCTTACTGAAAAGGACCACTTGCTTGCCAATATTCTGTCCAAATTTCAGTAAATAAGAATTTCATTGAAGCTGAATCCCCATCAAGAAATATTATGGAACTGTTTTCTTTTTTTAGCACATAATCAAGCAGTTGCACCTTATTTCTTAAATTTTAAGTTAAAATAAACATCTTTATTTAACTGAAAGCTAAACAAGAGGCGTGATTGGTATCCTGCCTTAAAATGAAGTCACCTGCATTATTCAAAAGAAAACTAGCTATCCAATTTATTAGTGCAAGAAATTTTCTGAAACCCAATTTTGTATACATGTTCTAACCATCATAGTGGAAACTTGTGATGACAGTAGTCTCTTGAAGTAAAAATCAATTGCATGCATTCAGGTTCCATTGTGATATTTATGTTGCTGTTTATTCAGAATACTAAAAAGCAGACTGCCCACCTCTATTTCAATCAGAAAAAAAAAATAACCAATCCAGAAATTATCAAGCACAATCACATTTGCTATACCAGTTCGTGAAATAAAATATTCTCTTCCCTCTAATTTGAACAAACTTAAGAAAAAAAACCCTTTAATATACTTTATACCAACTAAGATACAAATATTCTCCTGGAATGTCAGGAAATTCATCAACACCAGTAAATTTGATTAAACAGAAGTTTCAGATTTAGTCTTAAGTGAGCTGATTCCATTATGCAATATGAAATCAACCATTAAATTCAGTAATAATTAAGGAATCCTCCACTGGATCTTTTTTTCCAAGGCCCTCTTTTAATTTCTACCATCTTCTGTATTTTACTAATGTAACATATTGCATGTATACATCCATAGAAACATTTCAGACAGTAATGCACTTAGGTAAGAAGATATTCAAGGGAGAGATTTCATTGAACGGTGCAATTATTTTTCTTGAAACCATTGAAAACGTCATTCATTTTCTCACTAATTCACTTGGTGGTGAATTTTTATTGGAAGTCTGACTTTCTACTTTCTGTGATGTATGTTTGGAATTAAGCACTAAGAAAATGTTCAGATGCTTTCCAGACTTCTTCTGCAAGAAGCTTGCAGCGAGGGTGCCCAGGCAGAATATACTCTGGGAGGTGAATACGTTTCAGTCCAAGAATTTAGAATGAGCCCACCAAAAGTTATGGCCAAATTAATAGGCAAGTTGAAAAAAAAGTTCAAAAAATTATTTTAAATCAGAAAGGGATATAAACAATTTTAGAAACATACAGTAAGCTCTGTCATCGGCAAATCAATCACTGAGAAAATACTGACATCAACAAGGCAAAGATTACCTCTCCCCAATCCAAGTTTTGTTGGGAAAATGGAACTTCACATTTATTCAACACAAAATAATTCTGCTTTTAGAAAAATGTGTGCTTTCTTTTCACAAATTACCTCAATTTAGATTCTGTGATCTGTGGTCTTCTGAAAAATATCAAGAGGAAAATTGACAGAAACTAAGTGGAGTGTTGGATCACAAAAATTTGCCTTAGAAATAGAATCAGATTTATAAATCTCAAAAAAGGGACTGAAAGTTTGGTTTCAAAGTGCAAGAGAAATTCAAGGAAAACCTCAGTTAGGATAGGAGAGGACTATTGATTGACTTAAAACTAATTTTTGCTGATGTAGGTTGAAAGTATTTATGTTCCTATAAATTACTTATAAAATGGAGCGTCCAGGTCAGATTGTAAGGGGTCTTGATGTCTATGACAGTGAGAGCTAATGGTGCAGGATCAGATGAAAAATAGAAAGCATTTTTTAAAAACTTTTTTTTATTATAAGTTGTTCATACTTTTACATTTGATGCCCTGTGTAAATATCTTCCAATGGGTGAATCCTCCTATTTCTTTTGCGAATGGGCAATGCAAGCATGCAGAAACACGAACTGCAGACACTTAGAGGGCACTTTCCATTACTCAAGTGCTATTTTGCTTTTCTATCCATACAAAGTCCTGTTTTCCCTAATTCTTATTTGTGATGGTAAGTAGATATCCAAAGTAATTTTGACCTACCAAGACATGTCTTTGGGATGTGCTGATGTTTCCATGAATATAAAAAGACATTCTCCTGCAGGCGGTTGCATTGGCTTTAAAATGCTAGAACTATCCATTTTGAATGTAATTATGCAAAATAAATGAAAGAAATCTACCCTGCTGATATTTATGTAACAACTTCTAGAATAAATCTTCTGATTTACAAATATACTGGGACCATTAGCTAGAAACCACACCACATCATTATTTCGCAGAACTTTAGGCAATTGTGATGACTTTTTTTCAAATCAGCATTATTTTACAAAGTAAAATAAAACAGAGAAAACCAATTGACTTTTTCCCCAGCATTTCTGAAGAAGAAATAAAGCTGCTTAAAAATCAATGAAGGTTGCACTTTCAGAAATATTTTTAGAGGTGCGGTTTTTTTTAAACTATGATTCTTTTTGAACAATCCGTTTTATTTTTTGGAGCCACTTAATATTCTTGAACAATATTTAACTTCTCTGGGAAACTGTAAAGACTGTGTTGAAATCTATAATTGTATTAAAACTATGGCCCAGTAACAATGGCTATTCCACAGGTGCTGGCAAATACCTTGTTACAGAATATAAAAGCAGAGAGAAAGTGAGATTTTTCTCTGCTTACTTTTAAGTAGTACTGATTCTGAAAGGAAGGTTGAAGAATTTAGAGAAAGAGATAGATGGAAAGGAAGGATTCTTTCCAGAGAAGAATTGTCAATAGGCAAGTCCATCTGTAGCCACAAGCACCCTGATATGCACACACTTAAATATCCCATCTCAGAGTCCTTGAGGAGCTCTCACGATTTCCCTTTGCAGGCATGTCTTGTATCTTGCCCACTTCACAAGTTAAACCTCTCCCTGATCTATGCCATTCCTTCAAAGTCTTAATTCTATGTTAAGTGATCAATATTTTATTTGATCAAATACTCCCTAATTATATATTTTTTAAATTAATGGATGACATACCAGCATTTTTATGGGAACTTCTTAGAAACAGCATCTTGATCACAGGAATGTCTCCAGGAATATAAATCTCAAATGCAACTTTATGAATAAAGACTCCGGTACAGGTGGGGGCATTCATCAATACTTCAGTCTCACCAAAGATGATGGTATTCCATGACCCTGAATGAATGGCTCCTGGAGATGACAGAAAGGTGATGTGAAGGTGTCAGTGGTATATTTTTAAAACAAAGATTGGACCTGTAAGGTGGTTACCTTTTGTCCTTCAGTTTTTATATATGTGTGTGTGTGTGTGTGTGTGTGTATACACACATATATACATATATACATATTCTTTTTTCAAAATTTGATTCAAAAATTTTGTAAAAATCTATTTCTGAAATATATGTATATATAAAATTCTATTTTTGTCTTCTGAATAAAATATCTATATATCTGTATATCTACACTGATATTCCAGAGTTTCAAAATCATCTCTAAAAAAGGACCTATTATGAATATCTCATTTATAAAGAGGAAATTTGTTATGTGTCCACATTCTCCTTATTCAAAACAAAGAAAAGGTAGAAATAATGTCTGTCTACTTAAGGAAAAGGAGTTCTACAGGCTGCTAAGGCAATGGAAATAGGCACTTTGGAAACTGGGGACTTACTTCTTTGAATAGTTGTATAGCATTATATGTGCTTACTAGGTGCCAGGTTCTGTTTTAAGCACTTTACAAATATTATTTTATTTACTTCCTAAAATAATCCTCAGAACAACCCTCATAACAACATTGAAATAGGTACTGTTACTGTTCTCTTTTTACCAAAGAACAAATTGAGGTACAGAGAGATTAAGCAACTTAGGTCAAGGTCACACAGCTGGTAAGTAGTGGAGCAAGGATTCACATGCAGGCAGTCTGGCTTCAGAGGTCTTGCTTTCAACCACCACAATGTTCCATTTAAGGCAGTGCTTCTCACAGTTTAGTATGCACAAGAATGGCCCAAGCAACTTGTTAAAACATGGATTCCCCAGAGATTCTGATTCAGTAGGTTTGGCTGGGCTGGAGGATTGACACTTCTAACAAGGTCCCAAGCGATGCTGATGCTGCCTAACTGCAGACCACATTCTGGCTAGCATTGACCTAAGGAACTATGCAAATAAGCAAAATAGAGTAGCCTTGCTAGTGGGCTACAAGAAACTGAGCTCAGATTCTTTATGGAGTCTTCCAGGTCTTTGGCTTTAGCTACAAAATAAAACCATATTTCCTTTTTTAAACCCAAGTGAATGTGGCATGAGTCTCTATTAGTCTAATTTCTGGCACTGGCCCCCACATTCCCCCAAATCTTAGCTATAACTGAATGTTTTCTAGGATAAGTGTGCACATCCTACCTTCTGGCTGCTAGGTCATTGGCTCTGTTGCTAAGAGCTTTGCTTCCCTGGACACAGCTTCCTCAAGAAGATCTCTCTGGTACCACCCAGGCTTCAGGAGAGCACCTGCTGTTCTTCCCTTTCTCACTTTGCTCAGAGGAGGAGCTCAGCCCTTTTAAATACTGCATAAAGGTCTCTGTCGGGCTGGTTCTCAGACCCTGTTGCTGGCTTGCGTGCACATGACCAGCTGCAGTTTTCCTACAACCACAGGGAGGACTCCTGATACCTTCTCAGGCAGGCTGGCTTTTCTCCTACTATTGTTTAAGGTCTAACCTTTTGTCATTGGTTTCAGCTTAGGGATTAACACTTTTCCCAAGATGACTGATGGTGGGAAATCCTTTCCTTTCAGGAAAAAATCTTTCTCTCACCCTCAATAGTGTTGTGTGACCCTGTGGCCTTAACAAGACGGTCTTAAAATACTCTAACATTTATACAACTCCCCTAACCTGAACTACTTAGCTGTGTCCATGATGACCTTGTTAGAAAGAAAACTATGGCCCCAAATACAAGCCAGGTTTCTATATCTGCTACATCTGACAGAATTTTCTGAGAATTTGCTGTGATTTCTGATCTTCTGCCTTTAGGATTCATCAACCAGTTTGGGAATAGTAAGTGGGAAATTTTTTTAAAAATTGGAAAATCATCTCCCTGAAGTGAAGAAAGTAACTTCTTGAGCACAAAGAGGAAAAATACGAAAAAGTATAGTTTATCTCACTTAACATTCTAGAAAAGAAAATATACAGACACCATTGTTTAAAACAATTAAAAAAAACTACACCTTAAATCTTTGATGCAACAGGCTTGCTGAACAGATTAATTTACAGATTCTATCCCAGGGAGAATTTGTTTATTGTGTTTGTTTTATTTCTTATATAGCACTGTAATAATGTCATGCATTATATGAGGTTATTAAAATATCAAAATGTCTTAGTACCCATTAGATTGGACCCATGTTGATATCTACTTTACCCACTTACTGATTAATTGAATAAACATATGAATATCATTTTCTCTTGAAAAATTTAAAAACCTGGTGCAAAAATCACATGTCCTGGTTTTATGTATTTATATAATCAAAAATATTTGAAGAAGTTGATTTTGAAATGGCCAAAGTGTTAAAAAAAATAGAGGATGAAGATGACTAAGCCCCCTACCAATGCAAAGAAAATGTGCTCTTAGAAGATAGCTGTGGCTCATATTAACACATATATTCTACCTGAACAATTTTCTCCTGTTTTTTTAACAATATTTTTCTTATGGAACTTAATCAGAATATACAGTGCATCTCTTCTATATTTGGATGACATTTTTCATAGCTTTTCCATTAAAATACCCAGTTTCCCTTCTCTAGGACTGGTAAATAATGCAGACCTTGGTAAACAATAGAGGTTAAACAATTGGATTTACATCTAGTTAAAACGGTTGCTAGAATATTGCCATCAGAACTATTCTATAAATATTTGCCTTCTCAGGATGGTGTCCGAAGATAGTAATCTGTAAAACTGTAAAACTTGTAGTGGGCCATCCCTAAAAACTCTGCCTAGCATCATAACAAAGAAGAAAAAAGCACCTCAGTTTCTTCCTTTCTCCATGTGCCCATTGGAATTCACCATTTTGAATATTTTGACCCAACAATCTATCCATTCACCTATTTATATAACAGACATTGAATGTACTTAGCCAATTATCAGTCCAGTGCAAAACCCAGAGGAAATAAATGGCCCACATTTCCCATTTCCTCTACATTCTGCTTGCAGGCTCTATTATCTGAATCTTAAAACATGAGCTGTCCTATCCCATCCTAATCCACATATAATGTTAACCTGTTTCAAGTAATGATACCACCATTTTGCTGGAGTACACAGTTTCTTGACCGACAACCATCTTTGATAGTTCCTAAGTATAATTCAGCATGTGAAAATAAAACTTGAGTTCAAATAAGGAAAGAAAAAGTAAGAATAATGCAGATGGTCCTAGGGTTATGGACAAGATACATTCCTGAGAATGTCTTTAGGCCAAATTTGTATGTAACTCAGATCCCTGATGAACAGTGCATATATGGTAATAATAATAACAACAATAGTATAATGGTCATATGTGGTAATAATAATACAGTGTAATACTATAATAATAATAATACCCCTGTACTGTAACAATAAGTTACAGAAATTTCTGTGCTCTTTCTTTGAATTCAAACAAATAGAACATAAAAACAAACTCATACAAAAAGTTTAGATAGGAGATAGGAGAAATTTCAAAAAAGAATATTAAAGTTTAACACCTAATGTTACATCAACACTAGGCTAATAGGAAGGTTACGCTTATTTTGATCTTTCTAACCAAATCAATAATAACCTTTCCATATCAATAATTAATCCACTAGTCTGCTTAGTAATAATTGATGCTTTCATTGGAGCACTGCCTTTCACATGTTTCATTGTTCTCATTTTATCCTTTATAATTGTTCCGATAGTCCAGCAACTGAAGCCTAGTGCTTTCCCAGTGAGTGATGGAGTTTGGCCTTTCTCTGAACGCTTAATTATTTCTACTTTCCTTTCCATTGTAATCACCTTTCTCTATGGTGCAGCCTCACCCAGACTTGCAGTGGACTTTGGCTTTACAGGCATAGTCATAAGGGAAACACAGACTGACAAAGTTGAATAAAAAAGTTAAGATGAAGTGATGTTGTGCAAAAGCGACCATACAAACAATGAAACTAGCCACTGGCTAAAAGATATTGTGCCAACAAACCACTTTTGCCATGTGTGTTTTTTTCCATGTGCAGAAGAAACTAGTTTCTAAATTATTAATTTCATTACTTAATTATAAATTGTCCGTATGGGGGCCCTTGGGAGCCTGTTCATAAGTACAGAACGCCATAAGTTGAGTCGTCTGTAACCTGGGGACGGCCTGTATAGGATTCTTACCTAAGAGATGTCTCCAGAAAAACATTCCTGTTCATTTAGCTCTTTAGAAATCCTCCAAATATCTAAACAGGCAATTTGGGAACCTGCTCCTGAACATGCTCTATTAGATTACAAAATTACTAATGTGGAGCAAGGCTTTTCTTTTTACATTGAAAGCTATATTCTGTGCTGATTAAACCAGTTTTTCTCTCACTTTGCATTTCTCTTCTACCAATGCTATGGGGGAAAAAAAAAAACTCATATAAAACAAACTCAATATACAAGTACTAATGGACTCAGTAACATTTAGTATTGGCAAATTGCTGAAAATTTGTCAGGTAATGTGATTTTGTTTTCAATTTACACCACTGAAAAGTAATGTAATGTCTAATGCCAAGAAAAAAAAAACTACACTCCATAAAACTATATTACTGTATATGGGTTTGGCATTTGAGAAGCAAATGAGAGCAAGTTGCCCTTTTCTATATTTCTTAAACAGTGTGTAAAGTTGTTAGATTATACTGTAACATTTTAAGAAATCCTTTGTGCTATAAGAAAATTGCCTTCAAGAGCATGGTGATGTGTACCAGATGTAAAGCATGTGAATGAGAACTCTTAAATGGCAAAGTGGGAAGGAAGACGATTAGGATCAACATTAACATCCACCATTTCAATTGGGATTTCAATGAGGGAACTTTAGTTCCTGAACAATAAAAAAGTGGAAATTTATAATGAATTTAAGTCAAGCCATAAGCAATTCTAATTCTTAAAATACTGTAAAGGCAATTCACTTCTTAAATACTTTAGTATTCATTCCTTAAACTGAAATGTTTGTATTCAATTGTGTAAAACCTATGTGGTTCCAAATTGGATGGTATATGGGAGTCCATATTTAGAGCTTTTAACTTACTGAGCAATATCTAGATTATCTTAATGCTTGCTTACTTTCCTGAACCTGTTTGCTTGAACTTCGAATGATCTTCTCTTGAATATTGATAATGATTTTGATCAAATTACAATATTTTCAGAGCTTAAAATTAAATTATTCAGATCTTCTAATAATTTTAGTCCTCAAACCTGAAATTTAAGCTTCAAAAATGATTAGTTTAGGCTTAAGATGATTTTCGGTTTATCTGGTTTATAAGTAAGCAGCAGAAATGGAAGCAAGCCACTGGGGTTCTAGTCCTAGCTTTGTTCTTAAGTTCATAGTGCCAGAATGGCCTGGTAGAAATTGAAAATACCACTGATTGAATGATTATGAAATCTTCGAAATTCCAAGCTCGTAATTTCCAAAGGCATTTGAGCTTTATAATAGAAATTTTGAAGCCTTATGAATTGGTGAAATTTTAGCAGTTTTACTACATGTGGTGAAAGTGGTAACCTTATCCCATTGATGAACTCTAGACAACCCCCATCAACTTGTGAAAAATGATGCACTACGATGTTTATGTATTTAGAGATCCAGCCCTGGGACATCTCAGGCATGGCTTCAACACCCCTTTCCTTTCCTGTTATCAGCCTTTCTTATTATCACACCAATGGTATGACATTTCTTTTGATCTGCTTTTCTTTTCCTTCCAACTTTGTGTAGTCTTTCCTTAGGCAGTTTTCTAATGATTGATTTCCAGGACCTTCAAAATGTTAACTTTCCAAACTGACTTCAGTGTGTTCTAAGCTATAACCAGAAAAATTGTGCTTTGGATTTTGAAAACTTAAATTTTTAAAGATATGCTTTCCTATCCAGCTCTTCTCCAATTTTTCCACAGTAATTATGTCTCAGGTTTATTTTCTCCTCTTATTTACTCGTACTTTTTTGTGAATATTTCATCAAATAAAAATAAACTATCCTCTCGGTGTGTTCATTTCTTTAGATTCCTAAAGTGCTTTTTTATGTTACCCCTTTTAGTTTATATAGATTTCCTATATTTTAATATTTCTCTATCACCTCATAATACAGTTATAACAATAGAAGAATTTAAAGTCCAATTACCTACACTAGGATGGGATAGGGACTGCAAAGTAGCTGAGAGTGCTCTATGCCCAACAATACCAACAATTTATTTTATATTTTAAATATCCAGTGTGCACTAGAAGCATCAGGTACTGCCAGTGACTTATTGGTCCAAATTTCTGCTTGTCTAAAATTGTGATGCTCAATAATATTTCAGCAATTACTATATGTAGGATTTTCGAATGTAGATTCTAAATTTAGAATATAGTTGTCTAAAGAATCAGAACATCTGATTTTCTGAATTTTTTTATTGTTCATATTAAAAAATATCCCTATACTTTTAAATACATGTTTTGTATTGTTTCCAATTTGGTCGTATTCTTTGCACTAGCATCTCATAACAACTTACTTTAGAAAGCAGATAAATAATTGAGAAAGGTACTCTTCTCAGCAGTTCCTTCACTTAGTAAGCTTTTTTTTTTCCCGGTTCCTTTCAGCTTTATGTTGGACTTTTATCTTTTCAAAAGCATTTCTGCAATTTCTCTATTGCTCTTTGACCTACCATTAAAGCAAGCATTTGTTTCCATGTGTTTCTTTTTGGTATTTGAAGGAGGTGTTTATCTCACCTTATTCAGCTTTTTTAAAAAAAGAAAATTCTTCCTGAAGATTTTCATTGTTCATTTTCTTTGTAGAGTTCAATCATTTGTTCTCATTTGTATGTTTCAACTGATAATGATGCATCGTTAATTCATCATAATCACTCAAAATCTTTTCATTTTGTCTTGTTTTTTAACCATTTTGGGAGGTTTTTACACTTTTGTCATTTGCCTTTTCAGAATTTCGTATTATCCTTTTGCCATGTTTCAATTTCATGCTACACTGAAGTTGTGACTCTTCTCAAGTCCCTTTTCTCTTTGTCATTATTTACTTTCCTTTATCTATTCCTGTTCTATTTTCAGCTTTTCATCTTACACCATTCCAAAATTGCATGGACATTTTCACCATTGTGTAAGTTTTTGATATGAGGTGTACTGCCACTTTACCTACTACAATTACCATTTGGCATTTTTATGAAATCGTACCTGATACTTACTAGTTATAACTTCACTTGCACTTTAATTTCCCACTTTTATCTTAAAATAAAATTTTATCTCCATATATTTTCTTTCTAGTCTAAAGTACCATTCCATAGTCTTTTTGTATTTTTTCTAAGACTATTTTAAATTAATTTGTCCTGAAATTAATGTCCTAAAAATGTTCATTTCACTTATCTTCTTTTTTTTAACATGTAGCATTTAGCCCTGTTCATAATCTTGTTCCAAATCTTTATGCTTTGATTTCATCTATTGCTGTCTTTCAAATAATATATGATACTAATAATAAGAAGCATATTTTACATTCAATCTGTCTGTATCTCTTATATCAACAATATAAAACAATAGAGACAAAAGAACAATTTTTATAACCAATGTCATTAAAAATGTTTCCACAGATAGCCCCTCCTGTTGTATGTTTCACTGCATGTTTAATATATATCTTTTGATCTCTTTACCTATAACAAGAATAATAATTCTACTAGCCACTTAGCATTCTATAACATGCTAATAAAATAAGCCTGTTGAGGAAGAGCTAACAGTAGGTAGCATCAATAGAATTTTTCCTCATGAAGATTTTTTCTTTAAATTAATAACATTCCCCTAATGTTTTAATGGAGAAGATCTTCTTTTCCTAAAACCTTAAAGTAACAAGGTTAGTTTTCAAAACCACTTCATTAAGCACATATTTCATGTCAAGGCAGTGATTTCAGTTATGCAAGTGAAATTAAATGTTGAAGAAATTCAGTGGGTTCCATATTTGTTTCACAAGTCTTAACTGTGTAGATGTTTCTTCCCTGAGTATCCTTCCTTCTCTTAAGATTTAGTGATAATATTCAATTTTTTTAAATGATCCTTTGCTTTCATTTATAATTTTGCCATCCAGCTATTCATAAATACTATAGTGTTTGGTTTTGCCTGCTTTTGATTTCTACAAAAACAAATCACACTTTTTATATTCTTTTATGACTTGCTTTTTTCTCAGAGATATCCAAAATTTATCCATGTTCATACAAGTAGCAATAGTTGATTCATCTTCATTGTTGTATAGTATTCCATTGGATTGACATACCTATATGTCTGGACATTTTCTGATTTCTTTATTTAGAAGAAATTCACAGAAGTGAGATTATTAGGTCTGTGGTATTTATTGAAGATTTTTAAGGTTTCTGGTATTTATTGAAGATTTGTCCTCTAAAAATTGTACAATAATTAAAGCCATTTGCAGCTGCTTCTAATGACACCCAGTTCTTTCCACTTCACCAATACTGTAATTTTGCATTCTTTCTAATTTCTTTCATTTTAAATTCCAAAGCCATTGCCTAAGAATTAGTTCATGACAATGTGAATGAAATTTCCCAGAAAAAAATTGTGCACTTAGGTATGAAGATATGATGTTAAGATTGCTCACCTGGGAAATACTATTTAGATGTGACTGATGAATCTATAATATCTTGGACATCAGCATCAAAAGGAGAATACCAGGCCTTGGGCTTTTACCAGAAGAAAATTATTTCCACAAATCTAGGTTTGAGAGAGAGCAATTTGGTCCAATTTTAAATCTGTGCATATGAAACTCAATTGCAATGTGTGACTGGCATTTATTTTCTGCCTAGATCTGCCTTCTGCTTTCCCCTATGACACTTTGACCCTTGTTAAGTAAGTGGCATCTTTCCAGAGGAAATGATTAAATCAAAAGGCTGCTTTGCAATCAGAATCATTCAAAATAAAAGCCTAGCATTCCTGTTACAAGCCAGTTAAGGGGGGAAAAAACAAACAAAAACTAAAAATTCCTGTTGGTGATGAACTAATGTTTTGGGGACATCAATAGAATTTTTCTCAGAACTTTGGGAGATTTTTGTTTGTTTTTATAAATTTTCCATACTTACAAAGTCTTAAATATCTTTCCTCTTCAATTCTCTTCTCCATGTAAGATTTAATTATTTCATAAATTATTCATTTATTAATCCTTGCCTTGCAGTTGAAGTTTGATTTTTCAAAAGAGGGTCCATAGAGTAAATTCTTAGCGGGAAGAGAATTTGAGAAGTTGAGAAGATATTGATGGATTTTTTCCTTGCCCTTCTTAGAAATCTTAGGGAAAAAAACAAGAAAGGGAGCATGATAGCAGCAATCAGCTTAGAACTTTCCCCAGGTAAGGATCAAAATGGAGTTAGAGATCTTGATCTTCTTCTTCAACTATTTGTTTGAAAATTTCCCTTATTCTATGGTTGGCCCCTCCATGAATAACTCTATCATTTGATATTTCTATTTGAGACGAAATAACAAGAGGCTTCAAAAATCAAAGAATCACATTCACATTTTAAAATACTTTGTAATTATTTTAACTTTTGGTATACTACATTTCATACATTAAGAAATCTCCAACAACCCTGAGTTGATCAAGTTTATATTGAAGTATAATTTTTTAAAAATAATGTATCTAAGCACCTAAAACATAGCACGACACATAAAAGGCATTGAACAAATATTTGTTTAAGGAATGAAAGAACAATAGAAGCTCAAACTTTATCCTTCCTTATGTTAGCATTTAACAAAGTTGTTCTAATGAGAGTGCAGTGGCATGACCACAGCTCACTGAGGCTTTGAACTCCTGGGCGCAAAGTCATCCTCCTGGTTTGGCCTCCCAAAGCGCTGAGATTAAAGGCGTGAGCCATTGTGCCTGGCCAATTCTTCAGTTCTTTAAACCAGACTTAGTTAAACTACAGAGGACTGCATAATGCTTAATATCAATTTGTACTGACCATTTGGACTAAACGGATCAATACAGCTAGGTCTGGGATTTTTTTTGGGGGGGGTATGCTTATGCCCACTGAGTAAATATCTTATCTCATTGCAGACTTTGACTCTTAATTCTGATTCTAGACTCTCCACTTGCAAATGCTGGAAAACTGATTGGTACATATATGAGTTCACAAACTTTTGACTACAACTGAAAGAACAGTCAAGTTGGCTAAAAAGTAAAGAGATGTATTTGCTAAGTACACTACAGGTAAGGGTTGATCCAGTGATTTAACAATGTCAACTAAAAAAAAAAGTTTCTTACAGTCGCTTTCCATCTCTCTGCTTTGCCTTCTGGGTTATTGACTTATTTAAAATGAGCTCCCTTCTTTGTCACAGAAGGGTTATGGGCTATCAAGAGGAATAAGGTTCCATGTTTTCTCATTTTTGCCTATCAAGAGAGAAAGTGATCTTCTTAATCTAATGATCAAAAAAAATTATGTACTGTACTTCACTCTGGTTTAGCCAATTTGTACCGCATATTCATCCCTGAAACCAGCCCAGTAGCCAGGGAATTCTATTCTTATTGGCTTAGACCTGATTGACACTTCCATTCTTAAACAAAAGCTGTGTTAAGGATGGTAGAATTACATCGATTATCTAAGGCCAATAAAGGCCTCCTCCCTATAGTTGTGGGTTCCATTAAGCTTGACAAATGACCAGGCTGCTGTACAATTAGGAAGGTGAACTAAGATGCTGATGAAGCAAGCATCAATGTGCTCTATAGAGTTTAAGCAATGAGGGCCTTGAATGGCATACTAAGTTGTTTAGATTCATTCCATATGTATAGACAAACTATCATTTCAAGTGAACATTTTGTCTAAGACTGTATTTAGCCTGTTTGTGGTGAGCTGTAGGGACAGAACTAGGCATAAATGAACTTTTGTTCTGGCTTTCTAAGAAACCAGATTCTCATGTTTCTCATGGAACACAAACTGTATTTTCTGAGGTGATGTTAAGTCTAAGCTATAAATTAGGTGTTGACATTAATAATACTTTTTCCTGACATTTTAAAAAATGGTAAAAATCATAGCTAACATTTAAGCTATGTTCCAGATGCTAGATGCTGTGCATAGATTATGTCACTTAATTTTCCTAATAACCTTATGAGATGGGTATTTTTCCCCATTGTGCAAACAAGGAAACTGAAACAAGTTAAATAATTTGCCCAAATAGATGGTGGATCCAGGATTCAAAGAGAATCTTTCTGATGATCTAAAATCTATATGCTTAACCTGCAAATATGGTGACATTTGATGAAAAATGATGTATACTAGGTGCTGTGAATGATCATCAGCCCAACCTTGGGGAAAAAAGATCCATTGACCATAAGCTTGGCTCAACAGGCTTTTCGAAGATCCACTCAGAGTGGAGCTCCAGTGGTGCAATCAGTTAGCCCGCGATACTTATATGAAGATCCATGCAGACTTAAGAGAATGTGTCAATACTTTTCATGAAATTTTCAAAAGTATGAGTGGTGGTTAGTTAGGTTAGTCCTGAGAGTAAAGAAATATTTTTTTCCAAATATTTAAAAACAGAAGAATTTGAGTTAAGTCCTGGAAAAGTGGGGAAGGAGGGATCAATGGGACAGAGGAGATAGGAAGAAGTTTTCTCTTTATTAGTCATTGCTTTCTTGAAAGAGGCCAAGGAGAGCAAGTAAGTGATGTCGGCACACTCTACTAAATTATTTTGGTTAATGGAAACTTTGGAATTCTGGAAAACCTCCAGGTGGGTGTAAGTACTTTAGGGAATTGGACAGTACATGAAATATAACCTAAAATAATGTGAAAAATAATGGATATTGGGCAAAATAGCCTTGAAACACTTCTGTGCCCTGATGGGCTCTGATTTTGAAAGCCCCTTTGAGGAAAAACGTTTAGGAGTCGTCTTGTCTATCATGGGCTCTTTAGACTTTATGCCTAGTACATGTCAGCAGTTGAAGCCAGAAATAAGATACCAGGTACATTAAGAATGGCATAGAAAATACTTAAAATATTATAAATTAATGACATGATTGAACAATGGCAAACTACAGTATCTGGAATAGGGTATCCCTTTCCGGTTGCTTCAGCTTATAGTTGCCTATGATGTATAGTTAGTTTTTTTAAGTGTCTAATCTCGTAGACAAAAGAAAAACTTTAGAATTCACCTCTGGCATTAAACTTGGTAAGGCATAATATACTGGTCACATTCTCTTAGCTTTTGAAAAGAAAGCACTATTTCAAAGAAAAGATCTATATACCTACATTTAAAAAAATAGATTTACATTTTCTGAAGCCTTTATTTTTCTGGTCAGGAATTCCAAGTTTACACGTAAAAGGGGTTGATTAATATTCAACTATGCTTCACTTTCCTGGCCAAAAATACTATTACCCTCATTTTGTAAAATGCATATCTTAATGGAACATTTTTTTAAAAAATTCTTGTGGGTTATTTTCTTTTTCTTTTTCTTCTTTCTTAGACTTAAAATATTTTAGTATCCACTTATTTGAGTGATTTCAACTCTTTATATTCCCCAAATTTGAATGTGTCTAATACATAGCCTTCAACGAAATTGACCTTAGTCCAAATTAGAATCAAGTTGGGCAATATTTCAGAGTCATTTAAAGGTTTAAAGGTTTTGGATTTCATTTTGATCAATTCCTAGTCTCAGATACATGCCTAAATTGTGTGCATGCATCAAGATGAAATGATAAAAATTTAGTTGCATAGCTGAAGACTTTTCAACGTGACGTTTCGATCGCTGAATGAATTTCTCTGACTTCATCTACATACTTGGCATTGAGCAGCCACAGCCTTTCTCTATTATATAAAGAAGATAACTTCACCGTTACCAAGTGTCAATCTGGAGCCTTTTCATGAATAATAAATTATATATGGTTAGAGGACAATATGATAAATTAAGTTGCTTTATTTTTAACAAGGTTATAACTCTAAGATCACTAATAAGACTAGGAATGATACATGTTGATTTAATGCTGAGTATAATCAAATCTTATGTTTATGGCAGATCATAGCACTAATGTCTTAGTTTATGTCCTTGCTTCCATGTATAGCTACTATGGCAACAAGAAACTAAAAATACTCAATGTCCAACAGACCTGTATTGTAGAGTTGGATTTTTTTTTCCAATTGAGTTTTTTAAACTCATTAATGTATTCTGTCATAGATTAAAAATGCTGGTGTCTACTGACACCAGTAGAACAGCCTGAATGTGTCTTTAAGACAGAGACCACAGCACCAAGGTTCATGAGCTCACTGATTTAGAAATTACACACCTTAGCCATTTACCCAGTTCCTGGTTCTTAGCCATGACATCAGTCAAAAAGAACAAAGCAATCTGATGTGCATGTCCAGAGACAAAACAGGATTTCCCCTTTATTCAGTTTTACTGCTCTTTGGTATATATTTACTTTCTGTCAGGGTTGAGGTCATAGCCAAATAATAAGAAAAATATCAATAACCAACAACAACAACAAAAAACAGAGATTTATCCTGTGTTAAGCACCTCTTTTGCCACTTGTTTTCTGTGGAAAAATGAAAAGCTGTGTAGCACAGTGGTTGAGAGTACTGGATAGTTTTATAACCTAAAGAATGTCACTTAACCTCCCCGTGCCTCAGTTTCCTCAGCTGTAAAATGGGGACACTGACAGTACATTGGATTGTTGGGATAATAAAGCATAATATCTCAAGTGTCTGGCATATTCTCAGTGCTTGATAAATATAATTATGATGTTATGTTATTATTTTGCATTGTCATAAAAACATTCCAGGTATATATTATTGGGAAGGGAGATTAGGTGACTTGATTATGACCCATAGCATGGCTGCAGCTCAAATCCAGACTTAGCTGATGCCTGAGCACACCTGTCACTTCTACATAACATGCAACCAAAGCCTAGAAAACAGGGTTCCTGCCTGCACCTTTCCATAAATTGACATTAAACTGCTTAGTGGAGAAAATAATCAGTGACAGACTCGATTTTTCTCCTTATTTTATTTTCTGTGAACAAATATTAAATAAATTTATTGTAAAGGAAAAAATCTGGTTGGTCCGAGTGCAGTGGTGTTTACAACTAATTGATCACAACCAGTTACAGATTCCCTTATTTCTTCTCCACTCCCACTGCTTCACTTGACCAGCAAAAAAAATAAAATAAAATAAAAAATTAAAAAAAAAATAAAGGAAAAAATTTAAATAATTCAACAGATGTTTACATTGTGTTGGGCATTTTTTAAAAAAAATTTATATGGATTAAATTATTAAATCCTCACCACAGAGAGTAGTTAAGTAAATTGCCCAAAATCGCACGGGAATAAAGGAATAGAGCTTGCACTCTTTACTACTATTTTTTAAATAAATGAAGAGACATTATGTTCATTGATACAAAGATTCAATATTAATAGGAATCCATAAATTCAGTGTGATCTCAATCAATATTCCAATTATACTTCAATGGAACTTGACAAGACGATTTTTAAAATTTGTCTTAAAAATGTTCCAGAATAGAAAACAATTAAAAAGGAACATGGTGAAAATTCATAAAAGATGACAAAAGATACAGTAATAGCTGTAGTAATTGAAACATTGCAGGCCAGGCATGAGAACAGACAAATAGATAACAATGGTAGAGTAGAGTGTTCAGAAATAAACCTGTATAATATTGAAAATTTAATATATGAACCATTTCAATTTGCAGGAAGAGAGAATGATGAGCTCTTCAATAAATAGCATTGGTTAAATAACTATAATATTGGGAAAAATGTTTGCCCATTCATATGATGCAAAACCAAATTCCTTATGGATTAATAAAACTAAACATAAAAATACAAAAACATGAACATATTAGAAGAAGATTTAAGATGATATTTTTACAATTTTGGAATAAGAAAGCCTATCTTACACAAAATATAGAGGTTATTAAAGAAAAACTGATAGGTTTGGCTATATATTTTTTACCATAATATGTCTTATTGTTTTTAAGAAAGTGTACATTCACAATGCTAACTTTGGATTCAGTTTATTGAATTTTTCAGTTATCCCATATGGAGACTGCATTTTTGTTTATCCTGTTTCTTCAAATGCAATTATACTCACAGTAATAAAGAATAGAAAAGTAGTTAATCATTCAGTGTGAAACTTACAAGTTCCCACTTTTTATTGTTAACTGTGATAAACAGCAAAATGAGCTTGATTCTCTTCACCACAGTATTCAAGGACTTAAACTTAGGGAGAGAAATTTTTAGAACCATAATGTGTAAGAAATCTTCATGATCATCTAATCTAATCATATTTCCAGAAAGGCTCTGTGTAGCTACCTTTACCAGAGTTCTTTAGTCCTTTATATGGCTTTGAGTTACTGTTTGGTGTCCTTTCCTTTCAGCCTGAAGTAATCTCTTTAGCATTTCTTTTAGGGCAGGTATACTAGTAATGGTGTTTTCTTAGCTTTTGTTTTCCAGCTGGTTTGTCTTACCTCGTTGATCACATATAAGGCAGTTAATTTTAAATTTTTGTCTATTAAGGATAATGTACGTGCTTCTTCAGGAACAGTTTCCATTAATTTTGTGAATTAGTCAAACTTTTTTGAAGACTGGACATTTTGAATATTATAATGTGTTGACTCTGGGAATAAGATATTTTTTTCCCTCCCCAGGGTTTGTTTTTGTTTCTATAGCCGTAGGCTGTGCCCATTTGTTTGTTCAATGACTATTAAAAAATGTTTTGTAAAGTCTGTATTCTTTGTCTGAAATCTTTGTTCTTTTAGCTTGTCAGGATTTGAAGAGAGAGAGAGAAAATACAAAGAAAGAAAGAGAGAGAGAAAGAAAGAAAGAAAGAAAGAAAGAAGGAAAGGAAGGAAGGAAGGAGGGAAGGGAGGAGGGAAGGAACCTCTTCCAGTCTCTATAGATTGGCTCTATGCTGAGACATCCTTTCAACGCGCTGCCAGGCCGTTTACAGCTGTGCTGTAGCCTTCACTTCTTGCTTGCACTGAGCCCAGTGATCAGGCAGATGTGAAAGTTTAGGGTCTTGTCAGGTCTTTTCTGATCATGTATTCTGCCCTGGGCATGCACATGGCTTTCTAAATATTGACATATACATAGGAGATCTTAAATACCTCAATTCCTTAAAGAAACTCCCTCCCTAGATTTTCCTCCCGGCCTTTCAGTGCTCTATTGCAGACCTCAGCCACAATCTTTGCCGCAGGTGACTATGGGTCGTTCATTTGCCTTGCAATGTTTTTGAAGAGAGTGACTGCTGCTTTTCCACCTGGAGTGAATCCTAAATTGGGTGAAACAAAAATAAGTACCTTGCATTGACCTTAGGTAGTACCTATACAGTTTAGAACAAACACACACAATTATAATTCATTGTAATCAGGTCTGCTCTGCTCCCTCTGCATCCTGGGACCACGGTCTCACACAGGAAATGTGGACTGCCATTCGCAATACTACTACCAAGCTAGAGAAGCAGGTGGGGCAAAGGCAAATAAAAAATGCCACAAAACTTTCCACTATTTTTTATTTCCCTTTTCTTTTTTTGGATTCAGCATTTGCTTGGTGGCTGTAAACCTTTGACTGTTTTACAGATTCTAAAAAATTTCAGTCTGACAGTTTTTCTTGATTTTTTGATGTTTCTGTGAAGGAATGGGCTCTTGGAGCTACCTACTCCACCATTTTCACTGGCATCACTCTGGCTGTATAGATTTTTAAACTTTTATGTGATAGAATAATATTATACATGTTATATAAGGTATATATATTCTATAACATATAGAATATGTTAATAAAATGTATAAAGAAGATTAAAAATGAGAAACACACAGAAGATATTTATAAAATATGTGATAGATAAAATTTTAATGTCCAGAATTCACAAATTAGATCCAGCAAGAAGAAAACTAATAGAAAATTGGGCAAAAGACATGACCATGAAATTTAACAAAATTTAAACAAAATTAACAAAAGTTAATAAAATTTAACAAACTGCAACAGCAATAATACCAACATACCTTTCTCTATCCATACACTTCTATATATTTATAACGGTATAGAAAATGGCCTAGAAGTATACACACTAAGATAAAGGTAGTAGTTACCTCTTACCCTGAGGAGTAAGACTTAGCAGTTGAAAGGAAACTTTTTAATTTTTTTTACAGAAAATAATATATTGATATATTATTTGTGATATAAAAACATTCTAAGAACTATACTGAAACTTATTAAAACTAAAAATATGTCTCACTATCCTATTAATCTAAACATCTATTTTTGCAGTTTCGTGTTTCTTTCTAAACTAAGTGATTAACCAATATTGTATAATTATAATCAAAATATATGTACAATTTTGTTTTGCCTATATTATGAATATTTCCATGTTGCTTATTATTCATAACTATAATTTTTTTGTTTGCATAGTCTCAAGCATATTTGGAACTAGGCTGGGAATAAATAAGCACAAAAATTATATCTTAACACTTCTCCACTGAGTGAAAGCAGTACACTTCTTCAAACCATTCACTTACTCATGGACATTTTGACATCTGGCCCACTCATTTTTTACATAATAGAACTGGGGCTCAGAGAAATGATATCTGTTATATAACTTTGTATACTTCAGATGTTTCAGAGCTGGGGCCAGGGCCCAGATCTACTGATGCTCTATCCAACATTATGTCATTAGTCAAATTTTAAGAGAATAGGGATCATAGAGAAAGGAACAATATCTAAAGCACAAGGTAGGTGAAAAAAATGTAATTGTGGCTTTTGTAGGTGAAAACCTACATAACACTGGGCTTGAAGTCCGTAATTCTAGGAAGATGCATTGAAAACTTAAGGAAAGTAGTGAGATTAACTTAAGCTCAACATTGTTTTACTAAGAGCTTGTTATATCAGACTAAAACCAACTTCCTTCTTAGAGTAACTAAGATGGTAGATAGAATGAATTCCCTCTGGTATTCTTAAAGACTAGATAGAAGAATAAAGACTGTATGCAAGATAGATTAAAAACACTAAAGGGAGTGTTACTAGAGTAAATCTGTATGAATCAATCAGAAGAACATAGGGGGAGGGGAAAGAAAAGCTATATGTGTGTATCACACATACATCAGTGTGGGACGCATTCCCAGAAAAAACAGTTAAGAATTGGAAAAATGGGGCTAGGAAGGGAAGGAAGTCAAGCACAGGTAAGACATCAAGCAAAATACTTCAGAGTACTTTGGCTGAATCTTGCAAGGCCTCTCCACAGTGTAGAACATATTCAGATCTGTCCCTTCCAGAAGGAAGGAAGTGATTCTGCACCTATGCACCAATCAGTGTTTGGCTAAACAAGCCAGTGTAATTGTGGGGTAAGGGTGGAATATAAATTTTCAGACACTTTTTGCAAAGGATATAGGTATTGCTTTTGGGAGCAAAAGCGCAACCTGACTGCTTGTATAGGAAAATGATAAAGGAAAGAGAAAATAGGTAGAGCATGAACAGTGTCTATGACCCCATTTCAGCATCCTGTGTCTCAGAGAGGAACATATTAACTGCTCTGAAAGCAAAATAGAATGGTCTAAGGAAGGTAACTAACCATGTAAATAATAAAACATAAGTTAGTTAAGTATTTGTTTTATAACAACTCAAAAAATGTTTAAAAATTCAGCAATATAACAAACAAAAATCAATCAAGCCTATGAAGCCATCTTGGTAAAGGATCTGGTATACCACGCTAAACTTCTCTCCTGTCCATAGAAAAGAACTGACTTATACTAGATGCATACTAAGTATTTGTTTAACTGAACTAGAGCACTGTATATCCTCAGTATCTGATTATATTTTTAAATTACATTAACTTGACAAAGGTAAATGTAAGCTCCTCTACTCAGATTCTGCTCCCCCCCAACCAAATGCCCAGTGTAAGACCACAGAGAAGGAATATTCATTACCTATAATATAGTCAATTAGTGTTTTTGTCTGCCAAAAGAAAAAAAAAATCTATGGGATTCACTGATTGAAACATCATGGAGTATGTATCTCTCTACACTCTGTTTGTCAGGTTAATCTTGGGCACCTTGGTCGAGTTCTAAATATGGAAATTAAAAAAAGACATAGACCAACTGAAATATACCCTGAGAATGGGATATAGATTGGCCCAGTGGCCTTAATAATAGAAACCTATTTAATTGATATTTATGAGTGCCTCTGATGGGTCAGTTACTCAGGAAAGTTATCAAAGGTAATAAGACTCCACCCTTGTCCTTACAATCTATTCTCAACACTTCTCTGTCTAGAACCTTCCTTTGACTTCTGCCTTACACAGCTTAAACATCAAAGCCTTCCCATAGCTACAAGACACTGCAGGCTCCCTCCCACAGTGCCTTTCTGACCTCAAGACCTTCCCTCCTGCTCCTCCCCTCTGCTTCAGCCATATAGCGCTCCTGGCAATTCCTAGAGTATGCTAGGGGTTCTCCAGCCTCAGGGCCCTCATACTTCTCTCTGCTTGGGATGTTCTTGCCCCAGCCATCCAGAACTTGCTTGTCTCCTTTCCTTTATGTCCCTATTCAAAAGTCACTTTCCCAGAGAGGCCTCCCTGATCACCATATATAAAATTACAACACCCCACATGCACCAACATGTGTATTCCCTGAACTTACCATCTTGCTCTATTTTCTTGTCAGGCACTTATTACCATCTGATATACTATATATTTACAAGCATACTTGTCTGCTGTCTATATGTTTCACTAGGATTTAAGCCTCTTGAGAACAGGGAGTTTGTCTGTCTTATTAATTGCTGAATCCTGAGCACCTACCAATAGTCATTGGCATGCAGTAGAAAAAGCACCCAATAAATACTTTTGAATAGCTGCATGATCGAAAAATTCAATCTAAATATGTGTAAGATATATACTTTCTAGAAAATCAGATCAGTAGGGCATACTTACACAAACAAACAATATAAAACATGATAAGAAGTCTAAAGAGTTATACAGGGGAAATGATACAGCAGAGAAGGAAACAGGGAAGGTTTTAGTTAGAAGATAAATTTCAAAGAGTCAATGTGCCTTCTTTTTTAGGGGGCTAGTCAGTGTAAGAAAGAGGCATTCAAAGCATAGGGAACAGCATGTGCAGAGGCACTAAAATATGCAACAGCTAGCAGATAGTTCAATATGACTGGGGCGAGTTATGGAAAGTGGTAGAAGAGGCTGGAAAAAGCAGGCAGTGGCCAGATTATGAATTCTTTGATTGCCACACTTAGAAGTTTAGATTCATTCTCTCCTGAAGGCAATAGAGAGTTCCAAAGGAATCTTAAGCACAGGAGTGATGTGTTCAGAATTCTATGTTACAAAGAGGAGCATAAGATGTGTTGGGCTTATGATTTGGAAATTTGAGTGGCTAGCAGTGTACTTAGGCAATATAGACCAAATATTTTGGAAAGCAGACTTGGATAAAAATGACAAATGAAGTGTTTTATTCTGATTCTGTGAGTTTGAGGTGCTTTCAGGCCATCTGGGAGAGCTGAGCAAGAGGTGATGGGAAATACATGTGTACAGGGTGGGAGACATCAGTGTAACAGTGGCTGAAGGCTTGACCCAGAAAGAAGACGTGGGGCGAGCAGGCAGGGCAGAGCACCAAAGGACTGGAAGGGACTGACAGCGTTCCACCAAGAGAAGACAAGAATCGGAAAGACTTACTGTCATCGGGAATTTGCTATCATGTGAAAAGGGGATTTCATTGATTTCCTGAGTCTTCAGTGGGTGTGCTAGGAATAACAAAAAGACTTTAATGCAATCTATATTAATCCGTTACCTATTCTGTGTAAAATATGCGACATAAAATATTATCCCAAGCTCCACAGCTTAAAACAACAATTAACATTTATTATCTCACAGTTTCTGTGGGGCAGAGAGTCAGTTGTGGCTTAGCAGGGTGGTTCTAGCTTGAGGCTTCTCACAGAGTTGCAGGCAAGTTGTTGGCCAAGGCTGTTGTCATCTGAGGGCTTGACTGAGACTGGATGATCCACTTCCGAAGTGGCTAGCTCGCACGGCGGGTGGGTGGCTGCTGGCTACTGACAGGAGGCATCCTTGTCTCTTCACGTGTGGCTCCTCATGTAGGGGCTTCTCCATAGGGTGGTTTGAGTGTCTTCACACCACAGAAGCTGACTTCCTCAAGAACAAATGATCCAAGAGATAGCAAGTCGGAAACTGCAGTCCTTTGTGACTCAGCCTCGGAAGTCACACACCATTGCTTCTACGTTATCCTCTTGGTTACGTAGGTAAGGCCTATTCAGTGTCAGAAGGTGGAGACTGCTATGCAAGAGCGTGAATACTAGAAGCAGAGGATCACAGGGGGCAATCTTGGAGGTCAGCTGCCATAATAGAACTTTCCAATGACAAAATAAGCTGCTTCAGGAGATGGTAAGTTTCTGGTGACTGGAGATGGACAAACAAAGCCTGGGCTGAAACTGGACAAATGAGGAAGGGGAGCTTCTAGAACGTGTGATGATTTGACTAGACAAGCTTCCTCTTTTTAGTGCTTTTCTCTTATGAGTATTTAACATGACTTTGAAAAAAGAAGAAAGAGAGAAATTGAATTGAAAACACCAAAACATTTTTCATTTTTATAGTAAAAATATTGGGTAAGTTATTTGAGGGTTACATTTATTAATTGAGCCTGGAGGTGAGGGCAAGCCAGAGCAATCCCCCAAGATGAGATGATTGGCAGAATACCCTGGAGAAGGTAGCAAGAATTTAAACACTGAGAATTGTTTAATTAGCCTAACTTCATTCAAGACCCCTCAGCCTAATTTTCATTGTTTGTACTACATACCATAACATCTTTCAGTATCAGCCCATCTTTTTCCAGCATCGAGCCCCAAGACTCCAAAACAGTGTTTTAGATAACCTACTAGGCATTTCATTCTCTAAAGAAACCAGTTATATATTAAATTAATAATTAAAAATTATAAATAGAAAGAACAAGAAAACATGCATACTCCATGTCCTGCGGGTAGATTTTTGCATGGTGTGTAGAGAATTAGGTGCAAAAAAATCCATTTATGTTAATGAGCATTGCATGTCTAATTTCTCATGCACCACACCGCTGATTTCCCCCTTGCGTCTTTGTCAGTACGTGGGACCACTGGAGGGGGGAAGAAAAGTGAATGATTTATTTGATGCTCTGTCAATCAAAACGGCAACCAGAGAAATTCCAAAGCTGTTTTTAACCTCTGTAGAAAGAGTTACTTGGACCATATGCTTTTTCCTTCCTGCCAGATGCTGTCATTCACCAATTTTCTATTAAGAAAATGGGATTCTGCAAAAACCACTGAGGTTTTTTCTCATTTGTAATAGATACTCCACAAAATCAGATTGCAAACATATTCTGCAGCTTCTGCAAAATAACTTCTGACACTTGGTAATCTCCATATTAATTCTGAGTGACCTTTAATGATGTTCCTTATGGGCGGTCAGTTCATCGTCCAAAAATATTATTCTAAAATTGCATTTACCCTGAGTTTAAGCCTAGAGGTTAAATGGATTTGTTTGTGATGATCCAATCTGTAAAAAGGTAGAAATTAAATGGTTGTTTACAAATATCAGTAACCTAATAAAACACCCTTTAGTGAGTAAAGAGCAATAATAAAATGTTTGAGAACAGGCAGCATGAGATGGACATTGATTACTCAAAGATGTTAAAGAAAGTGGAAAAAAAAAACCCTCCATTTTTTCCCTTTCACCAAGTAAAAAGATCATTTTGTTTTGAGCAGAAGAAATACTTAATTGTTATAAAATCCTGGGTGGATTTGTTTGTTAGCTAGTTTGTTTACTGTCAAGGATGAAGACACCTGGGAAACCTAAGCGCTCCTTTCTTACGGACAATAAAATCCTTTTATCCTATACATAGTAGCAGTATGTCTTCGGGGTTCGGCATACTGCTCTAGCAACAATCACATTTTGGTTTTTAAATTTGAATGCTCTAGGTAGTTGGAATATATTGACACTTGTCACCATTTCTAACAGATTTTCTTGAAGTAGTCTTATGATAACACTAGTGACTTGAAATGTTTTCTTGTCATGCTGCATTCACTTAGCAAACCAACTAATATGGAAGTTTAAGGAAAAAGAATATTGTTGCATAACTTTATATATACAGTATTTTGTATCGTTTTATTAATAGGAACTGACTCTTTTGACAAACCCTGCAAATAGCTTATAGAAGAGAGGAATGCTCGGAAATTCATGGCAAATTTCTTTCAATAGTTAAACACTGACCAAAATTTTGAATTTTCTTTGCTGTCAGCCAGCAACAAACATACAGGGTCTGCTTATTGTTTAAGATTTTGGTAGAAAGCCACTCAGAAAAAAAAAAAAACCAAAAAAAAAGCTATAGCTGTAAAGCTATAACTTTACAGCTGTCAGACTTTGTTGTATCCACTCTAGCCTAACATTCTCAAGTCTAATTTTTTTTTAAAGGTCACAAAGGAGCTATAATATAGTTTTTAACATTTTAATTTTCCCTTTTCTTCCCCCACTGTTTTTTTCCCCTGCTGGGACTGCCCCACTCGTGAAGGTCAGAGGAATGATAATGCTGAGGTAGCTCTGTCTTTTTATTCATAGACCAGGTAGAGAGTGCATATAACCATAAATGTGTGCCTCCATCACACAGCATTGCTATTGACCCTTGCCCTGAGCTGAAGATTGTACCTTCTCTGGGGGATTACAAATGATTCACTTTGCAGGTAGGCAGAGGCCTGGAGCTTGCTTAGCCAGACACTGCCAATTTCCTGAAAGATCACTTGTGATTGGTTTTCTCATATGAATAGACTATTTGTGAGTACACCACTGAACTCTGTTTATTCAGGAATTTGTCTTTGACAAAAACAGCTGTCCTAGAGTTGAGATGATTAGTCCTTTATCTGCTAATGCAGGTTTCCATTTGGCTGTTGGCTAAAAACACATTTTCATCCTGGGAAAATATTGCTGTCACTTTTTGGCACCAAAACATGTTTTTTTGTGTGTTTGATCAAGTTGAGTTATTAAAAAAAATACTTATTTAAGGTCACTGTGGCTTGACCTCCAACTGCCAGCTAAAGTTCCAGTTCTGTGAAGTGACCCAGAAAAAAGGAGCCAGTACCATACGTATAAATAGTAGCCAAATTTCCTCCTCTTTTTATTCCAGTCTCACTTGGGAGCATAGTTAAAATAAGAACAGAAGTGAGCACAAAGAGAGACAACACCCTGATTCTGACCTTAACTTTGCTAAGGGAGAAAGGTCTTTAACAGGGTCCATAGGGGGTGAGGGTAGGTGCAGACAGATGCCCACAGCAGGACTATTTAACCTGGAACTACCATTCTTTAAAACTTCATATTTAGAAGCGTGATGTTATCTTCAAATGCAGTTGTCCAAATACACATGGTCTGTTAAATAAAATACTAAAAAGCAACCACTACTTCTAAAAATATTGTTTTGCCATTTCTTTATTTTTCTAATATGCTTGGGTGCCTTAAAAAAAAGGCTGTCTGCCTGAGTTCTTAGGGACCCACTGGAAAGAACCTCAAAGCTCACAGTGAGCCCATCTCCCTTGTTCTGCTATGTGTTCCATCTGAATTCTCTTCCAGAGAGGGAGCAATCATTTATTTATTTTGATTAATTAAAAATACATGTGATGTTGCCTGTAATTAACCTCTTTATTTCCATTTCTGCTACAGTGTCCAAGCCCTCACAACCTTACACTTGAAGTGCCTTTAGCTAAGGACTGGGATATTTCTTGGCAGAATTAAGGCTGATCCCTCTTACTACTGGTCTGTATTTGTTTCCCAGGGCTGTTGTAACAAATTGCCACACAAACTGGGTGGCATACAACGACAGAAATGTGTTGTCTCACAGTGCTGGAGGCTAGAAATCTGAAATCAAGATATGAGCAGAGCCATGTTTCCTCTGAAGGCTCTAGGGAAGAATCCTGACTTGCTTTTTCCTGACTTTTGATGGTTCCCAGCAATCCTTGGCATTCTTAGGTCTGTGGATGCATCACTTCAATATCTGCCTCCATTTTTACATCTCCTTCTTCTTTGTATCTCTGTCTTCTTTGTGTCTGTGTGTCTCTCTGTGTTTCCTTTCCTTTTCTTATAAAGATGCTAGTCATTGGATTTAGAGCCCACCCTAATCCTGTAGATGAAATGACCTTATCTTAACGAGTTACATCTGCAAAGATCCTGTTTCCAAATAAGGTCACATTCTGAGGTTCTGAGTAGATTTGAATTTTGGGGGAACACCTCAACCCATTATAACATCTAAATGTCTCTTTCCCAAATGAACTGCTAGGATAACTAGCCTAACTACGAAAGCAGCAGGAGCAGTGGTCTAACTTTTTCTATTTAAGGCATTTTGATGACCCAACAGTTGTGGAAACTACAGCAAAGGCATGTAGAATAAATAATGTGAAAATAAGACTGACAGCCACAGAGACAAAGTGGTCTCAGCATGTCATCTGAGATGGCATGTACAGCCCTCGTCTTTCCCCAGTGAAAGGCCTGACTGCACCTCACTCTTGACCCTAACGTAGAAGCTGGCCTCATGTGACCCAGGACACAGGAAAATGTGCCAAGAAGGGACTGGACACTGTAAAAATATGACATACCATTTGAGAGCATCCATTGTATTTAATTATAAGCTATTGAAAACAATATTTTAGTTTAAATAAACATGAATACTTCTTAAACATTTTTCTATTTTAATTTTTCAATTACAAGGGCCTCATAATTCATGCAGGCCTATTCACCGTGTTCTGACATCATGATTGTATTGAAAAAGTTTCTATCCATTCTGTATGACTACCATCAGATTAATCTCAACATGCCTGCCATGTAGTAAAACTTCAATAAAAATTTGTTAGATTAATAAACCATTCTAAGAAATTGCTCTGATTCTGCTAGTTCTAAACCAAGAAACTGTTTCAGAGCCCCTCATTTTTTACAGAGGCCCAAGTCTTTTTTCTGATGTCTAAATTTCTTTGTAAGCTCATCTCCCCATCATTTTCCCTGAGGTCTTAACCATTATTCTGTTGCCCAAACCAAACAAAAATGAGGTGCTTCTGCTTGCAAGAAATCCTTTCTACATGGAACTTGAATACACTACATAGAAGAGAGTCAGATGGCAGCAGTTACCTTGGAGAACTGCCAGGTAAGAATGAATTTATCATTTACTGTTTAGTCCACAATCTGGTAGTTTCCTCACTGCAAACTCAGACTATAAACAAAATAAGTTGCACACAGTGATTTCCTAAATATCACTACCTCCTCCTCCTCCTCTCCACTTTCTCTCTTGATTTCTCTTCTTTCAGGATAGACGTCCATAGATCCTTTGGCCAATTCATTTGTTTTATTTAATAGCTTTTTAGGCTATTGGGTTTGTATTTCAGCTTGAGTATTCCTAACTCCTGACATCAGTTCATTCTATTTAACCACATCCATCTTAGTTATCTAAATACAAACCAATGAGCGTTAGCTAAATGCTTCATCCCCACATCCCTTTATTAGTTATAGTACAGCCTAAGTCAATATAAACAAGAGGCACACAGATGCAGTGGCTCTAACATTATAGAAGTCTTCTTTAGCTCTCCTGTAGCAGTCTGGAGATAGGTGGGTGGTTCAGGAAGTTGCACTTCTGTGGAAGTATTCATTCAGGAACAACTCCTTTTTAAAACTCGGTCTGAAAGTTGCATACATCACTTCTCAGCAACCAAACCATAGTCACATGACCTAGCTTTAAGGGAAATACTGTCTCTATCTGGGGTTTCTATTTCTATACTGAAAGGAGAGATACCGAATTAAGGGAGCAGTTAGTAGCGCCTGCCTATTCCTAGTCCTCTTTGGCAGTGACGATCTGGTCTCAACTCCATCAAGAGTTCTCCCTACTGAAGCAATTGTTTACAACACCCTTCAATTAGCACTTACTATAAAGTGAATTTAATTACCCATTAAAATGTATATCCTAATTCTTAACTCCAAATGGGATTTTAAAAAATTGGAGCAGGGATTATTATGCCTTTTATATACTTTGAAAAGATTGGCACATAGTAGGCACTCAAATAAATACTTCCTAGTTCAAACAATGTGTTGGAATAGAGTCGGTGATATTATACATCCTTGATTGTTTTTTATGTCACTTACCCTAATGTGTTTCAAACTTGAGTTTCTTCATTAATATTCAAGAGACAGAACTATTATCTTAAAGCAAACTAAACTTTGTTAGCTTCAAAAGAAGAAATAATAAACTACAGAGCCCACTAAGGGCTAGCGTCTTTGAAGTGAGTATGTAGGAAAGGGGAATTAATCACCAGCATTAACTGTTTCTTGGAGGCTTAGAGAAAGCCCCTATTTGTGGAAGGAAAAGAATCACTTGCTCAGAAGAGTGATAGAGAGATTGGTTAAGAGAACCGTAGAGGTCAATGCCTTACGCGGCCAGCTCTGGCTGCCGAGGTTTAAGGGGGTGTGACACAGAAGACCTGAGGCTGGGAGATTGAAGGACCACTGCACAGAAAACAAAGAAAATGAATTTGAGGGTCATAAGCCTCCATGAGTGTGAGTAATGAGAGTTGGGTCACGTGGTAAAAGGCACTTGTTTTCAGAGTCAATTCCTTTTTTTCTCTATACACTTAAGACCTTTCAAAGTTAGCTTTATTCAACCTTCTCTGTAGTTGTGCTGGTGGCATATGAGCAGTACCCCACTTTCTAGCCACCAAAATGGTCGCTGTATCTGAAGAATAAATATATAGGCTGACCTGAAAGATCAGATTACCCTTTGTCTTGATAAAAAGAAACTTCTATGAAAGGGGAATACATCAGAAAAACAGTTTCTGTGCAATTGGAATTGTTTTAGGTTGATTCATCGAACAATAAATGGGGATAATGTTCTCATGTATGGTTAACATCTGTCACCTGGTAGGTGCTAAAACTACCGCTATGGACACACCCTCCTCTGTGTGGTTTGATAGGGTTCTTGGTAAAAAGGGAACCCAAGAAGCAGAAACAGCTCTCTCCGTGCTTTGTAGGGAGACAGTATAGTAGGTAATACCTGGGGTTCTGGAGTCAGACTGATGAAGGTCTGACCTCAGTTCCCCACCCATAGCTATGGGACTTTGGGCAAATCCCAAAATCACTCCAAGCCTCAATGTCCTCGTCTATAATGTGGGAATACTAATAGTGCTTGCTTTCAAGTTGCTGCCCTAAAACAAGGCATCACCTTCTCATAGGAATCTGTGCTTTTGTGCCCCCTTCCCTGCTTTCATGTTTGATGGCCCCCTCTTTCCCCACCTCCTGCACTAGGCACTGCTGAGCAGCCAGAATGAACTTCGGAAATGGTAAATGGGATCATGTCACTTACCTGCCCAGGACTCTGAGGATTTCCCATTTAATCAGAATAAACTCTAAATTCCCACCCAGGTCTATAAGGCTACAGAATGACCTGACCCTGGTGCCTATCTTACCTCCCAGACCCAGCTCCAACTGTGTTCATTTTCCTCTTGTTTTCTAGCACACTAAACTCATTCTTCCCATACAACTTGGAGCCTGAAACCCTCTACTGTCTTCTAGTAGCTGGTGGCTTGTAAGTTTCTGACTTCAGCTCAGATTATTGTCAAACCCTCAAAGTCAGGCTCATGTACCAGATGCACAGCTGAAGTCAAAAACACTGTGACACTGGTGCTTAGAGATAGAGAAAGGTTTATTCAATTTGGCCAAAGTGAGAAGAGGGGAGAGTAAGATCTCTCAGATCTGTCTCAGAGATGAAGTAGGGAGGTTCTGTGTGGCTAGGGAGTAAGGGGGGTTTCAGAGAACTTAGGATGAAGTCCATGTTTCTTCAGTCTCAGATAATATCTTGACTCAGATAATATCAGCAGCTAACTTCCTCAAAGGCATTCATTCCTTCTGCAAAACAAACTCATAAATTTTTGTTTGTGACCCTGGAGTTGTCTCTCTTTCTGCTAGACAAAGAAACAGTACATCAGCAGTTAATGATTACTCTGAGACTAAGTGGTGTTGGACAGGAAGTGAGCAGTTACCGGGTACAAGCGAACAAGGGCTTAGTCAGAATTTACATTATGTTGGTCACTAAAAATGCTGGGGTGCTAAAATCTCAAGGGGTCCAGGTTCAAGATGTCACCACAGAGAAGCCTTTTTCAGACCATTCATCTGACTAGTTTCCTCACAGTTATTGCCTGGCACATCATCTTGTTTAATTTCTCTCAGAGCCCAAATCAGGGGGTCTTAAATGATCTGATTGACTTATTTGTCTACTTGTTTATTTTCTGTCTCCCTCACTTGGAAGGCAAGCCAGGCCCCTTTCTGCTTGTTCACTCCCTGTCTTCCTGACACTTAGAGGAGTACCTGGAGCATAGTAGGTACTCAATATTTGTTCAGTGAAGGAATGAGTGAAAGAATGGATTGGCGTCTTATAGGTCTGTACCACAAATTAATTGCAAGAGTCACAGAAGGGGTTTATGATGATGGGTTAGATACATATAAGTGCTCAAGAAATGCCAGAGATTCTTGTTATTACGAACCTTCAGTACTGTTCCACTGCCAATTCCCATCACAGATACTTCACATCCTTAGTTCCTTGCAATCCTCTCCACAACAGTCTTTCCCTAATCCTAGGGATTCACAAAGTAAAATATAGTGTGAAGTATCCTGATATATAGGTATGAAGTAGCAGCGGTATTTATCCTTGCTTATTAAATCAGTTATGTGGGATTTTTTGGTATCTGTAGAAATAACTGCTCTTGGGGATAAAGCATCTGTATGAGTAGCCAGAGGCACACATTTTGGGAAAATTCAGACATAGGTTCTAATCCCAGCTCTCTCAACACTGATATTTTCAATCTTTGTGGGCTCCAGAAGTGTAACGTCTCCAATCTTTATAGTGTTCTCTCTTAGGCTTGTTTTAAAGGATTAAATTGAAAGAGCTACTGTGTGTGTGTGTGTGTGTGTGTATAGTGTCAGTGGCACACGAGGAGCCCAATACCTGGGGCTATTATTAATACTGAATAATGATGTTCCTGTGCTTATCCAAACTTCCAAACCTCCAGGCAAGGGTATTTTTCCAAATTCCTTTTCAGTTAGCAACAGCTTCAAGGTCACTCTCTCCAGAGTATGTGCTAGGTGGAGTTTAAGTGAAGGCGAAAAGGCTCTTTTTTTTTCTTAACAATCAAGAGATAATACTCATCTTTGACAACCTCACTGACTGTGAGACCACACCACCAAGCTGGTAAAGAAAGATTTTACTCTTGAATCAGAAAGTCCATGCAATTCAACATTATGGATGACCAGGTTTCTAAATCATGAGAAATAAAGACGTTGCCATTTTTCGTTCAGAGAACAGTACCCCTGACTGTGAGGGGAGGATAGTAATTGAGAAAGTGCATAAGATGAAATAATCACTTCCTTAGATCTCTTTTGTGCACAGTTTACCACAGGTTTAGGTTGTACTGAATGGTGTGGAATGTGCTGAAGCTGAATGGGAATTAGAAGCTAAGATCCCCTTAGACCATGTTGTATTTTAAACAATATTCTAGGCTGTGCCGACGACCCCTGGGAATATTTTAAGACCTTAAGACCAGGTCAGTATTGAGGGAGCAAGTACCTAGTTCAGGCTAGTATTTGTGGGATCCAGGATTAAAAACAAACAAAAAACAAAAATTAACCCCACTCTTGAAGAGGATAATTTGGGAATTTAAAAGCACTCTATTTAAGGACGCATAAAGAATATTTAGAGCACATCTATAGAATGTGAGGAATGGCCACTCATGGGCAGGGAAAAGGGATGAATAAGACAGGGAGAAGCCAGTCAATGGCGTGATGATGATTGAGAGAGGAGAATTGAAAGTTCAACAGAAATTTCAATTAAAAAATAAACAGCAGACATAACAGTAGGAAGACCATGTGAAGACACAGGCTGAAGATAGCCCTTCTACAGGCCAAGGAGCGAAGCCCTGGAAGAAACTAATGCTGCCAACACTTTGACCTCAGACTTCTCACCTCCAGAATTGTGAGAAAATTAATTCCTGTTGTTTAAAAAAGAAAAATAATTAAAAAATAAATAGTAGAAAACACATATTTTGTAAGCATTCATTACAGTGATTCACAACATTCACTGAACAGATACTCGAATGCCTTCTTTACTGGGGCTACTGTGGCCAGACGTACATCTCAGCCGGACACAGACAAATTATCAATTAATTACATCATAGAAATTGGGTTAAGTAAATTCTGTGAAGGAAGAGGATGGGTACTGTGAGAACTTAGGCTAGCCACAGTTATTCAACTTCTTGGTAAGTCCCTCCTTAGGTTAGTAATGACAATAGAGATATCCAAGTAATGAACAAAAATTCTTTAGGCAGGGCAAAGAAGCAGTGATGGTCTGGCTCATACAGGAAAACCTTCCTCCTACATACTCCCTTAAGCCCCGCTATTTTGCATAAGAAAGGCAGAATCTGCCCCAAGGTAAATTTTTTTCTCTAGATGCCAAAAATTGATAAGCCTTTTCTTCTTCTTTTTTCATAAAAACTTGTGGTTAATACAATTAGGCACATTCATATTTTAAAAAAGAAATTTCTATTCAGTATCACCTACATATCTAACTATTCTCCAGCTATTCAATTTTAAATTTATCCTTTTTTTTTCAATTGAATCTTTTCTTAGATAGGCAATTAAGGAATGGTTCAGAAGTGGCATTTGAAACCCACTGTATTTTTTCAAAGTAGAATTCATCATTCCCTCAGCTAACGTGTATGAGGCATTTAAATTTTAAAAGATGGCCTTGCTGGTTGTACATGACATCAAGAACAGGCAGAAGCTGAAATCTTGAAAGGTAGCACACCATGTTATCAAATGCTCTTTTCCCTTCTGGGTAGTATTACTTACATTGTGCAAATATGTTATGCAAAATAATCTTAAAACTGATTCTGCATCTTTGCCTCAGGTTCATACAATATTCATTGAGAGTTTTACAAAAAAAGAAATTAATTTAGTATAAAAATCAAGCATTTTAAAGTGCCCATGTATACCAATGCAACAACATTCCAAATGGAGGCCCAAAATGCAAGAAGCGGCTCAGATCAGAATTTCATAGATTTTATTTAATTACTTGTGCATATATGTCTATATGAATGTTTCTAGCATTCAGTGGTAACATGAAACCTGCATGTAAAAAGTTCTGAGTCTTGCTAGTTTTATGGCCTTGGAAAAGTCACTGTAGTCTACGGAGTTCATTTCTTTCAGTTATTTAAATGGTACTGCTAATGTTAATGCCAGCTATTGCATAAGGTTGTTTTAAAGATGAAACAAAACCATATTGAATGGTAAAAGTGCTGTGAAAACTGAGAAAGTGCTATATAAATCCAACTTATTAAGTTTATCATGAGTCAACTTCTCTGACCTGTATTTAGAGCTTTGGAGAATCTGATAAGCATATTAATGTTACATCAAAAGGCAAAAACAAGTCATAGAGAGCTATGGCCCCTCTGTATACGTAGAGAGTATGATTTTGTCATTTAGCTGGGTCAGAGAAATGAGTTAGTATTTTTATTTGCACACAATAAAGTACCTTTACTAAAGTTCTGCAACTTTAGGAGATTTTTTTATATATATAATTTACTTGACAAGTATACAGTAGGCCCCTGAATCTCCTATAATTTTAATATTTGAGGCTTGTAAGCTTTATATTTCTGATGTTGCAATTATATGGATTGGAAAGTATTACATGATTGTGAACCACCTTATGTAAGCGAATTTTTAAATGAATTTTCATTGTGTATTTTATCTTATAATCCTGAGATACAAAATTACATCAGATGCCTCATCTTTTGAAAAGAGATTTTTTATTATTAATCCTTCATGTAAATCATAAGATGAACTTTTCCTTTTTTTTTCATTTTCTATTAAAGCTTCTTTGTTCATTGAATTTTGTACTTTACAAGTTAGTTTTTATACAATTTCGTTTTTATTAGTTAGTGAATTCACATTCTTTGTCCAGAGTATCATTGAGTGTCATTAAGTGATCCTTCCACTGGAAAGTCTCGTAGGCCTCCTAGATCTTTTTTTGTGACCTGATTTCGTACTAATGGATTATTCTGCCCTTTGGCAAATAGATATATTTTGGTCTGAAAGCAAAATTGTCACTAAATAAGTAAACATTACTAATAAACCATCATTTATTTATATCAACTTTTTTTTGACTGCTTTGCTAATATAAGCACTTCACAATAAGTTTCTCATTTCTTGCCTGTATCAATAGCAGAATAAAACAGATTTAATTCACATAATGAGGATGAAAGGAGGCATATGGGGAAAATTAAATACTTTGGATTTTTCTTAAGACTGTCAGAATTTAAGTTAAAATGTTAATTATCCATATAATTTGCTTTCTTGAAGAACACACATTTATATTTATTTATTTGTATCATTAATTGATACTCACATGCACACAATCCAACAGTTGTACTGGCAAAAGGAAACGCAATAATCCTTATGCCCCAGGTGCCAAAGTACCTAATTGAAATGCACTACAAGGAAAAGTCAAGTTTATTACCCTTGCCTACAACTTGCAGTGTGACATTTCGCTTTATAGCATTTGGAATCTTTCACCTCCCAAGAACAATGAACTTCAAAAACATAATACAAGTGGGAAAATTGCCTTAAAAATGTAATTTTAGAAATGATTCTTTGAAAACACTGTTAAATGAGAAAGTTTGGTGAAAAGATGAAACTAATATTTCATTCATCTTCTATTGATTCATATTTAAACCCAATGTAAAGTTCAGATGTTTAGGGGAAAGAGAAAAAAATAAGTTGATTAGATGAAATAAGTCAGGATGACTCCTCAAAGTTTAACTCAGATATTCTTATTTGAGAGCCTTTGGTGTGTGGCTTACAATTTTTTTTTTTTCCTTTGTTGGTTTTTGGTGTTGTTTTCTCTGGGTAAAACATGTTTTCAAAGAAAATAACACAATTATCAAATCCATAATTTCTTAGGTGATTCCATTTTCTTTTAATATGGAGCAGTTTATCCAAACACAAAAAATAAACAAATACATTTTGTTGTAAAGGAGGTGTAATGTAATTGAGCAGTGGAGCAGTGGTAATCCTAAGCATTAGGTTCGGGGTTGCAGATGGGGCTTTCATAACACAGCGATTATAATCGGCAATAGTGGGTTCTTAACTGTGCCAGGCACTGTATTAAGGATTTTACACATATTACATCTTTTCATCCTCCAATCAATATTGGGAGATGGATATATTTATTACCCCCATTATACACATGATGAGAGAGAGATTTGCATTAAGACTATGCTCTAGGTTTTGGGACAGACTTCCTCCCACAGAGTCCATCTATTCACACCCCAAATAAGCTTATAACAAGCTTCTTCAAATAAACATATAATCTTAGTAAAAACAGCCTATTCTCTTTGCAGATACTATTTTTTAAACTCCCACAATTTTTGTGACTGCCACTTACCTTCTCCGACTTCTAATCAACTCTCTCTCCATATTCAAGTCCTTTCCCATATTCAAAATCCCTTCCTATGTTCAAATTATGAAGCCACTACTAAAGAGAAGCCAGGCTAACATTTCTCATTTCCAAGGCAACCTACAAGCCCCGTATCTTCCACAGTGTTAGCTTCCAAGTTGTCTTCAATAACCAACGGGAATTTTTAATTTATTTTTTATTTTTTCCTTTTATTGAGAACAAAAAAGAAAGAAATCAAAATTCTGAAACTTATCTCTTAACACCACAACCAAGATTGACCTGAGCTGTGGCACCGGATCTAAGTTCTAAGGAGCACAGGGGTTAAGAGATTACTACCCTGCAACTCCAAAACCCCACACGATTTTCATAGAGTGATTATTTGCCAAGAAAACAAAAAGAAATAAGTACTCAGGGAATTTGACAACTTACTTCAAACAACACTGACGGCGTTTTGCCTTCTCCCATTATTTTATTTTTGTATGTGAAATTGAAAAATAAACTGAATTCTAAAAATGCCTAAGGGCCACAAATTTAAAATGGTATTGATACAGAGAGGCCAACCTTTCCATCCCTGCTGTATAAGGAAATCATTAATGGCATTACCACTTCAGAGGACGAGCCTCTTGAAAGTTTCATGAGATCAAAGACTAAAAAAAAGTTATTAATAAATCAAGGAATCAAGACTGAATAATCTCATCATTCTTGTTTACAACCTCAAATATATAAACTGTAAGTCATTATCAAGTTCATAAAGCAGCTTACGAATTACAGGGAAGTCATCCAGAATTTGAATTCCACTGTTATGCCAATACCCCAGGAGAGAAAACAGCCTAGAACTATCTGATAATTAAATGGGATCCTCACTTGTATAAAGACTGGAGATATCAAGCTTTATAACTTTAAAGTAAATAACACTATTTATAGATCCCTAATCTGGTATTTTATCTATTCTTCCTACAAAACCCATGTAAGTTTCACTACAATTCATGGGGTACCGGGGTACTATTTCAAGGAAAAGAAAAAAAAAACATGTTTTACCAGAATTATATTTACAGAAGAATGTTTTATTTAGTTAAGAACTGACATACTGAATCTGTAAGAATATTAAAACTGAAAATAAGCAGGTTACATTGAAAAAGTGCAGGTTACATTGCACTTTAAGAGCCTTGGTTCTAATATTCATTCTTAGGCAAGATGTACTCAAGTGGTCAACAGGGAGATGTTCTCAGAAAGTTAGATGTGCTAGAGAATTTTTTTAAATTTTTAAATGGAGACCATAAAAATCTATTCAGGGCCAGGCACTCATTTCTGTAAAAAAATGGACTGCTTAATAATGTGGCCCAGCACAAGCCCACTGCTTAAAGCACCAGATGCCATGTTGCAGATACTAATAGAATGAAAATCACCCACTGAACCTGGACCAAACTTGGAGCAGTGTGTTCTGAAGCAAAAGGTTGTTTCTGTTTAAGAGTCTTGAGTCCTAAAAGTGCGTGTATTCTACGCATAGTTATTATATACCACCCACTTCTCAGGCACAGTCATAGGCTCTGGAGACATAATGTTGAGGAAGATGGTCATGATCTCTGCTGCTCTCACAGTTTACATAACAATGAGAGAAATGAACAATAAAGAAATAACAATTCCAATAGTAAGTGCTATGAAGCGATTCAAACAAGGCATCTTCACTGGGAATCTACTTGAGATAGAGTGATGACTTTCTGAGAGGGGCCCTTTGAGCTGAGACCTGAATGACAGGAAGTGAAGCATAGAAAGATCTGGGGACCAGCATGTCAGGCAGAGGGATCTGCAGTAAAAAATTTATACAGAAGGGCACATTTATTTAGAAACAGGAGATACAGACATTTCTCTCCCTGCCACCCCATCTTTGGCTAACCACCAAATTGGGGTGCATATTTGGGGATATTTTGATGAGAAAAATCAGCTCCCAATTGATTCATCTTGGAAGGGGTTTGCTTTCATTCACTTTGAAAAGGTGGGTTAACAATGATAATGCCCTCCTCAACTTTCTCTAGAGCGTTGCTAGGGTGACACTGTAACTCAAAGGACAGAATATCAATAAAGCCAGGATGTACAGGAATGTAAACAAGCTTTAAAAAAATAGTCCAAGTGTTTGTTAAATAGACCACAACGGGACAGGTCCATTATCATTGCAGAAAGCTCTGTACTTAGTATGTCCAATTATCTAAATAGCTCAAAAACATAATCAATCCATCAGTAGTATTCAGCTTCTAGCTCTGATATCTGATTGTGAATTCTCTGTGTTTATTCATATTTCTGCCAAATGTCGATCCAGAAATGTATTAGCATCTGCCAGTGATGAATAAACATAAGATTGTGCTCCTCCTGCAATTCTTAGTTGGGCTTGTGGAACAAGGGCTAGTCCAATCCATACCCTGTGGATGTTTCTTCACATCACAAAACTATGTTCTTTTCTCTAATAGAGTCAGCACGGTCAAGAATGACTGTAACCTTGAATCCTTGGCCTTCAGAGGAAGCTCCACCCATTTCTCCTAGCTCAGCACAGCCTACCTGGAGTTATGCATTTTAAAAGGCCAGCTCTGGTTGCTTTCTTGTCCTTCAGTTTTCTTAACAGGCAAACACTTGTGGGATTCCAAAGATAGTGGTTCTGCCAACCTCTGGGGGCTGAAAGCTTCCAGCACTGCTTGGGCAGAGAGAAGCATGAAGGCAGAGGTTGAGACTAGCCTCAGTGCCCAGCTGCCCCAGGCTTCTGTTTGTGAATGTGTCCAACAGCTCTGGGAGGCTTTCTCCGCTTGTGTGACATGTAGTGTGGTATACCGAATGGCTGTTAACTAGTCCCTTCTGTACATAAGTTGTGGGATCCAATTGTTCTCGTGACAGTGCAATAAGAGGCAGGCGACTTTGGTAAAGATGAGTGTGTCGCACACAGCACTGTGTGGACAAACCAATGTCGTTCATTTTCTTGAATTTGTTTGCATGGTGAGTATCAGCAAGTTTTCACAAATCCCATAGCCTTAGCTCTGCTAAAGTGAACTGTGCAGCCTCTCTGATCTCACTACTATTGTTTTTGGGTGCCTATTCTGTGATCCAAGTAAAAGCGTAGCAGAGGAGAATCGAATCCGAAGGTCCGTCTCTCAGCCTGTCTGAATAGCCTGTCTTTTGCCAGGCTAAATAGGCTGAAGTCCCTTTGTCTTTCAAAATGTGTGCCAGAAGTGGTGCTTATCGGGTGCTAGGGCCCCTGACTAAACATTGAAGTCTCCATTCTATGCAGGAAGACCTAACATAGTCAACCAGCATATTCCAGAGAAGGAAAATTTTTATTAGCATTTCTATGTCCATAGGAAGTGTGTGTGCGTGAGAGAGAAAGAGAACGCTTGTCTCTGTGTGCTGTGTGCGCTAGGAGGGAGGTGGTTGCACTTCACCAATATTGTTACTTACCAATTAATGTCTATAAACTGAGCTACCTGCTCCCACCTATTAAGAGAGTGTTAGAGTACTAGTCATAATAATAATCCTATTACTCTGGGCACAGTGAATTCTCACCATTTCCTGAGCATTCTAAATTATTTTATATCTTTTCATTTGCTGTTCCATCTGCTGGTCACCCCTTCTCCAAATAATGAATGTTTACTTGTCCTTTAAGGCCAGGTCAAATATCAGGCCCTTAGAAAAGCCTTCCAGATCTCCAGACAAAGATGGCTCTCTTTTCCTCAGAGTCCCCAAGAATTCTTATACACCATTGGCAAAGCACTTACTACTAAATTTTATAACTATTTGTTTACATATCAGCCTCATTTATAGACTGTGAGCTCCAAAGTCAGCTAGCGAGTAAGTTATTAAAAGGATTAAGCAGTAACTTTCTAGAATTTTCTGTTTAGCCAGAAAGTTTATAAAGAATTGGAAAATATTGTTTGGCTAAATTGTTTTCCATTATACTTTCATATCCTCAAGTGCAGGCACTGTATCTTTTTCATCTCATGTCCTCAGAAACCTAGCACCTCTGAGCACATGAACAGTAATGTTAGCTCGATAAATGAATGAGTGGTTGTCACTTTCCAGCTGAAAATATCCAAATGACACTTTTAATTTGGGATCTTTAAGATTAGGAGAGACACAAGATGGAAATAAAGATTTTGCTACTTACAGGTTCTGGGGGGTACACGGGACACCTGGAGGCCACATACACAGAGATCACGGAGTGCAGACAGGAGCGGGGAGAGAGAGAGAGAGAGAGAGAGAGAGAGAAGGGACCATGGGCCAACACCTTTATTGGGTCCAGGGCATTATCCAAAGAGGTTTTCTTTGGACAGTTTTAATTGGTGACTTTAAAGCAAGCAGGAGGTCACGCTGTGACTGAGAGATGGCCCCTGTGGCACATGTGCACAGTCCATTCAGGGTGTGAGGGTCAGTAGGGCCAGTTGAACAGGCTGCTTCTAGCTGTCCCATGGGGAAGCGGTCACCAGAGAACAGTTGGAAAAAGCAAATATTGGGATTGACCACATTGAGGAACTTGGGGGAGGCAGGGAGGGGTGAGGGTATAACTGGAAACTGTGTCAAGGGTGACTGAGCCCTGCTTCTGGTATGTGAAAGTCCAACTTATATTAAAAAGGATGCCAAGGCAACATAAAGTTATAAGAATTCACTACACACACCATGCTACGTTCTGGGAAATATTTATGCATATTAAACTTTTTATAATCAGAGTTAAAGAAACTAGAAATATGCTAACCTGGAAAAAAGAGAGCAATCTTTGGATTTTTACTGTTTGCAGAGCTGTGTCGTCTCCTAAAATTGATAAAGCTCGTTCTTTATCTAAGACCTAGCTCAGGGTGCCTCTGTGTACCCTCACTAAATTCCTGCAGGCAGAAGTATTTATGAGCCCCTCCACCCCCATCTCTTTGGCACCGCCTTCATTGTGTTATCATGACTTATTTAATGTTTATTAATTATGGAACGTTTTAGATTATATAAATATTTGTGAACACATTTGCCTCTTTTGCTAAACCAGTGGTTCTCAACCAGAAGCAATCCCCCTCCCTCACATCCAGGGATATTTGGCGATGTCTAGAGATATTTTTGGTTGTTACAACTGTGTGTTGGAGGAAAAGTACTACTGTACTACCGTAATCTAGTGAGTAAAGGCCAGAGATGAGAGATGCTGCTAAACATCCCCAATGGGGACAGCCCCCACCCACAACTAAGAATTATCCATCCCATAATGTCAATAGTGCTGAGGTTGAAAAATGCTGTGCTAGTATGTGAACTCTCTGAAGGCAGGAGCTGTGTCTCAATCCATCACTCACTTTTTTTGATCCCCAGAGTCTAACACAAGGTTTATCCCATATCTATGTTCAGATAATGTTTAATCAGTGAATAGTTGAATGAATGAATGAATGAATGAGTGGTTGGATAGGTAGATGTGTGGATGGGCAGACAGATGGATAAATGGATGACTCAATCAATCATTCTAGGACCACTTTCTAACCCTTTCAATCATTGGCAGCATTTCCTTTCTAAGTCAGAATTGCTATTTATTATCTGAATTACAATCTAATCAAGCACCAACCAAGATGTTGACCTGACCAGCGCTCATTTTAAGCATGTGCTTGACCAGAGATCTTAAGACTTTCATTCTTAGCAAATATCGCTAGCCCTTGTCTGCTTGTTTGGTAACAGGGTTGTTTACATTCTGCCCCATTGTGCTGAGCACATTTCCCCTATTTTATCATCCACCTTGCTGTTGCAATGCTTCGTATAACTGCATTATTCTCTGAGGCTGTTGACAAACCTGATGTGACTCTAACTTCAAACACCCCTCTGAAGAGTCTGCTGTCTGGGTTCCTCCTACGCTACAGGACTCGGTCATGATCTCTGAGGTAGAAAACAAATGCATTTTCTTCTGGCCAGCTTCACCAACTTATCTTTCAATCAACCATCTTGTATTTTGGCTTGTGATTTTCAAAATAATCAAGTACATCTGGAGATGAGAATATATTACTCATTTAGCCTGAGACAGTCCCTCAAACAAAATCTATCCACATATTATGAAGTCTTTATGCCTTTTCTCGCTTGTATTATTTCTGCATTTGCTGCAGCAAGTGCCCTATGGATTTTAGGTAAAAGAGTATGTGAGTTGCATGTGATTTTTCTGCCAGGCTTCTGAAGTGGTTTCTATCTGTGCACATCCTCCCTGAATTATGAGCTGGCTCTGGTCAACGAATACAGCATCATCTACTACTTGAATTGCTACCCTTCCTTTCGGGCTGGCTCTATTATTTAAAACAACAAAAAGGATTTTTTTAAAAATCTAAACTTTAAGTAAAAACAATAGTAAACGTACACCCCCCCCCAAATTTTCCCTGGAAATAAATCACCGGGAATAATTTGAATTGCTTGAACTTTACACTATTCAATGAAAATGCTGTGAAAAATTCCAAAGGACCTTATATCTAGATTGACAAAACATGAACTAATTGCATTGAAGATAAATTTTTAAAAAATAAAATGAAGGAATTAATGGGGTTTAGATCTCTTGGCAAATTTACATATGCTCAATATGGCATGATTTTCCCCCATTTTTGTCATTGTAAGATATAGTATACATAAAATGTATGTGTATCATTTAAAGGACAAAATAAAATGATCAGTTTGTACCCCCTACAAGATAAGAAATTGGACATTATCACATTGGAGACATCCTTTTGTGCTCCTTCTTGAACTTACCTCTTTCTTCTCTCCCTGTCTCCCCCTAACTACTATCCTGAGTTTTATGTTAATTCTTTGTTTTGTTTTGTTTTGTTTGAGATAGGGTCTTGCTCTGTCACCCTAGCTAGAGTGCAGTGGCGTGTTCATAGGTCACTACAATCTCAAACTCCTGGGCTCAAACGATTCTCCTGCCTCAGCCTCCCGAGTAGTTGGGACTAAAAGCACACACCACCATGCCTTGCTAATTTTTCTATTTTTTGTAGAGACATGGTCTTGCTCTTGCTCAGGCTGGTCTCAAACTCCTGGCTTCAAGCGATCCTCCCTCCTCGGCATCCCAGAGTGCTAGGATTATAGGTGTGAGCCATCACGCCTGGCTATTTCTTTGTGTACTTTCCTAAACAATATATTGTTTAGTTTTACCTGCCTTTAAAAAATATATGGGACCATACAGTGTACAGTAAGTAGTCCACCCTTACCCTTGGTTTCACTTTCTATGGTTTCAGTTACCCGAGTTCAACTGTGACCTGAAAATACTAAATGGAAAATTCCAGAAATAAACAATTAGTGAGTTTTCAATTTTGCACCCTTTTGAGTAGCATGATGAAATCTCGTGCCGACCTGCTTCATCCTGCCCAGGATGTGAATCATCCCTTTGTCCAGCATCTCCATACTGTGGATGCTTCCCACCTGTTAGTCATTTAGTAGCCTTCTTGGTTATCAGATTGACTGCCATGTTATTACAGTGCTTGGGTTCAAGTAACCGTTATTTTAACTTACTAATGGCCCCAAAGCTCAAGAGTAGTGATGCTGGCAATTTGGATATGCCAAAGAGAAGCCTTAAAGTGCTTCCTTTAAGTGAAAAGGTAAAAGTTCTAGAATTAATAAGGAAAGAAAAGTTGTATGCTAAGGTTGCTAAAATCTACAGTAAGAACAAATCTTCTGTCATGAAATTGTGAAGAAGGAAAAAGAAATTTGTGCTAGTTATGCTGTCACACCTCAAGCTGCAGAAGTTCTGGCCACAGTACTTGATAAGTGCTCAGTTAAGATGGAAAAGGCATGAAATTTGTGGGTGGAAGACACAAACTGAAATGTGTTGTGATCGACAGCAATCGGGGTCAGTACCATCTGTGATTTCAAGCATCCACTGGAGTCTTACAGCATATTCCCCGAAGGTAAGGGGGGACTACTGTATTTTCTTCTGCTTCTTAATTCTTTCACTCAATATTGTATCTTTGAGACTTGTTGACGTTAATGTGTGTAGGTCATTTATCCAATCATGTGACTATACCACAACTTATTTACTGATTTTACTCTTGATGAAGATTTGGGTATTTTTTTTTCTTTTTTCTTTTACAAACAGTGCTACTATAAATACTTTGAAAAATATATTCTGGTTTACACTTGCAACAGTTTCTCTAGGATACATGTTTGGTAATAGAACTGTAGAGTTGCAGGGTATATACATAGATAAGTCAGGATATGCTAGATATGTAATTAAATAACAACAAAAAAAAATCTCTTATACTAACAGAGGTTTATTTTTTTCTCCTGTTACCCGTGCACCATGGCTGGTGCTGGGGTTCTGTTCCATGTCTTCTTCAGTCCAGGACCCAGTCTAAAAAAGAAACACCAAATGGTCAGATTGCGAGGGCTATGTCAGAGGGAAAAGACAACCACTCAAATTTTGTCACTTGTCCCAATAATGTTCTTTATAGACCTAGGATCCAGTCCACATTTAGTTCTCATGTCTCATTGTTTTTCTTCAATCTAGATTAATTCCTCTGTCTTTCTTTCTCTTCATACTCTTTTTTTTTCTTTTTTTTTCAGGGACAGGGTCTCACTCTGTCATCCAGGCTAGAGTGCAGTGGTGCCATTATAGCTGTCTGCACCCTCAAACTCCTGGGCTCATGTGATCCTCCTGCCTCGGCCTCCCAAGTAGCTGGGACTAGGGCTCAGGCCACCACACCTGGCTAATTTTTTTTTTTTTTATAGAGAGGAGGTCTCTCAGTGTTGCCCAGGCTGGTCTTCAACTCCTGTCCTTAAGCAATCCTCCTGCCTTGGCCTCCCAAAGTGCCATACCTTGGCATTTCTAAAGAGTACATGCCACTTACTTTGTAGAATGTCCCTTAATTTGGAATCTGATGTTTTCTTGTGGCTCATGCTTTCTGATAGGAATGGCACAGAAGTCATGTTGTGCTATTCTCAGTGCATCATATCAGGAAGCAAACAACATTGATTTGTCTTATTACTGGTGATGATAACTTTTATCACTTGGTTAGGATGGTGAATGGTAGGACCCTCCACTCTATGATTAATTAGGGTGTTGTTCTTAAATTGATAAGCAATTCATAAGTATCTTATGTGGAGATTCTTTGAAATCATGGACATATCCTGTTGTTCATTCATGTACCAGATTTAGCACCCATTAGTGATTCTTACCTGACTCAATTATGACTATGATGCTTGCTTGCCAAATGGTGATTTTCTAATTCCATTTAGATTTAATAGCTGGCATTCTACCAGAAAATAGAGCTTTCTGCACCCTTCCATTTAATTAAGTAATTAATTAATCTATTTATTTAGTTATATCAGTGTGGACTTGTGGATCTCTATTTCACTCAAAGGTTTACAATCTCTTACCATCATTATTTATTTTCATGTTAAAATTTTCCAAGATATGGCCAATGAAGGCCCCTTCAAACTGGCTTCTATGGCTTTTGACATGCGACTTTTGACATTCTTTGAGCACTTCCTTACTTTCTGGCTCAACTAGTTGTTCTAGGCTCATCTTATATTTTTCCTACGGAGACAGCCATTTCTCTAAAGTGTTGCAGTTCTTTTAGTGGAAAACGGTATTTATTAATAAAAACCAAAATCTGGGTATTAAGCAGGCTTACTGCTACTGAGGTATCATTGCTTTCAGGTCCTCTTAGCAAACACAGATAGGAAATATAAGCCTATATGTGTGTACACACGTGCACCTACACACAGACATCTACATTTCTACATCTAGGTAGACAAGTTAAAAACCATGAGTTTACACTTATAATCTCCAATGCTAACCAAACACTACTATAGGGTTTATTCTAGCCTTTCCTGCTCCATGTTCATAACTCCATTCTCCAACAGTGAGAAATCTGACTCCCAGGACCCTCAGTTTATTTACTTGTTAAATCAGTCTCCCCTGCATATAGTCAAATACCTTGTTGAGTGAGCTCAAAGGTGAGCCTTAAGACACTGGCTAAACTCCTCAGTTGGCCCCCACTGCTTTCAGGCATGCAAGGCAAGAGCTCTGAAAAGAAGGAAAAGAAGTAAGGAGGGAAGGCCAGGTCGATAGCTCAGCCCTGGGCATGAGCGCTGTCCATTTGAGGTGCCAGCCCAGCGCAAGACCCCAGACCTCCATAGGCACTAGTCAAAATCTCACATCCCCACAAAGGAGAATGAGGACTAGAATAAGAAGTACTTAATTTTAATGTAGACAAATTGATCAAATTTTTCCTTTATAGTTTCTGCTTTTTACATCTTGTTTGAAAAATCTTCACTACTCCCAAGGACATTGAGATATTCTCAAATATTGTCTTCTAAATGTTATGTATTTTTGCCTTTCATGTTTAGGTCTTTCAATGTTCCTGGAATTGATTTTTTTTTTTACTGTGGTGTGAATTTGGGTTCCAAATTGTTTCCCTTTTTCCATATGGATAACTGACTGTTGCTGAGGCAACAATTATGGAAATGTCCATCGTTTTCCCACTGATCTGAAATACTATCTATCATATATCTTTAGGCTCTATATGCTGTTCTGTTAGTCTATTTGTCAGTTCCTGTACTAGTATCATACTGTCTTCATTACTGGAGCCAGGACTGGCTACATAATTTGCATGACACAGTGTGAAATGAAAATGCAAAAGCCGTTGTTAAAAAATTATTAAGAATTTCACAACACTGACAGCAGAAGCCTAGACCAAGCTCGGAGCCCTTCCAAGCACAGGCTTCGTGTGATTGCACAGGTCACTCATTTATGATGCCAGCACTGGCTACAGCTCTATATGCCTTGATGTGTCTGTTAGAGAATTACCCTAACAGAGTGTCTGTCTTCCTCCAACTCAGAAAATCCTTTTTCTTTTGGCGGGAATACAGTAAATATCAAACGTGCAAATTTTACTCCCTAAAATACAAGGTTTACTTCTTGTAGTGTGCTCTTCCAGAAAATCATTTTTTTCTTTTCCTAGGGCTGCTGCAACAAAGGATAACAAACTCAGTGGCTTAACAACAATAGACATTCCTTTTCTTACAGTCCTTAAGACTAGAGGTCCAAAGTCAAAGTGTCAGCAGCGGCATGCGCCTTCTGAAGTCTGGGGGAGCATCCTTCCTTGCCTCTCCTAGCCTCCAGTGGTGGCTGTCAGTTCTTGACATTCCTTGGCCTGCAGATACATCATTCCAATCTCTGCTTCCATCTTTTCATGGTGTTTTCCTTGCGTGTCTCCTGTCTTTACTTAGCTGTGTGCTCATAAGTACAACAGTCATATGAGATTGGGGACCCACTCTACTCCAGTATGATCGCATCTTGACTGATTATGTCTGCAACGACCCTATTTCCAACTAAGGTTCTTTTCTGAGGTACTGGGGATTAGAACTTCAACATATCTTTGGAGGGGGCATAGATTTCAACCCATATCAGGTACCATGAAGTTCAGAGCTAAATACAAAGCTCAATGATAGCAACCATGACTTCCATAGCTGTGTTTCTTCTTCTTTTTTTAAATTTATTTTTATTGTATATATTTAATGTGTACAACATGATGTTTTGATATACTCATGTGCCACATAAGAAAGTTTTGGTCAATGACAGATGGCATATTTGATGGTGGTCCCATAAGATTGTAATACCATATTTTTATTGTGCTTTTTATGTTTAGATATGCTTAGGTACACAAATATTTACCATTGTATTACAATTGCCTGCAGTATTTAGTACAGTAACATGCTGTACAGGTTTGTAGCCTAGAAGCAATAGGCTATCCCATTTAGGTTTGAGTAAGTACGTTCTGTGATGTTCACACAATATGAAATAGCCTGACAAAGCGTTTCTCAGAATGTACCCCCATCATTAAGACACAAGACTGTACATATGTATAGTGAAATGATTACTACAGGTAAGCAAATTAACATATCCATCACCTTCCATAGTTACTGATTTTGTGTGTGTATGTGTGTGTGTGGTAAGAGCCCATAAAATCTACTTTCTTAGCAAATTTTAATATGCAATACAATATTATTAACTATCATCCTACTGCTGTGCATTAGATCTCTGGAAGTATTCATCCTATGCAACTCTATGTTTGTACCCTTTGACCCATAGTTCCCATTTCCTCCCCCTCCTTGCCCCTGGTAACCACTGTTCTGCTCTCCGTTTTCATGTATTTGACAAATATTTTTTGGATTTTACATATAAATGAGATCATGCAATATTTTTCTTTCTGGGCCTGCCTTATTTCACTTAGCATAATTCCCTTAAAAAAGGAGATACTGCCACTTGTGACAACATGGATGAACCTGGAGGACCTTAAGATATGTGTTTTTCTTCTTAAAAAAGATTTAACCTTTGTTACCAATACTTTATTTACTAGTTTTTAGTTATATTTTAACTAGACCTAATTATTTCCATTTATCTTATATTTTTGGTGTGTCTTTGTAAGAACTGCCTTCAATCTGTTGTAGCATGATGTAGTGAAATTATATAAGTAAATCTAGTGATATTGTTCAGTTGCCACATAGACCTGCCAAACTGTCCACAAGCTTCATTTGAGGAGGGAGACTATGTGTTGGTTATCATCTCAGGTTCTGGAGTTAGACTGACCGGATTTATATACATGTTGAAACTTGTTTAAGTGACATAACTGTCTTCCTTATGTCTCAGTCTTCCTAAATTTAAAGTAGCATCCAAATTCTCTGCATGTATTGATTTGACAGATACATACCGAGTGCCTAGTAGGTTATAGGTATTTTCCTCAGTTCACTTATTTGTCCTGTAATCCTAGAATAATGCCCAGCACATAGTAGATGCTCAATAAAACAATGTTTAATGAGTGAAAACAAAGTCTCTTCCATCACAGAGCTTATAATCTAGTTTGAGAAAAGAGACATTGAATAAATACTTAACATAAGTGCTGTTAAGTCCTATGAAGAAAAAGAAAGTACTAATAAGTTGAGGGAAGAATGATGAGATGGGCTAGGAAGTTGTTTTAGAAAGTGTGCTCAGAGGATGCATTGCAAAAGGGGATTTTTAAGGAAAGACCTGGTTGACCTAACAGCATGCCAAGCAGAGGAAATAAAATGCAAAAGCTCTGAGGCAGGAATGTGCTTGGTATGTTTGGGGGAATAGCAAGAGGCCATTAAGTTAGTAATACAGAGCTCTTTCCACTTGAGATATCTACGAATGCCAAATACTATTAATATTATATGCATGCAAGAGGAGTTTGGTTTGTAGTACAAATGTTCAAGCTGAAGGGAGAAAGAATTTGTCATGTCTGGAATAGTCAGTGAAAACCTTGCAAAGGAGGAAGGCTTTAAACATGGAAGAGAGTTCCCTAGCATCTTTCAAAATAAACTCAGAAAAGAGCAGCTTCAGTATCTCCTGGGAACTTAGGAAAAATGCAATCTCTCAGGCTCTACCCCTACCTACTTCTTGGGGCTGGAACCCCAGAATTGGTGCTTTAACAAACTCTCAGGGTGATTCTTAGGCACTCCAAAGTTGAGAGGTATTGCTCCAGCATTGCTTCTTGGAGGTTAATGGACACCTGGGGATTAGTTAAAATGCAGATTGTCATTCAGTATGTCTGGGTGGAGCCTGAGGTTCTTTCTGAATTTCTAATAAGCTCCCAGGTGAAGCAGACACTACCAGTCCACAGACTACACACGGGGGTCTAAGAGTAGAGGTCGGCCAACTTTTTCTCTAAATGGCCAGGTAGTAGATATTTTATTTAGGCTTTACAGGCCACATGGTTTCTGCCACAACATTGTAGCATGAAAGAAGCCATGGACAATACATAAATGGATGAGCACATTCCTGTAAAACTATTTTTGGACACTGAAATTAGAATTTCATAAAATTTTTATATATCTTGAAATATTATTCTTCTTTTGATTTTTTTCAACTATTTAAAAATGTAAAAGCTATTCTTAGCTCATAGACCATAGTTTGCTGACCCCTGGCCTAGAATAAGTTGTACCGGACAGGGCAATTCCTTGTTCTTGTTCCTCATTTGTATAATCAGTGCCTAGGATTTATACAGGAGAAATTTTTAAAAGATAAATTTCTCCAAAAGAGAAGAAAAGCCTTCAGAAAAAATATTTTCCCATTGTCAATAGCACTTAAAGAATCAGTAAATGTTACTTATTAATTACAGTCCATAACTACATTTATACATAAAATACAGTGCACATTCTATGTTTATATGTAAAAAACATTGAAGAAACTGGAGGGGGATTAACCCAGAGATGACAAAAGGTAAAAATGATAGCTGACTTCAAATATGGGGAGGGTTGACTTGTAGGGGAAGATGGTGACATCATCTGTTTTTCTGCAGAAGTCAAAACTAGGTTCAGTGGCTGGAAGTTACAGGGAAGCAGATTCCAGTGCAATCTGAGAAAGAGCTTTCCTAACAATTGGCATTGTGCAACCATAGAACTGGTTTCCCCAGGAGGTAATGTTTTCCCTGTCACTAGAGGTATATTCAGGAGACTCTACCCACCCAATGAGTGTGAGAGAAAAGGAATTCTATGTTGGATCTAGGGCAGATTCCAAGTCTAAGATTTCTCTCAATCAGATTCTCTTTTTCCTTTTCTCCAGTAGTATCTTCATTAAGTTCTTATGTCCACTCTGCTTACCTGTTTAAAAGCTTCCTAACTAACCTCTTCACCTCCAGTGATCCAACCCAACAGTCAAATGTCAGAGAAATCTTTGAAATCACAGTTCTGATTTTGTCATTTCCCTGTCTCAAAACTGTCCATGGTCCCAGATTAACTATTCAGTGATTTTCCTATTATGGCATTCAAACCCCTTCAGAACCTTTTCAAGCTTTATACTTCCCATTTCTTGTCACTCAGTTACAGCGTTAGTCACAGAACCGTCTTAAACGCCCCCATCTATTTTCCTTCGCACAGGCTGTTCCCACCACCTGCTGTGCCTTTCACCCCCTCCCACTCCTATGGTTCCTCTGTCATAATCCTACCTGTATTTCAGAGCCCATCTCAATTATTACCTCCTTCATGAAGATGGGTATTATTCACACACACAAACACACACACACACCCCTCTTCCTGCCCCCCAGCACTTTGAACTATCCTCCTAGTTTAACAATCATCAGTTTTCTGAGCTATCTCTTTGTTAGCTTGTCATGATCTGGCTCCTGCCCATCTCGAGAGTTTCATACAGCTCTCCTCTCTTCTATTATGTTCCTTTCATTCCGGCTGCTGTTCTGCTCACAGCTCAATCTCAGGCCCTTAAAGTTCTCCCAGCTTCTAATGCTCTTCCTCAAGTCTAGACCTTTGCATGGCCGGTTCTCTTCATCACTCCTACCTTAGTTCAAATGTTATCTCCTTGGGCTCTCTATACCATTATTCTGTTTCCATTTTCTTAAGAGCATATGTTGCCCTCTGACACTATCTGATTTGTTACTTGTTTATGATCAGCTCTTCTGCAATATTATTGGAATGTAAAGTCCATAAAAGCAGACACTGCTGAGAAGTGCTAGGAACATGGTAAGACACTGAATGAATGAATGGTTCAGTGAATCAATTGTTAGATTATATGTGCCTTAAGAGCAAATCCATTATCTGATTCATTCTTTCCTTCTTGCTCAGTCAGTATTAGTTGAGAGTGATCCAAGATAGCTAGGTGGATGTCATGAATAAACTCTGCTTATGGAATATTGCCATCAGAGTTTATCACCTACCTAAGAAATGAACATCTATGATAAGGAGCCAAAGAGCAGTTGAGGCGAGAGCTATTTGATAATAAGTAACAAAAGCTTGTGAGCAAGTAAAGCAAGATGCAGAAATGTGTATAATATGATGCTTTTTTTTTTTTTTTTTTTTTTTGGTAAAGCAAGCAGCTACTAAAACTTCAGCTACAGAGAAAAACATGGAAAGATGCATGTCAGGTTACTTTGTCAGGGACAGGGCATAGACAGTGGTATGGGAAAGGTGAGAAAAAAGGACAAATGAAACAGTTAAAAAAATATAACGTGAAAACCAAAAGTGCTGTTGAACAGCACATATGGAAAAAGAAGTTTTTTCCATAACACATGTATAACCTTTATACATATAAAGGTCAGGGGATGTGAGGGCTGGAAGTTACATACATCTGACTTCAGGAATATGGGTCAGGCAGAGAGGCTTTAATTTTTCCAGTACTCATCAAATTTGATGTTTCCTCAATAATATATCAGTGATACTTGGGCAGAAATTACATTGCTGGACATCTGCTTCTGCCGAGCCTAAATGCCTTGGCAGGAAGAAGAGCTCTCTCCGTGTGCCTTCTGAAAAGTTATGATGAAAGTCATAGCAGGAGAATAAATAAAGGAAGCTAGTAGGCTGTAGTTTCAAGAGTCACTTTCCTGATTACTATGGCAATTTTAAGTCTAGGGAAAAAGTCCAAGAAAAGGAGGAAATACTGTCAGAAGCAAAAAACTATATTTAACATATAATAAAGATCCTCCCTTGGAGATCTCCATTACAAGTCCTCTGAGGGCTAGTGCCATTACCAAAATCCTAAGGACTCTCAAACTTGAGAGGCAAATGACCTGTCCACATCAATTCCTGTGGCACATACTTCAAGCACTCTCAGCAAACACCCAATAGATGGCACACACCCGGGACACAAGGAGCCATTCACATGATCTCTAATTGCATACCGTGTACTTTGAAAACCACCCACAAAAATATCACACTTGGAATTACAAAGGAACAGTCCTCATTATCCTTGTTATCTTACTCTTATGGAATTAAAGAAATAACACTGTGCACAGTAATTTACAATTTTTCTTAGCGTTATAAACACATCAAAAACAAGCTTCCTTAAATCAAGGCAAGTTCAAGAAACAAAGGCAATGTAGACAAACTCTCAGGTACTTATGTTTTAACTCTGCCTTAATATCATGTGTGGTTAAAAGTGGAGGTTCTGGACTCACAGACCCTATGTTTGAAACTCTGTGATCTTGGGCAGGTATATGAACCTCCTAAGCCTCAGATAACTAACTATCATCGACTGGTATTAAAAATGCATAATACCAGTGCACACATCAGTGAATTGCTGTTAGGAATTATATGACAGATAAAATCAACATACACATGATAAGCAATAGATATCAGCTGTTCTTAATGTTTTTCTCATTATACAGAATAGCACTCAAGTACATCCTTGTTGAGCTGGTTTGATAGTTGATGTCTTTCAGGAGGAATGAAATGTTGGTTCAAGGCAGTCTCATTTTATGCCAAAGGTATATTTCTGAAAAGTCTCATAATTCAAAACTGACATAATTCAAGATTAATTTTGTCATCACAACAAACAGTAATCCCCATAGTTTAGGGTTCCATTCTGTGGCCATGTCACCACTAATTTTCTACTTTATTTGCCTTGTTATATAAGACAATTTTGCAAATTCAAAGTGTAGCTAGATTAAAGTTGCTTTTTATTTTCTCAGCATCATCTCCAATAATTTGCAGAATTCCCTGTCTGAAATTAATAGCATTGTGTATCATGGTAGCTGTTTGGCCTTCATAGCATTCATCCAACTTAAATTCTTTCTAAAGTTACTACTTTTCACAGGGAGTACTATCATTGCTAGAAAATGAACACTCCCTTGACATTATTAAAGCAGATTTAAAGTTATAATAAGAGTAAATGCTAAAATAGCACAATGGTCTGACTAATCATTCAGAAATTCTGATACTTGTAAACAACAGCCTGGTTCACCTAATGTTGACAAAGGATAGTCACTATTTCCTTTTACTGGCCACAATGGAGTCAACCATTGCCAACAACAGTAACATAATTTCTAACCTCCTTGGCCTAAAGTTTTAGAATGATGTAATAACTAATAATCTTTAAAATTTTTGTCAGAATTTTAATTTAATTCAAATTTTATGTATGTGATATGATTTATTTAAAACATACATTGTTGAAATTTTTATGAAAAGTATAAAAATTTTTATGAAACAAACTCTAATAGTTCCACCAAGCCCAGTTAGTAGGCATGGCTACAGAAGCCTGTCCCATAAATGTAGGCCCACATAGTATTAGTTGCCTGTAATTGATTCTGGTAAAGTCCCCAAACTCCCTTACCATAATGTTAATGTGCCAGCAGCTCTTTGTGCTTATTGTTTTATAACATTTATAAATAAGGTGGTTGTCCCAGCTATGTTCAGAATAGTAGTCGCACTGCATGAAGTTTCCTAGACTGTGAATCTTCAGGAGGCAAAGTAGTTTAAAAATCTCTCTAGTCTGCCATTGATATGCAGGTGTGTCAGTGAAACTTCCTTCAGATGACTAAGTTCTCTCTAGCTCTTCACACTAAAGCACGAATGCACATATTCCTTGCTAAATGTTCTTTTCACACTCTCAATTATTGAGGAGAGGCCTCTTTGCAAATTTGGTATCATCCAATTGCCTAAAAATCTTTTAACAGTGTAGCCTGGCCTGTATCCTGAGAATCACTGGGCATAGTGGTTTTAAAATGAGGTGGGATTTCATATGATTATGTAGCCACATTTTTTTAAAGTAAATTTAGAATGTAATAATGAGAAGGTGCTTGTTTACCTAAAAGTTGACAAGTAAACCTCTAGAAGCTTTCAAATTTGTTGGTAAACCTCTGTCTTGAATTGTAGTTCCAAAGGCTTAAAATTGGTCAAATCGAAATTTCAATGAAGGGCATGTTTCCAGTGCTTGTCTCTCTCTTTCTGCTTTCTTATGTCTCTCTGAGTCCTCTACAAGCCCAGATTTATCTCTCAGAGGAGTAGAGCTGGCCTGCACAAAACTCCATGCTGTGAGCCTCTCCCTTCTCACTCGAAATGAATCGTTCTACGATGTTCTTTGCTCCATCTGAACCTTAATTTTTGTTAGTTGACAATGGTTGGCCAATTATTCAGATGAAACCATATTTCCCAAATTATGACCCCCATAGCACTAATTCTACAGGATATTCTGCAGAAAAAAGAAGGAAAAAAAAGGCTTTTCTTGTTTCATTAGTATAGGAAATGCCTTATTCTGCATTCTTTCTCAGAGATTAAAAACTGACATTTTCATATTAAAATTTCTGAGCAGTATGAAAGCCGTCTTAAGTTTGCTTAACTTAATATTTCCCAGAATTTCATCTTGCCACCTCCCATCTCCACCACCTTTTTTTTTTTTAATATGACATCTTTAGAGACACCTGAGATAAAATAATCCTTGCTAAGGCCGTGGCTAGCTGTGCGGAGGAAGACGGAATATGCAAGGTGGCAGTTGTACATAATGGGTAATTCATAACCGTCATTATCTTTAGGCCCAAATTGGCAATTATCAGATAAGCTCTTGAGTGTGAGTGTTTGTATCCACGCATATATATTTATCTAAGACAGGTGCCTCACATTCTCTGCACACTAGGTTTTATCATTTTAATTGCTCGGTCAACATTGGAGCATCCTCTCAGTAGCTGCTAAATTGCAAGTGTTTGTCTTTATTTTTCGCCTTTCATGTTATGCCTCTTATTTTATTTTTGTTATCTTAATTTTCTAAAGCCTTCTTTGTGGTTTTATGGCTGGCTGCCAGCATTCTGGGAAGTGTGTGTTTTTAGATCTCTTTTTAAAGATCCACACACCAAAAATGCTCGCAGTAAGAAAGCCATCTCCATAGTTGGCATTGTTTTACTTTTCAAGAACAAGTTTGAGTTGAAAGAAGCAGCACTATTTGTTTCTCATAGGCCTGTCCTTTGGCTCACTCTCTGGGAAAATCCTCATTCCTTCAGATCAAAAGACACAACTGCCTCCCAGTGAATTAGAATACAAACCACATTTGCCCACAGTATCACACAGTGATTTCAGAAATCTGGGCTTGTACACATCTGGGGAATGATGGCAGGATGCCCCTAGTTAGAATGGCTTTCAGAATCGACGTGGGTGATTTTGATTCCCTATGCCTCATTTTTCATCTTTGCCTGACTTGATTTTTTGTTCTGTTTTGTTCTTCACTCTTGCAAAAATCTCTTTCCCTTGCCCAGCCCTTTCGGATTCACACACATACACATACAAAGCCAAGTCACAAAGGCCAGCAGGGAAAAAGTGAAAGGTCACCCTCACAATGGGTTTTCCAGGATTATTTAGATGTAATGAATAAAATTGCAAATTCTATCGAGGCTTTTAGAACTAATGAAAATTATCAATGTGTTACACAGCTGCATTTCAGTTTTGTTTGTCTGAGCCTGGAACAGAATAGATTTTATAAATAGAACTTAAATGTGACCACAGAGCATGCATACTAATCAGTTCATTTTAAGATATTGTTTTGCAATACTTTTAAGATGCACACATGCTGGGAAAAATTACTTGTCAGAGGAACAATGTGGAGCAATTTCTTACTAAAGTTGCTAATGGAACTACTTTTTTCTTTCTTTTTTTCTTTTCTTCTTCTTCTGTTTTTTTTTTTTTTTTTGCATGAAGTATCTATCATTATCTATGTTTTCTTTTAGGTAAGTGTTAAACTGGAAAGGTTTGGAAAGAAGAAAAGCTTTGCTCCAGGAATTTCTATAAGAAATGTGAATTATTTGTGGGAAAGTGTCCCTAATTTAGGAATGTTAAAATAATGGTAATCAAAATATCTTAGCACATGCTGAGTTGTATCATCTATTACACACTTGCTCTGCTCACATAAATGTGGAGGGGCTTTTTTTCCCTGGCTCTAAAGAGATCGGAAGCATGTGGGATGGAGTGCTAAGTGGTCCCCCACTGAAAGTATTCTCTATCAGCCACTGATTTCCTCTAAGTAGGCAATCCTATCTGAATAGTTCTAATATCTGGATAAGTTCATTCCTCTTTGACAGCACGCCCCCCTGCGGGAATGCATTTGTTTCACGTGTTTGAAGGTAGAAATCCCAGGGGTGGGTTTTGATGTGGGATGAAGCACTAAGCCCAGAGCTTCCCTTAAAGGTGAAATGCAGACACTCTTTTAGAAGAGGAAAGGTGACTAAAATGAAAGCTTCACTTCCCCAATCATTAGCAGAAATGAATGTGAAATTGCTAACGCTCGAATATATTTTAAAAGCCAGCTGTGGCCTCTGTAAAGGTGTATGTCCTCCATTTATCACTGGGCTTCATGAAGGGGTTCTGAAGATCTGGGCACTGAGCGAGGCAATAAACCACAGAGAGTTTTGAGGAATCTCATCTTGGGGGCAGGAGGGGAACAGAAATGAAATGGAAAATTAAAATCCATGGAAAACTGAGTCACTGAAACGTCAGCCGTTCTCTTCCACCAAAACTCCCATTAAGCTGTCAACAAGAGAAAAAAATAGAAGAACAATTTCTCTCCAAATCAAGCCAACAAATATCTATTGTTTGCCCACTATGCACAAAGTACTATGTTTTTACCAAGTTCTTCTGGACAAGTTATTTGCACTGTCCCAGGGTCAGCAACTGTGGCTCAGGAGGCAAATCCAGCCAAGGGCCTCTTTTTGCACAGCTTAGGAGCAAAGAATGGTTTTTACCTTTATAAGCATTGAAAGGAGGAGGAGGAGGAAGTAGCAGCGGTGGCCACAGTGACAGCGAAGATGACAATGAAGAAGGAGAAGAATGATGATGAGGAAGAGGAAAACGATGAGGAGGAAGAGGGGAAAAAGGAGAAACAGAGACAGTATGTGGCCCCCAAAGCCTAAAATATTTACCATCTGGCCCTTGACAAAAAATATGTTGCCCCTGTGCTGTACGATATTCATTAATCAAGAAAATAGCTTAGGAAATTGCACAGTCCCTGAATAATTAAATGCTACCTGAAGAACATAGAAAGTAGAAAATTTTAGTGCAATAAAAAGCACCAAAGAAGCCAATGTTTTCTTTCCTGGACTTGTAGAATCTTGGGATTAAAAGGAACGTTGGGGATCAAACCTCGGAAATCCAAGGTTTCCAAAATGCAGCTCCCATATGAGAGTGTGCAAAATGAGAGTATTCTCCCAGGGGTACCTGGGAGAACAGGTTTTTATTTTAATATAACTAGCATACCAGGCACGTGATTTTCCAGATTTTATTGCTTGGGATAAAGCTCAAGTATTAAGTAAACAATAGTACAAATTGTAGTAGATATATTAGAAAGTATTACGGTGGTTTGTAAATGAATATAGTCTACAAAGCGCAGAATCTAGTCCAATCTCTTTCCTTTTGATTTTTCAATTGTGAGAGGTAGGTTAATATTATACCTGTATCTTAAAACAAAATCAAAAGGAAACACAGTTCAATATCCCCTGATTATAAAGCAATACATGCTCTTTATTTTAAAAATTAAATATTATTAAAAATACATAGTATAGAAAATGAAAGTTTCCAATAATCTCCCTGCCAGAATTACCCACTGTTAATAATTTGGTACCTATCTCCCCAGATCAAATTTTCTAGGCACATAATAACATACTTAATATCTACCATATCTAGAGCATGATATTTTGGTTTCTGCTATTTCTGACCTATAAATTATTACTATTGGCCCTTGAATTGTATAGATTTTTAAAAGAAACTAAAAGGGACATTATCTAGAATACTAGTTACAATCCCAGTGAGTGTATACTGGGAAGCAGAGTACAAATTGGGAAGGCTTTTGTCTATTAAATCCAGATAGAAAAAAGGTTGGGAAGCTAAATGAGTGATAGTGAATAGCTCATGCAGGTCTTCATTCTGCCTAGGCTGCAGGTTAACCTGCAAGGTTAATGTAATTGCTGACAGCTTGTAAGCCCTGGGTGATGATGAAACGTACCACCTTTTCCAGAAGTTCCTGATTCTCTTTCAGCTTTCCTCACTTTGTATTTAGACTAGTGGATCTCAAACTTTTTAGATCACAGTCCATTTTCTGAAAGGGCAGGTTATAAAGAACCAACTTCCCCACCCCCACCCCCACCAAGGATACTTTTCAATGAACAATAAACTTGTTGATGAAAAATTGGTTCAAAAGGACCAAAGAAACACTGACAGTACAGTTTTTCAGGTGGCATACATGAATTGGGCTCCATTTACTTGTTAAAAAAAGTGAGACCTTACTCACAAATGTGACATCCTGTGAGTATAAACTTTTACAGCAATACGACCTCCCAAAATTTTTAAATATGCACTCACTTTTATAGTACATGGCAAGCTATTGAAGTGCCACAAAAATCTCACAAATGCATGAGTGGCACATCACCATTGTAACACAGCTGCTTTAGCAATAGAAGTATGAGTGATTCATCTTTGAACATATATTTGCTTTAAGTGTGGTTATTAAACAATTACAGCAAGAAAGATTGCTAATGGAAGTATGTGACCTATAGAGTTTAGGTTTAACTAATCAACTTACCACAAACTAGATCAATAAAGATTAATCTAACAGAATTTATAATTAAAAAGAAAGAACAACAGCAACTGAAAACCACAATCAAATAAGTCAGCTCTAATAATGGATTGCAAATAAGATGTCCTGCCTGAAAATTCCAACTATAAGCATATCAACATGTGCCGTGTGTCCTTTGCAACATAATCAGGAGTGGTGTGGCAGCCCAACTTAATACTAGAGTCTTCCATAGCTAGAATCTACTAAACTGCTAATTTTGGCTAACAAATACCAAATTTTGGTAACCCTTCATTTATCATGCAAATTAAAGTTGACTTCTCTTTCTCCTTTGAACCCCTCCCTCTACACCTGGGATTGGTGAGAAATGCAGTGTCATCTTCAGCGGGTGGGGACTCTTCCTTAAGAACCCTGAGACTTGGGAGGTACTTCTGTTCTTTAGTCTGCAGCAGTAACCACTGAGATTCTTACATTCCTACCTTCCATAGGGTCTATTAGAAAGTGGGAAGTTCAGCCATTACCCTGTGCCAAGTCTTTTGCTGGGGATCCCAAAGTTGCAGGTTTCTCAGTGTTTAGGCATCTATTTCACCTGGACAAAGGTCTGGGAACCCTGGAAATAACTCACAAGTTCCCTGGTTTCTGGCTGCTTTCCATAAACCAGGAGTTCCCTCTCTTTAAAATAGTCTAAATCTTTCTTTCCCTTCTAAAGCTTAGGCTTCAAAAACAAAAGGAAATAAAAGACGAAAAAAGCTCTTGTTTTTCTCCTCTAGGAATAGGAGAGAATAGACGTTTAGCACCCCAAATTGAGGCTGCCTTAGGCAGGATGGGCGTAGGGAGATTTTATTCTCTTCTAGTGAACCTATAACAAAGAAAAAAGATGGACACTGTTAATTTCTCTATCTGGATTTTGATGCTATCTTAGTATTTGCCTTCTGTTCTATACAAAAATGAATGTCAATAAGAGTCAGTGTACACTCTCCATCACTTGATCACTTGATCCAGAGCGGGTAAACTGTTAGTCGACTATATATATATAATGTATAGATAATACATTGAGGATTTCTGATCTCAATTATTTCAGAAGCTGCCCACTAGGTCTCCCTCCCGATCACTGACCCCCTTCATCTGTCAAAATCAAATCATCATCCTTTGGATTAGAACCATCCAATACAGCATTCCCCTCTGCCAACATGATAAAGGATAAACTCCTTAGAAGGATACACGAGGCCCAACTTTATTTTCATATGAGAATATTTACCCAAATAGATTTTCCAGATAACACATTTTTTATAATGACTTGAGATTTTACAAATGCTTTCAGCTCCCTTGGCCAGCCTGAATTGCTCTTTCCCTATCCTCCACTCACCAATCTCTAGCTTTGCACAACTGGCTAATTCCTACTTATCCTGAAGATTTAGCTCATGCACTTCCCCCATTTGGAGCATTGTTCTGATCCCACCTCTGCTGAGTCGTCTTGCTCTGTGTTCCTTTAATATGCTGGGCATATCTTGCTTAAAGTACTTATCAGAGTATATTTGAATTTTAGGTTTACTTATCTGCCTTTTTCACAAGACCCTGAGCTCTTAAGTATAGTCACTATATCTTGTTCATTGTATTGCTCAAATTTAGCACAGCCCTGGCCCCTAGCAGATTAGCAATAATTGCTGGGTTTAATAAATGATTCCCTTTAGCACAGCAATTTACAGAAACAGTAGTACTGGAAGTAATAGAGGCATCAGTTGAAATCGTACTAATATTTATTAAGCTGTTACATATACTATCTCAGTTAAACCTTACAATAACCTTTAAAAAGCTGAAGCTACTTAGAGGTGAAATGGATTAGTCCGAGTTCACAAAGTAGTAAAAAGCAGAGCTGGGATTTTATCCTTGGTTAAGCTGACTCAAAAGCTATGTTCCCAAATTCTATGCTGTTCTAGGCAAATTCTACAGGCTATTCCTTCTGTGCAAATCTTTGCAACCAACCATTAATTACTTCTATGGTTTGAACATGTCCTCTCCAAAATTCAGGTGTTGCCAATGTGATAGTATTAAGAGGTGGGGCATTTAAGAGGTGATTAAGCAATGATGGATCCTCCCTCCTGAATGGGATTAAGGCCTTTAAAAAAGAGACTTTACACGGTATTCAGCTCGCTTGCCCTTCTGCCTTCTGTCATGTGAGGACACAGCATTCTTCCCCGCCATAGGATGCAGTCCTCACCAGACAATTGCACCTGCAGGTGCCTTGATGTTGAACCTCCCAGCCTCCAGAACCGTGAGAAATAGATTTCTGTTTTTTATAAATTACCCAGTCTGTGGTATTCTGTTGTAGCAGCACAAAACAGATTAAGACAATTGCTGAGCTTCAACATGCTGCAAACAAATCTATAGTAACCAGTGGTATAGCCAAACAGGTGACATGAAGAGAAGGAACACCTAACTTCTCCACAAGAACCCCTGCTGTGGGCAGTTCTTTGGCTCAGGTCCTGTATATTCAGGTCTATCCCTCAGCTTTGCAAGCTCTCAAATACTTGATCACTTCACTTAAAACAGATTCAAACCATTGTGTATTTATTTCACAGTTGGCAACTGTTTAGGTGAAGAAACTGCTTACGGGGTAAGCTGGGTCTTCTATGAGAGATTGCCATTGGTCAGTCTTCTTGGTGGCCAAATACTCATTGAAAATGGAAGCTTTTCCAGGAGTTTTTATTCCTACTTCAAAACCAGATTAAAACTTAAGGTAAAGTCATGACTAGGGAAACACAGTCATTATTTTAGCCCAATGGAATCTTCCCCCATCCCCTGGCTGTTAAAAGCAGTGACCTGACCCTTTGGCTTTCATATTTATACAGGAAGTTCATAAACAGAATAGAAATCTTATTTGGCTCCTTGTTCTCTCAGAATCTTTTCTTGGGGACTATATTATGGTCATGAGTATTATGTTAAAATAGTTTTTCCCAAATTCTGTTCTACGCACTATTAATAAGTTTTCTGTGAAGGAGGTGTTCTATAGTAGCATCCAACTTGGAAACGGAGAGTTTAAAAAGTTAAGCAGGTTTCTTTTTTTACTGAAAAGGATCTCAGAGACCTCTCATATGCTATGCGTTGTGACTTTCTACAAAGATGATGTAATTTGGGAAAACTCTAATCTGACTGTGTACCTTACTTTTGGTTTCACTGGTGTTCACTAGAAAAGCATAGGCATCACGGGATTAAATTTTTTGGTTAACAAAGTACTCCCACTTTTTCTCTGAATCCCTGTAGTGTATATTGATATATCATATAACGATGATTTTGAATTTTTTAAAATTTGGTTCATGATCCATTAACTCCATTAGAGGCTCCTTGATGATCATATTCTTTTATTTTCCCCTCTAATGGAGATTTTAATACCCACATTTTACACAACTGAAAACCCACCATATATGGCATATCAACACACACACCACAGGGCTGAGAAAAAGGAAGGATCTCTTTGAATGAGGACAGTCAGAAGAATTCATCATAGAATAATTAGGATGTGAGCTTGGACTAAAAGTTATGCAGTCTAGGATAAGTGGTAAGGACAGGGCACCCTCGGAAGGGGCCACAGCTTGAGCAAAGATGCTGAAGCAGGTAAGAAAAAAATGTGTAGATAAAGAGAAACCCCTAGTCTGACATGACTAAAATGCTGATTTGGGATTCAAATACAAAGACAGTTGAAAAAGGTAGATTGGAGTGAAACTGGACAGGCATTACTGTCAGAATATTTGTATATATCTAAGCGCTAGGCATGTTATTGAGAATTATTCAGATATTTCATTAAGTTTTGTGTGCTCACATATAACTGATTCCTAGTTTTTATAGCTGCTCTTGAAAGAGAAAACAAATAGACTCCCCCAAAGTGGTCTGAAATAAAGCTGAATTTTTGTTTGCCCAGGTATTACTCAAATGTGAGTCTCTTGAGGAAGAATCAAAAAACTAGATACAGGGCAAAAAAAAAAAAAAAAAAAAAAGGAAGCACAGCAAAGAAGACAACATTCTGAGGGCAGATTGGTTCTTAAAGCAGACCACAAATTGATTTTTGCTATTGGTCGCCTTCAGGTTTTACAACACAGATGTGGAAAAACCTGGTTTCAACCACACTGAACAACCATGCAGAAACTTTGTTCCAAATGGACTGATACAATTGCAACAGGCCTAGGGCCACTCCGCAGGCATTCTCCTCTGTGCTCCCTCATTGCTTGATAAGATTTTCCTTTAACACTGAATAGTACAGTAGTTAAGACAAACGATCCTGGCGTTTCATGGCTTAAATTTGGATCCTGGTCCCTCTAATACTAGTTTCAGCTTCTTGGGCAAGTTACTTGATTTCTTTAAGCCACAGATCCTTTATATGGAAAATGGGCATATTCTGGTGTTTATCCTATAGAGTTGTTGGGAAGATTAATGAAGCTCTTAGTAGAGCTCCTTGCACAGAGTAACGCTCAGTAAATGGTAGCTGTTATTTTGTTTTTACCCCTAAATACATGAAGAATGCAAGAATCTTCTTCCTACTCTTAAAATCCACAAAGGGAGAATCTTATAGAAATATGGAAAATCAAGTGAATGGAATTGTTTTATCCCTGGCAAATTCATGCATTTTTTACATATTTTGCTATGACCAGAAACCTTAAAATACAATCACAGCATCAGTGTTTCGAGTCTGGTAAAAAGTTATTTCCTTTTAATATCATGTTACATCAATCCCAGTAGCCTGCACATATTTAACATGTTCAAACAAAATGCAATTCATAAGTATATTAATATATGTTAGGGTAATTTTTAGGATCTGAGCACAAAAGTGACAGTTGGTACAGATTTTTACTTATTATCAATATATCTGTTTCCCTATTTCTGCTATATGACCATATTAGTTATTAATCTTAATATTTCTAATTTTTTTTATTCTTGGCTACTTTTCTGACATATTAGTTCTTAGCAAGAAAAAAATGACTCAGTAATAGTAGACATGAATTCCACTATCTCTTCACAGCTCACTAGGTTCAGTAATAGATAATGGCATAATTACTTTTTGAGTTTTAAAAATCCAATTGGAATGCCTGCAGGTATATGTACATTTATTTGGTTTGGAACTTATTTTTTTAGCATAATTCATTTACTGTATTTGGTATGACGGGTCCAAATGAAACCAAGCATCCAGAGGAAATTATTTTTTAATACAGCCTCATAACCCAGGTATTAAGAATATTTCTTTTCTTTCTCACCCAAAGGCAGTAAGGCAGTTTTTCTCCTTAAACCCATTACCACCATCCATCAAGAATATTTATTCTTTTACTTCTAAGATTTACTTAGTTTCTATGGTGGTGTTCTGTATATGGAGGGAAAGCAGAAAAATGCTATTTTCATTCATTCATTTAATGAAAATGTATTGAGTTCCTACTTTGTATCAGGCACTGCTCTAGGCACTGGGGATATAGCTGTGAATCTAAAACAGACAAAAAATTCCCGCATTCTCATGAACCTTTCATTTTAGTGGCATTACATTACCATATGTCCACCACATGATGGCCAAAGAAGAAGTTCACAGGGTTTCTCTTATACCTGAGTTTTTAAAGCTGACACTATGTACATCACATCTTTGGCCAGATCTTTTCTGACCACCCAGTCTAAAATGTGCAAATTTATTTCTTGTGTGTGTTAAATCAGGAAATGTGAAGGGTTGAAGGATCCAGGAGACTTCTGGGTCAGAGACAAAGGCAGTTCATTATTCACAAAAAAAGTATCAGTCAGAGTAACATCATAGCTCCAGTTCCCTGAGCCCCAATCCCTTGGGGCAATGCAGTGAGAACCAGGGGATACTTGCACCTCCTGTGGAGAGCATTAGAAGAGATTACCCCGAATTTCGGAGCCTCTAATCTTATATACACCACTTGCTTGCAAATCTTCCCATCCTCCCCTCCAGAGAGAGACATTATTTTTATTACCCTGGACTGTAAGCAAATATTTTCAGTGAGAGATGTTTCATGTCTCTAAATCTTTCAGGGAAGAGTTGCTGTCTTTTGACTTTGCTTATCCAAGAATATCTCTTTCTTTCCAGGGCTGACTGCTTGTATAAACATTCTTAAAATTATATAATTATAAATGTGTAGAAATGTCATAGATTCATGGGGAATTCTCTCCCAGTAATGTAATACTCCAATTAGAAGATAAGCCCCATGAGAGCAGAGATGATGTTCTATTCCTTATACCTAATAGCATTGGGCATATGACAGATTTTCATAAGTATTTGTTGAATGAATGAATGCATGAGATTGATTTGGAAGATGATGGTGATGAAGATGGTTATGATTTTTGCCCTGTGTTCTAAGAAGGTAATCAGTCCATTTGAGGCTTAATGCAAAAACACTCCAGAGAAACCATAGACAGAATTAAGCAGGACTACTAGCCACATTTGCTCAAAATATTTCTGAGTAGGAGAAAGTATATCATCTGTACATCTAGGAAATAGTGCTTCCCAAATTTGTGGGATTTTTAAAATTATTGTTTTGTGGTTTTATTTTATCTAATGGGCACTACAGCTGTAAAATGCTCAAGATGAATGTACTAATATAATCAGAATAATTAGAAACATTAAATATTGAATATTCCTTTATTGGGGATGTACAATGTACACTGACATCTTCAAAACTCTAAGAATTTTTTAGGAAAATAATGAATAAAATTAACAATAACAACAAAAAACTACAAACAAGTGACCAGTTTGTTTAACCTACCTTTTCCAAATGTACCTCTTTTAATCTGCTTAAAATTCACTAACAACTCACAGGCTATGTATGCAATACAATGTACTTTGAGAAATACAGCTACCCTTTAGGTTTACTGATACCAACAAGTATTTTACTGATCTGATTTCTAGTTTTACCTATAAATCTTGGTTCTAGAAACTTGAAATTCTCAGGAGCTCTTCATTCAGGAAATATTTTCACTGCACTCTTGGATTTTATTGTGTGTAAGCAATGCATAAAGGCAAAAAAGAGGATGAGAGTGGCTTTCATCAAAAACCATGGCTGGTTACATATCCAGGTACATAGTCTTGGGAGAATATTAGAGAACTTTGTGACACTTTAAGATTCCAAGTCCCAGGAACAATGGTGACTTTGTCATGACTCTTCCTTGGCTTCTTTCCCTTTTCTTCTCATGCTGGCAAGATTCCTATGCAATCAGGCAGCATTTGAATCTGACAATGGCTGTTTGCATAGAGAGGAAAGTTTCTTCTTATGTCTCTCTTTTTAAGATGAAGGAAGACCTTTCCTAGAAGTCTTGAGAAGACACCCCATCAGGCCTCATCAGCCAGCAGAGATGGTCTTTGTTTTTAAGACAAAGGAGGTAGGTAGGGCTCCTTGTCTCTTTAAACAGAAATTACATTTATAAATGGTCACCTGCTTTTGCTCATGAAATTGCCCAATGGTTTCAGCCAAAGAGTACAAGTTGATGGCAGCCCGTTAGCAGGGTGAACACCTGGACCAATGCCAACCCTTCCAGCTAGCATGCCAGTGTGAAATGAGAGCAACTCATGTTGACAGCTTTGACAGAAGGCACCACATACAAATTACAGTTAGTTCAAAAATTAACTGCCAGATTACTAATTTGAAAAAAATGAGTACAGCATAGTTTCCTTCCTCTGGATCTCTGGCTGAGCTTTCTGGTCTGTTGATGCTAGTCTCTCAGCTTCCTTTAGCTCCCTAGCACAACACTGGAGCCTCTGAAAGCTTTTGCCAGGAGAGATTTAGAAGGCAGAGGTGGCCAGGCAGGCTTTTGCTCTTTTGAAGTTTCTAGTGGGCCTTGTATATTGAACAACTTATCTTTCTGAACAACTTGTGGAATTCAGGCCAGTCAATTCCTGGACCTCAGATTGCTTCCCTATTTAAAGAAAAAAAGAAAAAAAAGAAAAAAATATATATACATATAAAACAAAAAGTTTTGAATAGGTTAGGACTGATAATCTCTCAGGAACTTTTATAAATTTTTTTTCTCATGTTAAAAATAATGTGTGGTTATTTAATAAATTAAAATATAAAAACTATATATTTGAATGTAAAAGTTCCCCAGTATTCTACCTTACTCAAAGATAACTCATCAATATTTTATTGTATATTCTTTGAGATTTTACTTCCTGTTCATATAGTACCATTTTTATATATTATGGTTTGCACATACTGTTCTGAGACTTGCTTTTTTTACTTAGTAATAGGACGTACTTTCATGTTGATAAACTAGGTAATTCTTTTTAGTGGCTGTATACTATTCCATTGTATGGATATGTTAAAATTTATTCATCCAATCTTTTATGAATATATATTTGTGTGGTTTTCAATTATCCACCATTGCAAATAAAGCTGTAGTAAGCACCCTTACAGGCGTATCTTTAGACTCTCATCTGTGTATTTCTGCAGGATAAATTCTTTGAAAAGGAATTCCTGAGCCACAAGCCCAAGATCACTTTCAACGACTATTGAAGGTACAGGGTCACCTAGGCAACAACCTCAAACCAGATCTTGTGTTGAAGTGAGAATTTCCTCTCTAGGTGATGGCCTGAAAATTAGCAAATTTCAGCACTGCACTTCTGATGGGCCTTTTCACTTCTTATCCAACATGCAGGCCTAAAATGAATCCTTTTTGGCTTATTTTTATGGGTGATAATGTGTTCCTCCCACCCGCCACTCCTTTTTATTTCACTACAGCTATAACAAGCACTTATGAGAACAGCAATCTAGGTTACCTGAAAACCTCTTCCTTGTTCACTTGTCTCAAAAAACTAAGACGAGAGAGAGAATTGGAAGGCAGTAGCTCAGTCATAGTTATACAAAACTGCTCTTGGGCATTTCATTAACTTTTCCCCCTTGGTTTATCTATTTAAAAATAGGGATACAATTCATTTGTTAGGCTTTAGTGGACAACCCATAGGCCTCGTTAGGATGGACATACTCTGTCACTTTCCCTTCACACAAATGTAAAGCAGTTTACTTTAGAAAAATGCTAAGTGAATGAGCTGCTTAATAAACAAGTATCTTAATACTCTGTGATTAGCACTCAGTAATGACTAATGTTTAGACCTCCTTGTTTCTGTCAAAAATCCATTTTATCAGACACAGAAATGGCCTAAATTATTTGATATGCATTAGCTATGAAAAAGACCTCTTGCAGCACTAGATATTCAAGTCTGTGACCCTTCCCAGCTGGAGCAGCAATTAGGCAAGCTATCTGTTCCATTCAGACCCAAAAAGGAAAGGATTCAATGCCAGCAACACAAAGCACAGCAGTTTCAAACTCAAGATACTCTCATTTCAATATTGACTCACATGACCTTCCCTACCACCCCTTACCCTCAAATTGCTCTTATTACCCTACAACCATCTAGTGTTTCTCAAAGATGTCACAGAACCACCTGCAGAACAATTGCCTGCTTGTTAAATTGTAGACTCCTGGGCCCCTTCCTGACTTAAATAAAGTAGGCTCAGGAATATACAATTTTTAATAAATATCCCCAGGTAATTTTGAAGCATTCTAAAATTGAGGACCCCTACTGACCTAGACCATGCATCTGAAATATTAACATGCATGGGTGGCACCTAGGTAGCTTGTTAAGATGTAACTCTGATTCAGAAGATCTTGGGTGGGGCCCGAGACTCTGCATTTCTAACAATTCCAGGTGATGGTGATGCTGCTGGTCCATTAGCCACACTTGAGCAGTGAGGCCCTGCTATGGGACACCTGGAGGGCAAAGCTCTGTCATTCACCTTTATAACCCCAGCGTCATGCAGGGCTTGAGCCCAGTGCATGTTTCTTTGACTGAACAAATGCCAAATCAGGGATGGCAACAATGCCAGAAACGTTATCTAGTCTGTAGCTAACATTGAAATAACTTCATCACAGGCAGTGTGATATGTATGCTTGTGTTCCTTTCAATATATGACCTAGGGGTGGCAAGTTGCCCTAATCAGGTGTACACATTACACACAAAAGGCCACAGTCCAGAGGCAACTATTATAGGACAGGGGTCCCCAACCTATGGTGAGTTGTATAATTTTTTCATTATATATTACAATGTAATAATAGAAATAAAGCGCACAATAAATTTAAGGTGCTTGAATCATCCCGAAACCATCTCCCCTCACCCCCCCAGCCCCCGACCCCCACACCCCCAGTCCATGGAAAAATTGTCTTCCATGAAAACAGTCCCCCTGGTGCCAAAAAGGTTGGGGACCACTGTTGGGGGCTTCAGCTATCTTTGCCTATGAACAACATTGGAGTCTTGCTAAATAACAAAAAAGATGAAAAGAATGTCATTGGGAAATCTGTGATGTTTAAGACATGTGCATTGATAAAATATCGTAGAGGCACTTCCTGATCTTGCAGGAATTTGAGAATTTAGAGAAAACCGTAGACTGTATTTCAAGGTTATTGGGCTACTGATCATTTAGGTCTTGTAACTCTCTGGTTAGCCAAATCCTGCAGAAAGCACCTGCCTTAATTATATGGTTTATGCAAGTTCTTCTTGGAGCACTTAAAAGGAAGGAGGCCTGGCACAGGGATGTATGGGTGTCCTGTGCCTACATGCTAATAAATGCCTGTATGTGGGGCTGAATTCACCCTGACACTTGTTTTTACTGTAATCTGTCATTGACCATATGAGCAGAAGGTCTATAGCTCACATCTAACTCTAACAAGGGTGAATAACCAAGTTGGCTCATGTTGGCAGGCAACAGGAAGTAGCTGGCTTCACTGCTGTCTTTATATTTGATCTGTCCACCTACATTTAAAATAATTAAAGTGACTCACAATGAGTTATGTCACCAACATTGGCAATGTTAATTGAAAATTACATCCATGTAATGCTCTTTCTCTTTTTAGCAAATCCTTGACAACAGAAAGGTAAATGATTTGCAAAAGACTTAAAGTTTACGTTTAGAATATCCCTTCTCAGCACGTTTCAAATTTAGGCAGGCAGAAGCAAAAAGAGCTGGTACTGGCCCAATTAGACTAGGTATGTATCCTCTTAGGGCAGGGGATTTATTGTAGGACTAGCAACCATGTTCCTCATACTGACTCGGAGAGAAGAAAGGCAAAGATAAGAGATAGTGGGTTAAAGTAGAGGAGACTCCATCAAGTTGATAAACAGCAAATGTCTTTTTTAATGAAAACTTTGTCTGGGAAAGCATATATTGGAACTCTCTCAGTCTTCACTAGCAGTCTATTCAAAACAAAAGCATTGTAATAGTAATAATAATAATTAAGTACTGAAATATAAGATGAAGTGCTAACACATTTTATTAAATATTAGATATTAGATATCCACTTTTCTGTTTAAACCCTAACTGATAAATGAGGTGATATTTGGGACAGTGTATAAAATGGTAAGAAAATGTGAAATAATTTTCAATAATGTTTCAGGGGACAAAGACTTCATGTATCAGTAAAATATTAGGAGGTTTTGCCTGGTGAGATGGTTCAAGGTATTTTGAATGACTGTTCAGAGTACAGAAGTTTAAATTAAGCAGAACTTGAGAGAGAGGTCCTGCAGAGGGTTTTTCCTTCCCTCTGGGGGTTCAGACGATTTGCAGGCACACACATGAAGGCAGAGCAGTGAGGAGGATAGTCTGGAATTTTAAGGTTCACAGAACAAGTCATATGAATGCTTTTCCAGAATTTACTCAATTACATATAGTTTAGACGAAGATGAGGGAGGAGAATGTGTTTTGATCATCAAAGTACAAGTCAAACTTTGGTGCTACTCAAATGTTGCATTAAATGTTCTATGAAAAAGGGTCTGGGCTTGAAAGGCCAGGAAGGAGACTCACTGCTGGTTACTTTTGCTTCTCCTGAAAGGACTTTTCATGCCTCAATTAAATCCTAGCCTTGTGCAATTTAGGTCATTCTTGCTGAGCTAACCATCCCAGAGAGGTCAGCAGCAGTGCCATAGACAAACGAGTGTAGAATGGCTTTAAGGACCCAGGCACAAGCCCTGTCACAGGGGTTGGCAAGCTTTTTCTGTAAATGGCCACATAGTACATATTTTAGTCTCTGTGGGCCATGTGGTCTCTGTCACAACTACTCATCTGTACCATTGTAGCACAAAAGCAACCACAGACAATATGTAAGCACATGAGTATGGCTGTGTGACAATTAAACTTTATTTATGAAAGCAAGGTGGAAGGCTGTAGTTCCCTGCTCTATGGCAATGGAGGATGTGTCTTTGCCTTGGTGTGTTTCCTGTGGGTCAAAGAGACATCTTTCAAAATAGACCTGTCTCTGTTGATTCTTTATTAAAAGTTTAAGCAACATTTCTTTAGTAGCATGTATGTGGACTATCATATATTAGGTATTGGGGGCGAGGGAACAGTTTGAGATGAGAAGGAAGGAAAGATGGATAACATCAAGCTTTTTCCCCCAAAGTGGCTTTATTTGCCCTATAGAGCACAGGCAGGTGGGTAAATAAGACATGTCAAAAAGGGAAAGTAAGTTTAGTGTAGAAGCAGCCAGATACAGGTTACAAACTGTGTGTATCTTTTTTGGTATGTTCCATTGCCCCAGTTGTTTATGGATGATACAGAATTCTCCCAAAGCCCAGGGGGCATGGTGTTGACTGGAGAGATCATGTATATATCTATGAAATTCAAGCCATTGGGGTTAGACATTATCTTTCTTATCCTCTTCCTTGTAAAGGCAGTATTGCTAATGCACTGATCCAAATATGAGAGAGCTTTTGCCTCTCTGGTACATCACTGCTTCTCACACTTTAATGTTCCTAAAAATCATCACCAGGGGATTGTGTTAAATAAAATACAGATTCTGGTTCAGTGGGACTGGGGAGGGGCCTAAGATTCTGCCATAGAATCTTAGTCACTGCTGCTGGTCGTCAGGACATACTTTGAGCAGCAAGGACTTGTTAGGTAAGGGTGAGGGTATGCAAGTGGCAGGGCAAGCAGTTAGACATGCAGGTGGCAGGGCAGGCGATAGGAGGATGTGGTCAAGCAAGGGCCAAGGGTTGGGACCCAATAAAAATAGTGAAAAGAAACCACAACAGCAAAAACTTGAGGTTGGGGACTTTTCCTGACCAGGAACATGCACAGAAGCTAGGAGCTTATGACCAAAGTTAACCCTTCCCTCATTAACATAGTGAAACTCACACCCTCTAGCACCATGATGGTTCTGGAGCCAGCCATACAAGGACAGAAAATGGGAGGGTACATGATTCCAGGAATCTCAACCCACTTCCACAAAAAGACATGAATATTCCACTCCTACCTTAACATATTATTAGGGATTAGCATAAAGGACAGACTCTAACCCTGGGATGACACTGTTTCTCATTACAGCAGTCCACTCTCTACTGACTTTGAGAATATACTATACTTTCTATACTCTGTCTTTAAAGTCAGGGTCATCTCCACTCACATGGACAGAACTGTTCCTCTCTCTGGAACTTACTTTCGCTTTGCAATAAAAGCTGCTTGTGTGGAAGTGCTTCATGCCCATCATCACTTCCTAGCACCAGCCCTGCTTGTGATTCTTCCAAGCAAGGAGCCAAAGAACCTATCAAAAACCACACCTGACAGGCTAAAGATACTTGAACAAGTTTATAAACAGCATCTACATTAGATGAGAAGTTGAGCATCCCAGACTAAAAGTGTTTTCTGCCAGAGGAATTTCAAAGCATAAATGTTGAATAGCTAAATGATTCCACTTCTTTAAAATCTGTTCCCTCCCACAGCTTCCCTCCCCAACAGCATACATTCCCCATTTATTTATTATTCATTTTTAAAATGTGAAGGCCGCTGTGAAAATTCAAGTCAATTATCTGAGTTGGTAAACACTTTATGCTAAACCTTAATGTTACACTTTAGGCAGAAATGGCTTCTTGGATAAGGGTGAGCAGGAACATGACAGAACAGGAAAAAGGGAAGGGTGAGTTTGGTGAGGAGATACAGTCATAAATTTTTAGGTCATAAAAATTTTTGGCCTAAGGCAGCCAAAGCCTGGATTAAAACTGCTGGAATCGTGGACACATGAAGAGACTCTATACCCAGAGTTGAAAGAGCAAGATAGGAGAAAGTATCCAGAGGAAGTATGATCTAGGGAAAGGCCCTAGAATTACATTTACTGCACTGGTGAAAGGGATCTGAGGAATAATCTAGTTTTTTGTTTCTCATCTTTCTGGTTCCATGGTCCTAAGGTATATTGCCCATCATTCAAAGTGGCCCACCAAGAAGGCCACTCTGAACCAAGGACACCAAATCAACCCCACCACTCCTCCCTGTACCCAAACCACTAGTAGACATATCAGAATCTCAGGAAGGAAGATGAGAATTCTGTGTCTGATAGATCCCACTGTTTTGAGAATCCATAAAGCTCACTTATTTTATAGATGAGAAACCCAAGGCCTAGGGACAACTGACTTGCACACACTTAGCTAAGTTATTTTTCTATAGTTGATCTTCAAACTCAGATCTCCTAACACTCAAGCTTGTATCATTCTATTACAATCTACCCTTTAGTTGATAGAGCATATTTGTTAGAAACTCAGTGGCATTGTGTGGACTATTTATCAATTATTTACTAGCTTGTTTTTCACAATATTGCACAGTTGTTCCTCACAAATTTTTGGGAAAATAGGTAGCAGTTAAGATTCACATTTTTAAAAATTTTTTTATTTTTATTTATTTATTTAATTAATTTATTTTATTTTCTTCCCCAGATGCATTCTCAGGCTAAAGATTCACATTTTTACGTTATAAGGTTCTCTCTCACTTATCCTCATAACAGTGCCTGAACTACTGATTATATGACTACAAGAAAAGTTTGCTGAATTAATCGTGACTATCTTGCCAGCTTAATAGTGAAATTAATTTATTCAAATGGGATGTGTATAAAACATAAGAAGCACATTAGGAAATACAATATATAAAAACACACCCTATCCTTAAAAGGCTTGCATTTTTAGTGGTGAGACAAACATATATTCATGAAAATCCTTTAAGAAATGTTTGATGGTCTGCAAAGAATTTTATAGAATTTCCCATAAAATCCTATAAAAAATATAACATGTGCACTCTATTAGAATAGTTTATCATACTGAATTTTAATTGTCTCCTCTTTGTTTGTATCTCTCACTACATTTTTTAAAAAAAGGCAAGGAAGCCCATTGCCTAGCATGATAACTATACATATTAAGCACCAAAAAGTTATTTGTTGATTGACTATACATGACTACATAATCATATGCTTTCTGTATATGGTATATAATTATATATATATTTTTTAAAAAGTCTAAGTACGGTAGTCCTCCTTATCTGTGATTTCACTTTCCATGGTTTCAGTTACCTGGGGTCAACCACGGTCCAAAAATATTAAATGGAAAATTCCAGAAATAAATAATTCATAAGTTTTCAATTTCACACTGTTCTGTAGCATGATGAAATCTCATACTGTCCCATATGGGACATGAATCATCCCTTTGTCCAGCACGTCCGTTCTGTAGACACTCCTTGCCCATTAGTCACTTCGTAGCCATCTGGGTTATCCAATCAACTGTTGTGGTATTGCGTGCTTGGTTTTAAGTAACCCTTATTTTACTTAATGATGGCCCGAAAGCACAAGAGTAGTGATGCTGGCAATTTGTATATGCCAAAGAGAAGCCTTAAAGTGCTTCCTTTAAATGAAAAGGTGAGAGTTCTTGACTTGAGGAAAGGAAAAAATCATGTGCTGAGGTTGCTAAGACCTATGGTAAGAACAAATCTTCTATCCTTGAAATTGTGAGGAAGGAAAAAGGAATTTGTGCCAGTTTTGCTGTTGCATCTCAAACTGCAAAAGTTCCAGCCACAGCGCATGATAAGTGCTAAGTTAAGACTGAAAACGCATTAAATTTTTGGATGAGTACATGAATGAAACACGTTCCAATTGACAACAATTGAGTTTGGTATTATTCAAGGTTCCAGGCATCCACTGGAGGTCTTAGAATGTATCCCCTACAGATGAAAAGGAACTACTGTACACATTATTTATTTAGTATATTTATATAGTTTATGCCTTGTGTATAAGGTCAGACTCAGGACATTGTAATGTTTACTACTTTGGAAAAATTATTTGTCAGTATGGACATTTTTGCTTCAACAACTAAACCAATGCTTCTCAAACTTTAATGTGTAAAATTGTGCTATAAAAATCTAAAGACCAATGTTGAATACCAAATATTTTGTATGTACATGCTATATATCTATAAACACCAATTTATTCCTCCTACAAAGGAGTAAGTGCTTTACATAAATTATTTCATTTTTATCTTCACAACAAACTTATGAGACAGAAATGGTTATTACCACTATCTTACAAATGAGAAAACCAAAGTATGTTAGCTAAGGTCACAAAGTTATTAAAGGGTGAAAGCATGATATAAACATAGAGGTCAAACTACAGAATCTATTCTTCCAACCACTATGGTACAATGCAGGGCTCAGCAAACTGTGAGCCATACAGATCAAATCCAGCAGCTGCCTGTTTTGTAAATAAAATTCTATTGGAACAGAGCCGTACTCATTCATTTAAGTACTGTCTATTGCTGCTTTAGACTGACCTTCAACTGCAGACTTGAATAGTTGGCATAGACTATGTGACCCTCTAGGCCTAAAATATTTTCTGTCCCATCCCATACAGAAAACATATCAATCCTGCTATAATTTATCAAATTATATATCAAATTTATCATTCATTTTTATGAATTGACTGACTAATTTTGTCCTACAATTTTGAAATGTATATTGTACATAATATAGGAAAGAAAATGCAACTACATAGCCCAAATTTTTCTCATTGTATTTCCAGGTAGTATATGAGTAAAAACTCATCATAGTTTGTTATCATTCCTACCATTGTGATGAATGATTTATAAGACAAAGGGAGAACTGTCTTGCATTAGCTCTTGCTGGATATTCTAGACATTCAACATTGAGTTCAGGGTGTATTAGAAGTGTATGCTTATTAGGATTAACATTTTAAGATGTTTTCTTAAGCAAGTTGCAAAATATTTATAGTTTTGAAATCTAATGAAGGTTTGGTAGTATTTGGGGGGGTAATAACTTCAAAATATACTTATTTTTAATTATATTTTCTTACAAAGCTTCATTTTAGAAGCTACAGAAAAACATACATTGTAAAATTGCTAATAAATTGTAGAGAGGTTGTACAGCATATTTTTCTTACTAATTTTAAGGAGGAGTTTTTCAACATTATTGTGAATCATAATTATGTCATTATATGTTATAAATATATTACATGTATTTACACTACATAATTAGACCTAATTCTAATTATGTAGATTCATGGTAATCAACTAAAATTTGCTTTAAAAAAACCAAGATAATTCCTCTAACAGATGCTACCTTAATGGAATATTAAGTTTGAGAAAATCTCATGAAAATAAGATAATTAATAAGTAATGATTAAACCTTAACATGCGAGCAGAATAACATCCTGTCACCCTTCTCCCAACGCTTCATTATAAGAAAAAGTGTTTGCTCTGAGACACACTGAAAAAATTTCGTAAACAGTGTTTTGGAGAAATCAGCTCTTAAATTGAAAGAGAAAGCAATCCAATAAAAAGACCTCAAAGTTTTAAAGATTTGTTTTGGTTATAACATAAATACTCTCTTTTCAAAGCTCCTATGTAAAACCCTTTTTAAAAAAAATTGTTCTAGTAACAAAGAGGTAAATAAAAACACTATTTCCCACTGGAATCTTGCTCTCTAGATGTTAAATCTAGCATCATTGCTGTAAATTGCTAGTTGTAGTCTTTGATTGACATGTTTACCCAGATAATGTAACAGTTTTTGTGAAAGAAATCTACTTAGTGTCTGGATGACATGAAACATGTTTCTCGCGGAAGGAAAAACCCCAAACTATTCTTTCAAATGGGAGTCTTTTCTCTCCAAATCTTTGGAGTTGATAACGAATCATGTAATTTGTTTTACTCTCTCATTTATACAACATTAGTAGTTTGATTACGATGTGCATCTAAATATACTTTTGAAATCCCTTCGGTGGCTCTGTCCTTGACTTTATTTCAGATTAATTTTCAACTCTGAGTTGCAGAGGAGCCCCTGCTGCACCGCAAGATGCTTCTCTTAGACACTTTCTGTCTTTTCCTCTGGGTTTTAACCCTAGCTTTGTTTTCTAGATCCTTGGAGTAATTTGCCACAAATGCTTCAAATCAGGAAATCATTCATTATTTTCTAATGATTTTCTCACTAAATGTAAAGTACATGTTTTTCTTTCCCTGTAAAACATATTCTTTCTTTTGAAGCTGCCACAGATGTCAAGATAACATGGGGATGATAAAAGATATTTCCAAAGCACCTTGAATTTGTGCAGGCTGAGCCTCGAGGGTGTAAAATAGGAGGTGACCAGAATATCACAAGGAGGAACATAACAACTTTTTCTCAGAAAATTAGGCACAGTAAGCAAAAAATTGCCTGACAGTTACCCTGTGACTATTCAGACAATGGAGTTGAGGCTCAGCAATTGGTCTGTGCCGAACTCCTCTACAGCCAATCAATCCTAAACTGGCCAATCACATTTCCCAGTGAATTTTTGTGGCCTTTGGAAGCCCAACCTTGCCACTTGTTTGGGAGGCCACCTTCACAAGAGGCTGTTCTCACCCTTTTATAGCCACATGCAAGTCAATCCCCAAGGTATTAACTTTTTCTGAGTAAATATGCCCTTGACAATCTGGAAAACCCCAACCCACAAATCCTATTCCCTGCATTGGAACAGGTTTTCCTTGCCTTGGAGTTTAGCAAACTTAGCTACACACTCACTTTGTCTCAGCCTTAATTACCAGGGAAATTAAGTCCATCCTGATACAAATAAATAAATTCAACATAGTTTTATGTCAAGCTTACCTACAGTAGAACCACAACAGTTAAGGAATTAATATGTGTGGTTTCCATTATTCACACATGTCATTTGCAATTTTTATGCCAAGATACAAATTTGGATTGAGCCTTTCCAGGCAGTGTTACCTTAAAGTCGCTTGAGTGGTGAGGGAGGCTAGAACCCTCATTTTGGAAGAGCTTATTATTTTGATTCTCATTATGTGTGCTGTAACCAGGGCAAAGTGAACAAAACTTTATTTCTTAATGTATACTGACTACTAGCCTAACAAGCCAACTGCTAGTCCTAGTTATAGAAATGGTAAGGCTTAAGAAAAGGAGTAGCTTATAACTAGAAAATCATTTTGTAAATTATTATGATTATTATGTATTTTTTTATTATCTAAAGGAGGTATTTAAAAATTAGATTATATCTTATTTAATTTTGTGTGAGAGACAATAACATACAGTGCTATTTGAGAGGCAACCTTTCAAAAGATCTTTGATATGTTATGCACGTGACTGGCTACTTCCTGTTTACTTATTCCACAAGCATTATCATATTCATAGCCATTTTCAGCCCTAAAGAAATGCACTAGTTGCCTTGTCCTCAATTCCTTACAAAGCATTCTTAGAGACTAAATCCATACCGCCATCTAGATACAAAGGGAAATTGGTCTAATATTTGTTCTTGGAATCTCAGATGCAGATTCAAATGCTGACCTAGATGTGGATGTTTTATGAATACAACTAGATAACACAGAATAAGAAGAATTATACATATTTTAGAAGAAACTATACATTCCTGGGAAGTCAAGGTTTTGTGATTAGCTTTTGTTTTGTTTTTTTAATGAGTGGCTTGTTTCTTTCGCATTGGAGGCCAGACCACTAGAACACTAACATTTTGATATACAAGACTATGTTTTTTATTCTATAGCATATCTATGGAGCCTGAAATAGTACCAAGGGAAGAGGAGATTCTTCATCAATATTTGGAAATGACCTTTATTTTATTCATTCTCTTTTTTATGTATTTCTTCATGCAATACAAAAACAGCATACCATAGTCTCACCAGGTGCTTAAAATAGTCTCGAGAGCAAATCAGTTGAAACGACTAGAAAGGAATGGGCCGGTATATGAAATATGTCCCTGTATTCCCATTTGCCTTGTCCAAGGTAGACATGGCTAATTCATCACAGTCCTCTTTCCTGCAGAGCCTGGATGCAGGATTAGAATCCTCCTCAATACAGGGCTTCCATCAGCCACTACCAATCAGCTGGAGTTGGCAACTATTTCCGAACCATTTGCCATTGTTGGACTAAACTGTATTTCCCTAGAACCTTAAACAGAAGGTGGCATCTTATAATCTTGAGACTTACTTGCCTTTTCAAACTCCCACTGTGATTATTTTCTACTACCTGTTTCATATAGTCAATTAATCTCATGAATTTCAAATGCTGACCTAGATGCAGGTGTTTTATGAATACAATATATTTAAAGAGAAACTTCTCAGACTTTAGAGCCATAGTGCAAATTTCATCATTCTGTTTCTACATTTTAGAGTGAAACGGATATTTTCTAGATAATTATTTGGGATGCATCATTATCAAGAGAACTACAGAATCCCCTGTGCTAATCCAGTTATTCTCAACCAGGGGTGATTTTACCTAGCAGGGGACATTTAACAATATCTGGAGACATTTTTGGTTGTCATATTTGCGGGGGGAGCACTAGCATCTAAAATGCACAGGACAGATCCCTGCAACAAGCAGTTATCTAGCCCCAAAATGTCAATAGTGTTGACATTGACAAACTCTGCTCTAAGATTAAAACATTTAATTCTATGTAGATGTTGAAGAAGATAATTTTGGAACTGAAATCTTTATGCTATTAATTTGATTCATGAGGAAAACTAAATACTTTTTTTTAAAAAAAGTGAGTCATGCTCATATTTAAAATCTACCTTTGGGTCCAATGTCACAATTTGATGAATAAGACATTCCCAAAAGACAAATACTCAGTAGGATGCCACGGGGCCTGCTTGGAGACTGCAATTGAAACTTGACATTGTACTTTTTTTCATCATCAGTGAATGGCCAAAGTGTGAGCTCTTCAATGTTTCACACTATATTGAATCTCACACTAAGAAACTGCTCTTGTAATACAAGATGGATTTCAAGAGTTCTCCATTTTTTTTAAGTGTTAAGTTTAGTCTAGCAAGATTTTTTTCCCCAACAAAAACTTGTTTCTATCTGTCAAACAGACCAGTTGCTCATTTATGAAATATTTCCATTACCCGATGTGGTTGAGTTTTGCTAATGAAGCGACGGGAGTGAGAAGGTTTTCTATTACCCCTGCCCCAAAACAAAACTTTGCCTTCTGAGGATTAAATCCCCCACTTCTTCCTCTCAATTGTCAACCAAAGATAGTGAGTGTCTTTTAGGCTAAAAGATTCTTGAGACACACTGGCTGAGAACATTTCATATTAACTCAAATATGTAAGCCTTAATAAGCCAATTTCCCATTCAGTTTAATCTATTTTCAGCAGATCAAAATAATTAAAAATGCTAACAGTTATGGTAATTTTCAATACACTGTGAGAGAAGCAATTTAGATAGCACCTTCCCGACGAATCTATATTTGTATAAATGCTGATCAAGAATATTTGTTCAATTTTATACAAATCAAACATGAATAATTTCTTCCATATTACTCCTTCCATTGTTGTGTTTTCCCTCTATCTAGTTATCCATTTGCTGCTGGCATGCTGCTCTAGGAAGATTTGATTAAAATCAATAAGTTATTGGGAAGATGGCAATTAGCAGTCTTTCACCTATAATAGCATTGTCTGTTAAGCTTCCTTTGTGTTAATCACAATATTTTAGCATGACTCTCCTATCCAGCCATGCAATTTAATGAAATGGAAGGTTTAAAAAGCATCCTTAATTTGGGGCACTGGCAATATGCTTCTCTGTTTTTCACTGTTTTGATAGGAATACCCAGCATTTCCACAGTACATCAGAATCCTCATCTCCTTTGAGACTTTCCCAATTTTAAGATCTCAGACATATCTGCACAGAAGTTTATACTGTATAAACTCCAAGTCAGTTCAATGTAGCATAAAAAGATACCAGCAAATATCAATGTATGGATTTGTTTAACTATTTCAGAGTGACTTGATAGTTTGTTTGTAATAGGTAATTGACATAGAGAAGTTCTTCACTTTGGCTGTATGATATTGAGTGGTAAATGCCTGGGCTAAAGCCTGAACCTTGACTAATGCCCCTGGACAGCGAGTAATGATTGTGAAAGTCATCAATTAGAATGAGGTCATATTGTTCTTCTTTTACATGTGTTGTCATTCGTTTCTTTGTTCTGAAGACAGACCCCTTCTTTCCTTTCAGTCACTCTTTCCTTAGAGGAAACACACACACACACACGCACACACACACACAATAGTGCTTTCTATTTAATGATGCGTTAGGAGGGCCACTTTTACCCCAAAATTTTACATAATAACAATTGCTATGAAAACACAGGCATTTAAGCTAGTAAATGGATAATGTTCATGTTAGACCTGTAACTAAGATCCTAATTCATAAATTTACAAATAATTCTTTATCTAGAAAATTAGTACCAACATACCCCAATAAAATAGAAACACTCAGATAATCAGTGAACATTTAGAAAGACTTTGATTTCTTAGGGCATTGCCTATTGATGTTTTGCCTAATTCTATAAAGCTTGGTGAGTTTGTCAGCTAGTTCTTCTAAAGATGCAAAGTCCCAAACTAAGATATGCAAAAGTAAAACAAAAGAAATATGAGGGAAATGGGTCTTACCCTCAAGGAATTTTGTCTGTCTAAAAAACCAAAAGAAGTAAAGGGATCATTTAAAGCAACTCATTTTTGTAGGAAAAAAGGAACTATGATATCAATTAATCATATTTTTTTCCAATCTATAATATTTAAATTCTCTGAATAATTGAACAGTGTTCCATTGTATTTGCTCTTGTAGACACAACCTAAAATAAATGAAATGACTTAAGACCTTCAACATTGCCTTAGCTCCTTATTTTTTAAAGTAATAATTTTATTTCCACACCTGAAAGATTCTGGGTACTTGGTGTCATTTTTATGCATCTAATAAGTTTAAATGACTATTTTAAAATAATAATGGGCCTCTTATTAGACTCAAAAGAAAGTTGGAAGAATTTTTTTCCAGCTAACATCTGAAATTCTTATTGCAAAATCTTTTTATAGAATTCTTATAGTGTCATATACGTTACTTAGATGTCAACATCACCTGCAAGATAACACACAGATTATTTTAACTAAAGCAATGAATTAATTTTACCCCTTTATGAATTTGAAATAAATAGCATTTTTTCTAAAATATATATTATGGAAATATTCTAGAACATGACAAAATCTTGAGATTTTAATAGACAGCTTACTGTTAATTTACATCTTGAACATATAATAGTTTTAGGAATGACTTCAAAAGAACAGTGAGTTCTAAATGGCAGTGAGAAAAAGAAGCAGAAGAGCTATAGTGCCCCACCCCTGTCACATTTAGGTTGTTTTCTGTGTTGTCATAGAGTGATTTATGTTTTCTGCCATAGTTCTACCCATGTAGCAGGTAACTACCACCTGGTCAATATTATTGCCACTGAATCTGATATGATTAAAAGATTTGCTCAGTGTGATTTGCTATACTAGAAGTCTCACTAGAAATGCTATAGGTTTTGTCTGGTTCCTCAAAGTTCTTGAACACATTGTAGGGTAGTTTTGGTGGGAATCTATTTCTGAAAGTTTAGGACATTATCAGATCCAGAGTTAAATTAAGGGGCAGTTGTCTAGAGCACCACTCTATAAGGGGCACTAAGATGTCACTGCAAGCATAATGAAATGAAGAATATTATATTATCCAGAACTTCTCTCTGAAATGAATAATTCAATTCACAGCTTGGGGATCGAGGATGGAGTACAGGTGAGATCCCCAAAGTAAAAGCTTGAGTAACAATGGCAGATCCTTCCATTCCATTCCAAGAAAGGAGGGTCTGCTTAACAGAAGAGGTTCTATTTTGCTGAGTGGGTCATGAAAGATTGGAGGCAGAGCTAAGTCTCTTGGGAAAATGACGAGCTAATTTCCTATTCAGTGCATACCTCGCAAAGGAGAAGTCCAGTTTCCAGAATGCTTTGAGTTCCTAAGGGAGCAATACACATGTAACTATTTTTGCTCACTCATCAAACAAATTTTAATCATCTCTGACATGTTAGAGAATTAAAAAAAATAAAAAGACAGTTTCTTGCTCTCAAGTATTTACAAGCTACTATTTAGAAAATATACATGCTAACAAATACATACCATGGCAGGAATGTTTTTTAACAAGTACAGAGTATAATAGAAGCCTAGAGAAAGCCAAGGTTGTTCCTGGGGTCTCTGAGAAGGCTTCAAACAATAAAATGTGAACTGACAAGAAAACAGAACTTTGACGAGGGAAGGCAGGGCATTGTGAGTAGTAGCGACAGCAATATGCAAAGGCAAGGTGGTACATATACGGTGAATGCTCAGGAAATGTCTCAAGTTTTCTGACAGTGGAAGAAAATGTGAGAGAAGAGCTGGACAGCTGGGCAGTGCCTGAATTAAATTCAATCTTCATGCTAAGAAATTGAGATTTTTATCTTCTAGTTCTGTAGAGGATCACTAATCTGCATTTTAACAATTTTTTCAGGGGCATTTTCCTGAAACTGAAATATATAGATCCTCGGTGCTTGGAAGCCCTTAGTTAGGTCACATTGGCATGCACGTGAGTTCCTTCTGAGACAGAATGGATGATGAAATGAAAGTGCAAAGACTGTGGGGAGAAAAGTTAAGAGACAATTGGAACAGTCCAGACTAGAAATGATGTGGTTCTCTACTGGGCAGGTAGTAAGGAGGATTGAAAGAAAGGGGTGAAGATGGGCTAGACTGAAGAAAATGAACAAGAAGTGTATGTTAAGTAATCTGGTGACTCCTGTGATGTGAGGGGTAGAGAAGCTAAGGTACCACCCAGGCTGGCCATTGTGTCAAAGTGCCATTTACTAAGAGAAGTAATTTTGCTTGGCCATCTAGCTTTGGAGGAGGGTAAGATAAGATTATTTTTGATAATGTTGACTAGAATAAATACTTCTGAAATTAATTAGACCTTTATTAAAGCATTAGAATATACTTAACTAATAACTTCTCAATGTTAAATTCTAAGTGAAAAAATTGCTTCTCATCATCCGCTTTAATTCTATCCTTAAGAGTCTCTGAACAGGAAAGGTACTAGGAAAGGAACAGTTGGGGGATATCCTTTTTTGGATCATGAAAGAAAATAATTTTGAAGACAGACATATCCTGTGGACCAAGTTTCGGGTTCTCCTCATGGGGACAAAGTGTGTTTCAATAGCCCAAGAGCAGTCCTCCAAATAAGAGTTGCTATTTCTGGAAATAAAAGTACACTGAAGCCAGGGTATTTACAAAAGAGGTAAAATGGGATCCAAGGGAATCTTGATAAAATGGAACACATTCTCCACTCTGTAAGCCTTCTGAGAATCTCTCTAGAAGACTCCTGATTAGAAACTCTCCTATCACTCTCAGTTTTTGTTCACAGGATTTTTCACAGTTGTAATGAGTTAACTGTGATGTAATATTTTGAAAATATATTCCTCCTCATCTAAAGCATAAAGTCCAATAGGGCAGAAATTACAATTTTATTGTTTACAGCTGTATCTGTCAGGGTTCTATCAGAAAAGTAGACCCACTTAGGAGATACATACATGTAATAGTAAGGGTTTTGTTGCAGCGTTTGACCTTACACCATGTGGGAGCTGGTGAAGGAGTCTCTGTAGGGCTCTTGTCTTCATGTCTGATACTAGAGTTTAAAGCCCACAGGTAGGCAGGTAGAGGGGGAAGGTGGGTGTAAAGTGGGGGAGATCTACAGGAGGCTGGAAGCCACAGCATGAGCTAGAACCCCACAAGGATGGACTGAAGCCCACATCAGTTCTTGTTTCTTCTGACATTGGTGTTGTAGACATCCTGCAGAAACTAGGGCCCTTTTTCATGGAGCTAAACACATATTCCTGGCCCAGGAGTCAAAGAAGCTTAAGGGGGATCCAGGGGAAGGTAGAGCCCAGGGCTGCCTCCTAACTCACATCAATGAGGTAAGTTAGCAGATGGTTAACAACGTGTGTGAGCTATACAGATGGCTGTTGCTTCTCTTCCCCCCTCCAAGTCTCTCACAAGAAAAGTCTCTTGTAGCCCACCCTAGCCAGAAATATCTAGTAAAGGGAATTCTGGGAAATGTAGTTCAGCCCGGCTAAGTTGATCCGTTAGGAAGCTGCCACACTAGCTACATCTTCAGCACCTTCAGAGTGCCTAGCACACAGTAGGCACTCAATTGGCATTTATTGAATGAACAAAAAAATGAATTAATGACCTATAGGAGGGGGAGGGGGAGGGTTTACTAAAGACTGACATGCGTTCAAAGATCAAGGATGAAATAACTGTTTAATTAATCCTTTATCGGCTTGCAGAATGGAGTCCAATGCTAAATGAGAAAACACATACAACTCTGCCTCTCTCTCTCTGTTTCTCCCTCTCTCCCATGTACGCACACACACACACACACACACACACCCTTTTTTCTCCTTTAAAATGTGTAAAGTGTAGGTAATGAATTAGTTGTAACAGCACTGTCCTAGTTTCCAGGCTATAAACTCATCACTGTAATAACTACAAAGTCTTTACAGTAATGGCATATGAGTAGGAATTTGTGAGATGAAATTTTTGGCAGTTCATTAGTAAATTCGGGTTTTGCCTCAGCCTCAGGGAACAGAAGGGATCCCAGAAGGTATAGCAATCAGCAGATGAACTAACCTTCCCCTGAATAATGTGAAATGCTATTTTAAAAGAATTAAACAATGTAAAATAAAGCCTGGGAAATGAAATAATAGCTCATTAAAAATAATATTTTTGAGTTATGTGGGATGGGAGAGAATGCATTCTAATCGCCATCGTAATTCAAATAACTAATGTTGTAGTTTCAAAGGAATTTTATTGTGTGTTCCTAAAAAGCCCTTTAACACTGGTTAGCCAAATGCTTCAAGGTCTGTATCATGCTTCAATTCATCATTGTGTCCCTGGCACCCATCAGAGTGCCAGCACATTTTAATGGCCAATAATTGTTGGAAAAATAAATGAGATAATGAATTAAGAGCATTTAATAAAAGACATGGAAAATCTTCATAAGTTTGACATGACTTGAAGAGGAGACTGAAGTTAATGACATAGACTTGAGTTGTAGGCATAACACAACCTAGAACACTAAATAATGTGTTCTTGTTGAGATGTCAAACTGGCCTGGGATGTTGATTCCTGCCCCAATATCAACCCACAGAAAACTATAGAATCTAAAGGAAATCATGGATTTGAGCAATGAAAATTGAAAAACCAAAGAATCCCTGAGGAGTCTAAGCTCTGCTTTGCCTGAGTTTTGGGTGGGTGATGTTTAAAGTATGAAGCTGAGGTCAACAGGAAGTAGCAGAGAGGACACGAGCTGTGGGATGCCATCAAACCTTGCTCCTACTTTTACCACAGACATTGGATGCAATACCTTAGACCTCCAATGTTGGAAAAGAGCCGGGGTAAGATCAGGGCTATGTGAAAACCATGTTGATGTGAGTGGATACAAACTTACAGGCTGGCCAGACAAGCTCAGACATTCACTTCTCTATCCTCCCACCCCCAGAAATGAAGGATTAACACTCAAGAGCCCTACGTCCTCTCAATGCTGCTGCTTCCTAAGTGTTTAAAGGTGAAACAGTGATCAGAGGCATTGCCTAGTGCACTGGCAATGAATGGAAGTGTTTAGCAGTTTGTCTGTTGTTTCTGGAGCTCTGTGCCCAGGAGCTTTTCCCCTTCTAACTCTTCATATGTACCTGGAGGCACACCAACCAGGGCCTTCAGCCCAACTATTACAGACTCCAGAAAGAGTAGTAGGTGCCCCATGATGTGAATTCATAGGCTAAAATAACAAGACACTTGAGGAAGACAGCTAATAGCAAACCAAGGCCACAAAGAAGCAAAGTACACCATCTGATACAGAATAATTTGAAAACACAGAAAAGGAATTTAAAATAGGCATGATAAATGTACTTCAAGATAAAAGAAGATGTTTGCAATAGAAAGAAAGAACAAGAAATCATAAAATAAGCCAAGTGGAAAAACAGGAATGAAAAATGATGGAAATAACTCAGTAGTTAGTGTAAATAGTAGGATATGTAGAGATTAAGAGTAGATGATCAGGTGAATGAACTCTTGTAGGAGGCAGCAAGAAAAGATAAAGAGGTGGAAAATGTAGAAACAGATTCAATAGATGGAGAAGTTGGCAAATAAAAAAATATCAATATCTGGGTAATAGAAATCCTGGAAAGGGGAAGAAAAAATAAAACAGAAAACAAGAAATACCTTTATAAATAATTAAGATAAATTTTCTAGAGTTGAAAAATCATGTTGAAAGATGTCAAATTGAAGGGGCTCAAGGTGGAAGAGATAAGTACAACATCACACTTAAATATTGTAGTTACATTTTAGGATTAAATAAATAAATAAAACTTCCAGAGAGAAAAGACAAATCACTTACAAAAGAACAAAAATTAGTCTGACATTGGCCCTTTTAACAACAATGCTGGATGCAAGAGGTTCAAGAAGTTAAGTTTCTAAAGCAGTGAAAGAAAACAACCTAAAGGTATATATCTAGCCAAATCACCATTCAAATGTGAAGACATAATACAAAATTCTCAGGCATACAGGGCCTAGAAGTTTTCTCATACACAGTCATACACTAGAAATACACTTGAAAGATGTACTCACAGGAGAAAAACACAATTTCAAGAGGATTCTGTAAGTAACATGGGAATGATAGAAATCAAGTAACTTGATTCAATTTATGTTTTCATTAAAAAAAGCTTGAGTATATCAAAATATAAAGTATATTCATAACAATTAAGAACAACCTAGGACTAAAAATATAGACAATAAAGGAGAAGATATAGATATTGATGAATTTAAGAAACTGATAAGAATGAATAGACTTCAGATTTGGTCTTAAATTAAAGGCAGAAAACATGAATACAAATGTGTAATATATAATTTTTATATCTGAAAAACAAACTTGTTTATATAGGGCAAAGTAACAAAGGAAATGATGGAGGGAAAGGAGCAGAAAATGAAGAATATCAAATAAAAGAAGAGAAATATCCTACTATAATAATAATTAAATAATTATAAATGAGAAATATCAGAGTCTCAGACTGTATTTTTAACAATAACAAAAATGATCCAACAAAATGCTTTTAACAAAAGAACAAATTTAATGCAAAAATTCAGAAATATTAAAAATAAAGGATGGAAAATATACACTAGTAAATGTGAAACAAAACTAAGATGGGATAGTACTCTCACTATCTGACAAAATATAATTTGAAGAAAAGTAAACTGGTGTAATGAGCAGATTTGTTCCGGATTTTGCTCTGGGTTACCTGGGAAAGCCAGCTGGAATCAGCTGCACATTCTTCTTTTCTCCCAGGAGGAGAGACTGCGTATGAACTCAGCTTCCCATGGGTATATGCTTCCACTCCTGCCACTGGAAGAAATATAATTACAGGCAAAACCTGTAAAGAGTCAGCATCCGTATCCAAAATGCCTGGCATCCACAGAATCTGTGTCTCTTTTCATTGATAAATTTGCACTCACATTTTCCCTATGAAAGAGCTCAGTTAAGGGACTTAATTCTGCTCCCTGGAAAACAGACTCACCCTGTGGGGCCTAGTCCCTGATACTCCTCTCTGTGGGGGGGTGAGAGGGTGGGGGTATCCTCTCCTCTTCCTTTTCTCTTGTTGATTCTTGGCTTCATAAGATGCCCCTTTCTCCTTAACATGTCCTAGATGATCCTGCAGAATGTGTCCTGAGCACGGCTGTATCATAGGGGAGGAGCCACTAAAGAACCTAACCTGCCTTAGCAAACAAGAAAAAAGGGGTTGAGGAAGGACATTATATACTGGTAGAAAGAACATTAGAGCAAGATGATATTACATCTATACATATGACATGATAAAGATTAGTAAAAACAAAAGTTAACTTTTTGAAAAGTGTTTCAGACTTTTGGCAAAAATGCCAGAGAGGTGGGGGGGTGGAGAGAGAGGGAGGGATATTTTGTAGATAAACTAAAAACAAAATGAAGAGGAGAAATAACTACAGACAAAATAGAGATTTTTAAAAAATTAGGTTTTTATAAACAACTCTAGCCTAATATATTTAAAACAGATAAAGTGGGTACATTCTCAGAAATATCTAAAGTATCAAAATTGGTGAAAAGTTGAATGAACCAAGAAATACTATATTTAAAATTTGAAATGGTAATCAAAGACTTCTCTTTCCATAAAATGTCAGATCCATATGAATTTAGAGGTAGGTCCTAGGCAACTTTCAAGAAACAATGAATTTTATTTTAAAATATTTTCTATCTCAAATAGAAAAATAGAAAAAGGTCAAAAGCTGCCCAAATTAGTTTATGTGGCTAAGTGTGATATTGTTTCTAATACCAGAAAAGTGTAGGAGAAAATAATTATACATATGCTTTTACTTATGAATGTATGTACCATAATTCTGAACAAAATGTAGCTAACTGAATTTGACATAGTATCTAAAACATTAATGAATTGTTATTAAGAAATGCAAGAATGGTTCAACATCAGATTGTTCCTATAAGAAGAAAAACTAACACTGCTTAGTCTGTGGTTCTCAAACGTAGCTTCAGAAGCTTCAAAATATTATGGAGGGCTTGTTAAAACACAGGTAGTTGGTCCTCAGTCCCAGAGATTCTGATTCAGTAGGTCTGGAATTGAACCTTAGAATCTGCATTTCTTTTTTTTTTCTTTATTAAAATTAACACTTATTTCTTTCACATATAACACCACAGTCCCAAAATGAGCCGTTCAGGTTTCTGGGGTGACTCTCCTCCACATAGCTTTCTAGGCATCCAGGTGCCGCCCAATTTGTTGTTTTGCAACATCGCAGACTTAATAAACGTTATGGTCAAAGCTGGCCAGTGAACATGTTTATGTTCAGCTTAAGGAAGAAGAAAATTAAGGCAGGCAATTTTTCTTTAAATTGTGGTAAATTTTTTTTTTAATGTCAGAATATTACAGGGGTACAAACATTTTGGTTATGTGAATTACTTTTGTACAGTTTGAGTCAGAGTTATAAGTGTGTTCATCACCTACATAATGTGCATTGTACCCATTAGGTGTGAATTTACCCATCCCCTCCTCCCCCCAGCCTGCTTGATTTCCACTGAATTTTACTACCATATATACACATGAGTGTTGATCATTTAGCTCCAATTTAATAGTGAGTACACGTGGTGCTTGTTTTTCCATTCTTGTGATGCTTCATTTAGGAGGATGGGCTCCAGTTCCAGATTGTTACAAAAGGTATTAGTTCATCATTTTTTTTTATGGCTGAGTAACACTTCATGGTATATATATACTACATTTTATTAATCCACTCATGTATTGATGGGTACTTGGGTTGTTTCCATATCTTTGCGATTGTGAATTGTGCTGCTATAAACATTCAAGTGCAAGTGTCTTTTTTATAAAATGACTTTTTTTCCTTTGGGTAAATACCCAGTAGTGGGATTGCTGGATTGAATGGTAGTTCTACTTTTAGTTCGTTGGGTATCTCCATATTACTTTCCATAGAGGTTGAACTGGTTTGCAGTCCCACCAACAGTGTATAAGTGTTCCTCTCTCTCTGCATCCTCGCCAGCATATATTGTTTTGGGACTTTTTGATAAAAGTCATTCTCACTGGGGTTAGGTGATATCTCATTGTGGTTTTGATTTGCATTTCCCTAATGATTAGAGATGCTGAGCATTTTTCCATATGTTTCTTGGCCATCAGTCTATCTTCTTTTGAAAAGTTTCTGTTCGTGTCTTTTGCCTACTTTTTAATGGGGTTGTTTGATGTTTTCTTCTTGATTTGCTTGAGTTCTTTGTAGATTCTGGTTATTAGCCCTTTATTAGATATATAGCATGGAAATATTTTCTCCCATTCTGTAGGTTGTTTATTCACTCTATTGATTGCTTCCTTGGTTGTGCAGAAGCTTTTTAATTTAAGCAGGTCCCATTTATTTATTTTTGTTGTTGCTGTGCTTGCCTTTGGGGTCTTCTTCATAAATTCTTTGCCTAGGCCGATATCTAGAAGAGTTTTTCCAACCTCTTCTTCTAGAATCCTTAGAGTTTCATGCCTTAGGCTTAAGTCTGTTATCCATCATGAATTAATTTTTGTGACTGGCGAGAGGTGGGGATCCTGTTTCAGTCTTCTACCTGTGGCTATCCAATTTTCCCAGCACCACTTATTGAATAGGGATTCTTTTCCCCGGTGTATGTTTTTGTCTGCTTTGTCAAAGATCAGATGGCAATATGAGAATGGCTTTATGTCTGGGTTCTCTGTTCTGATCCATTGGTCTATGTTTCTGTTCTTGTGCCAGTTACCATGCTGTGTGTAGCCTTGTAGTATAGCTTGAAGTCTGGTAAAGTGATGCCTCCCAATTTGTTCTTTTTGCTTAAGGTTGTTTTGGTTATTCGGGGTCTTTTCTGGTTCCATACGAAGCATAGAATTATTTTTTCTAGATCTGCACAAAATGATGGTGGTATTTTAATAGGGATTGCATTGAATCTGCAAATCACTTTGGGTAGTATAGACATTTTAACAATATTAATTCTGCTGATCCATGAGCAAGGTATGGTTTTCCATCTGTTTACACACTCTGCTATTTCTTTCCTCAGTGTTTTGTGGTTAGAATCTGCATTTCTGACAAGTTCCCAGAAGATGCTGATGCCGCTGGTCTGGGAACCACACTTGTAGATCCACTGACTTGAGACAATACGATTGATGCTGCTGTGTCTGCCATATTTTATCACATTACTACTATGTGCTAATCACTTTACAGGCATTATATCCTTTAATTTATTCCTCACAACAACCCCTTTTTATTCCATTTATGGGAAGATTGAACCCTAGAAGAGTTAAATTACTTGCCAAGACATACAGCTTTTTAGTGCTGAGACTGGGATTCAAATCTAGGTTCTTCTCATTTCAAAGCCCACACTCCTGACCACTATATTAAACTGTCTTTCTGCTGCCAACTGTAGGAAGATTCCAGGGAAGATCACTGTGAACTACCCACTTCATATTAAGCTGTAGAGATGAGGAAAATAATTTTTTTCATGCCTCCCCTTCCAGAAAGGCTCAGTCCAAATGATCCTGTCCACTGCAGCTGTCCCAAACCCAACCCCATCTGCAGCAACTGCTTTCTCTTGGATCCCACAACACAGTGCGCAGCCCTTAGGACACTGATGACATCATGGTGTAATCATTTGTCCAAACAGTTGTTAACCCATTATTAAACTGAAGAGAAAAAAATCAAATGATTTTCTCAATTGAGGCAGAAAAAACATTTGATATGGTTCAACACTTATAAACAATTTAATAAGAAACTCAGAAAACAAGGACTTCAAGGAAACTTTCTTATTCTGTTAAAGGTTATATATTAAAACAGCAAACAGTTTACTTAATAGAAAATCTTTAGATGATTTCTCTTTAAAACTGGAAACAAGAGAAACATACCCATTGTCTAATGTAACATGGTATTGGAAGAACTGGATAGTGCTGTAAGGAAAGAAAAATAACTAGGAAATTAAGGATTCAGAAGAGAATATTATTATTTGCAGTTTATATTATCTACCAACAAACATTCAGCAAGTTTTCTAGATTTAAAAAAAAGTAGGGCATTTTAGCACCAAAAATGGCATAGTAGAAAAAATAAATTAGATACTATTAGCAATAGAAATATGAATTAGTAAGTATCTAGGCATTAACCTAACCAAGGCTACCCGTACCATCCATGAATTACATTTTAAAATTCTAACAGAGCACAAAGAAAATAAGAAATAAATGAGTGATAGAGCATGCTCTTGGCTGGTAGAAAAATTGTACAATGTCAATTATCCTCAAATTACTTAATTCAGTACAATCCCAGTTAAAGTTCTCATTGGGGTTTTTGAAGAACTTGTTGAACGTATCTAAGTTTATATGAAAAAGTAAAAGACCATAAATAGCTAAATTAATAATAAAAAAAGAAGAAGAAAGACAAGGAGCTTGCTCTCTCAGATATGAAGACATGCTCCAAAGCATATTGATAAATAGACTAATGGAATAAGAGAATTCAGAGGCAGACTCATGATATATAATGTACATACTTACAATAATCATGGAAGCAAGAATCAGTAGAAAGGAGTGCGTGATTTAGTTGACTGTATTAGGAAACTTCCTCAATAGCACATATACAAAGGGGGTGTCTGGATGAATTAAAGACCTGGTATGAAAGGTAAAAACCATAAGCTAGGTAGGAGCTAATGGAGGAGAATGTCTTCATAACCTAGAGGTAGAAAAGGACTTCTTAATCCAAACACTAAACACACGAATCATAAGACCAAAAAATAAAAAAGTGATGAATCTGAATAAATCAAAATAAAAAATCTGTTCCAAAAAGAACACCAGGAATGAATTTAATAGATGACAAAATGAGAGACGATATTTGAAATATATAAACCTGAGAAGGGATTAATATCAAGACTTCACGAGGAACTCCTACAAATCAACAGAAAGACTACAACTGTAATGAAAATGGGAAAGAATAAGAACAGGCAGTTTCCACAAGTGAAATCTGGAAAGGCTAACAAGTGCATCAAGAGTTCCTGAAAAGTGTTAGTAATTAAACTAAAATTACAATGACCTACTGTATCATACCTAATAAATTAGCAAAATTTAGACCACTGGAAATACCAAATGGTGGTGGAAGTGCAGATGTTGCCAATCCTCTGAAGAATAACCAGCAGTTTTTATTCAAATGCAGTGTGTAAACATTCAGTATATATGTATTCAGCATATATGCATATATATTCAGCATGTATATACTGTATATATGTATGCACATGCATATACTGTGACCAAGCAATTGTGCTCCTGAGTTTATAATCTAAAGTTTTTCTCACATATGATGAGGGATATTGAGGAGCATACTCATTGCAATAGTGCTCATGGTGATTGGAAATTAGGTGTCTGTCCCAATCTGAGTATCTATCACTGGGGCACCAGATAGGTTCTCAGTGGTGGATGTATTCCATGAAGTACAAGGAAGACATTAAGAACTCATAGAACAGAAATAATTATTAGATGACACACAGGAAAATAGATGGGTTGTGTGAAAATATTGTTCTGAATATAAAAATAACAGAGAGAGAGAGAACATTATTCATTAGTTGTGAAAACACATTAAGATACATGCAGACAAAATAACAAACACACATTGTACAGATTATATCAGACTATGATTGCTGGGCTTAGCAAATAAAAATGCAGGATGCTGAGTTAAATTTGAATTTCAGATAAACCATGAATAATTTTTAGTATAAGTATGTGCCAAATATTTAGTGTAAGTATGTTCCAAATGATATTTGAGACATACTAAAAATTATTTGTAGTTTATCTGAAATTCAAATTTAACTGGGAGTCCTGTGTTTTATCTGCCAACCCTACACCAAATAAAAGATACATAAACATGTTAGAATGGTTGCCTTTTGAGGGTAGGGCGAAGAATGGGTATGGGAAAATACAAATAAAATAGATGAAAGAAAACATAAACAAACAAAAAATAAAAGCAGAGGGTCATGAGTAGATCAATGATGATAAAGTGCCCTTCACTGGGTGTAATTAACCATCTGCTTCTTAGAGTAACAAGGGGGAAAAAAAGCAGAGTAACTCTTAGAGGAAAAAAAGGAATCTTCTGCCACCATTTATAGGCGCTTCATTATAAAAGATATACAGAGACTGTGGAGTAGAACTGATTTACATGTGAGATTCCCTAGTAAATTACAAAGTGTCCTTTTGGATTGGGAATAACTAATTATCTTTACATAAGCAAAAAGCCCATTTTCACTTTCTTTCTGAAATTTTTATCTTTAGTGAATAAAAATGTTTAATGAACATTCAGTGCATTAAAATGATAAGTTCAGGGTTATTGTGCAATAAAAACATATTTTGAAATACCACACCATGTTTTCACACACACGGGTAAATGCATATACAAAATAATTACTTGAGCAGCAAAGCGAGTTGGATCTTAACATGTTTTGGTCTCTTCTCTGCAGTTGCCACTTAGAGAAAATGCCCTCAGTCAAGATAAACAACACCCTTGAATCATGAAGTCCTGAACCCATCATAAGCCCTGTGTTTTAGCGGCAAAGTCAGACTTACCATCTCACCTGACCCCAGACAAACATTTTCCTCAGGTTCAACGTGACAATCAAAACATTGATACCAGTACCTTGCAAATCCGAAACAATGTGCAAACTAAAATGTTGGATGAACAAGCTCTCACAAGCAGTGAAATTCAAACCAGTGAGTGCAATCACAGGGAGATCCAGGTACGCAAACTGCAGAATTTCTGGCTGGACTTTTCTTTGCATAATTAAAATAGTGTCTGGGTGTGGAAATCCTCTGCTTATTTTTTAACATATTGATATTTTGGCATCAGATAGGAATAGGAGAAAAATCTGTAGTCCTGTAAACCAGGTCCTCAAATCCCTCATGTCCATGCCCAGGGAGCACCAATTTCCTTTCTCTTGCTACTTATTTTCTTTCACTTTTTCTTTGCCTTACTAGTTGTTCTTAACTCTCTATCCCACTGCCATCCTAAATCAGATCAGTCAAGATTGGCTTACTGTTCTTTCTTGCTTTATGATACAGTTCCACCTTTTCTTCACAGTTTACTTGTGTTCCCACCTCTTTGCAAGGTCTGTTTCTACAACTCAAGAGTCTTCTCTTGATTTCTATTTCTGAATTTATCACTCAAGTGTTCGACAAACCAGTTGATACAAACGAGCAGCTTTATTCTGAGAACAAAAGAGATCTTTGAGCCAAGTTCATATTTTGCTAATAAACAATTAAAGGACCCTGTGTAATTTGGGTGATATCATTCACCTTTCAGAGCTTAGTGACAATAGTGTGAGGTCTGAAGGTATTAGACTGAGTGCTTTGAAAGCCAAGCTCTGGCAGCCAATGACTGTGTAGATTTGGTATGTTTCTTAACTTCTCTAAACCGTATTCTCTAATGTGCCAACCAAACACAATCTTTGTTTCTCAATACAAATAAAAAATTGATCATTGGCATTTCTTCTCTAACTTTTCATTAAAGTTCTTCTAAGAAGAAGATAGCAACAAGCCCATGTGTGGCAAAAAATATTTGAAGTTTATTTCACTTAATTAGCTCATAATCTTAGACTATTTATTGAGTGTCTGTAATGTATGCCTTCAGTAAACAAGATGATCTCTACCCTTTTGGAAGTTAGATTCTAACTTGGGGAGACAGATAATAAACTAACAGGCAAAAATTAAACAGGACAAGTATCACTAAATAATAAGGGATATATTGGAAACATTTTTATGATGTAATATACATACAATTTCAGAAATAGTTGGCTTGCTTGTTAGTTCCTTTTATCATATATATTACAGGAATTAAATTATATGTTCACTGTCCTAGATACTCTGTTAAATAGACCAAGGGTTGGCAAACTTTTTCAGCAAAGGGACAGATAGTAAATATTTTAGGCTCTGTAGACTACACGGTCTCTATTGCACTACTCAACCCTGCTGTTGTAGCACAAAAGGAGCCATAAATAATATATAAACAAATAGGCATGGCTATGTCTCAATAAAACTTTATTTATGGACAGTGAACTTTGGCTTTTGTGTAATTTTCATATGTTACTAAATATTAATATCATTTTGATTTGTTTTCAACCATTTAAAAATGCAAAAACTATTCTTAGTTAGCATGCCATACAAAACAGGCCATAGGCTAGATTTGGCCCGCAAGCTTGAAAGCTATAGTTTGCCACTGTCTGATCTACACCACTTTCTCAGACTTTATGATGTGTACAGATGACTTGATATCTTGTTAAAATGTACATTTTGATTTAGTAGGTCTGGGATGGTACCTGAGATTCTGAATATTGATGTTGCAGGTCTGGAGTAGCAAGAATATAGAAATTGTTTTGTGAACACACAGAAAAAGTTCTACCAGGATACACGGAAAAGTGCTGCAGAGTGTATCTCTGGGTAGGGGAGCAGAACGATGAGGAGTGAGTGAGACTTGCACTATTTTCTCTTTAAACTTCTGTTTAGCTTGATTTTTTTAAAACTGAGATATTATTTCTAGAATACTTTTTTAGGAATATAAAATTTGGGATAGACCAAAAAATTTGGCAGTCATAGGGTGGAATTTTAAGTACCTATTAAACTTGTGTTTTCTAAGAATAGTAAAAGACACAGAAATATCACGTTAAGAGAAAAAATTCAGAATACACATAATACCATACTTACACACATATACAGGCATACCTCATTTTATTGTGCTTTGCTCTGCTGCACTTTGCAAATATGGTCTTTCTAACAAATTGAAGGTTTGTGGCTATCCTGCATCAAGCAAGTCTATTGGCCCCATTTTTCCAACAGCATGTGCACACTTCACGTCTCTGTCACGTTTTGGAAATTCTCACAATATTTCAAACTTTTTTATTACTATTATATCTATTAGGGTGATCTGTGATCAGTAATATTTAATGTTACTATTGTAATTGTTTTGAGGTGCCATGAACTGTGCCTATAATAAATAAAGGTGTTTTTTCTAACTGCTCCACCTGCCAGCCATTATCCCTCTCTTCAGGGCTTCCTGTTCCCTGAGACACAACAAAATTGAAATTAGGCCAGTTAATAACCCTGGAATGGCCTCTAAGAGTTCAAGTGAAGGAATAATTGCTTGTCTCTCATTTTAAATTAAAAGCTAGAAATTATTAAGCTTAGTGAGAAAGGCATGTAAAACACTGAGGTAGGCTGAAATTTAGGCCTCTTGCACCAAGCGGTTAACCAAGATATGAAAAGTTCTTGAAGGATATTGAAAGTGCTACTCCAGTGAACACACAAATGATAAGAAAGCAAAAGAGACTATTGTTGATATGGAGAAAATTTTTGTGGTCTGGGGACAAGACCAACCAGCCATAGGATTCCCGTAAGCCAAAACCTAATCCAGAGCAAGGCCCTAACTCTCTTCAATTCCATGAAGGCTGAAAGATGTGAGGAAGCTGCAGAAGAAAAGTTTGAAGCTACCAGCGGTTGGTTCATGAAGTTTAAGGAAAGAAGGCCTTTCGATAACATAGAAGTGCAAAGTGAAGCAGCAATTGCTGACAGAGAAGCTGCAGCAAGTTATCCAGAAGATCTAGAGCTAAAATCATTGACTTCACTAACAATTTTTCAACGTAGATGAAATAGCCTTCTATTGGAAGAAGATGCCATCTAGGACTTTCATAGCTAGAGAGGAGAAGTCAATGCCTGGCTTCAAAGCTTTAAAGGACAGGCTGAGTCTCTTGTTAGGTCTAATGTAGCTGGTAACTTTAAGTTAAAGCCAATGTTTATTTACCATTCCAAAAATCTTAAAATCCTTAGGAATTACGCTAAATCTGCCTGCACTCTATAAATGGAACAACAAAGCCAGGATGACAGCACATCTGTTTACAGTATGGTTTGCTGAATATTTTCAGCACATTGGTGAGACATACTGCTCAGAAAAAAAGATTTCTTTCAAAATATTACTTCTCATTGATAATGCACCTGGTTACCCACCCAATAGCTCTGATGGAGGTGTACAAGGAGATTTAGGTTGTTTTCATGCCTGCCAACAGAACATCCAATCTGTAGCTCATGGATCAAGGAGTATTTTCAACTTTCAAGTCTTATTATTTAAGAAATTCATTTCATGAGGCTATGGCTGCCATAGATGGTGGTTTCTCTGATGATCTGGGCAAAGTAATTGAAAATCTTCTGGAGTCACCATTCTAGATGCCATTAAGAACATTCATGACTCATGGGAGGAGGTCAACATATCAACATTAATAGGAAGTTGGAAGAAGTTGATTCCAATCCTCCTGGATGCCTTTGAGGGCTTCAAGACTTTAGTGGAGGAAGGAACTGCAGTTGTGGTAGAAATAGTAAGACAACTACTAGAATTAGAAGTGGAGCCTGAAGGGGTGACTGAATCATTGCAATCTCATGATCAAACTTGAATGGATGAGAAGTTCTTCTTATGGATGAGCAAAGAAAGTGATTTCTTGAGATGGAATCTACTCCTGTTAAAGATAGTATGAACATTGTTGAAATGACAACAAAAGATTTAGAATATTCCATAAACTTAGTTGATAAAGCAGTGGCAGGATTTGAGAAGATTGACTCCAATTTTGAAAGAATTTCTACTGTGGGTAAAATGCTATCAAACAACATCACATGCTACAGAGAAATCTTTCCTGAAAGGAAGAGAGAATTGATGTGGCAAACTTCACTGTTGTCTTATTTTAAGAAATTGCCATAGCCACCCCAACCTTCAGCAGCTATAACCCTGATCAGTCAGCAGCCATCAAAAAAAAAAAAAAAAAAATCAGCACCCATCAGCATCAAGGCAAGACCTTCCACTAGAAAAAAGAGGCTCAGATGATTGTTAACCTTTTTTAGCAATAAAGTATTTTTTTAGTTATGTACATTATTTTGGTGGACATAATACCATTTCATACTTAATAGACTATAATATAGTACAACTTAACTTTTATATGCACTGGGAAATAAAAAATTTGTGGCACTCACTTTATTTTGCGATATTTGCTTTATTATGGTGCTCTGAACCCAAACCTGCAATATCTCTGAGGTGTGTCTGTATATACCCACAAGAAAGAAACATCACATAATGTTGCCAATGATTATATGTGGAGAGTGGAATAACAGAGGATTTTACTTTTTATTTTTTGTATTTTTCATTATCTTTCAAATTTTCTATAGTAAACAAGTATTATTCTAAAATCAGAAGAATTAAATACTTTTATAGAAGATAAAGAAACATTAACAATTAGGACATGCTAAGGTCATCATTTATTCTTCACTCAGTCAAACATAATCTAATTCATTCAGCAAATGCTTATTGAGCACAGGCCTATGATCTTGAGAGTAGGGATAGTATTTTTTGTTGTAAATGTCTGAAAATTTTCAGTCAAGTTCCAACAGCTGACAAATGGTAGAGCCTGGACTCCAGCTGAGGCCTTTTGACTCCAAGTCCCATGTTCCTCTTTCTTATCTGTGCTGCTTGCCTCTGAGAAAAGGTAGAGCCATGCGGGACGGCTCACTATCCACTCAGATCTATGAGTAGGACTGCCCTAGAGAGAACCGTAAATTTACCAAAGTTTGGCTTAGACAATGCTATAAACTAAGCTGTATGTAAGGGGTACTTTAATTTTAACAGATGTAATCCAAAGGGGTTTATCTCACTTGTTGAAATTTACGGATGTCTATAGTTTGGGAGAGAAGATTTTTTTTATCTCAGACCTGGGTAACTACACAAAATAGAGGCTTAATTCTTCCTCTTTTGAAAATGGAAATGCAACCTAATTTGGTTCAATCTGAGGGAGATAAAAGGAAATATATATTTATGAAATAAACCTTAGAAAAAACATTTTGCGAGACTCCAGATAGATCCTTACCATCTGTCTAGGTAGCACATGCTTTGTTCCAGCAACGTTTACTCTACAAAGTACTTATATTATATTCAAATTGGAGAACTTCTACCCTCTGGCCTTCTTTGTCTTCCCAGAAACGATCTGGAAAAGTTATGAGGGTAGAAGGCTCTGCAAAGGGCCAGAATCCCTATCTTCCTGCTTAGGAAGCTGATGTCATGATTTGGCCTTGTTTGTTATAATGCTCTACATTTGAGTTCACCTTTATAAATTTCATAGCCTTTAGTATTCTTGCCTCATTTAATCCTAACATCATCTGATATAGGCTGGGCAGGGTCTCCTAAGAGAGAACTCCCAGTGGTTTCATGTGCTTAGGGACAACACAGCACATAGATGGTAGAGCTTATAGTAGAAGTTACAATGTTCTAATTCTTGGCCCAACTCTCTTTCCACTAAACCTCCCTGTTGATCTTGCAAAGGAGATAAACACAGAGCCAGCTGACAGACAACTAGATTTGTTAGGACGTTTCATTTTGTTTCAAGTTAAGATTTTCTGTAGTTGTTTGGCTCTACCATTGAATCCAGTATAAATGAAGCAGGAACTGAAGTAAACTAGGGCACATTTACCCCTGATGTTATGTGTCAAAACACCATTTGGGTCTGTCTATTTGAATCTACATTGCAGGATTTTTCACAACAAAGAATAAATAGATGCATTCTTGAGCACTATACTTCATGAATTTGGAAGTTTCATTTTTGTGATTTTTTTTTTTTGGTATCTGATTACTATTCCAAGCGTATCTTTTGATCTTCTAAGATAAATCCTATTCTTTAAAAGAAACTGCTGTTGAAGTTGCTGCTGTTTTGACTTTGATATGTTATTTTATTCACATTTTCTTTTTTTTCCTACCATATATTACATTCCAGGGTCTTTGAGAAACAACCTTTTCATTTGCAAAATGCCGATTACAGATTTTTAATAAAAAAGGGTGTGGTTCGACTTATTTGTTATTGTAGATTGAGTAAAAATCCATTAGTAAATTAAACTGAAATTACTTCTTTCACAAAGGAAGAGACTTATAAATCAAGAAACCCAAGGTTACCATAGCAATCGGTGGCATCTAAAGATTAGAAACAGAGGACTATATTCTACTTTCTAGAAAACACTTCATTAAAGAAAAGATATATGATATGTCTTCAGGGTGGAATATGACAATAGAAGTAGATCATCACTTAACAAAAATACTTCCATTTTTTCCTCCAACTAAAAATAATGTAATTTGAAGCAATTTTTATCATAAATGTGTATAATAATTCCATTTCTGACACTGTTTGATATTTATTCAATAAGAGGAATGGGGTAGAACTGCATGCTCAGCTGACTATATTTATTAGAAATACCCTAGCTATAGCAAAAATAGTGTGTGGAAAACTGGGCAAAAGGAGTGAAATTATAGAGAGAAAGGCATTTTTTAAAAAGCAAGAAGAGAACCAAAGGAGAACAAAGCCAGTCAACTCTGAGATGGACTTACTGTAGCAATTAACACAAAATTGTGTGGGTGTGTGTGTTTGTATGTGTCTGTGTTTGTGTATGTGTTGCTATATGTGTCTTTGTGTGATTTCTGTTCTTTTGGCTCATCAAAGTTATGCCAAATAGACCTGCTGCAGTGGGCATCTGTTGTTTTTGCCTGCCCAGCATCCATTCTTCCTTCTTTTGGTAATAGCATTTTAATTTTCCTTTGACAAATGACACTTTGCCCAACATGTATAATCTTTGTGTGATATTCGCTCATGGTATCCTGCTCTCCCCTGGGCAAAGGGTAGGCACATGACCCCAAACAGGCCAGCCAGACTGTCCCTTGGGCATCTGAATCTTTTGTGAATAATATAAGGGCAGGAAATGTTTGGTGGAGATCCACCGCTCCTGTAGCACCGTGTAGAAACTATACTTTGTTCCCTGCAATTTTGCTACTCAGAGCAGCCCAGTTACCATCTTTTCAGAGGCCTTGTTGCTCAGGGTTTTTCTTCTCTTTGGATTTATTTATTTATTTTTAATTAGCTTAAGTTAGCCAGAGTTAGTTTCTCTTATTTATAACCAAACCCTAACTGATGATATTCATGTCCAATGGGACATGAGACATAACAGATTGCTAGAGCGTGTATTTTCACAATTTTCCATTTTATAATTGAGTATCATTTGAGAAGCACTATGCTTCTAAACATCAAAGTTTTCTAGGGATTGGTTTCTGTCCTTTTCATTAGGATCTTCATCCTCAAGGCAACTGCCAGTATCCTATTTAACTCATTAAATTTGAGATTCAGGATACACGGAAGGAAGAAAAAGCATGGTGAATTTCGTGAGTCAGTAGTTCAGTTTGATTGATCCAATAAAACCTCAAAAAGGAAGGCAGAAAACACGCCAATGTTCCAGTTACTACTATACCCACAGGTAGGACTTCGTGTGCCAAAGACAACAATGGACTTTAGCCTCAGGGTGGACTCCACAGTGTGCAGAAACCCAGGTAAGAAGGAAAACCTCACTCAATCATCCAGGTATTTTATATAAATAGGATATTCTAAATAAATACTTCAAAAAGAGCTTAGTGGACATAGCAGCATTATTCACAATAGCTAAGATGTTGGAAGCAACCTATGTCCATTGACAGATAAGGAAAATGTGGTATATACATACAATGGAATATTACTCAGCCTTGAAAAGGAAGGAAATTCTGACATATACGGCAACATGGATGAGTCTTGACGGTATTATGCTAAGTGAAATAAGCCAGCCACAAAAAGACTAATACTATAGTATTTCACTTACATGAGGTGCTTAGAGGAGTCAAAATCATAGAGATAAAAAGTAGAACAGTGGTTGCCAGGGGCTAGGGAGAAGGGTAAGTGGGGAGTTATTATTTAAAGGGTATAGAATTTCAGTTTTACAAGATGAAAAGAATTATGGAAATGGATGGTGGTGATGGTTGTGCAACATTATAAATGTATTTAATACCATTGAACTATACACTTAAAATAGTTAAATGGTAAATTTTGTTATGTGTATTTTACCAAAATAAAAGAAATTAGGGAATAAAAGAGCTTAGAGGAAAAAAAGTAATCAGCTTTTTGAGAAGGACATTAGGGAAAGGGCTGTTTCTGTGATTGGAAATACAATCCCATACCCTGAGACCTACACTTTTATTTTTTCTTCTTCCTATTTTTTTTTTTCAGAATCCATCTCTGGGAATTTCTTTCACAAGTTTGAGAGATAGTATGAGCCCATTTTTCAGATGAGAAAAATTAGTGTCTCTGGAAAATTACTTTTTCTAGATAACAAAGCTCGTAAGTAAATAAGCCTAGTGAAATCCTTGCTCTTAACAATCTGAACTTTTTAATAGATATATATAATTTATATATATGTTTTATTTATATATATAACTTATATATGTTTTATTTATATATATAACTTATATATATGTTTTATTTATATAAATATATATATTTTTATTTCAGAATATTACAGGGGTACAAATGTTTTGGTTACATGGATTGCTCTTGTACTGCTTGAGTCAAAGTTGTAAGTGTGCCCATCGGCCAGATAGTGTACATTGCACCCATTAGGTATGATTTCACCCATCCCCTCCTCCCCCTTCCCACCTGCTTGATTTCCGTTGAGTTTTACTTCCATCTGTGCACATGAGTGCTGATCGGTTGTTCCAATTTAATAGTGAGTAAATGTGGTGTTTGTTGTGAACTCCTATATATTTTATAATTTAAAATAAATTTCAAATTCTATAAGTTTCATAAAGTACACTATACCTTATATGTATGGTATTGTATGTATCGTATGGTATATGGGGTTTTCTCTCAGTGTCCAAAGATTGTTTATTTTAGCCTCAGAAAGATTGTCAGTTTTTCTCAGAACCCCAGATGTTCTGAGCCCTATATGCTCCTCTAAAAATAGTAATTAATAGTAGTGCTGCTAATAATAATAATTAGACATTATGGATCACTTGTTATTACTCCGACTATGCTAACCCCAGTATGTGCATTATTTCATTTAATCCTCACCACGACTTTACAAAGTAGACATAATTATTATTGCTCTTATCTTCCTTTTATAGATGAAGAAACTTGAACTTAGAGAAGCATAAGCCCAAAGTAAGTCTCCCAGTTACTAAGAGGTAGAGATGGGATGCAAGCACAGGAAGCTTGACTCCAAAGCCTCACACTTCTAACACCACATCTCCACCTTCTAAACTTGAACTTTACTTTTGCTTAGTGGGCTGCATTTTTGATCTATCATTTCTTAAGGGGTGAGAAATGATAACTCTGAAAGTTACTGACAGCAATATACTTGTTTCTTTTATAACAGTCAAAAGCAAGTCAAATTAAATTCTCCTTTAGCAACAAAGTATCATTCATTTTTCAAATTAGCAATAGTACCTGATTCAAAGGTACTGGGGCAAGCCTCCTTCCCACCCAATCTAGTTCTTCTATATGTTTTACTTTAAGCCCCAACTAGAATCCATCCTTGGTTAACCTTCCTGGCAGTTGGTTACTCCCTCCTCTGTTCTCCCATAGAATAGATGACAGTTATAATGGAATTTTTTGGTTCTATAGCTGTCTTCTCATTAGACTGCAAATTGCTGTACATTTGGAACTCAGATTATTCGTCATTCTATCCCTAGAGCCTAACACAATGCCTGGCACATGGCAGCACTCAGGGGTAAGTGCCGATGAATCCAACGAAGTCTTAATTTGAAATCCAAATTGACCTCTGCTCTGCAAGTACATTTTTAAAAACAGCGCTCCTCACACTTGATGTCCTCCCCTTCCCTTGATTTCAATTATTTACATCAGAATTACTTAATCATGTGGCAGATAATTAAGGAATACATTATTTATGTTAAATAAATTAACCCGACATCACTTCTCCCCTCTTTCCCCTTGGCTGCAGAGCCTGAGTTTCAGTCATCTCCAAACAAGCTCTGGCATCTTCTGTGCCCAGGCAGCAGCACTGTTGTGGTTGCTTGTTCTGCCAGGTTCTTTGACAAGTTTGCCTCTCGGCACGTGTACTCCTAATCTATTTTCTCAATCCTGTTGCTGCTACACCTTGGCTTTTAGTCCTGGTAGCTACTTAACCATGGCAGCCCCTTGACTTGTTTGGGCCTCAGTTTCCTCATCTGTTCATAGCTTACAGAGTTGTGGTAAGGACTTAATGAGGTAATGTCTTGGACCCTTTTGGAAATAAAATGCCAGCTTAATCATTCTGTGCCCCAAAATACATTGGTATCCTATTACATGTCTGTAGGAGGCATCTATATTTACCAGCAATAAATTGGAGTTACAAAACTGTGCAATGCTGGAGCTGGAAGCATTTTATCATCATAATCTATTCCAATTTCTATTTTTCATAAGAGAAAATAGATTCAGAGTGCATAAGTCATTTTTCCCAAGCTTACTAAACTATTAATAGTAATGATGAACATTTATTAATAATAACTAACATTTAATGAGTCTTGGTCTGTACCAGGCATTGTGCTAAGGGCTTAACATACTTCATTGCCTTTAATGACTACAGTATCTTGAAAAAAGTATTACTCTTCCCATTTGACTGTTGAGGAAACTGAGCCAGAGAGTTTGCAAAATGTGCCCAGAGACATAAAGGCAGTGAGTGTCAGTGTCAGGGCTCAAGCCCAGGCTCATCTTAGATCAAGAGCCCAGATTTTTGCTCATTATGCTAAATTACTTCCCACAAAGAGTAGCCAGTTAGAGGTAGAGCCCAGAGTAGGCACTGGACCTCTGGCCTCTTGCTTCTAAGCCAGTGAATCTGTGTTATATTAATACTGCCTCTTAGCCTACCACCCCCCAGCTGCACACCTCATGGGTGTACAGTCCATCTCAAAAGAATGTGTCCTTTTTGCAGAAACAGCCACACTAGGTTTCTAATGACCTCTTCGTAGAGCTGTAGCCTGTCAGTATCCATGTGTATATTTAGATATCCTCTTTGTCTGCATTTGTGCTAGTGGAGTTTTTACATTGGTAAGAGCACTCTCCTTTGCCACCAAATGGTAAGTGCTCTCTGAAATATCTGTAGCATTTTCACACCTAATGGATCTATCTGAGCACATTGGTTAATAACATACATTTAATCCATAGACAATGGATATTTCCTGTGATTTAGATGGGCACTTACTTGTGTGGTGTATGACACTGAAGTGTTCTGTCAGCCCCCAAACAGAGCTTTTGGATTCCAGATGTCAAAAATAACTGTTGATTCTGGCTCAGCAGTGTTCCATTTTCTGTCCAGTGTTTATGTGGAAGCAGTTGAAGGCTTCAGGGAATTTATGTAGCATGCCAGTACTATAGTTCATATGAGAAAAAATGCTGTTCCCATCTTTACTGCATGGACTATGTGTTTTATTAAATCTGCAATGATGGTTGAACATGCTGTGTTGTGCAGAAGATAGTGTTTCCCCCAGAGAAAAGATCCTGTGTCTGATTGACAGGGCAGGTGACCACAAGGTCAAGGTTGCTTAGTGGTATCTGCCATCTGTTATCTTGGCAAGTATTTGACTGGAGGGCATTAATGTGTTTGTAATTTCCCAGTTGATCTGAGAATAGGGTTAAAAAGACTTTGTTGCCACTGGGAGCTGCAGAGCAGGTCTGCACTAGCAGTCCACCTCCTGGCTTCCTGCTCAGAATGGCATGGGCTGTACTCAACTTTTATTTTTGGGTCCCCCTCCCTGACAAGTCATTGAGAGGGCAGCCATTTTGTCACACTGCTTGTAGAGAAAAGCAAAAAGCAGCTCCCATCAGCGGGATTATAATAAACAGATTTTAAATCACTCCGGAAGGTCTTGATCATTATAAACCTTTCTAAAGTAAAACAGCTAACTCTTCAGTTTTGTTAGAAAGCAATGAAATCTCAATGTCTATTTGGGTGTTCATTTCTCATTGCCCCATTTAGCTGAGAAGTCTGTGCTGAAACAGAGGATTTTGATTAAGCAGTTAATATGTAAAGAGACATTTACCTGTTGTTGAGCCTGCTGTATGGGTAAGGACAGAAGTTATAGTTCTAGAGCTTTTGTGGTAAATGGTCAAGTCATTTCCTTATACATTTGCCAATGCAAAATCCACAACAAGTAAAATACTGCAGAGAAAGATCAGCTATAAAATGTCCTCACAGCCAAACAGAAATCACAGGAGAGCAATACTAACTAACAGGAAACAAGAATTTAACATCATAATGAATGCATTGGTGTATCCTGCTATCTATCAATCTGCTGAGTTTAGGCAGCTCTCCCTTTTAAACTAAAACAAGGAATAAAAGCAGATGGAGACGAAATTCTTAAGCAGACTATAAGTGAATCAAGAAAAATAACATATTTTCAGATGATGTACTTTAGAAAAGAATAAAGTAACCCAAAGAGATAGGAGGATTTATCAAGAAGACTCACTGCTGATGTTTAGCTTTTGGCTGGGAACATCAACTCCCTAGAATTGTTAGTCTAGCAGAGGACCAACATGTGTAAGTTAAACTTTCAGAAGATATCTGAAAACTTAAAAATATTATGGAGATAAATCCAGATCTCTCTTTCCTCATGATTTTTATCTCTATCCAAATCATGGCTGAAGACACTTGAGTAAATGCGTAGACCTTAAAACTAGCGGTATCTTTGAAAAGGATCTTTTGGCCTAGCTCAAAATATAGACTCTCTAGATTTTCTCATCTCAGAGATGAAGGGATTTGGGGATTCTGGTGGCATTTGGAGTGGGGGATTCTAGCTGTTTTGACCATTGTGATAACACTGCTTTTGATTGATAACAAGAAAATCATTCCCCAAAAGTTCTGCTTTCCTTAAACTTCCTAAAATGTGTTCAGATCCTTAAAGAATCTCCCCTAAATTTTGTTATTTGAATAAGAGACCCCAAACTGAATACCATTAAAAAAAAAAAGTCACCATTTGCTTTACATTCCCTACACAAGAAGAAAGGGGTGTAGACAGACATATTATCACCTAAAACTTCCACCTGAGAAAAAATACTCATTTCTGTTCTTTACAATGTCATACTGGTGTTTACTGAGCTCTAGAGAAATTTTATAGACTTTTGATACAGACCAGGTGAAAAATAATTGAGAAAGAAGGTTAAAGAATCATCTAGTGATCAAAACCAAGTTGCTTTGCCTTTCTGAATGTACTTGCTTAGTTTCAGAGTAGATTTGTTGGTAATGAATTATGTTAGTTTTCCTTCATCTGAATTGTGTTTTGTTTTGTTTTGTTGTTTGCCCTTCATTCTTGAAGGATATTTTCACTAGATACAAAATTCTGGATTGTTAGTACTTTTCCTTCAGAACTTTCACAAGGTTTTAAACTTCCTTCTGGCCTCTGTGGTTTTTGCAAAGAAATCTGCGGTCATTCAAATTACTGTTTTGTTATAGATAACATTGTTTTTCAAGATTTTTTCTTTGTCTTTGGTTTTCAGTGGTTTATTATAATTATGATATTTCTAAATATGGATTTCTTTGGGTTTACCCTGTTGGCAATTTGCTATGCTTTTTGAATCTACAGGTTTAAGTCTTTCAACAAATTTGAAGTTCTTATCCATTATTACTTCAGTTTGTTTTTCTATTTTTTACTACTGCACGCTTTCTTCTCTTTCTCTGAGACAATAGGCATTCGGTTATTTTCCCATAGATTCTGGAGTTTTTTCCAAAATTGTTTTGCTCTTTGTTTTTCACATTGGATAATTTCTATTGTTCTATCTTCAGATTTACTTACTATGTCCTTTGTCATCTCCATTCTGATATTGAGACCATCTTATAAGATTTTAAATTTTGTTTATTGTATTTTTTCAGTTTATTATTCTAATCAATTTTTCTTTATATCATCTTTTTCTTTAAGAAGATGTTTTATCTCTCCAATTGTTTTATGTATATTTGTAATTGCTTTTTGGAGCATTTTAATGCTTTTAATTCTTTATCAAACAATTCTAACATTTTTGTCGTCTGGGCATTGGTGTCTATTGTCTTTTCCCTTACAAATTGAGATTTTCTTGGTTCTTTGAATTTTTGGTAATTTTGGATTAAGTCATGGACATTTGAATATTATAAGACTTTGAGTCTTATTAAATCTTATGGAGAATATCTATATCTTTGAGCAAGCCAGATTCAAGCTGCAAGTTACAATGTGGCTTCTGTAGGCTGTGGCCCCAAGACCACTTCAGTGTTCAAAGCCTTTGTAGTGCTATTCAGATCTGTTCCACCAGTGTGCCACATAGTGGCCACCCTGGGACCTGGGCAGTGTTCTGTCAGTTCAGCTATCAAATTATTTAATGCCTTTATTAGAATCAGATCCATATGTGCACAGCTAGGAGGTGAGTCCAGCAGTTTGTAAAGAATTTTATGGGGTTGCTTTCCCAAACTGTTTCTCTACAATCTCCCCAATACTTTCCATTTCCCTGGACTGCCCTTTTTTAGTTTTCCATCGAGAATGCTGGGGCTTTGGTAATCCTGCTTTGCTGTGCGCATTTGCGATTATGTCTGTATCCAGGGCTGAATTGCAGGCGGACAGAGAGAGGAAAAAATAAAAATGAAAACCTAACAAAATGGTGTTCATCCCGACCTCTTGGAACCATACATCCACGAAATGAAGACAAAAATACTTCTCCCTCGGATTTTTGGCTCCTGTGGCCTCCCCTTTCCACCACTACTCCTGCTACTACAGAGCTGGTTGGGGGCTGGTGTGTGAAAAATAGAGAAAATAATGAAGGAAGAAAAATGGGGGATCTCTGCTCTCTCTGTGAGTGTTGGAAGTTCCCTTTCCTTTTCCTCCAGCCAGAATGAGATGGAGCTCTCTTTGTCTGTACCTCAGTGTTCACTTTTGGGAATTAGATTACATTAACATCAAGTTGAGAGAAATCAGAAGAAAAAACATCAGTACACTCATGGGCAGTCCAGTTGTACTATGAATACTTTTCTTCTTTCCCAATCTGCTTGCTGCTATTTATTTTTCAAAGTCCTCAAATAGCTGCTCCAATCATCCTTTGCAGGTTTTATAGCTGTATTCAGTATCAGAGAGTGGAATATACTTACTTCACCTTATGTGGCACGGGAACCAGTTGGCTTAACTTTGAAGTATTAGTAATAACAGACCCAGCCTCACATAGAGCTTTTAAAATACTTAACACAGTTCTTGAAATTTACAATGCAAGTGGCACTAATTTAGCTTTACTCAAGTTAGCTTTAGCCCCAAAAAAGGGCTACAACTATGCATTAGTGAATTTTAGAAATTAATAGGTACTTTGAGTGTTGTCCGTTGAGTGAGTACAAGTTCACAACAACTTGTCTCTTCTTTAAGTTCCCAAATTGTCTTAAGTGAAATGTCATAGATGCTGCAGTAAGTACCTTTAGCAGAGGACTGTACTATATGATTATGGCTCATCATTTTCTTATGTGATGAACTGATAAATGTTACTTTTAAACAAATCTTTAATATACTTTTCACCCTGTTATTAAAAATGAAGAAAAAAAAAAGTGTTCTGGTTATCAAGATAGAAGCTCAGAGTATCAATCTGTGCCAAAAAAAAAAAAAAAAAAATCATTCCGTAAAGCTGTTCCATATTATTTGCATTCTACACAAATGCATATCCAATATAATTTTAAGTTGCTTTATCCAAGAAAGTGCAGGGTGCTATGAGCCTGTAAGGACCATGGTCCATTTTAAGTAAAATTTCTTCTGAAGGAGAAACTAAAGCAAAGAATTTGGGGTATCCACGATATAAGGCATTACTGGCAGCCTTCTCATTTTTTCCTAAATGGAAAGGTATAGTTGGAAATACGTTCTTTTGTGATATTACTTACCTTTTCTGGTACTTCTCTGCTCCTCTTTCCCATTTTTATGAGGTCATGTTGTCTTTTTTCTAAGCCAACAACATGATAAGTGATTTCTTATTAATGTTTTGGCTGAAAACTCTATTACATCTCTCATGGATGGTGAACTGTTAAAGAATAGGAAAGCTAAAGCCAAGCATGGTGGTTCATGCCTATAATCCCAGCTACTCAGGAAGATGAGGTGGAGGCATCATTTGAGACCAGCCTGGGCAACATAGCCAAGACCCCATCTCTTAAAAAAAAAAAGGATAGGAAAATTTAAAGGATGGTAGAATTTCAGGCATGTTGGCTGGCAAGAGAGAAAATTCTGAGTCAAGGGCCATCCCAGCCTTCTAAAATTAAGCCACATGTGTAAATACTCCTTTATAATCATATAATATCCATCTTATTCCTCTTTATTGTCTTTGAAACACATTGTTTTTAGCATTATCATTCACAGAGCAGAAAAAGGTCAGTGTTATGTAGCATCACTACATGAAAGAGGAATTCCGTTAACCATTTATTAAAGTATTAGTAGATGAGGACCAGCAGTTCCTTTACCAAACTGTAAATGGTAAGTGTAGGTGTTCTTTTTTTCCTGAGTGACTTTGTACTTTTTGTTCTGTGATAACAATATTCTATTTCCAAAAGGGATGACTCAGTCTGTAAAACAATGTCTTCTTACTTACTGAATCAGATTGCTAATACTGAAAGAATGGGTCTCTTCACTTAGAAGTTTGCTATCGCTCAGGTTTCCAAGTCACAAAAAGTTTCATGTTACCCATGAAATAATAATACTAATAACTAAAATTCATCAGGTCCTTATATGTGCCTAGCATTATGTTCACTACTATACATGCATTAGCCAATCACACATTTACCACACAACCCGATGTGGGCAGTTACTGTTTTTATTCATATTTTACAGCTACATAAACTGACACTCAGAGAGGTGACATACATGTCTTAGGATAATTCAGGTAGCAAGTGGCAGAGCTGGGATTTAAACCCGGTTTTGTTTAACAGCCAGGCCAGTGTTTTCACAATTCTGTTGTAAATAAATAGGAAACAGCTGTGGCTTATAACCCTTTACTTTAATTTTTATTTTTTCTCTTCACCTCTACCCATTTTTACAGTCTATTAGACCTCCCTAACCCGCATCAAAGCTACTGCAAAGGTTTTTAGAAATTCCCAGGTATATATTCTAGGGTTCCTGAAATAGTCTTTGCAGCAATAATGTGGCATCCAGGTTTTATCTTCCTGTCTGGTTTCCATGGGGCTCCAGGAAGGTCTCCACTGCCCACCCTACAGTGGCACCTCTTGCTGCCCTAATTAGATCCTACTATTTGCTCCTAGAAGTTCCATTGTTCTAATGCCTCACTACACTTAAAGTTGTATCCTTAAAGAAACTAGTATTGTATGAATGACCTTCAACCTGGGTTTGAGCCCTTTAAACTAGGTGTGAAATTTAGTGCACTCAACATATGAAGGTGGCTTTGTGTACCCCAAGGTATAGGAAGAAAATATTGGAAGTTATATTTACATTTACTATTTATATGAACATAGAGGATAGAATTAACTTTCATAACATTTTATATACAAATTGATCTGAGCTATCCTTTGGGGAGAATGGGAAATCCATATAATGGCGTGTTGATAGTTCTCTGTTGTCTGCGTTAAATATATTATGATATATTGCAATTTACATATGCTTGATTAAGTGAATTTAGAGAATATCTTATGAAGATTTAACTCAATTAAGTACAATGGACAAATAGCACACATAGATTCTTGGAAAGATACTGAAGATTGGAGATGATAATATACTAATAATGGAAGCACAAATGAACAATAGAAGATGAAGAAACTAACACTTCTACTGCTAGAATAAAATCCTTAAAGTCACAAAACAAAGTAAAAAACAAACAATAATTATCTAATCAGAATTGACTCATTGAAAAGTTGGTGACCGCAAATCTAATTTATCACGAAGAATATCTGATGTAAAAATTTATGTTTGCTCTGTCAAGGATCAACTTTGTGCTAAGCATGTGTTGTGCCTGAAGATATTAGCTAATGTTAGTAGAAAGAAGTCATCACAATTAGTGAGACATTTAAAAACTAACCATCCAGAACTTGAAGGCAAACCCCAGCGTTGTTTCAGGGATATTAAAAGGCATGCAATGCTCATTCCAAAAACCTTACATAATTTTATTACACTTAACAGTTAAAGTTTAGAAGACTATTTTGAGGTCTCTTAATAGTAAGAAATCAAAAGCCATGTTTGTTCTTCCTACTGCAAAAATAGCTGAAATAATATATAAAAATAATATAGAACACAAACTAAAATCCTTAAGTTTGCCAATAAATACTGTAAAATGATGTGTAAAGATATTGATAACAATTTAAAGGAACAGCCATCATTTTGAATTATGAAATATGAAACTTACCTGTAGAGTTTAATAAATGTACAGGTATTATAACTTCTCCCATCTTATGGTTGGTATTTGCTAAATTTTGATTCAATAATGTATTAAAAAATAACTTTTTTATTTTGAATCACTGTAGGAAAGATATTCCTAAGAAGTTATATTTTCACTATTGTACAGTTTCTCCAATACAAACTATGTTTTATGAAAATGTGTAAGATTTTACCAGTAAGTCCAGAACTTGACCACCCAGAACTTGAAGGTAAACCCTAGTAAGTGAAACTATTAATGACATAGCTTTGTTGGTAGAATAAAAAAAGATTCAGCATTAAGGTTATGGAGAAGGTATCAGATGTGCAGTTCATTCAACACCTCATCCAGTTGCAAACTAGAAATGCATGTGTTAATATTTTTTATCAACAAAGTAGCTAATTTTATAAAAATAAGACTATTAAAATATAGAAGTCTTTATACACTATACAGATGTTTATCAACTCATAATGGAGCATGTAACCCCACTGTAATTTGAGCAGTACACTGTGAAAGAAATACATATTTTTATAAAGCTCTTGCTTTGGGAATGCATTTTGAAATAAGATGTTTGGAAAAGTTTACAGTGATAGGTGATTTTGTTGCTGAAAATAAGTGTCATCTTAAAAAAGAAAACAAAACTAATGTCTGAGCACTTAAAAATTTTTAAATGGTATTTTCAAAACTATTTTAAAATTTTCCAAATAATATTTTAAAGTTAGGTTTTGAGCTACTCTCTTACAAATACAATAAATATAACACTTTATGAATAGTTTGTAAGTATAGCTGAATTACATTAAAGAACATTGAAATTTATGAGCTACATTGAAGAAAAAATAACTTTACATAATTAGTGGATGATGTTGAAAAATAAATATCATGATTTAGTAAACACAGTCAATGATTTGTGACATTTTCTTTTTATCAATGACAATGATTAAGAATACCTATTTTTTTAAAAGAAAAAACAACTGAACTTGGAACCAAACCTGTGAATCATTTTAACACAAAGTGAATATCTAACTACTTTGCCTTCATTAAAAATTGTCAATGATGATGGTGATGATATTCTTATACTTCTAGACCCTAAAATATAGGAAGGAACAATAGATAGAATAAATATTGAATGAGTCAGTCCCTAATACGTAAGTTGGTTTTCCTCATATCCAAATATAATGATTTCCCCATGCTGAAACTTCTAATCAAACACAAAAGCAAGAAAATGCCTATTTGCCAAATAATATAGCTATCTACAAAATAAATGACAATAATAACTGTTATTAATATATTTTAGAAAGAGATGATATTTTAGACCATTAGTGAGTTAAATAAAAGAAAATGACATTTTATGCTTACCTTGTCCTTTTAAATTTCTATTTTCATGTGTTTCAAAAATTAATTTATGGAAATTAATTATTAAGTACAGTATTAAATGCTTATAATGTGCATTTAAAGAAGAATTTGTTGGGTTCATGCTCAACAAATTTCTATTGGGAAATGTGCTCAATTTAAAAAGGTGGGAAGCCAATGGGGTGAGTTTTCTGTCCACGGGCATCAGTTAGAGGGTGGTGGTTCAGGGCACAAGGGTCAGACAGATCTGTATTGGAAGGTCAAACCTGCTCTGTGCTTACCAGTTACTTCAATTCTCTGAACTCCAGTTTCCTTTTCTGTACAATGGAGATGAAATTACCTATGTCAGACTATCATAGTGTAAAACATAGATCACAGTGGCAGTGCCTAATAAGAGTGCAATACATTTTAATTTTTTAAAAAAAACACCTCATAGGTTGTCATAGAATATTGGGGAGGTGACAACATATATATTGGACATATTTGTTACAAGCAGATGAGGATTTATCTATACATATGAACAAGAATGATAACAACAACATTGCTTATAATTGTACCAGAAAGGGGAACTGGGACTAGTTGAACAGAGTTTATAATTAAATTGAAATAAGAACAAATGTACTAACATGAACTAACAATGTACCAACATCTCAAAAACACAATTTTGAATTTTAGTAAAAAGGAAATTACAGAATTAAAAAAGCAAATTGTACAATATAACAACTTTTACAAGTTTACAAACTTGTAAAAAGTTTGGAAACATGAAGAACAATATACTATATTGTTCACAGAAGAGTTATATAGAATGAAGGTGTAAAGAAAAGCTTGGGAATGATATATACCAAATTCGGGGTAATGGCTATCTCTAAGAGTGTGGAAAAGGAAGGTAGGAGATAAAAACATGCACTTCAACAGAAATTCTAAAGTTTCATTTTTGAAACAGCGATAAAAACAGAAAAGTTTGTTATATTCCTCTTTTTACCTTTTTTATTGCCATATTTTTCACTATTTTAAAGAAGTCAAAGAAAGGAAAATATTTGTCTCTACAAAAAGTAGTGAATGGCTGACCGTTTGAGACTGCTATCGTGGAAGAAAAGAGGGAAGGGAGGGAGGGAGGAAGGAAGGAAGAAAGGGAGAGAGAAATATTTTCAATAAAAGTAATTTGCTTGACATTTTCCTTCAAAAGGCATCTTAGACAAGCAAGTTAAAAAAAAGTGTTGGGGATGGGGAGGCCACATCTGGTTCATGGGCTGGCATTGAATACTTAATTATTCCACTTTGGACACAAGGACGTGTTTTAACATCTTGAACACCCAGGTAACTTTCCTTGTGTGAAGTCTGAGTGAGAAAAGGAAATGCATTTGTTAGTATCTATACCTTTCTTCTTTTTATATTAATAAGAAATAGTATCATCGTAGGCAGACAATTTGATGTCATATTTTTCTATGATATTTTCACGGTGCACACCAGGGCGCCTGTACTCTGCAGCTATATGACATGCGGGTTTTTTTCTTTTTTCCTTTTCTTCACATCAGAGCCTCAAAAACAAGCTCCACGACACCAGGCACAAAGACTATCAATAAACATTCCATCTTTTCATTTTTTCCTGTGTTATTTAATAAGGAGAAGGCAGAGACATGATTTTTGAGTATCAGACAGCAAACATTTTGGAAATAATTTCTCTCCTCAAGGGTCTTTGATGACGAAGAGCTCTAGCCACCTCCAGTCTGTACGCTCTGACTCCAGAGGATGAGCTCAGAGAAAATTGCTGAGCATAGTTACTGGCTTTCCCATTGATCAGACTGAAGGGGCCAGGGCGAGTCTTTGTGGCTCTTTCTGTCACCTTGTGTGTACCCTCCAGAGCTGTATCCCCCGTTCCCTCCACATCTTTGCTATTGGTGGGAGTGTCTTGCCCACATTCCTGACAGAATGCAGGTCACTCGAGTTAGCATACCGGCAATGACGCCCGGGTTGCTAGGGAGCTACCCTCTGAGCATGCCTTGATCTATTTTTAAATTTCCGTGCTTGTTTCCTCTCTGAAGGAAGCAAAGAATAATACCGCTTGGCTTTCTCCTCTTCTAAGAAACAAAGTAACCAACAAGGCTAAGACCTGTTGTGAAGTTAAAAAGCATTTGCTAATTAAGCTACAGAATGTCATGGTGTTTGTGCCCATCCAGTTTCTGCTTAATTAAATTCCAGATAAGGTAGCATCTCAGAAGGGGGAGAAGCAAGTGTCTATAAGGAGTGTAGGTGAAATTTGCTGGCACTTTTCTTTTCTTTCAATCTATTATGAAACTCTTGAACCACTATCCTTCCTAAAGGTTAACAATAACCCATTGTGAGGCCCCCAGAATCCCCCACCACAGGGAACAAACGAGAAATTTGGAGGGCTATTGAACAGTGAGTTTTCACAGCTGATACACAGAAAGCTATTTAGCACAGGTGTTTCGGTAACTGTGAAATACTGAGGAAATTCAGTCTTCTGTGACACTTAGATTCACTGTCTTGTGTGGGATGGAGTCTTATGGAACTTGTAAAATATCTGTAATATAAATAAAGGAAGAAGAAGAAGAAGAATAAAATTAGCTTTTCACAGAACTCTAGAAATTGTTCCTTGTATGGAAGAGTCTTCCTTTTTGGCCACTGGTAACTAGCAGTTTTCTTGGTATTTTTTTCCAAGTTAAAATGATTCCAATTTCAAATGTTGTTAGTGAATTTTTAAAATGATGTGTTATATGCATGCAGGTGTGAAGAAATCTGGTGGAATAACAAGTGTGCTAGTCTCCATGTGTTATGATATTTTTTTTTCGAGCCTTTAAGAAAAGATTTTTCTCTCCTTCTCCACGATCACTTTCAACCTTCAACATGAGCTGATCAACAAGGTTAGCAGCTGTTCACTCTAAATTACAATGCTAGAAGTAAATTACAATTTCTAGAATTCATAATAATATTCCAGGGTCACCGTTTGGGAAGTCATGAGCTTGGATGTTGCAGTTTTTCTGTACCTCAATGTGGTGTTCAGGAAAATAGATGCATTTTGAAGGGACTGTTAGTCTATATAAATTTCCATAAAGCTCTTGGCTTCTTCTTTATAACCTTCAGCCTACCATATTTTTACCAGATGAGATATAGCGAAATTACATACACCCATAGCAGAGATTATATAGAAAGTACTATAATTACAATGGAATTTCTTCATTTAAAACACACAGTTTAATTTCTAGTTTCTGTCGATAACGTAACTGGGACCAATGATTTTTCTAAGCTCTTCATTGCCTATAATATTCATAAAAACCCTACAAGAGAGATACTATTATTATTTTCATTTTAACAGCTGAAATAGCCCCAGTTTCCTGAGATGGAGATATTTTCTCTAGGTCATTCAAACCCAGGGCTGTTGGATCACAGAACCTGTACATTTAACTACTGTCCTATGTGATCTCCCTTCTACAGACACATGATATAAGTTGCTGATGTTAATTTGAATTTTTAAAACAGTTTCTCAACTAACTAATTCAAGGCATTTACCAATAAATATGAAATCCTGAAAAGTTGCATGTGGGCTGCTCACTCTTAAGACGTGAGGCAGGGAGAGGCAGGGTGGCACACAGCCTTAGAGGGGTCAACAAAATATGAATTTTAACTCTATTCTCCATACTAACTTAACCTGGACAGGTTACCAAAACTCAGTTTCCTCGTCTGTACAATGGTAGTATTACCTTCCTCACAGGATAGTTACGAGGATTAAGTGAGATGCTATACATAAAACTCCTGGCATGTAGCAACTCTCAATACATAGCAGCCAAAAATTAAGACATCTACTGTCAAAGTGTAATTTGGAAATTGTAATGACAGACTACCTTAGGACTGAAGAGCTCAGTCTGACTCTTCCAAGTTCAGGGACAAATGCTGAATGTTAAGCCCTGAGCACGAGACCCACTTCCATATTTTTAGTAATGTGTGCTAGGGTGTAGCACCCATCAGAGATGGAAGATACCATCTTGAATATTCTTGATACCATCAAGAATAGAGTATGAAATCAACACAAAATGTCAGGAGTACCTTGAGGTGTGCCTTCCTTTATCCATCCCTTCAATGTTTTGGTGGGTAATGATGTTCTTGTAGAGATAGGAATTGTTTCCTTTTTGCCATCTGGTTTTTTATGCCTAAGAAATCTTTTCATACCATAAAATAAAACATCACTGGTAAGAAATTTGTTTTCCTTTCTTAGAATATTCTGGCATGACTTGGAAGCCAATGACTGACATTCTGAAATTTCAAAGTGATGACTTGCCATTTGTGGGAGAGGACCGCAGAAAAATATAGGTCTCCCTAGTGAAATGTGTTATTCTTGCTCTGTTTTTGCTGCAGAGCTGTCAAGTATTACACTTTATAAAGGGTGAACATTCTAATGTTACTGCTGAAATGATAAACTAAGAAGGCACTAAGAGAATCTCTGGGAGTTACCCATGTTCTTTCACGTACTGAGTACCTACTACCTACTCAGTCCACAATACTGAATACCCAGTGCTGGGTACTTTGTACCAAATACTGCTAGACACCAAGGATATGGGTACCAATTAACTCACCCTTGGCTCAGTTGCATGAGAAAATAGCCAGGTAAACAGGAAAATGAGTGCCCTAATAGTTCTCTAAGAGTATTGCTGAAGGAGGTAAGGGAGGTTGGCATGGGTTTTTCAGGACATTCACTCCTTTCTCCCCTTTGACTTCCAAACCAGTTGAGAAATAAATGTAGGAGTGAGGGTGATGAAATGATCAGCTTCACTACACTAAAGCTGGATCAGAGAATGTGGCTGGGACCGAAGGGCAACATGATTTCTCCTGCCTTGACCCCACCTCCCGTTCCCACCACCTCGCCCAAATGAAGTGGTTCCTCCCCCCGTCTCTGGCAGAAGTGCCACTTCCCCTGCTGGGGCACAGATCACCATGCAGAGGGGACACATAGGTGTGTGGCTGTAGGTGGTTAGTTTCTGAGAAAGCCTCAAAGAGGAACATGAATGTACAAGACAACTTCTCCTCTTACCACAAAAATTAACTCACCCTCCCTCCCATGAACATAAGTGATAAATGGGCTTAGAAACAAGGGTGACCACTTTCTCCCACCTGGGAATCCAAACGAAACTATGTTTTAGCTCAGGACAGAAACATGCTTCTTCTGTTCCCCTTACGATGCTTTTTTGAGCTGAGTCATGAAGAAGGAAGAAGAGTCTACAGAAGAAAAAAGGGAAAAGCATTTCGGACAAATGACACAACATGTGCAAAGACAGAGATGCATAATAGGGCCCAGCCTGAGATCCAGGAGAATAAAGAGAAGAAATTTACTTTTGGATTTATTTTTACAGCTCCCAGTATAGTTTGCTATCAATGACTTCATTGTCATCTTCACAATAATGATGAAAAGTAAAATTATGATGGCAACTGATATTCCTATTTTATATGGCAAATGAGGTTGAACGAGCTAACTTATGTAAAGCGCTTCACACAGCATTTGGAATACAATGAACAAATATTAGCCATTATTATCATTACCACTATAATTATAATTATTACTATTACAGTTAGTATTTATTGCTATTGTTACTGCCAAGTTCCCATAGCTAGTAAGTGGCATAACTAGTAAGTCCCATTGTTAGTAAGTGATATAACTAGTATGTGGTATAGCTAGTAAGTCCTATAACTAGTAAGTGGCAAAATTGAGACTCAGTGACATGGTGTCTAGTAGAGTTCAGGGACTTAATAAGCACTCTCAAAAACTGTAAAGGTTATCCTAGTCTATTCACAACTTAGCCTGTCACTGTTTGGTGAGCACTGGCATACAAGACTCCTGACTAAGAAAAAAATAACTTTATTACTCATGGCGCAGCAGGAAGCATGAGCTTCATGTTGCCATTGGTTCTCCTTGTCCCCCAAGTCCCACAAGGGTGACATGGAGTGGCCCAGGAGGATGTTGCACACACAGTGGGTTGGCATCACCACTGAAGAATCCAAAGCTTAGAAAACCACTGATTTTACACAGAGTTGAACCTTCCCAACCATTGCCCGGAGGGAGATACTATCTTTATTATCTTGGTCAGAAAACAGATCTGCCCTGTGCCCCAGAGAAAGACAGGATCTCTATCTTCTAAGACTGTTTGCTACACCAACATCCTAGTGTCAAAAAAAAAAAAAACTGTTAAAAACAGGCAGAAACACAGAATTGTCTCTCAACAAGCACATTGCCAGAATGTGCCAAGCACATTTTTTTGCAGGCCACTTGGATCTAACAGCACTCAGAGAAAGTTAAATTGATGCAAATAATGAAGGGATCAAAGATACACTTGGTAAACAGCTTCTCTTCCCCCGAAACTTCCTTACAATTCTTGCTTTAAGGTGCTGGCAGAAAAGAAGGGAACTTTCCCTGGGACAGAAATCCAGCAAAGTCTCAGTCCCTCCAGATGATGTATTGTTCAAAAACCCTGAGAAACCAGAGCTCTTCCAGTGCTTGGAGGGAAACATCAGTATCTTAGCATTGTGTGCTCGAGAAAGTGAAGATGGAGTGTATAGTAGGAGATGGAGGCATGGCCTGGAAAAAAACAGTCACTGGCTTTAGAGGAGGCAGCAGTGAGGCTCTTGTGTTTTTCCAAACAAAAGCATAGATTTGAAACCATGTACTGAATTCTCTCTTTCTTCCCCTCAGATGTGCAGATATATATTTTAATGCATTATTTAACTTTTAGAAGTGCATATTTCTGGGTCCCACCCCTGGAGTTTCTCATTCAATATGGTCTGAGGACTTCCTATTTTGGAAAATCTTCCCAGGTGATTAATGTATAGTAGCGACTGGTAACTGCTGTTTTAGGACACACTTTAATATTTGGTTTTATATATGAGTGAGATTAGTGATTTGTAAACAACTATTATAGCAGCTTACAGTTTAAGAATTATCTTTAAAAAGCCCCCTCCCAAACAAAGTAAGGAGAATTAAATAGTAATCTTCTAAATCCTGTCTTATGTTTGGTATTAAGATGTGCTGTTTCATTAAGTATCTACTCTTGGAAACTATAACACTTCCTCTTACAAGAAAATAGGTTATCATAGTAAAGAAGCTTTGCTAGATAGTATATTTGGGTTTATTTTTAAGCTTTAGAAATAGTAGGCCTCTGTAATGTACTCCAAAAGGGAAAATTCATGTTAGCTTTGCTTATATGTGGAGCACAACTATAATGCAAAACTTCGTAGTTCATCATGTGTCTACCAATTCCACCGTCTAATTTCTAATTAAAAATAGATGCTAGGTTACTCCAGTTGATTCTCAACATAATCACATGATAATTTGACTTCTGTTTTTCCTGATACCATCAAACAATGTCAGGACTCTTCATAACTATCTTCAACATTCAGTTTTTCCAAAGAGTAGACCTATCAGTCAGAGGCCATAAAATTGTTGTGTTTTCCATACCTACAGATCAAATGTAGCCACAGTAGCTCCAAGACAACCAACTATGCACAGGCATCTCCAATTCCACATTGAACTACATGGGGGGGAATTTTCATTCTTCCTCAAATGTGAAGACTTGTACTAAATAGACAGGCAGAGCAATATATGATACCAGAAAGGAGTGTTCAGAGGCACACTTCAGGATCTTATGAAAGAAAACTGGATTTTTTTTTTGGTGGTTAAATTAGCTTTGACCATTTTATTATGTATTTTCTAAGGATATTTCTGGAGTTGTTTTGATATGTTAGAATTGGTTGTTCTACCTAGGATTTCTATCTAAAGAAAAAATTTTAGTGGAAACAGTTATACTACTCTGGTTGCAGGTTGAAATTAGGAATTCTTAAAGAGAGAATAGTCTGCTATGTTTTTATTTTATAATGTTATTTTATTCAATAAGTAATAATTTAATGCTTCTTAGGGCAACACAATAATTGGCACTAAGAAATATAAAAAATCGTAATCCCATTTTTTTGTCTGGCATCTGCATTTCAAACATCTCTTGATGGTTATTGTCTTATTTTGTGATGGAGAAAGTATTGCATTTTTCTTCAAAGGGATTATACCATTTGTGGTTGGGTTGGAGGAATTGAGCAGAGTAAATTGTAAATTATTAGGTTACAAATTAAAATATATCTTTTAGCAATCAGATCATTTTCATAAAAAATAAAGCACAGCTTTAGAATTTATTTTGACTGATTGTTCACGAAGACCCAAATTAGTTACGGCAAGTAAACCCAAATTATGAGCTTAAGTTATGAGGTTAGTAGGGTAAAAATGGCTTCTCTTTAAGATAATAAGTTGATCTGGCAAAAAATTTTCTAAACAGTTTTGCTTTAATTCTTTTTTTTTTTTTGTGCTACTGAACAAGACACAAGTTTTGCTTTAATTCTTAAAGGGCCTTTGAGCTTATGCTTTTAGAAAGAAAATAGTGGATTGCTGTTGTAAGATAAATCCAACCGCCCATCACTACATGTAGCAATGGGCTGCCTAATATGAACTGCCAGGTTTTTCACTAACAGATACTATAAAGGTCAGAAGAAGGAGTGGGGAATATCTATAATTACGAGGCATACTCAGTGTCTATAGTTCATTCTAGCATCTAAAGAGAATGAGAAATGAAACTAGAAAAACTGGGTTTCCAAAAGGTGGTTAAAAATTCAAAATCAGGATAAATTTTCCCTAAACTATCAAGCTTTCCTCTGGATTTATAAACAACAACAAATGCTCATTGAACACCTGTTAAAAGAAACAAATCTTAGAAGTAGAAGGAAACATTATCTATTTTGTGTAGTTGTCTGTGCTGTGTACCAAATTACCCCAAAACTTTATGACTTAAAACAACAAGTATTTAATATCTTAAGTTTCTGTGGATCAAGAATCCAGGTGCTCTTACTCTTACCTGGGTCCTCTAGTTTACAGTGTTAGAAGGCTGCAATCAAATAGTTGACAGGCTTCAGTCATCTCAAGACTTGACTGGGGGAAGATTCACTTCCAAGCTCACTCACATTGCCATTGGCAAGACCCAGGTTCTTGCAGGCTGTTAGTTAGAGAAATCAGTTCCTTGCCATGTGGAGCTCTAAATAGGGCTATTCACAACTTGGAAAATTCCTTCAGAGAGAGAGAGAGAGAGAGAGAGAGAGAGACAGAGAGAGAGAGAGAGAGCGTGCACGGTATCACGGTCTTTGTACCATAATCTCAGAAATACCATGAGATCACTTTTGTTTTATTCTATTTGTTAGGAGTCAGTTACTAGGTCCAGCTCACACACAAAAGAAGAGTAATACACAGGGCATAAATAACAAGAGGCACTATTAGGGGCCCTTTCAGGGGATGCCTGCCTTATACAGAGAGAATCTCTTCCAATCTTTTATTTTCTAGCCAAGGAAATTGAGTTGCAAAGTGCTTAATTACCTTATCCAATATAGCATAGCCCAATGCTGTTGTTTCAAGAGCCTAGATATCCTAACCTCATCTAAAACTCTCTAACCAGAGAGAAAGGAAGGAATGGATAGGGGTGGAACTGTAGAAGCAACCCCCTACCACAGTGGTTTTCAAACTACAATAGGTCCCCCTTTTATCCTCAGGGGATACATTCCAAGATCTCAGTGGATGCCTGAAACTGCGGATAATACCAACCCCTGTATATACTATGTTTTTTTTGTTCTGATAACCGAGATGACTACTAAGTGATTAATGCATGGGTAACATATACAGCTCAGATACGCTGGGTAAAGGGATGATTCACATCCCAGGTGGGACAAAAAGGGATGGTGCAACATTTCATCACACTACTCAGGCCAGTGTGTAATTTAAACTCATGAATTATTTCTGGACTTTTCCCTTTAATATTTTGAACCATAATTGACCACAGGTAACTGATACCTTGGAAAACAAAACCCTGGATAAAGGTGAAGTACTGTGCTCTGACCACATTTATGCATTTTTTCTGACTCTTACATCATTTTATCTAGAAATTATTATTGAAACTTATAAGTAAAGGTTTAGTTTTTCTGTAAGGCTTACTATATTTGAAAAAGCCAGTTTTTAATCATTTTATCAATAACTTAATTAAGCCAATTCAAAGTATACCTTCTTTAAATTGATCTCTCACAGCACATTACAATTAACAAAATGGAGAAACTTCACAGGACCAGTGATATATCTTTGAATAAACTTTGGCCATCTTGCTGCTTTGCTTGAGTTCTTTGTAGATTCTGGTTATTAGCCCTTTATTGGATGTATAGCATGCAAATATTTTCTCCCATTCTGTAGGTTGTCTATTTGCTCTGTTGATTGTTTCCTTGGCTGTGCAGAAGCCTTTTAATTTAATCAAGTCCCATTTATTTATTTTTGGTTTTGCTGCAATTGCCCCTGGAGTCTTCTTCATAAATTCTTTGAGTAGGCCGATACCTAGAAGAGTTTTTCCAACATTTTCTTCTAGAATTCTTATGGTTTCATGTCTTAGATTTAAGTCTGTTATCCATCTCAAATTCATTTTTGTGAGTGGTGAGAGATATGGATCCTGTTTCAATCTTCTACATGTGGATATCAATTTTCCAAGCACCACTGATTGAATAGGTATTCTTTTCCCCAGTGTATATTGCTGTCTACCTTGTCAAAGATCAGATGGCAATATGTGGATGGTTTTATATCTGGGTTCTCTGTTATGTTCCATTGGTCTATGTCTCTATTTTTGTGCCAGTACCATGCCGTTTTGGTTACTATAGCCTTATGGTGTAGTTTAAAATCTGGTGAAGTGATGCCTCCTGATTTGTTCCTTTTGCTTAAGGTTGCTTTGGCTATTTAGGCTCTTTTCTGATTCCAAACAAAGCACAGTATTATTTTTTCTAGATCTGCTAAAAATGACATTGGTATTTGATGGGGATTGCACTTAATCTCTAAATCACTTGGGCTAGTGTGGGCATTTTCACAACGTTGATTCTGCCAATCCATGAGCATGATATGTTTTTTCATTTGTTTACATCATCCACAATTTCCTTCCTCAGTGTTTCATAGTTCTCTTTGTGGAGATCTTTCACCTTCTTGGTTAAATATATTCCTAGGTATTTTATTTTCTTTGTAGCTAATGTGAAAGGTATTGAGTCTTTGATTTGATTCTCAGCTTGACTGTTGTCAATGTATAGGAATACTACTAATTTGTGTACATCGAATTTGTAGCCTGAGAGTTTGCTGAATTTATTTATCAATTCCAGGAGTCTTTTGGTGGAATCTTTGGGGTTTTCTACATATAAGATCATATCATCAGCAATGAGCAATAGTTTGATCTCCTCTTTCCCCACTTGGATATCCTTAATTTCCTTCTCTTGCCTGATTGCTCTGGCTAGGACTTCCAGCACTATGTTGAATAGAAGTGGTGATAGTGAGCACCCTTTTCTTGTTCCAGTTCTGAGTGGGAATGCTTTCAACTTTTCCGCATTCAGTATGATGTTGGCTGTGGCTTTGTCATATATCCCTTTTATAATTCTGAGATATGTTCCATCTATGCCTATTTTGTTAAGAGTTTTTGTTACAAAAGGGTGCTGAATTTTGTCAAATGCTTTTTCCACATCTATTGAGATGATCATATGGTCTTTGTTTTTGCTTCTGTTTATGTGGTGAATCACATTTGTGGATTTACATATGTTGAACCATGCTTGCATCCCTGGCATGAAGCCCACTTGGTTGTGGTGGATTATTTTTTTGATGTGCTACTGAATTCAGTTTGCTAGAATTTTACTGAGGATTTTTGCATCTATGTTCATAAGGGATATTGGTCTGTAGTTTTCCTTTTTTGTTGTGTCCTTTCTTGGCTTTGGTATCTTGGTGATACTGGCTTAGCAGAATGAGTTGGGGAGGATTCCTTCCTTCTCAATGTTACAAAATTATTTCTGCAGTATGGATACCAATTCTTTGTAGGTCTGATAAAATTCGGCTGTGAAACCATCTGGTCTGTTAAAAAGTGGGCAAAAGACATGAACAGAAGCTTTTTAAAAGAAGATAGACTAATGGCCAATAAACATGAAAAAATCCTCAACGTCATTAATCATCAGAGAAATGCAAATCAAAACCACAATGAGATATCACCTAACTCCAGTGAGAATGGCTTTTGTCAAAAAGTCCCAAAACAATAGATGCTGGTGTGGATGCAGAGAGAAAGGAAGACTTATACATTGTTGGTGGCACTGCAAATTAGTGCAACCTCTATGGAAAATAGCATGGAGATTCCTCAAAGAACTAAAAGTAGACCTACCATTTGATCCAGCAATCCCACTACTGGGTACTTACTCAAAAGAAAAAAAGTCATTTTATCAAAAAAGAGTCTTGCACTAGAATGTTTATTGCAGCACAATTCACAATCACAAAGATGTGGAATCAACCCAAGTGCCCATCAATTCATGAGTGGATTAATAAAATGTGGTATATGTACACCATGGAGTACTACTCAGACATAAAAAAATGAATTAATACTTTTTACAACAATCTGGATGAACTGGAGATCATACTCCTAAGTGAAGTATTACAAGAATGGAAAAACAAACACCACATGTACTCACTTTTAAATTGGAACTAACAGATCAGCACTCATGTGCACAGATGGAAGTAAAACTCAACGGAAATCATGCAGGTGGGAGGGGGGAGGAGTGGATAGGTGAAATCATACCTAACGGGTACAATGTCCACTATCTGGGTGATGGGCACACTTACAACTTTGACTCAGTAGTACAAAAACAATCCATGTAACAAAAACATTTGTACCCCCCCATTATATTCTGAAATAAGAAACAAACAAACAAACAAAAAGCAACTTTTGCCATCTAGTAAAGAAGATAGACGCACATCTAGTTTGTGGACCTACTACATGAAACTGAGCCTTTTATATATTTCTGTCAAAGTCATTTTATACCCTATCACATACACACAGTAATACAGTAAAAAAAAAAAAAAAAAAAAACCTCAGGAAGACACCCATAAAAAAGAGAAGAGACTTCCTGGAAGGTCTATTTATTCTTTTGCCAAATTTCTGAAACTTGTTTGGAGACTTCGAATTGTTTTTAAATGCATCGTCTTAACAGTCTGTTTTTTAAACTGCTTTTTTACTTGAAATTCTATAAGCCCTGTTTAATTTCTCTAAAAACACATTTAGATCACTTTAATCCCTCATTGACATTTAGAATGTTTCCAACTTTGAAAATGTATTATAAACATCACTGTGAAGACTATCCATATATATTCACCTATGTACACTTCTCTGAATATCTCCTTCCAATAATTTCTTAGAAGTAGAATTTCAGAGTGAAAGGGTGGGCACATTTTAAAGACTTTTGGTTAAAAATCACCAAGTTGCCCCTGAAAAATTTCATAGTCTCAGGAGCGGATTAGGAGACTAGAAGAATCCAAATATAGGTTTCTACAACAAACTTTCTTTGTGACAGCCCTTTTGTTTAACTTTTTTTTTTTTTTTTTTTGCCCGGGTATTGACAGAAACCTTTTGTTTAACTTTTCTATATTTCTTTTTCTAGAAAGGAAGCAGCCACCATTTTCTGAGAGAAAAGAAACTTGTATAATGAGAAAACGTGAATTTAGGTTTGTGTCTCAATGCCTAAGAGATCAAAGCGGTCCCGACCCTTGGCCAAATGCACTCTCCTATTCCCAATCACTTCTGTGTTAAATTAGGAAAAGGTAGTGCTCTAGTTTATTCAGTTTCTCCCATCCATTCCTCCACCACCTCACTTTAGGAAGTATTAAAAAATATATCACAAATATTTACAGGGGAGCGGGGGAACTCATTGATTTTCTGAAAGCAATTTGTTAATTAACATCAAAGGAATGAAATCTGACTTGCATAGCCTAGTGAGTGGCATTTTTCCATAGTCCTGGTTGCTATGGTGATGAAGGAAACTCGTTTGTTCTGGGTCACTCCTAAATTTGTGCATGAAAGCGTAAGAGATTATTCCTGTCTAATCAAGTTATATGGAAAAGTTGAAGGGGAGGTACTGTGTTTTACAGCCATCAACCCTCAACAGAATAAAACACAATAGCTGAGAAAAGGGGATTATATCTTCCTTTAAAAAACAGAGTAGAGAATTTCTAACTGACCCCAAAACCTCTTCCAGTAGAATATCTTTTTTTTTTCTGCACTAATATGAGGGATGTGGAATCACGTTTCTTAAAGGGAATTAGAGTACATATTGAAAAACTCTACAACCCGACTTTGCATAATGAATAAGGAGTAGGGTGTGCATTCATTAAACAATTTTACTTTTGAACTTAAATTCTACAGTGTGTCAAATGCCTCACTAGCTCTGCATTGCCAGGAAGCCAAGTTCTGTTACAATGAACATAATTGGGAAAGCTGGAATGGAGAAGGAATGGCTCATGTCTTCTTTACCAGACCTCCTGGCCCCTGTGGTATATAGATTTAAGCATCTCTTACACATTCCCCTGCCTGTCCAACACCTCAGTTACTCCTAAAGCAGATGGTAGTTTTGCATGTCATCATTAGACTTTCTGTGTCAGCCCAAACATTATTTTTATAAAAGATTGTGGCTTCATTAGAGTTTGATTTTTATTTATAGAAAGTTTACTTCCCCCCCCAAGACACATAGACATGAATTCTAATCTTTATCCTGCCATTTATTAGCTATGTGGTTGGAAAAATCCCTTAATACCTCTTATACCTCAGCCTTCTTATCTATAGAATGAGGATAATAAATTTACCTATACAGAATATTTTTAATGTTTTTTCCCTATAATTGTTATCTATTGCAACGTGACAAATTACACCCAACACTTAGCAGCTTAAAAAATGAATATTTATTATTTGACACAGTTCCTGAGTGTCAGGAATATGAAGCACTTTAGTTGAGTGATTCTAGCTTAGGGTACTCTCATGAGGTTCCAATCAGCTATTAGCCACAGCTACAGTCATCTGGGAGCTCTACTGGAGCTGATAGACCTGCTTCCAAACTCACTCAGCAATTCTATGTTGGCTGTTGGTCTAAGGCCACTCTTCCTCATTATGTGGTTGTCTCTGTGGAAGCTGACTTCCCACAGAATGAGAAGGAAAGAATGACAGACACGAACAAGAAAAGGCACCTGACACAGACATCACAGTCTTTTTTATAATCTAATCTTAGAAGTGACAACCCATCACTCTTGCTGTTTTATTTATTAGAAACAAGCTACTGACACCCAAGCAGCCCAATAAGACCACACCCAAAAAGACGAGAATTAAGTTCCACCTCTTGAAGGGATGAGTATCAAAGAATCTGTGGACATATTTGTACAACCACCATGTCTTCCTTAGATCCCCAATTTACATTCACCTTTCGTGCAAAATATACGTCCCTCTCAAAGCCACCAAAGTTTCTTCCCACTGCAGCCTCAGCTAGAAGTCCAGAATCTCATCAACTAAATTGGGTCCAGGTATGGGTAAGCTCTTTGGATTTGGTCCCTTAAGTAGATCTCCTTGAGTGCAGTGTCTCTCTACCTATGAAACTAAAGGCATTTGTTATCTACCTCCACCACACATGATATGTATACACACATATAATGGTGGGACAGGTTTAGGATAACTACTGTAGGTATTCCCCACCCAAACGTGAGAAAAGAGAAGGCACTGAAGTGTCAGGGGTCCATAGCTACTGTGAAATCCAGCTGGGAAAGTGGTGGATGTTCCCTGATTAGGTCTCAAGGCCTAAGAAAAATTCTCCATGGCTCTCAGTTTCACCATATGGGCTTTCGGTTCTTCCTCCTCCTTCCTTTTTCATGACAAGTAGAACATGTTCACAGCTGAGGTGTTTTCTCAGCCTGCTTTCTGCCAGTAGAATTTGGGAAGCCCGAAGGCCTCTTTTTGTTTTGTATTGTCTCTGTCCTTTTGAATTCAAGTTGGCAATGTAGCTGCATAAGTAATTCCTCTAAAAACTTTACTGGTCTTCTGTGAGTCTTACTGGGGAACACTCTATTAGACAGAGGCCACACCCCCAATTTTCTTAAGATAAGATCTTCTCTACTTTAGTATTCTGCTGACACTACTAAGGGACAATGTCCTTAAGATTTCCAGCATTGCTAATGTTTGATTGAGAGACTCCGTAGTATATAAAATTGATATCTTTAGTGGGTGTCTTGTCTGACCAAAACGAACTCTGACATACCACCATAGCTCTTTCTGAGGTCTTATGAAATAATTTCACAGTCACACCCTCGGCATAATATTTATACTAGTTTTCCTGTCACTGTGCATATGTTCTTCGCCAAGGAACCATTTCTTAATTTTAAAATTGCCTGCTATCTGGCATGTCTGAGAATTTTCAAAACCATCACGTCCTGGTTTCTTTAAGCTTAATAGTCCTTTTTCGTTGTTTATTTTTCTCTTCTGATATTTTACTATAAGCAGTAAGAAGAAACCAGGCAGTACTTAAAACAACTTTCTCAGAAATTGTGAGGCTGCAGTCAACCATCTGCTAAGGCTGCAGGCATCTCAAGCTTTAAGTGGGGCTGGAGACTCCGCTTCCGAGTTCACTCATATGGCTGTTGGCAGGCTTCAGTTCCTCCCTGGCTCTTAGTTAGAGGCCTGTGTTCCTCATCATGTGCGCCTTCATGGCAATTGGCTTCCCCTGGAGCAAATGGTCCAAGAGGGTAAGAACTAGAGAATAAGGGCAAAATAGAGCACACATGTTGAAGCTGCACTCTTTTTATAACCTAATATTGGAATGATATCCTTTCACTTTTACCTTAGTCTCTGCATTAGAAGCAAGTCATTGAATCCAGCTTGCACTCAAGAGGAGGGAAATTAATCTCCTCCTCTTGAAGGGATGAATATTAAAGAATTTTTGGACATATTTGAAAAACCACCTTACCCCACCCCTATGGACTGAATTTTGTTCCCCTGAAATTCATATGTTAAGTCTGAACCCCCAGTGTAACTGTCTTTGGAGATAAGGCCTTTAAGGAGTTGATTAAGGTTAAATGAAGTCATAAGGATGGAGCCCTAAACCATTAGGACTTGTGTCTTCATAAAAAGTGGAAGAGACACCAGAGCTTTCTCTCTCTCTCCTCACACAAACACAGAAGAAAGGCCATGTTAGGACACAGAGAGAAGGTGCTGTCTGTTGGCTGAAGAGAGAGGCCTCACCAGAAACCAACCTGGCTGACACCTTGATCTTGGACTTCCAGCCTCTAGAACTGTGAGAAAATATATTTTTGTTGTTTAAGCCACCAGTTTGTGGTATTTTGTTATAGCAGCCCGAACAGACTAATACATCCACAAAGCACTACTAGTGATGAAAGAAAAGAAGGAACTAAAACCCCTAAAGGTCAGAAAATTAACCCCAATCTTGCTGCATGTGCAAAATTTATCTGTAGGGTTTTTTTTTTTAATTTGTAAAGTTTATGAAAATATTATATATTATGTAATACCAAGTAGCACTGATGTTCTATAACAATGTGCTGTGGTTATACTGTGCTGGCTTTGAGTAGAAGACATATTGCACATAACAGGTCCTTAATAAGTAGTAATCTTTATTAAAGATAATTATTTATCTATATCAGTTATTCTAATCTGCATAAAATCCCATAAAGGATGATACTATTATCCCTATTTTACATATGAGAAACCTGGGCTCAGAGAAGTCAGTGTTCCATGTTGGCATCCCTAATCAGTAACAAAACTGGGCTTACAACACTGAAGCTGTCTTCTTTCCACTGTACCAATCTGCCTTTCTAAAGAGATCATGCTAGTATTTTAAAACAGTTCACTTCTTGGAAAATGACATTTTAAATAGGAACATGTCAGGATCCTCCGGAGACAAATACCATGAGTGGAGAACACAGTGTAAAATATTCTATCTTACAGAATCTTTGATTACATGGGATTCATGTATTTTTATTGCAAAAGCACCAAGCCTTACATACCAATACCCTTTGTGAAATAGAAAAGAAGACATATATTTATTTATTCAACCTTGTTTGAACACTCACAACCTGTAAAACATTGTGTTAGTTATTGCTGAAGTTTTAAGAAAGACTTCCATGGGCTCTGAACAACTCTAGAATATATAATCTGGTAAAGGAAATTAGGTACGAACATAAAGAATTATCATGAGCGTATCCGTTAGCTATTGCCACTGCATAACAAACCACTCCAAAACTCAATGGCTAAACAATAACAATAATTTTTTCTTGCTTACTTATCTGTGGGTTGTGTAGGTAGGCATTGTCTGACCCTGCCTGCTCTCTGCTTGGCTTGGCACAAAAGCAACAGGTTATGTCAAAATCTGCACCAAGCGTCTCTCATCCACCCTGATTCGGTGTGATAGCCAGAGCATGCTATTCTCATGGTGATGGCAGAAGCAGAAGAAAGGCAAGCAAAATCCTCAGTGCCTTTTAAAGACTCAGGTCTGGACACACTGTCCCTTCCCCCACATTCCACTGGCAAATGAAATCACATGGCCAACCCAACATTAATGGTATGAGAAAATAAACTCTGCCTTTCATGGAGGAACTACAAAGTCACATAGCAAAAGGCATGGATACAGAGAAGGGTAATGAATTGGGAATGATAATACAATTTATCACAATAAGTAACTGAATATGGTAAATTCCTTAAGATGCACCAAAAATTAGAAGAGTAAGCAATGGTCAGAATCATTAGACCTTATTTTAATCTGTCTCCTTCTCTTACTACATGTGAATTAATTGCTTAACTGCTTGGAGCCTCAGTTACCTCATCTTGAAAATGATTTTTGTAATATTAAAAGTGAACACATACATAGAAATAAATACCAGTGTTTGGCACATAACAAAAGCTCAATAAAAGAAAGAGAAATGCAAGACAAGAGCTGTGAGAGTTCATATTCTACTGGAGGAAGCAAGACATCCATTTGTGAAACAACTAGAAAATGATTACAGGCAAGTTCTAAACAAGAATGAGCAGCATATAAAATTTGATCCATGTGGAGAGGGCTCAGGAAAGTCTTCTTTATCCATGTAGAATGAAGCTCACCAAATGAATAACTTCAGTTCTTTCTCTCTTTTATTTCTTAACAATTAATTTCAGGAGAGTATGCATATATTTCCATTCATCTTAACTGTTTATAAGCTATTCTGGCAGTAAAATGACACGGTTGTCATGGAAGCAATCAAGAATGAGGAATCAGAACTCGAGAGTATATGCAACTGACCATGCTTATTGTTATAATACAAAAGATTTGGTTTTTTCTTTACAATAAGTCATTTGTGAAGGAACATGTCCATCAAAATTTTCATTTTGTGATACCAGATCAAATTCATTAAGCAAGTATAATCCCACAAGTGTCTAAACCCAGACACAAATATGTGTACATATATTTGGTATCTATATACATCTTACACATATTTAAGCATTTTAGGTATGGCTCATTCTCTTTCCCTCATTGGCTTGACTAAGTTTAGAATTTCCCTACTATCCTGGTTACTGAGACTAAAACTCAACTCAAGGATCCTTTATATTCAACTTTGCTTCCTCAATGGAATGGCTAAAATCTGTACTCTCAAGGAGTTTCCAATTTATTTGAGGAAAGGAAAATTATTCAAAAATAAATGTTTGAGAAAACAGGTAAGGGTATATAGAATGACTAACTGGGCTCCCCCAGGTCCTGTACCAGCCTTTCTATGCATCTTTCTACACCCCTTCATGTTTTTAACTTTAAATATTTGAACAGACTATTTTCAAAAGTGTCATCTTCATTTTTTTCTACCCCAAAATATTTATTTCAGTTCAATTTAACAGTGATCAAGAATGTTCTAATTGTAGAAGGACTGTGTTAGGTGTTTGGAAATGCAAAATTATTAAGACACCATGGTTGCCATAGAGATCCTAGCACTTAGGAGGGTCAAATAAAAAACTATTTGTTGTTTTGTACATTACAAGGAAGAATGGAATTTTGTGTGTTTCTTGCTCTAAGAGAAGTATAATTCACAAAATGAGTGACATTTGAGCTGCTCTTAAAAGATGGATAGGATTTAATTAAAGAAACACAAAGTGGGAGCAAAATACTCTAGAAATAAAAATATAGAGATGTCTTGCAGGCCTTTGAAACACTCAATCTTGGACTTAGGCAAAGCACCAAGGCTGGAAATGTAGCTCTGAAAGTTATAAGAATAGTAGTGCTATATGAGGCCATAGAGAGAGAGAGAGAGCTATAGAGAGAAAGACTATGAACAGGGGAAAGAAAACATAGAAAAGCATCAAGAATGAGCAGAAGAAAAAAAAAACACCAAAGGAGACTAAGAAATTATCACAATGAGTAATAAAAGGAGTGCAGTGTAATGGAAAATGAGAATATCAAATTCAAAAGAAAAATCAATTGGCAGATGAATGAGGACCAAAAGGAGGAAGGTGATGAAAATTAATTATCTTACTGTAGAGAGGATTTTCTTATGAGTCATGAGAAAATAAGGAAAGGACAAATATAAAATTTTAAGGAGGATGAGAGAGAAGTTGAAAAGGTCCACACAAAAGGGTCTTAGTGTTACCATTTTATTGAATGATCTGATTCACAAGGGTGAGGGCAGGTAGTAATTTTATTCTTTCTCTCATTGCCCCTTAAACTGAATCCCTAGACTCCTTCTTTCATAAACTAGATGAAATCTCAGCCAGGTATCTCAGCTTTTCTGGTCCCTTTAATTCCTGAGATCAGCCTTATATTACTAAATGAATAGTCCCCAACCAATGTAATATTTAATCTCAAAAAGCATGCAATTTAAAACTGTTTCTCCTCCCCCAGCTCAGGCTTACTTTAGGCTCAGATGCAAATATTCATTTTCTGCTCTCTTTATTCACCTCTTCCCCCACTCCTTATGTATTTTTCACTCCCCCAAGATCTAGTTAGGTAGAAAGCAGACTAAGGAGGAAATTGCCCAGTCTGTGTAGCTGGAATAGTGTCACCTATTGTTCTCATCCTCTTGAGGTAGATGTATAATTTCAAGCTCTATGTCTCTTGAGAATCTTTTGTTGAGTTTCTCAAAGGCACTCCCACTGGGAGGCACCAATTGCAGCTTCTGTGATACAGCCTGGCTGGCTGCTCTCAATCCCGCCCTCCTCCTCTGGTCGTCTGGTTGCCCGTGCTCTGCTGGGTCACTTCATGCTTCCACGAATTTCTTCAGATGATCTTAGGTTAACACTCTACCTTGAGAACCAAGTTATTTCTCAGAAAATGTGCACCTTTTCCAGATGTTGATGGAGGAGAGGTTTCCTCCTGATGCAGCCTTCTCTGTTCTCTCTGCTGCAAAGCAGGTCACTCCAGGCACCATCTTTTGCCTTCAGACTTTTCCCAGCAAGAATCATACGCCAAACCTTACATTCCCTAACTCAAGGTACACAATCTATTACCATACCACCCTGAATGAGCTCGATCTTGTCTGATCTTGGAAGTGAACTTAAGGGGCACATACTGAGGTCTTCTTGGGATTCTTTGGGAAAGTTTTTCACTTGATGAGGATCAAGGACAAGATGTCACAGCATTTCAATTATTCCTCCCAGTGAAATTCTGTCCTAGACTCTTAAACTTCAATCTCTGATACATTCAAAAGGTAGTGATGTAGCAGAATTGGTTTTCAGCCATCTCCTTTTCAAGTCCTGTGTAGCTGGTTTAGCATCTCTCTTCAGAATGGGGGAGGATTTGGCAACTATTGTGTTATTCTCAGCCAAGGACCTATGCAGAAAATTCAAGACAACAGGAAGAGTTGAATTTAACATCCTGATACATTAGTAAAATGGGAAATTAGATCATTTATTGAGGTTGAACGAGGGCATTTAGGGATTTTTGTGGTTAATAAATGAGAAAAAAGGACTCCAATGAGTGGGGTAGACAGTCAATTAGCAATGAAGGAAAGATTTGGTGAATAACAATTGTGAGGTTTGATAACATCAATACGAACTACAAGCCATCAATACAGTTATGGGAATTTTGCTGTCAAATCCAGTAATTTGGAAACTAGAGAGAAAAAAAATTGAGATTCTTTTTTTCCAATGACAATATTGGCAAAATGTTTTGCAGCATGACATGGTAATAACCAATTGTGAAAGCCCGCAAAAAAACCCCAGACTAGGTGGAAAGGGAATAACAGTAATAACTTTAACCATTCATTAAGCACTTTCTGTGTGCCAAGAAGTTGCTAAGGTCTTTATATATCTACCTTGTGAAATAGTCTCTGTGTTTTATAGAAAAGGAAAGGGAGTCTTAGATAGGTTAAGTAACTTTTCCCTAACATCCTATAGCTCTAAGTGGAGAGTGAGGTTTGAACTCAGATCTGTCCCACACAGAGTCAGCACTCAGAGGTAAATCAGAAGAGTACAAGTAGACTTGGACATGAATGATTATAGACCCAAATGAAGAGTGGTGGTTAGTATGAAGTAGAGTGATAGGAACTTGTAAATCAAAAGTACAAGTTCAAAATTACTATCATAGAGTACTAATGATGTACAAGTGCAGCTGTGCAAAGGGGTTAGCCACGTAGTGTGGAGCTGGAGGTCATTAGAGTAGAAATAAATCAAAGGACTGATATGCAAGGGGGTTCATTTCTTGATCTTTGTGTGATATACCCACCCAAGGGAGAGCTGGATGATTGGGTGCAAAATAGGAAATCTGTGATTAAGTGAATAAAGATGTCAAAAAAATGTAAGGGAAATCCTATGGAAGTGGGTAAAATTTGGTGGCCAAAATGAAAAAAGTTAAATGATGTGGGCTTCATCCAGAGCTGGAATTGTTGGAAGAGAGAAATGGCAAAATAATCGAGAAGTAGCAGTGGGAAGGAAATAGAATTTCAACAACTTCTAACTCCAAGGCATGAGAAAATGAGTCACCTCTAAAAGGAATTGAGCAAGATGTGTGGTTTTCAAAGAAAGAAAGGAGGAAACCATCCTCCCCACTTTCTACCACCCCAGAGAGGTCTTTCCTAGTCACCCAATGTAGAGTAATTCCTTCCTCTGGTCATTTTCCATCACTTTAGCCTCTTTTTCTTCATGGTGCTTATTATTACATAAAACTACTCTTGTTTCTTAATACTTTACCCACCACTAACATGTGAGCCCCCTGAGAACAGGGACTTTGCTTTGTTGACCACTGAAGTCCCATCTTAGAGGACAGAGCCTGTCCTGTAGCAAATACTCAGTAAATATGTGTTGAATGAATGCATGAGTTGGAGTGGATGTTTGAGAAAAATCTTGGGGACATGTTCAAGTTTTTTTTTTTTTTAAACACTATATACATATATCAAAGAGCAGCATCAGGAAAGGTGGTTGATGTGATCGAGAAGAATGCGCCTGAATTAGATGGAGGAAGTGCTTAGTAAAATAAAATATATACGTAGCCAGAGAAGTTTCACTTTCATTTGTAAATGAAATGAAATGTAACTGAAATCCAGGAGATCCCTTGAATGATGGAGCTGCAGAGCTTGGAAGCAACAGCCTGCTGGATCTAGTTCAATATGGGAAGATAATCACACTATAGGGCTCTGAATTTCTACTTGGAATACCTTCTTGGTCTTGGGGACCTACTCGGGACTTGGCTGAACTGTGGTTTCTTCACCACCTGTGACTCTACCTGACTTCGGTTGTTGGTGGCTGCTGAGGAAGGTTGATAAGGACACATCTGATCTCTTCTTATTCCCGCTCCTCTTATAGTTATCTTGAAATCATAAATGACTCTTTGATTAGCATTAAACAGCAGACTGTTTTTTTCAGGTAAATGAAGTGGAGTGTTCATGCAATTCCTTAAATCATTTTGTTTCTTAAGTTTAGAAAGCTACCTTTGGAGAAGACTATAGGAGACAGAGCCCACAAAATAATTCCATTTGCTTACAGCATTTCAAACAATAGAGGAGAAAGAGAAAACGGGCAGTTGAGGGTGTGGTTATTTCACAACGTTAAAGTCTAAGACGGGCAGAGAAGTCAGACTGAGGAGGCAAGCAGTAGGGCTGAGAAAGCTGGAATTTTTTTCCATCCATATTGAAAACAAACTGGAATTTGGATTGAATGAATAGTGTAATTATAAGACTATACCACATTTGCTTAGGAGTCTATGCTGGAGTTAACTAGAAACAAAATGCCTGCCTGGGATGGCTACTTGGCCTTTTGTTTCAAGGGAGTGAGGGAGTCTCATGAGGCCTCATGAACTCCTTGGCACATAGAACTTTCCAAGATCTGTTCTTGTGATAGTTTAAAAAACTCAAGCAAAAAGGTCAAGGTCCTGGAGTTTGTATTTGAAGCTTATTTAGATCTGAATTGACTGAAGAAAAGAAAATCATCCAAAGGCTTAGAAAAAATTGATTCTCTAAATTCCAACCAAATAGTTTGGAATGGTTGTTATCCTAATACATTAGGGCTCATTAGATAAAACACAGGAATTGCCAGAGAGGATTAGTGGGGGTTCTTTTTGTTTGTTTGTTTACATTTCCTTACTGGGATTTATAAAGTCAGCTTCAGATAGAAGGAGGGATATAGCAGTGACTGATCTCAAAAGAAATTAATTAAAATATAGGAAAACGAGGGATTTAGTAAATGATCCAGATTAAAACTTTGAACAAACATGGGAGAAATTCAGAGAACAAACAAAATTTTAAAACATGATGAGGGAGGAATTCTCACTACATTCACAGTCTTACAGGAAGTTATAAAGGAGCTCTTACAAAACCCAGGGGGCCAAGGCACCATCACTGTGTGTCTATGACATCAGAGGCTGTCTTACATAATTTTTAAGACTGCTCTACTCTGTATTTAAATTGCTGGTTTCATAACCCAGCCTGATCACTTCTTAGCAGATCTTGAACAAATTACTTTGCCTCTCTGAATCCCGTTTTCTCATCTGTGAACTGAGGATAATGATAGAATCTACCAGATAGGTTTGCTGTAAGGATGAAATGTAAGCGTTCTTAGAATAATATGTGCCCTTCCATAAATATTAATTATTAATTTTATCATCACCGTTACCATCATCATCATCATCACCATTTCTGGTGCCTATTACAGTGCCTGATGCGTGACAGATACTCAGTAAATATGTGATGACTCAGTGAATGAATGAATGCTAGCCAAAATGGATGTTTCTACCTCCTGTTGTTGTACTTAAAGTCTGCCATGAGGGGCTAAAGCTGGGCCATAAACTTGATGTCTACATGGTTCAATCAAGGCATGTAAATGAGTAAAGCATATTAAGAGTATGAAAAATAAACAAGCCTTCTTGGTCTACCTTTTATTTTCTCACTTTAGATAGACATGGGCATGGAGAAATATTTCTGTACTCTGAGTAAAACAAAAGTTCAAATGTCAGGATTTGGGGTCAGTAAATTTGTCTGTTCTCGGTTCTTGGTGTGCTTTTGGCTGAAGAATGACCAGACAAACCAAAAGCAAGACAAGCATGAAACGAAGTTTATTGAGGAAGGACAACATGGGTTTACAGAGCAAGAGCAAGATACAGGTTTATAGAGTAAGAGCAAGGTACATTCGGCCACAGAATGGAGAACAGACCCCTCTGTCTGTGGTAACAAAAGGGCTCCAATTATGGTCTAGGGTTCTGTTTTATAGTGTCTGGATTGGGCCCTTCTTGTGGTTCAGACATCACCACTGAACCACTTTGATGGACAGTTAACAACATGATAATTAGCCTTAGGTTACTCTAGGTCACTTCCAAATCCTATTGTGCCTGGGCAGCCTGGCCTGCTGGGCTGGGGATTCCCTGCATTCTTTTGCAGATTAGCAGGGGTTCCTCCTTCCCCCAGGTGTGGCAGTTGCTTAGGGCAGGATTAGGGTGGGGCAGCACCAAGATGGGGCCCACCCTTGTCCTTTTCCCAGGTGGGGCAATTGCTCAAGGCAGCACCAAGGCAAGGCACCCACTTTTGTGCCTAGGAGAGTCTCGGAGGTCCCTTGCTATCTACCTAACACAAACACTGTTAAACTAACTATTTCTCTCTGTCAGGGATGCAATAGGGAGTGGTGAGGATTGTGGCAACCTGGAGACCCCATGACCTTCTACAGTAGACAGACTGTCCACAAGTGCAGCTGATTATCGTATGTGAGGTGCAAGCCTAGTGTTGCCAACTCTTTGATTTTTCAAAAGAACCTAGAAACTTTTTCTAAATGTATTTTTATTTTCACATGTTGCCTCAATTGGTTTTTTGGGTTTTTTTTTTTTTTGTCTTTTACTCAATGTTACTTATCTCCTGGTGCCTGGGCCTCTGGGTAGGAGAGTAACCTATTAAAATGCAAATCTCCCTGGACTGCATAGCCCCTAACCACACTGTTATCAGCAAGTGCCCCTTAGGGGAAGGGTTGGGGGAGGTGAGATAAAAGGAGAGGTGGGAAGAAGCCAGAGGCAAAACCTGCCTACTCCACTATTTCAGCTAAAACTGGCCAGAATACAGAGAACTAGAGGAAATTGAGAAGCCATTTTTGAGTGTTCATGAAGGAAGAGTTAAGGGCGATATTTCAAAGTAAGAGTTCTTGGGAAAGTAGAATAAATTACAACTTAAAAATACAATTTTCCAATCAACATAAGAAGCATGAGGCAGGAAGTTTTAAATCTACCCACTTAGAAATTCAGTGTTGTTTTCAATTTACCTCCATCCAGCTCATGTTTGTTTCTTAGAGACCCAAATATCTCAGTGCTTTTAAACCTGTGAAATGTTTGGGGAAATTGAGAATTCTCTGTTTGTACCACTGCTGAGCACAATTTTGTTCTGTCTAAGCTTGCTGCTCTTGTCATTGATAATGGCCTTGTCATATATTTGCAGAATGTCTGCCTTTGATTTTGGTCATGAACTATACTTTTGTAATGCATCCAGAAGCTCCCATCACTGCAGAGGCTGGCCATGCCCCTGCCTCTCAGTGCTGATTTCCTAGCATTGTCTACATCATTGATTTAGAACTCTTTGCATTTAATTTTCTATTCAAGGAAAGTCAGGCAATAAAACAGAAATAGAAGATACAATCTTGGCCCTTTAGGAGCTTAAATTCTAACAGAGATGACAAAAAAATTATATAATAACAATGGAAAATGCTTCCTATAGTATTATAGTACATATAGTAAAAAATACATACATAGTATTGATACAGTATATGCTATAGTATGTATGACACATAGTACACTATTGCTGAAAAAAGCACTGCCTTGCAAATAGAAAAATCAGGGCTGGAATCTCACGCCTCTCCTTACCAGGTGGTTGACTTTAGGCTTATCTGTAAAAATGGGATAATGATACCTACTTCCTGAGGGGTTGAGGATGAAAGGAAATAACGTTTTTTCAGCAATCAGTGTGCAGTGCCTGGCTTAGAGTAAGTGCTCCAAAAAAGCAGATATAGAACATGTTGCTTGCCTTTAGGCATCTTATAATCTAGTTACAGACAAAAGATAAATCGTGTAAAAATTTGGATAGCAAATCCATTGCTACCTAACTCTGGAATATAGTAATAAGATGTCTCAAGTTAACAACTGATGACTTAAAACGATGATAAAGAGATTGTTATATGGAGTGTTAAGGCCTGTAAAATTATAAATGTTGATTGTGGTATACCATACATATAGTAAAGTGCACAAACCTTAAGTACACAGCGCAGTGGATTTTTCACATGCATACATCTATGTACCCACCACAAATCAAGATATAGAACATTTCCATCACATTAGAAATTTCTTTTTTCCCCTTTTCTATCTATATCCTCTGCCTTCCATCCCCAATGAACCACTGTACTGACTTCAATCATCATAAACTAGTTTTGCCTAGGGTTAACTTTATATAAATGTAATTATTCAGGATGTACTCCTTTGTGTCTAGCTTCTTTCACAAAACATTTTTTCTGTCATCAGTCATCCGTTAAGACAAAGTATGAGAGTTCCAGTTGCTTCACATCCTTTCCAACACTTGATATTGCCAGTTTTTAAATTTAGACATGCTGGGGAAGGGAGGGTATAGTGGTACCCAGTTGTGGTTTTCATTTGCTTTTCTCCTGTGTCTATAATGATGATTAACACTTTTTCATATTCTTACTGGCCATTTGTATATTCTCTTGTTATTCTCTCTCCGTCCTTTCTAAATAACTGTTCAAGTCTCTTGCCCATTTTTTAAATTGGTTATTTGGCTAATATTTTTTATGGATTTGCTTCCTTATATTCTGGATAGAATTGAGAATATCTTCTATCTGTCTATGACTTGCCTTTGTACTCTTAATGGTGACTTGATGAAAAGAAATTCTTAATTTAATTCCAATCTATTAAAATGTTCTTTTATAATTAGTGTTTTTATATGATGTGTGTGAACTTAAGATATCTTTGCTTATCAAAGTAGTCTAGATGATATTTTGATTCTTTTGAGATGGTATTTCAGAATACCAAGGATCAGAGGCCTGTCAAAAGTTTGCACAAACATGTTATTCCCAATCAAAGGATTTGCTTAAAGCATGTTAAGTATCTGATCACTACTATTTCCAACCCTCTAATCTGAACGTGAGAGTTTTCAATGGTTGAAACAGCTCTAAATCTTAGAACTAGATGGCCCACTCAGCAACTCTGGATCAGCCTCAGAAGAACCTTGTCTACAGCCCACAAACTATCTGGAGTAACTGAAAGGAATTCCATCTATGAGATGGGGATAAGGGCTTCTGCCTCTTTCATTTTTGTTGAATTAATGCATTTATTCAAAAATTAAATTTGTCCCCAGATGGCTATTTATTACATTATCAAAAATCTGGTTTTTTTTTTTTTGTTCTATCCTCCAATGTTTTCTAAATATTTGGTGAAGAACATCTATGATGAAGGTTTTCTGCCTTATTTTAATTCTTTTCACCAGGACAGAAATAATAGGTCCATTGTAAATTCAATTCCCACTTCTTTTTAAGTTATATGGAACATCAGGAAGCAAATTTCTCCCTAATCTATAGAGCAGGAATTAAAATAGATTGCTTAATAAAGAAATTTGAGGTAATTTATTTGAAGATATTGCTTATTCTCCCTTATAACTGAACTCTCTTAGTGTTGATGAAGGAGTAGGATTTAGACTACTGTATCTGTTTGCTAGGGCTGCCATAATGAAATACCACAGACTGGGTGGTTTAAACAGAAATTAATTTTCTCACAGTTCTGTAGGCTGAAAGTCTGAGATCAAGGTGTTGGCAGATTTGGTTTCCTCTGAGACCTTTCCTTGGATTGCAGATGGCCACCTTTTTGCTGTGTCTCTGCAGGGTCTTTCCTCTGTGCTTACACAGCTCTGGTGTTTCCTTTTGTGTCCAAATTTCCTCTTCTTATGAGGACACCATTTGTATTGGATTAGGGTCCACCCTAACATCCTCATTATAACATAATCATCTATTTAAAAGCTCTGTCTCTTAAATACGATCACTTTCTGAGGTACTGGGGCTTAGGGCTTTGATATATGATTGGGGTGGGGGGAAGCATTCAGTGATCACTGATCACAATCCCTGATGGGCATGTTAGACGAGCGTGATGAGGCAAAAAGTGCCACATTAAAAAGCAGAAGGTATGTTCAGCAACTGCAAATGTGCAATTGTCATAGAAGCCAAGGGTTCAAGAAATGGAGTAGACATGGAAGCCCCACAAAAGACGGAGGCTAGTATCTCAGAGAAGAAAATTAGGTGCACATATCAAGGCTGTCAGTCAGATATAAATGTCAGTGGGATTTAAACGATAAGATAATGGGTTATATTTACTTGGTTCTTTTCAGGTCTGCCTCCGTGGAACTCAGTTTGGTGGATAAAATCTTGTCATCCATATGAGAAAACATTAAAACACCTACTGTAACCAAATTCTCATGAGATTTAAGTTCTTTTTTCCTGAAGGGGGAAAAAATTCCCTTGATATACTCTTTAACACTAGTCAAAATATGCTACTTGTGTTCTTACCAGTGTCTCCAAATCCTCAGATATCTTGTGGAAGACTCTAATTCCCTGTGGCCATGTCAGACCAATAGTCTAACAGAGCAGTTCATGTCCAAGATCAGTGAGAGAGAAAGGTAGGACTACAACCAGCTCCCTCCTGGCGTGGCCCAGAACCCACAGCCTGTCTCATGTCTGTGGAGGTCCCAAGCGAGACAGCTGCTGGACATATCCAAGGAGAAAGACGTTTGAGAAGCAGCTTGCCTAATGAGCTACATGTCAAAAACATATTGGACTATTCTGTCCATTAAAAATGGAATTTTCTTTTTACAAAATAAAAATTAAACTATATTAAAAAATTTTTCTCCACATAACACTATGCACAGGAAAATAAATCAAACAGTACAGCAGAATATATAGAAGAAAACAAAAGTCACCTGACAATCTCCCACCCTGAATTACTACCATTGTTATCTTATTGGTGACTATTATTTTCAACATCTCTCTATGACTAAGTATTCATAAAATTTTTTATAATTGAGATCATGCCATACAGGGTTATTGGCAACCTGCTTTTATCATTTAATGATATGTCATGGACACCTTTTTATCTCAACATATTTAGATCTACATCATTATTTTTAATGGCTGCATGGTACTCCTTTGTGTGGATAAACCATCATTTTTTAACACTGATCCCTCTTTGAAAGACCTTGAAATTGTTCCCTTACTTTTTTGCTGTTACAAACAGGCTTTAATGAACATCCTTGTGCACCATTGTGCACTGTCCCTATTATTTTCTTTGGATAAATTCCTAGAAACTAGAGACAGTCACAAAATGGCCATTTGTGGAAAAGATATAAAATTTTCCCCAAATACGTCATCCTTCTATATTATTTTTAATCATTTTTTATAGAATATTTATGGTTCTTTTTGGGTGTATTTCTCTTTCCTCTTCAAAGATTCTGCAGCACAACCCTTACCCTCAGACTTTCTAGGTTGGCTGGAAGGAGGGAGTATGCATTCCTATTTCTATTTCTATACTGAAGTTGTCAGGGACTGTTACTAATGGATGGGGTTCATAGAAACCTTTATGGTAGTTTAGTGAAGTTCAAGATCACCGTGAGACTTGTGATTTTTGCCCAGTCTTAAATGAAGGATAGAATTTAGGTAAAGCATTTCAGGGAGGGCGAACTGGAAGGACAATGAGCAGAGTAGTTGTAATGGGAGCTGGGCGCTGTGGCTCAGGCCTGAAATCCCAGCAGTCTAGGAGGCTGAGGTGGGAGGATGACTTGGGCTGAACCCAGGGGTTTGAGGCTGCAGTGAGCTATTATGATACCACTGCACTCTAGCCCAGGCAACAGAGCAGGACTCTGTCTCCAAAAAAAAAAAAAAAAAAAAAACAATTGTCATAATGGGCTTGACATTTGCAGAGAAAAGGAGGGAATTGCAACATTTTGGCTCAAGATCTGTCCCCCTTTACCTCTCCAGGCACATCTCTTTTCACTTCCCTTCTTGATCTAAACACCATCTAGGGAATGTCTTTCAATTCTTTGAACAAGGCAAGTTCTCTCCTACCTCTGCTTATGTTATTTCATCTTCCCTGTCATTCTTCTCCCTAGAACATGCACATTTCATTCAAATAAAAAAATGCCTATGCAGGTGCTCCTTTTATGTTCACTTTTGGAAGTCAATCTCACTAGGAAGCCTTCGCTGAATCCCCCAGATGGAGTTAGATGTCCCTTCCATTTGCACCCATGCTGCCACTAACATTGTATCAAGTTCATTAGATTAAAATGCCTTGTTTTATTAGGTTTATTGTAATTGTCTGCTTCCCTCCATTCAGGGATGACACCCTAGAGTATAAGCGACTGAGTCTGTCATATTCATCCTCATATCGTTAGGGGTCTGATCCAGTGCTTGGCAAATTGTGGACATGGATACATGATAAATGAACAGACCCAATCACAAACCAGTCTTGCTGGAATGGACGCTTGGGCAAGCAGGTAGTTGGGATTGAGGCTAGAAAAAGGGAAAAAGCCTCTATTGCAGAAGGTCTTGGAAGCAGGCAGTGGAATGTTAAAAATAATATATTAATAGCATTGAGATCTTAATCTAGAAGTACAGACCTCTAGAGTCTAAAGCAATAAATGTCCAAGGTTTTCAAAGCCTGATTAAATGTTTTAATTAATTACATTTTCTTGCAAAATCAGTGAGGGCCAATGGCAAGCTTCAGGCTGGCCACTTAGGGATGAAGTTATTGCAAGCAACTCTGATTTGTTGGGAGAACACCTATGTCTCTAGAAAGCTGGCAGAAATGAAAATGAAAAGGAAACTGTAGACAAGATTCTGTCTCAAGTCATGGTTAACCTAGAAGAAACTTTTCCAAAATGGCGTTTTGTGGAAAACAATTTCAGAATATAATAATAGATGTGCCCAAAGACATTTAAGTTTGAGAAACACTGCCTACAAAATTTCCTTCTTGGAGATTTACCACATACATTAACATATTAGACCCTCTGAGGACTTTTAAAATAAAGAAAGTTATTTAGCTTCTTTTAACCTCGTATTTCCCAAACTTCATGACACAGAATACTTTTTCTAAAGCATACCTATTTATTTTTGCAGAAAAACAGTGTGAGAGACATTGTCCTAAGAAGTCAGAGAGAAGGTTTCTGAGATTTTTCAGGACTAATATATCTGATATTACTTGTAATGTGCTTTGTAGGGCTTATATGGTCTTATGTGCTTTGATTATAATTAAGTTGCTTATTTGAAATTATTTAAAATATATCCTAGGCTCACCAGTTTAAGACAAGTCTATGGAGACAAAAAGTCTAAGCTAAAATATACTAATGATAAAATATATGTTTGTCATTCTTGGGTACACATGAGACCCAGATATATTGAGAAGAAGAGGTGCCAATAGACTACTTTTAATAATAATGTAAAAATCGTTTGAGATTGGCATACTGTTTGTAAACAGCTGCAAGATTTCTGTTTTTTTCAAGCACCCCAAATGTGTTTTCCTAAGGAGGATAAATATTCCCACTGAACTTCTACTTATCCTCCTAATTTGCTCATCTCTAAAATTCTATAAGTCAATGAATTTCAAATTGGCAGAGTCTGAATTAATGTGATTTAGATCATAGATCAAAGACTTAGCATTTTAAATGAAAATACATTTTCTATTATGCTTCTATGGCAGAGTTTTGTGAAGTGTATAAAGCACCCTTCATATGAGTAAGCAACTCCTAAGAATTACCTATTCCATTTATTTTCAGACTTTTTGAGAAAAAAAATTCTACTGCTAGAAAGTTTTTATGTGTGAAGAAACTCAATCTATAAGAACAAAAAGAAAAGTAGAGTGTTTTGTTTGAAGTGGAGATCATCCTCATTAAACAAGGACCCAAAGCTAGGTTGCAGAAATGTTTTTAAATTTAGTATAAATCTATCTTAAGGGAAAAAACTACTGTGTATATATAAAGACTGCAAAGAATAATACATTGCAATGGTAGCAAGTGTAAGTGGGGTCCTCTACCACTTCTTAACTCTGCAACCCTGGGGAAGTTTCCATCTATAAATTGGGAAAATACTATTACCACCTCCTTTTGATTGTAATGAGAGGTAAATAAGTTAATAAACATAAGCTCTTAGCATATGCCAGGCACAAAGAAAGTGCTCAGAAATGTTATTTATTATTATTATTATTATAAGGTTATTATAAGCTGATCCTTTAGTTTTCTTAGCCCTGTTTTCCACTGTTTCAGAGGCAGCTACCTTATTTACACGTAAGTTTCAATGCATAGTGATACATTTTGTACCTTGTAGGTATTCAATATTGATTTCCTATTTATTAGTTAATTTATTAGTATTTATTGATTCAGTTTCTTACATCCCTAAAGTCTATTTTCCTGGTTTTTTACCACATCTCTATTTCCCAGGCAGTAAGGACAAGGCCATCCTACTTTTTCTCCCCTTGTCTCCTCATATCACCATTAATTGCCCTCTCTTCACCCAAGAGATTACCTTTTTTTAAGAGATTATTATTATTCTTTTAATAACCAGGTTCTATATGGACAATGTCCTTCTTTCTACTCACTTTGGCCTATTCTCTAGTTAGACTCTTTAGTTAGAATCTATTCATCATTCCTACTGCTTCTTGTTTTGGTTTTGTTTTGCTCTTCTGAAAGAAATGAAAAAAATATTTTTGCCTTCACCAAAAGGTCCTATCCAGTGAAGGATAATGATAAAATAATGCACTTTGGACACAAACTGACCTGGGCTCATGTTACCTGTTCTTTCCCTTACTAGCTCGCTCAGCTTAGGCAGATTACTTCACCACTGGGGACCTCAGCTTCCTCATTGTATAATGAGCATGCTACTAACAACTTCCTTGAATGGTGAGGATGAGAAAACATGTGTCTGGAATGGGGGAAGTCTGTAAATGTTAACTTGAATGATTGTCATTTCTCTGTTTTATTATAACAACTCATGAGGCAATTAGCAAATCAAATGCCACAATTTTTTTTAATCCCTTTATCCTTAGGGTCCACAATTTATTTCAATATTTAATTTTCAGCAAAATGAGAATATGCTTAATCATCATGTATAAATTTAACCTGGCAGGGGCTAACTTCAGAATCTTCTCCCATTTCATCTGATGCAGCATTATTCAACTTCTTCATATCAAACAAATAGCGTTAACTTTCAACTTTAAAAGCTCCCATTTTAAAGATCCCCATTGGCACATGATTCCTTGTTTGATGGTTTGTCAACTTAAAAGCAGGTATTTTGAAGAGTATGAAGAGCACAAGGCATCCTCTAGATACATAATCTAATTTTAACCTCCAATTAGAATTATATTTGAAATGTGATGCAGTATAAATGAAAAAACACAAAATGTGTGTGTGTATTTATCACATACTCTCCTCTCTTCCTAAAGAGAGGTAAAAATCTAACAAAGTTAAAGCTAAAGAAATCAGACTTTGGGAAGCCAAGTGATTCATGTCATTCAAGTCAGAGTCATTCAGTAATAGACTCATTCAGAAATGCATTTGCTAGAGTGGATACCCAACATGCTAGAATAGAAGACCTTGGCTTTGGGGTGTTCTGGGTACAAACCATCTCAGCCACATACTGGCTTTGTGACCGTGGGCAAACACCTGTTTGATCATCAATTTCTTCATGGAAATACTAGCACCTTCTCTACAAGGTGGTTATAAAGAATAAGGGAGATAACATGCTTGCCACGTAGTGATCACTCTCTAATTGCTAACATTCTTTTTCCCACAGCCCCCAACTGTGTGCCAGGAGTGGGTAAAAAAAAAAAAAAAAGATGGCTAAGAAACAGCCCCTGCCCTCACACTTCACAAAAGTTCCAGTCTAACTGCTGCTGGGAGAGTGGACCAAGATAGAGGAACTGAAAGTAACAGTTAAAGATGCTCCAACTGGGGCTTACCCCATATGCTAATTTCACACATTGGCTGAGTTTGGCCTTGAAAATTGATTTGTTTGGGCAATTCCCAGTTCTACCACCTACTAGCTCTGTGAGTTTAGGCAAGTTACTTAACCCCTCTGAGCTTTAGTTTTTCACCTATAAAACAAAATAAGCAGTATAATAGAAGTACGTACGTGGTGTGTTTATATGAAAAATTTAAAGACACAGTGAAGTTCTGTATTATTACTACTTAAAAATGATTCTGCAGCAAAACAGAAGATATATTTGAGTCATTTTTTTAAGGAGAATTTCTTCCAGTTATCAGTAATTCTAGGGGAGCTCATAAGGAAGTTAAACAAGAGTGGACAGGAATTATCATTATTATCTTCCATCTTTTTCAGACGTTCAGACAATGGGGTCTCACTGGGCACCACAGTGGGGGCACTGAAGTTATTATTAATAAGAAGGATGATGACCCTTTTTTAGCCTCAGAGAAAAGAAAAAGTCATCAGTTTTTAATGCTCTTCTCAAGGAGCCTACCGTTGTCTCCTCTAAGTGCTCAGAACATTATCTCGCTATAGATATCTCCACCTTTGTGGCAGAGTCTACATTATTGTGGTATCTCTAATCATAACACAGTGAGATTCAGATATTTTACTCTAATTAATGTCATCTTAAAGGGTGTGCTGTGATGAATATATGTAAATATCTCATGAATTTGACCATGCTTTCAGCTCTGAACTCTGGCTTCCAGGAGTCAGTGTGAACTAATTGAATAACAGAAAACTCATAATTTAGCAACTGTAAAGAAACTGAAAGTATCCTGTAAACTGTGCAAATGGGTCAGGACACATGATTACGTTTAGAATAAAACTTGAAATAATTCTCCAGTTTCTTTGTACCTTCTGAATATTAGCTGAAGATATTAAATTGGAAGAAAGGACATGATACAACTTTGGAAACTGAAGACACATTTTAAATATGACTCCTATGGTCCCCAGTGTAAAACATACTACTTAAGCCCTCAGTGGGGTTGCTCCATAAATGCTTGTTAACCACAAGAAAAACACTGGAAAGACACAAAGGAAACAAGTCAGACTCCTCTGTGTTCGTTTTTTCAGGTTTGTATTGCTATATGTCCTCAGGCAATGTCCTGGGTTTTTCTCTCTCTTAGCTTAGAGGGATAACAGTCATGTCTCTTCTCTCCCCTAAGGCCAGACCTTCATCAAGTCCCATTTAAATTGCCAAGCCTGTGTTCTGGCTTGTCTTTCTGAGCCTGGCCTCTCCCAGCCTGCACATATCTTCCAGACTAGTCTCCCTAGTACATGACTTTCAGCATGTTCTTAAAAGGACTCTGAGATGCTCTTACTTGCTCAAATAATACATAAATGAACCTAAGATCATAACCAAGGATTACAGGTATGAAGCATGGTAGTAATACTTGTTGCAAGTAGGCAAAACCCAACTTCAACTGACTTAAACAAAAAGACAAAGAGAATTTCCTGACTAACTCAACTGAAAGATCCAGTGGGGTATTTGGCTTCAAGGGCACCAGGCAATCATGTTAGGAAGGTCTAGTTTCTTTTTCTCTTGTCCTGACCCTCCTCCATGGATTGGCTTCATTTTCAGACAGGCTTTTCCACCATGGTTATACAGATCTTGGGCATGTTGTCATCCTGAAGAAACAAAGAAGTCCCTTTTCTGATGATATCCACAAATGTCTTGAGATTCGCTCTCTTGGGCAGCTTTGGTCACATGCCCGTCTCTGAACCAACGACTGTGACCAGGGGAATGTAATTCACCAACAGGCTTAAAACCAAATCACATACCCCATTCTCAAAGTCCCTCCAGAAGTGTTAGAGATGGAAAGTACTGGATGGGCAGATCCCTTAATGATGATCAGGAATTCTTGCTTGAAGCAGGGTGAATGGTTGCTGGGTGGCTCAAAAAACAGACGCATATTGTGCATGTCTACTATCAACTTAACTCCTTGTGCGTAGTGTTAGCACAGTTTTTAAACTGGTGGACTATTGGGGATGTGGAGATTTACATGGAGACACAAATATCACACAATGCAAAACGTGTCACTTGCTATAAACTCTTTCTAAAAGAGGGTCAAAAAAGTACTCTGGCTACTTAGAGGAAGATGCAAAAATTGCCTAAGACGAAACCACAGAGGCTCTTCCCCTGTCCACCCCCTCACCCCTGAAAAGAAGAAAGAGTGTGTGTGGGGGGAAAGACTGTAGCTTTGACGTGTGATATTTTAAAAGATAAACAGATTATTCAAGGAGATATGGGGTAAGATAAGTAATGCAAGAAGATAAGACAACTTGTTTACCAATTAGTGTATAAGTCAAGAAAATATTTTAATGAAAGATTGAATATTTAATAGCCAAGTCTTTTTTTATTTCAAAAAGACAAAGCATATATAGCTTGTAATAATTCAGTTAATTCTTGCCATTTCTGTTCAATAAGGTTCATGATTCCAAAGCCACGCAGGAGTTGTAAGTGGGGGGAAAAGGAAAAGAAAAGGAAACTTTTATTCTGTTTCCAATGAGAACCAATTCTTATATACAAACAGAAGTGCTTGTGGATTTCCCTCTTTAGATTGGTGAGTTGGCTTGCACATAGTTCCCATATGATAATTAGCCTATGAATATTACACTCCCCACATCCTTTTTCCCTTAAGTATTGCTATGTGTGGAATTAATTGCATCCTAATGGTAACGATGGTAATTTTAGAGCAGATTATGATTCTTTAAAATCCCCTCCAGGTGAAAGTTGCCATCCTCCATAATTTTCAGAGTCAGCTTTCCTATCTTCTCCCATGTAGGAGGCTATCTTGCTGGTATAACCTACATGAAGTGGACTGTACAGGGTTAGATATGAAAGCATCCAGTATCCAGCTGACTTTGTTTGAAGTATTGCCACTGTACTGTGGCAGGAGATGTTTTAAATCAAAGGAACAGAAAGCACCATAGAGAGAACACTCTTTTTTTCCTGGGGGTTTGTATTCCTAGAGATACTGCTTGGAAGCCAGGCTTTTCTCTCCAAAATTTTGACTTCCTGACTATGAATGAATGGCCCTTTTCACCATTTGTTAAGAGTCAGGGAAAGAAAGAGACAACGGGGCGATGGAATATGGTGTGTAGGCTACTCTTGCCACAGTAGCCAGCAGAAGACAGAGAGAGAGAGAGACAGACTGGGGGGTGGGAGGAGACAGAGAAAGAAAGAGAGAAGGAGAATATGTTTATTATTTTTAGGATTATCATGGAGACTGGTACCAGCAATCAGCTAAGATAAAAGCATTATACAGTAGGACACATGGAGCATGCAGTCTGGAGCAGAGGTTGGCAAACTACATCCCATGGGCCAAATCTGGTCTGTCACTTATATTTTGCACTGCCTGTAAGCTAAGAATAGTTTTTAAGTATTTTTAAAAAACAAAATAAAAAACACATTCCATAACACATGAAAATTGTGAAATTCAAATTTCCAAGTCCATAAATAAAGTTTTATTGGCACATGGTAACACTTATTCGTGTATGTACTGTCTACGGCTGTTTTTGTGCTACAATTGCAGAATTGAATAATTGTGACCTACAAACTGCAAAACCTAATATATTTACTATATGACCTTTTACAGAAAAAATTTCTCAATGTCTGGTCTACAGAAAAGAGGAGATTTATGACAGAACAATGGAAAAAGCTAAAGATCTGGATGTACTTTGTACTATTTTCATAGTTTTAAAATTACTTGGTAAAAGTGATTTTGTTTACAAATAATTCCATTGTTTAAATACCACCTAAAAAATCCCAGCCATATATTTTATTGTTTGCCACAGAAATACAAGAATTTGAGGAGATAGTGTTTAGGTTAGAATGGACAATACCTGATTTAGTCTAGCCGAAAATTTTATCCATTTTTGCGTAGTATTATCAACTTCTGGGCAGAAAGTAAAACAGAGATGCCTTTCCTCTGCTTCTAAGTAAAATAGATCTAATTCTCTGAGCTTTGGGAATGCTTGATCCTTTGGGTAATGGACACCAGCTTGACATGGAAAGTACTTCTATTATGAAATATATGATCATATGAAGTATGTATGAGGTAATATAGACTTTGGACAAACTTACAGCTGTCAGGCTTCAAGTGAGTCAATGTTAGGTTTTAGTACAGAAACATTATTTAGGTTTGAAGGGAAAAGGCCCAGATGTCATGTCCACCAGCATCTTTATTATATGAGCAATACAAGAGTGAATATTCATCCAATCTACATATAATGTCTATGGATTGAGTGCTGACAATTCAAAAAGTAGGCATTGGCCTACTATTATTTTAATGATTTAGGCAAATTATAGGACTGTTTCTATTTGAAGTGAGTATAAATGTAAGCAGATAGCCATTGTATGTGTTTCTTTTTTTCAGCACATGCATTTTGACTTATGATTGTGGATACAAGTGGTTTTACCCAATTGGACATTCTCAGAGTTGATATCTATATAAGGCTTCCTTCTTCTTAATTTATTTTTATAGAATCATTTAATTTCAGGACATGAAGACACATGAAAATTGCTTGTTTTAGTCAATTATTTTCAATTCTTGTGGAAGACTTCCTAATTGCTAGTCAATTAAAGCTCCTGGCCTCAAGGTTTTACACTCTAATAGGAAGGACATCAACAAGTGCCTTAAAATTAGGAATCTAAAGGGAAATGTGGATGAATTTCTTTCTTATATTCAGAGATTTATAATGATTCATAACACCTTATAATTCACAATTGTAAGAATAATGGAAATACCCAGTAATTAGAATTAGAAATAATTATTAATATTAATAAACTTAGTTCCATATATTATTCACCAATAAATAGAGAGTATGTAAAGATATCTCTTAGCAGTTTAGATTTAAATTTTTAATAAACTTTGGAGCCTTTACATGCTGAGAAAATTTAATCTCAGAAATACTAAGCAAATATAGTGCAATGCTTGATATAATTCAATAATCACATGCAATTATAGGAAAAAAATAAAGCTATAATAAACATCAAATCATTATGTCATGGAAAGTGAGAATTTCTACCTTGTAGTCAATAGTCATGTCCTCTAAAGCGTGGGAACATTTGTGTATTGATTAAATATATCAATTTTTGACTTTTAGGGAAAACAACAAAAATCAGAAATAAAAAAGAACATTAAGTTTTAATTGTAACAATTTGACCACATGGATACTACCAGACCAAAAAAAAAAAGGGATATATGACCGGATGAGCTCCATTTATGCTATCAGATAAATGAACATGGGATGAGTACTGATAATTCAATTATGCTAGCATAAGTCAAGATAGTCTGCATGACTCTAAAAGAAAAGTAAAATATAGAACTGAATCACACAGGTACATAATTCACATTAAACACAGCACAACAAAGCAAAGCATAAAATTATTCTGTCTAAATCAGGTGTTGGCAAACTATAGTCCATGGTCCACTTACTATTCTGGTAAATAAAGTTTAATTGAAACACAGCAAGTAAAGGATATAAAGGGGCAATTCACAAATAGAAAGATCATAATGGCTATCAAATTTGTGAAGAAATTCTCAACATTATTATTAATCAGAAGTTGCAAATTAAAACAGAAATAAAGTACAATTTTATATTCATCAGATCGGTGAAAATTAGAAAGCTGGATGTTACCAAATAGTGGAGAGGATATTGGCAAACAGGAACCTTCACCTCCTGCCTCATATGCATTTGAGCCAATTCTTGATGGAGTAAGCTGGCTACTCGTGAATTTTAGCCTGTTTATACTTTATATGTCAGAGATATACTTCTATTTACTCCTCTTCCTCAAAAAATAAAGTATCTCAAAAGTTCCACGAAGCCAGTGGTGAAGATACCTAAGATCCAAAACCAAAACAAACAAAAAAACACCAACCAACCAAAAAAACAGACAAAAAAGAAAACCTAACCATAAACCACCCTAAAATAAATGTTATTGTGAAGTATTCATTGGGGGTCTCTAGGCCAATAGCAGCTAGGAAATTATGTAATTTTTGCTTTTTTAGTATCAATAGTTTACTAGGAGCACTTGGCTTCTGCAGAATTCTCAGTAATTTCATTTTTTTTATCCTAAATGGAGAGGCATTAATGACCAGAATACGTCACCTCCTATGACACAATTTCTCTCTATTTTCATAAAAAAGAATCTTTAAATTAAATTCTCCCTAGCTACCTCTTCCCACAAAAAGTGAGTTACGTATTCAATAAAAGTTCTTCTATGATAGAGAGAAAATCTTGACACATTCTTTATTCCCCTTCTGCTTGCCCATTTGAAGCTGTTTAATCTTTCCTACAATTATTCTGTAAATTCTTGCCAATTCCCTTGCAAAACAAACAAACAAAAGAAGAGGAGGTTTTTGGGGGGGATGGCTGTGATAGCACAGAAAAAAGAGCATGTTCCTCCTTCACTTTTATTTCCAATAAACTTCATAGGCACTTCTCAAGGTGAGACAGTCATGAATGATCCACTCTACAGCTTTCCATTTGATTCACAAAGTACCCCACATGCGCACGTACACACATGCATTTGAATAAATATACTCAGTTTTGCATAGACAGGAGAGTTCTTTGGTCTAAGGTAGAAATTCATTGGCCTGTATTCTCTAGTTTCCAGGGCAATCTGCCTCCAGTAACCTTTTCACTTTCTAGTGATTACTTTATGTGTTGGTGTTCTTTTGGAGCGATCTTGCTGCCAGTTATGATTGGTGAACTCTGCCTTTTTCAGAGTGTGCAGCAGAGCCCTCTCCAGTCATGACAGTTGGCCTTCTTGCATACATTTCCGAAAATAAGTATTATTGGTTTGACTGTTAAAAGCAAGAAGTAAGCTCTGTTTGTGGTAAATTGTGGCAGCAAAAAGAGCTACGATTTGTCAAGGATCCTTCACTACCAAAATCCAAGGAAGCATTCTAGAGTCGATTGATATTTGTGTTAGTATAACTGTGGAGAATCAAGATGAAAATTTAATGGCATTGTTTTTGTTTTGTTTTGTTTTGTTTTGTTTCTGGCATGTTAAAAAGAATATTGAAAGAAACTTGATCCATCAACTTTAAATGTTTGCATTCTGTCTGCACCACCTTAAAGATTTGTGATCATATAATGTTTAGGGGTTCCCTATTAGAGTAATGAATTATATGAAGCAGGAATAATTAACTGCAACAACGAAATGATTGTCGTGCACAGCTAGCAATTTGAGAAACTGTTGCAACTTCATATTTTATTCCATTTCCTTGCCATATTCTATTTTAACCCTGTTTCATGAGAAGTCACATCTATGCAATTGCAAATATGACTTGCCTGCATTTCTAAGTGGTTCCATGGGGAATTTTCTACTTTTCTGTGTCTTGCGAACTTAAACATAGCCAACAAGGTTATCATTTCATAGCTGTTGAAACGGTGCCATTCATCGTTGTGATGTAATTTTACATAGTTCAAACCGTAGCTGTGCATAACAATTCCATTGATATTCTGTCAAATGTCACAAGCTTACAAGTTCAGTACCTACACATTTATTGCATTGAAGCTGGAGATTGCCTGAAAATCGTCTTGTCGGGTGTTTCTTCCTATTAGATATAAAGAAGATATAGTGGGCAAAGGAGGGGCCCCTGCTGCTTTCATGTGTATGGTACAAAAAAGTTTTCTAAACACCAGCAGCTCTCCAAAATAATGATTGCAACTTGTTTATTTTGGTAGCTCAGTGCCTAGCACAATGTCTGGCTGTATTCCTGCATTTGGGGTGAAATGAATACATGAATAAAATGAATGAAAATGTCTGTTGTTAGCCAAACATTCCTTATCAATCACTGAGCCCTCTACCAAGCACTAAATGGGTGAGCATAAACAGGAGGAAGAGGAGGAGGAAGAGAAGAAGAAAAGGAGGAGAGAAAGAAGAAGGAAGAGGAGGTGGGGAGGAGAAGGAGGAAGACGAGGAGGAGAAGTCGTTTTCTGGCAATATATCGTCGTGCTCAGGATCACACAGTTCGGAGACAGATCAGAGTTTTGAATCGTGACTCCGCTATTTTCTTCTTATGTGGCCTGATACAATAAAAGCAACTCTTACTGAATTCTTATTTTGTGCCAGGAGATTAACCCATGTAAACTTCTTTAATCCTCACAGCTCTAAGATATACAAGTTATTATAATTAATAGTAGTAGTATTGCTATTATTATCATCCCCATTTTGCAAATGAGGCAACAAGGCACAGAGAGTGTAACTAACTTGTTCAGCCAATAAGTGGCAAAGGCGGATCTGAATATAGTCCTCATTCGTAACCACAATGTTTAACCACTAACTATGTGTTACAACGCTACCTCTCAAGGAAAGCACAGAACATGGGATAATTACACCTGTGAGAATTACCTCAGGTAAATCACAAGGAACAAAATGTCCCCAAGACTCCAGAGACCGGATACATTCCTATCAGCAATTCACATTTCCTACATTCTTGCCTTCGTTTAACTCAGGGCCTCTAGACCTTCTGTGAAGTCACACTCCCCCACTAGCCTTTGTGGGGAGTCCTCGGTTATGCCTCATATGACCTCATGAACCTGCCATCAGGTAGAGCTGCACCCTCTGTCTTCCTCTTTAGCTCTACTACTTCCTTATCAGTGACTTACATTCACAGAAATCCTGGGGAAGTCCCTCTAGTGGTACAGCTGATGACATCATCGTGAGCATGCCGGCATTACTGCCAAGGATCTTGTCTCTAGACATGCTCTTACAGCTATTCGTCTTGCAAGAAGTTCAGGTCTCATGCAAGAACAGCTAGTATCTCTCTACCATAGTTTGGCCTCCAACATGATGCCAAGATCCTAAGTGACAGCCTTATCAGAAAGTCTTACGAAAACTGCCCCTTGAGCTTCTCTCCTCAACACGTTTCCTTGATGGAGCTTAAAACCAGTTCAAAGATCTGGGCAAGGTAAAGATGTTTTTCTTTCCCTTTTGTGGTCTCTTGGGATTTGCAGAGCATGCACACATACGCACAAACCATCTCACCCAAGATTCAGACAAAAACCAAGAACCTCCAGGCAAATCTGTTTATGCAAATAGATACTACAGATCCTTGTGGTACTGACTAGTCATCAACATATCCATTGAGGTAAACCTAAATTCTTTTCAAATTCAGCCATACATACAAAGTACTTATAGTAAACATCATAAACATTCATTTTTCTGTATTACCATTAGCCCAGGAAATAGACACTTTAAAATTAGCTCTCCAACCATATGTCAAGTCATTCATTCAGCAGTTTTCTTTTTAAAAGCATAACCTACAAAGTTTACAAAGGGAATAAAGAAGCCACAATCTCTGTAATCCAGAAGTTTATAATCTTCTTGAATAACAAAGAAACAAATTCTAGAAACACTGAAGTAATTAAGTAAGTAAGTGTGTAATGTTAACATTCATTCATAGATTCAGTCACCAAATATGTATTGTCTACCACCTATCAGCACACTCTATTAGGAATTAGCAATACCATAATGGGTAAACAAATGTACTCTCAGCCCTCATGGAGCTTGTATTATAGTGAAGGAGATGAAAAAAATGGGTAACAAGATAAGAAAAGATTGTGAAAATCTTTATGCAAATAAACAGAGTACAGACTAGGAGAGTGGTATTTCAGAGAAGGAGGCTACATTAGTTTGCTAGGGTTGCTATAACAAAATACCACAGACTGGGTGGCTTAAACAATAGAAATTTATTTTCTCACGGTTCTGGAGGCTAGAAGTCTGAGATTAAGCTGTTGGAATAGTTGGTTTCTTCTAAGGTCTCTCTTCTTGGTTTGCAGATGGCTACCTTTTCCGTGTGCCTTCACGTGGTCTTCCCTGTATGTATATGCTTGTGTCCTAATCTCCTCCTCTTATAAGGACATCAGTCATATTAGATTAAGGCTCATCCTAATGACCTCATTTTAATTCAGTGAACTCTTTAAAGATCCTATCTCCAAATACAGTTATTTTCTGAGGTGCTGAGTAGTTAGTACTTCAAAATATAAGTTTTGAGGTTGGGAGCATAATTCAGCCCATAACAGAAGCCATCACCATTATCTCTGGCAAGGTTACCTAGCGCTGGCCCAAGAAAAGGTGGACCAGAATCATCTGAGAATAAAATAAAGCAACCTGGGCCCTACTCTTAGAGAATCTAGGGCACCCGGAACTGATATTACTGAGGTGATTCTGATGTGAATTCAGGCTTGGAAACCCCTACTACAATTGTCAAGAAGAGTTGGAAAGACATCATGTATATATGGTGGGGCTTGGGTTGAACACTGAAGGGTAGAGTAAATTCGGATGGCAGCAGTTCTCAAACTTGGGATTTGAGAGCCCTTTGAGCATGGCTAAGAACTTTGGTGTGTCTGAGTTCTATTTTACCCAACTGGAAATTAAAACTGAGACATTTAAAAAAATATTTATTAATATATTAAAAATAACAAACTAGTCTATGTTGACACAAATGGTATCATTTTTATGACTAAATATCTGTGTTTTCTAAAACAAAGGAATTTGTAAAAAGAGTGCCATTGTTTTACATTTTTGCAATTCTCTTTAATACTGGCTCAATATGAGACAACTGGACTCTCACATCTGGCTCTGAAATCAATCTCTTGTGATATCAATTGTCATGCAGCCTCTGGAAAACTCCGCTGTACACTTGTAGGGGAATAGAGTGAAAAAGTCTAATAATGTCTTGGCAACATTAGTAAAATAGTCTTGATCTCACAGACTTCTGTAAGGGTCTCAGGGATTCCCAAAGGTCCCTGGATCTGGAGCACACTTTGTGAATCACTGTTGTAGATTAGAAGTGAATTATTTTTGCTCTTGTTGGGTGAACTGGGTGAGAAAACAGCTAACAGACATGACTATAACCTATTTAAGGACAACATGATTATCTTGGCTAAAGTAAAGTGGAGAGTTTGTTTCCATTGCCCCAGATTATTGCTCTTAGAAATTATACTTCGTTAATAAATAGAATTGTCCTTGTTTTGGAGAAACGGGCAATTGTCCCCTTCGTATAGGTAGTGTTTTCTTATTGTTGTTTTATTGTAAACTTTGAGAGACAATATAGCCAAATGATTAAGAACAGAGGACTGCAAACTCTTTCCGTAAAGGGTAAGGTGGTGAACACAGTAGTCTCCCCTTATTCATGGCCTTGCTTTCTGAGGTTTCAGCTAACCAGTGGTCAAACTTGGTCTGAAAATATTAAATGGAAAGTTCCAGAAATAAACAGTTCATAAGTTTTAAATTGTGCACTGTTGTAAGTAGCATGATAATCCTTCCCACGCAGGGCAAGAATCATGCCTTTGTCCAGTGTATCCATACTGTCTGCACTCCCTGCCCATTAGTCACTTAGTAGCCAGCTTGGTTATAGAACAACTGTCCCAGCATAGCAGTGCTTGTGTCCAAGTAAACCTTATTTTATTTAATAACGGCCCCAAAGCACAAGAGTGGTGATGCTGATATATTGTTTGTAATTGTTCTATTTTATTATTAGTTACTGCTGTTAATCTGTTATTGTGACTCATCTATAAATTAAACTTTATCATAGGTATGTATCGATGGGAAAAAATAGTATAAATAGGGTTCATACTCTGTGGTTTCAGGAATCCACTGGGGGTCTTAGAACATATTCGCTATGGATGAGGGTGTACAACTGTATTTTATATTTTGCATTCTAAGCAGTCTGTGTCATAACTACTCAAGGCTGCTATGAAAGTGTGGAAGCAGCCACAGACAATACGTATATGAATAAGTATAGCTATATTTCAATAAAACTTTATGGATGCTGAAATTTAAATTTTGTATAATTTTCATGTGTCATGAAAGGTTCTTTTTTTTTAAACCATTTACAAATGTGAAAATTATTCTTAACTTCAGGCCATACAAAAGCAGGCATTAAGCAGAACTGGCATCCAGCGCTAGTTTGCCTCACAGTCAGGGGCGTGGGTTTTGCAATCAGATTGGGAGTCAAATACTGATTCAGCAATTTATTAGCTGAGTGATCACAGGCAAAGCAACCCCCCTAAGCTTTTCTTTCCCCATCTGCAAAATGGCAATAATGATAATGGCTTCATGGGAGTTCCCTGAGTTTAATATGCACAAAGGACTAACGGTAGTGCCTGAACCAAATAAGTGCCCAATTTCTGGTCATTACTACCATTGCTGGTTATTGTTTTTACCAATTGGTGTTATATCTTATGTTAATGTTTTTGAGCTAAATCCTATCATGAGCCTATTTTTGTATCTTATAGTGAGAAAAATACAGTTTATCACAGGAGAAAGACCTAAATTAATTGTGCATAAATTTGAGTAAGGCATTTTTCTCTCTGGGTCTCATTTTCTTCACCTTTAAAATAAAGTTGTTGGGAGGCCATGTCCACTCTAAAATTCTAGTGACTCTGAATCCAGAAACACTAATTGGCTTGCTTGTGTCCTTATTTCCCTATCAAAAAATGAGAGTGAAACAATATGGCTGTTCCTCTGGGAAATACAGGAATTTTTAAACTATCCCCTAGAGAAAGAAAGTTCAACACTTCAGATCCTTTTAATTAACCAACAAATAAAAAGCCCCATGAGACCATGGAAAAGTATTGACTCCTCTTCCATTTTTGGTTGCTTACCCATGCTGGTTGCAAATTTCCAATTTTCTAATTTAGTTTTAGTGTTTGTGTGAATAGAATATAGCATGTATTTCATTTCATTTCATTTTATCTCAGCATACAATAATTCAGTCTGAGTTGAAATAGAGTTCTGGAACAAAGAACTTACAGTTGTGTTATTTAAGCATCTTTGAGGAATAGAGACCCAATCAGGTCAACTTACTTAAATGGGAATTTATTGTGTGGGTGCACTCGGGAGGCTCCTGTAACTCAAAAGCTTAGACTTCCTGGGATGTAGTTCATCACATCTTGATTTTGTGTTGGTATCCATAGAATTTTTCTCTCACTCACAAAAGACTAGTATGTACATACTATTTACACCAAATCTTGGAAAAAGCCATTTCTATTGGTTTAAGTATTATTAGGCAGATTTCTTTAAGCCAGACCATATCATGGAACACTATTACAATATTTATTGAGCACCTGCAATACACAAGGTTTTCCATTAGGCACTGGGGATATAACATTAAACAAAGCAATAAGCCCCTGCTCTATGAAGGAAGGAGAAGGGAAAAATGAAAACAAGATAATTTTAGATAGTGATAAGTGTTAGGACGAAAATGGTTTGGGGACTACTTTACATGGGTTGGTCAGTGCAGGCCTCTCTGAGGAGGCAACATTCAAACCAAGGCCTGCAGGATGTGAAGGGGCTCACCGTGTGAAGATGATGAGGATGGTTATGGTGCCGATGATCATGGTGGTATAAGTGAATACATATAGTGATACCCTATGCAGACGTTGCTCTAAATGCATTGCACACACCCACTCATTTAATCCTCAAAATTTTTCTATGAGGTTGATAGTATTATTAATCAGTTTTACAAGACAGGAGTCTGAGACATGTAGAGATTAAGTCGCTGCTCAAGGTCAGAGCTTATAAATGTCAGAACCAGAACTTGAACCCAAATTTCAGCTTTTAATTAAAACACCACAATGCCTTTGACCAAAAAAAAAGCACTCCAAGCAGAAAGAACAGCAAATACAAAGTCTACGTTTTGAGTCAGTCTTGCTCTGCCACAGACAGTAGCTTCCTTGAGCTGGATGCTGTTGATGGGGCAGTTTCAGTGAGAAGGGGAAGTTGGTTGTGCTGTCATCGTTACCAACGTATCAGGTGTAATTCAGCCTGTGTCAACGTGCTAACAGTAAAATGAGTATGTTAAAAATAAAAAAAGGACAAAAGAGGCTGATTTACACTCACATTGGAAAAAGGATATACTAGTACAAATTATTATTGTAGATTATCTTCAGAAAAACTTGTTTGGTCATTTTTGTTTAAACAAATTTGACCATTTGGGTTCAGGCTTAGATTTTGATGATGTGAAATAAATTATGCTTTCTATTAACTTATTTATTTGTTTTACTGTTATTGCTTGCTTCTAAAGCACATTTGTTTTTTTTATCACACGGAATGTGGTACTTATTTTTCTGTATTTAATTTATATCCTAGGTAACTAAACAACAGAGGTTCTATTATCCAAATCAACACAAAAACCAAAGAGGTCCTAGAACCTCTGTTTTCACTGAAGATGTGTGCATCACTGCACAGTCAGAGCAATAATATGACATCCTTTTGAAATGTCTTAAATGTTGTTGGAAGGCATATTAGAAACTCCATCATTCTGTGGCCATGGATGCACACTGATTTAATAAGAACACAAAACACAGTAGCATACAATAAAGGAGAGGGAAATGAATGCATTCAAGTAACTATTTTGAAAACAGCAGTTAATGATGAAAATAATACATTTTAATTTCCTAGTTGTTTTTCCAAAGTGCTTATAAACCATCTATTAACTGTGGGAATTGTTCCACTGAAAAATAAGTTGTGGTTTTTAGACACAGACTGAATCAGAGTTTTAATTTATTTGCAGAAAAATTTTATCTCTTCAACTCAGATTGGGTTATTGTATGACATGACATAATAGAGAATAATTTATATAATTGTTCCTTTTTCTGTATCTCACCCCTCTAGTATATACATCATACATTCAACCCTGTATTTGTTGAGTAAAACAATGTACAAGATAGTCTATCAGAAATAGATGAGTCATGGAGAGTTCAAAGTATCCTGCAATATACCTATGTAAGACACATACATAAATAATTATAACCTAATAATAATAAGGACATGGATGATACTAACATTTATGGTGTACTTATTGTGTGCTAAATACCATGTGAAGCATTTTATTTGCACTCTCTCTAATCCTTAGAAGATGATTTCAAGGTAGTTGCTATTATTTCTGGAGAAGTAGAAGCCCAGAGAGGCTAAGAATCTTGCCCACAGAGCTAATAAGTAGCAAACTCAGGATTTGAACAGGTTTGTCAGACCCCAAAGAATATAACTATTATGTTATGATGACATTTCCCCGTGTGTTCAACAGGATGTTATGAGGTCAAATCAGTTTGGGAACATTGGGTTTAACAGAGTTAAACAGATTTATTAACCGAAGGGCTTTTCAGAGCCTTTAATATGCTAATATGCAAAGTAAAGCTCCAAGGAAATAATATAGTATAAACGTTGACTATGCATATTTAATTGCTGAACCCACATCTACCACCATTCTCCCCCTACCACACACACACACACACACACACACACACACAGAGTATGGTATAAGAGTATTTTATTTGGAATAAAAAATTAGTTAGGTCAAACCTTACAAAATTGCTTATAATTTGACCATGTTTATTTATGTATTTTTTTATTTTGATGTTAAAATTCCATATTGTTTAACCTGATGACATAAATGACTCATAGGCGGGGTTCAAAGGAGGCTGAGTAACACAAATTTGAGGTCTATATATATTCTTTGCAATTCTCTTGGGATCAAATAATGAATACAATATTGACAGGTCACTGCACCTAATATTTTAATGTATTAAAAGGAGAGGAGGGGTATATAAAACATTAGGAAGATAAAATAAAAAGGATCTAATGGAAAGAATGGGGGAAAGTTACAATATTTATTTTCAACCATACCCTGGGAAAAAAATGGAAATTTAAAAGGATAAAAGAAAAAGAGTATGGAACTAAGAGGAAAGTCTGGTTTTCAAAATAAACACAGAAATAATAAAAAAGTGATGCAATTATAAAAATAGAAAATTCTCGAATGACAAAAGAGCAAAGTGTAGAGCCCACCTCAGCTGGGTGTGGGAGGAGCCAAGGAGAAGAGACAGGAGAGAAAGGGGACGTGTGGAGAATGTGTACACGGTGATAATTGTTGTGGACGTGGCAAGGGTCAGGATGACGCTGAGGGGAAAAACCATCAAATCTGTCAATTAAAGAATCTTCAGTGAACCTTCAGAGAGTGTTTTCCTTTGAGCGATCAGGGCTGAAACCTAATTAGGTGGGGTCAAGAAAAGCAAAGTTAGAGGATGTAGAATATTCTTTTCTTTTCCCCCCTTAAGTTGCCTGATAGTTCAGTAAGCGGTAGCAGTGTCAAGGGCAGCTTTACTTAAGAAAGGAAAACTGGAATAGATTTGAAGGCAAAAAGCAAGGACATAATCAAGTGGTGAAGGCGAATATGAAGGATAATTAAGAAACAACATTTCAGGTGAGCTATTAGGGCTTGAGAAACAAAAATGTGGGTAGGTCTTGTTGGATTTGAGACTGGTGGAACTGCACTGAGATTAGAGAAAAAGTGGATATGAGAAAAAAATTAGAGAAATTCTAAAGAAGTAAGAAGAAAAATTGAGTGAATTCCTTTCTTGTGACCACCTAACTTATCCAGTGAAATAGAAATAAAATAATTTATTCAAGGCAAGGGGGAAATAGATGTGGGGCTGTTAATTTGAGAGTGTTAAAAAGATTTTGAAACTCTACTGGAAATATGTGGAATAAAAAATTAGTTAAGTCAAACCTTATAAAATTGCTTGTACTTTGACCGTTTTTACTTACATATGTATATTTTTAATTTTGACATGTAAAAATTTCATATGGTTTTACCTAATGATATAAACGACTCATAGGTAGGGTTCAAAGGAAGCTGAGCAACATAAATTTGAAGTCTAAATATATTCCCTGCAATTCTTTGGGGATCAAACAGTGAAAAAGTGCAGAAAGAAGAAACCAGGGGATGAGCCTGAGAAGAGGACAAATCAAAGTATTAAGGGATAAACAGTCTGTGGTGCTAATGAGTATGTTCAACTGATCAACTAGTAATGACATATCTGCAGCCAGAGAGGGTTGGCTTGAGAGAACAGGACATGTATGAAGAAAGGAGGCTTGAAGAAAAGAGATAAATTTAGAAATGGATTTTAAAATAAAACTGTTTTTAAAGTAATGGTATGACATTTGTGTTTTCCTGGGCAAAAGATACCACTGTCCGTGGTCCTGAAACATCAGTGAGCATTCAGATTTGGTTGCTCTTCCCTGTGCCATGGAGGTGGGTACCCAAACTTGGATTAGGAAGAGGCAGAAGATAAATGTGGAAAAAAGAGAGGCAGTAGGTTGAGGTAATTAAAGAAGATGAAAGAAGCAGTCAAAGGCTACTATTGTAAATATAGATATTAAGGAATTTTTAGGGAAAAAGGAAGAGAGCCATATTACCTCATCTTCAAACAATCAGTGTTACTAGGCAAGAAACCTGATAAGTGGGGGACAGATGAGTAGCATATACCTTCCTGAAATCACTATCCTAGCTGCCCCTTCCACACCTCTCCTACACCATAGTTAAGGTTCTGAGTCCATATTGAGGCCTTGGTGTTGGTTCCTGAAAAAGAAAGGAATTGGAGCTATTGTATATTAAGAATTTTGAGAGGCTGTGAGGCTGAGGTGTTAGAAGGATAATATTAATAGATTTTTAATTCTTAGAGAAGACTGGCAATACACTTAAGAAAGGTGCATGCTGCCCTTTTTTGTCTCATGAAACAAGAGAAATAAGAAAAGCAAAGTTCCAGCAATGATTGCTCCAAAGAAAATTATATTAGAGAAAGTTTGATTTCACTTAAAATGAGACTATGAATGGAGTCAGTTTTCTAAGAGGTAGATAATGTAGTGAAATATGCTCAAGGGGAAATGAGAAATGGGTCAGTGTTAGTTTTGTATTTGCTGCTGTAATAAATTACCACAAATTTAGTAGATTAAAACAACACATTTATTGTCTCACAGTTGTGTAGAAGTCAGAACTGTCAGAAGTACCAACATGGGCCTCACTGGGATAAAATCAAGACTCTTCAGGGCTGTGTTCCTGTCTGGAGGCTCTAAGGGTGAATTCATTGCTTTTCCTTTTCCACGTGCTCAAGGCTGCTGACATTCCTTGGCTGATGGCCTCCTTCCTCCATCTTTAAAGCCAACAATGTTGCATTTTTCTGATTGTTCTTTCCTAGTAACATCTCTCTCTCACTCTCTCTTCTCCCTTCCTTTTCCACTTTTAAGGACTTTTACAATTACATTGGGCCCACTAGAATGATCCACTTGAATGATCCCTATTTTAAGGTCAGCTGATTAGCAACCTTAATTCCATCTGTGACCTTAATTCCCCTTTGCCATGTAACCTAACATATTCACAGTTTCCAAGGATTAGGACACAGACATTTTTTGGGAATTAAAACATGGGCATATTTGGAATCAGACAGTATTCTTCCCACCATAGAATAGACAGGACACGCTTAAGTCCTATTTCATTCCCTGTGGGAAGGCTTTCATGTTTCCATCCTGCAGGTATCTTCTCTTTTGTGAAAATAAAAAGAGAACATGCATATAAAGTGCTTAGGACAGTGTTTGGCATGTGGTACACGTGGTTGGGCATTCCTAATTTTCTATCTCATGCAAGGAGATAATGATTTTATTTTATTGACCCAAAGCCCATGCATGTAGACATTATAAGCCTCCAAGGTTAGATGTTAAATAGCAGAAATAGTTTACTGATGTGCTAGCTTTAAATCTTTTCTAATAAAAGTTTTTTTTTAAGTACTCAGGTTTATGGAGGGGCTGATTAAATTCAATTTTTATCAGATACTTATTGAGCACCTACACCGTACCAGGCTTTGTGATGGGTACTGGGGAAAATGATAATAAACAAGACAGACAAATTTCAGGTTTTTATGAAACCTACTTTCTGGTTTATTTGTGTGTGTGTGTTTTTTTTTTTTTTTTTGATGGGGGAGAGTTGGGGTATACAGAAAAACAGGTAATAAAGTTTATGCTTTTTGGGTTAAGAGGCACGGTGGCAAGTAGAATAATGCCCATCCACCCCATTGAAAGATGTCCCCATCCTAATCCCCAGAATGTGTGAATATGTTTCTTTATGGAAAAAGGGAATCTACAGATGTACTTAAGATAAGGACTTCGAGATGAGAATATTATATTATTCTGAGTTATTGGGCAGGGGGGTGGCGATGAGGGGGCAATGTAATTACACAGTCCTTAAGAATGGAAGAAGGAGGCAGAAGAGGAAGTCAGAGTCAGGGAATGTGAGAAAGACTCAACCCACTGTTTCTTTTTTGAAGATGAAGGAAGGTGACCCTGAGCCAAGGAATGTGAGTAGCCTTTAGGAGCTAGAAAAGGCAAGGAAATGGATTCTGCCCTAGAATCTTCAGATTGGAATGCTGCCCTGCTATTACCATGATTTTAGCCCATTGAGACTTGTGTCAGACTTTTGATCTTCAGAACTGTCAGATAATAAATCTGCATCATTTTGAGCCACTAAGTTTGTGGTAATTTGTTACATCAGCAATAAACAACTAATAAAGACAGTGAGAGTAATGACAAAGATCATTCCTGATAATCATTTTCCCTAAGACATTTTATATACCTAAAAGCACCTTTTTCTTCTGAAACAATTACAAATTCTTTGTCATAAGTAAAGAACCAAACTAAGCCAGAGAAAATAGAATAGGGAGAGTTTATTATAAGGATACAGGGTTATCTCACAAAACCCAAGGACAGCAATGTAGCCAGCTCCCTAAAACAGGTACAGAGGCAAGATCAGGAAGATTGTCTATTTTCCCTCTGCATTTCTTTTCTGCTCCTCTGTAAATATCTCTCCAGACTTGCTCCCTTAGTCTCTTCAGTTTGTACAATTGAATATAGTTGTTGGCGGATCTCAAGGTTACATGCTACATGTCCAGTCACTCAAAGGTAGACTCTCAGTTGAAATGTCTCTCTCTCTCTCTAAACTCTCCTCTACCATCCTCATTTTGGGGAAGGAGATTCTCATTGTCCCAACTTGGGTCGAGGTGCCTTTTCCTAGACCTATCATATATGGCCAAGAGCAGCTCATGCTTGATATAAAATGAGTGTTCAGGGAAAGAAAGCTTGTTATAAACTGGACAGACAACTCAATATGTTTATTCTACCATGTTTATTACACAAATGGGAAGATAATTTTAGGAAAATATGTCATTCTATTTTGCCAATGTTATTCAGCATCTGTTCAGGACAAAGAATTGTGTTGGTAAATTGGTAAAGAGTAAGACACAAAGGGAAGTAACAAACGTTTACCAAACATCTATTTTTATGCCAAGAATTCTGCTAAACACTTGGGTCATAAAGACATAGAAAACAGCATGCTTAAGGAATGGAGAAGCGAAGACAATCTCGACTATTATGTGATGTGTGCTGAATGGAAGATATGTGCAAAGTGCTGCCACAGCACAGACAATGAAACATTAGATCCTGCTTAGTTGGCTGAGGTGGAGTCTGACGGGGGCAAATTCCCAGAGAAGGTAATTGGAACTTCCAGGTGACCAAGGAAGGAAAATGCACCTCAGGCAGAAGAGCATCTACAAACCCTACATTCATGAAAATAATCAGTGAAGTCTGGCTGGACCCAGTGAGTAGTTCAGAGTGACAGGACTTGCAGGGGGAGAAGATTCCAGCTCTTCAAGGCTCACAATCTAGCAGTGGAGACGGGGTGGGGAAGAAATAACTATTACAAGGTCTTCCCTTGTAATACATCAGTGAAATAATGATGTGACAAAAAAGTACACTTAGAGTTTTGGAGGTAAGCTTGGGGATCGAGTTAAAATCCAATTGGGAAGACTAGAAATGTTGATAGGATAAGCTGGCTTTTAAACAGTTTCATAAGTAGTCTGTGGTTGACAGGAATGTGCTAAATAGAACTTGAAATTAATTAAAATGCTCCTTTTTGGTTTAAAATCACATAAACATTATGCAAAGCAACCTACCACCATGTGCATCACCACAGCATTGATATAGCGTGTGCTCCCCAAGGTGACATGGTTTCCATAAAACCGACTCTGTAATGATTTCTATCATCTTCTCTCTCTTGTATTTTTTTTCAAGAATTGTCTGGCTTCTTTAGAGGACAAGGCTGTACTATGCCAGGAAAAATGTAGGAAAAGCATCTTGAATATCGAAGGGCAATGGGAAACCCCAGAGGAAAAGAATTTCCATCACAAAGTGTTCTCTTCTCACGGAATCTTTGAAGTAGGCCACTGGATTGCACATACCAAATTCCTCTTGCTTTGTTTCTGTTTTAAATTAATCATTTGGACATGGTGGGGCTTCCAATGTTTACTGGGTGATTATAAACACACTGAAGTACTGAAGGAAAGCTCCCAAGACACCATATTCACCCTCATCATCATTTTAGATTTTATTTTGACACACCATCAATTGGAATTTTTAATTCAGACTATTCTCCAATGTTGCAGTAATTTTACATACCATATTATCAAAGTTCCAGGTCCTTTGATAAGGGTAATTAAACATGCCAAGTTTGTTTCTAGAGCTCTGAGTCTACAGTCGCTCATCCACTGGTGCTGTTACTGTACTTAATTTTCTGCTTTCTGTGTTTTAATTTTATAGATCTTTAGAATTTTATTTACTTTTAATTCCTTGAAAATTTTGCACTAAAGCTAGAGAAAAAGAAACCTGATCACTTACAGGCTGTGTGGGTGAAGTTCTCAAAGGCATACCATACTTCTGAGACATTTTTTCATTTTACTGTTTTTCTTCTAAAGAGACGGCTCCATCTTCTAGGAATCAAGTATTGATTATATTACTCCTTTTGACATAATCCCATACTCCTTATGCAGACAAAAACACCATTGATTTTTATAAACTAGTGGCATTTTATTTTTTTCTATCGCTGGAAGTTTTGTTTGGAAAAAGGAGAATGGAAGCCAGTTCAGAGTAATCTATCTTTCTACATAAGTATTTCTGTGGCACTTATCACAGCGGTACCTGGGCACTCAAAAGCTCTATTAGACTAAAACACATACACTGGAGGAAAAAAAAAAAAAAACCTAGATGCTAAGAAAACACAAAGTTTAAAACATCAAGAGAAATAGAAAAAAATGTTCTTTGTTCATGAGTAACCAATGGGAGTTGAAGAAAATTCTCAGGAGCAGTAAGAAAATATATCCTTTTCCCGCATCCATTTATTTATTTAAAGGCTTCTAAAGGACTACTCTGGGCTTTTGATTTAAGTACAAAACACCACTGAGACTTCTTGTGGCAAATCAAGGATGGAATGTGACTTTTATTCTGGCATTCTGGGTAGAAGATGAAGGAGAAAGCAACAAAAAATTATATAGAAATAAATGAGGTACCAATTGACACTGAAGGTGTATAGAATTCTCCAATAGGACAGACCCTTCTCTCCTTGGTACTTGAGAAAATGGATATGATGCTTGTGCAGTTGAATATCCATAGATTGTGGTATCTGTAATGAGACATACTTAGGAAATGAGTTGTTTGATGGTGAAACTTGCAGAAATAACTAATTTAAAGAGAAAGGGGCTGATGTCATAAGTCAAATTTCACACTGATTTTGTAAGTTAAGTGTCTTTTATCCTTTACTATAGGATTAGTAAAATTAAAGTATTATATGCTAGATATCGGTTAAGAGGGCAGAACAGCTTTTAGTATCAATGGCTATTTATCCCATAATTTTTCATATATAAAAGAGAAATTACTGAATAATTGCCTGATTTTTTATTAAAAATATAATCTGCTATAAGATTATTATATATGAAAATTCATATTTGAAAACAAGCCAATTTTCTTTGGCACATGTAATTTACAAATTTATATCAGAACCCAAGCCAACATATTGAAAAAGGCACATTAATGGGAAAGGAATAAATATCTAATTTACAGGAGAGCAACTGCCATAAAGTTTTATTTGTATCATGATGTAATTTCTGAGTAAAAATACCTCCTGCTCCATTTCATACTGGGTAACCTGCTGATTCTTATGATTTGCCTCCTATTTTAACAAAAACAACCAAAATTTTTATGTGACATTGCTATATCAGAAACACTGCTTACAGAAATTACATTTCCAAGAGTAAAGCCATCTTCACTTCAGATTTACGTAGAAGTTGGCAAATTAAAAGTATTTTAATAAGGCCAGCAGTGATAGTTCAGGAATAAGATTTAAACTGAGCTTCTGTGCCAATGAGTGCATTAACTTTATTCAAAAATAGTGTATGTAAAATGGCACACAACTGACATGAGCTGATTATGATAATGTCTTAGTGCAAATTTTTGAAAATCAGGTACTATAAAAATATACCATTAACTTTATGTTAATAAAATATTTTGCTTGATGCCTTTTAAATTATTCATTTGCAGTAGTCTAAAAATATAAAAGAACTCTTATTATCATTCAATTTACATGATTACTTTTAAGTTCACTTTTTTGGTTTAACATAAACACAGTGTAAAATTCACATCAAGCTTTTGGTATTTAAAATGTGTAATTTTTATGCAAAAATTGAATGCTGTGTTACATTTTTAAGGTTGTCATTAGTATAAATATAATTTTGACTCCTGATTTGAAACAATTTAACCCTTAGGAGAAATTATCATGTTTCCGAGGTTGACTCATTATTGCTGCTTTGATTATAGATGAATTCCTTTGTAAAAACACTTTTTAAAGAATCTAAGCACTAACTCAAAGCCCCAGGGTTTTCCATAGATGCATTTGAAGAAATGATGAAAATTACAGAAAAAGAGGATCCTGTTCTCCCAAAGAGCTCGACTTTGATTTTAATTATTAAACTACCATTATGTGCTCAGGAATGTGTGGGGCCTTTCGGGGGTTTACACAGGGGGACAGTACCCTGACTGCCTCTGACTGCTTACAGTCAAGTTGAAATTCCTACCATGAGTTGCAACATATGTAGCACAGTGTTGGGCACGTAATGCTACCCAGAAAACTGGATTTATATGGTCAAAAATACATAAATAATGATACAAGACAGTAAAATTGGGTGAGAACTCTAAATATGGTAGGGCATGACTTGAGTAGGGGGGATGTAATCTAGATTCTTAAAGAAGACAGGGTGTAGCCCCTTCAAAGGGGAGGGGACTGTGAATGAAAGATGACAGTCATCTCCTTTAGAATACATACAACATACCAAAGCCTAGTTTCTGTTCGTAATATAAATAATTTAACATTTACACACATATATATATATTTTATATGCTTCAGTTCATATGCAAGTAAAAAACTAGTTACATAAATAATTACTTTAAGCCACATGAAATTCCAAAAATATACAGATATGCAAAAAAATTCTCCCAATCCAAGACAATGGCTCACTTACTTCAAAAGGCGTTTTCAAACTCCATTCCTGGGAAGGAAAGGAAAGAGGAAGAAAAATGAAGCAGGAACTTAACTTGAAGCCTTCTGCTTCCTTCCACATAGACCCAAGTAATGATTTTCTTACTCCTCCACATTTGAGAAAATGAGGTTCTGTTGCATCCCATTACAGGCAAACCAGGCACCAATTAAAACCTTTGGCACAGGCAGATATGAGTTTCTGACTTTTGCATGGTGCTATGGTTTGAATATGTCCAATAAAAAGCATATGTTAGAAGCTTAATCCCTAATGCAACAGTGTTGAAAGATGGGGCCTAATGGGAGGTGTTTAGGTCATGAAAGCTCTAGCGTCATGAATGGATTAATGCCAATTATAAAAGGGCTTGGAGCTGTGAGTTCAATCTCTTGCCCCTCCACCATGGGATGATGCAGCAAGAAGGCCCTTGTCAGATGTGAGCCCCTCAACCTTGGACATCCCAGCCTCCAGAACTGTAAGGAATAAATCTCTGTTCTTTATAAATTACCCAGTCTCAGGTATTTTGTTATAGCCGCACAAAATGGACAAAGATATATGGCTCAGTGCAACCCTATCTCCCAAGAATGGTACTAATTTGACATGACTGGACAAGGCACTAAGTGAGGTTCCCAGGAGCTTGGTAACATTTGTAGAATTAGAATATCTCACCCTGTCAAAACTGCAAGGAGCTGTACAAGATAGTCATCTCTCCTCTCACCCAACTGGAACTCCTTGTACAACATCATTAAGAGAGGATCATCTAAGCTCAGTTTGAATGGTTAAAGAAAAAGAGAGGTCACTATTCTCTGAGCACTATTTGCTTATCCACAAGCCTTTCAAAAATTTAAAGACAGATACCATATTATTTCAATATCTTCCTTCTCCAAACTAAGCATATATGTTCTTTCATCTCTTTTTCTCATAAAAGAGTTCCCAAATTACTCCTTCTTCTTCAGGGCACTTTTCAATTTTATTTTTTCCTATAAAACATATCTATTGATGCTACCATATAGTGATCCAGTAGTAAAACACACACACACACACTGGACTCTGGCCTCAAAAAATTTATATTCAAGAGGGGAAAGATAAACATGAATCAAAAAACGACATAAATATATAATTATAAAGTGTGTTAAACATGAAAAAGGAGATCATCCAAAATCAAAATAGAGCACCCAAAATGCTACATAACATTCTCGATCTGATTGGACTTGCACAGAAAATAGAGAAGCTATTACTGACTGACCTTGATCTGAATACTACATTTTTAATACCATAGCTTAAAGATTGCTTTTGCAGGTTCACACTGACCTTGTGGTTGACTCAAACCTCTGGGTCTTTTTCAAACTACTGTCATACCAACTTTCCTCTACATTCTACTTCTGTAATTAACTTTTGAACATCAAGACAAAACCTTATACCTATGGCGTGTAAAATTCCATCATCTTAGTTTTGGCCCCACAAGTCTAACATGTCAAAATCATTTTTGAGTCATAATTAAGGTATTCAGCACATTAAGCAAACTTTTGTATGAACTGAAAATGTGATAAACATTACTTTAGTGACTTCAATAAAGTACCAAACCAAAGGCAGAGCCCTGCGGTATGTATCAAACACTTGTTCAAGTTGATATTCTGATCCCTGTGTAAAATCTCCCTATGTAGTAGACATTTGTTGATTTTGCTACACAACCTCCATTTCTTCCTCCTCTGACAATGCCTTTTTCTTGAGGAGCCATTCTGCCATTCTTACTCTGTATGGTTGTAAGGGCTGAGTCTATCCCTGGTTCCCAGGCTGTAAGGTGACCAAACTTGGTCAATGAGAATATTGACTTCCATTGGCTAAAGGATTGGAAACATAATCTAGATCAGTCTATTGAGATTAAATTCCTGACCTTTGTAGAATTGTTGGGAAGAGAGACTGTCTTACTGGGACTGAAACTGGGAAGACAAGATCAGAATTGCTAAGAGTCACCATGTACAGAGGGCCTAGCTAAGCATGCAAGTGACAGACATAAAAGGGGAGCCAAGAGACACAGAGAAAAAGACCAAATCCTTGTTACACCTTTTGAATTTTTAGATCCAGCTGTTCTACAGGCAAAGCCAGGTCTGGACTTTTCTATTACATGAACCATAATGAGAACTCTTCTGCTTCAGCCAGTTGGCATTAGGTTTCTGTCATTTGCCAAAGTGTCCCAACTGATAATCCATACTATTATCTGGTCCACATTTTCCTTTTGGTGACCAGAATATCACTGGTGTCTTTGTCATCTGTGTTATTGAAACTCAGATATAGAATCTCTACAATGCTCTATTGGCCAATCAGTCTAGTAACCCTTTTGTCAAAGGAAATTAGATTTGTTTGCCATGATTTGTTTGTTTGTAGTAAATTTATGCTGGTTCACAGTGATCATCTCTTTTCTAAAACCATCTGTTTAATAATCCACTATAAAAGCTAACTAGTTTAGAAGACAAATTCCGTTGCTGTGTGCATCACTAACCATAGAATAGTATGTATTTATTTTCCTCTGATTTTTAGAGATTTTATTTTCTAAAGTCTTAGGCACATGTTTCCCAAAGTTTTTGAGTGTGAGCACCTTTTTTAGATATCAAAAATTCCAGACATCCAAGGGCTGGGAGTTGTACTTTATTAGTTACTGTTTATAAAAAAATATATAAATGTAAAAAACTCTTATGAATCAACTGTCATTTTTAAATAAAATTCAATTTCATTCATCATAGCATGTTCATGACTTTGAAAAACTGTCCTATTTACATGAAGGAAATATTACTTATTCAAGCTGTGTATAAATCTATGCACAAATGACTTCCCAACCCCTTTCAATCTGGGCCAGGGATAAATGGGCCAGATGAGAAAGTCCTGTTATAGCATATTTGTTTGACTATGCCTAACATTTTCCCCTGGCCTTTTCAAATAAATGCAAGACCCTACTGTCCCTTTCTTCTCAAATCCCCTTCACTTTTTCCTGTCAACCTCTATGGAGGCTGCTCTTTTGACTCTGCACAGTAGACATCTTGAAATAAAAAGATGACCTGATGTGGAAGAACGTTTAGGCTCTCAAGCCCATATAGAACCTGGGGCATGAGCTGACACCAGACAAACTTCACTTAGAACCAGAAAGTGAGGCTGGGTATGGGGCAGTCTTTTGGCTTTCTCTAGCACAGAAAAAATAAATTAAGAAATAAAAAAGAAGGCTATAGTCCAAATACAGGGGATAATTACCTGACAAGCTGACCCTAATGAAAAAGCATTGCACAGCCCCTTCTTAAAAGCCTATGGTGTGTGTTTTTTTAGATAGTGGTGCTCAAATGTGAACAACTGATAATGCCCAAATTTTCTTTCTCTCTGCTTTAGACAGTTTATTTTTAAAATGAGGTTAAGCAAACTGCAGTTTAGGAGAAAACACATTTATTTTTACCTTAGTAAACTGATTGTCATTTTGACATATCACCTTTGTGGTTGACACAACCTTGACAATGTGACACATTAGCTCAAAAAAAGAAAAAAGCTCTTTCAGAATCAGATTTTTAAATACAAGGCAGCAGTATTTTTCTTTTAACACAATGTTGTTGTCGTTGTTAGGATTTGCTATTGGTAAAAGATTGTTGGCTGGAATCTGACACTCCATAATTTGTGGTTGCTAAATTGTGTGTTGAATGGCAAAACCTTGCTTTTCATACAGCGATGAGATACATACTTGGTCCAGACTCTGCCTTAATTTTTAAGAACATGATACACAGTGGACACAAAACTGATAAATATATCCAATGTCTCCACATTGCTGATGATTGAAATCTCTGCAGAGGTTGTCTCCAAACACCAAGGCATAAACTACTTGAGTGAAGAGTTTTGTAGTGCATGGTTCTTAGTCAAGTTTATCACAAGAAGTGCAGCACATGAAGTTGAAGGCTTTCAGGGAATGGTCCTCTTGATGTCTGAGTTAATGTGAATAACTGGAGATGCCATACCTGGGTTAAAATATCTTTGTAAGTGGCCAGTTGTTTGAAACCTGGGTAGGCAAGTGTATAGTTCTGAGAGATAATGAACACTTAAAATATAATACTAGGCCTCTTATTTTTATTTTTCACAAATATCCTCCTCTGGAAGCAGTTGGTTGTATGACTCACATTAGAGGTATAACTATCATTCTGCAAACATTGCAGCAGCTTGAGATTTCGACACCTGATCATCCAACTGGACTTTTTGTCTCTGATCCACTTTACTTCTTTTTTCCAGGAAAATCTTCCTAAAATACTCCTTATAGCACATATTTTTTTTCCATCACTCTGCATTTGCATTTCAGGTCTACAGCCTAGGAGGAAATAAATAGTCTTCTACATGCTGGTTATTACAAATCTCAAATTTAAAATGATGGGGAAATATCCTTTACTTTTTTTGTGATATTCTTGTAGCTTAGCTGACCTTCTTCCTTCACTGTCAGACAGGTATGTTTTAGGGATAGCACAACACAATGAGAGGCAGAGTGACATAGTAGAAAGATCATGATTTAGGACAGGGATGGAGAAATTTATGTGTAAAGAGCAAGGCAGTAGGTATTTTAGGCTTTGCACAGCAGACAGTCTCTGTTGCAACTACTCAACTGTGCTGTTGTAGTATGAAAACAGCTATAGACAATACCTAAACACATGGGCATGGTGTTCCAATAAAATTTTATTTATGGACACAGTAATTGGAATTCATGGAATTTTCATGTGTCATGAAATATTCTTTTGAGTACTTCAATCATTTTAAAATGTAAAAAATATTGTTAGCATGGGCCATACAAAAACAGGTTGTGGGCCAAATTTGGCTTGCAGGCTGGAGTTTGCCAACCCATAGTTTAGGAGGGAGAGAGATTTGGATATGAATCCCAGCTCTGCCATATACATGACCCTGAGTATAGGTTATCTAGTCATTCTGGACCTTAGTTTAATTGTTCAATTGTGTGTGTGTATATTTGTGTTTGTATGTGTGCATGTGTGTGCGTGAGAGAGAGAGAGAGAGAGAGAGAACATCTATCTGCTGCTGCAGGGATATGTGGCATTGGGTGACTTATCGTAAGTAGAACGACGAGTATGATACCTTGAGTTGGTAGGGGCTACAGAATTACGACATGCCTCCCTTCTGGGAAATCAGATATCGTGTCTTCATATGTAACCTTAAGAACACCAACATCTAATATTCACTCATTAATTACTGCCAGTGTGGAAAAGACTAGATTTCATCCCTCCGCTCTCTTACCCAAGGGACTATGCCATTAGCATGAAGAACTGAAGTTCTGAGGTCAGACAGCTCTGATTCGAATCCCACTGTATGGACCTGGGGAATTTTCTAAAATTCTTTGAATTTTCAACACTTCATCTTAAAATGGGAATAGTGATGATTCCTACCATATAGGGTTGCTATAAAAATTATATGAAGTAGTACATGTAAAATGCTTAGACATTGCCTATCCCTTAAGGATTGCTCAATAATAAAAAGTTTTTATTAGTAATAGTACTAATATTAATATTACTAAATAGCTTTAGAAAGCCTACTGGACAAAGTCCAAATTACACAGCTTTATTTCAATTGTCTGAAATTCTTCTTTCTGTGCACCTCATACTTACTTTCTGCCTGTTTTACCTTATCCTGTTCACAACTTGCTCATTTCCACTTACATGTTGTCATTCATGAGCTTTCTCTTATGTGAAGATCTTTTCCCTAACTTTTCTTCAGTGAAATGCTGTCAGAATTTCAAGATTACACTCAAGTTGCTCCTCTACAGGGTCTTGCCTAAGAACTGTAATCCCCACCAATGTTTTTCCTTCACTTTTAATATCAATGACACTCTTTTAGTATCTAATATAATTTTGCATCTAATTGTATATGATCTTGTTTCATTCTCTAATTATCTCACATTTTTAAGTCCTGTCTTGGGAACCAGATTGTGATCACCTGGAAAGGAAGAAAAGGTGAGATCTGCTTCTGTATCCTGGACTTTCTGAAATACCTGACATCACTTTCACCACCTATCTGTTAAGAGATGTAGTCACTTGAGCAGACCAGATCTGCAGTATTCTTGATCCTGAATCCTACCCTGATCCCGACCCACAGTACAACCTCCATATGATGAAATACTCTCCACCTGCTGGGATTGTAGTACACTATCTTCCCTAATGCTCACTCACTGTGATGTCACTGCTCCAGCTCTGGCTGCTACCACTGCTTCTGGTGACATACACGGATTTTACCCTTAATACCAGTTTATTTTGCTAGAATTTTTAAGCAAATCTTTGATGTTACACCTAAGTAAAACATCTCCTTTTAGTGTTGAGTGTTTAGGTTCCCTTTGGAGTATTTCATGTAGATTCTGAATTATTCTCCACACGATGGCTGCTTTTTTTTTTGCTGGAGTTTATTAGCAGCCCAGTTAATTGTGATTCACTGGGTAGCATCTGGCAAGGCTAGTTGTGGTCATTCAAATAGAGATTTTCTACCTCTAGATGCATTGTCTTCTGTTGCATTAGAGATTAGAGAGAAGTGTTTTTTTTTTTTTTTTGCCTTTTTTGCTCAAATATTGTCTATGCTTTTTTTTTTTTCCTTCAGAGTTAGAGGGAAAAGCCAAAGGGTGGAACATGGAAGAAGGGGAAGAATATGATGACATTGTTACTTTCTGCCAGGGAGATATCCCTTCTTCTCAGTGCCTCTGGCCAAGGAGGTTCCAATCAAATGCCCTTCCAAGCTTGTGAGTTCCTCTACCCCATCAGCCACAGGGTGCATGGCAGGGTAATGCATGATGCTGCTCTGCCCTGCAGACTAGACCTTCTGGTCTCACAATCCCACAGCCCGTGCAAGGAGGAGAGGGAAAGCTGTCTTAGTATTGAGCGGCAGAATGGAGAGATGGGAAGAGACTTAAACAATAAAAAAAAATTGCCAACTCCTCTATTGGCCTTCTCCTATCTACTTCAGCAGGAGAAGATACCAAGCTGCTGAAATTTAAAATGATAGGAAAAATCAAGAGCTGCATCTTCTTGAATAAATCTAGCTCTCCTTGAGCACTGAAGGGAATGGCATTAAACCCCAACACAGGTCAGAAAGACTGGGCATCTTTCTGGGTGCTCAGACCCTCTGAAAAGGAAAGTAATGAAATGAGAACCATCTCTTTATTATAACAAAAGTAAGGACGGAAAGTATTTTTCAGCTTAGAGCTCTGTCCTACCTTGCTTTATCCTTTTGTTTGGGCAGCAATCACAGACCCATATGCTAAGCGATGGAAGAGATTTTGCAGAAGCATTTGTCTCCTTGGGAGGCTTCTAAGCTTGTTTTATTGGCAACTATGAAATCACCACTGGGTCTGTTGTGAGGTTATTTTGCAGATGGTTTGCATGGGCGGCTTGCTTCGACTGGATGAAATCTCCCTTTGGACTCCAGTTTGGATTTAAGAAATTCAAGCACTACTAGTCTTTACTTTCTTATGGTAAAATCCTTACACTGTTTCACCTGGAAACCTATTGTCCTTTGGAGTTTTTGAGGGGAAAGAGGGAATTAACATGGTGGAGGCCCAGTCAAGTCACAGTGATGCAAAAGGACAATCTCTGAAGCTTCATCTGCCATCATGGTCAATTCTGGTATGGATGGGTGGCAGGTGGTCCGGCAGTTTTCTCACTACACATAGAAATCAACGTCCAATGGAAGCTCAAAATAACCTTACAGAATTTCACCTAAAGGCAGATGGCAACAGTTATATTACACTTATGGGGTTTTTTTTCCTCTCCTCCTCTTCCCCAAAACAACCACAATTACACATGCAATCCATGCCAGGGACATTTATATGTGCCCAAGAGCATGGAGTCCTTTTAGATACACTCCTTTCAGCATTATCACTTTAAAAATAGAATGCAAAAGTATAAAATGGATCATTCTAGTTTGCAGGGGAGAAAAGTTCTGCTGTAACTTTTTAAAGACTTTGGTTTATTTTAATTTCTTCAATGGCCAAAAAGATTCAAAACCAAATATACTTTTCACAGAGTCAAAGAGATAACTGACTGGTATGTCATGGAATTGAGTTTTTAGACTTATTAAAAAATGAGTTTGAATGTTTGTACCATTGCTCACAGGTGGTTGGACTCTGGTAGGTTATTCAACACTTCTGAATCTGTTTGTCTACTTGTAAAATAGGAATAATTTGGCTTTACTCAGAATTGATGTGAGGATTAAGCAATATCATAAAATCTTAGCAAAGAGTTATCACCTAGTCCATTCAGCTATTGTTTATTGAATATTTTCTTTTGGCTAGGCCTGGGTTTTTGCACTTTATGTGTCTTCACTCAGCCAATTCTCCCAATAACCTTGTGTGTCAAGTAACATTACTATCCCCTGCTCAGATGGGGAAATTAAGGCAGAAAAATTTAACTTTCTCAAGGCTGCTAGGGCAGTAATTAGTTGCAGTGGTATTTGAACCCTTGCTTTTAATCACCACTCCATTTTGGTCATCCATGGAGTATATAGATGGTCAAGGAACTTTAATTCTCTAACCCTTGCTCCCAACTTTCTGGGCCTTTATTTACCTCATCTATAAAATGTGAGTAGATGAGTGACTCTTAAGAGAGGTGCATATTAGAAACACCTGGGGAATGTTTGTAAACTTCACAAGGCTGGACCCAGACCTATGAAGATTTCGATTTTGTGGTATTTATTTGGGGTATTGGAATGTGAGTTATTCTGATGTAACAGTTATTCTGATGCAAAGTTCCAGAAAGGTAATCAGGTAGACAAAGTTATACTAATCAATAAATGATTCTTAGCCTTCCATTTCTTGAAATTTTGCATTAATCCAGAGGCAGAAGAAAATCTCTGCCTTTGAAAATGTTAGTATGTCTTTTCTTAGAGGCTCACTAGTGTCAACATATGGCTATATTGTTTGTCTGTCCAGTGTTTCACTACCTGGTTCCCCTTTGTATGTGACCTTGGGACTTTAAGATATTCACATGGAGCTGTCTTGCTTTTTATATTTTAAACAATTCTCATTTCAGCAACGTGTTTGTCAGCAGCCTCCCCCTACTTACATGACAATCATACAATACAGGCTTTTAAGCCTCTCTTAACAGAATTACCCCCATGCTGCTTTCTTTCTTGATATGTCTTTGCCCTTAGTTCATTTTCAGCATTTATAAAGGATTGTATGTTTTTTATAAGCATTCACCTAAACCGAGTATAAGTTGTGATCAAATTCCTCAATGTTAATAAGTAGCAGATAAAATTTTTATGGCATTGAAAGAAAAAATGAATTCAAGTTCACTGTGCTTCCAAACATTAATCTAAATGAACCTCTTTCTTATTATGTCAACCAGCTTACATGCCCATTCTAATTTAAAGTAGCAGGGTAACATCTGCTGAGCAATGAGTATGTGTGTGTGTGTACACACTCGTTCCTTGGGAGCAATAAAGATTAAAAATAACACATACTATCAAAAATCATTGTGAAACTTACAGCAGACACCTCAAGTATCTGAAGGTTTGATATCAAGCATCATCAGAAAATGAAAACCTACAAATGGTTGTCTTTTCAAAATTATTTCTTGCACAGAAGGGAAAAAAAAGAAGTCTTGAGAAGCACACAACAATAAAATTTAAAAATATTAAAGACTGATTGAATGCTTACCACAAATGCTTTCATGTATGTTATTTCATTTAATCACCATGGCCAACCTATGAGGTAGGTGTTATTATTACTATTCCTATTTCTAAGATTTAAAAAAAAGAAAACAAAACTGAGTCTCAGAGACATTTGAGCAACTCATCCCAGGTCATCCTGCTAGAAATGGAGGAGTCTAGATTTAATCTGATTCCATAGCCTGAGCTCTTTACACTGTGTGGCCTGGCTTTCCAACTAGGTGAGCCCATAGGTCAGAGGTCCAAATAGCCAACTGTTAGAAGAAAAACACTGTCGCTCACACAACTGAAAGGAAAACATGGGAAAACCCTTTGGCGGCTATAAAAGTCACGTTGCTCAGCTAGAAAGTTGAGAGTCAAGGAAGAAGCAGGGACCGGCTCAGGAGGAAGAAGCCTAAAGACGAATGGACAATCGAGGCTCCAAGTAACAGCAGCAGCCATGGAGAGATGGAGGAGCTCGCCAGTGTGAAGCGTGGTAGAGGAATGCTAGCTACCGAGAGAGAGAGAGGACGGCGCATTAACCAGCGGCTTCAATCTCCGTAGCCCCTCAGGCCACCTGGATGCCACATTAAAGGCAAATCCCTCATTAGACATATATGCAATGGGAACAGGCACTGGGGCATTTAGTGAAAGGACCCTCCAGGTCCTGCTTTCTGTCTTAGCCTCCAAGAACGTGCATCATCATGTGCACCTAATCCCACTTTGTGTTAATCAGGACAGATGATGGGAGGGCTTAATTGGGAATGATATGAAGTCATTCATTCTACTGCAAGGGAAAGCTAAACTATGCTGTAGTAGAACATACAAGTTATAACTTATAACATTTAACATAATAGCCGAAGTTTAAAATGCATCCCCGAAGTGTGTGGTTCAAATTGAAGGAAAATTTAGCGTATATCTCTAAGGAAATTAATTCTAATTTTATCTTTGAACACACCCTGGCAGTGTACTTACCTGGCATGTAATTGACAAAGAGGGAGGAAATAAAGAGAAACAGAAAGTGGGAAGAGGGATGGAAAGGAAGAAAGAGAGGTGGGAGAGGAAGGGAGGATAGAACATGTATATAAATAACTGTAATTAGGTGAGCATTGTATTCCTGTTAACTCTGGTGCTTTTAAATGAGACATGATAGAAAGCTAAGTACAACTGGTGGAAATCAACCAATAACTCACGGAACCACAAAACTATTTATGGTTAGTTCAGAGGAAACACTTCTAAACACAGCCAACACTTGAACAGTTTTAAATGGCTGATTAGATCCATATATTTTATTTTAAACTAGTCAAATTGAACCTCGGTTAATCTTCCATTCACCCTAGACTTCCATAAAAATGATAAGTAATTGAAAGTTATCACTTTTCCTCAGCTTTCTAATATGCCAAATATTTAACAAAGTGAGTTAGAATATATTTTTCTGGCCAATGCATTGACCTTTTGGTCCATTCAATGAATGATCCTTTCAGAATGGCAGATTTATCTGAGGAGAATAAAGTTAATCTATTGTGTGAGCAAAATAGAGCTTGCCATGAGGGGGCAGAGATGGTGCCATGTACTTTTTTGTTTGTTTGTTTTACTTTCTTAATATGTGTTGATATTGCTTTACATTCGATTTACTATAGCACCAGAATCTTAATCAGAACACTGAGGTACTGCATCAAAAGAATGTTCAATCTCATTATCACTTTAAAGGTCAAATGTTTATGTTTCTCATACCCTAATTTCTGTGGATAGTCAAGGGTTTTTTGTCAAAATCGTGAATGTCCATTCTAGCTGTATAATATCAACTTCTGGTCATAAACACTATGCAAGATTTTAAGTATTCTCTCTTTAAAATTCTCTTGAAATGGTTTTGTTTTCTTCAGGCTTCATCCTCACAATGGACACATGGTGAGCGAGTCAAACAGACCTGTAGGTGTAGACAAATAAGGAGAGGATTTTTCGCCTTGTGTTACGAATGCAGGAATACTACACTATGCTTTTACTCTGTTGACAAGACAAAGGAGAAAGAGAGTACCATGGAACAAGGTCATTTTCCAGAGGAGGAAATTTCTTGGGAGAGTGATATTTTGAGCCTTGATTCCCTAATGTATTTTGTAGAAAGTTGGCTGTGTTATGTCGTTCCAGAAGTCTGGCACATGAATATCCTTTTCTTCATTTTTAAAGAAAGATGCAAATGTTCTAAATAAAGCCAGCTAATACTAAAGGATTTTTTTTTCAAGAAAATAAATTCTTGGTATAGGGGTTGTATTCATTTAACCTGCAACCCACTGGGTCTTACACCTGTGAAATAGTACCATGACTGATGAATATAATGAATGCCTTATGCTATCAAGAAAGCGTAAACTCTTCTCTAGTGTTCTTTGCTATAGAAGGCAGAAAGGCAGAAAAGCATGCAACAATTTTAGAAAGAGTTTTGTTCCCCAATAATGAACAATTTTTAGATTTGATTCTGTTAAGTGTTATATTAATTACTGGGGAAAATACAATTATCTACAACAACTTTCAATGCCCAATAAACTAATATATTGCTCCCAAAGTAATTAATCCATTCTGGTGAAACAGTACATTATTAATTCTGGAGCAAATATCAGAGTTTCAGCCCTGGTTTTGCCATTTCCAAATTCTGTGACCTTTAACAAGTTACTCAAGCTCTCTAAATCTCAGTTTTTTCAAGTGGAAAATGGGGATAATAATGCTGATCTCACAGTGTTGTGGAATATACGTTGAACACACAGCACAGTGCCTGGCACACTAAACAACCTTAAGAAATGGTGCATATTTTTACTTTAAATGGCAGATTACTGTTTTTAGGAACAATACATGAGTTTCTAAACATTAATTAATGGCAATCTATTTTCCAAAAACTTTCAAGTCGTGCCCTCTAAATATAATTTGCATGAAACTCAGCACAAAGGTGTAAGTTCATCAATAGTCATTAGTCCTGCTGTGTCCCTTCATGATCTCCAGCAGGGCAGACAGCCTCCAAAAATCCCAACTGCTTGAAGATTAGATTCTGTACTCAAGTGTTGTTGAGGTCACCTTATTGTTCCCTGCTTAGGCCACGTCGATGCATGCACAGCCTTAGTCTGATGACAGCCAAAAAGGATCTAATGTGTTTATAACCAGTAAAGCAATAGAAAGTTTTCATTTACTGACCACATACTATGAACCAGGCACTGGGATGAATGTTATGTGTATATGATCTCATTTACCATGGCGTTTATGAAAATGGGTTCTAAGTCAGATAGCTTTAGGCTGAAGTCTCAGCTCTGCCCCTCATTAGCTGGATGACCTTGGTATGCTTTCTTTTCCCCAATTTTTAAAATGTTGATGACAATATATGTTCTTCGGAGGTCTGTTGTGAGGGTTAAGTGGAATAATAAATGTTAAGTGATTATAGTAGTATTTAGCATATTGTAAACTTCTTCTTAAACCTCTTCCTTCTTTTGGCTCTCGTGACTACCTCTGGCTTTCCTCCAGCCACATGGACTGCCCCTTCTCAGTAACCCAGGCAGTCCTCTGCTCTGTTTGACTGGCAATGGAGTGCCTAAAGATTCTGACCTTGGTCTTGGTCTTTCTCTTTTCTATCTGCCCAATCTGACTAGGTGGCTTCATCTAGTTTTATGACCTACATGGCCTCATCCAATCCCACGCCACCTATTTCCCAATGAGAGTTCCAACTTCCAAGTTATTAACACTGCTGCAATAGCTTAAGGAGGTTAAGTAAGTTGGCCAAAGTCACACAGAAAGTGGTCAAGTTGGCATGAAAACCTACGCCTATCTGACACTGAAGACCATGCTACTAAACATGCAGAGTGAGAGGCAGGTAATTTAGGTACACCCAAGCACCAACTCCCAAACTCAACAAAAAAAGGAAGAAATATTTGAGTGTTTACTTGAGTTGCTATATCTGAAGAAATCATGAAGTTTTTCCATATGATAATACAGCTTATCGTTTAATTAAAATTTTTAAGACAGTTTTTGAAGGTTAAGAGTTCTATCTAAAACTTTACATCATTTTCAAGGAAAATTAATGAAAATTATTAATTGTTATAGCTTATTTATAAGAAGCTAGATGAGAACATTATGAAAAATTAGTGAAATTATTATCAGATGAAATAATTAAAGATCAATTGTGAAATAATCACATAATTCTGGTTATATGCTGTATCACTCTTCATTAATCAAAGATAATCTGGAATTGCAATACTTAATTAAATGCAAAAAAGTGTTTGTGTGTTCTGGCTCTGAAAGGAGATAATTGGAGAGCGCAGAAGCTGTACAGTTATCAGCTTTTGCTGATTTTTTGAGAGCCTCGAAATGTAGATTCTAAAGTGTGGGAGTTGGTCATTTTGTGGACTGTTGAGATCTGGCCTAAAATAGATACTACTGTTTTCAGTGAGATAATATTTTTCCCTTAATCCTGAAAAAAAAAAAAAGGATTTTAAATCATTAATAAGAAGAAAGTAATGCATTTGATTTTGGCAGACGTATAAGATCTCAAAGGCCCAGGAACAAATTCCATCTTACTTTGCTTTCTTCACGACAAAATAGAAACCTTCCTAGTTGATATCTTCTGTGTTCTTTCAAAGAGGAAGTTATTCTGTTCTTTCTCCCAGTTGTAAAACAAGGCCATATATGATACTCGTATTGACCTTTATTTTTCTGTGGGAATTATAAGGAAGTTACACATTGATTTCAAATGCAGTTTGTTTCAAAAAAAACTTTATTAAGGTAAAATTTACATACAATAAAATATACCTATTTAAAATATATTATATATATTAATGAGTTTTGAAAAAATATATTCAATCATTGTGCTGATCAAGATATAGAACATTTTAGTCACCCCAGAGAGTTTCTTTTTGCCTCATTTCAACCAATTCTCATTTGCACCTCAGCCCCAGGCAGCCACTGATCTGCTTATCTGACGCTATGGATTAGATTTGCCTTTTCTAGAGTTTTGTCTACAGGGAAGCATACAACACATGCTCTTTGGGTCTGGCTTCTTTTGCTCAGCAGGCTACTTTTGAGTTTCAATCCTGTTAGCTCATCCTTTTTTTTTTTTATTCCTGAGTAGTATTTTACTGGATGAATGTGTCAAAATATGGTTACTGATTAACCTGTTAATAGATATTTGGTTTATTTCCAGGTTTGAGTTATTATGAAAAAAATTGCTACCAAAATCTTTTGTTTGGCCATATTGTAATTCACTTTTTATATTGTCTTAAATCATTTTTTCACACTTGTTCCTGCTGTCAAGCAAGTAACAATTTATTTTAGAAATATCTCCAGAATGGAGGAATATTGGTTTTTATGCTGCATGTGGAAATATATATGAATAAAGAAATGTCTTTATTTGAAAAGAAACATTTTTACATACTTTATTTCCTTTATTTTATTGTATTTATTTACTTTATTTATTGTAACCTAAGTAGAAGATATTACTCTTAGTTTACAAATGCGCAAACTTGGTCTCAGAGGAGTTAAGTGATTTGCTGAAGACCACACAGTTTGTAAGTGCTACAGTCACAACCAGAACCTGCTTTCTATTTTCCTAATCTAGTGCCCTTTCTACTCTAGTACATAGCAAAATTTTCACTTCTTTCAACACATAGTTATTAAACACCTGCTACTTGTCTAACACTGTGTTAGGATGTAGGCAATCATATACAAAACAAAAATAATTCATGTGTTTCCTCAAGAAACATGATTCAATTGAGAAGACAATACATGTACATGAAAAAAATTGAGTGCAATTGTAAGGAAATAAATTAAGGATGTTACAAACATGTATTCTGTGCTGGATTAAATACAGGTATTTGAATTAATAGATATTTAAATAAAGGAGTATGGAGTTATCTGGAAGAAGTTCATTAAGGAGGTGATTTTTGTACAACACATTAAAAAACAAAAATTATGGATTGGGAAACAACAGGTATGAGCTAAGTCTGGATGTCTATGTGATGAGGAGAAATCTGGAATCAGCTGAACTAAAAGGATTTACTTTCAAGTTGAATACGTAGGGTAGGGTCAGTTGAATGTCGAGTTGAATTGTGTGGCATTTACTCAGTGGACAGTAGGGAGACATTGTAGATCTTTAGCAATGGAGAATGGTTAGTGACATGGTACAAGTGATGTTTTAGAAAGAATCAATTGGTCTTGGCTTGCAGAATGGGGTAGATATAGGAAAGATGATCAAAGAGGCTGGTTCAAAGAGTATTGTAACCTAAGTATGAGGTGATGAAGACCCTGACCTGGGAAAGGAAAAGACAAATCTAACTGCTTTTACAAAAAACAGACAAGCTATTACAGCTCTTTACCAACCAGTATCCTAATTCAGAGGCATTCAAATGGAATTTCTTTAGAAACTAAATATCCTTGTGCTAACAGAACCAAGTTTCACAGACATAGAAATGGTCATAAAGCTATGAGACTTAATTTTGGCCTGGAGCTTAATTCCTTTTTTGCTACAGTTCACTGCCTGTCAACTTACCAAAGGATGCCCTGACTTGCTTATTTCAGCTTCTCTCTTTGGAGTATAGTTTAAAATAGCACCCATCAGTCTTAATCTCAACTATTTTTCAAAATGTTTCCCAAATTAATAAGTGCAGTATTGGAAGCAGTGACCCTGTAGGAGAATAAGACGAAAATAGCTCACCCATAATTAGAAATGAAATCTCCTTTCATTGAGCAATAGGAAATTGGCAAAACCTGACAGCTTTTCCTACTGTGCTGTTCCAAGGGGTCCTTAAGGCAAGGGCTCCCTAAGTCCTCTCTCCTGCTGCCCAATGGTCTGATGGTTACTTTGATTTTGTTCCCTGTTTTCAGGCTGCCAGATTCAGCCTTATTCACCATGCTCTGGGCACATATGTAGGTTGGATCCTGGTAATTAAATGCACCATCTTCATAAACAGACCTCAATTAAGGTGTATGTGGGTCAAGGCAAAGTAAAGACCCCTTTCCCCCACTCTCTAGACCATAGATTAAAGGTGTAACTCTTGATTGATTTGGAAGCAAAAGAAGCCCTTACATAGAAGTTGATGCTAATGAAGTTAAATGCCTCTTGTCTTTCTGAAATGAGGTTCTTTGGTTCTCAGTGCAGTGATTGTTTCTATGTACTGAGATGGAGAAGCCCACATAAACCTGGGGAGAAGAACTTCAAATCCTTCTCTACGTCTCCTCTGTGCATGATAGGCACTTGATCGTGGATATGTGACTTAGCCGCCCTCAGGTTCTACATCTGTTAAATTGGAATAATAGTGCTTTCCCCAAAGAGTTGAGAAATATCAAATAAAGTGACCTATTTAAAATGCTAAGCATTGTGCCTCGTGAAGAGTAAGCTCTCAAACATTCATGATTATTTTTAGCCTGGTACTCCTGCTACTGTTATTGTTCCGTGGTGGTGGTAGTTGTTTTTGTTCTTGTTTCAGTCCAAACTTTTAGTAATTCCCCTCAGGGTATTTGTGATGTAATAGGAAACACAGAAATGTAAGTACCCTAAGGAAGAATTTTAAAAGATCTGTGTATAGTACAAGCAATGTACTGTGGAAACACCAGAAGAACAATCCTTCAGGAGCAATCAGAGACCATTTAATGGATCAGATGCATTAAAGCTGAGCTTTGAAAGGTAGATAGAATTGCTTGTTTAATCCTGAGCAAAGAAGGGCTGCTGAATTTTTTTGAAGGCAGACTCTAACTTGTGTTTTAGGAAGTTAGCTTTGGTTAACAGTGTAAAAAAGGGATGGTGTAAGAGAAAAATGAGAGGACTGGAAAGGACAGCAAACAAGAACCAGTTACATTCAACTGTTGTTTGTTTTTGTGACGTTATGGCCCAAAAGTATGAGGGAGGCTGAGAAATAGGAGGGAGGTTGGGGTGGCCTGGGGAGGGGTAAGGGAAGCCCTTGAACATCTTTGATCTGTGCACCACACCCAGCCCATCAACAGGTCTTATGACTGGATAATCCTCTGACATAAACCTCAGAACTCATCCACTTTTCTCCCTCTAGCCTTAGTTGAACCCTCAGAAGCATTTCTCAAAGTGGACCACTTCCTGTTTCTTGAACTTCTTCCTTTTCTTGACATTCCTAACACACTCTGGTTTTTCTCCAGGCTGATGGGGTCCCCTTCTCACTCTTCCTGGTGTCTTCTGCTCTGCTTGCTCACGGAAGACTCCAACCTGGACCCTTCTTTTGTCTACACGCTCATCTAACCCATGCCCCAGAACACCACTGATTCTCTGATTAGTGTCACATTTATGTTTACTTTTTTGGAACTTACTGCAAATCCAGACTCGTGTCACCATCTTCCAATGTGACATATCTACAGGGATGTTGTAACGGGCAACTTGATAATAACTTCTCGCCATACTTTTCCTCTTCAAACCTGACCTTCCTTGGCTTTCTCCATTTCCTAAATGGGACCACACCCACTTAACTGCTGAAGACTAGACTTAGGATTTGTCCTTGATTTGTATCTTTCTTTCAACTTCCACATTAAATTTATCATTAAGGACTGTCAATGTTACCTCCAAAATCTCCCAGATCTTGCCTCTGTTCTCTGTCTCTACTGCTGCCACCCTGAGTCCATCATTTTTACTTGGGTCAAAGTAAAAAATTATGAACTGGTCTATCTAGGTCTCTCCTTGCCCTCTACAATCCATTCACCACACAGGAGCCAGAGTGATATGTTCAAAATCTAATTCCAGATACATCATTTGCTTTCATAAAAATCTTTGCTTACCATCCAAACTCTTACCCAACTTAAAAAGTCCTAATTATTGGACTGCATCAAGTTTATTCTCCCCTATCTCCCTCTGCTCTTATCATACCTACTTTTTCTTGAATAGATCAAGCTCATTCCCGCTTAGTGGCTTTTGTGACCGGCTTGTCCTTATCAGTGAGTGCTTGGTTGTAATGTCCACTCTTTGGAGAACCCTTCTTTACTAATGTCCCAACCTGAAGCCCTCTCCAACATTGTGATTCTCTGAATCACATCTTCCTATAATAACGTGACTAGTTTTAATTATTATTTATTGATTCACTCTTTTTCTTAGCTCCCTCTAATTAGAAAGTAAGCTTTATTAGAGCAGGACTCTTGTCCTCCATATTCAAAACTGTTTTTTCCAACATCTAAAATAGGTCATCACATATAGTAGCTACTCAACAAAATATTATTTAAGGGGATGTCTCTTTAACACCACCATCCTAAGCCCAAGTCACTATTCTCTCTTGTTTGGAATAGAGCAAGCAAGGTTAGTTGACTATTTGTACCCTTTTACGATTCACCTTCTCCAATTCATTCTATACAGGTACCTAGGATCTTTTAAAACTGCAATCTGATCATGGCAGCCCCTGTCCCTGACAGACACACACCAGATAGGACCTGACCACCTCTCTAGCACATCCCCTGCCACTCTTCCCTCAGCTCAGTGTAATAATTCTTCACCTTTTTTTCTAAATCCTAAATCCACAATGAGTAGAGGAGGGTTGGAGATGGTTTTTTTACATTTTTTAGTCATCAGTATTCAGGATTGCTGTTAGTTTTCTACTCTTGCAACCTCCCTGTATTGCCTGTGCACCTTGCACCAGGATGTTTTTGCAGACTTCTTTTTAATTTGTAAAGAGAAGGAACAGGAGGCCCAAAGGTGATTACCAGTCAGAGCAGTTCATCATTAAAAAGGTCTGAGACTTGTGGCAAGCGGATGACTGTAAGATACAGGTCAAATGGATTTTGCACTATTCAGGCTCAGGCTGAATTACAAAAATTAAATAGCACTCTAATTAACCAGAGTAGTTAGCACATAATTCAGATCTCTGGAACTCCAGCTGATTATGGATTTAAATATTTTTTTATATTGTATAATGTACGAATAATAAAACAAAAGAAAACCTGCTCTGGTTGGTCTTCCGTATACAGGCTTCAAGGGTAAGAAAACATTACAGATTTCGGAAAAACCAGAAATGTTCTTAGTCACTGAGAGAAAAAAGGCAAATTCAGTTTTTCAAAGAGAATAAAGAATTAATGTAGTGGGGGATGAAAGAAGTTTTGCATTTTGTTTTTAAGAACTGCACATAGTCTGACTTAGGCCTTTTAGATCTATATCACATGAATGAAAAGGGTAGAAAATAAGGTGAAAACAATATCATATAAAGTTTTATAACTAAATCTGCCTCACTGATTGCTTCTTGAAGGTATGGAATAGCCATTCTCCACCAAGTATAAATTAACACACTAGAATGCAACTTAGATAAACTGAAGATTTGTTATAAAAAGAAAACCATTACATCAACAAAAATTACTCAAGTGCCAGATAAATAGATGTAAAGCATGTTAGGAAACTTCTAAGAGAGACCTGGGATATGAAAGGGCACTGTGTGACTACTAGAAAAATTTTAGAGCTAAAGCCTCTGCACAGAAAATAAAAACTAAAATGAAGTTTGATTGTTACTATTGCACAAAAGAAGAATTGGGAAATCACCATGATATACAGGCAAATATAAAAGCTGAGACATGGAGCAGTCAAGCAAGTAATTTAGAAATTAGAGAAAACATTAACAAAAAGAAAATATAACAAAGATTCTGTGCTTTTAGATATCTAAAGTTCAAAGATCAATTAAAATGTTTTAATTGAAGGTTTACTTTTACACTTTTTACAATATCATTTTATCTTAAAGTTTTTCATAAAAATAATGAGTCTAATAATAATAGCTCACAATTACTATGCTTTCACTGTGTCAGATACTATGCTAAACATGTGCACTATCCCATTCAAGCTCATGACTCCCCAGAAGTGAGAATTACTATTTATGCTTTACAGATAAGGAAACTGTGATTCACAAACATGGTAAGTAAGTTGACCCAAAAATTCATAGATAGGGAGAGGATGAGTCATGAGTCTAAAGGTTTCTGCCTCCAATATCCATGTCTTTATGCCATATTCCACCTCCCTAATTTAAATTGTACCTTTTCCATGAAAATGAAATCAACAGATAATTGATTAATCTAAAATTTGCTCATATGAATTCCACTTGTAAGGGGCTATGGTCACAGATAATGTATTGCTTGCAATTTTTCATGGTTAAACTTGAAAAAGTGGCTTGGGTGTCTTTCTTTTTGTCCACATCAGAATACTGTTTTCCCCAAGCCATTGATGCTAATGTAAACAAAGAATTCTATGTGTTTTCCTCTGCTGTGTCAAGGTTGTCCTACAATGATCTAGTCAGTAGTGCAATCCAGGCTTTACTCCTTATTAAAAAAAAAAAAAGAGTAATTCATGGACCTTGTGGAATGACATTCTTCACACTATATTTTCCTTTATGGCCAGTATGAGTAAAGGTATTTTATGCTCAATTTTTTAAAAAGCTATCTGACGTTTAAAATATTGAGGAAAATTACAGTAGAAGTTTCTATTCTTCATAGCCTTGTGCCCATTGGGTCATACTTTAGGTCAAATTTTTTTTTTCAGAATAAATTCATCTTAAAAGTAAGCACATTATTTGAGAGCAGCAGAATAAAGTTTATGGATTTTTAAATAACTTTTAGGAATAGATCTTTTCAATTACAGGCTTACAATATATGTGCACCACTAAAAATTAGATAAGTTGTAACATTATAGCTATTGCCCTAAATTTTCTGTTGCAGACAGTAGTGTGTATAGTTTCTCTCAATTTAAATGAATATCTGCCAGTACCATGCTGTTTTGAATACTGTAGCTTCATAATACAGTTATATTTTGAAACCAGGTAGGGTGATGCCTCCAAGTTTGTTCTTTTTGCTCAAGATTGCTTTGGCTGTTGATGTCTTCTGTGGTTCCATATGAATTTTAGGATTTTTTTTCTATTTCTTTGAAAATGTCATTGGAATTTTTATAAAGATTGCATTAAATTTGTAGATCATTTTGGGTAGTATGGACATTTCAATAATATTAATTCTTCAAATTCATCAGCATGGGGTATCTTTCCATTTATTTGTGTCTTCTTATATTTCTTTCATCAATGTTTTATAGTTTTCAGTGTATGATCTTTTACCACTTTGGTTATATTTATTCCTAAGTTTTATATATATATATACACACACACACACACACATATATATTATTTTGGTTAAATTTATTCCTAAGTTTATATATATATGCAAACACACACACACATATACATACACATATACATCTATATATTATTGTAAACGGGATTGTTTTCTTGATAGTTCATTGTTAGTGTATAAAAACACTACTGATTTTATATGTTGGTTTTATATCCTGCAACATTACTGTATTCATTTGTTAATTCTAACATTTTTTTTGTGAAGTCTGTAGAGTTTTCTATATATAAGATCATGTCAAAAAAGAATGATACTGGCATAAAAACAAAATATAGACCAATGGAACAGCATAGACATCCGAGAAATAAATTCACACATTTACAGTCAATTGATCTTTGACAAAGGTGCCAAGAACATACCATGGAGGAAGAACAGTCTCCACAATCCATGGTGTTGGGAAAATTGGATATTCACATACAGAAGACTAAAATTAGACTCATATCTCACACCATATACAAAAATCAACTCAAAAGGATTAAAGATTTAAACATAAGACCTGAAACTATAAACCTCTTAGAAGAAAACATAGGAAAAAAGTTTCTTGACATTGGTCTGGGCAATGATTTTTTTTTTTTTTTTGGATATGACAGCAAAAGCATAGGCAACAAAAATAAAAACAGATGAATGGGATTACATCAAAGTAAAAAGTTTCTGAACAGCAAAGAAAACAACAAAGTGAAGAGACAACCTATGGAATGGAAGAAAATATGTGCAAACCATACATAAAATAAGAAGTTAATATCCAAAATATATAAGGAACTCAAGCAACTCAATAACAAGAAAACAGATAACCCAATGAAAAGGTGGGCAAAGGATCTCAATACACATTTCTCAAAGAAAGACATACAAATGATCAACAGGTGTATGAACAAATGTTCAAAATCATTGATCATCAGGGAAATGCAAATCAAAACCACAATGAGACTCATATAAATGGTAGAGAAGATAAAAGTAGCCACCTCTAATGTTGAAAAGGTTAATCATGAAATGTACAGTGCTTAGTACCATCCATGGCACATGGTCATAATAAGAGCTAACAGTGACAGGCACAGGTATCACCTCAAACGATACTATGATGAATATACATATAATACAATAGTCACAACTTACAAGCTTTTTTAAATTTTAAAAGTCTTTTTGTTTGTTCCTTGCCTATTTCTGTATCTCTGAAATGCCTCAGGGGAAAAATCCTAAATATATAACACTTATACAAGGGCACCGTGGAATACAGGCACTGCACCTGTTTACAGTCTAGTTGTGGAGAGGGGGGAGGTGTACAAGGCACTCCTCTAGTGATGAACAATCTGATTTCCTTTTATTTATGGAGCTTACAGTCTAGTTGGGGCAAATAGAGGGAGAGACACAAACAAAAGGAAAATTTCAAATAATAAGAACTGCTATGAGGAATATAATGCAGGGTAACAAAATAGAATAAAATTGACGGGTGAATGTTGCCATTTTAAACAGAGTGGTCAGGGAAATCCTCATCTGACACCTTTATGATAAGAAATAATGAGCCATGCAAAGTTCTTGAGGAAACGAACGCATTCTGGGCAGAGAAAATGAGGGTAAAGGCCTTAGAATAAAAACAAGTTTATGTTTGAAGCGCAGAAAGCAAGCCTGTGTACCTACAGCATAGAAAACGTGAGATGAACGTTGAGATGAAGTAGGCGGTACAGTAAGGGGGACAATAGGTTTTGGGAAGAAATTGAGACTTTATGTTAATTTCAATAGGAAACGATTGGAGGGTGATTTGCAACTTGGAGGATTAATTTGGGGCTATGTGAATTATGTAGGAACTTTGGATGTCACAGCTAGAACAGTTTTTGAAAGCCTCAAACAAAACCACGATATGGAAAAACATTAAGAGGGCTATGAGCCTCCAGAATCCTTTGTTTGACCTCCGATATCTGATTAGTTGCTTGTATCTCTCTTATTACCAGCATTATCACATGCTATTCTAATTTCTGTTTACTCTCAATTTCTTTTATTAGACTATAAACTCCTGGAGGGCTAGGACTAGATCTTGATTACAGTTCCAACTCCACCTCTTAACTCAATGACTACCAGATAGAGGACGCTTAACAAAAATCTACTGAGTGAATGAATACATGAATAAATGAGCTGTCATTTTTCTAAGGCGGGTTGTAATTTAATTTGTTCTTATTGTCTGGCACATTAAAAAAGGGGGCTTTGTTCATAACTTGTGACTTTCCCAGTCTCCTGAGTTCTATTTTTGTGATTTCCTTTTATTTTATATAGTTTGATACTTAGCATGTTACGTTAGAACAACGTAGCTTTTAAGTCTGTGGTGGAAAAGAAAGAGAAGACAATCTAGTATTGTTATAAATCTGCCCTTAGGACCTATTTCTCAGAAAAGCAGACAGGAATGAGTAGTGGTTCAGGATCTAAGAGCAGGCGGTGTCATTAAAAAAAACCCAGCACAGGGCACCTTTTCAGCAGTCACTTTCATTCTTCTGATATTCCAGCTCACAAAAGCTCTGGCTTGATTGTTGATAGTCAACGTGTGAGAACTGTGGTTTCTACTGCCTTTATACAGGAAATCAGTGTGGCTGTATAAGAAGGGGTGAGAAATGGTGTTCCGTCTCATGAATAAAAACTGTGTATCCTGATGTTGCTGACAAAGAGCTGAAGTTACTAAACCTATGATATACTCTCAGGGAAATGTAGGTGAAAAAGATACTTACTATTTTTTCTTTCTTTCGTTCTTTCTTTCTTTTTTGCCCCCTCACCTAGCTCTTTACCAGCATTCAATTCAACCCAAGCAACCAGGAACCAAGGAGGAAGGAAGTAATTGACATTCAAAGCCTCTATTTTTAGACACCTTTACACTTTCCTTTGCTTCTAACTAGCAAGGATTTTTCCAAACAAGCTTTTAATTAGCAGGTGAGTTTAATTGATATGTGGGTTTCTCAGAAGGGGAAAGGATCTCAATGTGGAGAAGGAGGGGGAGGTACTCCATCACTCTCGCTCACAATGGAAGACCATTAATTCATTTGCACCTGGATGTTTTAAAGGATCAATTTACTGTAGCAAAGAAAGAAGGCAGAGAATCAAAAGGTTGGAATCTGTCAGAGAAGAAAGAGAGGCACTATAATTTAACATGCTACGTAGATGATTTAAAACTTGGAAAAATATTGCTACCGAAGTCCAAATACAGAAAAATAACCTATTTGCATGTAGCCAGGTTCTGTCCAAGTGCTGAGAAAAGATTAATGTTTCAAAATCAATGAAGTTAATTTTTAAAAAAAATTTTTAGTGTACAGGACTAAAAGCAATAAACAATAAAATAAAACACCTATTCAAATTGCTTTCATTGATCTTAAAGGAGTGTTTTATTAATTTACTTGAATGGTGATTTTAACTCACAAAGACATTTTAAAAGTTGAATCCAAAGTAAGTAGTCTTGCTTTTTCTGAGAGGAGTATCCAGTTTTGTAAAATGAGAGGTGCAGGAACCATGGGAAGGTATATATTAATATATCATTAATCAGAAAGCCATTGGTTGCATGCAATAGAGAAAAATACTGACTAATGTAAGTAGAAAAACAAAAGCATAAATGGATGCATATTGGCTATCTTACAGAATCAAATGAAGGGCTGAACAATCAAGCCTCACAAAAGGATAGGAGCTGAAGAAGCTCTGAAATCTAGAAAGCAGAAACTAGTAGAAGGTCCCCTGAGGCATTAGCCACCAGAATGACTCAGCTCTTAGCCATTTTCTTTTGTGTTGTTATTCTGTCCAAAACCCCCAGTTCCCAGGACACAGGATCTGATTGGTCTAGCTTGATTCATATGCCCACCCATTGAAAGAGGAGGTGAGATACTTCAATTCTACCAGTATCATCTTCGGTGGAGGAAAAAAGTTCAAGTAAAAAATTCAGGATGCTGATGCAACGTTTGGTCTACTCTAAAGCTTTATGTATGTGTATAAATACACACATATAACATATAACATAATATGTCTATGTAGACATACATTGTTACAAAATTGTGGTTATCAGGTTTTCTTCTACTATTCCAGCACCCACACCCCCTGCCTTCCTTCACCATGATTACAGGTGTTGAAGCACCATGTTGAAGCTCTGTGCCACAGCCAGCACTGTTCAAGCACACATTCTCCATTAGCCAGAGTGGAGTTCTGCATTCCTGAGGAAGAATATTCTCCTTTCGTTC